>OZ001644.1:32246336-33506336 GCA_963924145.1 Pyrausta purpuralis
AAATTTCGCAGGGTCGGACTAACAGCACGGTAGCTCAATTGGTAAGAGCGGTTGGCCCGGTTTGCCAAAAGGTTGCTGGTTCAAGTCCCGCCTGTGCGCAAATTTTTGGTTTCTTATTTCATCTTTATGAATATAAAATATGACACTGTGAGTGTTAAAAACATTCTAAAGCATTAGATAGCGAAGCGACATCAATTTCCAAGTTGAATTTATTCTGTAAAGAATAACTGCTTGGGCCATCTGTTTCATAAACAGACGGCTAGATGGCGCTAAGCGACACGCAATTGACGTTTTCATAAGAAACCACAAATTTCGCAGGGTCGGACTAACAGCACGGTAGCTCAATTGGTAAGAGCGGTTGGCCCGGTTTGCCAAAAGGTTGCTGGTTCAAGTCCCGCCTGTGCGCAAATTTTTGGTTTCTTATTTCATCTTTATGAATATAAAATATGACACTGTGAGTGTTAAAAACATTCTATAGCAGTAATTACTATTGTTGACAATTTAAGGCGATAAATAGTTTTGCAACGAAGATTATTCTGGTAATACTTGTGTATTGTCTAGTGTTACAAGATGATTCCCGATCCTAGTCTGCCCCACATATTTACTTAGTTCTGTAATAGTAGACTTATGCACTAAACCATATACTCACTGTGTGTGACTTATGTAACCCCACTGTATTCACTAAATTACACATTCTCTTCCTCATATTATGTTCAATACATCATAATTCATACACCTATCTAGGTGTCAAACCTATTTAATATTTGTTATGGAAATGTCGGAAGTATCCACCATGTTGAATGTAACTTGGCTATGATATAAGAATATTTTGGATTAATCTTTAGATTATCTTATTATTGTAATAATATTTTATTAATTGTAAATTAATTATTTAAAGATTATTGGGACACTTATTAGATTTTTATGTTTGCCGTATAACAAATGTTCATTTTGCCGCCAAAAGGAAGTTGACTCTGATTGGTTGGTGGAGGTTAGATTTATTTTAAATATTGTAACTATTAAAATAATAATCTAAAAGGCTTACTAAATTCATTACGATAAATAACTAAATAATTAATGAATTTATATATTTAATTAGCAGATTGTTTATCCCTACAAATAAATATTGTAGTAAATGTTCATATATGGAAACGGATGTCGTCCCCACTGTTTTCCTACCGTTGTTAAGGGTTTTGATTTGTATAAAAGCGAGCTGTATATATGCAGAATATAGTCTCTGTTTGTACTTACTCTCACTTTGTGCCCTATCTTTGTGCTATTTTGTTGGAATAAAACTATTGGAGAAGAACTTTGAGATTTGTACTACGTGTTTATTATTCAAGCACCCCACACGCGGTCACACCTCAGAAGTGGGATGTGCGAAAATCACGGGCCTTACGCTGCCGGCTCTGACCAAGGAAGATTCAAGGACCAAGAAGACTGCTAAGATTTGGAAGACATGAGAGAAAGGCATCGTCGAGTGACACGTGCTTACGCGGAAGACATCCCCAAATTTCATCGAGAAGAAAGTACGTGTAACATCACAAATTGACTGCTCAAAATCAACCAGCTGCGTGAACTCTGTGGATACTAATCTATTGATCATTGTTTGAAAATGTACAAGTTGAAGCCACGACGGCATTGCGAAAATCAACTTGGAGAAGAGGCAACATCACAAAGTGACTGCTCAAAATCAACCAGCTGCGTGAACTCTTCGGATACTTTCCTATTTATCATTGCTCGAAAACTACAAGTACAAGCCACGACGGCATTGTGAAAATCAACTTGGAGAAGAGGAAACTCTGAAAGAAAGAACCAGTGCAACATGACCAACGGCAACGATACTGCAGCAACCAGGAGTGAGGCGGTGCTACATCCGTCGACGGGTCAGCCAGAGATGCGAGTCTGCCGTACTCAACGACGCGACACCAACCAGCGCAGCGCTCCAGCGGCCACGTATGCATCGATTGATGGTTCGCAGCATCCAGTTCAACGCATCAGCCGCTCCAGCCACCTCAAGGTGAGTCGCATTATGTTTAATCCTAAGTGACGTATTTAGACTTAATAGGTCAAACCATTAAATACTAAAATTTGCCATCGACCAGTGCAATACGGAGCTTTCGAGATGCTCACACGCAATCGCTAGGTGGATCACACATAGTTTTACACATAGACAACGTTTGATCGAAAATAACGCATACATTACAATTACGCTGATAAAGATCTTATTGTTAGGTAACCTATTACCAAATTATTCTGGTGAAAGCTTAGCGACGGGGAGGTAGACAGAAATAATCCAATCAATCTAGACGAAAGTTAATTGAGTAAGTTAGTAAGGTTATTATTTTGAACGGTGATTATACTTTTGTTAGTGCGTGTAAAAGGGGGTAGTTAGTGATGAATTGTTAAACCTAATAACTTCGTTCTGGGTGAAACAATAACTATGTGTACGTATATTTTACGAGTACCGTTTACAACAGATTTGATTTAACTGTAAGTAAAACCACGCATACCTACAATATATTTTTATTGCAGTATGAAAAATTTACAACATAATGCAATAAATATAGTTGTTTAATGAGGAATCAACGGTTCGGGTTTCTTTTTTCCTCCGTTGAGAATATTTTCTTTCTTCAACCTTAAACAAAAGAACATTGATATTAGTGTTTAAACATTTATATTGGAGCAGTAGTAATAGAAGTTTAATTTATTGGAGTATATTAGTATTAGCTACAGTATTTCAAATATTCCAAAATAAATCGTTGGCTATGTTACCTACGTAAACTCTGTGTGATCTAAATGAACTGATTTCTGTGTCACATACGGATAATGATTGTCTGTGTAAACAGCAGTGTCTATGTGACCTATGCAGCTACGTAAAGTAATGTATGTATGAATGACGTAAGGCAATGCTGGTGTGAAATGTGACCTACATAAATTATGTCTGTTTGAGTAGCAGTATCTGTGTGGCCTACGTGAAGTACTGTGTGAACTACGTAGAGCAATGCTGTGTGAGATACGTAAATTGTCTGTGTGAGAAGCAGTATCTGTGTGGCCTACGTAAAGTACTGTGTGAACTACGTAGAGCAATGCTGTGTGAGCTACGTAAATTGTCTGTGTGAGTAGCAGTATCATGTTTTAATGCAAATAAAGATTTTGATTGATTTTATTGATTGATTGATTAATTGATTGTGGCCTACGTGAAGTACTGTGTGAACTACGTAGATCAATGCTGTGTGAGCTACGTAAATTGTCTGTGTGAGTAGCAGTATCTGTGTGGCCTACTTGAAGTACTGTGTGAACTACGTAGAGCAATGCTGTGTGAGCCACGTAAATTTTCTGTGTGAAAAGCAGTGTCTGTGTGGCCTACGTGAAGTAATATCTGTGTGAACTACGTAGATCAATGCTATGAGAGCAACATAAAGTATTGCCTGTGTGACCTACGTAAAGCATTGCTGTGTGAGCTACATAAAGCAAACATGTGTGATGAATATAAATTATGGTCTGTCGGATCTAGGTCAAGTAGTGTGTGTGACTTACGTAAAGTTATGTCTGTGTAACTGGTGTCGGCTAATACCCCTTCAGAATTCATTACACATGCTGAAATTTCCTTACTAGAAATTTTTCTTTGTAATGCAAAGTAACAGAATTACCGTGTCCACCAAAGCAAATTATTACCGTGTCCATCAAACAAATTTCTTGCAAGTTTCCAGTATACTTGTTGATTCTGCTCTTTCTCATTTTCAGCACACCAACAACGCAGACTTCCAAAACACCACCAGAGCACCGTGTGACACGGTGGTTGCGGGATGGCCGAGTGTTACAAGATGATTCCCGATCCTAGTCTGCCCCACATATTTACTTAGTTCTGTAATAGTAGACTTATGCACTAAACCATATACTCACTGTGTGTGACTTATGTAATCTGATATCAACCGATATTAGACGGGACCAACGGCTTAACGTGCCTTCCGAAGCACGGAGATGCTCGTGATATACGTCACTTATATGGTCGGAATGGTCACCCATCCAAACACGATCGCGCTGTTGGTTGCTTCACTTCGTTATTACTACCTAAGCGCTGCTACCACTGCGCTACGAGCACCTTTGAAATTTTTATGGTTTTATTTTGATTTGCCTCTCTTTTCTGTTCTGAATTGTTCTTAGTAGCGGTTTAGCATTTTACATGTTTTTGTTATAATACAAGCTTCAGTAGCAAAATATAGCATATTTTTTTGTATTGAATAATGTGTACATTGGAACAATGTTCACCGCGTCGCTCTGATAGGACAGATATTTTTTTCTCATTTTACAAAGGTGATACCAGCATCAAAATTATTTGAAACTACAAACTTGAAAGAAATAATAAATGAATTTTCAATAGTAAGTTACATATTATAGAGTGACGTGGTCGTTGAGGTTAAAAAAATGCTGAGTCAAAGTAGTGCTTGGTCTATCTAAAATACATTTTATTATTATTACGCTTTTCCTTACCTGAAGGTAGTCTGGAAGAAATCGCTTCAAGCAATAAGTCCGCCTGAATCGTATGCTACGTAATATTTAAGATGTTTTTTTGTATTTTTTTATCGTTTATGCTTTGCAATAAAGAACAAGTTTTTTTTTTATTATTAATCCTAAAAACCAGACCGTGCCAGTCATGTTTATAAATAGACCTACCTTACACAATATTGTGGCATTGCTCAGCGTGATTCGACTGTGGTCACGGGGCCGTCGTCAAATTATATCGCGTAAATAAGACCCTAAAACGAAGATGGAGTTCATATAACTGAGGCAGAGTTGTATTTTTTAAATACATCATCTAAATATCTATGTTTTAGGTAAACATTAAGATGCTTTTCAGATATACAACATTATAAAACGTTATATGCAAGCATAACGCCGAGAATGAACAATTTGGTAAAAGACACCGTTGTATGGGCGCGCGTAGTATGTGCTACGCAGAGAGTTGTTAATACTACGTATAGAGAAGCTATAACAAGCAAGAAATAGACAATAAGATTGTGACGTTTTCCTAGAAATTTGAATATCGAATTATGAATCTGTACTATGAGTTAAAGCCTGTGTCGTCAATTCATGGAGCACGAAATTAGTTCGTGGTGTCACTTCCATACGCTGGAAATAGTAGTTCAGTGGTGCTACGAGTCATAAATGCGTTGCTACGTAATTTCGTAGCAGCTACGGCGTAGCTGCGTAGCGCACAGTGCTTGTAGCGCTTTTATTAACCGTAGACGCTAAATGAGGTTTGACATGCATGTTTGTGTGTTCGTGTCAACCAATCCAATGGACTTCTATTAATGAGTTTTGTAATACCTAAGACTTATGTATGTCCCATTACTCACTGTGACTTTTAGCATCGATGCAGTCGCGCGTTTTGAAAATGCGCGACACACAAAATAAACACATTTTATTTTACATAGATGCAGTCGCGCGTTAGCATCGATGCAGAAGCGCGACTGCATCGAAGCTAACGCGAGTTAGTATCGATGCATTTGCCAATATAAATTCATCATAATTTGTCAATGTCCAGCTTCTGCATCGCGACTGCATCGATAATAACGCACGTTAGCATCGCGACTGCATCGATGCTAAAAGTAGTGCAAGTATGTAAATGTTGACATTTTGCTACTGCATCGATGCTGAAAGTCGCAGTTTGCAAAGGCTCTATCCTTCATCAGCAAAGCAAAGTCGCAGATGTGACGTATCGTAACTTCACACCAAGTGTGAGACGTTGCCCAAAGTAGAAGTCATGCTGCAATCGTGTCCTCGAATGAAAACCGTGAGGAGAGAAGCACCCTCAGGAAAGACCACAGATGCGCTGAAAAGACGATGTTAAGAATGTGGCTGGTTCGAACTTGAGCCAAAGAGCCCAGTTAAGATCTACATCATTTTTTTTTAAATTACACTTAGTTAAGAAGTTAGAGGGACACACACACACTCATTTTACCACTTTAGAAGCAAAATCAAAGTAAAAAAAGTCTATCAATTAAACGTTACACTAAAAAAAATTGTTTAACGAACCGTCATTTTAAAAGACCTGTCCACAGACACCCCACACGCATAGGTTTGACTAAAAAACAATTACGGTTTAAGTGTCATGAATTCCCATTCAATACAATTATTTTTTTTACCCCCCTTAAATACAATTATTTTTTTATTTTTGTATGAGAATCGTAAAAAGGTTAACAGGAAAACATATCCATACACCACAAACGCATAAGGTGACTAAAATACAATTTTTCGGTTTTAGTTTCATGTATGGGAGCCCGCCCCCCTTAAATATCTTTTTTTTTGTATAAGAATCGTAAAGTGGTTAACAGGATACATCTTCCTACGAAATTTTAACAGTGTGATGTAACAACAGTTTATAGTAACAGAATAAAGTGGCTGTGACTTACAGACGGACAGACAGACAGACTTGACGAAACCATAAGGGTTCCGTTTTTTGTCATTCGGCTACGGAAAACCCAAAAGAGGCTAAGGAGAGAAGAAGAAAGAGATACTTTTAATCTCATTCAGTGGGGCTAACTCTATTGTTCAATACATTGTATGATAAGAAACTGCAAGTTTATACTTTTTATTATACTTATAACTCTGTGCACATAATTTATATCTCGTATGAATGAACTAATAGCTCCAGCGGTGCAACCTGCGAGCGGCAGCCGTCGTAATCCCATATTTATCCGGCGGCCGCACGACGCTGAGCTGCTAATTATTCCTCACACAGATATAATAACTACGTCTTAAAATAGATGCGGCATGATAGTTTTCTCAGAGGAATACATAATGATATTGGATACTTGGCTGACCGGGCCAATAGATTGCTGGTTCGTGCGCAAAATTTTGGTTTCTTATTTCATCTTTTTGAATAAAAAATATGACACTGTAAGTGTTAAAAACCATTCTGAACCAATATATAAGTTTAAAAATATAGAGTAGTAATTAGATATAATAATATTTCATGGATAGATAACGAAACTGCCTTCACAATTTTTGTTCCGATTTAAAAAAAGGGGGTCAGTTCAATGTGTTTGTGTGATAGCGTTGGAATTTTGTAATATTTGAGTATGTTGATCTAGTAAAGGCCGATCCGCACACAACAGTATCGATCAGTAACGTATCTATCTGTGTCAGTGAAATATTGTATCATTATCATACATTTTGTAGGACGCTAACCGTAATTTTTAGTGACAGAGACGTTCAGTGATCACTGTCACTGACGAGTGCAGATAACATCGCACAAGATGTATGCTACAATATATTTTTTCACTGACACTGATGGATACGTTACTGATCGGAATGTGTCGGCACTGTTGTGTGCGGCTCGGCTTTATGGGTTCCTAACACGTGTACTAAATTTAGTGAGTGTATGTATGGCTGTACCAAACCCGTTGATAGCTCGACCGGAGACCCACGAGCTATCCTGACCCGACACTACACTGAAGACATCCCGGACATCAGCCTCTACGAGATTAGGATGGCCCTGAAACAGCTTAACAACAATAAGGCACCTGGCGAGGACGGAATCACAGCAGAGCTCCTGAAAACGGGTGAAACACCGGTACTTAAAGTCCTTCAGAGACTCTTTAATTCCGTTCTGCTAGAGCGCATCACGCCTGAGGCATGGAACAGGAGTGTGGTGGTGTTGTTTTTCAAAAAAGGAGACAAAACCTTATTGAAGAACTATAGACCCATCTCACTCCTGAGCCATGTCTACAAGCTGTTCTCAAGGGTCATCACGAATCGTCTCGCACGTAGGTTTGATGACTTCCAGCCTCCCGAACAAGCCGGATTCCGAAAAGGCTACAGTACCATAGACCACATTCATATGCTAAGGCAAATTATACAGAAGTCCGAGGAGTATAATATGCCTCTATGTTTAGCTTTTGTGGCTTCTCATAAGAAGGCCTTTGATTCGATCGAAACTTGGGCGGTGCTTCGGTCTCTTCAGCGGTGTCACATAGACTATAGGTATATAGAGGTGTTAAAGTGTCTATATAACAACGCCACCATGTCAGTCCGAGTACAGGAACAGAATACGAGGGCGATTCCATTGCGAAGAGGTGTAAGACAGGGCGATGTTATATCTCCGAAACTGTTTACAGCGGCATTGGAAGACGCCTTCAAGCTCCTGGAATGGAAAGGATTCGGCATCTCCGTCAATGGCGAATACATAACATACCTTCGGTTTGCCGATGACATAGTCGTTGTGGCAAAGACGCTGGATGATCTAGGCACTATGCTCGAAGACCTCGACCGAGTATCCCAACAAGTGGGTCTTAAAATGAACATGGAGAAGACGAAAATTATGTCGAGTTCCCTTGTTGTACCCACTCCAGTATCCATTGGGAACTCAACTCTCGAAGTTGTCGACGAGTACGTCTACCTGGGACAAGTGATCCAATTGGGTAGGTCCAACTTTGAGAAAGAGGTCAATCGACGAATCCAACTCGGCTGGGCAGCGTTCGGGAAACTGCGCAAGAGCGTCTTCTCGTCTCAATTACCTCAGTGTCTGAAGACGAAAAATCAGTCTTCAATCAGTGTGTGTTACCAGTGATGACATACGGATCCGAAACGTGGTCTCTTACTATGGGCGTTATAATGAAGCTCAAAATTACACAACGAGCGATGGAGCGGGCTATGCTCAATGTTTCTCTACGAGATCGAATCAGAAACGAAGAGATACGTAGAAGAACCAAGGTAACGGACATAGCCTTGAGAATCTGTAAGCTTAAGTGGCAGTGGGCAGGGCACATAGCGCGAAGAACTTATGGCCGTTGGGGCAGGAAAGTTCAAGATTGGAGACTCTTCGACCAAAGACGCAGCGTAGGACCTCCACCAACAAGATGGACAGACGACCTTAAAAAGATCGCAGGATCAAACTGGATGCAGACCGCTGGTGATCGGTCGCTGTGGAAAGCCTTGGGGGAGGCCTATGTTCAGCAGTGGACGTCCTTTGGCTGATTATGATGATGATGATGATGATGTATAACTGTGTATTTGTATGTTTGTCTCAGGATTTCTTGAAAACAAGTATTCAAAGCGATGATTCACGCGAGATGACGGTGTAAGTTTTATCAAAATCGATCTAGTAGTTTTTCAATATATGTAATGTATATGTATGTGTATAGTGTGCAAAGACTGTTGGTATACGTAAGCTTGACATCATGGACCAACCCCTTAAGAAGTTGTTTCTCCTAAATAGTATACAAATGAAATCACAAATGTAAAAGCTTTTTAGTCTATTTTTGCAGGTGGCTTAACTTTTTACATTATTTTTGCAGGACTTACTATTGAAACTAGCTAGAACCAGTCGCGTTGCACGGAAAAAATTGAGGATAAAGCGAGTTCACCTAATAGAAATGCACTCACGGTTGTCATCTAATCTCGACTTTATAAAATGAACTTACATTAGGTAAGGAATACTTGACATTTATTGATTTCTCTCTTTACTTGACATTTATCAATTTGATTTTCATAGACAAAAAGTGTCTTTGGTTTTTACGGTAACATCACGGGCCTACACCAAGTGAGCTTCTGTATTATTAAAATTAAACTTTAACAATTTTAATAACTTTTATTCCGTATCTTAAAAAATATTATTCATAAAAACAAAAAACCCGACTGCTTATAAAAGTGCACTGAAAAATAAAAAAACAAGGCAAGGTTGTGGACTCTAACACGTTTACTAAATACTTGGAAGGTGCCGCATGGCGGGGACAAACAATACTTGAAGATCTACCAAGACTTCGTTTGTCACCGCATGCTGCACTTTTATAGTATTTAGTAAGCGTGTTATAGCCCACAACATTTGCCTTATTTATTTTCCTTTTCAGTTCCTTTTTTGTAAGCAGACGGGTTTTTGTTTTTATGATTTTTTTTGTTGGCTGTTTTGTTTTTAAAAGATGCAAGTTTGAGCTAAGTAACTGCTTAAAAGTTTTAAAAGTAACGATTATTTTGGTAGATAACGCTCTTATTTGCGATTAATTCGTTGTCGAGCGAAACGATGTACCTTTTTTGACAATTTTTGTATTATTATGAAAAATGGTTATATCTAATATAAGTTCATATTTTTGTAAGTTATTTGATACCCATATGGCTATGATATGAAAAATACATCCCTTATTCCTCCTCCCCGCCTTTTCTTCATACTGTAATAGTCACTATTTTAATAATGCATATATCCTATGCTTCTCCTTGTATTAATACAAATTGAATGACTCCTCATATGTTAAAATTCGTTCAGTAGTTTGGGCTGTAGAGCGTGTCAAAGAAATGAACATACATACATAAACGCACGAAAAACACAACCCCTTTTTCTGGCGCAGACGGGTGAAAATACAATCTTCTAACAATAAAATCAGTCAGAATTTCTAAAGAACGCTATGCTTGGAAATCTAATATACAATATCGATTCTCTCACATGATTACCATATCGTTCGCAAACTAACTCAAAGGTCAGCTGGCTTCATTTCGTTGGTCCAATCGCTCCATCGAATACAGACGTCTCGTAGACAACCTCGGTCGCAGCACTTTAGTTTCTTCTTTCTTATTAAAAGATAATAAATTTAACCTTGAATATAACAAATTGCTACTTATGAGTAAAATAATAATAAATACTATTGTTTTTTTGCGTTCAGCATATTTTGTTTAGAGCTCTCAAAAGGATATAACAAAAGATGTACGAAGTGTGAATACGGGAGTAAATTATAAACCATCGATCAAAGTAATACATTTTAATATTGAATAATTCCTACCGCACATTGTTTTTAATGGATGTATGTCCGTCATAAGAACGTATGCCAGTTTGTATTCGGTTGGGCAAATACAAAGTCGGAGCTGTGGCTGCGAACTAACCTCTCACTTTGACGCTCATATTAATTGCTTTCTTACTTCTAGCTTTGCACAAAATTACTAAGTAACTGTATGTGGGAATTACTTTTAGTTGGGATGAGATAATTATATGTGTTGGTAAAATGTTGTTTGCAGAAGAACTAATGAGTATTATTATAACGAGGCACGAGTGTCTAAGGTTAAGTGTAAATATTGTCTTTTATAATACCTACCTTCTAAATTTTTTTTACTCAAATATACATTTAGCAATGAGCTGTTAGTACATAGTACTTACGTTAGTACAGTTTGAGTGTGCCAAAGATTAATTCAAAATCCGGAAAGTTATACAAAAATTTTGTTAAAGAATAACTATACGTCTAAGATTTTGAAATAGGTTTATAAGATAATAAGATTTGAAAATCTAAGATTTCAATGCGTATTTACGGGATTTTATGTAACTTTCACATGTAAATAAGGTAGACACCTAAGGAGAGATGGGAGTGGCTGAAAGGCAGCGCTGAGTGGGATCACATCCGACCTCTGTGGCGTAGTGGCTAAGCATGCTGGGTTTTTAGGCCAAGACCTCGGAGCGGTGACCGCTTCGGTCCCAGATTCGAATCCCGTTCGGGTCAACGTGGAAATCATAATTTTCTATATTATCTCGAGTCTGGGTGTTGTGATACCACCGTTGTATCTGATTTCCATAACACAAGTGCGTTGGCTACTTACTTTGGGATCAGAGCAATGTATGTGATTGATCTTTTTTTTTTAATCTGTCATTCTATATCCCAGCCAAGCTGAGCCACTTGCCATTTGCTTTCCTTTATAAGTAATTCTAAATTGATCATGTTTTTTACCATATTTTTTTTTGTAATGAATGCAATTATCGAATCTATTCTTACTACGGTATTTACCTCCCCGACGTTTTCCGACCATATTTACCATAAATGTGAAAGTTGCATAAAATCCCGTAAAGCGTTGTGAAGTGAAAGGTAAAAATGCAACCAAGTTTTTAATTTTAAAAGTATGTTGTCTATAACGCTTACTCGTAGGTACAGATTACGCTCTGCTTTCTAAGCTGCCTACAGCAAATATTATAAGTACGTAGAGAACCAGAAAAGTACATCAAACGAAAAATGTGCATAATTTTTTCCAACTAAATTGTAAATACGGCTCAATCTCACTTTAGGCCGTACAGCAATCGCTATATTTCAAGCTTTATGATTTACAAAAACCGTAAACTGCATATCAGACTACCACAAAAAAATCATATTGGTAACCCTTATATCAAACGTGATAGAGTTGAATTCTGAATGTACAGTGTGTGTAAATCGTAAGTCAATCTCAATATTGGATTGTTAAAAATTTTGTTTTGGGACACGCTATTTGTACAGAATTCAATTGCAAGCGATTTTTATATTGCGGTGAAATGGAAAAAAATATTTGGATTAATTACTATTACTGGCAGCTGTGTGAACGTTGTTAGCAGTTTTTGATTGCTGAAGAATAAAACAAACAGTATGTAAGTATGCAAGCGTAGGGAATTGCTTTTTGAAGAAAAAAATTTACCATGTGTACATGCTCATGCAGTACATTTTGGTGGAGATTTCGCTTATTCATTAGACTAGCGGTCCTCTGTGACTTCATACGCGTGTTTTGAGTTTGCTTCCTCCCCTTTCGTCGCAGCGTGATGTTTTAAGCCTAAAACTGTAAATATTGCAAAATCTACTGGATGCACACCTCTTGCAACTGGTTGCTGTGGAAATCTTTGGGGGAAACCTCTGTCCTTTGGTATCAGACAAAGGACGTCCACTGCTATGATGCTAATGATTATATCTGTTTCGGTAACATCTATCTTTGAACTGCTCTAACAGTTTCTTCCGATTTTAGATAAAATTTATGTAAAGCAGTATGTAATTTAGCTTCTAAGTCCGTCGCCCTTACCTGCTCAGCGTAATTACCGCTAAGTCGGTCGAGTGGCGGTAACGCTGGAAACATTACGCGCGTATACTCTGCTGTTTTGTAGCTCGTATGCTCATAGTATGTTTAACGTGCATTATTTAGAATTACACTAAATACTATGTATAGATCAGATATAGCTAGAACCACCCTGGGAGATTACACCAGGGCATTGATAGAGCACTGACAGCTCTCTGACAACGTGTTGACGCTGTATCGAAAGCAAACTAACATTATCGTAATAGCGTCTTGGCAGTGAACAAAGGGCGCACTGACAGCTTGATAACAGTTGTTTTCACTGTGTAATATACCTACAACGTGTGGCATGTAATAGGAGCACAAAAAGGAAGTCGCTCACGGATTAAAAGGCCGCCGGCGGTCGCATAATAAAAGCATAACAAAAGACTGTTGATAAACACATCCGTGAGAAATTAATCAATGATCTACACAGTATACGTAGTTACCTTTACCTGGTCATAGTGCTCTTAAATGCTTTAACTCAGAGATATAGTAATACAAAGTTATAATCCCTAGTCAATGTATGTCAAAATTGCTAACTCGTAATGAATGACAATGTCAAGTTCCTTGACTGGACACATTAGTTTGCAATACATTGCTGGTTCTATTTATGTTGCTAGAAAATAACAATATAAATCAAAATCATTTACAATTGATGACTGATAACTTCTAAGGCCTATTTAAATTTTTTGCTGCTATTACAGGCCACACCCTGTAAATATTGTACCCCAAAAGACCTAAGGTGCTGTGCTAGGCTAACGTTACGGGCTCACACAGACTCGACACTGAAAAATCAGTGCGTGGTAAATGTATGCTAAAGGAGATCGGTTGGTGTCGGGTAAGTACGATTTATCTTTCTTGTGTCTAAACATTAATTTGTCTAAGACAGTCCTTGTGCGTGGTTATACATATATTAGTTCATGTGGTATAGCGTGGAGTTAACTATACTTTCAATTATAAGCAAACATCATTGCGAGAATACTGAATTGGCACGCCAATTGGCACATAGCGAAGAACTGATAGCCGTTGGGGCAGAAAAGTTCTTGATTGGAGACCCTTCGACCAAAGACACAGCGTAGGACGTCAACCGACAAGATGGAGGGATCTCTCCAACTGTTCACTCCACGTCACTCTTCTGGCTTCATGTCCAATTAATTTACCCTCACAGCCATTCGACTTTGAAATGGCCTCCCAAAGACAGTACAAGCATCCACCTCCAAATTCTCGTTGAAGAAGGCCCTCCGGGCACGTTTCAGGGAAGAGATATCGATCTTGTCTCACTGACCTCTTCTCTTTTTTCTTTCACATGTGTACCATTAGTATTATTATTATGTGTATGTACTATGTGTATGTTTATTATTGTAGTGTATTAATGTATACGGTATTTATGTAATAAGTAGTATGTATGTTTATGTTTTGGTTTGAATACCTATTGTAGTTTTAACCCTTCCGAATCGTAGTCAAGCTCTCACTTTTGCCCTTCTATCACTTCCTTCGCGCCGCCAGCATTTTCTCTGTATAGACCAATGATTGACTGGTAGAGAATGCTTTTAGCATTAAGTCCGCCATATGTACCTTTTGTCTGTGCATGAAGTGTTTTAAATAAATAAATAAATGGACAGACGACCTTGTTAAGATCGCAGGACCAAACTTGATGCAGACCACTTGTGATCAGTCGCTGTGGAGAGTGTGACGTAGGAGAAGCCTCCTTTGGCTGAAAATGATGATGATGATTATGAGCACACAGATTATGATTGAATACTAATCAATGTACTAATATGCTACCTGCATACAATATTTTCAATAAATTAAATAAAATATCACAACGACTTCATGACTTTTCATATGCCTCAGATAAAACAGCAAGTAATGATTATTCAATATGTTATTGTAACTTTCATTTTGAATAACTTTTACCCTCACATTTTGTGTTTTAAATTAATAAATGTTCTATCAAAATTTTAAGCCGATTTCGCAAAAATGATTGGCTTTGTTACAAAAAATATTTGGATATTGTTTTATTTAAAAATCGCATCGTTAATGGAAATTAATCAAGTAAAATATTTTTTATGTATCCCCGTCAGGCTGGCACACAATGTTGAATATTCATCCGGCTTTAGGTGGACTATACTTAAGTAAACAGACAAACGTTCCAAGTATATAGGAATTTGAACGATTGAAATAAAAATAACCTTTTTAAGAAAACTTGAATAAGAAAGTGGTATTCAAAACTTAGGCGTATTGTGTAGGTGTCGGAAGAATTAATCATTCCTTGAGAGCGTTTGCTTACGAGATTTATAATTTGTGTTGAGAGTACTATGCTCATTTGTGAGACGTGTTTAAGTAATGTGATTGAAACTTCTATATAAACGACTCGAGGCCTTAAAATAGCTATCTTTGTTTTCAATACAGTTTTTCAGTTATAGAAGTTATTATTTTTAGTCTCAAATACTGTTCTCAATTCTCAATCTGTCGCATAATATAAAAACTGAGTCTATGTAGTCATGTAAAAATCAATAATAAATGTTTTCTAAATTTTAGTTACAGAAAATGAAACTTGTATTTATAAATGCAACATTTTGTAAGCTTAAAGCAAGTAGCAATAACTTAGATATGATTTGATTATTACCAGTTATATATTTGGCTAATCTGACTAAGGACGGACAAATACAGTATAGTTTAAAGCGCAAAGATGGCCTAATTGTGGGTAAAATGCTCGTTCCCTCACTATATTCTTGACGTATATGCAAAAACAGGCGCCCCGCGGCGCGCTGCGTCTGACACCCGCGAAGCCTGCAGACACCATTACCGCTGCCGCTTCACGGAGTTATTCACTCCATTTTATTAATGTTGAAGTGCAAAATTAAGCTAGCAATGAGTAAAAAGAAGTTTTTCGATGGAAAAATATTAACACATGAAGAAATACGACACAATAATGATAAAAACAATGTCAATTTGACGCATTAAAAGTACTCAATGTGTTTTATTTTCATCCTCGGTTCAAATAAGCCTAGTTAAACGCGAAGAAGAAATAATATTTAAAAAAAATGTTGTTTTAGGACAGTCGAAATATGTACTGTTGTGTTTGGTGAAATTGTAATATGATACAAGTTAATAATAATCATATATCATAGCATCATAGCCTCCTTGCTGCAAGGAAATGGCTTCGTTTTTGAATAGGTAAATTTTAAGGTATTTTGTTTTTATGTTGCATGTCTTAGTCGTTTTTTTTCTTGTTTGTTATTAATAAAGTAATTTGCCATATAAACTGGAAACGGAGGAAAAAGATGGAATTTTATTCAAACTAAATAAATGTTGTTGATTGTCACAATAGAACAAATGGTAAAAAAAACACGAAAAGGGAAATTCTTGCTTATTCCTTACGGAATTTCCATCCCACGATATCATATGAAGTAAAAGTAAATGTTTTAAAGTCCACCACATTCCTGCTGTCGATTTACTGCTGCATTGATTTTATTACGTGGCCGATAAAGCGCTGCACTTGGTGCGATTACCGGTGCTTTATGAAACCAATATCACACCAAAAATTGATGCAAAAGGCTCAATTTCAAGCAACGGTTATTGATTTTAAGGACATTTCTTATGGACTAGGATCAAGCACGCACGTGTGGGCACATTTTCTAATATAATTACAACATATTAAATAAATCAGATGTTTGTCACAGATCACGGAATTGCTGGGTCTAAAGTAGCGAATATTAATAAGAGCCGATGGAGACCCGCGCGGTATTATTCAATATTGTTTGCGCTGCTCAAGCCTAATTTAACATTAAATTCTGACAGATTTTATCAAATTGAGGTTCTCGTAGTGTAGTGGTAGCAGCGCTTTGGTAGTGATACCGAAATGAAGCAGAATACACGCAGACGTGTTTTGATGAGTGACCATTCCAACCATATAAGTCCGTACTTCGGAAGGCACGTCAAGCCGTTGGTGTCGGCTAATATCGGTTAATATTACTCGCTAAGCCTAGTCAGAGGCCTTAAACGCTTTTCACTCTGCAACTTTAAGCAGCGATGCAGTCGCGCTGCTAACGCGCGTTAACATCGATGCAGTCGCAAAATGTCAACCTTAACACACTGCGCTACTTTTAGCATCAATACATTCGCGATGCTAACGCGCGTTATTATCGATACAGACAGTCGCGATGCAGAAGCTGGAAATTTAATATTATAATTAATACTATTATAATTTAATTAAATACTGAATTTTGGTGACTGCATCGATAATGACGCGTGTTAGCATCGATGCAGTCGCGCTTCTGCATCGATGCTAACGTGTGACTGCATTGTTACAAAATAAATCTGTTCATTGCGTGAGTCGCGATGCTGAAGCGCGTTTCTAAAATGCGCGACTGCATCGATGCTAAAGGTCGCAGAGTGTTAGGGGTCTTATGGGCGGCTTGATAACATCTGACATCAAGGTTAGTCGCTTGCCGTGCCACCACTCCTCCACCAACGCTCTGAGCCCGCGTGGTGGAGTAGGCTTAAACTACATCATAGTTCAGGTAAGGCCTTTGCACAGCAGTGGGACGTTACAGGCTAACTATACTTTTAATAAACAAATTGCTGAAATTGCTGCATTAAAAAATGTAGCAATCATGATTCAGGTTAAAAAGTTAATGATCAGTATATTGAAGTAAGTCTTCTGTATTTAATAGAAATGTACCATGTTTTATGAGCGCGATGGCATCTCTGAACATCTGGAGCAATACCAATAAATTCTGCTTTTGATTTCTGAACTTTATAATGACAAGTTTCATTTAATAGTTTATTTGCAATCATAACTCAGTCCACTAAAATTGACAAATCAATTTATGTAGACGAATGATTTACAACTGGATTTATTAACTTGATTAAAGTATCAGGGGATTAGATAAGTTAAAGCTTTTAATGAAAACGACGAAGATTGATGGATATTATTGACCTTAGTTGTAATAAATCAAAAGCTCCTACCTACTAAAGGGAGGTAAATATACAGGCTGTTGTTGTGGTCAGCGACGCCCGGCTCAAGACAGGTTGTACAAACGATACTGATGCCAAAAAAAAATATATAAAAATGTTTTTACCTAATGGAAAAAAAAACACGCTACTAGCGAGCGAGTCAAGACTACCAACGCCAGGGCCTCTTCATAGCTCACTAGCTACGGTGTAGTATTTCGTATATACGTGCGAGGGTGCGAGTTGCCCCATTCTGATATTTTTTAGAAGAGGTGTTTTTTTATAAAAGTTTCATAAAGATAATTTAAAGGAAAAATTTTTTAGAATAGGTATAACTCGTACCATCATCCCTGAGTTGGATATCACTGATCAAAACAACACCCTGTATAAGACACGTCATGTAGTTTTGTAAATTTAAAATAATTTGTATTTGAAAGACACCCATCAGCAAGCGTAACAAAATTTAAGCTCTTAACGAGCGCAGCGTCAGCCGCCCAACGATTAATTGAATAAAATATCAAAATAACCAATAATAGTTTGGACGCACAATCAGACACCTACGTTAAATTTTAACCGTGCTCCCATTCGGAAGTGATAATCCGGCAGCAAGAGCCTTAGACACGTCGTTATCGTCGCCTTGAGTTCTACGGCTAACAATTTATAGGATACAATGTGCAAGACTGTCCTTCGGACGAGCCATAATGGCGGCGATAATACATTTTGAAGTTTCAAAAGCCGAGTAAATAAACTTGAATTAATTTTCTGTGGCACAAATTGTGTCTGCAACAGCGGGGAACATAATATTAGGGATATTTTTATATGGCAATTCCAAATAGATGTGTATAAGAATACAAAACGTTAAACTATCATCTAGTCTAGCGTATCGGTTTTAGTTTCTATTTATTACATGTTTTTGGGAGTGTTAAAAGCTTCTTACAACAGACACGGGTAGAGCAAAGACTTGTAGGGATATGAATAGCAAAGCTCGTTTTTACATTCTTATGTTCTGCCCATCATTAAACCCCCAACTTAACAAAACAAGGGATCCTGAGAAGTCTCAGGTAATAAAATCATTAGGTTTACAAGACTTTGTGCAATTAAGACCCCTTACACACTGTGACTTTTAGCATCGATGCAGTCTCGCGTTTTGAAAATGCGCTTCAGCATCGCAACTTAGGCAATGAACAGAACAGACAGACAGACGCGCGTTAGTATCTCAGTCGCCCAAATTCAGTAAATAATTTGTCAATTTCCAGCTTCCGCATCGCGACTTTATTGATGCTTAAAATAGCGCAGTGGTTAAGGTTGACATTTTGCGACTGCGCGCGTTAGCATCGCGACTGCATCGCTGCTAAAAGTCGCAGTGTGTAAAGGTTGACTTTTTGCAACTGCATCGATGCAAATGCGCGATAGCATCGCTACTGCATCGCTGCTAAAAGTCGCAGTGTGTAAAGGGTCTTAACCTGCATACCCGTAAGTACTTAAGTTAACAATAACGAAACGAAACGAAACGAAACTATAACGGAACCCTTATAGTTTCGTCAAATTTGTCTGTTTGTCTGTCTGTCCTGTCCTGTCCTGTCTGTTTAGTCAAACCTATGCGTGTGGGTGTCTATGGATAGGTCTTTTAAAACGACATAGAGGTTCCAAAAACCATTTTCTTTTTAAGTTTAACGTTTGATAGACACTTCCAAAGTGGTAAAATGGACGTCCCCCCCCCCCCTCCAACTTCTAAACTAAGCAAATGTAAATTTTGTAAAAAATATATGATGTAGATCTTAACAAATACTTTCAACGAAAATTAGTTTAGACGGGATCGAATTAGAAGTTTTAGAGATGTACATTTTTAATAGCCTCAAACATAACTTTGTTATTCATACCAATACTATGAGAAACAAAGTTATATTTGTTGTCACCAAAATATTGTGGTATTTTGTCTAAGTGGAAGTAAGGGTATCTCTAATTCAGTTAAAGTTGGCACGGAACCTTGAGTGTGCGAGTCCGACTCGCACTTGGCCGGTTTTTTATACAAAGTAAGGTTGGGACAAAACTTCATGGAATTATTTTTGTGATATTATAAAACATATTATTATATTGACAATATTTGTTTAAACTGAGTGGGAAGTGGAAACTTAACGATTTAAGTTGGGTCGCAATATGCCCCCAGGTGGATATGAAGACTTATGGATACAAGAATTAATGAAAAGTTTTGTTGCTTGTATGTAAAATGTAAGTAAATTTAGATAATAGCCTCTCCATCACCATTTTACTTACTGTAGTAAAAGTCAAAACTGTCGATCTGTGTACCAATTTTCAGTAAAGTAACATAAAAAAGGAATTGACAACGCGTTTGGTGTATTATTTAGACCTCCTGACTATTACGCCGGCCGTCGCGGGTTCGAATCCCGCAAGGGGCAAATGTTTGTGCGATGAGCACGAATATTTGTACCTGAGTAATGGATGTTTAATATGTATTTAAGTATTTATGGGAGACGCCCCCGTCATAATCGTTGTCTGGTATTTGTAACATAAGGAAGAAAATTCCTTACTTCGAAACCACGACAATTGGTGTGTTGTCTGACGCATATTTATATTTATTTATATCTTAAACTACCACCACTTACACATCTTAATCAATAATTCAAATATGCGATGATTATTCACCTTCTGTTCATATCTGTGGTGTTATTCCAACGGTTCTCAAATTACGGCGTTCTCCCATGAATAATGATCATTTAATTGTTCTTCGGTTCTTTTCAAAGTCGGAGTTCGGAGGTTTGTTACACAATATCAAATCAGACCGTGATTTCATTTCACTGAGTCTTTAAGTCGTTAAGGGTGTTTTAAGATTTCTTTGGCTACTAAAATAAAGAACAATTTGCGCTTATTGGTTGTTGAATAATTTTTTTTTCAGGTCAGTTTTAATTACTTTGGTTGGCCGAAGGAAAAGGTTCAAGAATGTTGTGTTCGTATGTATGTACACAATATGTTGATCGATTCCTAACCTGAAACTTTTCATAAGGTTACTGACTTTTTTATAAATAAAAGTTGATCGACCAAGATCGTAGATCCCAGTAAAATGTTAGGTAGTATAAGGACTCATAAAAAATAATTAAAAAAAAAAAACCGATTTTAAATCCAAAATGCACTAAAAAGACTCTTGACCCCAGAAAGGAAAGGAAGCCATTTTAGGCAAAAAAAATATTTTTGGAGTCGCTGCTCTGATAGTTGATGCTTGATGGTCAAAGTGATGGCCTTTAAAATTTGAGGGTTTCCGTCGATTATACCAAGATCCCAAATGGGCAAAAATGGGATCAACTAGAAGGCATACCTCTAGATAAACGAAATCATTTTTCGAATCGGTCGACAAATGACTGAGATATGAGGTAATATAGCCAAAAAAAATACAGTCGAATTGATAAGCTCCTCCTTTTTTCAAGTCAGTTAAAAAACTGCATACTTATGGCAAGCTTTCAGAAAAATAACGAAGTATTTTATAAAGGAACAATACAAAAAAAATCATTTCCGCGTTTGATTACAGCCACACGGTAGGAACGAATCGGCTCCGGTCGAAAGTAGGAGTTCATACGAAAACAAAGCCATCCAATTTGTTTGACTCAAAATAACGCAGGGCTGTCAAATTCATAAAATATTATACTGGTAATTTTTTATTAGTTTCATACAGGGTGTTGTTTTGGTCATCGACGAGCGACTCAGGGGTGGCTGTACAAACGATACTGATGCCAAAAAAAAATTTTTTTTTAATGGAAAAAGTCCACAAAATCAATTTACTGATGCGATAGAGCGATCGAGTCAAAACTACCAACACCAGGTAGTCTCTTAGTAGCTTAGCAGCTTAGGTTTAGTATTATTCATATATTCGTAGATACGCGCTAGCTACGCGCGAGGGAGGAGTTTCCCCATTAGTTTTCTCATTTTTTGAATGTTGTGAAGAGGTTTTCCTGTTTAAAACTTGCTTAGAATTTAAAAAAAATCAGAATATGTATAACTCATATTATTATCCCTGAGTTGGATGTTACTGACTGATCCTATTTGATTTTACAGATATCAAATAGGATCAGTAATAGTAGCGAGAAGCATCAACACAAGTTAGCCCGTTTCTATTTGCTTAAGCTTTATATTAATACAGGCGGTCCCCCGCGACTACGTCCGCGTGTTTTGACGTTACTCCCTCCCCTCCTGTCGTTACGTGAAATCCCTCCTCGATAAATATGCTATCTAACACAAAATTGTATAATATTTCAAATCGGTCCAATAGTTGCTGAGATTAGCGCGTCCAAACAAATAAACAAACTCTTCAGCTTTTTCTATACTTATTCACTTATCTATATATATTATATTACCTCTATAAGTGTAGATAAGTGAATAAAATTAAATAACTATTGGATTTAAATATATCTCAAAGTTCCACTTTAAATTACCTATGTAAGTTGTGAATTTAATATTAATCTTATTTTAAAATCTATGATTTCGTTAAAAATGTCGAGGTTGTTTACAATATTGGAGAAACAAGAAAACGGTCTTTAGTTTTATTGAAATAGGTTAAAATGGATAAAAAAACTAACACCCATCTCAGACTTAATGACTGGTTTTAAGTAAATCTGTACACCTCACCTACATAGCAGTATTTTGAGTGATCAATCATTATAAATACCGTGACAACCTTAACGTGTGAAGAGTGGAGTCAATAACGCAATCAATTGAGTGCGAACGACGACACGCTCAGATCACGACGCGTCGGATAGCTGCCCTATTGGCACGGACTTATCTCCATTGTACCAAGAGTTTTCAGTAAGTATACCTTATTTATATTAATATTTTTAAGCTGAAGGGTATGTTTGTTTGTCTGAACGCGTTAATTTTAGGAAATACTAAACTGATTTGGAAAATTATATTTTTGTTGGAAGTATTACGTATTGAGGAAGGTTTTAGGCTACAACACATCACGCTGCGACGGGTGGGGGAGGGAGCAAACTCAAAACGCGCGGACAAAGTCGAGGGACCGCTAGTTTAATAAATAAAAGAGCACATACCTATCCGAATTGGAGACTATTTTATTTTCAATAAAACTGCCGATAAAGAGACACGGCTTGATGAGACCAAAGGCATTCTTATAAGCTAAGAATTCCTTTGGATGGATGTAAATCCATATTATATCAGGCAAGCCACATTTCACAAAAAGTTTAACGATTTCACAAAAAAAAAATCATAATTATATTTTATTATTTTATTTTAAAATTTTGAAAGATTTACAGCTAAAACAAGATTGCTTAAAAAATATAAATAAAAAGAAGGTCATTTACATTAAATCCTTTGGTAGATAAAAGGATCAAAATGGTGCGTGATATTATTTGGATAATGTTCGATTTACGAGTATAATACATTGAAATCTTCATGGCAATGATTTTCAAAACGCTCGATTATGTCTAAAGCTTGATTTTCATTGAAATTTAATTAATTTTCGGATGAAAATTACTAAAAGTGTTTAAACGAGTGATTCAAAATAAATTAAAAAGAAATAACAGCGTTCTAAAAACTGACTAAAAAGTTTAAATAATGCATTTGCCCTTTAACTTAGGAGAAACAAACTTATTCGGAGTCAATGCATGATAAGGCCTCATTTATATTTTATTTCATGATTTTAGTTGTTTATATATCTCAAATACTAATGAATCGATTTTGATGAAACTTACTCTGTGCCCTAAGTTAAAATGTACCTAATCGAACGAAAAATCATCTCGCTATGACTATGACATCTTGTTTTCGAGATATCTGTGGATAAACATGAACACACTTACGAAATTTTGCATTGAAAGCCTTTATAGATCAACATACTCAAATATTATCACATTCCGACAGTATCACATACATGCTCATTGAATTGATTAATTACTTTTTTGAAGTCGGTAAAAATATAGTCGCAAAAGTTATACTTTAAAATGCAACCCACAAGCCAGTTTAAAGCCACAAATAGTCGTAAATCAATGGAAACGTGTCAGATTCCGCAACAATGATCTCTGATGAGTTCACAGCCAATATCGGCGAATATGGAGGTTTATTATGTGAGCCCTCTAGCGGACGGGATATTAAATTAACTGACACGATATTTATTTGTTGAAATTGCTGTCGACGTAACATTTTTGGAAACTTAGAACAATAATTTATCTAGTTACAATTAGGCATGGAAATGATTGATTCTTTTTATTCATTTTTTATTTCATGAAATGTTTTTTTTTTCATATGAAATCACATGTGAAATTTCATTGCTAATGTTTTTTTTTCGCAGTGTCAATTGTGACGCGAGTACGAGTAATCTATGATTTCGCAGAGTTCGATTTGTTTCAGGATAAATTAAAAAAAAGTAGCAGATGTAAATAATGATTTTCATTTCATATGAATTTTTATCTGCTAATCATGAAATGTCCCATGCCTAGTAAGAATGGATCTGTCACTGTTACTGTGCAGTAAGAAAAGTGTGCAAAAATGTACTGTATTGACACGAAACGGACGAACCTGGATGGGTGGGCGGGAAAACGGGAGGAATGTGACAAGTTTGACAAGTCCATTATTATGATAACAGAATCCTATTAGGTAGTAAGAATTGTGTTTTGTTTTTTGCCTGACTAAGCAGAGGTAACGCACAAGTAAATATATATTCGCGTCAAAAGGTAAATAGGATCCTTAATCGTAGCGATTTGCCAAGTGATTACTGGATCAGTGGGTTTGCCGAAGAAAAATACTCAATCAATTTTCTTTGTTGATAATATAACGCAGTACATCTTCATCCTCTACAGTACCTTGGCCTTGCTCTGTAGAGTGATATAAAATAATTAAAAAGCAAAAAAGAAGCTGACAACTTCCCGCATTACAGTCGGTTGCATTCAATAATCCGGCAGTCAATTACAGAGCGATTTAAAAGTCGCTCATTACACGCTCATAACCGCTTGATGGCTCGATGGGACTGACAATGGGGATTAAAAACTGCGCCGGATCAGCCGTAATGGACTTTGCGAATGAAACGCGTTTCGTAAGTCGATGCATTTTGTGGTTTTTGGGGTGCAAATTTACAGTAGGTTGCATGAAAATTAAGAGTATTATTACAGTAAGGTTACTCGAAGTTATAGTGAATTAAAGGCTTAGTCCAACTATACCAAGCCCAAGCCCGGTCGTGCATGGAGTTCTTTTGGGACGGATCTGCAAATATCAACTGGCTGCTCTGAATTCTATATAAAACTGGACCTTAAAAACATTGCACTCTCAGGCCCGAGTGATCGGCAAATAGTGTACTGGCGACCAAGCAGTCGGGTTTGAGTGCTTTATTTAAAATTACATCAGAAAAATCGCTGTAAACACTCGGACCCGGTGCGACTAGGGTGTGAGTGCACGCCACTGAACGAGCAAATGCATCATAGGGGATACTGAACTATACGAACGTAAACTACAAAGCCTGGAACATAGGCGCAAAGGAGCTTGCATTTCGGTCTTCTACAGGATGCATTTCAGGGAATGAGTGAAGGAATGCCACGACTGAATTCCTTCAACCTTTAAAACACAAGACGCAGGCACGGCTGCCATCCTTATGTCGTTGATCGGAACCGTTTGGTGCGCATTGATGGTATGGACAGACGGACGTTCTGATGCAAATGGCTAAGGAATGGATTGCGGTACCGGCTGAAGTGTTTCCGAAATACTAAGATTTGGCCTTTTTCAAGAGAAGTGTTAATAGGCTTATTACTGGTCAGATATGACCCATCCTCGACCACATCATCACTTACCATTAGGTGTTATAATGCCTGATAATTTATTAACCGACTTCAAAAAAGGAGGAGGTTATCAATTCGACTGTATGTTTTTTTTTATCATTTTTTTTTTTTGTATGTATGTTACCTCATATCTCAGTCGTTTGTCGACCGAATCGAAAAATTTTTTCGCCTACTTAGAGGGTGTACTTTCTAGTTGGTCCCATTTTTTCCATTTTGGGATCTGATGATGGGATCTTGGTGTAATCGAGGGAAACCCTCAAATTTTAAAGGCACGTATAGTATTTCTTTACTAGAATCTTAATGTTGAGGTGTTGTTACGTCTGATAGTCAACATCTTGTGGGGCTGAGCTGATGGTGGAACTCTTTAACGCTTAGGAGTTCAGTTATTGTAATGACGAAACTTATGATAGCTAATTTGTAGCTTCTTAAAAAATTTAATCATAAGGTGCAACTCCCCCCCCCCCCCCCTCTTATGTAATCACTAAAAATTAAGAAATAAAATAAACTTTAAAAAAAAGTAAAAACCGACTTCAAAACCAAAATGCACTAAAAAGTCTTAAATAAACTCTTCACCATTGAAAGGAAAGGAATCCGTTTTAGGCAAACAATTTCTTTTTGGAGTCGGTGCCATCACTTTGACCATCAAGCATCAACTATCACAGTACCGACTCCAAAAAGAAATTGTTTGCCTAAAACGGATTCCTTTCCTTTCAATGGTGAAGAGTTTATTTAAGACTTTTTAGTGCATTTTGGTTTTGAAGTCGGTTTTTACTTTTTTTTTTTAAAAAAAAGTCAAAGTAATTGTTTAGTTAGTAAGGCGATTTCTCGACCACTACACCAGACGACCCGTCTGGTGTAGTGGTCGAGAAATCGCCTACTACGCAGCGAGTGCGGATTCCATCCCCGCACAATACAAACATTTGTGTGCATGAACATGTCTGTTTGTATTGGTCTGGGTGTTTTCTATGTATATCATGTATGTATTTACAAAAAAAAAGTATTTAAGTATTATATCCGTTGTCTGGCACCCATAACACAAGCTTTGAGTAGCTTACTTTGGGACTAGATGGCGATGTGTGGGAATGTCCAAAGGATAGAAAGGATAGTTAGTTACATTATGTTAAAGTCCACTCCTAGTTAGAATTGCAATAGGTGGAGCTTTACTCTTTTGTAGGGAGAGGTTTGTTCATGTCCAATATTTGAAACTCATTATTTTTTAAATATCTATAGAATGCGTGGTCCCTTCATCCCTATGGCCATTAACCAGGTGAATTTGTCAAGGGCCTTAAACAGGCCTCAAACAGTGTAATCGCCAATATTGGGAAGCAGGACGCGTCTCCATACCCAGGGGTACCGATTTTTATCCCGCCGTTGTCGGAGAGATGATTTATCACATCTACATGCGCTGGGGTTGCCACACGATTGAAGAGTAACCGTATGACTCGGACTGAGTTGTGTGACTTTCTTTAGAAGGTTTTCATAAAACACCATAATGCACTCATTGTATCTACATAATTATATGGTAGATATATATAATTTTGTAATAAGCATACAGGGTGTGGACTGTAATAGGAGCAAATATTTTAATGATTGCTGATGATGCCCATTAAGATTTCTAGTGTCCGAAATAAATGAATTTGAATTGAATTAAGATACCAGTAACCAGTACTCAATGGTAATGATTTATTATAATTTAAAAAAAATGATATTTTTATCAAAATATAACGGGCCAGCAATGTATTGCAAACAAATGTGTCTAGTCATAGAATTTTATATATTAGGTATGATAACTTTGGATTTCTATATCTGTGACTTAAAACTGTTAAGAGCACTATAAACAGAACAAGTTAATTAAGTTCACTATGTAGAATTATTGATAAATATTTTTGCTTCTATTACCTACAGGTCTCATGCTGTATATTTAGTAAATAAATATAGTATAGTAATTAATTATTGTCTTCAAAAAAGGCAATGTAAAAATCAAAGGTAAGTAACCAGTTTTTCATAATGTGTGGAATTTTATTAGCAAAATTGTAATCAATTATGTATTACTGAATAGCTTACCCTTCAATAAGCTAGTTATTATAATGAGAATTAAAGGTAGATAGCAAGTACAGCGTAAACTATATTTAGTTTATTTTTAATGCACAGATACATATTGTCATAATCATCAATAGCTCCTCTGAAAAGGCTCATTTTTTTGTATTTAACCCATTCAAATCAGCAAGTATGGATCCCCAACTTGCCTAATCCAGGTTGATCCCGCACCCGTCACGCGGAATTTCGTTTTTTATCTTCACTGATTTATAACTTTCGCAGCAGACGAAACAATTAATAAAATCCGCTGATCCCAGCTGTCCGGCGCCGATATTGAATCAAGAGATTACGGGCAAAAAAGTAACATTGCATTATGATTAATAGAGGGATTTCGTTAGATTTTTATTACGCCTCTGTTTCAATTTTTACCAGTTTACGTTGAACAGACCAAACTCGTTTCACCAAACATGTGCAACCAATCCGGCTTCGTACGACAGAAACATGGCTTACGTCTCTCTATTGGTAAAACATTTTCAAATAGGTTTGGTGGTTCCAGAGATAAGCCCATTTAAAATGTTAAAATCAAAAGCTAGAAATTGCTATTGATTCCAATACATAAGCTTTTTGGGAGTAATGCTTAATAGTAGATTGTTAGACAAGGGGAGAAGTGATCCATTTCACTCGAGATGTTTCTGGCGCTCGAACGGAGTAAGAGCGCCAATAATTCGAGAGTGAAATGGGTGCTTTCACCCGAGTTTAACATACTATTTTTCATTTCGAATGTGAGGAAAAATAAATAAAAAGCAGTGTGATTGTAGATACATGATGATGAGGTATTATGGTGTTTGGCGAGAGATGAAACCTCAAGTTTTTGAATAACATGCCAGTTTAATTACTGTCGTTATTCATAAAACAAACAATTAGAAGGACACAAACGGCACGGAAGAAAACAGAGTATACCTAAAATGCGAAAGTTATCAAATATTTCAAATCCATGTTATTGTTACGATCGTTAAAATTGAGTTCGAAATTGTGACAATTTACCAAATGGAAATAAAAGAGTGTCACTATGTATGGCGGGCAATCGAATATTTTAACTGTAGATTATTAATTGTTAATAATTAGATCAATTGTACATTTTTTAAATCCACGATATCAATAAACACATATTTGAATGTTTAGCTAAGGAAAAAATATGGAAAGCTCTTTTATTTTGATAGTATGATGTGACTCAATTATTTGCTTTAACTCCATGTCTAAACGTAGTAATTTAAACTAAATAACTTTTTACCCTAGGTATGGAAACGCTATTTTTAACTTTTGCGTTGCAAAAAGAACTAAACATGACGGGTCTATACACGAAATATTAAAATGAGTTAATGCTACTCACTGCTCAACGTTTCGGCTGTGTTGCAACAGCCTTGGTCACGAGCTAACTCAGAACTGAGTTAGCTCGTGACCAAGGCTATTTTTCACCCGGCTATCATCACATAATAGTTAAAGTTTCCGAACAGGAGAAATGTTTTTTTATTTTATTGGTGTGTTCATACTAGTGTTACAATGTGTCCATATACCTTTTAAAATGTTATTGAAACATTCCATGGCTTTCAACTTATCATCAATCACATTCTGATGAACATAGCAAACGCTCTCACCATTTTAGAAGCTAAAAACCGTGTGAAACTACCAGACGCGTAAATGTAATACGAGTTAGCTCAAACTACATAGATCAGTGTTATTAGAGGGAAGTTTTTGCGCAACTAAAGGGCTGGCTTCACTGGTGATAAATCGTTGGGTAGGATTAACAACCTGCGGTTTGTGATAACAGCAGATTCTAGTCCTCGACTGGACTGAAATAGATGACGACGGAATTACCAGTCATAATGCACCTAAATTTGGGAAATTTCATGTCTTTCAAACGCTGTGTTAGTTGTTAAGTGAGATAAATTTTATTTGTTGTTTGTAGAGAAAAAACCGTTTATTGGCTTACATCACAAACACACACATATGCGATAGTACACATAATAATCAAACAAAATACAAAAATAGAGAAAAAACAGTTAACACAGAAAAGGAAAAACACAAGTGAAACTGTCCATGTCTAATTGAGAATAGAATAGAATAGAAATTATTTTATTTGACACATAAGTCACAAGCACAGTACAATAAAAAAAGGTTGTTATAAATATAATTAGATATCGATATCAGTTAAAATAGATATATATATATATAATTAATAGGTACCTATGTGTCAAAAAGGGGGGACCTTTTTGACACATAGATACCAGCTCAGTATGATTCGTGACAGCGCGAGGCATGTCACAATACTGATATTCGAAAAGGAGCCTCACTCAGCATAAGATAGGTCCCTTGAAGAACCTGACACTGGATTTCATTGGGTTCCTACTAAGTGAGGTACACAGAAATCGGCGCCAACAGCACGTATATATAAATGCCCTAATTCAAAAACGGATATACGTAAACTAGAAAAAAAAACCTATAAAATGTGTGAAGCTGCAAAGAACAAATTGTCAATAAAGTTAATTAAATAACAGAATAAAATAAAATAAAACAGTTTGAAATAATAGTGACATTGAAATATTTGACGAAGGACAAACAGATCGTGAGACACGTGTGCTCATTTGGGTATTTTGTAGAAAGCGAAGACGAAAAACCGGCCAAGTGTGAGTCGGATTTGCGCACTGAGGGTTCTGTGCTAACTTTAACTGAATTACGGTACACTTCCTTCTACTTAGCGAAAAAACTACAGTATTTTGTTGACAACAAAAATAACTTTGATTTTCATACTGTTTGTATGACGGACACAACCACTGCAAATATATTTGCTGTTGTTAAAACTACTTGTTTGATCTCGTTCATATTTGCTAAGATTCACATCTTTTTTTTTACCACAAGTTACCACTTTGAAAGCATATCTCTCAAACGTTAGATTTTTTGCAATTTATTAGAAACCCCCATGTTAATTTAGCAAGACCTGTCTAGAGATACCCCATATGCATAGGTGTAAGAAAAAAAAGGTTTTAGTTTGACAAATGGGAGCCCCCCCTTAAATATAATACTTTTTTTCTTGTGTAAGAATCTTAGAATACAAAACTCGTACAAGATGATGTTTATCAACCTACAGATATAAGTATTCCTTAGCACGTGTTATTTCAGCAGAATGAGATTTTTTTGGTATAAAAACATTAATAAAACATTGGGCTATTTATATTCATGACAGCGTTGAGAACGCAGCAATACCTTTAGCTTTGAATAAGTGCTGAAATTCGGACCTTTTCATAACTGAAGGAAAAAGTAATCCTTATGAATGTGAGTGATACATTAGATAGTTTTATGGGGTGTTATATGTGAGGGCACCGCCGATACTAGGGTGCTTATATTTAACTACCGACGTGGGGCCTGTGTGGCCGCGACAGTGTAACGATATGTTAGATTTACACTTTTCCAGTGCAGGACCTCTGTGCCTTTTAGTAGCATCGAGTTAAGTCACGCGGTTCAGCAGTCAGGCGCTGTTGAGTGAGATCGTAGTGCCTGCAAACACTATATTAATTAGTTATGTTACTCTATGTTATTTTACTCTGAGCTCAGTTCAGGTAAACGCAAACCAGGTGGGCAGTACCTGCGTTACAAAGACGTGTTGAAGCGTCATCTGACTGCTGCCACTATACCGCATGACTCGTGGGAGAGGCTGGCGACACAGAGGATTGAATGGCGAACTGCTGTCAAGGCGAGTTTGGTAGATTATGAGCGAGCCCGGCTTGAAGATCTCGACGCCAAACGCCAAATCCACAAGACTCGGCCTTAGCCCTCCTATGAGTACAAGTACAATGAATCTGGGACGCTTTACTGTGCCTCTTGCAACCGGACTTTCAAAACCAAATTTGGCTATGCAAGTCACGCTCGCGCCCATGCAAGAGCCCAGGCTAACACCAGCTAATGGTGTCGCCGTCGACGGATAGTTCTGGGAGGACATCATCAATTAGTTATGCCTATTGTAATTTTAACGAGGCCTCTAAGGCCTAATTGATATTGCACAAAAAATGATGATGTTCTCTGGATAAACTTTGTTTACCTACAAATTCACCAAGCTCTTCAAAAATTCCACAGTAACCTATATTTTTTCCAGACAATGAGTCTTTGATTTAAAGCTTGATTGCAAAAATCTAAAGCGATTCGGAAGAAGACGATGTTGGATAAGATTTTATGCCAGAATTATTATGCAATGACGACCTTAGTAAGCAACACTAAAATATCTGATATTAAAGCTACAACCCAGCTTCAAACACAGGTGGAAACTATTTGCGACTGAGAAAACAAATACCCGTGTAGTAGTAGTGTGCTTTCTACTGTTGTTTTTTTTATTTTATGATCGTGGAATAAAACTTTTTTTTCTAAAAGAAACAACTTTAACGTATTAAAAAAATGTATTTCTTTGTGGTTTCTAAGAAGTGTTATTATGGTTAAATATTTTTATACAATATTTAAACTTTTGTAAAAAAGTCGAGCCAATGAGGCAAATAATTACTCTGATAAAAAAAGACAATTAATTTATTATCGATTTTAAATAACCAATATCAACTATAATTGTATATGCTTTAGAAAATATGTTTCCTCAAAATTGTATATTGCTTTCGCGGCCTCACAGGCCCCACGTCGGTACTAGTGTGACAATAAAACTACTTCGGTAGTGGAATGTTAAGTAAGAATTACTTAGTTTGGAAGCCTGTTAGACCCTTACACGACCCTTATCGATGCGGTCACACGTTTTGAAAATGCGCATCAGCATCTTGACTCACGCAATGAACAAATTTAATTAAGAATCGATGCAGTCGCGCTTTAGCATCGATGCAGAAGCACGACTGCATCGATGCTAACGTGCGTTAGTATCGATGCAAACGCCAAAATTACGCGGCTTATGAAAATAAGCATTCCGGCTGCAACGCTGCTAAAAGTCGCAGTGTGTAAAGGGTCCTAGGTATATCTAAGTTTTCACAAGTTTTTAGTTTTTTACTTGGTAGGTTTTAGTCTATTTTACATGTTGCATGTCTAAGTATAATTATCTCTTAAGTTTTTTAATTCTTTTATGATTTTTCGTGTTTTAAAATCAAATTTTATTATTGAGTATAACCCAAGATTTTTTTTCTTATTAAAACTGAATTTGAAACATCGTTCTAAACAAAGAACAAAGTTTTCCAATAGCAATGCCACCAAACACGGAATGACCGAAGCGATTCATCCGATTACGAACTCGGAGCATTCGATCGAAGTCAGGCCGCAAGCGACTTACAGAACACAGTTGTAAGCTGGTTGTGCTGGGAAATTAGTTAAATAAGGTTGGCCTAGCGCGGATGATTAGTCTTGTCAGTCACAAATCACCTGTTCCCAAATCAAGCGGGACCTAACGGCTAGTTACAGACAGTCTCAGACATACATAAACTAACAATTAAAATTCATGTTTTATGTACAGTGACACATCAGGCTACCCAATTTTGTTTCAAACTTAGCCCTTATTACAAACATCATAAGATACCTCAGTGTTTACCTTGACGTGCTGTTGTTCGAACAAATGGCTAAGTATTTAAGACCCGTAGCACAGTCGCGATGCAAAAGTCGCAATGTGTTTTTTAAGGGGTCTTGGATCTTTGATAAACTAATCCATCTCGACTTAATACTTTACAGAGCAGTATCCCAGACACAAGAGAATTTTTGTTGTTTTACGGCTATAGCTATTCACTGTCACGAAAAGTGATAAGTTTTTAATCTAGAAAATTTATCAAGTCCGGACGTGATTGTCAGATGCGCCTAATTTTAAACCACCATCTAAAAATAGTTAAAGCGCTCGGGTGTCGCTGCCTTATGAACTTCCCAGAAACGATCATTTGTACGTTTGGAGGTTCTTTTGAAATATACAATTAATACTTTAAAAGCTGTGACGACGCAGCGATGTTTTTGTTCTTGTAATTGGGACGAGGGTCGAAGTTAAAGTCAACATTTGAAATAACATTTTGTTAGTCACCGATTCGTGCTAGAAAAAGGATAGATTGACCGAACATTGTGTTTCAGTAAAATTGTCGCACTTGTTATTTATTATTCATGAATGTGTATAACAAAAGTTACATGTTCAGTCTGGCATCAGTAACATACATCAGATAGGACATTTTTTACCGACTTCAAAAAACCGGCCAAGTGCGAGTCGGACTCGCGCACTGAGGGTTCCGTGTCAACTTTTACTGAATTAGGGAAACCACTTACTTCTACTTAGTTAAATACCACAATATTTTGTTGACTGCAAATATAACTTTGTTTTTTATAGTGTTTGTATGAAGTACAAAGATATGTTTGCGGTTGTTGAAACCATGCTATATCTCAAAAACTACTTGTTCGATCTCGTCCAAATCAATTTTCTTTGCAAGTATTTGTTACGATCTATATTATATATTTTTTTTCAAAATTTACACTGTCTTGGTTTAGAAGTTAGATGGGGGGACGCCCATTTTTCCACTTTGGAAGCGTATAGCTATGAAACGTTAGACTTTAAAAGAAAATGGTTTTAGAAACCTCGATATCATTTAAAAAGACCTATCCACAGACACCCCACACGTATAGGTATGACTAAAAAATTTTTTTTTGGTTTTAGTTTCGTGTATGGGAGCCCCCCCTTAAATGACATTATTTTTTATTTTTTGTATGAGAATCGGTAAGCGGTTAACAGGATGCATCTTCCTATCAAATTTCAACAGTGTAATGCTTATAGTTACAGAATAAAATGGCTGTGACATACGGACGGACAGACAGACAGACAGACAGACAGACAGACTTGACGAAACTATATAGGGTTCCGTTTATTGCCATTCGGCTACGGAACCCTAAAAAGGAGGTAGTTTATAGTGTGTAAATTAAAATAGTAATGTGTTTTCATTTGGTATCGTTTGAATTGTATGATATTTGAGTAAGGATTAGAATCCTTACTCAAATATCATACGCACACGTCGTGTGCTAAATATCGTAAGTGTATGTATGTTTGTATTTTTATTTATTTAAAGACTTAATTGCACAAATCATAGTGTATAAAGGTAAACTTAATGAACTTAATGCTATAAGCATTCTGTGCCAGTAAACCTTTATGTCATACAGAGAGATGGCAATGGGTGCAGCGAAAAGAAAAACAGAAAAAAAAACGGCCAAGTGCGAGTCGGACTCGCGCACTGAGGGTTCCGTGCCAACTTTAAATGAATTTGGGAATCCACCTACTTCCACTTAGTAAAATCCACAATATTTTGTGGACAGCAAATATAACTTTGTTTTTCATACTGTTTGTATGAAGTACAAAGTTATGTTTGCGGTTGTTGAAAATGTGCTATATCTCAACAACTTCTCATTCGATTCCGTCCGAACTAATTTTCGTTGAAAGTATTTGTCAAGATCTACATTATTTATTTATTTTAAAATTACACTCGCTTAGTTTAGAAGTTAGATGGGGGGGGGGGGGGGGGGCGCCCATTTTACGACTTTGGAAGCGTCTAGCAATGAAACGTTAGACCTTAAAAAAAACGGTTTTAGGAACCTCGGTGTTATTTTAAAAGACCTATTTATAGACACCCCACACGTATAGGTTTGACATTTTTTTTTTTTTTGGTTTTAGTTTCATGTATGGGATGAAAATGCACCCCCCTTAAATGTCTTTTTTGTTATTTTTTTGTATGAGAATCTTAAAGCGGTTAACAGGATACATAGGTACTCCTACTAAATTTCAACAGTGTGATGCTTATAGTTACAGAATAAAATGGCTGTGACATACGGACGGACTGACAGACAGACTTGACGAAACTATAAGGATTCCGTTTTTGACATTCTTTTGTAGTTACCTGTTCTTTGATAAATTCACGGTTTACTCTTGAACGATACCTTAGACTCCGCAAATTTCTCGAAAACGAGATGTTGTAGGAAGATGGTTCTTTTTTAGTTCATTCAGGTGCATTACAACTTAAGATACACTATATTTTTAATTTAAATTGACCATGTAGTTAGTAGTTTTTAAAATATGGTTACCTAAAAATCATGAAATAAATTAAAAAAAAAGCCGTTTTCAAAAAAACTGACTAAAAAGCTTCAAATAACGCATTTGTTTTTATTTAGGAGAAACAAACTCTTTTGGAGCCGGCACATGATGTGTGTAGTAGACTGTTGGTGTACGCAAGCTTAAAGCACCGACTTCAAAAGAATTTGTTTGAAGGTGGTTTAATATAATACAATGTGGATGTCCTCCTCATTTGCTCAGTACGTGTGATCTAAGCATGAGCCTACGTTAGTAAGCCGTGAGGCGTGACGGCATAACTAATGAATCGCCAGCAACCGAATATAGCGCTCACTTAGCACTCTGCAGCGTTGACGTGTGCTGAACATCAGCGTAACTTCTTACCAAGCGCAAAACACAATAGTACACCATCACATTCGCACGCGGCATGTGAAATTCGCATATGCCACGTCTCGCTCTAACATAGCTTCTGATCTAAACGATGTTGTTTTTTTTCGGCTTCGCACATTTTATGTGTTACACAACTAGTTTTTTTTTTCAAGTTTAAATACACTCGTATAATAGTAATATTATTTTGAATTGGGACCTTTATATACGTGCTGTTGGCGCCAATTTCTGTGTACCTAATTAGCAGGGGCCCACTGAAAACCAGCGTCAGGTCCTCCAGGGGACCTGACTTATGCTGAGTGTGGTCCTCTTGGGTGTAGGCGTAACACACATATACACGCACACACACATTCATTGGCCTGGATGGTGTACGGTATAACACATAGACATGGACAACTATTTTCTTTTCAATCTTTGTATTTTGTGTGATATTTATGTGTAATATTTTTTATGTGTGTGTTTGTGATGTAAATCAATAATCTTTTTCTTTCTTTCTTTCTTTCTTTTTTCATACATGAGATAGTTGAAAGATGCAACTTTTTGGTATCGTTTAGCTGCATCTCTGCCGCATGCCAATACGATAGGACTGTATGTTTCGCCATTTCATTGTTTATTTTCTAATGGCTGTCATAATGAAAGCTTATATTCAGCACAACTGTCAAGACTCAGCGTTCGCCATTTTGCTTTCAAGGCCCGTCTTCAGCTAATACACCTAATGAATCGCGCGCAGCATAATGTCGTCGATTAGTTAACGGACGCGGCAGGCATCATTTCAGCCGCCCGATAACAATAATGGCGTCTCGTTATCCTGTTACTCAAATAGAATAAATTACTGGCAACATCGATGACTGGCTGCTAAATACAAATTTGTCGCGAAATAGTGGTAAAGTTAGAAGAAAAAAGCTGTAAAATCGCTGACTATAAATTACATTTTATACTTTTTGAATGCGCAATGGGTAGAGAGTTCTACCTGTTTTTCATAAATGGCAAACTTTTTTACGTTCTCTGATTTTAAATTCGATATACCAAAATGGCATTTAGAGGGTGCTCACTTTTTCGAAATTTATTCATGAATTGTTTTAAATCGATTATAAAACATTCAAATATATTTTTTCGTTACATTATTTCTTAAAAAATAAAGCAAATAATAAAAAGTTAAAATGGGTAAATTCATACAAAAATATTGCAAAGCAAAGACCAGATTTTTGTTACTCCTTACAAAACAGTTTTATGTATTACATTTATTTATAGCTTTATGTAACGTTTTACATCTATTATTATCATAATAAGTAAAATCACATTAGGTACTGTAAATTAATATCACAAGTGCAATTCATCGCGTATAATTGATTTTTAGGGTTCCGTAGCCGAATGGCAAAAAACGGAACCCTTATAGTTTCGTCAAGTCTGTCTGTCTGTCTGTCTGTCTGTCTGTCTGTCCGTCCGTATGTCACAGCCATTTTATTCTGTAACTATAAGCATTACACTGTTGAAAGGAGATGGAAACCATTACATACAAATTTGGGCCTGCATGTAATAAGATGAAAATGGTGTCAATTAGTAGCTTAATACTTAGTAGACCTACACTGAAAATTCTATGTTTTTTGACAATCTGAGAGCCCAATAATTAGGGGTTTAGTTAAAGTAAGGTTATGTAACAAACAGCTGATTTCCGAACTGCAAAGGATATTTTAACGTCAGTAGTTACATTCAGGCCACAAAATAGACGACAGCACGTTAGGCAAGGTCAGAATCCGTAAAACAAAGCAGTGGTCGACGAAAAAACACTCAAAAGGCATACACATGAGACGAAAAATACGAACGAAACGAGTGATCCATAGATTATTTGACACGGCAGCTGTCAGTATCAGTGCACAGACAAAAAAAAGTAAGAATCGATTTGATTTCATTAAGCAATCATGTTTCAATTCACTTACATTCAATTCATATATATGTTTTATGAGTTAAAATAGTTATTGAAACGTATTATTTTTGGGTTTATTGCCACGAATAGAGCAAAAGTGATTCTTTTTTTAAATTGTGTAATCATATTGACTCAAATCGATATTTCATTTAATAGATAATGTAGTGAGTTCTTAAAATCGTGTTTTTTATAATGCTCAGTTTCCATAAAGGGAAATAGGCTGATTTTTGGTATTTTAGAATGGAAAAATATGCCGATTTTTTTAAACCATAAATCAACTAGTTACGTTTAGGGCCCAGCAGTTACCGTCTCCTTTGTATCCTGTTAACCGCTTACCGATTCTCATACAAAAAATAAAAAATAATGACATTTAAAGGGGGGCTCCCATACATGAAACTAAAACAAAAAAAAAAATAGTCAAACATATGCGTGTGGGGTGTTTATGGATAGGTCTTTTAAAATGACATCAAGGTTCCTAAAACCATTTTCTTTTAAAGTCTAACGTTTCATAGCTAGACGCATCCAAAGTGGTAAAATGGGCGTCCCATCTAACTTCTAAACCAAGCGAATGTAAATTTTGAAAAAAAAGATATAATGTAGATCTTAACAAATACTTTCAACGAAAATTGGTTTGGACGGGATCGAACGAGATGTTTTGAGATATAGCACATTTTCAAAAACCGCAAACATAACTTTGTACTTCATACAAACACTATGAAAAACAAAGTTATATTTGCTGTCAATAAAATATTGTGGTATTTTACTAAGTAGAAGTAAGTGGATTACCTTATTCAGTTAAAGTTGGCACGGAACCCTCAGTGCGCGAGTTCGAGTCGCACTTGGCCGGTTTTTACAACACTATTGGTGCGCTTGCAACATGAAAAAATAAATAGTGGAATTGGACATATTCCACTCTACCATTACTTTTACTAGACGGCTATTGGGCGAGCAATTTTAGATTGCGAGTTGCTTAAGTAGTTTTTAATCGTCTCTGCCTTATTATATAATGTTGTTTTGTTGCTTGGCAGTATTTTTGACTGAATGTTTATGTTAATTCATACTATTTCTATATGTGAGACCCTGTTAGAGGTTTATTTGTTAACCATACAATCTCATATCATCTATTTAAAAACCCTGGTTTTCCAGTGATAAAAAAATAAGCTGTAATTCTGGTCTATCTTATTAAAATCTGAGTATGTTGGTGTACCTACTATATCACTTGATACTGTATCGAACGGATTTTAGTATTCAACGTATTGGAAGTTATATGAATGCGTCGATCTCTGATTGGCATCAATAAATCCGGATTTATTATTGTTATCATTCGAATCGGATCGGGGACCATATTTTACTAGCTTTGCCCGGGTTGCATACATATTTGTGTGTCGTATGCTCAGTTTTGTGAGAATTCTGAAAGCTTGTTTATGATATTTAGGTTTAATAAGCAGTTTTATTACAACATCTTAACTTTCAGGAGCTCTATTTTTGAATTACTCGCTTGGATATGACGTGTGATTTTCGTTAGGAAACGAAGTAAAAATTAACGAAAGCTAAGCAAAATATATTCGTAAATACTCTTAAAATTAAGTAATATATTTTTTATCGCTCCTTTGTAAAATGGACACACGCCATTTGGACGCGAGATTAAAAAAAAAGGATTTTTGATTATAGGAGACAGGATTTATTTATTTTAAATATACGATTGAGCTCCAAATTACTACTATAATAATCAAAAGAATTTTAAGAAAATGCCAGAAGCAGGTTCGAACAATATGTAAATAGAAAGTAGTAGTAAGTTCAACAGTCATGGTGTAGTGTGTGCGCTACCTCACCCCATACTAGTTATGTAAGTTAGTATTATGAGGCTTCAACTAGTGCAATTTTAGCTCTTATTAACCAACAGTGCGCGCTATCACTTGGTTTTATTGTGTTTCCAAAGAGATATTTTATGCATAAGCTTCAAATTATCTCTTACTGTCTTTTACTTTCTATGTATATAGAAGCAAAAAAGTAATCTGGATCTAAATGTTTCTAATAACCTCACCATAATCCGCCGTATTAGAATCTGTACCAGGCGCGAACTGCTCATAAAAACTTAACTCTTTTAATAGGAAACATCTATAAAACAACATTTAAGCGTTTGAGGTGAAAGCGGGAACTCACAAAGAAATTCTCAGAGTATTCTTTTGCTGAAGATTAAAATTTAAATCTGGAATAATGAACGGGTCAAAAGGCGTTTATGAATCTTAGTTGTAGAGTTATTTTTGTGAACGGATTATTATATGTTTACAGTGTTCAATTAAGTTCTGAAAAGAATCCTGTCCTAAGCATTACAATGCAAATGTTTTAAATTTATTTTGTAATTCAAATTTGTAATTGGTCCACTTGTTGACATAAATAAATTAATAATAATAAGCCATCTTTGTTAAGTCACTTTTAAAATTTAAACCTTAATAGACAAAAAGTAAGGAAATCCTTTATAGACGTATATTTTTTCCTGCTTGTTGCCGGTAGCATACTTTTTAATTACATATCAATCAATTGCTTTGACGTCTCCTTCTCATTTCAAACGGTTTAAAGCGCAATGTTTGTTCGTCGCTTTTCGTGGCTATGTATTTTTTGATTACGTGATAGCAGTAATAAACATGTTTAGGGAAAGAGCATTCTCTTAAAGGATTTATAAAGAATTAGATTTTATTTAAATCTATGAAGTAGCGCTTTGATCAAATTATTTAAAAAACTTATGGTCACATTAAACTATGACCTTTTTTTTAATAAAAAAATTACCAGCAGTTATAATATAGATACACATGTTAATACATGGTCAGGTCAATGTAGAAATCAGAACTTTCTATATTGTCTCGGGTCTGGGTGTTGTGGTGCCACCGTTGTTTCTGATTTTCATAACACAACTGCACTAGCTACTTACTTTGGAATCTGGGCAATGTATGTGAACGGTGTCCAATTAAAAAAAAAATAAAGGCCGTGGACTCACCTCGCGCTTTTGTGTACTAACATACATCAAAAACTTTTTATTAAATACACGGGTTCTAGCTATTTTCTGCAGTTAAAGTCATGTGGCTGATTAGGTAATTACTATTGCTCAACATGACTTTGTTTATTACTTCAAACGTTTTTGCATTTCTATAATGTTTAATAATAAAAATCCTAAACGAAATAGCTCTATAATAAACCGGATTACACGAAAAAATTGCAATATAGCGTCGCGAGTCGTTTATTTATTAAAATTAATGTCAAAACGCGGCGCGATATATTTATTTCATGCGAGCTTACTATTGTAAATCTTAATAAGCGAAACGTCGCGGGAGAATTCTGGAAGATTCTATTACACTATTATACTTGAAATGTGTAGTCTGTTTTATTTTGTAGAGCGCTATAGCCAAAACGCCTAATTTGAGAACGTCACCTATTTGTCAGCTATCATTTATGTAAATGCCATTTTAAAATCGGTCAGTTCATTCAGTCGGATAAGTCTTATAACACGTTAAGTTTTTTAAAACACACTTAAAAAAACCTAAATAAGTAAAAGTATAGCTTAAAAAATTGACATTATTCTATTCAACACAATGTATAAAGATTTTTACACTACAGTTTCAGTAACATACTTACATGCAAACGGTCACTAATCGACTGTATTCTTTATCTGACATGCTTGTTAATAGCTTTGAACGCAATATTCAGATCTACCACTTATTAACATAATAATATAATGTAATTAACAAGAAACAAAACATGATATATAAAAACCGGCCAAGTGCAACTTTGTACAAAATTTTCATCATGTATTATCTCTGAAATGTACACTCGCTTAGTTTAAAAGTTAGATGGGGGCACCCATTTTACTACTTTGGAAGCGTCTATCTCTCAAAAGTTAGTCTTTTAGAGAAAATGGTAAAAACCTATCCATAAACACCCCACACGCATAGACTTAGGTTTTAGTTTCATGTTTCATTTCATTTCATCTTACTAAAAATAGGTTTTAGTTTCATGTATGGGAGCCCCCCCCTTAAATATTCCTATTTTTAATTTTTTGTATGAAAATCGTAAAGCGGTTAACGGATCCATCTTCCTACTAAGTTTCAATTGTGTAATACTTCAATTGTGTAATACTAATAGTTTCAGAATAAAGTGCCGGACGGACAGATAGACAGACTTGACGAAACTATAAAGGTTCCGTTTTTTGCCATTCAGCTACGGAACCCTAAAACTTTACTCAAAATCTACCTGTTTAAAAACAAAACCATTTCCTTTTGGCAAGAAGACTAATGATGATGGCTGCTATTTATTTGATTCCATTTTATTCGCGACGATATCGCAATCATATTGCCACATTATACCTATTTCTATACCGAATAGGCGTTCCGGATCGCACGTCCCTCGACGTATGACGATCATGTTTCTGGATTAACCGTGGGTCGCAGGGCTGCCAACTTTACGGCGCTTTAAAACGTTACTTATGGGTGTGTCAGAAATAATTTTTACAAGGAGTAAAACTGTCATAAAATATTCCATCTTAGAGATTAAGTATTATTAAAAAAAACACGTAGCTGGATGAATTGAAATAGTAGCTGAGTATTAACAATCCCAACAACAGATCTTTAAATTGCTCCTTGCTAAAGTATCCTGTTTCAGGATATTGAGATGACGACGACGATTATGTTGTATCGTAATATGAAATTAAACCACACACTAAAGTAATATTTAGTAAACTGACTTCTTGAATATTCGCTTCTTTTGTAAAGTTGCTGATACACGATTAATTGACTTTTGTAACAGAGAAATTATTGTCTAAGATACGCCTTTTAAAATAGATATTTTCAAATTACTGACAAACGGGACACAATCAATCGAATCAGAAATGAGGAGATACGTAGAAGAACTTAGGTAACGGACATAGCCTTGAGAATCAGTAAGCTCGAGTGGCAATGGGCTGGACATACAGCGCGAAAAACTGATGGCCGTTGGGGCAGGAAAGTTCTAGATTGGAAACCCTTCGACCAAAGACGCAGCATAGGACGTCCATCAACAAGATGGACAGACGACCTTATAAAAATTGCAGGATCAAACTGGTTGCAGACCGCTAGTAATCGGTCGCTGTGAAAAACCGTGGGGTAGGCCTATGTTCAGCAGTGGACGTCCTTTGACTGATAATGATGATGATGATGATGGGACATAATTTAGATCTTCATTTTTCTATGTAGATAAGACCGTTCGCACTCTGAAAAATTTAAGAAGCATTTTTATTTAATCGTGATGTACGGTAAATTCCTATGTTAATAAATAGGTACGTAAGGGTAAAAAGGTACAAAATAGGGTTAACATAAAATCGACCCCCCACTCGATAATATTCGATCTCATCAAACTGTCCTCTTTGTTTATCTAAAATGAGACCTCTCGCGATCTTACGACAGGGCAAAACATCGTCTAGTCTAACGGGTCCACTAGAAAAACATAAAATCTAAACCAAAAATCAGCAACTGTTGGCATCCCTGCTCACGTTCCATCACGGGATTTCGCAGACATTTTTCTAGCGTGAAAATGTCCCGCGATGTATCGGGATGAGGTATGCGTGAGTTTGCGGTTTAAGTAAGAGCGATGCCGCGCGTTACAGGTGACGTTCTCGGGATCAGCTTGCGGGGTTCTCTTATGTTTATGTTTGTTTTTTTATGTCGTAAGGGGCCGTTGTTCTAACGTGACTTTACCGGCTCACATGGAAGCAGTCTATAGGGAAGATAGTTCATATTGGCTACCTATATACTACATGAGATATTATTAGTTTTGTTTTGAATGAGAAATCCGTTGTCAGGTAAGTGAGATGGTACAGTGGAGTCAAGCAAAAGGGGTTAAAAGTTCAGTTGTTCAGATAGCAAATGGATTGTTTTGAGGTAGAAAATCGAGTGTTTTACAAACTTTTCTTAAGTTTCACCTGTGTGGGGTTAGTGTGTAATCAAGCTTCATTTGCTTCACTTCCCGGTTACCGATTGAGCTGAAATTTTGTATGAATGTGTGAGTCGGATGACAATGCAATATCATAATGACATAAAGCTGATCAGATGATGGAGCCGGTAGGTGGCCATAGGAACTCGATAGTTACGACGATCTCGGTGGTGTAGTGGCTAAGTACGCTGGGTTTCAAGGCGTTGCAGCTCTGAGGTCCCGGGTTCGATTCCCGGTCGGGTCAATGTAGATATCAGAACTTTCTACTGTTTCGGGTCTGGGTGTTGTGCTACTACCTTTTTTTCTGATTTCCATAACACAAGTGCATTAGCTACTTACTTTGGGATCAGAGCAATGTATGTGATGGGTGTCAAAAAAAAAGTTAAGCCCATCGAGTCAGGGCTCGTATGATTTGTCTTGACGAGTGCTTCGGTGCTAGATGGTAACTAGGGTCTGATGATGGAGCTAGAAGATGGCCAAAGGAACTCAGTAACTATGCGCACAACCGCGTCGAGTTTAGGCTCTCATGATTTTCGATTCTTCTTCAGGAGTGGTATAGTTCTAGATAATAATCAGGGTCTGATGATAGACCTGGAAGATGTCCATAGGAACTCGGTAACTAAACGAATTAATCCCATTAAGTTTGGGCTCAAGTAAAAAATATATAATCATAACAAGCGTTTATAACTAGTTATTAAAAAGTTATAAATAATTTTAACCCGATGAGAAAAATACATGTTTTTTTAAATAAAAGCGTGTACATTGTGATTGCAGAAGAAAAATGATAACAGTGTAATATGTTCCATCATATTATAAAAAGCTTTAATAGAAACAACAACTCATAATGTAATTGGATAATGTGCATGGATGGTAAAATATGTCAGTAGGAAAAAGATATATATTTTTTTAATTCGTTATTTGAGCAAATAAATTATGTTTATAATCAAGTCTCCACGAACTCATGTAAATTTTATTGTACATTTAAAATCTGCATGTTGATTCATGTAATCGTTCATTTACATACTTTCACGATTAAACATCCGGAAAACAATTTTATTTAAACGATCTCCAAACAAACAATCAGATGAAATTACTTACTTAAAATTATTTTCATTAATTTCGAAGCCAGCGCATATTGGTTTTATCTTAAGTGATATAGCCTCGTTTTATACTATGCACTGAAACATTTATAGGACCAAACACAAATTAAAAACAAAATGAACTAAAAATTTATAAATTAAAAAACGAAGCCGTTTGCTTGTGGCAAGGAGGCGATGAAACTGCCTGCGTTGCCGAATTTAATTGCCTCGGTATCTTATGCAGTTGTAATAAGGGCTAGTTTGCAACAAAAGTGGGTAGCCTGATGTGCTGTCTACTGATCTTAGTTTAAATTTCTTTAAAGATAAATGTAATGCCAACAAACTTTATTTAGTAGGTACTGGTTTATTATTGATTGCACACCATAAGCAAGAAATAAGAACAAAAAACATCTCAAATATAACGTAATAGTAGTACATGCGGTTTTATTGTTTGAAGCAATTTCTTCCAGACAACCTTGAGATAAGGAAAAGCATAAATAATGAGAGAATTGGCATTAATCTTTGTTGTCATTCAAAACATAAGACACGATTCAAAGTAATAGACATTCAATTTGAAGATATAATATATTCTTAGACACAAATATCACTGAGTAGTAGATTGTTATACAAGGGGAAAAAGTGACCCATTACACCCAAGATGTTTCTGGCGCCAATAATTCGAGAGTGAAATGGGTACTTTCACCCGAGTTAAACATACTATTTTTCATTTCGACTGTGAGCAAAAATAAAAACAAGTAGCTGCGTGATTGTAGATGTGATAATGAGATAATATGTTGATTGGCGAGAGATGAAACCTCAAGTTTAAAATATCGATCGATTTTTTCTCACAAACAATAATAATAGTAGAAGAACGCAACCTTAACCTTGTCACCAAAAATACCACAGGTTATGTCGAATTCCAGATTTAATTTTACCTAATGAGATAGCGCTATGAGTGACAGCTTAAGGTGGAAGTGAGTAAGAAGATTTCTAATGAACAACAAAATCCCGGCGAATCGCCTCCGCTTGCTTACTAATTTGTGCAATAATCAACCAAACTACAAAAAATATTGTCAAAGACAGAGAAAAATGAGACAATAAAAAAATGTGTCACTGTGTGACAATGTGTGTGTGGTGGACAATTGAATGTTTGAATATGTGATATTTAATTGTTAAAAGTTACGGATGTACATTTTTTAAATGAGCGATCCTAATAAATACGTTTTATAATGTTAACCTAAGCAAAAAAAAGAAGCTCTTTTATTTTAATAATATGATGTGACTCAATCATCTGCAATTCCATGTCTGATCGTAGCAATTAAAACTTAATTGTTTTCCATACTAGGGATGGAAAAGCTATTTTCCAGCGGGCTGTCTTCACATGAAAGTTCAATTATCTGAACAGCAAAGATGAAAAATAATTACCGCCAGTTCTCTATTTGGTATGTACAGAGTTTCTAATCAAGCTTTACATGTCCATTCTATCCGGACCTTGCATTTACCACAAGTTCTCTATAGCCAGAGCTCATTTTATAAAAGTTCTTTGCGTATGCGCGATGCTTTGTAAAAGGCGCATAGTTTCGAAGTGCAGCGTGTGACGTTCTCCAATTAGCATCGCATTCAGAGGGACACTCATCATGTTTGCAAACACAATTTGGGTTAAAAATGTTCCACACGAGTACGTGTTTTTTTTACGTCGTTACACGTAACGAATAAAGATGTAGTATGTACCTCTTCTAAAAGATACTTGGATAAATGCTCGGCCTTTTTTTTCTATAATTCTATCAATCAGTCGGAATGGAAATAGGTTAGTGTCAACAGTTGTCCCGAAAAGTGCTTGCTTTAAAAAAAAATGTATCTTGGATGTGTACGACTGTCTATAACAAAGTGCCTGAAACAATCAAAAAACTAACTGGTAAAAAGTTCCAAGGACATTTGTATAAATGGTTAATCAAACATGTATTTTATAAGGTAGATGATTATTTGAATCACAGCTGTAATAACAATTGTTGTACCTTGTAAGGCTTGGCTGCCACCAGTTACATAAATCCTCAATATTGTGCACCAATTTGTAAAGAATCAGCAGAACGCATCCTCTTACTTAACTATGAGCAGAACACTGTTTTATTTTGTTATTGACTCAATTAGTTAGCTATCAAAAAACAAGATTGTTGACATGTAATATAAAATAGCTGTGTATCTGTTGGTGTTGTCCTGTTCAAGTGACTTATAATTATTAGTTTTTTTATTATTATTTGTGACTAATTTAAGCTTGACATTTATGATATCAATTTTCTTTTATTGACACTATTTATATACTTTAATAAATGATTAAAATTGACAAAAATAAAATTACCTGTAATAATACATTAATATATTTTCATGCAACATTTGTTAGCTAAAGATGTGAATCAAAATTATTTATAAGACCAAAAATGTACCCTCTCCAAGTGCAAATAAATATATTCTATTCTATTCAATTTGAGAAGAAATTGAGCAATGTAATGCGATCTTAAGGTGAGTGTGCATATCCGGACTCAAGCATTGCATGCATGTATATGTTTACCTCTATTTAAAAATGAATAAATATATATTTCTCTTGGTCACAGAGTCACACGTTAACGGCTGGGCCGATGTCGCAATTTATTTTAGTTTTACTGTCAGATGGAGGTTCTTATAAAAAAATAAGAATATTGAGCGGGTAGACCGATTTTCATGATTTTTACATTGTCAGATTCGTCACAGTCAGAAATAAGATAATAAATATAAACAATACGGGGCCTCGGGGCGGGACAGGGCCGAGGGTGAAACGAGGTGCGCGGGGTCCGCTTGATAATTATAAAATTGAAATTAAATTAATGTTGCAACATCACGCAAGTGAATTATTTTGCGTCGATACAAGCTTTTACTTGCGATAGGTACATAACTAAGAACGATTTTTCTTATATAATAATGGTAACTTACTGGGCTATGAATTGTAGACTACGCCATGAGGTCAATAATCGCAGTAATTGCTGAGTCCTCATCACTCAAGGCAGTCATATGAAACTAGTATTTAACTTACATCACTACAATATTTGTAGTGTGTATGTTGTTTAAGGACGATAATCATGGGGAATACTTGAGTAGAAAGCCTTTGACTTGATAAATATGATTAATGCTTATACAAAGTTAAGCTTTTCAAAAAGCTAAATGAAATATTAATTAGAATTATATGCTTGTGGGGAAGTACCTCAAATAAAAATGCATTAAATATGTTTTTTTTTTACTTTAACAATTTCTTGAAAGATTTTCCCATTATTACCTGAAACCCTGTAGTGTCGCTTAAAACAATTCCACTAACCTAATTTGCAAAGTCAAAGTCAAATATTTTATTTGCAAGAATACAGTAAATACATCAGGTGTTAATGATAGAATGAGTCCAGTACATTCAGCCTAGCCTAGCCTCAGTACGCAAATATGCATGAAATACTATAATACAGAACAGTCATGGTTGTATGTTATGTTAAGATTTAATTTAATTTATTTCGCCTTTTTATTCATAAAATTCTCCAACAGTGAAAAAGCTGTGATGTAATAACCATTTTGTCAGCTTTGTTTTAAATGTTAAGTATTGAACAGCACAATACACATATTAATAAACATTTATCTTGTATATTTGTTAATGGCATGAAAGATGATATAATTTGTTTATAATTCTAGCTCTAGTTACTCTGTTATCTACTTCAGCTCGTGTTATCCTAAATTTGGATTGGAAAATACAAACAAACAGACTTTTTTATGTATAGCGATGGCAGAGGTAAAACCTCAAGTTTTTTGAAAAAAGGTTTACAACTGTCATCAAATTTCGTATTGCAGATGGCTCTTATACCCTGTTTTTGGATTTCAAAACCTGGTCTACATTTACTGAGTTTTACCATAGTATCAACCTATAACTTAAAACAGATGAAACATAGCCGTGATAAGCCGTCAGAGCAGCCTCTACAGATACCGTTTGTCTCAGTTTTCGCAATGCCAAAACAAATCAGCAAATAATATAAATATAGGCCATTTAAAAGTAACCAGTAACTGATCCTAAATGGTTTCATTTTATTGTTATTTTCTACTAAAATAAATCGCACTAGCAACGTATTGCAAACAAATGTGTCCAGTCATAGAACTTGACATTGTCATTTACTACAACGAGTTAGCAGTTTTGATACTAGACTATATCTCTGAGTAAAAGCATTTAAGAGCACTTGGACCATTCAAATTTAATCATTGATTAATATTTTAGCTCCTATTACACGCCACACGCTGTATAAATATCTACAAATATTTCCGCACGTGTGCACTCAGAATCAATATTTTCTAAGCTCGCTGCTTAAAATATTGTAGCACTGAATAGACTACATTCAAGTGTAATTAACACAGTTAATTGCACGTACAAAGCCAGTCGCGTATGAGACGAATCGAACGCATAATGATGATATCACGACGGCTATTACCTAAACTAACCTGATTTCTGTCAGATTGCAATTGATGTTGACGAAATGATTGCATTTTTAAACCTCTGAATCACAAAGAAGTCCAACTTCATTTTTGACACACACACTCGTTGGTCGCGCTAAGGATGTCAATTTTTGACTGATACACAAAAAATATTGTAATTGTACCAATCACATCTGGTCGTTTGATGTTTTGTTGAGAATAAAAACGGAGAAACGTAATTATAAACCGAGAAAGTAAGCTTACACAACAATAACGTATGAAATGTAACATTTTGCTCTACCAAATTAATATATGTACCTTCTAAACGGTTTACTGCTTAACGCCATTTCTTTTGAGTTATCTGTTTAGGCCAGGAGGTCTATTCTCGCGGCAACCAAACTTTTTTCGTGTGGTAATTCGATTGCAAATTGACCGTTTAACCTAAAAATCAAGTTAAATATCTACACTGGAAATAACTATCGCACGAATAAAATCTAAATACATAGAAATCGTAACCCTAAGAAATCAAAAACTATATTTTCTTCGACGAATAAAATTCGCTCGGTGAACTGTTTTCGTATACGAATTGCCCGAGAATTACCCTCTGATCCTATGAATTGAGAAAAAAAATACATAACATCTCGTCAAATCAAGAAATAGATTGTCATCTCAGTGATATTATTGGTATTAATTTATTTTTCTAACAAAAATTATGTTACTACGTTGCAAACTTTATCATAACTACTATTGGATTTCTAATGCATCTGATAAACGTAGATCACAAAGCTCGGAACGCGTTTCATAATTAAGCTCATTCAGGCTTTGATTGGCGAGTTTACATTGAATGTAATTAGTCCGTTATTTGACTCCGACGTAGCGGAAGCAAGCGAGCTTTGCCAGCTTAGTGATGAATCAATAAGGTTATTTTGGATGTAATGTATCTAGAAGATAAAATATTAGAGCTATTAAATATAATATAATTAAGGAAGATTCAATATTACTGTGACAAATCTTTGCTGAAAGGAAAAGCAATAAAAATGTTTGGCTAACAATAAAGTTTCAACTTTTTTTTTGACTGTAAGCTATATTTAAATGCTTTTCTTTTTACCGACTTTATAATTCAATGTATATGAATGTGATATTGTTAAAATTTGATAATATTTGAGTAGGTATATTGATTTTTAAACACTTCTAAACACGTGTGCAAAATGTCATAAGTGTATGTACATATGTTTGTATGTTTAACCAAGGATTTCTCGAAAACAAGAGGTCATAGCAATATGTTTTTTTAATGCAATTAGGTATATTTCTACTTACGGTACAGTAGATGTTTCATCAAAATCGGTCCAGAAGTTTTTGAAATATGGGTAAATAACTAAAAATAATTATAAAATTGAGCCGCCTTCAAAAACTGCTAACACTTTTTAATCAGTTTTTTGAAGGCGGTTTAATTTTCATACATATGTATTAGGCTGTCTGCAAATATATGTATATATATATATATATATATATATACATATATTTTATTTTATTCATTTTATATATATATATATATACATATATTTGCAGACAGCCTAATACATATGTATGAAAATTAAACCGCCTTCAAAAAATATATATATATATATATATAATATATAATATATATATATATATATATATATATATATATATATATATATATATATAATATTATCTCTTCCAATTAGGCTTTTTGTTTTATTCTCCAACAAATTAAACAATGTGTTGCTCTGTCTGTAATAACAAAGTTTTTATTTAGAAAATCTTACTTTATCATACTCATCATAAAACAAAGAAAACACAAATTACATTGTAATAACATTAAAACATTATCTGTAATAACAAAGAAACGACATTTAAAGTTAATTTGTCGATCTTTTTGTACACAATAATTATTTCTTGTTTGAAATTATACAATGACAAATTCTGCATTTTCTGACAGTCATCGCACAGATTATGCAGAAGCAAAAATATTGTTTTGAACTAAATGAATGACAGCTAATGCCATCTATTCAGTAACCTAAAAAACAGTACTAAACTCCATCAACGAAAAGCACGGCATAATTATAAATACCTTAAGGGATACCTTACTAGGTATTCCTTACATCTCCCCCCCTAGGGTAGAAAAGTTCTCTGGAGTTGATCTCCTATCTCCACTTCTTCATCCGTATCTTCGTTTTCTCTTGATATGGGCATAACAACAGGAATATGTTTTGTAATATGGAAAAGATTTGATTCTATTTTCTTGTGGCCAGTATTTATTCTGTATATTGATTGTGATATTTTTTCTTCGATTTTAAACGGACCAATCCTTAACTCATCTAATTTCTTTCTATTTAATTTATGACCATTTTCAACATATACCATATCTCCTGCTTTAAAATTGTGTTGTTTTCTGTTTTTATCAACTATCCTTTTATTATATTCATGTGATTTAATAGTTCTTTTTAAAGCAATATCTCTGTCTCTATTCCAGTTATCTACTTCTAGTTCCAGTTTAAGTTCATCTGGTATAAATGAAACATCAGTACCATCCAATAAGTATCTTGGCGCAAAGCCTGTTACTGAGTGTTCTGTGTTATTATACCTTTCAACACAATTATGAGCAATAGTCGTCCATGCCGTAGTATTTGGTTTTTCATTTATCTTGCATCTTATTTTATTTACAAGTGTTTGGTTTACTCTTTCATTGAGTCCATTAGAAAACGGCGAATTTACTGCAGTAAAAATTAGAGGGATTGATTTTTCTCTTAAAAAATCTTTAAATTCTTTTGAGTTGATTCCCGGGTATTGGTCGGTAAGAACCATGCCAATTTCATTACAATTTGGTACATTTTCTATGAGTTTAAAAAAGTCCCTTGCACTCTGTGTTTTTGAGGTAACTATAAACGCATATCTAGTGAAATGATCGACTAAAAGGTGCAAATATCTTTAAGTAGATCGAGAGCCACCGAATCCTCCAATTGTATCTATTGAGACTATCTCAAATGGTTTTGTGGCGGGACCTAAATGCGACATTAAACCATATTTAGCTTGTCCTCTCGTCTTATTTTTTATACATACCTCACATCGTTTGCATAGATCATTAATGTTTTTTGAAAAATTCTTCGCCATATAAAATTTTCTTATTTTATTTTGCATTTGTTTTATACCTATATGACACATATTTTCATGTATTAGTTTTATAAAATCTATACTAAATTCCTCCGATAGTATAATTTTATTCTTCTTTTTCAATGTTTTATAATATATATTATTACTATATGTTACATTTTTATATCTTTGAATATCTTTATTGTTTTCTTGATCTTTTATTATGTCTTCTAATGTAATCAAATTAATTACTTGTAATTGTTAATGTAAATCATTATTCGCTTCTAAAACAGGGTTTCTACTTAAACAATCTGCTTCTAAGTTGTCCTTTCCAGGTGCATACTTTATTGTAAAGTCCTATTGTGATAAATAATAGGGTAATTCTCCTAATTCTTCATCTGTTCTCGATTTAATGTTTAAATTCTCCAATGGTTTGTACCGTTGTACATGTATAACGTGTAATAAATTGAGTACCTTAATATATTTAGTATTCATCGGACTCACATTAACATTTTCATCACATTATCTTTGTTTTTCCATGCTTTCATTTCCTTTTTCCATCCAAAGATTGCTGGTTCATTTGCTGTAAACACGAACTTAGAGTTAATCATAGATTCTATCTACCATAACGCAGTTTGTATTTTCTCCCTAAAAAGTCGTACTGTCAACATTAAACTATAGGCATTACCTGCCTTTCTACTCTTCTTATACTATTACTTTGTATTTTTGGATTATTGATGTTTTCTAATCCTTTTTGAACAATATTTATTGTGAATCTAAAAATGTCAAACTTTCGAAGCTCTGTTATTCTACTTTTCTGTACATAATACTGTAAAAATAGCTGTGTTTTACCTTTGTTTGCAATTTTCCTTTAATTTGCATTGGGTGATGATTCGTTTTCCTGATTATTTGTTTAAATTGCTTGATTTTTGACATATTTTTATCTTTATTGACATGGTTGTTATGACAATATCTTTCAAAGTCTGACAACTTCTATCAAAGTCTATTACTTTTTCGGGTTTAATCCTCTATAAACCACCAGTATTCATGTTCTATTTTTGAACCTACCTCGATCTAAATTTGAACGGCCCAGGCTCCTATATAAGCCTTTACTTTTTTCATTCAATTCATTCGATTCCGAGTTCTAAGCTCGAACAGTTCTATTATTCATTAGACATACTACAAGTTTAACACTCTTCATTTTCCCTCAAGAAGTCTTGAAGAACCGCCGGTGACTGCTGTAACACCTCCTCACGCTAGGGGAGGGACCGGACAAATATCTGGAGGAGTATCAGAGTCCATTGACTGCAGTAACACCTCCTCGCTCTAGGGGAGGGACCTGTCTCCTTCTCGGAAGAGGACCCGAGACCAAGTACTTCTGGCACTCCAACTGATCATAACATTTTCTACATAGTTCCCGTTACCCTCATCACTGCTGTGAGTTACTCCTTCACGGCGCCTGTCACCGCTGCACATCGGCGTCGCTGCTCTTCACGGCGCCTGTCACCGCTGCACATCGGCGTCACTGCTCTTCACGGCGCCTGTCACCGCTGCACATCGGCGTCACTGCTCTTCACGGCGCCTGTCACCGCTGCACACATCGGCGTCGCTGCTACCTCCGCTGTGTAGGCCCTGCACTCCGACGCCGCCCTTTGCTGCCTCCAGGACAATACTTATAGAAGATCTGAAGACACTAACTCACGCCCACTGCACTTTACTTACATTCATACAGACATCAACTCATCTCATATTTCGGTACTGTATTTTTTTGTTTTAATATAAATTCTATTCCCTCTTTTCTACCTCTTTCTTTTAACTTCTACTTCTTCACATTTGTCGCTTCACGACAGGTTTATGGTCAGAATATACTGTGAAATGTTTTCCTATTAGCCAATATTGCCAATATCGTATTGCTTCTTTAATTGCTAAGCATTCTAAATATATAGCTTTTTTTTTCTTTTGTAAATCATTTAGCTTCTTTGAAAAATATGCTACAGGTTTTTCTTTCCCGTTTGATTGCATTTGCTTTAGCACAGCTCCAATACCTTCCATTGATGCATCAGTATAAATTGTAATTGGCAAATCTCGATCATATATTTCTAAGATTGGTTGTGAGCATAGCAGTAGTTTTATCTTTTCAAAAGCTTCTTGACATTGTGTTGACCAAACAAACCTTTGATTTTTCCTTAGTAAGTTATGTAGTGGTTCTAAAATTATCGAAATATTAGGTATGTATTCCCGGTAAAAATTGATTTTTCCTAAAAGTTGTCGTATATTTTTTTGATTTTTGGGGGTTGGGAAATCCCGTATAGAAGTCAAGTTATCTCTCACTGGTCTGACTGTATTATCTTGTATTATGTGTCCGAGATATTTAACTAAATTGATAGCAAATCGACATTTTGTGAATTTTAATCGAAAACCTTCTTTTTCTATTGCCTCTAAAAGCTGTGATAAATGGCTAATATGGGCTTCATATGACTTTGAAAATACTAATATGTCATCAATGAAATTGACAGCAAAATCTGTCAATTTGTGCTTTCTCAGTATATTACTTAGTATTCTTTGAAATATAGCTGGAGAAGTTTTCAAACCAAAGGGTAAGCATGTCCATTGGTAGTGGCCTTCCTGTGTAACAAAAGCAGTCTTCTTTCTATCTTCTACTCGTAGCGGAATAGACCAGAACGCAGAGTTAATATCTAATGATGAAAAGTACTTACAGTTTCTAGTTTTTGTTACTAAGTCTTCAATTATTGGAAAAGGTGGAGCCTGAGGTACCACAATTTTATTTAGATCTCTGAAATCTATACACAATCTTGTCCTTTTATTGTCTTCTTTTTGAAAGCCAAGGTTACCGGTGCTGCAAATGGACTGTATGATTCTTCTATAAGATTTCTCTCCAGTAATTTACTAACTTGTTTTTCTATCTCTAATTTATCCTCTATTGAACATCTATAAGGTCTTTTACTACAGTATTTGTCCACAAGTAGATCAATTCGAGCTTCATAATCTTTTACTGTTCCAATATCATACTTGTCCCTTTCAAAACTAGACTTATACTTATCAATAAGTGCATTTATTTCATATTGTTGTTGACCGTTTAAATGTTCTAAATCCATTATGAATTCTTCCTCTTTTACATGCTCGTTAAAATTAATAAAATGCAAGATTTCTTCATCTTCTCTTTCATTACATTTGGTTTTAACTTGTTGTTCTTTAGTACAGTGTTTTTTTAATGTCTGCTCAATTTCTAGATTTTCATTCTGGATCAAATTAAATTCTTTTATAATATCAAGTCCAATTAGAAAATCATACCTGAATTTTTCTCCATCTATTGAAGCATTTAATGAATTGCACAACATTATTGATCTATTTAATAAGCTCTGTTTCCCAGTAAAACTTGTCAAGATCAATAGTAAATTCAAATACCAGAAATGGCTTAGCAAAGGGATAAAGATTGCGTGCAAAAATAAGAGGCACCTATATTTACAATATACTAGAAGCAACAAAATTCATAGAGTACAAATGAAACATGCGTATAAAAATTACAACAAAATACTTAAAAAATGCATTCATAAAGCGCAAAAATTACAAAACCAAAGAATTATACATAATGCCTCTAATAAATGTAAAGCCACATGGAATATAATTAATGACAATTTAACAATGACGTAGTGTACAATGATATTGACATGATAATTTTAAACGACAATAAGTATAATAATCCTAATGAAATAGCTGAATTATTTAATAATTTTTTTATTGACATGACGAACCTAGAACAAGATAGTGTAAATTCAAATAATATTAATATTCCATTCAATAAAAATTCTATATTCTTGACAAATGACACCGAAATAGCATCAATTATCTTATCGCTCAAAAATAGCAATGCAACTGGTCATGATGGCATAAGCACACGTGTACTTAAGGCATGTGCAAGTAACTTAAGCCGACCGCTTGCCCATGTTATTAATTTGTCAATAGAACAGGGATTATTCCCTGATGCCCTTAAATTATGTATTGTTAAACCTGTATACAAGAAGGGCGATAAATGCGACATGAATAATTATAGACCAATAACACTTATCCCAATACTATCTAAAATCTATGAAAAAATTGTCTATAAGCGTATCGATAGCTTTATTACCTCCAATAACTTACTGAGAGAAGAGCAGTACGGCTTCCACAAAGGTTGCTCAACCACATTGGCATGTTACAACCTAGTGCATTATATAACAGAAAGCCTTAATCAAAAGATACCTCTTATTGCATTATTTTTAGATATGTCCAAAGCTTTTGACTTTGTTCCACATCAAAGACTACTAGATAAGCTGTATAGATATGGCATAAGAGGAAATGCTTATGACTGGTTGGAAAGTTACCTGTTTAATAGACAGCATTGTGTTGATTTAGCGACAGTTGTGGAATCAAAAAGGTGTACTTTCCGGTCTAAGTATCGTGCCAATACATGTGGTGTTCCGCAAGGCAGTATTTTGGGCCCCTTACTGTTTTTGTTATACATTAATGACCTACCAAATGCAACCCAACATAAATGCCTTATGTTCGCAGATGACACTACAGTGGTAATAAAATGTGATAAGGTAGAGGAATTCACTGTCGTAATTAACCAGTCTTTACAAAATATCATCAATTGGCTACGCTCAAATAACCTTAAAATAAACATTCAAAAGACAAAATGTATTCAGTTTTCTACTTACAAAGCAAATTCAATAGATGTATTACCTAGCTATGACGGAAGGAACGTTGAAATTGTAAACGAAATCAACTTTCTTGGATTTATCTTAGATAAACATTGCGACTGGAAAGCTCACATTAAAAACCTGTGTACAAAACTAAACAAGTTTGTATATGCGCTTAGACGGCTCAGTAATGTGTCTTCTACCGAAACCGCTCTGTCTGCCTATCATGGCTATGTGTCATCAGCCTTAAGTTACGGCATTATTTTGTGGGGCGGCTCAGTTGACTTTAACCAAGCTTTCAAAGCTCAGAAAAAATGTATAAGGGCCATTTGTAGAGCACATTTTCTTGAAAGTTGTAAACCTCTTTTCAAAAAACTCGGAATCTTACCACTACCATGCCTTTACATTAAGCAAATGTGTATTTTTGTACGGAAACACTCCCATTATTTTGTCACAAGGGAGAAATATAACAATAAGCCTACTAGACACAAAGATAGGATCATGATACCAGATATAAGACTGGAATTGTACAGAAGAAGTTGTCACTGCATGGCTATTAAAATTTATAACAAACTCCATCCGAGTTTTAAAGCACTGCCATTAACATTGTTCATAAGAAAATTACATGCGTGGCTCCTGACTAAATGCTTTTATACAGTGAGAGAATTTTTAGACGACTAATGTAATTATTTGTGTAACTGCTTGTACTTGTAGCTTTTGTTGTAACTATTGACTTCTAGTGATTGTAATTGACATATAATTTATAGCATAATGTAATAAGACATGGAAGCATTTTAATATAATGAAATTATGTACCTTACATTAAATTTTTGACTTTATAGAATTTATTGTACCAATTTTGATTTGCATGACAAAATTGTCAAACATGAGCAGCTACCTTAAAAATTGTGACATCAATGTAATACCATGTTATAAGCAAATAAATGTTTCTGATTTCTGATTTCTGATTTCTGATATTATGTAAACATCAATATACTTTTCTATGTTCAATATCTTTATTTTTATTGTTGTAAAACCATTTGTCTTCTTTACATCATTAATTGTTACCAAATTTGTATTTTTATATCCTTTGTTTTCTTCATTCTTCAGTCTTACCAATTTTGAATTTATCAGAGATACATTAGATCCTGAATCATATATACCAAATATGTCAATTTTTTCTTCTAATGTTAGTTTAACTTTAATTTATGGTGTAATTACTCGTTTTTTGGCTCATTTTCACTCAGTTCAACATCTAATACTGTATTGTTTACATGTTTACTAAAGTATCTCTCGTTTTCATTATCATCAGTCTGTTTAAACCAGCATTTATCTTCTGGGTGGAAACGACTACCTTTATTTAATTTTTCACATATTTTGCAAGGCTTGTTTTTATCAATTTTTACTTTACTGTCTACTGTGTTTCTTTTAAATTTATTAAAGTTATTTTTATTGAATGATTGTTCATGTTTACCAATTTCATTAAAAAGCCCAGCAGTTGATGCTATCGATTCTTTGTCTATTTTGTAAATTATATAATCTGGTAGACCCATAACAATAAGGTTAATCAGTGTCTGTATGTCAATCTTTTTATTGACTTCTAATAATAGTCTTTCTTTTTTTGTGGCATATTCCAGTAATGAACCTCCTTGAAACTTAAATGTAAATGCATATTTAACTTGTGACCAACCTTTGTTTCCATATGTTTCACAAAAGTTTGTTTTCCAAATTGTCCATTCTGAATTTACAGTACATTTTATTAACATACTAGTGTACCAATCTAGGCATTGTCTTTCTAGTAAGTGCTTTAATATTTCAATTTTTTCCTCATCCTTATATATCTCGTAACGTGTACATTCATTCTCAAATTCACCGATCCATTGGTTACCATTTGATGTTTTGCCTGAAAATTTCTCGAGTAAAAATCTTTCAGCAATTTTTCCTAAATTTTTTATATCCATTGTACCACTTTTAGTATTATTAGCAGTAAGCTCAGCTTCAGTTGTGATTTCATCCAGATATTGATCGCCAAATTGTAAATTCTCACCTTCGTCTAGGTAAATTTTCTTTAAATCCTCCGTAAGAGGTATCCACAATTTACGTGTCTGATGCCTTTTTTTCAATGAATTCTTGACTTTGGTATCAGTATCCATTGACGTTATGGTGGTGTGTTTAATTGCGGGTTTTATCTCATCAGGTATATCATATATGCGTCCATCTGGTGTCTCAATTGACGTTATACAGATAACATTTGTTTTGCCATCTGATGCTGCCAATACTGCAAACGTGAACTTCAACTTGTCCATTTTCTATACTAGAAATGTCGTTTTATAATATTATCTCTTGCAATTAGGATTTTTGTTTTATTCTCTAACAAATTAAACAATGTGTTGCTCTGTCTGTAATAACAAAGTTTTTATTTAGAAAATCTTACTTTATCATACTCATCATAAAACAAAGAAAACACAAATTACATTGTAATAACATTAAAACATTACCTGTAATAACAAAGAAACGACATTTAAAGTTAATTTGTCGATCTTTTTGTACACAATAATTATTTCTTGTTTGAAATTATACAATGACAAATTCTGCATTTTCTGACAGTCATCGCACAGATTATGCAGAAGCAAAAATATTATTTTGAACAGTAACCTAAAAAACAGTACTAAACTCCATCAACGAAAAGCACGGCATAATTATAAATACCTTAAGGGATACCTTACTAGGTATTCCTTACATATATATATATATATATATATATATATATATATATATATATATATATATATATATATATATATATATATATATATATATATATATATATATATATATATATATATATATATATATATATATATATATATATATAAACTATATTTTAGGTAGTCTATAAACACGAAATAAACTAGTTCCGTTTTTCAGCAGTTACATCTGTCTCCTTAAAGCGTTTCTCAGGATAAAGTCCGTTTTTCATTGCAAGTTGACTGTCGAATATTCGAAACAATTTTGACATTTCTATTTAACGAAATGATTTATTTCAAAATAAGATAAATACAAATTTCAAAACCTACATACGCAATTAACCGTCGGAAACTGAGATCTTCATAATGAAATATGAAATTAGTATTACTCACTGATTTTATTTTAAAAGTCAGGAAAATATTGTTAACAATATTGTACTAGCTTAGAAAAACGGACTTTAAGCTCTTGTATTGAATTTCTATAAGCGTTTTCCGCTCAGGCAAGCTACAAAGCATGTATGACAAAGCAGGACAACAAGAGTCGAAACACGTCCAAATTAGTCGTTAGGGGTCCTATTAACTAATTCATTGTTTGTTTGCTCGCCTCAGGTCTCAGCTGTAAACTTACTACCCTCTTTTGTCCGACTGCGCGCAACAATACGCGACTTACAAGCAGAATGCGACTTGAAGAGGTGAGGCTTGTCTCTGCTTCGAGTGAGCAAATAGACGCGAAACAATACAGCTACACGTTTTAGGTTGTTTATTGACTGAGACTTCGGGGAATGCGAAAAGTTAATAAACACAAGTTTCAATTTCGGACAAAAAAATAATACCAGATGATGATGTCAACTTTAACGGACAGCAGCAGCAGTCTACGTACCGACATTCACATACCGCACATCATGCAACGACTTCAAATAAGTTTGTTATTTCTATATCAACTTTGTGTTAGTCCTTTTTGTGTTGTTTTTTGTTCATTGAATTTTTGTGAAAAAAAAATTGACGTTCGTTTCGTGTTATAATGCTGATTGAACTTATATAGTTACTGAAACCTTTTCCACAGTGTAACAAATATTTTACTGAAATCTGTCGCTCTGTCTGGTCGCTACCCACGTTGGTAACTTTTCAATATAAAAAATAACCAAACCTTGCCATAGTACTAAAGTATTCAGCGAATTATCATGCTGACTGTACCTATGACTAGTTTTGTTAGGCGCTTGCCGAACTGATTGCAGAACCAATATTAACTACAGCCGAAACATGAAACAGGTCCACAAAATGCGGGGTGGAAACGGAAGTGGGTCAACAGAGAGCAAATGTGGATTGCAGATGATCGTGTGCAAGTACCGGCATGATTAGGGTTTATTGATGAGACAGCCGTTTTGCCAACTGCCAATTTACACTCGTCCGAGGCTGAGGCGGATAAGTGTGTAAGTTCAAAATTACAAAATAAAAATTACATTACGGTGCTTTTCGAAAAAATACTGCAAAATATTGTATTTTTAACGCAAAAGTACTATACAAAATTATGTTTTCAATGTGGTTTTTAGAACAGAACCAAACGAATCTTTGCGGGCTACAAATTATTGTAAATACAATACCGGATGTATGAGAAGACAAAAATAATGACTAATTTAATACAGCCTTCTATATATTATCAGGTTACTAGTTTTACTCTCGCATAAATATTATTAGCGAGGCTGGGATGGCCATTAATATCAACACGTTAGCTTTGTATTTTTCCAGACTCCATTTTTTCTTTTCTTTACATAAGCACTTCTTCGCCCCGGACCCGCAAATAATGTTTGTGCGAGAGCGCACCTGTGCGGAGATCGCCCCGCTTACCGCTCCGCTTATAAATCATCGCCGGATAAAACACACTTTTGCGATGCCAAAACCTGCGCAGTGGCATGTCACAGGAAAGAAGGTCGGGCTTTATAATTTTGTGTAATTTTGATGCATAATAAACACATGTACAGTTTTTGGAAGATCGATTTTACATGTTGCAAAGTAAAAGGCAGTTTGATACCTATAATATTTTTTATCGGACATTCAAGAGGATCGAAAATCAGAGAAATGTCTCCCTTGTTTACTTTAAGGCTGTTTCAAATCCAGCAAATATCATTTCGGTATTTTTTTCCAAACATTCGTATTTTATGTATAGTTCAGGGCTTAACCTTACTTAATTAAGTATATCCTACACCCAACTACCTGACCCAAATTGAATAGCCTACTCCAAACCGCGTAATTCTACCTCCGTACACAACTCTGCAAGGCTAGCCTTATAAAAATACCTCTCAATGTGAAAGCTCTGCGGAATAAATAAATAAAAATAAAGTGACGTGCCCTTACCCGGCCCAATTTGTACTTGTCACGTGCCCACGTTTTTGCACTAGAAACGTCAATCAGCCCTGGATATGTATTTGAATAATGATTTCAACCTAATTCGTGAAACACTGGCTTTTCCGATCCGTCCCATTTTGAAAAAAATGTGGAAGCTCAATTTGTTTGGGTGTTCTTCGTGATTGAGTGTCTAGGATTAAGGGATACGAATAATATTTTTACTGACTTCAATATGTATGTATGTGATATTGTTGGAGTTCGATAATATTTGAGTATGATTTAGAAACGTCACGCGTAATGACGTATCCGTAAGAGACCACAAATTTCGCAAGGTCGGACAGACAGCACGGTAGCTCAATTGGTAGAGCGTTTGGCCCGGTTAGCCATGAAGTTGCCGGTCCCGCCCGTGCGCAAAATTTTGGTTTTTTATTTCATCGTAATAAATATTTGAGTATCTTGATCTAGAAAGGCTTCCAAACACGTGTGCAAAATTTCGTAAATGTATGTGTATGTATATTTTTTATGCTTGTCCACGTATTTCTCGAAAACAAAAGTCATAGCGAGATGTTTATTTTTAAGTTCGAATAGGTTTATTTAAACTTAGAGTACAATGTAAGTGTTATCAAAATTGATTCAGTATTTTATGAGATACGGGTAAAAACTAATTAAATGTATGTATGTAACTATGTATGTAAAGTAACTATGTAAAAAAAAATACCAAATCAATCAATCAATCAATCAAACTCATTTATTTATCCATCACTATAGCACATACATAAATAAAATAATAATAAAAAAAAAAATATTATCAATGTCTTAAATACTATTATAGTATTAAAGCATGCATAATATATAATCGTGCCATAAATAGTGAGGGAACGGAACCTGTACTAGGATAACCTGTATTACAGTCTTCCGGCCCCCCCATCTACGGACATGGGCTATTTGTACTTACAACTTTCAAAGCAGACAAGAATTACTAACAACATTGGAATTGAGTTTCCTACATACAGCTCCATTCATGTCAATAAATCTATTCTTGTGCTGAACTGTGCGTGTGGTGTGTCAGGTGCGTGTATGTGTGTGTGTGTGTGTGTGTGTGTGTGTGTGTGTGTGTGTGTGTGTGTGTGTGTGTGTGTGTGTGTGTGTGTGTGTTCTGCGTGTGTGAGAGAGAGAGTGTATGTTGATATGTGTGCTTAAGTGTGTGCGAAAAGGACAACTATATCACTGATTTCAGCATAAGCTCGCATTCAATATAGGTTTTATTTAGTAGAAAATCTGTTACTATGCGCTTGCATTTTTTACGTGTCATAGGGTATATATTGATTGCTCTATTAATTTTATTATACAATTGAGGTCCTAAATAGATTAAGTGACGTTTTGCAAAAGGTGAGTTATAAGGTATGTTTCTAAAGACTTTATCGGACCTTCTAATATTTTTTACCATTTTAGGATCAAAAGTGGTTAGAGAGTGGCTGTATAGCACTGTTTGCAATATGTACAGCTTTCTTACTGAGAGAACACCCGCATCAGAGTAGAGTTGATTCGTGGAGTAACGATAATGCTTAAACAAAATTATTTTAAGAAGTGCTCTTTGCGCTCTTTCGACATGAATCAAGTAGTTTTTACATGCTCCTCCCCATGATGTTATACAATAAGTAAGTACAGATTGACATAGAGCAAAGTATACCATTTTAAGGAGTTTAGAATTACTGGCATTTCTAAGTCTTTTAAAAATATACATTAATTTACGAACTCGTTTAGTGAGGGTTTCAATGTGGTATTTCCAAGACAGAGTCGAGTCTATGTAAACACCAAGATATTTTATTACTGTCAAGCGTTCCAGCGCCACACAATCACAATGGGCGAGATGGGCTAGAGATAGGCATCTGTGGGCTTTTATCATGAGATTTTGAGGCTGAAATCGTCCTAGTTTTGAAAATGTTATATATTTTGTTTTACTTGCGTTAAGTGTTAGAAGATTTTGTTGGAGCCATTTTATTAGGAGATATAAATGTATTTATATCTCCTAAGTGGATGGCTAATGCGATATTTTAAGCATTTTATTCAGTTTTTTTGAAGATGGTTTAAGTTTAATAAATTTTTATTTTTTACATCAAAAGGTGCTTTGATGTAAGACTCGGCTATCGGATATAAGCTGTTACTAGGCAGACATAGTCCATCTTACACTGTCATTTAACACCAAGTGCAACCGTGGCTAAATTTCTGGCTATCTAATTAAAAAAAAAAAAACATATAGTGTTATCAAAACTCACACGAAAAATACCTCTGAAAATTATTTGTGGTTGGGCTGAAGTACGAGTATGTTGGTGCAACCAAATTCAAAAAGGTTGTAGCACATCTATACATATCTTTCGGGTACAGTACCGTATCAACTCGGGGCTACAGTATTGTTTGTATGAAACTTCATACTCCAACCTTAAACAATACACAACACACTGCGACTTTTAGCAGCTTAGTCTAAGTCTTTACTAGTGGCATTGACATTGCAGAAAAAAATACAATCACTATAATACAAGTATAGTATTGTCATTACAAAGCATAAAACAATATTGCTTCTCGCTGTCTGTATGAATGAATGCTTAGATATTTAAAACTACGCCATGGATTTTAATGCGTTTTTTTTAAATAAATAGAATGATTCAAGAGTCAGGTTTATATGTATAATACATTGCACCCGTGCGAAGCCGAGGCGGGTCGCTAGGTTCATAAAATAAAAGTGATTTTGTGCTAATAGTGTCTTAATTTAAGACTTCAAATATGCAAACCTTAAAGTTCTTTAGCAATTTTTATTAAAACCCATGATGTAATTATTCAATTAAGAGAATTGTAATAAAACTGTATACTGGAACTGAAAAACGTATTTCCCGAAAATACGACCTAAAACTTGTTCTAAAAGAAACTTGTAAACGAAGGCAAAGAAATAAAAAGGTGAAAATAAGGTTGTAAACTCAGACACGCTTAATTATAAAGTTGACAACAAACAATTTACTTTAGCGTTTTATTTATTTTTTGTATGATTTGTGACATGGTTTAACATTGAAAGGTCCTTTAAAGGTTAAAAATGATATTTTGCAGCCTATATTAACGAGAAAGTTACTAGCAATATTATCAGCAGATGTGTCAGCCGTTTTTTTTTAAAGTCGAGCAAAAAAGCGTCACGGCCGTACCATCCTTTTCTCGAAGCAATTCAGACCATTTTCGACCCCCTGTAACTTCGTTGTGGATTAAACTAGAAGTCTGAAATTTTCAGTAACCATGCAACATTGTAAAGACACGGTATATTTTAAATTTCATTCAATTTGAACCAGTATTTTAAGAATTATAAGGGTCAAATTTCTTAATTTTGTCACTCACTGACTCACCGATCATCAAAATTCTATGGCACTTCTAGCAGACCTAGAAGCTTCAAATTTGGAATATAAGTAGTGTTTGGTGTATGAATCAAGGAAAAACTAAAAAATCTAGAAAAGACCGCAAAGAAAATTAAGCCCATACAGCCAAGTCTTCAGTTATTTTTTTTAATATTGGCTTTATTCATACCGATGTTTTACGGCTGTTATTATTATTGCGTGCAAAGCCGCGGGTTTAAGCTAGTCCCATATAAATATAGGCGCATGGTCACTACCCAACTACCCCTGCCAAATCGAGCAAAAAATGGGTATTCCCGTCATGAAAACACGTGTAAATTAAATTATTTCATGCAAAAAACGTACCTACGTGCGTATTCGTACTTATTACGAGTGCGTAAGGTTGTAAATTATTATACCACGCGCTGCGATGCTAGCGAGTGAGCGCGTGCCGTTACTACGCGCTGCGTGGTGCTAACGCGAGGGCGCGGGGCGGGTACAGTGGCGGGGCGCGCGGAAAGGTAAATGTCGCCGAGCGAGCTGTCGCGGTGCTAGCGCGAGGCGAAAAGTTCATAAGTCAGAGAGAGGGCTTTAAGAAAATTCGTTGCTGGTAGATATACATATATACAATAAGTAGAAGGTACCGAAAAGGAAAAAAGTAGAACTGTCTACAAAATACAAAAAGAAATGAGATCCCATCAAAAACAATACTTGTCAAAAAAACCAAGTCTCGCAACTCAGTTGTTCTGCGGTAAAAATTTGTGAGATCCATGTAGTACCAAGTCGGTTATTAATTTATTCCGTCTCTACTTAAGCGACTTTCTATCTAAGTCTCTAAGACTACGATCGTGGTCCATAAAAATTGAAAATCACAAGTGTCTGGAATCTCCGTACTCGAAGCATTAAGTTGTTACGTAATAATTAACAGCATCTTATAGTGACGCATATCAATATTAAAATTCTTTAATGTTTTATATAAATATATTGAGACTTGGCCATCGCCTGAAAACACGTGTAAATTCAATCGCCTGAAAACACATGTAAATTCAATTATTTAGTGCGATGGCCAAGTCTCAATATATTTATATAAAACATTAAAGAATTTTAATATTGATATGCGTCACTATAAGATGCTGTTAATTATTACGTAACAACTTAATGCTTCGAGTACGGAGATTCCAGACACAATTGATTTTCAATTGTTATGGACCACGATCGTAGTCTTAGAGACTGGACGTATTAAGATAGAAAGTCGCTTAAGTAGAGACGGAATAAATTAATAACCGACTTGGTATTACATGGATCTCACAAATTTTTACCGCAGAACAACTGAGTTGCGAGACTTGTTTTTTTTGACAAGTATTGTTTTTGATGGGATAGATCTTTTATGCTTAGTCACAAAATTTAAGCGCACTAAAATTGTTGCAATTGGTTCGTTTTACTAAATAATGCATATAAGCAGCTTCTATTGTTAGAGTATTATCAATTTGATTCTACTCACATAAACGAAAGTAAAAACATAATATTCTCCTAGCAATTTTCGAGGTGCTCGTAGCGCAGTGGTAGCAGCGCTTTGGTAGTGATACCGAAGTGAAGCAACCTACAGCGCGGTCGTTTTTGGATGGATGACCATTCCGACCATTTAAGTGACGTATATCACGAGCATCTCCGTGCTTCGGAAGGCACTAGCTAGTTAAGCCTAGTGCCTTATGGGCAACTTGATAACATCTGAAAGCAGGGTTAGTAATAAGTATTTAACTTAAAATTATACCACCCATATGCGTGTGCAATACGGAAGTTCACTCTCTGTTCCTTAATTTTCATTAAATCGGTGAGGCGGCAGTGTGACATGACCAGGATGAGAGATCAGGCGTAGGACCAACGGCTTAATGAGCTTTCTGAGGCACGGGAGTGTCATCACCACCAACTTTTTGACTCTTTGAGTACTTTTAATACAAAAATACCAAGAAACAAATTTCGTACGGACCCGGGATTCGAACCCGAGACCTATTTGGGAGTGACCAGTGAACTTACTGCTACACCAACGAGGCAGTAAGTACTACATTAACGACCTGTATTACAATGTCCTAATAAGTAACGCGTAACGTTATTTGTCTGTCACTCCATACGAAATGACGTTCCATATTTTAATTATTCGATGGACAATGCTTTTTCGTCGATAGTTAAACAGGCTTTATATTATTTTTACATAGTGAGCATAGACTGACTTTTTATACCAAGGTACACATACAAATACAGGGTGTTGTCTTGGTCAGCGACGAGCGACTCAGGGGTGGTTGTATAAACGATATAGATGCAATAGTTATATATAAAAAAAACTTTTTTTCTATGGAAAAAACCCACAAAATTAATTTATTAATGCGATTCAGCAATCGAGTCAAAACTACCAACACCAGGTTGCCTCTTCATACCTTACTTCCTACGGTGTACCTATTTCGTAGATACGAGCTAGCTACGTGCGAGAGTGCGAGTTTCCCCATTCGTTTTGTCATTTTTTAGAATGTTTTGAAGGGGTTTTCTTTTATAAAATTTACACATAAATTAAAGATTTATTTTTCGAATAAGTATATTTCATCATCCCTGAGTTGGATGTCACTGGCCAAAACAACACCCTGTATATAAAAAGTTATTGAAGAAAAAAGAAATCTTTCTCGATTCCTTTGATCAAACCATCTACTGTCTCGCATCAAGGAGTAGATAAAGGTGAAGGGAGTGGGTGATCATTCGATAAGCCACTGGTATAATGTAGCGGCCGGTTCGATGGCCGTATTCGGTGGCGGGTCCAATTCTGCTAGTGATAAATCACAGGCTTAGGGCGAGTCCACAGCGACGAGACAAGAAGGGTTGAGATCGGGTTGGCCTTGGGATTTTTTTGTGCGACCGAGTATTTGTTACGATTAGATAGGTAAGCTAGAAATAGTAATACAGGCGTATATAATAATTGATAAACTTAGCGAAATAAATAAATCTAATATAATTTTGAGAAAGCGCACGTTAAAAAAACGTATGTGACGGTCGTGTGACGCACGTATGTACGTAACAATACACAGGTATAGTATAACCTTATAGAAAGAAAGAAAGAAAGACAAAAAAAAAAGTATTTATTGGAAGGACATCACATTGATGGTTTCTGATTTCCAGAAAACTTTGATAATTTATTACTGTTTAATTAAAACTGTGAATGAATAATCTGAATTCGTAATAACATTTATAAAAATAAATAAAAACGTAATAATATAATATAATAATATATAATAATAGTTAATATATAATAATAGCTTATTATTAAATTAGATCTCTAAACATAGTGTGAGTGTCCGGCTGGAACAAGCCCAGTTTATTTAGTTTTGTCGCGACCTTTGTCCGATGGTTTTATCTATGGCCCGGCAAAACTCTTTGAGACCCTTTTGATATTTTATCTCGATCGGGTTGCTGATGTTGAGTATTTCTCTTACGAAACCTTTTTTTCTAATATTTCGGCTTTGAACTTCTAAACATACAAAGTCTGGCGCAGGGTAACTCAACAAAGAAAGTTGTACCTACCTAATTCATTTACGTTGACTTTTTAAAGCTTTTCAAAATATGAAGTCGAGCATGGCATTGATATGTGATAAGATTTAAAAGTCACTAAATTATTAATAAAAGATACAGGTACAAGCTAAAAATATACCCATTTGCTTCCAGTTAACACTTCGTTTCATCACGTTCCAGCAGTCAGTTACAACCTAAGTTAAATTGTATACCGTTATGCGCCTGAAGTGGTTTGTTTACCCCACCTGGTTTATTAGCTCTTATGTCTTAGTCCTTAAGGGTGAAGACGTTATTTGCATTTGTTGCCAATTGTACAGTCATTGTTCGAGTGTGTGTGTGTTAATTAACACGATCACAGCATTGGCCTCATTGTAAATGCAATATCCTCCCCGCATATCAAAACGGCTGGCTGTCACACCGAAGTGCTTAGGGTCACAAACGTCGCAAAATTGGCAAGTATTTTGTTAGTATTATGTCTCCCATAAACACGTCTAGTCATTTTGCAGAATCATCATGCAGAACTGCATGATGATTTTTCGATCATATCTTAAAAAATCTTGATCTATTAGAGTGAAAAACTGCCCAACTTTACGCATTTATTCAATGCTTGGCACGCTAGGCTAGGTCATTATGTAACAACTGTATAAGGTAAAAAAACTAGTTATGGTGGTTTATAACACTCTCGTCATAATTGTTAACTGGCATTTGTAACAGGTTTTTTTTTTTCTTGATACCACGACATTTGGTGTGATGAACATATTAATTATTATACTTTAAAGTGCACAAGACTTGCTAGATATTCTCTATGAGTGTCAACACCAAAAAGACCGTAATTATGGTGCAGGGTACAAATGAGCCACTTAACATCTTAAATCAAATATCATCTAATTAATGGAATCAGGCGTTACACTGCGGAAAATAATTTTATAAATTAAAATTTAAAGCAAAATAATTTTATAAATTTCAACTTCAAATATCTTCTTTTAAGATGCTGTGGCCAAATTTTATTACATTACATTATATATAAATAAATATTTATTATTATAATATAAAGTGCATTATTTCCTTAACGCATAAACACCGAAGCGGTCGCATGCGACCGCATAACAATAGAATATCCATTGTGTCTCGTTTACATATGCTTGAGGGATTAATTTCTACAAAGTGTTTGCTTCTGTCTAAATGACGACCACCCGTTTTCTAAGATGTAGGTGCATATCATTGATAAGCAATTCAGCCGCAGCCTCGACCGCGGCGTGGCGAGCCGTTAAGATCAATCATTCATGTAGCTCAACCATCAACTGGACATTGGATTTCTGATGAAGCAGGGTTTGATATCAAAGTGGCGTTGAATTTGTGGGTAATTACAGTTACTATGTCAATACTAGATACATAGTTATAGATTGTAATAGAAACATAATTAAACTGCCTTCTTAAAAGCTTAAACTTTTGACTTTTGGTGCTACGTAAGCTTGACATTATGTACCGACTCCAAAAGAATTTGTTTCTCCTACATAGAAGACCAATGCGTTATTTTAAGCTTTTAAGTCACCTTTTTGAAGGCGGTTTAATATCTTACAATATTTTTTTTATTTCATGATGTTTAGGTGATGAAACTTACACTGCACCAAAACAAAATATACCTTATTGAAATAAAAACCAATCATCTCGCTATAACTTGTTGCTTTCGATAAATTTGAAAACCATCATACAAACAGTAAGGAAATTCATCACACGTGTGTAGAATCTTTACAAGATCAACATACTCAAATATTATGAAACTCCAACGATATCACATACATACACATTAAATTGTTCACCACCTTTTTTTTAAGTCTGTAAGGAGAGTCATGTTTAATTGCTTTTTGGAATCCTTCCATTTACGGTATTTTTGCCCCAATTTGACTCTTACTTGTTTCCTGATGCTCTTGATTGATGATTCCCACCAAGCGTAGTCAACGTTGTTTCCTAATCGATGTGAGAGGCGGCCCGTCTTAGACGTAGTTGCATAGAAGACGGTTGAGGCACTGATGACTATGCCACGAAGCTCATTCCACCGGTCGGCGACTGCATGGCTATTCACCACACGGGATCTATGCTGGGGCGACCGTATAAACTCCGTTATCTGTTGTAAGTTTACCCATGAGGCCGATAAACAACGAATTGTGGTGATATCGGTTTTTGAGATACTTTGATAGTGGTACATAATTACTGCATGGCTATTTACTCTAATTGGAGTGGTTTTTGATATGAAATAATAATTATTAGTATAAACAGGGTTTTGTTTTTGTCAGTGACACGCAACACAGGGATATATTACAATGTTAAATACCTGTGGTGGGTACTATGCTTCTTCAAAAATATATATAATTGCAAGTTTTTAATCAGAAATCCCTTTCACTAAATAAAAAAAAAACAATTCGTTCGTTTCATAAACAGACGGCTAGATGGCGCTAAGCGTCACGCAATTGACGTTTTCGTAATAGACTACAATTTTTGCAGGGTTGAACTGACAGCACGGTAGCTCAATTGGTAAGCGCGTTTGGTCCGGTCAGCCAAAAGGTTGCTGGTTCAAGTCCCGCCCGTGCGCAAAGTTTTGGTTTCTTATTTCATCTTTGTGAATATACTATGACACATATATATATATATATATATATATATATATATATATAATATGACACTGTGAGTGTTTTTGAAAAATTTGCTAAATGCAGGTATTAGAATAAAAGAAAATAAAAGTAATCGAAATTGGCCTGAAGTTGCTTGGGTCACTTTTTTTTCCTGACTTAAATGAAGGTATAATCTTACTTTATTTCATTAAAGTAGGAAATTGACCTTGATCAATACATTCATTGAATATATGTGCTAAGTGAGATGCTACGAGAGGTATAATGGGTTTTATTGTGTCAGTTGATATTCCCCATATATCCTCAGTTTTTTTTCTGTTTTAACTTCTTGAAAGTTTTAACAATCATTAAAGGGTTAATACGAGGGTCAAACTGAAAGTTCATAGAAAATCAAAAACTGATTACATTAGCCAGTTATTAGTTTTATTATATCTTTTCAAAATATTGTCCATTGACGTCAATACACCGCTGCATGCGATGGAACCACTGGGAAAAGCACTTTGCCCACTCGTCCTTAGGGGTCTCTTCAATGGCATCGCGATACGCAGCCACCGCTTCTTCAGCATTCATAAACCGCTTTCCTTTAAGTTTTTCTTTAATTTTTGGAAATAAATAAAAATTACAAGGCGCGAGGTCGGGGCTATACGGCGGGTGACCCAGTAATTCAACGTTTGATGTCGCCAAATAGTCGATCGTTCGCTTGGCGGTGTGCGACGAGGCGTTGTCGTGGTGAAGGAGGATCCTACTGCGAGGTCGTTTCTCTCGAACTTTTTCCAAGACAAGTGGCAAACAATTGGTAGTGTACCATTCTGCAGAAACTGTTTTTTCATCCTCTAACACAATTGTTGCGAAATGACCTATCCTTCCAAAGAACGAGGCCACCATTTTTTTTCCCGCACTTCGATCTTTCTTCACTTTAGTTGGCAACTCCTCGAAAGGAAACACCCACTGAGCAGATTGTCTTTTGGTTTCAGGATCATAACAGTAAATCCAGCTTTCGTCACCTGTAAGTATGTCGAACACAGCATTTGAGTCACCTCCGTTAAATCTTTCAATCATTTTACGGCACCAATCCACACGATGGAGTTTTTGAGCCTTAGTCAAATTATGAGGTATCCACCGGGCGCAAAGCTTCCTGACCGCTAAATGTTCGTGGAGGATTTTGTGCACTTGACTCATACCGATGCCTAAGCTTGTCCGAATCTGCTGATAGGTCACTCTTTTGTCAGTCTCTATCATACGCGGCACAACACAGATGTTATTTTCAGTCGTCGCCGTAGAAGGCCGTCCCTCACGTACATCATCAGTGAGATTAGTGCGACCACGTTTAAACTCATTAAACCAGTTGTAAACAGTCGCACGAGATGGGGCTTCATCGTGAAAGGCCAATCGTAGTCTATCATAACTTTCTTGTTGACTTAAATGACATCGAAAGTCATAAAAAATCATTGCACGAAAATTTTCTCGTGTTAAATTCATGTTGACGTGACACAGACAATTTTCAATTTGCCGCCAAATCGTAAAACAAATGACAAATGAATGAAATATATACTCAGTAATATTGGCAAAGAGTTCTATTTTCAAATTTTAGAATATTTTTTTTATTATATTGTTTATAAGTGGCCAGTTCTAAGAACTTTCAGTTTGACCCTCGTATGAGTGAAATCAAATGAGGAGTTACACCTGTCAACACCCGATATCACAGTGATTTCGCATGCAGAGCGCACGAATTAAGTTGTTTTGTGGTTTCTATAGGTATATTACAGAAGTACTTCTCGAAGGCACCTGCAACTTCATGATCAGATTAAATATTTTTATTATCAATTTTTAATGTAAACATGTGATCATGTGGTTTATTTTTACAAGTTTACATACACACATACAAATTTATTGCGCAAATACATGCATTTTTTGCTTACCTTAATTTCTTAAATAGCAAATGTTAAATAGTCCGACTCGCACTTGGCCGATTTTTATAACTAAGTGCGTAGTGGAACTTGTTGAGGTCCATTGCGAGCAAGTGACTCGAAACTGCGTAGTTTCAGAGTGCAAGCAGAATCGGTAGAAATCTAGAGCTCGACTCAAAGCGAGCGATTTAAGAGTAGAGCTTCGAAACTGAGGACGTAGTGAGCGTTTTGTAGACTGTACTTAATGCACTCCGACAGGGTAACTCTGTAATTCAATCTTCGTCGCATTGCAATTTTCAATTTCGTTTTTACTGTATTTTGAAGAAACCGAGCTTTAGAAAAAACGTTGAAAATACATATCTAATACACCAAACTATCATTATCTAATATTGTCACTGAACTATTATTACAAGCGTATGGAACTGACACCACGAGCAAATCTCGTGCGCCATTAGTTGACGCCACTTGTCATCAACTCACACAAATAGTTGTTTATTCGATTTTCAAATTTTAAGGGTCTCGTCATATTTTTGTTGTCAAAAATTGAGTTTTCTCTATACGTAGTATAACAACTCACTGAATAATGAAAACAAAATGCCAAGTTAAAAATTTGGAAGACTAATTTGTAAAAATAGAATAACGAATATACATTTTAGTTACACTTTTTATAACTCAAGAACTAATTGGTGGAGAGGATATTTAACACCAGGAGAAGGACACACGATATTTTTTTATCTCATTAGACGGGGCCGGGGCTTGGATGGAATGGGGTCGAGGCCTAACCGTGGGGAGGTAGCTTAGAAACAGGAGAAAGACATAGGATACTTATTATGCTGTTCCACGTGGCCGGGGCTGGGGTGGGACAGGGCCGGGGCTGGGAGAGAAACTAAGGAAACTAAGTTTACTGGGTCCGCTAGTCTAACCAATTTAAAATTCCTTATTACTACCTCGGTGGCGCAGCGGTAAGCGGGTCACGATCACGCCAGAGGTCTCGGGATCGATCCCCGGGTCGAGCCAAAAATATATACCTGTGATTATCTGTTTAGAAATTCTTAGAATAGCCCGGAGTTTGGAAGTTGGCGGTGTTTCACTCTCGTGCCTTAGAAAAGCACTTAAAGCCGTTGGTTCTACGCCTTATCTCTCTCCAGCTATGAGAGTGAAAGGAATAGAGAGTGCACCTGTGTTTGCGCACACACTTGTGCTCTATAATATGTCCCGCGCAGTCGGTAAGTCGTTGTGACTGACCACCGTAGTCGAAATCGGCTCGGGGGACTATTATTATTACTACAAACGTGTCAGCATAGCTTACTCCTGAATTACCATATCCAATCCAAATCACACCAATAATGAGATCAATCTGTTCAGTTCCTATATATACTTTGGGATCAGAGCAATGTATGTGATTGTTGTCAAATATTTAAAAAAAAAGGAGTCAGTGGAGTGTGAAGCTGCTATTGGATTGTTATTTGTTCCATTGGCCACGAGTCCTATACTTTAATATTTGACAAGGGATGTGATGGAATTCAATCGCAGTAATACAGCTTACGAGTGTGCTTGTGACATGCTACAAGATTGGATAGTAGCCGCATTCAGGAAAAAAAATATAGCAGGTGCTGGAGAGAAAATATATTATAACTTTAAACGTTTGTAGCACGCGCCGACGACCTATTCTTTGATAGCGCTAATAAGTAAATAAGTATTTTTAACCGAGTTCAAAAAAAGAGAAGGTTATCAATTCGACTGTATGGTTTTTTGGTTGTGTTACCTCATATCACAGTCATTTAGAGACCGATTCATTTTTTTTTGCCAACCTAGAGGTTATATTTTCTAGTTGGTCCCGTTGTTGCCAAGTCGGGATCTAATGATGGGATCTTGGTGAAATCGAGGGAAACCTTCAAATTGTAAGAGAAGTATACTGATTTTTACTAGAATTTAATGTTGACGGGTTGTTACGTCTGATAGTCAACTTAATAGTACTAGAATCTTAATAAAGACTTGTTGTTGCATCCGATAGTCGACATTGTGTGGAGCTGAGCAGTTAGTGGAACTCGTAACGCTTAGGAGTTCAGTGATTTTAATGACAGAACTTATGACAGGTAATTTGTAGCGTCTTATAGAACAGAGCCATACGGTGAAGTCACAGCAGCAGCAATCAAACACATCTGTCTCTTTCGGCGCATATTCGCACAAGTTTTATTCTCGTTATCAAATTCTGTAATTGTAATACAGAGTGTAGTCTGTAATAGGAGCATCAATTTTAAATATAGGCTCTTTCAGTAATCAATTATCAATTCTCAATGGTTTTAATATATTACAATGATAAACAATTTCTTTTTTCTCTTCTTAAACTATAAATTGAACCAGCAATGTATTGTATACAAATGTATCCAGTAATAGAACTGGTCAATGACATTAGTACAATGAGTTAGCGATTTTGATATACATTGATTAGGGATTATAACTTTGGATTACTATATTTCAGAATTACAGCATTATAGAGCACTATGACCAGTGGCTGTAGTGCGAGTTGGAACGAGACTTACTACTTGTTTTAGAGATTGGTCGTAACGTATCAATTCTCTTGCGTCTGTGTGAAACCTTGTTCAAACAACAGTTTCTGTTTTATTGTATACTGTGGCGAGCAGTACATCTTATGAGATATATTACTGGACTTAATGGGGAATAATCTCGACGTTCGAGATTATTGTGTCGTGCCGGGCATTGAGGCCGGGAATAAACAGGAGAAGATGGGATAATCAGGAAACTTTGTCTTATATTTCATGGGGACTTGATATATGCGAGTAATAGCGTTATGGGGCTTGTATTATTTAAGCGCTTCTGAATATGATTCGGGACTTCTTAAATTGTACATTGGCCTTGTAACTAAACAATTATATATAGTTTTTATTAACCATGTAGTATTTAAAAGAAATATATTCATAAGTTTTTTTTTGTTTGTTTATACTTCATCACCCAACCAAGATTTGGTTTGAACGCCATATGATATTCTCTACCAGTCATAACTTTGGGCTAAGCAGAGCTAAGATTCACCAACAATAATTACAATAATGCCATTTTATAACTTATAATATTTAAGAACCTGTTGTATTTTTTTATTCTTTATTGCACTGACAAAACTAAAGTACAAATGGCGGACTTAAAGCTTAAAGCATTCTCTACCAGTCAACCATTGGGTGAAACAAAAAACGATTGAGGCGGCGTAAAATTACACATAAAAGCAACAAATTAAATTTAAACTACTAATAAACTTACATAAATAATAATAAATAATCCTACTTAAGCATACTTGAATATATACAATTATCCATACATAGGCTAACAGAGATTAATAATGGGGAAACAGAGAAGGACAAACATCATCAAGCATCACGTGGTATTCTCACTGAGAAAAAGCTCACGAATAGACTTTTTGAACGAATACTTAGACGATGAAGTCTTGTTGGTATCAGGGAGGGAGTTCCAGAGTCTTATAGTACTGAGGGTGAAGGAGTTAGAGACATAAGCAGTCTTGTGAAGAGGTGTGTATAGCTGGGGGGCATTGTTAGGACGGAGGGTTCGAGAACTTATGTCTCTCATAAATTTCAAATTACATTTGAGATAGTCAGGAGAATTCGGGTTATCGAGAATACTGAAAATAGGTTTGAAGGACTCGAAGATTTCTGCGCTGACGAATAGTGAGCCAATTAAGTTGAGAATGGAATGGAGAAATATGGTCATACTTTTGTATGCCAAAAATAAATCGAAGGCGACGCTCAAGCTTGTTTAAATAATTATTACTACAGGTGCAAACCGCCTGCTATGTTTATTATCACTGTGCCTATGAAAGCTAAACAACATACATTAATACTTAAGAAATGTGTTTTATTGACCTTAAACATATGTAAAACAATAATTTGTTGGGAAAGCCAAATTTAACTTTTATTGAACGATAAAAATACAGTACTGAAAATTGATGGCCCTTTTATAAAGGAATAGATTAAAACTGTTAGGTGGACTTGCGCATGACGATTTAATCGAAGATTACGCTCATCCTGGATGTAATCTTCATTTTGTCTCTGTCAACGTCAAATAAACTGACCGAGACAAAATTATGATTTAATCCACGATTTGCGGAATCCTGGGTTAGATCATCGTGCGCAAGTGGGCCTTAATGGTTAAACTTGGTACATACTCACTCGAAAGATTAAATAATTGAATTTTGCAGCTCGTAAAGTATACCTTATGAGCTTAACACTATAATGTTTTCTGTCGAGCTACCAACCACAAACGCAATCAAGATTACCAAACGCAATCATACTCTACAAGAGTTGACTATAGAAGGTGAATATTACAATAACACGAGTTTAATTCGTGTCGTACGATCGTTAATGGGCGAAACCGCATCAATTTCGGTGCATGAATAATGAACATGTCATTGGTTTTGGTTTGTGTAATAGAGATATTGTATACTAATGGAATATACCAATGATATTAAAAACAATAGATATGTTATACGCGCACAAAACATGCGAAAAAGCTATGGTACAAGCGCAATTCTTATTAACCACCTTCCTTGACGATATCCAAAAGATATCATATCATAGCATAATTTATACAGTGGGAAAAAAAGAGATAGTCAGTGGTTCTATGTTACGCTCCACTGTAAAAAAAATGTCATTTATTGACCAATCACTGCTCTCTTCTGCACATTTGAATCACTAATACCAATCTATGATCGACTTGGTGTCGAGGACATTGCGTCCTTTTCGATAGAAAGTAAAAATATTTAAAATTACGTAATTCCTGTTTAACATGTCATACGAGATTCCCTGAGCTTATTTTAGTTTTTTATCATAGTAAGTGCACTTCTAAAACACACGATGGCATTTAACAGGATTTTCAATCACTAACGAGACGTCACACTTGTTGTAAAGCTGTTCGTAGACTAAGCGTAAGACGTCCTAATTAAGACGTTTTAGCGTCTTCACATTGCGCGCCCGGGTAACATATCTATTATTTTGAATATCATTGGAATATACGGTTTCATGGTTAGATTGAACTTGGTTAGTTCAGGCTGTAGCGGTTGAATTTGGGTGAATATGCGTTTAGTGTTTTGAAATTTCCGGTGATGCGTGGTTTGAAGATTAATTTTAGCTTTTGGCATTTTGAGAAATACAAGAGTTTTAAAGCTTGGACGAATTCAAAAAGTTTCATTCTGTGAATTTTTGTTTTAGAAATAAATGGCTGTTGGGCGGTTACAGATATAAATTAAAATTATTAAATAAGAATAGTTTTTAATTATTTATTTGTAATTCAAATTGACATACGTAGGTAGGTATGTCAATTTGAATTTTCACCATATATATTTTTTTAATGATAAATAATCTTTATTCAACTTACAAGTTATTACATTATTTGGGTTGGTACGACTTCTTTTAAATTTATATAAAAACTTATATCAGAAGTGTACCCTCTTCGCGCGGTAGTATTTTCAACATTTGAATTTGAATTTTTACACAATGTTTTCCAAGACTTGCATACTAGGTCTATATTAAACAAAGAAAATTAACAATAGAAAGTGATGATGAAAATTATAGGGTAAGTACACCGTTTAAGAATGGTGTGTGTGTGTGTGTGTGTGTGTGCGTGTGTGTGCGTGTGTGTGTGTGAGAGTGTGTGTGTGTGATCGTATATGTGTGTATATATTATACATTAGCTTGCGAAACATAAGATTTTTTCTGTATCTTCGTATGATAAAGATTTAAGGTAAGTTGTGACAGCTTTTTTGCACTCTCTTAAAGATTTTGAATAAATGTTTACTTTATGATTAATTTTATTATATATTTTCACAGATTGGGCACTGAACTGTGTAGACGCAAATATGGTTCGTGTGCGCGGCTGAGTAAGTACAGACGATTTGTTTTATCTTTTTTAGGGTTTTAGGTTCTACAATTATTCCTTTATGAACTTTCAGTATGCATTGCAGTAGGTACAGTTGTCTAACAGTCAAAACATCAGCTTCAGAGTACAGTTTCTTTGTTTTATATTTTAGCCGTCACTTCAAATAAATTCCAAATTTAAAAATTAAACAAACCTACGTCATAATATCATATTTAAAATCATGTTTATCTTATCATTGAAGTAACACGCGAATCGCTAGGACAAATGGAAGGTAATCAAACCCTCTTTATCAATCAATAAGGAGCTGATCTTTAAATGATCTTTAAATGGTTGAACAGATTTTCATAAAACATGGCTAAGAACACCCGTGATAAAATTATCAATGACACAAAAAAAGTAAATGAAAATCGCTTAACCCATTGGGAGCTACGATACTACAGTGATACACATAAATACCACAGTAAATCCTTAATAAGATCACCAATCAATACAATTTTTTACCAATGACCCAATTAAAAAAATAAATTTAAGAGTTTCTTAGTAGACAAATGATTTTACACTATAACGATAGATAAATCTTGAATAATATTAATTTATAAGTTATTTTGGTTAATTATTGTTGTGACATAACTCTTGAATGAATTTTATTTTTATTGTATTTGAAATTTACGAGTAATTGTATTTTATTATTGTCAATTTAATATTTACATGCCCGCTATCGGTAATACATGTTGATACTTATGTACACTACACATGTTTTGAGTAAATAAATATTATATTATCTTATCTTACACGTAAAATTTACAACGCCCCTCTCTTTTTGCGTCGGGGGTATTTTTTTAAACTCAATTAAGGCGATGATAGTGAACTTTTGTTTACGATTCATCTGCTTTGGTAAAATTGAACTTTTGTTATTTTATTCTCTAACGTGGGTTACGACAGTTCATTTAAATTGTTTTTTTTTGCAACTGTAGTAATTTTATGAGTATTAAAAATCTAATTAATTTTACTCAACTTTCCTAAAAGATTACTTAAGCAATCCAATTCAATACACTTCCATGAGTTTCCTTCATAGATGTTAAAGTAAATTAAGCATGTACGTCCCACAGCTGGGCAAAAGCATTACCTCAAATATGAGGTGAGGTAGTTTAAGCAATACTACGCGGGCTTAGTACGGATTTGTGGAGGTGTGTTTGCAAGGCAAGCGACTAACCCTGCTGTCAGGTGTTATCAAGCCGCCCATAAGGCCTCTGACTAGGCTTTACGACTTATATCAATCGATATTAGCCGGGACCAACGTCTTAACGTGCCTTCCGAAGTACATTGATGCTAGTGATAAATTAATACGACAAAATGTTTAAAATTAATTGTAAATACAAGTCCTTGCCAGATTGTCTTCTGTTAAAATAATACCATCTAAAAAGTGCATTTACAGTACCTGCTCTAAAAATGACCGAGCTTGGCGAAACGAGCAAATTCAGACGAAACTAAGCGCCACTAAACGTTATTCTAAGTAAAACATTCCTGCACTTTAAGACTGACTTCCACTGGATTTATCTTGTTATTCTTCGTTACTTTTGTTTGCTTTGAAGATATTGATGTGATGAGAGTGTTAAAATTCTAGCCTTTTAAACTTATCTGAATTAATATAGCCAGCTAGTGTCGTTTATTTGTTTACCGCTCTTATAAGAAGTGTGCTAGAATATTGCTCAGTCGTGTGGTCGCCTTTTTACAGCTCTCACATTGACAGAATAGAAGCAACTCAAAGGCGTTTTCTTCGCTACGTCAGCGCCAAATTCGGTCTAAGGCGGAGGCTAGATACCTACGAGTCTAGACTCGAGCATTTTAAATTGTGCACCCTTCTATCTAGACGGGATATTGCTGGCTTATCAACGCTCTACAAGATTGCCAATTCTGAATGGGATACAGGGTATTTGTTGGGTCATCTTTCATTTAAGACAAGTGGTAGCAAAAGAAGGCAGCAACTTTTTGATCTTCCAGTATGTCGTAATAATGTAACGTATAATAATCCAATTTACCGAATGTGCAGATTGTATAATACTGTTAGTAAGGAAGTAGATATTTTTTCTGAATCTTATTTAATTTACTTAAAGAGATACAAGAGTTAATTATAGATCAGTGTTCGTTTGTTTACCTTTTTATTATATAGTTTACATGTATTTCTGTATGAAAATGATGTGTATTGCTATAATCGAAATGCAAATTTAATGTGATAGCATAAAAAATGTAACTTAGTTTAAGTATCAATTTGTATTTTGTTGCAGTACCATAAAATAAAAAATAAAAATAAAATATCAATTTCTTATTGTTTGGAGTATGTAACCTAGTACTTAAGGTACTCTTTCTGACCACCAAGTCTTTTATAGCATTAACACCGTATTTTTTGAAAATAAAAGACCATGCTGTTGAAATGCTGCGAATGAAAGTTATCGCATATCTTTACAAAATCGCCGTATGTCTTTTACTACTTCAACTTACACTTCGGACTTGATAAAATATTATAAAATAATTTTAAAACTGATTATACAAACTAAGGATATAAGTTTTATGAACATCGGTCAACATAAAATAAAATAAAAATTGTATTTAATGAAATTAATTTAAATAATTTGTATTTCATAAGTTTTAGTAATTGTAAGCTTTTTAGTCAGTTTTAAAGGCGATTCAATCATTTAATTCAATACTTTATTACCCTATATCTCAAACATTACTGGGCAGATTTTGATGAAATTTACACTGTACCCTAAATTCGAATGTACCTGATTGAACTAAAAAATAATCATCTTGCAATGACTTCTCGTTTTTAACCGACTTCAAAAAAGGAGGAGGTTATCAATTCGACTGTATGTTTTTTTTTTATCATTATTTTTTTTTGTATGTATGTTACCTCATATCTCGAAAATTTTTTTCTTCTCCTTAGAGGGTGTACTTTCTAGTTGGTCCCATTTTTTCCATTTTGGGATCTGATGATGGGATCTTGGTGTAATCGAGGGAAACCCTCAAATTTTGAAGGCACGTATAGTATTTCTTTACTAGAATCTTAATGGTGACGTGTTGTTACGTCTGATAGTCAACATCTTGTGGGGCTGAGCTGATGGTGGAACTCCTTAACGCTTAGGAGTTCAGTTATTGTAAGACGAAACTAATGATAGGTAATTTGTAGCTTCTTAAAAAATTGAATCATAAGGTGCAACTCCCCCTCCCCCCCCCCTCTTATGTAATCACTAAAAATGAAGAAATAAAATAAACTTTAAAAAAGTAAAAACCGACTTCAAAACCAAAATGCACTAAAAAGTCTTAAATAAACTCTTCACCATTGAAAGGAAAGGAATCCGTTTTAGGCTAACAATTTCTTTTTGGAGTCGGTGCCATCACTTTGACTATCAAGCATCAACTATCACAGCACCGACTCCAAAAAGAAATTGTTTGCCTAAAACGGATTCCTTTCCTTTCAATGGTGAAGAGTTTATTTAAGACTTTTTAGTGCATTTTGGTTTTTAGAACCAATATTCAAACATAAATACACTTACAAAATTCAGCAGACGTGTTTGGAAGCCTTACTAGACACTCATATATTATAAAATTCCAACGATATCACAAACATACACATTGAATTGATTACCTCCTTTTTGAAGTCAGTAAAAAAATGCGCTAGACAATACACCAATTGTGTTGGTTATCGACACCACGATGATTAAAAAAAACAATAATAGTAATATAAAAGGACATAAAATTAATAATCATCAGTAGTTTTTACATTTATAAAAATTTTCATCTGAAGTGGTAAGTACGCATGAAAGTATTGTTTATATGTGGTATGAAAATGACAAGCATGGAATACAGCACGTCAAGGTAAACACTGCGGTATCTTATTCAGTTGTAATAAGGGCTAGTTTGCAACAAAAAAGGGTAACATGATGTGCTGACGACTGTACAATACACTTTTATTGTAGTACTAAAAGGTGCCTCCAACACATCCCTACCTAAGCTATTTACTTAGAATGCAGTTCATTTCCCGTAGCCCGCCCGGTACGAGTATAACGAACGGAGCGTTTGCTATGGCGATAGCAAACGTCCACCGTTTAATAAGATTTACATCTTTATTTTGCATCTAGACGGAGTGCAGTGTTTAATTCCTGCAGATGCTTCCGGAGTTTGTTTTAACTGAGTTGAATAACATAAAGAGAATTCGCGGTAATGAGTGTTATCACTGCATTTCTTGAAATAATATAAAGTAATGTGATTTTCATACAGGGTGTTGTCTTGATCAGTGACATCCAACTCGGGAGTGATAATATGAGTTATGCTTATTATTAAAAAAAAAAACTTTAAATTATATGCTAGTTTTATAAAAGAAAACATCTCCACAACACTCTAAAAAACTTCCAAACGTATGGGGAAACTCGCACCCTCGCACGTAGTTAGCGCTTACCTACGAAAAAATATGCCGTAGCTACGAAGAGGCTACTTGGTATTGGTAGTTTTGACTCGATCGCTGTATCTCACCAAAAAATCGATTTTGTAGAGTTTTTCTATTTGAAAAATATTTTTTTTTTTGGCATCAGTATGTACGTTTGTACAGCCACCCCTAAGTCGCTCGTCGCTGACCAAAACAACATCCTGTATGTCTTCTTAAGATTATTACTAGCGGTCTCCCGCGACTTCGTCTGCGCGTTTTGAGTGTTTCCCCTTTTCTTCCCGTTGCAGCGTGATGTATTATAGCCTAAAGTCTTCCTGAATAAATAAGTTATTTAACACAAAACTATTTTTTGAATTGGTACAGTAGTTCCTGAAATTAGCGGGTTCAAAACAAACAATAAAACTCTTTAGCTTTATTATATTAGTATAGGTTATTTTGTATCTTTTCAATTCAAATTCTTATGGGTTCCCGGAACTTTAAAAGGCGGACAAGGCCAAAACCAACAAGCAGAGAACCATTAGACAACCGCAATCTAAATACAATGTGACACGAGGTGACGACTATACCTGTATTTACCATGCAAGTGCATCCAAGGACAACCCCTGGAGCTTTATTTATGAATCACTCGCTTGGATATGGCGTGCGATTTTCGTTTGAAACCCAACTAAATTTCAACGAAAACCAAGCAAAGTATAGGTATACGTAAATACTTACAAGATTGAGTAATATTTTTTTCATCACTCCTGTGTGGAATTAAACTGCTTTTCATTCGATAATCGCACATTAATAAATATATATCACAAGCCATTTTGGCGCAAGTGATTCAAAAATAGAGCTCTTGGTTCGTGTAGGACTATTGCAGCATATAAATTAAGAGCCTGTGGTGACTACTGCAAGGCAAATGCCTCCCAACCCTTTCTCCCGTCTCCATGCTATTAACACAAGACTAGAGAATAGTATGAAACAATGTCAAATAACTATAAACGTTATTTGAAGAAACATTGTGTTATTATTTTAACTAACGCTTATTCATCATAATTTGTTGAAATAAAAATTATCATTTTAATATTGTCTGTTTTTCGCCTGGTTCTCCTATAAAGTGCTGACTTCTATTTATGTCGACAGCTAGGCTAAGTTGATCGTTTATAATGAAACATTGTGATTAATCTTTCACGTACTATAAAATAAAACATGCGGTTACCACTATTATGGAAAAAGGTCGAGAAGGGTCAATCTGTAAACAGTAGTGTATTAAGTCTTAAAATACGTCATTTTAAATTTTATTTAGCTCAACTACGCTATAGGACTTCGCATATAAACTCTATGTGTATGTATAAATATTCATGATAGCCAGTTTCCTTGTTTAATGAAGATTAGTAAAATAATACCACTTTTCAGATCGGTGATAAAAGTGACCCCTCAAATTCCGGCCAATATCGATTCTGCCAGTCTTAAGTAATATATGAAAAGAGTATATTCAATATTCAATCAAATTTTAGCACACTTTTCACCAAACAAGTTATAACATAACACATTGAGTGCTTGATATGCGTATATATATATATATATATATTAAGTATGAATGTTTGGCTAAGATTTCACCTCGTAGATGACAATGCCTATTTTTTGTCCTCAGACCAAATGTTTAGACAATCACATCATGGTATTAAGTTATTAAGATTTACCATTATGCGATAAGTTATGATTTTAAAAATATTTTTAAGTTGGTTTAAATGGTTTAATTATAAATAACGATAAAAGTGTTTGCGAGTAGCAAGCAGAGCTTCTGTTCTCATGTTGACTGTGTTAACCTGCAGTGGCGGTAAGCTCGACCACTAATTGGCTGTGTAGCGACAGAGTTATCGATGACTGCGTCAGTTCGCCCGTATTTTTGGCGAAATACGTAGTTTGTGAGGCTACAGCTTGATTTAAGCATTAACTGAAATATACGTGTGTATTTGTTGTATGGCAGTCATTGAATTTGTACTAATATTATAAAGCTGAAAAGATTGATTGTTTGAACGCGTTTATTTTAGAAACTACTAGACTGACTTAAAATATATATTTTAGTGTTTGATAGCTTATTTATCGGGGAAGGCTTTAGACTATAGTACATTACGCTACAACAAAAGGAGAGGGAAAATACTCAAAACGCGTGAACGCAGTCACGGGGACCGCTAGTTGGTTTAAAAACTGAAACAGTATCGTGCCCATACTTGCTAGAAAAGACTTGCTTATTTTTTAACTTTTACAAACAAAGTCAATGTATAATAACCGAATGAAAATCTAGCTGGAGCACGCAAACTCTTTTTCCTGATCCTGATTCCTGATAATTGTAGCCTAAAAAATCTTTTTTTCAAATTTATCTGTTTAAAAGCACTTTCAGAAATGCTTACACAAACCCTTAGAAATCATCTTTTAATTATTGATAATTTGAAAGATTATATTCAAGGTTAGCTTTGCTGAAGACTAGCAGTCAAAAGCCTCAAAAACATTCTGGTCAAGTATCCTTAATATTTGGTACTAGTTTTCTACATAAGAAAATCGGAAAAGTTTACAAGCTGTCAAGCGGCGCGATCAATCACACAGCTGAATATACAGGGTTATCTATCAACCGAATTGAATAACGATTCTCCGGCGCGGACTGGCCGCGGGTTTAAATTGCCTGGCTGGAGATAAATAAAGCAATAGTGTATTAAGGAACACAACTACCGGCATTTGGTGTCTTTTGATGGTGTAAAAAAAATATGTAATGTTAAATATATAATGTATTGCATTTAGACAACGTTTAAAGAAAAAATAAAGCACCGATATTTCTTATTGTCTGTTGTAAAGGACACTACAATTACTTAGGAGATATACGTTATTTTGGTCAGTGATATCCAACTCAGGGATGATAATATGAGTTATGTTTATTAAAAAAGAAAATGAAACGCAAGTTTTTTAAAAGAAAACCTCTTCACAAAATTCCAAATAAAACGAATGCAGAAACTCACACCCTCGCGCGTATCTACGAAATACTCCACCGTAGCTAGTTAGCTACGAAGAGGCAAACTAGGTCTTTATCTTTGAATCACTCCCATCTTGACGGCGTGTCGTATTTATTGATTGTACACACGGGAGTGTTATGAAAAAAGATGACTGAATATTGTTAGTATTAACGTCTGTTATTCGCATGATATTTATTGTTTTTTTATTTGTTTGCAAACGAAACTTATACGTTATATTCAAGCGAGTGTTTGAAAAATATGGCTCCAGGTGTTAGGTATTTTCCATTTAATTAATGGAAATTAATTAAATTTAATTAATTAAATTAAAATTAATTTAATTAAAATTAAATTAAATTTAATTTAATTAAAGTTATATTCAAGCGAGTGTTTGAAAAATAGGGCTCCAGGTGTTAGGTATTTTCCATTAATTAAATGGAAAATTAATTTAATTTTAATTAAATTAATTTTAATTTAATTAATTAAATTTAATTAATTTCCATTAATTGAATGGAAAATACCTAACACCTGGAGCCCTATTTTTCAAACACTCGCTTGAATATAACGTATAAGTTTCGTTTGCAAACAAATAAAAATAAAAAGTGATTGTTATTTTTTTACATTAGTATCGATTATACAACCATGACTGAGTCGCTCGTCACTTAGAAAAGAACATCCTGTAGAGTAAGTTTCGACGACCCGTCTGGTGTAGTGGTCGAGAAATCGCCTACTACGCAGCGGGTTGCGGGTTCGATCCCCGCACAATACAAACATTTGTGTGCATGAACATGTCTGTTTGTATTTGTCTGGGTGTTTTCTATGTATATCATGTATGTATTTACAAACAAAAAGTATTTAAGTATTATATCCGTTGTCTGGCACCCATAACACAAGCTTTGAGTAGCTTACTTTGGAACTAGATGGCGATGTATGGGAATGTCCAAAGGATATATTTATTTATTTCAGTACATAATTGTGGCTGTGTAAAGAGTGTCTTTTTGTCTCAATTACCTCAGTTTATGAAGACAAAAATTTTCAACCAGTATGCGTTACCAGTGATGACACATGGATCCGAAATATGGTCTCTTTCTTACTATGGATCTTATAAGGAAGCTTGATACCACACAACGAGCAATGGAGAGCTATTCTCGGTGTTTCTCTTCGAGATCGCATCAGAAATAAGGAGATACGTATAAGAACGAAGGTAACGGACATAACCCTGAGAATTAGTTTAAGTGGTAATGGGCAGGGCATATAAAGCGAAGAACTGATGGCTGTTGTAGTAGAAAAGTTATAGATTGGAGATCCTTAGACAAAAGTCGTGTCGTAAGACGTCTAGTGACAAGATGGAAAGACGAACTTGTAAAGATAGCAGGATCAAACTAGAAACAGATCGCTTGTGGTCGGTTGCTGTGAAAAGCTGTGGGGAGGCCTATATTTAGCAGTGGACGTCCTTTGTCTGATAATGATGATGATTAATGATATAATTATGGACACAGAACACTGTTTCTTCAATATTTTTTGAACAAACGATATTCGCATCACAAATGCAGATAAATCACCGCCATAATAATATCACACGATTGATTTACGCAAATGGAAGTATTATTTCACAACATTATTCACCCCAATTAACCTCGTTGTCATAACAGTTCAGCAAAATCAGATAAACCACTATATTCTTGAAAGAATAAAGAATATTTTTTACTTAATACATCAATCGTCATAATAAATCAAACATTGTAGTAGTTGTGTTTTCAAGTTTACTTTATTTTTTAAGCAAGACTATAAAACCAAAAATTAAAAAAAATATAACAATTTATTTATTTTTAGTAAGACCGCTATAATCAATTTTTTATGATGATTACTGAGAAATTTTTTGACATGACGAATTCTTTCTTTTCATGGATACTACGCTTCAAAAACGAAAATATTATTTAAGTGAATAGAATAAAATTTTGATAGTGGTGCCAAAATATTACAAAACAATGCCTTATTCAATATAAGCATTCATTTGAATCCACGGTGAATGATTTGTAGTTTTCTATTTTTATAAATAAATCCAAAATTATGCATGTAACGGAACTCGCACTGTAGAAATGAATAATAAATAAATAAATAATTGCACAAAACCTCTTCAAAACCGCGTAAAAAAAGTAAAAGTAAAGTTAGCCCGTAACATCCCACTGCTGGGCAAAGGCCATACCTCCACTATAAGGTAGTTTGAGCCATACTCTACATTAAAATCTTGTACGTTATAATAATCGCTATTTATAATTAGTAACATATTGTTAAATGTTTGAATGATTTCTTTTCACAAAACATGGTTAAAGACATAGGAAGCCTTAAATGAATAGATAACGGTTCTCATGTTGCACCATAGTGACACAAGAGTTGTACCTACAATACAGGGTGACTTTTTTATCAGTACGATGAATATGAACAATTTTTACAATTGGGGCAATAGTGAAATCAAAAAAAAAAACAGCTGTTCCTTACAAAAGTTGAAAGGCGCGCGGTCAAAATGTATGAAATAGCTGTTTTTTTACGATTTCACTAATCACGAACTAATTACGATCACAGTAAAAGTTGTTCATATTCATCAGTGGAGTGTTTACACAAAATTTCGGTACTGATAAAAAAGTCAACCTGTATGTCACCACACAAAGTAGACTGTGTTCTTTGTTTTTGCTGTGACACAGCGTAGTCGAGATAAAATTAAGTATTGCCAGGATTGTATAAATTGAGGTAGAAAGAAGCAGTTCGTTTTGAGGCATGTTCAAAGTTTGAGGTTTATTTAGTACATACCTGGTGAGACAGGGGATTTTGGTTTGTAAATTCAAATAACTTTTTAAATAAGAAAACAAATAAATAGAGGACATTCCAGTGAACATCTTTTTAAATAAATATTAAGTAGATTTTTAAAGTAATTAATTTAGTATTATACATGTACTCCTTCATTGCTGTTTGCGACGCTACGCAATTTTTCGTAACAAAACGTACGTTTGCTACGGAAAATTGCATAGCACAACGTACTACAAAGACATCCGTAGCACTACGAGCTATGACAAATTTCGTAGCAGCTGCGACTACGAAAATAGAAATTGCATATTGTGTGAGATTTATCCTTTACAACCTATTTTTTTTTTCTTAAGTATCGATAGTTTTTCCCAACTTGACTTTTATTCAAATTTAAGTTTTAATTTGGTTACTGCTAGACTGTGATCAGTGTGGACTGGGAGCAGATCGTGCAATTCGTATACGAAAAAAGTTCACGGTGGAATTTTCCTTGCCAAAGTAAAAAATGTTATTGATTTCTTATGGTCACAATTTATATGTATTTCGATTTTTCCGTGCGTTAGTTATATTAGGTGTGTGTGTACACATATATTACTTGATTTTTTTGTTCAAACGGTAAAACTTGCGATTGACGTAAGAATCGCCGCCCCATTTTTTTTTGGCATTGAGTCCGAGCTTTGGGTGATTGTAGTCATAACCTTAAACGATAAATTCAATAAACCAAGAATTAAATCATCTTAAGCTATATTACTTTCGCTTTGCTCATAATTAAAGTTCCGTAGGTCGACCGTTTGTTGCGTAAAATATTTTATTGGCAAAATTTACGTGTTCGGAGCGGCCCAATAAATCCGCCATCTGCATATTAGCATGGAAATATTTGATGTCCACCGAGGGCTTGCTCCAGGCAAGACGTATTCTTGATATTATTTTCTATCTTAAATCCGAGTACCTATTACTTTGTTTATTTGTCAACTGTGTGTAAATGATCGGTATGTCAATCACCTACAGCCTATTAAGCTTCACGAAGTACTAATTTCGATAAGAAGAGAGAAAGATACTTCAGGTAGGCAAAAACTCATGGTTTACTCCCATAGTCAAACGACACGGCAATCCGGCAAGACATAATCCACAGCCTTTCTATCAGACCAACGAACGATTTTTTAACCAGTTTTATTTGTTTATTTTTTACCTAACATTACACTAACCTTACAGATAGACTTAACATAGTAATAGTAGTGGTACAAATCTTTACTTATTATTTTTATAGACTAGCGGGGTTGAAAAAAAGGTTCGCTGGGGAACTTTTCTTTAACCCCCAGCCCCGTCCCGCCTCGGCCCCATCCCGCCAAGCCCAGTAACTTTTAAAAGTTAAGCGGTCCCAGCGAACTTTATTTCACCCCGGCCCCGTCCCGCTCCGGCCCCGGCGAATGGGGTAAAAAGTATCCTATGCCCTTCACCTGGTTTGAAGCTTCCTCACCCCCGTTTCGCTTCGACCTTGTCTCGCCCCAGCCCCGGCCTCGTCTTACGGGATAAAAAAAATTCTATGTCCTTCTCCTGGTTCTAAGCTACCTATCGACTTATTTTTATCCAAATCAGTTCAGCTGTTCTTGAGTTATATAGATAATGCAGTTTAAGCAAGAGAACTCACTCACTGCAAGGGTCGTGTGAGAGCGCCGTGGCCTTCAGGTGGTAGAGCCAGAAGCGCCGGCACGTCCAACTGGATATGACGGAGGAACTTCGCGTTGTGCACTTTTACTCCTCAAAAACTTGTTGATTAAGCACACCATGGCAAAGCCCCTTCTAACCCTAACCTTGTTGTACCCTACCATTCCCAGAACAAATAGATGAAGGTATAGCAGCGAGTAAAAATGACCATGAACCTTATGTATTAATACCTCATATAAACTTGTTCTGAACTTTTTTCTGTATCAGTTTGTTATATTTAAATCTCTTAAAAACATGTAGATTAAAACAAAAACTATCGTTTTGCAAAAAGTTGTATTAATGCTTCAACACCCGAGCGGTTGCAGGCAACCGCATAACAATAGAATTTGCATTGTGTCTCGTTCACATACGCTTGAGGGATTAACAGTTCTGATACATTTATACAAATTTTCAATTATATTTTCAGTAAAACTAGTCTTACTATGTTTTAGCTAAGTAGATGCAACCCTAAGGGTCCTGTAGGAGATGTCGGGTTATCGCTAGATTAACGACGATGTAATTTTGCACGGTTCAACCCGCCCCGACCGACAGATTACGCTACATTTAATATTCGGCTATGCCGCTCAGATATTAATTATCCCGTGGTTTTATTAAATAAGGGGATACCTGGGCTTAGAGGCAGTGAGATCAAAATTAATGTTTTATTACTGATTAAAAGTAAATAAAAGCAACTGAATGAGCTGCTTTTCTAAAACTATTAAAAATAAATAATATGCAGGCTTTCCACATTTTTAAACTGTAGAGAGTAGACCTGCCGAACTAACAATATCCTATCAACAAGTAGTAATGAATTGATATCAATTTATATTTTATTAATATATTTTATTAATGCATTTGATCATTGAGTTGTGATATTTATTTATATTGATAACATTGATTTAATTTAAAAAAGAAGCATAAAAATTATAATAATTGCCTGGTTACAATGTTTAAAAATATTTTAACAATTTCTTACAGTACTTATAAAATGAAGAAGCTCAAACATTAAAGTATTAAAGAAAGTTAAGTTATATCTTCCATAGTGTAAAGTTATTTTACACAATAACTACAATGTTAGTACTTTAAAACTACAAGGCAACAAGAAATTGTTAGTTCTACGAACAATTTGAGTCATAAACAGACAATAATCTAATCTGTAATGGAAATGTCCAGACCGTAATGTAACAGGCCTCCTGCTAGTTTTTACTTGTGTCGTACCTATACATGCAATAGTATTTAATATCGATAGAGACATCTACTCTTGTACTATATAAAGTATAGAAAGCACATAAAGATTATGTACATATTTTTATTGAGGTGCTCGTAGCGCAACGGTAGCAGCGCTTTGGTAGTGATACTGAAGTGAAGCAACCTACAGCGCGGTCGTGTTTGGATGGGTGACCATTCCGACCATATAAGTGACGCATATCACAAGCATATCCGTGCTTCGGAAGGCACGTAAAGAATTTGGTCCCGGCTAATATCAGTTTATACTAGTCGTAAAGCCTAGTCAGAGGCCTTATGGTAACTTGATAACATCTGACATCAGGGTTAGTCGCTTGCCTTGCATAAACCCCTCCACCAATCCGCCTGAGCCCGCGTGGTGAAGTATAGCTCGAACTACCTCATAGTTCAGGTAAGGCCTTTGCTCAGCGGCGGGGCGTGACAGGAAACCTTTGCTTACATATTTTTAACAATGTAACACCCATTGATCTATAAGACAACCGTTACATTTACGATAATGGTAAAAGTTTGTTAGAATATTGATGCAAGAACAGTCTGTAGCTATCATTGACAGAATTTTTTTGCATTTTACCAAATTATACCATTATTTATTTATTTTCATTATGTATGCCACCTACTGATTTACTATTAGTACCTTACTTATAGTAAATTGTTGTGTTATGTTTTCACAACTGTAAAGAGCTTTTTTACATTTCAAGGTCACTATCGACAAATCTCTATCATCCATTTCACGTCCCTAGTTGCTACTACAACCACTCGACAGGGCTGTCCAAACCGGTCCTAGTCAAGTTCCTCGAACAAGTTGTGTAGAACTGGTTAATTCAGAGCTGGCTTATTCAAACGCCTGTTTGAAAGCTCGAATTAGGATAAAATTCGGTTTATTTTAGAAACTGCTGTTTGCGTCTTTGTGCGGCCAATTTGACTTGTCAACTAACAGCAGAAAATGTTTTTGAAGAGCAGCATTTCAGCTAGAGAATATCTATAAAAATGAATATGTAGTAAATCATGAAAATGTATAAACCGACTTCATAACAAAAATGCACTAAGAAAGTCTTAAATAAACTCTTAACTCTTTGAAGGAAATCATTTTAGGCGAACGGTTTCTTTTTGGAGTCGGTGCCATCGCTTTGGCCATTTCAAGTATCTTCTACGGACATCTAAGGGCACTGACTCCCATTGAATTTTTTTGTGCATTTTGCTTTTGAAGTCGGTTTTTACATTTTTTAAAATTAATTTGATTTGCTCATTTTTTGTGATTACAGGAGGGGTTGCATCTTTTGACTCTATTTTTACCTATTATAAGTTCTTCCATTAAAACTATCACAGGACTGAAATGCATTGATTTGGTGTAGGAGGTTGGGCACACTTTGGGTCGAGTCACCAGCGTCATTAAGTGTCCTACGTGATTAAAATCAACTACTTAATATACTTATATATACTTAATATTATTGAGTGAACACCAAATTATTATATAAACAAAAATTCACCTTATAAATATATATTAGGTGAACAAAAATTCACCTAATAAATATATATTAGGTGATTTTTTGTCACTGTACTATTGTAAAAACTGCATGATTACAATCTTACGGTTTTAAATCCGTTCGGTTGTAATCAGACAATTTATTGTCAACTGTACCGAACTTCATACCTCATTATAACGTAAACTGAAATGACCAATTACTGGGTAAAAAGGTGTGTCAGGGTTTGGTCAACCAATAAAAAGCATAAATACTGGACCTTGTCCAGCTTGTCACTCAATACATTGACATAGTACAATCTAGCAAAGTCAAAGTATATTTTTTTTTAAATTTAGGACACAAAATGCCACTTATCAACGTCAATAATTAGTTAATATCAATGAATTATGGCTAATATGGGGCTAGAATACGTCTCCTTATCTATTGGGCCCTACTGGCGCTTCGAGACAAGACACAGACAATCTGGCAAGTGCTGAGAAGAAACGCCGGAACGAACTCAGTCACCACTAGCTGCCACAACGGATTACGGATTTCCAACATGGCGGTGAGATATGCATACTGCTCCGGAATGAACCTCGACACGAGGCATCTCATCTGCATCATAGTACCCGAAAGAGGTGAAAGTGTTGTCAAATGTTGGGTTATTGATAAAAAAATATTTTAAAAAAACGTGTTAGTAGCAACCCTATGCTAACAAGTCGAGTAGGGCTACCGATAAAGCGAACGGCGATGCTCGCTCTAACGACCACAGATAATGGGAGCACTTGTATCGTTTAATCCTCTCTATTGCAGGAATCCTATTTTTTTAGACTTCCTTGTTAAAGTGATACTTTAAGGATAGGATTAGTCCTAATGAATTGATGTCAGATGGGCGATGTTATGAAGAAAAGGACGAAGTCTCTCTTTAATGTAACAAGTAAATTTTCTTTATACTTCAAAAAAGGAGGTAATCAATTCAAAGTGTATGTATGTGATATTGTTGGAATTTGAACATATTTAAGAATGTTGATCTGAAAAGGTTCCCAACACGTATGCAAACTTTCGTAAGTGTATGTATGTTTGTCCACGGATTTCTCGAAAACAAGAAGTCAAAGCCAGATGATTCTTTTTAAATCAAGCAGGTATATTTCAACTAAGGGTATAGTGTACGTTTCATCGGTTCAGTAGTTTTTTGTGATTTGGGTAAATAATTTAAAATCATGAAATAAAAAAATATTTTTTTAAAATGTAACCACCTCCAAAATAATGATTAAAAAGTTGTCTAATGCGTTATTTTAAGCTTTTTAGTCAGTTTTTTGAAGGCGGTTTAATTTTTTATTTGAAAATGTGTGCGAGAAATATATTTCTATTTAAACGCAATTTTCCCATGTGTACAGAAATTTTATTTGAGAAATATTATTAATTAAAAGCATCCCGCGGTGCGTGTGCGAGTTGTTAAAATTTCTCGAAAGTGATCATTATTATTTTTGTTGGTCGGATATTAGGTTTAAAATATGTTTTTCACAAATCACACTTAAGCTTCCTAACACGTGTACAATATTCAGTAAGTGTATGTATGTAAAATATATGTAATAGTGTTAATTTCATCAAAATCATACCAGTAGTTTTTGAGAATGAGTAGGTAATACCAAAAAATCAAGACAAAAACCGCCTTTAAAAAAACTGACCGAAAAGCTTAATGTAACGCAGTCTTCTGTTTACGAGTAATAAATTCTTTTGAGTCAGGTTTTTGAAGGCGGTTACATTTTTTATAAGTATCAGTGACAGCCCTACGGCAGGGCCAAGCCGATAAAACTAACGACAACAGCGGACAGACAATACGCGCCATTAAAATTAAGCGGCGCTCGCGTCGCTCTATTTGCGGTATTATTGTTAACTAGGGTTGTCACAAGAGACGGATAAATCTGTCAAGTCGACTTTGACACGCAAACTATGGAAATTTGAGTTACTAAAAACTTTTTTAAAGATAACTTTTTCATTGCCATGCCTCTTCTTGCATTTTTTATGCTTTTCTTTACCTGAAATTTTTCTGGAAGAAATGGCTTCAAGCAATAAGACTGCCAAAACTGCAGTAATGGGGAATATTTAAAATGCTTTTAAAGATAAAGATATTTAATTACTAAACATGTGTGTACATAAATGATGACAATAAAATAGTGATTTTAGTATCAACATACATTAAAAGTGAACAAATTGTATTTAAATATCCAAAAGGCAGGAATAATTCCATCAAGTCATAGTTGAATAATAGTAATTGATAAAAAAAGAAACAAGGTCAAATAAAATTATATATAAAAATGTCTAAATTTGTCATCTAAAAATTCTTGCAGGTACATTATAATAATACAAAAAAAAAAAACATTTGTCGACCAATTATATAATCTTCTGGGTAATGTATATGGTTTGCAAAAACGTATTTTTCTTTTGAAATATACGTACAATCGACGATTTAGTTCATACCATCTCATATTTGGTAAGGATTATTTTTACCCAACAGGGGATGTAATCAACCCTTTTGGCTTGTTTTTTTACTATAAAACTAATAATCTTTAAAAACATGCGTTCCTTTTCAAAAACGCAATATATATATATATAATGACTTACTTGATTTTTTATTAATTTCCTATTTTTAATTTTAGCCCTATAACCAAAATGGGACAGAGAGCGTCAGCAGCGCGCCGCTATCCCATTCGGCCTTAAGCTTCGCGCTACGCGCACCAAGTCTTCCCTAGTTCTTCGCTTCTGCAGTGATTGTTCGCCACCAGCTCTGCTTTTGGCGGCCATATTTACGCTTTCCTTGGGGATTCAACTCTAGCCTCTAGGGCTCGATATGTGTCCAGGGTCCCTTCGAAACGTGTGGCCGATCCAGTTCCACGTGATGAATTTGATCTGCTGGTCAAATGTATAATAGAAGTAATTTATTATATAAAAACAAAGGTTTGTTTTTCGCTTGATTTCGACCCAGCAAGTAAGGTGCATTGGGAATCGGCTAACTCGGTAAATATTGCCTGTCTGTGCACTTAAATGTTACAAGGAAATGCAAAAACACAAATATTATAATAACTCTTGACCATTCCTAGTCAACAAGCTGGCAGCCCTGCCCACCTGTGTTGAAATGGAAGCCCTTCAATAACGTTACGCACAGTGGGTGAGATAATTTGCTAATGACAACACCGTGATAGGAGGGATTGACATTGTTCGCTTGTGTATATCGCTTTTTGTGCTTGATTGAATTTGTTATCACTTGGAAAGATAAAATTTTTTATTTCATTTAACACCAAAGGTAATTCTTGTCTGTAATTGTATGAGGTCGTTAGTTTTTACGAAGTCATTGTAAACAAAATGTTTAATTTCTCTAGTCTATAAAAATATAATAAATCTGAAGAGTACCTATGTTTGTTTGTTTCTTCGAATGTAATCTATAAGCTCAGCTACTACTAGACAGATTTGTATAAATATTTTTGTGTTAGTTTTTTTTTATCGAGGAAGGCCTTAGGCTATATCACATCACGCTTGGAAAGGGAGCAAACTCAAATCGCAGACTAAGTCGCGGGATACCGCTAGTGCAATATATAATGTATCGGATACAATGATATGGGGCCTTGTACAAAAGTAAGCATTAAATAAAAATAAAGATGTCGAATTTTACGCAAAAAAACAGGTGTATAAATATTTAGAAACTAAAATAAAGCGCCAGAAAATGTTTTACTCCGGTATCGAATTTGTCGGTTAAATTGTTTTACGTCTTATTCAAATGTTTTCTTTTTTGTTATGGTGTCAAAGGTGAGAATTGGCAGTAATAATTTTTATTTTTTAATTAAACGCTACCAATTTTGGCCGTAAATAATGATAATATTCGTGACTTAAAGACAGCCGAGTCTGAGCTGATACGTAGTTGAGAAACGGTTGAGGTCAGTCACTACCTGAACAAACTGTAATATTTATTTTATTATTTTTGGGTAAAAACCCTTCGGGCTTTATTATGTACCGAACCTCACGTACTTTCACGGAAATAAACATTTTAATCGCTATTATAAATACCTAGAAAACCTCCAGCATCTTGATCCTGTATCAGACCGGTACATAAATCGTATGTTTAAGTATTCAGAAGGGTGTGATACGTTACTCGCAACTTTAGGGGGCTTACTCGAAACGATGTAATCTATAATTTAGGCCTCATAATATATAGGACGAACCCTTTTTTAAATAAACTAGTATAAAATAAACTCGCATCATACGATTATTCACTTTATATAATAACGTGCGATATCCAGACTTTCTGTCTTTTTTCTGTCTGCGTCCACGTCAGCAAACTTATATGCTCTGCGATGGCTGTAAAAGAAAATATAAATACAATAAATATTGACACCAAGCACTTAGTACAACATCGTCGGGATATAATATTTTATAAATATCTGCGAAAGGTATCCGTAAGTAGTGCTTTAATCAAATCGAATACTGATTTGGTTTTTACAAAATTACGGCTTAAAATCTTTACAGACTTGTGCTTTCCCGGCCCTCTGGTTATGTAATGCCAGCATGGTCGGTGTGAATAAGAAACACGTTACGAGTTTTGGAGACGGCAGGGTGGGCCGAGCCGGTAATTTCACCGCGAACGATATCGCATAGGGAATCCTATACTACCAACGCTAATGAAGGGTAAAAATACCGCGTCGTAGGTGCCCGTCGGGCACTGGCGGGCAGTTGTTGGCATCGACGGGCAGACGCGGTTTTTATTACTTTGCGGTCAAAAAGACTGGCCCGTCCCGCCGTCTGCAAAGCGCCTTATAGTCGATAAATGGTCGCATTCTTCAAAGTAGGGTTTCATATGGTTTGGAATGTTTTTAACACTCACAGTATTATTTTTATATTCTTATGTGATGAAATAAAAAATAAAAAAAATGCGGTCCGACAGCACGGTAGATCAATTGGAAAGGTAAGCCAGAATGATGCAGGTGCGAGTCCCGCCCGTGAGCCATTTTTGGTTTCTTATTTCATCTTATAAGAATATATTAAAACATATATTTATATTTTAGGCCCACCGTAGACAACAGCTGTTCACAAAGGTTTAGTTATGCGTTTATAATTTTCAGAGGAAAAAAACTAGTCGCCATAGACCGTTCAGGGCAAAATGAGTCTTACACTATTCCATTAAACCAGATTAAACTAATTTATATAATGAAGGGAAAACCTTATGCAAACATACAATTCGTTTTCATTTATTTTTCATAGTATAAAGTAAGCTTATGTTTTCTAACAATATTTGACATCCGTCCTTATAAAAAGCTGTCGTGAGATATCAGAGAAGCTTAATTAAAAAGGGTCAAAGAAGATTTACTCATTTTCATATCAAGTTGTTTCGTACTTTTTATTTAAATAGTGACTGTAACACCTTTGTAGTAATAATAATCACTTCATCTACACTTACGCAATTGCCTAACCACTCCATAATTAATTACCCGGCAAACAAATCGCACAGTGTAAACGCACCTCATGAATAACTGATAGCGTTCAAACATTCAGCAAATCAGCGCTTGTAGTCGTCGGCATACGTTTACACGGCGCGTAATAAAAACTTAACGATGGCCTACGAACGGCCGTCTTAAACAATTCAGACAGGGGCAACAGGGTTAAAAAAAATATATTTAAGGGTCAATATCGTTTAACAATATCAAAAAGCCAGAGGATACTTTTTAAATTTAAAATGCTTTCATAATTGATCGGCTTGCCTTATTCGTGAAAGTTTCAGCAAAAAATGAAATGGTATGTTTATTTATTAGGTGACGGATTATAATTGGTATGTAGTACAATCAAATACCATGCCTAACGTTCAAAAAAATTTTTTTTGAACTACACGTTTATAATAATATTTGCTAACATTTATTACCAACTATTCGATACCAATCATAATACAAGAACACTAAACGCTAACACTTAACTGTATAAAGCGATGCTACTGAATCGATCTCTTTTGTGCCAAGACTGAGATAGGTCTGAAATATGCTATTTTTCCAGACAATGTGGATATAAAAGGGAATCTTTATGATGTGTGGGAGTTTATCACTTGACTTTCAGAAGGTTAGATCAGTCGTTTTTTTGTGTTATTAAGACAATTTAGTTGTAACTGTAAGTAATTGTAATTGCAAAATTAATCATACTTCTCAAATATAATTTTGTGACACTAAAGCGGCACGTATGTTAAAGTCCGATTTTAGGGTTCCGTAGCCGAATAGCAAAAAACGGAACCCTTATAGTTTCGTCAAGTCTGTTTATCTGTCTGTCTGTCCGTATGTCACAGCCATTTTATTCTATAACTATAAGCTTCACACTGTTGAAATTTATTAGGAAGATGTATCCTGATAAACGCTTTACAATTCTTATACACAATATAAAAATAATTATATTTAAGGGGGGGGCTCCCATACATGAAACTATAACCGTTTTTTTTTTAGTGAAACCTATGCGTGTGGGGTGTCTTAAAATGACATAGAGGTTTCTAAAACCATTTTCTTTTAAAGTGTAACGTTTCATAGCTAGATGCTTCCAAAGTGGTAAAATGGGCATCCCCCACCAATCACCATCACCGTCCCACCACCATCCGTACGTCAGCCAATTAATTCTAAAACTATTAGCATCACACAGCTGACACTTATTAGGTATTGGTGTCTTGTTAACCGATTTCCGATTCAGATACAAAAAGTGAAAAAATGACATTTTTAAGGGGGGGGGGGGGGGAGCGCACTGCGCGGGTCCGACTCGCACTTGACCGGTTTTATTCTTTGCGAGTCGAATGCTGTGAACAATATTTTTGTAACATTGAAAATAATATCAGTCAATAAAACAGTATCAGTCAAGATAGCGATTTAAAGTTTCTTAGGTACTGAATTTGAACATCCGTAAACGGTTTAGTGTATATAAGTAGTTTCATATTATTAAGTTAAACATGAGGTGCAATTTTAGTACACATATCTGATTCCCATGTCACAATGTATCAGGCACACCGAAAGCAAACAGCCTTGCATTATACAATTTGGGTTGTATTTTAGCGTGCAAAGACAACAGTTAAGAGAGATTGCAAATTACCCACTTTAATTGTAAAACGAGAATTCCCCACCAAATACACGGAATCTTTCACGGGATTTTAACCACTATGACTATAATTATAGAAGTTAAATTCGTGTACTTTTTTCTGATGAGTTTTAAATTGTGTTACATGGCAATAATGGAAAAAAGAAGGTCTACCGACGTAAGGGAGAACGTTTCGCACAATGCTGCTTTGAAGAGAGGGTTGCTTATGGCGGTGGCTCGTGGACTGTCTGGGGTGGTATACCCGCGAGTGGAAAAACTCAACTTGAGGTTGTTACAGGACCACGGCTACCAACATTAAATGCTGAAAGGTACATTCGTGAGTGCTTAGAACCTCACGTGATACCATACGCGGACTATGTGGGCCCAAATTTCCTTTTTATGCATGATAATGCAAGAGCCCATGCGGCCGGCATCGTCAGGGAATATCTTCGGGATGTGAACATCACAGTTATGGACTGGCCAGCCAGAAGCCCAGACATAAACCCCATTGAGCACATGTGGGACGAGCTAAAAAGACGTGTTAGGGCTCGTCAGCCAGTTGCCCAGACGATGCAGGAGTTCAAAACTGCCATAGAAGAGGAATGGGAGATGATCCCTCAAAATTTCATAGAGCGGTTGATAAACTCTATGCCTAATCGTATGAGAGCTGTGGTAGATGCCCATGGAGGCAACACGCGTTATTGAATGAAACCTTTATTTGATAAAACATGTTTTTTATTCAAAAATCAATTGCCTTTAACAAGGCGCATATCCGACTTGTTAGGCGTAGCTCCATGTTGTATGGTATTCTGAATTCAAATTTAAAACAATACGATCGAAAAGGATGGTAAAATGTATCAGGTTTAAAACTGCATCAACAGTTTTTGATCAATCTAGCAATCATATTTCGGTAGGGGCCATCGAAACCTAAACTCTAAGGTGGGCCAATAGATGTGTCCAGAAGTGTATTATTACTTTCTGCGCTCATAAAGAAGTAACCGTTGCTTGTTTGTTTGTTTGTTGCTTGTTTACGTATTTTAGCGGGTTTGCTTGTGCTTATGATGACATATCTTATTAATAAATAGACAGGGCAACATTTTTTTTAAATGTGACCTATATAAAAACGTGGTTCAATAGATTCTGCTCGGTTTTCCAATCAAACTATTAATGGGTTATGCGCATTTAACGATACACGTTGTATTCATAAAGATGAAATAAGAAACCAAAAATTTGCGCACGGGCGGGACTTGAACCAGCAACCTTTTGGCAAACCGGGCCAAACGCTCTTACCAATTGAGCTACCGTGCTGTTAGTCCGACCCTGCGAAATTTGTGGTCTCTTATGAAAACGTCAATTGCGTGACGCTTAGCGCCATCTAGCCGTCTGTTTATGAAACAGATGGCCCAAGCAGTTATTCTTTACAGAATAAATTCAACTTGGAAATTGATTGCTTGGGCCATCTGTTTCATAAACAGACGGCTAGATGGCGCTAAGCGTCACGCAATTGACGTTTTCATAAGAGACCACAAATTTCGCAGGGTCGGACTAACAGCACGGTAGCTCAATTGGTAAGAGCGTTTGGCCCGGTTTGCCAAAAGGTTGCTGGTTCAAGTCCCGCCCGTGCGCAAATTTTTGGTTTCTTATTTCATCTTTATGAATATAAAATATGACACTGTGAGTGTTAAAAACATTCTAAAGCATAGATACACGTTGTATAAAATGTAGTTTCAACATGTGTACCTTTTTACCAACTTCAAAAAAAGGAGGTAATCAATTCAATGTGTATAGATAGATAACTCTTTATTACATAACATACTTTAATTTACAAATTTGTTTTAAGGACATATATAATTCAGACGGACTTATCTGTATAATGTATGTGTGTATATATGTGATATCTTTTGAAGTATATAATATTTGAATATTTTGATCTAGTAAGAACTCTGAACGCGTGTGCTAAATTTCGTTAGCGTATATTGTATGTCAAGCTTACCTTAACCGACAGTCGACCTGCACACATCATGCACCGACTCCAAAAGATTTTGTTTCCCCTAAATATAAGATTAATGCGTTATTTAAAGCACTTTAATCATATTTTTTTATTCCGCTTACGCGTTATACTTTTACTAAAAGAAAAGTAGGACTAGAAAACTCTATACACCGCATATCGTCACTTTATTTGACACTACAAAGCAAAAATCATAAAGTGTAGAGTCTACTTCCGGTTATTTGAGGCTTTATTGCGATCGGCCGGTCGCGCCGCTTCCTGCGCGTCGCGCCGAAGCCGGACAGAGGCTTTCACCGAAATCGGAAACTGATAAATTCGAATGAGCGACCCGTTCTATGGTGTTACTCGAATGGAAAAGTGGAATTTCATCGGTATATAAAGTGTTATAATATGAATTTCAGGTTTTGTTGCTAAATAAATCATTAGAAATCAGGAACAGCTACCTACCGGTCGTGAAAATTTTAAATCTTACGTACTTAATTGTTAATGTTTTTTTTAAATATAATAATAAGGTATTAAGTTAACTACACAAATTCTATTTTGTATTACTTTTTATATAATTTAACAAAAAAACATAGCACGAATTTGCTTAAAATCTCGAAATCAGTACGTTTTGAAAACAATATATACAAAGGGTTTTCAGGAATTACGAAACAGTTATCGCAGGCCGCGGAAATATGCGTCCCACATATTGTTCAATGCTGTAGTCAGGTTTAAGCTGTAAAAAGCCCACAATTTATCTAAATTAAATCTCAAATATACCTATATACTCTATTGTTCCCAATTTGCCAACTCTGTATTCAAACGTGTGTGACACTGAAAGCTATTTGAGTTGCGACTGACCGACTGACAGGTGATTTTTGGTCAATGTTCTAGGTTTTTGTCGATACCAAACTAAGAAAGATAGATCGTGCCATTTTTTGATATGTTGGAATTTTTGAGTACTCCTGATTGGGATTACATTATTTTGTGTTGATTTCTTGCGGGATTTTAGAAATAAGTGAAATAAACCTATGAAGGAGGCCATCACTTTGAAAGTTTATTTAAAAGTTTTTAGTGCATTATGGTTTTGAAGTTGGTTTTTACTTTTATTAAGTGTTTTTTTTAATTTAAAAAAAACTTTAATAAAATCACCTCCCGTTTTCGAATTCGGTATAAATAAGCATGATTAAGATTATTTCAAAAATATACGTCGCAATAGGAAAAAGGTAGTCCTTACCCAGGCACAGGAAATAAATTTTTCCAAACAGATTTTTCAGGGTTATCAGTATTTTTTAGGAATTTCTTTATGTGGCATCAAACAGGGCAGTACCCAAAACCTAAAGCCATATGCAACAGCCCAGGGTTAAAGAATCAAATTATGAACTTATAACCAATTTATCTACTAGTGCAAAAGTACAGATTTATCTTGCATGCCACAATAACGGACGTCTCCTTACAGACCAAAATAACATGATAATTGCTTGAACGGCGCCCGCGCAGGCTTCAACACAAAGGAAGCTGTAGCGTGCCTCCATACTCTGCACAATGGACTAGGGCTAGGGATGTGCTGGTTCGGCATTGTGTTCAAGATATTTGGCCGAACATTTTGTAGCCAATTATTGGAATGTTTAAACTATGATGGCTGCAATTCAGGTATGAAGTCGCTACACCTAGCACTTACCAAACGGAAACTAGATAAATTTAACAAAAAAAAACAACCAAGTGCGAGTCGGACTTGATGGACACCATTGACAAGGTAATCAACATAGGTGAATATTTCAAGTGCCTACCTTCTACCAATATATAAATATCAATACTGAGATATCAAGCACAAAATGGCAAAATAATAATAATCCTAAGTTTGATTATAGTATTTGTTGTTATAGCGGCAACAGAAATGCCTTGCTAGCGCGGTTTGTGAGATACAGCAGGTGAAAAACAGACCGACGGACTGCGAAGTCTTAGTAGGGTCCCGTATCCTACAGAATCATGAACACAAACAGTTGATTTTAATTCTTTCCATGTACATTTAGCAAATTAATTTACCAAATGAATTTCGGCTCAATACCTGCTACTGAAAATAAGTACATCTCTATTACGACTTAAGAGTATTCATTTTTCTCAGTCCAAAGAGAATTGTGTGGTGGCAGCGTTTATTGCACGATTTCAATTCGTTGCTAACACGAAAAGCGAAGGATTGCGCAGCGCTGAAGCGGGCGTTCGCGTTCAAAGCCCGTGTTATACCTGCTTCTTATCACTTGCTCTTTTATCTTGCTTGATTTCGAAATCTGTGAGAGATTGGAATGAAATTGCGAATTGTTTCTTTAGTATGTAGGTATGTAGATACTTACTTTTCGTTTTGGTCCGTTTTAATTTGAACAGGAATGATATATGCTGGAATTTCAACATTAAAAGCCTTTTAGGTTGCCATTAACCTAAAAGGATTTGTATTGCTGCCAGTAAACTCTTTTAAAATATGTTATTTAATCTAAATTAAAAAATACTTTTTCATTTCTCCTGTTCGGAAAATTGAATTTTCATGTGAAGATAGATGGGTGGAAAATAGGATTTCCATCCCTAGGGTGGAAAGTAATTTAATTTTAATTGCTACGATCAGACATGGAGCTTAAGATAATTGAGTCACATCATATTAATGAAATAAACAAGCTTTCCATGCTTTTAAGATTAGCTAAACATTAAAACCGTGTGTCATCATGGTCACTGATTTAAAAAAAATACAATTGGTCAAATTTTTAACAATTTTAAATCTACAAATATAATATTCGGTTGACCGCCATACATAGTGATACTTTTTTTTCATTTTAAATTGTGACACATTGTTTGTCTTTGACGATATATTTTTTTAGTTTCGTCGATTATTGCACAGATTATAAAGCAGGCGGATGCAACTTCCCGCGATTTTGTTGTTCATTAATCTTCTTACTCATTCCCACCCTTAGCTGTCATTCATAGCGCTATCTCATAATGCAAAATTGAACCTGGAATTTGACATAACCTGTAGTTGTTTTGGTGACAAGGTTAAGGTTGCGTTCTTTTACTATTATTATTGTCTGTAAGCATAAAAGCATGATTTGATATTGTCCGCGTTTTATGTACTTTGTTGTCTTCCGTGCCGTTACTGTCCTTCTAATCGTATTTTCTATGTAAAAAACTTGACGTTTCATCCCTCACCAAACAACGTAATATCTCATCCTCTCATCACAATTACATAGCTAAATGTATTTATTGTTCCTTACAGTCAAAATGAAAAATAGTATGTTTAACTCGGGTGAAAGCACCCATTTCACTCTCGAATAATTAGCGCTCTCACTTCATTCGAGCGCCAAAAACATCTCGAGTGAAATGGGTCACTTTCTCCCCTTGTATAAATAACAATCTACTATTATTCGCTGTGTGCGAAGTAAGTGGTGGGGAAACCAGAATCGATGACAGCGCTCTCAGTGGCCAAAAAAGACATAATTGAAGGACTTCTGACGTCTGTCACCATTTTTCTAACAATTTTAGTACACAATGTCCGTCTCTGTTAATTATATTTTAAAAATAAATCGACACTATAGGATGAACCTTATTAAATGAAATAAATGAATGATTCATTGGAATTACTTTGTTTGGATTACTTTTCGTAATGTCAGCCAGTCATTTGTCATTTTAACGTCCGCCAATAGTTTGCAACGCTATCGTTGCGCACGGTTCCAATGATACTTTCAATGTCATTGTCTAGTATATGTACTTTTTTTCTTATCGAACGAGTAACGATGAAAATTACGTTTTATTTAACTCTTTTTTTTTCAATGCTTTGAAACAATAATATAAAGCGACAGATTTTAAAAATGACAGTTACCTATGATTGCTGACAATTAGGTGTCATTTTCAAATTAGCTATATTATATTTTGTTCGACGAATATTTCTTATCTGGCTTTTGAAAAATCAGTCCTTAGTCTAAAAGTCACAAAATAATCTACTTAATAAACATCTCTGGGAGAGAATCTCCCACTGTTTTTCGTCTTGAATAATTTGTTAGATAGATAGATAAATAAAATGTTTTAGAGCTACATAAACAAACTTTATCAAAGCCATTTGTAATCCTGCACGGAGCCAATGTCAACATGACGAAGGTCACAGTATTGCATTGCTTTAGATCTGTCTAGGTGCCAACTTAGACTTGTGTTGCAACAAAAGTAGACAGAGAAGATTACAGTGTTATTAATAAAATTACAATCAAATTAAATTCAGTAATAAGTAGTTACAGAAACCTGGAGTAAATAAGGTGAAATACAATTTAGCCGACTTTATTTGGTAGTATAAATGTCGGCGCCGACTAATCAACCAGGCACGGCACCAACGAGGCGTCAACCATACGGAAGCGCGTTACGTAAAGGGAACAGCAACACCTCGGATGAGATCGGCACCGGATAGCGAACGCCTCGTCTCGGATCGTGTTTGCTGCAACTTATGACAGTTCTTCTTGTGAATGATAGCCCGTTTGACAGGGTGAATGGATAGTCGTAAGCAGGCGGCGCGCCGTAAGCGCGTTATAACGCATGTGCCGCTGGTCGAGAGTGGGTCCCGAGTTGATCTTAATCCGAGGTGGTGACGTTACGAAATGCGTTACGAAGTTCGATAGATGTGCGTTGAAGTATTGAGTTTCATACAAAGAATACTGAACGCCTCGAGTTGATACTAGGGAATGCAATCCCGATCCCGCGGGATCCCGATCTCGCGAGATCTCGTGTAATTTTTCGGGATCAATCCCGACGCATCATATGACGAGATCCCGTTCGAGATTGACGGGATTGGGCGGCAGTGGTCAGTGACGCAACACACAACCACTCGGGGCGCAAGCGGCGCGCTGACTGACGGCCGGCCGCTAGAAAACTATTCCGACTATTTCCGAATATTAAATTAGAATCTACCATTAAAAAAGAAATGGATTTGTTTGAGTGTGGAGGAACAAAGAGGCGATTTTTGCAGTTTGCATATAATTGCTTCGCCACGCTGTTGCCAACCAGTGTTGAGTCGGAGAGAGCATTCTCAGCAGCGGGGTACATTGCAACGGACATTAGATGCCGTTTAGCAGATGAAACTATTAATACCCTTTGTTTTTTAAGAAGTCATTTTCAAAATCACTCTTTTTCCTAATTCCCTTGAAATAAGCTTATTGTTTTGATTACCTAATGTATCTACGTTAATTTCCTTACAACCTGATTATTATTTAGTTGGTAAGATTAAAGAATAAAGGTTTTTATTTTCTTTTGAGTAATATGCTATTTTAGTTAACCTCACTATCACAAACAAGCACTTATTAGCTTTTTCAGTCATCTGAATTCAACTTTTTTTTTTAAAATTAGACGGGATCCCGAAAATTCCGGGATCCCACGGGATTGATATTTCTAATCCCGCGGGATCCCGAATTTGCAATCTCGAGTCGGGATTGCATTCCCTAGTTGATACGGTGCCGTCACGGTTTGATCAGAGGGCTTCGACCTTAAGGTGATTTTACTAATTATTTCATACCCAAATGACAGAAGCAGCGCGCGCGGCAGTCGCGCAGTAGCAGCGTTGCCGTTTTTTATGTATGGACCCAGATAATATAATATGGATATCCGCTGCTGCCGCGCTGCTGTCGCTTTAACGTGAAGGCGCACTTAAAACCAACAAATTAAGGTTCAAAATGACGATTCATCTTGTATTTTCTGAATACTAGATTTCCACGTGTTTTAGGATCACAGGGTGATTAGTAATGTAATGCGTTTGGTGAAATGGCAGGATCGAGTCCCAAATTGTGAGATTTTTCGTCGTGCCAATGTCTCCGGCATGGAATGTCTCCTGATGAAGGGGCAGTTAAGATGGTGTGGACACCTTGTACGCATGGACGCCGCTCGTTTGCCTAAATGCGTTTTGTACGCGGGACTTTCCAGTGGTAAGCTGAAGTCTGGAGGGCAGTATCTTCGATACAAGGACGTCCTGAAGCGACATCTAACGTCCTGCGGCATGTCGCATAATACGTGGGAGAAAGACGCATTGATGAGGCCAGAGTGGCGTAATGCAGTCAAAACTGGAATTGAGAACTTTGAAGCAGCCCGTCTCAATGAACTCGACGCCAAACGCCATGCTCGAAAGACACGCCCCAAGGTCTCCTACAACTACACCTACAACACAAGTGGTCAACTGCAGTGCAGCTTATGCAGTCGCACGTTCAAGACCAAGTTCGGGTTTGCAAGTCACCTCCGAGCTCATGCTCGAAACTGACAAGGTGTCGCCGTCGACGGACACGTCGTGGAGGACATTATCATCATCAATGCGTTTAATCATAGTATAATCATACAATAAAATAATAATTACTATGATATACGCATGTAATCTTAAAAAGTAGTCATTACCGTTATCTATCAGGACAATAATCGAACGATTATTAGTAGTATAATAAGTTGAACAACTTGTTACGTCGATTTAAATAACTTGACTTGAGTGTTAAAAACATTCTAAAGCATTAGATAGCGAAGCGACATCAATTTCCAAGTTGAATTTATTCTGTAAAGAATAACTGCTTGGGCCATCTGTTTCATAAACAGACGGCTAGATGGCGCTAAGCGTCACGCAATTGACGTTTTCATAAGAAACCACAAATTTCGCAGGGTCGGACTAACAGCACGGTAGCTCAATTGGTAAGAGCGTTTGGCCCGGTTTGCCAAAAGGTTGCTGGTTCAAGTCCCGCCCGTGCGCAAAAATTTTTGGTTTCTTATTTCATCTTTATGAATATAAAATATGACACTGTGAGTGTTAAAAACATTCTAAAGCATTAGATAGCGAAGCGACATCAATTTCCAAGTTGAATTTATTCTGTAAAGAATAACTGCTTGGGCCATCTGTTTCATAAACAGACGGCTAGATGGCGCTAAGCGTCACGCAATTGACGTTTTCATAAGAAACCACAAATTTCGCAGGGTCGGACTAACAGCACGGTAGCTCAATTGGTAAGAGCGTTTGGCCCGGTTTGCCAAAAGGTTGCTGGTTCAAGTCCCGCCCGTGCGCAAAAATTTTTGGTTTCTTATTTCATCTTTATGAATATAAAATATGACACTGTGAGTGTTAAAAACATTCTAAAGCATTAGATAGCGAAGCGACATCAATTTCCAAGTTGAATTTATTCTGTAAAGAATAACTGCTTGGGCCATCTGTTTCATAAACAGACGGCTAGATGGCGCTAAGCGTCACGCAATTGACGTTTTCATAAGAAACCACAAATTTCGCAGGGTCGGACTAACAGCACGGTAGCTCAATTGGTAAGAGCGTTTGGCCCGGTTTGCCAAAAGGTTGCTGGTTCAAGTCCCGCCCGTGCGCAAAAATTTTTGGTTTCTTATTTCATCTTTATGAATATAAAATATGACACTGTGAGTGTTAAAAACATTCTAAAGCATTAGATAGCGAAGCGACATCAATTTCCAAGTTGAATTTATTCTGTAAAGAATAACTGCTTGGGCCATCTGTTTCATAAACAGACGGCTAGATGGCGCTAAGCGTCACGCAATTGACGTTTTCATAAGAAACCACAAATTTCGCAGGGTCGGACTAACAGCACGGTAGCTCAATTGGTAAGAGCGTTTGGCCCGGTTTGCCAAAAGGTTGCTGGTTCAAGTCCCGCCCGTGCGCAAAAATTTTTGGTTTCTTATTTCATCTTTATGAATATAAAATATGACACTGTGAGTGTTAAAAACATTCTAAAGCATTAGATAGCGAAGCGACATCAATTTCCAAGTTGAATTTATTCTGTAAAGAATAACTGCTTGGGCCATCTGTTTCATAAACAGACGGCTAGATGGCGCTAAGCGTCACGCAATTGACGTTTTCATAAGAAACCACAAATTTCGCAGGGTCGGACTAACAGCACGGTAGCTCAATTGGTAAGAGCGTTTGGCCCGGTTTGCCAAAAGGTTGCTGGTTCAAGTCCCGCCCGTGCGCAAAAATTTTTGGTTTCTTATTTCATCTTTATGAATATAAAATATGACACTGTGAGTGTTAAAAACATTCTAAAGCATTAGATAGCGAAGCGACATCAATTTCCAAGTTGAATTTATTCTGTAAAGAATAACTGCTTGGGCCATCTGTTTCATAAACAGACGGCTAGATGGCGCTAAGCGTCACGCAATTGACGTTTTCATAAGAAACCACAAATTTCGCAGGGTCGGACTAACAGCACGGTAGCTCAATTGGTAAGAGCGTTTGGCCCGGTTTGCCAAAAGGTTGCTGGTTCAAGTCCCGCCCGTGCGCAAAAATTTTTGGTTTCTTATTTCATCTTTATGAATATAAAATATGACACTGTGAGTGTTAAAAACATTCTAAAGCATTAGATAGCGAAGCGACATCAATTTCCAAGTTGAATTTATTCTGTAAAGAATAACTGCTTGGGCCATCTGTTTCATAAACAGACGGCTAGATGGCGCTAAGCGTCACGCAATTGACGTTTTCATAAGAAACCACAAATTTCGCAGGGTCGGACTAACAGCACGGTAGCTCAATTGGTAAGAGCGTTTGGCCCGGTTTGCCAAAAGGTTGCTGGTTCAAGTCCCGCCCGTGCGCAAAAATTTTTGGTTTCTTATTTCATCTTTATGAATATAAAATATGACACTGTGAGTGTTAAAAACATTCTAAAGCATTAGATAGCGAAGCGACATCAATTTCCAAGTTGAATTTATTCTGTAAAGAATAACTGCTTGGGCCATCTGTTTCATAAACAGACGGCTAGATGGCGCTAAGCGTCACGCAATTGACGTTTTCATAAGAAACCACAAATTTCGCAGGGTCGGACTAACAGCACGGTAGCTCAATTGGTAAGAGCGTTTGGCCCGGTTTGCCAAAAGGTTGCTGGTTCAAGTCCCGCCCGTGCGCAAAAATTTTTGGTTTCTTATTTCATCTTTATGAATATAAAATATGACACTGTGAGTGTTAAAAACATTCTAAAGCATTAGATAGCGAAGCGACATCAATTTCCAAGTTGAATTTATTCTGTAAAGAATAACTGCTTGGGCCATCTGTTTCATAAACAGACGGCTAGATGGCGCTAAGCGTCACGCAATTGACGTTTTCATAAGAAACCACAAATTTCGCAGGGTCGGACTAACAGCACGGTAGCTCAATTGGTAAGAGCGTTTGGCCCGGTTTGCCAAAAGGTTGCTGGTTCAAGTCCCGCCCGTGCGCAAAAATTTTTGGTTTCTTATTTCATCTTTATGAATATAAAATATGACACTGTGAGTGTTAAAAACATTCTAAAGCATTAGATAGCGAAGCGACATCAATTTCCAAGTTGAATTTATTCTGTAAAGAATAACTGCTTGGGCCATCTGTTTCATAAACAGACGGCTAGATGGCGCTAAGCGTCACGCAATTGACGTTTTCATAAGAAACCACAAATTTCGCAGGGTCGGACTAACAGCACGGTAGCTCAATTGGTAAGAGCGTTTGGCCCGGTTTGCCAAAAGGTTGCTGGTTCAAGTCCCGCCCGTGCGCAAAAATTTTTGGTTTCTTATTTCATCTTTATGAATATAAAATATGACACTGTGAGTGTTAAAAACATTCTAAAGCATTAGATAGCGAAGCGACATCAATTTCCAAGTTGAATTTATTCTGTAAAGAATAACTGCTTGGGCCATCTGTTTCATAAACAGACGGCTAGATGGCGCTAAGCGTCACGCAATTGACGTTTTCATAAGAAACCACAAATTTCGCAGGGTCGGACTAACAGCACGGTAGCTCAATTGGTAAGAGCGTTTGGCCCGGTTTGCCAAAAGGTTGCTGGTTCAAGTCCCGCCCGTGCGCAAAAATTTTTGGTTTCTTATTTCATCTTTATGAATATAAAATATGACACTGTGAGTGTTAAAAACATTCTAAAGCATTAGATAGCGAAGCGACATCAATTTCCAAGTTGAATTTATTCTGTAAAGAATAACTGCTTGGGCCATCTGTTTCATAAACAGACGGCTAGATGGCGCTAAGCGTCACGCAATTGACGTTTTCATAAGAAACCACAAATTTCGCAGGGTCGGACTAACAGCACGGTAGCTCAATTGGTAAGAGCGTTTGGCCCGGTTTGCCAAAAGGTTGCTGGTTCAAGTCCCGCCCGTGCGCAAAAATTTTTGGTTTCTTATTTCATCTTTATGAATATAAAATATGACACTGTGAGTGTTAAAAACATTCTAAAGCATTAGATAGCGAAGCGACATCAATTTCCAAGTTGAATTTATTCTGTAAAGAATAACTGCTTGGGCCATCTGTTTCATAAACAGACGGCTAGATGGCGCTAAGCGTCACGCAATTGACGTTTTCATAAGAAACCACAAATTTCGCAGGGTCGGACTAACAGCACGGTAGCTCAATTGGTAAGAGCGTTTGGCCCGGTTTGCCAAAAGGTTGCTGGTTCAAGTCCCGCCCGTGCGCAAAAATTTTTGGTTTCTTATTTCATCTTTATGAATATAAAATATGACACTGTGAGTGTTAAAAACATTCTAAAGCATTAGATAGCGAAGCGACATCAATTTCCAAGTTGAATTTATTCTGTAAAGAATAACTGCTTGGGCCATCTGTTTCATAAACAGACGGCTAGATGGCGCTAAGCGTCACGCAATTGACGTTTTCATAAGAAACCACAAATTTCGCAGGGTCGGACTAACAGCACGGTAGCTCAATTGGTAAGAGCGTTTGGCCCGGTTTGCCAAAAGGTTGCTGGTTCAAGTCCCGCCCGTGCGCAAAAATTTTTGGTTTCTTATTTCATCTTTATGAATATAAAATATGACACTGTGAGTGTTAAAAACATTCTAAAGCATTAGATAGCGAAGCGACATCAATTTCCAAGTTGAATTTATTCTGTAAAGAATAACTGCTTGGGCCATCTGTTTCATAAACAGACGGCTAGATGGCGCTAAGCGTCACGCAATTGACGTTTTCATAAGAAACCACAAATTTCGCAGGGTCGGACTAACAGCACGGTAGCTCAATTGGTAAGAGCGTTTGGCCCGGTTTGCCAAAAGGTTGCTGGTTCAAGTCCCGCCCGTGCGCAAAAATTTTTGGTTTCTTATTTCATCTTTATGAATATAAAATATGACACTGTGAGTGTTAAAAACATTCTAAAGCATTAGATAGCGAAGCGACATCAATTTCCAAGTTGAATTTATTCTGTAAAGAATAACTGCTTGGGCCATCTGTTTCATAAACAGACGGCTAGATGGCGCTAAGCGTCACGCAATTGACGTTTTCATAAGAAACCACAAATTTCGCAGGGTCGGACTAACAGCACGGTAGCTCAATTGGTAAGAGCGTTTGGCCCGGTTTGCCAAAAGGTTGCTGGTTCAAGTCCCGCCCGTGCGCAAAAATTTTTGGTTTCTTATTTCATCTTTATGAATATAAAATATGACACTGTGAGTGTTAAAAACATTCTAAAGCATTAAAACCTGATTTTTCCAACGTTAGACAAGTAATATTTTTCGAATAAAATACAACACGCCTATTTTGAAAACGTTACCTATTTGTCAGCAATCATTTATGTTAATATCACTTAAAAATCGGTCGTTTTATTCGGGTATTATTTCAGTCGGATAAGTCATATAAGAGGTTGGTTAAGTCGGTCCTAAGTATTATAATATTTTACGGATTACAATGTCAATAGGTAAAATTAATCCCACAATGATCAACATTATCTAAAGCGTATGTATTTATTACTGATGGCCGTTAGGGCAGGACAGTTTTCGATTGGAGCCCCTTTGACCAAAGACGCAGCGTAGGACGTCCACTGACAAAATGGACCGACGACCTTGTAAAGATCGCAGGATCAAACTAGATGCAGACCGCTTGTGACCGGTTGCTGTGGAAAGCCGTGGGAGAGGCCTTTGTTCAGCAGTGGACGTCCTTTGGCTGATAATGATGATGATGGTGTATTTATTAATTCTAATACCTATTATGTATACAACGTGTGGCCTGTATTAGGAGCAAAAATTTTAATCAATGATTCTAAAAGGAATAAGTAGTTACCTTGAACTGGCCATAGTGCTCTTAAATGCTTTACTCAGAGATAAAGCAGTCCAAAACTATAATCCCTAATCAATATATATCAATCTAGACGACCTCGTTGGTGTAGTGGCTGAGTACGCTGGGTTTCAAGGCGTCGCCGCTCCGAGGTCCTGTCAATATTCAAATCAAAATCTTCTATATTGTCTCGGGCCTGGGTGTTGTGGTACCACAGTTGTGTCTGGTTTCCATAACACGAGTGCATTGGCTACTTGCTTTGGGATCAGAGCAATGTATGTGATTGGTGTCCAATATAAAAAATAAAAATGACATTTGTATGCAATACATTGCCGGTTCATCAAATTATTTTTGTTAAAATGTTAATATTTTTAAATTACAATAAATTAAAACCGTTTAGAATTCACTACTTGTTATTTAAAGAACATGTGCTTAAAATAGTTTGCTCCTATTACAGGCCACACCCTGTATAAGATCGTCGTCGAATCTGAACGGTACGTACAAGCTCAAAGAAATTTAGCGCAATCTTGATAATACAACGTTTTATCCGAAGCTTCACCTACTTAAAAGGTTCGTAGTATTGTTTCCTTAGAAACCTTATTCGTCAAATAAAAGATTTTCCTTATACGCCTAAGATTATTTACTTAGGTTACTTACTTTATTGCTTTGTTCACAGATTTCAGTTATTAAAGTCCTTAGGGACCTTTATTAATCGTATTTTCTTATATCGGATTTTTATAACGTTATGGTCTGGAATTTGTTCTGTAACGTACGTACGATGTACGTTCAAGCAATTGCTAATAAGACTTTTAACTAAAAAAAACTTACCAAAAAGTTAAAGACGCATATGATGCTTGCTTGCGTAGTATAAACGGGTGGGCGCATTATATCCAATTTGCAAAATGTCAAATTGTCCAGTTCGCAATTGGTCCAGGAGCCTTATTTTTGAAACACTCGCATGAATATGGCACACGCCATATTCATGCGAGTATATTATTTTTAAAAGTAATTAAAAATCAAGCTAAATAGAAACGTGAGTAATCATAAAATTAAGTTACCTTTTTTGTAATCATTCCTGTGTCGAGTTAAACTGATTATCATTCGATGATTGGAGACTATTCAATGAATATCACACGTCATCTTGACGCGAGTGATTAAAAAATAAGGCCACAGTTCGCATTTGGTCCAGTTCGCAATTGGTCCAGTTTGCAATTGGTCCAGTTTGCAATTGGTCCAGTTCGCAATTGATCCAGTTCGCAATTAGTCCAATTCGCGATTGGTCCAGGCAATCAGGAGGTGGTCAATATTATATTTAAGGGCGGTAAACACCAAACTGGAGAGTGAAAAGAATAAATAATTTATAATCAACACTTTTATTAGAAAAAAATACACATCTGTATAAACAATTTGAGGTTGGTTCTGGTTCATCATAATCGGTATTAAGTACAATAAAATGCATAGAAAAATAATAATGCAGTAATGTAGGTAGTGTTTTAATTTGTATGTATACATACATACATACTTACATATATACATATTATATACATAATGTAAATAAGTATTTAGGTTTTTTATACAATTGAAATCAACTTAAATTAGACCGACATATCTAGAAATAATGATAATATCGCTATTAAATAGGAACCAAAATTATCATCACATCAATCATCATTATCAAAAATCACGGATTGTAATAATTTTAACGTAGTTGGGTACATAATTTTAACATCAATGCTTAAACAACGTAAAACGAAGAAATATAATCTTTGTGAAAAAACTTTTAAGACTAAGTTTACCTTCTTGCACTTCGATTAAATATTTTTTGTACTTTTTATCAAATTTAATGTCTCTTATTGTTTTTTTTACATTAGTATGAAGTATTTTTTTTGTTTCATTTCCAATTAAAATAACAATAATAGTGATAATGAATATTGTAATTAGCGACAAAGTTCTAATTTTTATTAAGTTGAAATTAATTTTATTTAAACTTTTGTTATTTATTTAAGATTATTTAATTGACATCAATATTATGTATCTTTATGTAATAATAACTATAGTTAAATTTTTGCACGTCTGCGAGCAGACTGAACACACGAGCTACTTATTTACTTTTAAGTATCATCTTTGTTAACTGTGTTCTTGGCAAATAAAATCTTGCATTTGAGTTTTTGTGTTTGAATATAAAAATATTAAAGTTGCATTCTAAAACCACTAAAGTTTGTATTGACGTGACAAGTACCCAAATATGGCACTTAAAATGCAATGCTCAAAAAACAAAAGCTCTTGAATAAGTGGGTCTGTGCTTTTTCCTTAGCAAGCCTGATCCATTTTTTATGACCTAAGAAATTCTAGCGCTCCAACCGTTTCTTAGTCCTTGAAATATACCCAAACACAATCTTCGATGGAAAAGTAATACGGCCCTAGGTCGGCCCCTGCGGGAGACCGGTGTTATTCCTTTATTTTTGCAAGGATCATACAGGAGTTCATCTCCTTAGGGAAGGCCCACAAAAGATAGCACTTTGAATACAGGCTTGAGCGAACATTGTATGACACGTTTGAAAAGAAAACGATCATTTGGGAATACGCTATGATATTGGAATGAAAGGTTGCTTTGATGGCCGTTGGGCTGTATTTGTTTTTGAATATTGAAGTTAACTTAGGATCACCTGGTTTCGACTACGAGAATGTATCCAGAATTTCGGTGTCAAAATAAGTTAAAATTAGCTAAAGTAAGGTATTGTAGAGCCTATATGTAAAGGTGGTTAAACATTACGTAAAACACCGATAATATAGTGTATTTTTTATTAATTATTATATTTATTAATAAGACTACAAGGCATTTATCCAATAAGCATGTGTTTTTATAATCTGTAACCTGACTTAAAATAAATAAATGCGTATTTTTTGATATCATGTCGAACATTATACGCGGGTGCATTGTAAAAGTACAACATGTTTAAATATTGCTAATTAAGACTATTCAGGCTCGATTTTACCATCGTCAGATATAGAATATCCGTTGAATATTTTTATATTCGACGGATCAAAACACCTAATTTGTGTGATTGTTAACCAACCATTCATGTGAACGTCATTTAAAAATCAGTCGATATGTTATGTACCTTGTGATAAATTGAGCAGTATACATAATGCCTGGGCGTTATGAAAAATGCCCAATATGATAGTTGATAATAATTATTCCAATAAATTAATTGACCGGGCACTTTACATATTGCATCAGCTTTTGGGCAGTGTAATACAAACATATTTTTATTGTTATTGCCATTTAACTTAAAATAAACCAATATTAAACCACCTTAAATAAACAGACTCATTGTTTAGATTAATTACGAAGGAATGAATTAATTACGAAATAAAACTTAAAAACTTACTAGTTTTTTAATTTAAAACTTAAGGAAAGTCATATGAAATAATAACATAATATAAAATTAAATTTAAAACAAAAAATTTACAACATATTGTTACATAGTAAAAATGGAACCTTTCTTTTAACTTACCTCCTGCGATAGTTTAGGGTTTTTATTGCATTCTTTCGTCTCATTCCTGCACTGCAATTCGTTTTATCATTAAATAGATTAATTTATTTACTACATTAATTAGATTATTTCATTAATCTTGAGATTGATTTGTAGCTAGCTTCCAAAACAAATATTTCATCAAGTTTGACACTGGCGTTGACAGCTTAGAAGTATTATGTTCCCGTTGCCACAGATTATGTAGCGACTCGGTTTGTTGAGCTCGTTAGCTCAGCAATTTCATCTTTCCAATTATTTTTGTTTTGATTCTTAATTTGTTTAATTTGCTTCCAATTAATTCAGAGTACAAATATTATCCCTTTTAAATATTTATCTAAAATTCAATTAGATTGTAATAGTTTTTATTCTACGTGTCTATGGTCGTTTGGTCAAATGCAGTGACAGTGACAGTTGTTGATATAAAAGTACTGGTCAGCAGATTCCCGGTCTTTTTTCTTGGATTTTGCGTCGTGAAGTTCAGATCAACCTTTCCACCGCCCAACAGTGCCACCAGCTTCATAGATCAGTCCCCGAGACCGTTACTCAATTTCAAATCTTTTATTGTAAGTATTCTCGCATTTTGTGCGATTTTCCAATTCACTTTGAGTTCGTTGAGGTTGTGTTGTTTCGAAAACTAACTTTTTGTGGTATTTCCCTCGTCCTCGCAGAATTCTTGGAGGTCACAGGAGACGGCGTGGCAGGCGTGATACAGCAGTCGACTCGGCGCTGAAATCCATCATTCCAACCCCTTTTGAGGTAAATTTTTCCTTTTTATTCTTGCTGGAGGGTAGATGAAAAGGTCGCGCCCTATTGTTACAAATTTAGGTTTTCCGTTCCAAATTCACTTAATTTGATATTTCCCATAGCATTATTGAAGTAAATTCAGATTTGGAAAGCATTTATTTAAGATAATTTCCCCTCTTTATGAATATTTTTAGTACTGGGTGTGACAAACCATAAAATAGGTCTTTTGTCACTTTCCAGGGGTTTTTTTTGGTTTTGCTTTAACTGTATTACCTCATCTTCGGGTGCCTTCGGGATCTACGTTTGCGGAGAACCCCGGCCTGCCAAATCCGCTCCAGGGTCTCCGATTTCTCTCCGTCCCGAGGCATCTACCCCGGTAACCCGTATAGGGATCTTTACTCTTTCTTATAATACGGTGCTGCACCCAGCAGTGCCTGGCGCCCACACCTTCATTTTTATTTAATTTTTACATTACTCAAAGTTAACATTGTGATTGCTCCCTAAATCATTTTATATGTATTGGCTCCGGTCTCACCCCAAAGTCTACCCACAACTCCCTTTGTGTTCTGCCATAGGCTAGACCGGCTCTCTTTTTCTAATATTGTTAAGTTAAGCTTTTCAATTAATTGTTTAAGTAATTTTGTAATTTAAATTTAAAATTATCTATTTAATAAATCAGATATCAAAGAACTATTTTTTTTATTATTTAACAGTAGCGCCCGTACGTGAGGCCAGTAGATTTTGGGGAGTTTGTGTCAAACGCTGCAAACTGAGATCGGTCCCGAAAACCCCGTGTGGTTCTCGGGTTAGAATAAGGCCACCCCGGCACTTGCTCAGGGAGTCGTAGGAGGCGACTGAGAGCTCACCTGTTTTTAACAGCGTGCGACCTTAGGTCTGTTTTATTTCTTTTAGGCCCTCAAGGCTTAATTTTTTTTTGTTTTTTAAGCCCTTACTTTTCCGTAAGGCTTAATTTTCTTTTTTTTCTTTTTTAAGCCCTTACTTTTCCGTAAGGCTTAATTTCTTTTTCTTTTTTAAGCCCTTAGGGCGTTATTTATTTTTTCTTTTACGCCCCTCAGGCATTTATTATATAAAACTAAATTTTCATTTAGGGAGCAAGTTTTTTTTTAAATGTCTGTACTGTTGTTACTGTATTAAGACTGTTTTTGTCTGCGGTTTTTTATTTAAATGTCTGTACTGTTATTCTTGTATTAAGACTGTTTTTGTCTGCGGAGTTTTTTTTTTAAACATCTGTACTGTTGTTATTGTATTAAGACTGTTCTTGTCTGTATTGTGAGGGACTTGAGCCGACCTTTTTTTTTTAATTTTTAATTCTTTTTTATCAATTTGAAATGGAGCATCCAATTAATTTTAATCTTTTGAATAAGGATGAGTTAATTTACGAGGTTGAAATTCGCGGAGAAGTACCTGAGGCCACCGTTGAGGCACTTAAAAAACAAATTCGTGTCCTGGGAAAGGAAATACCCTCCGATGATATTGACACTACGTCGCGCGCCCCGGACGCGGAATTAGAGTTTGTCACCACCAGCCTCTCAAATATTGACGTCCTTATGACTGCTTCATCAAATTTTAAGAAATTTAACCGGGTCAAAGCTTTGGCTTGTCACCTATACCATCGTTTGTCGCGAATTGATGTGAAGCCAGACATCAAGGATCAACTGTCGACTCTGGAAGCGAGAGTTGATTCCCTCCTTTCTAGGCTCGAGAGGATGACCTTCAGCTTCCACAGTACCTTTAGTTCGGTCGACGAGGCTCCTGCTACCACCCCTGCCACCGCTCCATTGTGTTCGCCATCTCCAGTTCTGGTTTCGTGCAGTAGTGAGAAGTCCGTTAGAAACTTGAACCATCGTTTTGACGGTCACTCGTGCATTCGCACTTACCTACAGACACTGGAGGAGCTCGCGCACTCCAGGGAGATCAACGAGGCGACTTTGTTTAGGTCAGCTTATGAACTTTTTACAGGTATTGCTTTGGTGTGGTACCGCAGTGTTAGGGATACCGTCCGCGATTGGTCATCGCTAAGGCGTCTCCTGATCGAGGAATTTTCTCCCCCCGATTTCGATAGGCGTCTAATGGACGAGATCCGTAAGCGTACTCAAGGCCCTACCGAACCAGCTTTCATCTATATCGCTATAATGGAGAATTATTTTAGTAGGTTGTCCTATTCAGTCAGTGAGTCTGAAAGACTTCACATTATTAGATTTAATATGAGGCCTAATTATATTTTGGCGTTGGCTCTTCACTCTATAGACAATATTTCTCAATTAAAACACAAATGCAAACTGTTAGAACATAGTCTTGCTTACGCTGGTGATTTTAAAGAACCCCCTGAACCAAATGACGCCACGCTCGCGAGTGACTTGTCATATGTTGCGCCAAAGACTCTACTCAAGCTAGAGGAAGTGAAACAGGTAGATGATAACTACTGTAAAAGGTGTCGCAAAGAGGGTCACACACTTAGCGGGTGTAATTCCAAAGAAGTCGTATGCTTCAAATGCGGCAAAAAAGGAGCGTACGCCAACAATTGTTCTAATTGTCTGCCTAGTTCTAGCAAGTCTCAAAAATCCGACTCTCCCCAGTCAACAAAACTTGTAGAGCTGAACAGGTGTAATAATTTAAAACAAGATTGTGATTCTCGTCATAAAGTTGCTTCGGTTCATTATTTAACTCATGGCGATGAGCGTCCTCATTTAACGGTTTCCATTTGTGGTTCTAAATATTTCGGTTTACTGGATTCTGGATCCGCACTTTCTATTTTAGGTTCCGATGCGGGTTCGCATTTTCTCCGAGCAGGACACACGTTACACAGTGACAATAATATCAAGAATATTGTCACTGCTAACGATTCTGTGGCTTCTGTCTCGGGTTATATTTCTTTGGTGGTAAGCTTAAAGGAAACCACAAAAGTAATTAAATTTCACGTCGTTCCCGACATTTCCACTCCCATTATTTTCGGAGTTAATTTTTGGAAGGCTTTCAATTTGGCCCCAAGCATTTTTAATGATCTTCCTTTTGAAGTTTTTCCTTCTGATAAATATTCTGTCTCTGAAGTTCGTAGACTTGACGCATTCGTTGACCTAGACCCTGATCAGACTCTCCCGGCCAATGAGATTATTGAGCGTTATAACCGTACGGTTATGACTGCTGTGTCCATACTCGTCGAAAAGGATCACAGATCATGGGATTGCAACTTGCCGAAAATACAGTTTGCTATGAACACCGCCACTAGCAAAGCCACTCGTTTTACTCCATTCTTTTTAGTCCACGGGCGAGAAGCTGTCAGCTCGGGTGAAGTGTTCGGTACAAATACTTCTTCTCTTCCCCCTTCTGATTTTGCATCTAGAGACTCTTATGCCCAAAACCTTGGTGTCTTGAAAGACATATTCGAGCAGGTTGAGCGAGGCTTGGTCACCGCCCATGGTCGTAGCGCCAAATATTATAATAAGGGTAGGCGACAGTTGGAATTTAAAGTAGGTGACACTGTGTGGAAGAAAAATTACCCGCAGAGTGACGCTTCAAAGTTCTTTATGGCCAAATTAGCTCCCAAGTACGAAAAATGTAAAGTGGCTCGAAAAGTTTCACACCTGGTGTATGAGTTGGAGGACGCAATTACGGGCAAGTCACTCGGTTCTTGGCACGTCAAGGATTTGAAGTCAAGCAGTAGTAGTACTGACATAACTTAATTATTGTATCATGTAATTCTTTGTTTTAGCGTCTTGCGCTTTTATTTTAGTTTAGAGTTGCTGTTATCGACGGACGTGTGGCCCGCAGGTCATCCCTTGCTCGCCACACCGCCGCCGACGACACCTCTTCATTTCTGTCCGTCCTCTTTGTGGAGGGTATCTTTTAGTCAAGCTTCGGCTGTGCTTTCTCTTAGTGATGAGCTGGGGGCCAGCTCGAATTTTACTTACGTAAAATTCTTCTAATTGGGGGAATACTGTTACATAGTAAAAATGGAACCTTTCTTTTAACTTACCTCCTGCGATAGTTTAGGGTTTTTATTGCATTCTTTCGTCTCATTCCTGCACTGCAATTCGTTTTATCATTAAATAGATTAATTTATTTACTACATTAATTAGATTATTTCATTAATCTTGAGATTGATTTGTAGCTAGCTTCCAAAACAAATATTTCATCAAGTTTGACACTGGCGTTGACAGCTTAGAAGTATTATGTTCCCGTTGCCACAGATTATGTAGCGACTCGGTTTGTTGAGCTCGTTAGCTCAGCAATTTCATCTTTCCAATTATTTTTGTTTTGATTCTTAATTTGTTTAATTTGCTTCCAATTAATTCAGAGTACAAATATTATCCCTTTTAAATATTTATCTAAAATTCAATTAGATTGTAATAGTTTTTATTCTACGTGTCTATGGTCGTTTGGTCAAATGCAGTGACAGTGACAGTTGTTGATATAAAAGTACTGGTCAGCAGATTCCCGGTCTTTTTTCTTGGATTTTGCGTCGTGAAGTTCAGATCAACCTTTCCACCGCCCAACAGTGCCACCAGCTTCATAGATCAGTCCCCGAGACCGTTACTCAATTTCAAATCTTTTATTGTAAGTATTCTCGCATTTTGTGCGATTTTCCAATTCACTTTGAGTTCGTTGAGGTTGTGTTGTTTCGAAAACTAACTTTTTGTGGTATTTCCCTCGTCCTCGCAGAATTCTTGGAGGTCACAGGAGACGGCGTGGCAGGCGTGATACAGCAGTCGACTCGGCGCTGAAATCCATCATTCCAACCCCTTTTGAGGTAAATTTTTCCTTTTTATTCTTGCTGGAGGGTAGATGAAAAGGTCGCGCCCTATTGTTACAAATTTAGGTTTTCCGTTCCAAATTCACTTAATTTGATATTTCCCATAGCATTATTGAAGTAAATTCAGATTTGGAAAGCATTTATTTAAGATAATTTCCCCTCTTTATGAATATTTTTAGTACTGGGTGTGACAAACCATAAAATAGGTCTTTTGTCACTTTCCAGGGGTTTTTTTTTGGTTTTGCTTTAACTGTATTACCTCATCTTCGGGTGCCTTCGGGATCTACGTTTGCGGAGAACCCCGGCCTGCCAAATCCGCTCCAGGGTCTCCGATTTCTCTCCGTCCCGAGGCATCTACCCCGGTAACCCGTATAGGGATCTTTACTCTTTCTTATAATACGGTGCTGCACCCAGCAGTGCCTGGCGCCCACACCTTCATTTTTATTTAATTTTTACATTACTCAAAGTTAACATTGTGATTGCTCCCTAAATCATTTTATACGTATTGGCTCCGGTCTCACCCCAAAGTCTACCCACAACTCCCTTTGTGTTCTGCCATAGGCTAGACCGGCTCTCTTTTTCTAATATTGTTAAGTTAAGCTTTTCAATTAATTGTTTAAGTAATTTTGTAATTTAAATTTAAAATTATCTATTTAATAAATCAGATAACAAAAAGAATATTTTTTTATTATTTAACAATATCTTCTTTTATTGCGTACTTCCTTTCCCGTCCTCGCACCGCGTTAAATAGAGCTTTATTATCAAACTGTCTAACTATCATGCAGCAATATAATAATGACCGTGCAATGTGATAAATAATGAAGTTAAAATAGTAAGTAATCACTTAGCCAGATAATGCTACACATTATTCATAATGCTCGTGCATGCATTATAATTAATGCCCGCATTAATCACCTGGTCCATAACAGATATAAACTTATTCAGGTGGATAAGTCTTATCCGGAAAATCGAACCTTGGCAGCTAGCAATATAATTTCTCGTTTCAAATCTCCACAAGTACAGGAGATTACAAAATTCCACCCTGCGCCTATGGGTAATACCGATGTGGGCGTCTAACAATTGATATCAGGGCATTACAAGCTGTTTGCCCCGGGTCCTTTCGCTTTGTTTGCGTTTGATAACACCCTCATAATCCCGTGTTTTCATAGGTTCTTGAATAATCAAATTTGATTCAGTAACTTCAAACAAGGCACACAACATTGGTCATAGATAGATTGAAACATTACAAAGTCCTTTCTTGAGAACTGATCCAAAGCAATGAAATACATTTTTTTGGTTCTGAACATACTAAATCCTGCTCAATAGTGTGTCTTAGAAAGATTTTAAATTACTTAAAAAAAAAAACACATTTTCAAAATAATTTTGTAGAAGACTTGGGGAAAAGCTTACTTTTTGTACCGATCTGTCATAAAATAATTTAAACCTATAAAACTTGTTATGTCAAGTATTGTTTATTTTTTATAAACATAGCTTTCTGAAATATCTTTCGACTATGGCTCATTTAAAATAGAAGCTGGAATTTAAATATTTATCGCTGAGCCCGACTCCGTAGCGAAAATAGACGTGTTTTTGTTTTTACTCGTTACAAATATGGTTGCTTTTTAATTTGCATTGAGTAAGATTATAATGTTATTTTGTAATTATTTTTCATGAGTAAGATAAAATGAATCAAGATTGTTCATGCAATAATGTACAAAGGTTATTTCTAAAAATATAAATATAAAAGTAGATTTATTTCACGGGTAGAATTCTTTCGTCAAGTAAGTTCTTCTATAATAGTGCATGGGAGATTTACTTTTGCGTTCCGCAGACATCTAAACTCATCTAAATTTAATTTAATAATATCAATGTACAATGAGTATTAGTAGATTAAGGGCCAAGTCAGATAGGACTTATCCGACTTAAAAAGTATAAAATGACCGATTTTAAAATGATATTTACATAAATGATTGCTGACAAATAAGTGACGATACTTGACGACCTCCGTGGTGTAGTAGCTTAGCACGCTGGTTTCAAGGCGTCGCCGCTCTGAGGTCCTGGGTTCGATTTCCGGTCGGGTCAATATAAAAATCAATTTTTTTTTATATTGTCTCGGGTCTGGGTGTTGTAGTACCAGAGTTGTGTCTGATTTCCATAACACAAGTGCTTAAGCTACTTACTTTGGGATCGGAGCAATGTATGTGATTGGTGTCCAATATTGATTAATTCATTGATTTTAAATTAGGCGTTTTATTTATTTATTTAAAACTTCATGCACAAAACATAAAAATTGGACATTTGACGGACTAATGATAAAATATAAGACTGAACAGAGAAAAATACAGAACATAAGTTTTATACATATAATACTTGCCGAATATTCCTTAACTTACGTTGGTAAAATCAGGTCTAAGTACCCAAATAATTATCTTAAAAATGAAAAAGAGATAATAAATAGAGTGACAGTTGTTACGTTTTCACTTACAAAATCCAGTTTACATCAGAAGGTAGCTTAATAAACTGACTGGCTACGACATATTATCAACATCTACAGCAAATGCCCAAAAAATCTGCCCATTGAAACATACGATCTCGTGTGCGCAATAAGTTAGAGACGTGATAGCACAGTGGCGCCCTCTACGCCGGATATTGGCGGCGCACGTGAGTCGCGGCGAAGCCTTTAAACTAAGTGCTGGTATATTTTTCTTTAATTCACTCAAGCGGTTTTTCATTGGCTTTAATCCAAATTATTGGATCTGTTTTAAAGAGGTGAGGCAACTAGCAATAAGGATGATTTTGATTTCTGTTCACGAAATAAAAAGAGCTCTTGCAATCGGTGAAATTTAGTAAAAAATGTGTGTCTAAGGTCGGTAAGGCTCAGTGGCACTCCTTTTAATTTTGTATTAAGCAAATAAAGCTGTTACCAGAAATAACATAACTTGTTCAGTGAAGAGCATTCGTGCTCGAGTGCGCGAGGACCATTCCAGCGGTGCTGCCCACTCGGACCCGAGTGCTTTGCCACCAGTGCGCTGTGCCCCGATCACTCAGGCTCGATTGTGCATGATTCCAAAAAGAATATAATACCGCAAATATTTTTTATCTACTTTTTATTAAATTTCGCATAAAAATCGCGTTTTCTGGGTTAGTCGCCGTAATTAACTATCAGAGCACCGACTCCCAAAAGAAATTGTTCGCCTCAAATGGATTCCTTTCCTTTAAAAGGTCAAAAAATTATTTGATACTTTTTAGTGCATTTTAGATTTGAAGTCGGTTTCAACTTTTTATAAAATGGAAATAGCGATTGAAGAGAAAAGTTTATATATTTAATACATGCATAATATAGTGGTAAAACAGAGATAATTTTATGCGTTTCTAAGTGAAATCGCAAAATAAACTAATTTTATGCGCTTACATTGCAATATGCTGGCAAAACCCTACGAGATGGTTCAAAATAATGTGCTTTACTTAGCGGTGGTGTATGTTTATCTGTTATGGATAACCCACACTTACTAATTTTTTTTGGTTAACTTTTTACGAGAAATAATGAATTATTTACGGAACGATTTAAGTAATACTGCATTATTTCTTATTCGATAAAGTACCTCAAATATGTGTAAATAATTTACACTAATATAGATTAATAAAAATCAATGTATAACATGTTATTAAATTCATATTTTTGAAGACAGCGGAAGTGGCAGTACCGACCAGGAGCCCTTTTTAGGGTTCCATAGCCGAATGGCAAAAAACGGAACCCTTATAGTTTCGTCAAGTCTGTCTGTCTGTCTGTCTGTCTGTCTGTCTGTCTGTCTGTCTGTCCGTATGTCACACCCATTTTATTCTGTAACTAGAAGTATTACACAATTGAAATTTGGTAGGAAGATGTATCTTATTAACCGCTTACCGATTCTCATACAAAAAATAAAAAATAAGTTAAGGGGGGGCTCTCATACATGAAACTAAAACCAAAAAAAATATTTGTCAAACCTATGCATGTCTATGGATAGGTCTTTTAAAATAACATAGAGGTTCCTAAAACCATTTTTTTTAAAGTCAAACGTTTCATAGCTAGACGCTTCCAAAATGGTAAAATGGGCGTCCCCCCCCCATCTAATTTCTAAACCAAGCAAGTGTAAATTATGAAAAAAATATATGATGTAGATCTTAATAAATACTTTCAACGAAAATTGGTTCGGACGGGATCGAACAAGTAGTTTTTGAGATATAGCACATTTTCAACAACCGCAAACATAACTTTGTACTTCGTACAAACACTATGAGAAATAAAGTTATATTTGTAGTCAACAAAATATTGTGGTATTTTACTAAGTAAAAGTAAATGGATTCCCTAATTCAGTTAAAGTTGGCACGGAACCCTCAGTGCGCGAGTCCGACTCGCACTTGGCCGGGTTTTTATTGTTATAAAATTCTTTCATTTTTGAATCACTCTCTTGAATATGGCATGTGATTTTAGTTCGAAAACGAATTTAAACCAATTTAAATCGCGTGAAATATAGATGCTAGTTCTCACATTTTTTTTAATTACTCCCCTGTAAAACTTTACTAATATTCATCGAAAAACTGAACATTTATCAATAAATATCAAACGCCATCTTGGCGCGAGTGATTCAAAAATAGAGGCCCTGAGCCGGGGGCTTACATTTGAGCGTTGAGTGCTTTTCACATGGCCAATTATATATCTAGTAAAATCGAATGTACATTTATTTGTATTGTCTAATTGCAAATAAGCTCTTATCACTATATAAAAATACAGCATTATCAGCATTGCACCTGTGCGGAGCCGGGGCGGGTCTCTAGTTTCAGATAAATTGGAGACCATAAATTTGCCCTTACAATACTACAACCAGTCTAAATCCGGTTAAAACAACAAAATTAATGTCGGATTCGTCACGTACATGCAAAGTATCAATTGGCGATTGCGAATCAAACCCGCAGCCTGTGTGCCAAGCAAATCAAACTCTGACAGTGATTACACAACTTAAAAGCAAGAATAGTGACTAACCCGATTGGTGGGTGCAGTTTAATGATTGGAGTTCAAGTTTGATTCTCTAGTGCATGATTATTAGAGCACGTTTATTTTAAAAATCTATAAGGACGACTCTAAAGAGCCCTTTACAAACGGAAAATAGCTTGCCGTTTATTTTGTTATCATTTGAATTAATAACATAACGGCTTTTCGTACCGGGATGACGCCCTGGCGCCGTTATCGGATCCTCGGGTGTCTACTGTCAGGGATTCTATGTTTGATGGAGCTGTAGGGCGTTGAATGTCGGCCGAGGAAAATGGACACACCTCAGGTTGACAATTGGCTTCGTGTTATAAATCAAGATAATGTAACAATCCAAATTACTAAACTAATAACGACACACCGTCAATCACATAGCGCACAAATCTTAGACCACGGCCTTCATCCAAATCTTCCTTCTGTCATTATGACCGCTTCTGTCTCCTTGAGAACACTAGCGTTCGTAGTTGCGTCAAAGACACTGAAGACTCACGTCAAGTTTTGCTCATGTTTGGAGTATTAACAAAGGCAATGCGGTTGTGATTGCGATACGTAATCACCCTAGGTTTGCCCGGGCTAGGCAAACTGTCTTGGGACACCCGACAAATTGGCCTGTGCAAACACGAGTCCGACGTTGAATAACTATTGCACTCAAAGTTTTAGGTGAATGGGTAACTCAATCATGACAAACATTGGGCGACATTGTGTTAAGATAAGTTCTGTAGTTTTTAGAAACGGTTCAAAGCCTACCTATTTCACAATCTATACTAATATTGTAAAGTGAGTTAGTTTGTTTAAACGCGCTAATCTCAGGAACTACTAGGTCGTGGCGGACTTGCGAGAAACTCAATTGGAACGACGGTTTTGAGGGCCCTTCTCAAGTCGGAGTCAAGGAGTTTGGTATTAACGCAAATAGAGAAGGAACCGTCCAAGCAGTTTACGTTTATTTGTCTGCTGGGTCCGGTTCACACCGTTCACACCGGTGTGGTCACACCTACTGCTGATCCATTGACGACGCGTTTGATGTAGTTGTTAGAGCTCCTGACTACTACGCCAGCCGTCGTGGGTTTGAATTCCGCAAGGGGCAAATGTTTGTGCGATGAGCGTCGATTAGTGTGTTGTCTTACGCATATTTATATATTTATTTATTATGTTGCCACAAGGGTTTTATAATGACCTTCTGCATTATTTAAACAATATCGCGTTACGTGCGAAGCTAAATAAGCAGTGTGAACTCGGCAAGTCTACCGCATTCATACATTACTGATATAAGAAATATGCAATCAATAACGGGGCTTTTCATTCTACGTTTTTCCGTTCAGGGGGTCAATTCACGACCAATTCGTATACGAAAAATGTTCACCGATCGAATTTTCTTTGTCGAAGAAGAAATAGTTTTTGATTTCTCAGGGTCACAATTTATATCGACGGTTAAAAGGAAATAGGGTATAAGCGACATTTTGGTCAAAAATGAGTTATATATGCCATTGGACCTAAAATTTTCTGCTCTTTCGAATGCGCTTACTCTTATGGCTCTACGATGACTTTTTTGGCGTTTATGTCCAAGCAAAAATAAAACATTTTGTAGTGTTATTTTTGCTAACCGACGAAAATTCTGGTCATTTTGCTATAAAGGTGATTGTACCTCTACAAAAATGATTTATTTTGGGTTTGTTGTCGGTAATGCTTTTTTACTTCACAAGGGTGCCAAGCTTTTGGTTGTTTATGCCTTTTAAGCATTTCAATTGAAAAGTTCAAATGTTGCTTAAAGCTTACTTCCATTCCGAAATTTAACAGAGCTATGGCGCTTGTACCCTATATACAAAATGCATACTTATATTACTCTGGCGGTTATCCCCTATTTCCATTCAGTTATTAATGACAGCCAAGTCGGTTATGCCCTATTAGCTAAATTTATTTTAATATGACTGGTGATTATACCTTACTTCCATTTACTAATATAAATACGATTGTTGCTAATTCCATATTACTTAAATGAAATAAGATATCATGACGTCGATTATAACATATTTCCACGTTCTACAATCATACTTATACGCCGCTTACACCGCAATACCAAATAAGATTTAATAACGAGTCGGGGCTTATGCCATTAGATACCACAAAAACCAGTTTTAAATGCGTCGCTTGTCCCCCCGCAATACTCAGCCGCGCACTGTAACAGCGTGAACACGCGTGACTCGCTATATTAAATAATATCGGGAAGCTGAAAAGAGTGGTACGGTAATAGAAACTTTAAAATGAATAGTAGATAGTAAGCGTTCTTAGTTGTAAGTGAAAACAATGGTTTTTATAGTCTTTTGCTTCCATGTTTTTGAAACGTTGATGTTTGACACAGATAGCATGTTTTGTTTAACGGTGCCTTTAAATTTTAAGTTGCGAAGCTGTCTTTGTTTTTGTATAATGTTTATTACAATACTGATTCTAAGGGTTATGTCCGTTACCTTAGTTTTTCTACGTTTCTCCTCATTTCTGGTTCGATGTCGTAGAATACACCAAGCATAGCCCGCTCCATCGCTCGTTGTGTATTTTTGACCTTCTTTATGAGGCCCATAGTTAGAGACCACGTTTCTGATCCGTATATCATCACTAGTAACACACACTGATTGAAGACTTTCTTCTTCAGACATTGAGGTTATTGAGACGAAAAGACGCTCCTGCGAAGTTGATGTGACACCACTGAAGAGACCGAAGAACCGCCCAAGTTTCGATCGAATCAAAGGCCTTATCATTGTCCACAAAAACTAAACATACAGGCATATTATACTCCTCGGACTTCTGTATAATTTGCCTTAGCGTATGGATGTGGTCTATGGTACTGTAGCCTTTCCGGAATCCAGCTTGTTTGGGAGGCTGAAAGTCATCAAACCTACGTGCTAGACGATTCGTGATGACCCTTGAGAACAGCTTGTAGACATGGCCCAGGAGTGAGATGGGTCTATAGTTCTTCAATAAGGATTTGTCTCCTTTTTTGAAGAACAACACCACCACACTCCTGTTCCATGCCTCAGGCGTGATGCCCTCTAGCAGCATGGAATTAAAGAGTCTCTGAAAGACTTTGAGTACCGGTGTTCCACTCGCTTTCGGAAGCTCTGCTGTGATTCCGTCCTCGTCAGGTGCCTTGTTGTTTTTAAGCTGTTTCAGGGCCATCCTTATTTCGTAGAGGCTGTTATTTCCTCCTATGTTATGTCCGAGATGTCTTCGGTGTAGTGTCGGGTCAGGATATCTCTTGGCTCTCTGACCGAGCTGTTAATGGGTTTGGCAACTGAGGTGTACAACTGCCCGTAAAACTTCTCGATCTACCTCGAAACCTCTGCTTTCGTCGACGCTACACTGCCGTCCTCCGTCTTAAGCTTTGTCAACAGGCTTTGCCCAATAGACATGTCACTTGCAGACACTTTGGAGGCTTGGTTCCGCTCTATCGTTTCTTTAACACTATTCGTATTAAAGGAACGAATGTCATGTCGCAGGGACCTCCATATTCGTCTATTAAGCTGCTTGTAGGTTTCAGCATTAACGGAGGTCTGCAGTGCCATAGATCGAAGTTCGGATATATCCCTAAGAATCAGTAATCTCAAGTGGCAGTGGGCAGGGCACATAGCGCGAAGAACTGATGACCGTTGGGGCAGAAAAGTTCTAGATTTGAGACCTTTCGACCAAAAGCGCAGCGTGGGATGTCCACCGACAAGATGGACAAACGAACTTGTTAAGATCGCGGGATCACACTGGATGCAGACCGCTTGTGATCGGTCGCTGTGGAAAACCGTGAGGGAGGCCTATGTTCAGCAGTGGACGTCCTTTGGCTGATAATGATGATGATGAATTTTTATTACTTTTTTAAATGCTAATCCTTATTGTCAAATTTTGACAGCGTTATGGAAGAAAGAGACAAAACAGTATTTAAACTAAAATAGGTTAAATAAGCGATGCGTGTTTTTTAGTAAGGCGGTTAATTTTGATTTTTCTTGATTAAAAAGTATTATCAAAAACTCCTTTTTTGCTCGTTAGTAAATATGAAATGACGAGCAATTATCTTTTAAATCTACCATTTAGTGTAAAATTATAGCAGGGTGTACTGTAATAGGCCTCTTAGTAAGATAGATCCTTAGTATGTTTGTGTAAAAATTTACTCCAAAGCAATTTCACCCTACTTTAGAAGTAAGAGACAAAATTATGGTGTCGTGTTATATCTGTTTTAGATATTTTCCTAAAGAAGGATTGTGTTGGTTGCGCTACTTCATTTTTTTGGGGTGGCTGTTCATCCACGTTTATTTGCTTTGTAGCGACATTGTGTGTTACTAATGTCTTACATCCTGGTATTGTTTTGAATGCCGACTGTTTCTTGTGCCCTATTATCTTTTATACAACCACTATGAAAAGTATCTTATCCTTCTTTTCCTACAATAGTGATTGATCGGTCTAGTCGCTTATACCCTTTTACGTAATAAGTCTATCTTTTATCGTAAGTCAACGATAAAAGATAGACTAATGCTGTCGCGGACTTTATTATAGAACTCTTAATGCTGAACAATCTTGTCATACATGATTTTTGTGTAACTTTAGCGGTTTCCGCAGCGTACGCAGCGGAAGCTCTCAAAAGGAATATCTTTCTCCCGTTTTCGCAACATTTTTCATTGCTGCTGTGGTCTTGTGAGTCGTATCTTTATGTTATATAGCTTAAAGCCTTCCTCGATAAATGGACTATCCAACATAAAAATATTTTTTTAAATCGGGCCAGTAGTTTCTGAGATTAGCGCGTTCAAACAAACAAACAAACAAACTCTTCAGCTTTATAATATTAAGTATAGATTTATGAGAGACGCCCCCGTCATAATCGTTGTCTGGTATTCGTAACACAAGGATGATAAATCCTTACTTCGAAACCACGACAATTAGTGTGTTGTCTAGAGCATATATATATATTTTTAAAAGCGGCCTCCAGATATTTATTAGCTGTCCTAGCATGCTGTGATTCGCCCCATCACTTGCGTTAAAATAGCGTATGATATTAATTTATTAATGTCCGATTTTCGAATGAAATACAGTAAGATTCTATACAGGAGTGATAAAAATAAAACTCGATTTCGCAGCTATTCACGTAATCGTATATATTTTGTTTGTTTGTCGTTGATTTTTGATCGCTTTTGAATGAAAATCACACGCCATATCCAAGCGAGTTATTATAAAAAGCGCCCCTGACCCAGTTCTATCCGTTATTCACCTCTTCAGAGTAAAGACAAATCAATTAAATTAAAAATTATCGTTCTCAAGATACAAATAGTGTAATTAACGCTTATTCATTTTATATGTATAAGATAGTAAATTAAATTAAAAAATAATTGGCTTTGTTAAAATGAAAGCTGCTTCTGGGTTCGCTGAATAAAAAAATATACTCATTTTGTGTACCATTTCAATATGAATTGGCTGATTGATTTTTGCTGTGGTGGAAGCTCACCAATTAATTAAAGAGTCCATACAAACTTGGAGCTAATTAGTAGCTGGAACAATACGCATATTATATTGCTGCTCTTGACTCCAATTATTTTTCATCTTCAGGCGCGAGTGAAATATTATAGTACATTATGATACAAATGTGCTAAGTTGACCATCATATACAAGGCGATATTGTGTGCGCACGAGCGAAAGCGAGTGCGCCATAAGAAAGCCGCGTATATAATAGGTCACGGCACACGTGTTTCATACGACGTTTTTCAACACACTTGCCATTAATCAAAACTTCATCACACCACAGCCGACAATTATTTACGAAAAATGCACTTGTTAATCTGTGGAAAAATGGCGCGTTGCTTTTTTTCTTGCCGCGAAACAGATGCGCGCGCAAGGCTAAGGCGCGAACTAGATCGGCCACAGCCAAGATTAAAAATGTAACAATTCGTGTTTAAAACACAAATTACAGAAAATTTTAAATGAATTTGAGATTTTTTTAGTAATAAAGCTGTATTTACCATTTATTGAAATAAATATATACATACTGTAATTTTTCGAATATATATACATTTTGTTCCTAAAATAAAAGTTATAACCCGGCTAAATTATATCGCTTCATCTTCGTATTTACTACTTGGTACTAGGGTACAAATGTAAATTGGTTGGGTTAATAAACAAAAGGCACTAGTGCAATAATGTACAGAAAAAGCACGCGTGTTTAATATCTATGATTATGTGCCAAAAAACGGTGAAATAAAAACGTCATTTTGAGCAAGTGTGTTGAAAATGCTCTTTTTTGCGCTCGGAATAGGGAATGGCATAGAATAGAATTATTTAATTAAAATATAAATAATTGTCAAAAACTGGCACTAAGAAGTTCTGTATTCAAAAATAAACATTTAACAACGTTATTGTATTGCATTGTTGCATGAATGCAAGTGTACCACCGATGATATTTGTTTGTATAAAACGTTTATTAAAAATTATAAACGTTTTCAACGTTTCAGTATAGAATTTGGTTGTACATAATATCAAAATGGTTGAGTTAAATACTGGAGCACTCATCATCATCATCATAATCAGCCAAAGGACGTCCACTGCTGAACATAGGCCTCCCCCACGGCTTTCCACAGCGACCGATCACTAGCGGTCTGCATCCAGTTTGATCCTGCGATCTTTTTAAGGTCGTCTGTCCATCTTGTTGGTGGACGTCCTACGCTGCGTCTTTGGTCGAAGGGTCTCCAATCTAGAACTTTCCTGCCCCAACGGCCATCAGTTCTTCGCGCTATGTGCCCTGCCCACTGCCACTTAAGCTTACTGATTCTCAAGGCTATGTCCGTTACCTTGGTTCTTCTACGTATCTCTTCGTTTCTGATTCGATCTCGTAGAGAAACACCGAGCATAGCCCGCTCCATCGCTCGTTGTGTAATTTTGAGCTTCATTATAAGGCCCATAGTAAGAGACCACGTTTCGGATCCGTATGTCATCACTGGTAACACACACTGATTGAAGACTTTCGTCTTCAGACACTGAGGTAATTGAGACGAGAAGACGCTCTTGCGCAGTTTCCCGAACGCTGCCCAGCCGAGTTGGATTCGTCGATTGACCTCTTTCTCGAAGTTGGACCTACCCAATTGGATCACTTGTCCCAGGTAGACGTACTCGTCGACAACTTCGAGAGTTGAGTTCCCAATGGATACTGGAGTGGGTACAACAAGGGAACTCGACATAATTTTCGTCTTCTCCATGTTCATTTTAAGACCCACTTGTTGGGATACTCGGTCGAGGTCTTCGAGCATAGTGCCTAGATCATCCAGCGTCTTTGCCACAACGACTATGTCATCGGCAAACCGAAGGTGTGTTATGTATTCGCCATTGACGGAGATGCCGAATCCTTCCCATTCCAGGAGCTTGAAGGCGTCTTCCAATGCCGCTGTAAACAGTTTCGGGGATATAACATCGCCCTGTCTTACACCTCTTCGCAATGGAATCGCCCTCGTATTCTGTTCCTGTACTCGGACCGACATGGTGGCGTTGTTATATAGACACTTTAACACCTCTATATACCTATAGTCTATGTGACACCGCTGAAGAGACCGAAGCACCGCCCAAGTTTCGATCGAATCAAAGGCCTTCTCATAGTCCACAAAAGCTAAACATAGAGGCATATTATACTCCTCGGACTTCTGTATAATTTGCCTTAGCGTATGAATGTGGTCTATGGTACTATAGCCTTTTCGGAAACCGGCTTGTTCGGGAGGCTGGAAGTCATCAAACCTACGTGCGAGACGATTCGTGATAACCCTTGAAAACAGCTTGTAGACATGGCTCAGGAGTGAGATGGGTCTATAGTTCTTCAATAAGGTTTTGTCTCCTTTTTTGAAAAACAACACCACCACACTCCTGTTCCATGCCTCAGGCGTGATGCCCTCTAGCAGAACGGAATTAAAGAGTCTCTGAAGGACTTTAAGTACCGGTGTTCCACCCGCTTTCAGGAGCTCTGCTGTGATTCCGTCCTCGCCAGGTGCCTTGTTGTTTTTTAGCTGTTTCAGGGCCATCCTAATCTCGTAGAGGCTGATGTCCGGGATGTCTTCAGTGTAGTGTCGGGTCAGGATAGCTCGTGGGTCTCCGGTCGAGCTATCAACGGGTTTGGCTACTGAGGTGTACAACTGCCCATAGAACCTTTCGATCTCCCTCAAAACCTCTGCTTTCGTCGACACTACACTGCCGTCCTCCGTCTTAAGCTTCGTCAACAGGCTTTGCCCAATAGACATGTCCCTTGCAAACACTTTGGAGCCTTGGTTCACTAGAAAGAACGAACTGGAGCACTAGAAAGAACGAAAGAAAAAAAAAAACAATACCAAAATATTCTTACAAAATTTAGTTTTCTTAGTTAAAAATTGCTTCAATTAATAAGACCACCTGAATTGTACTCGCGTTATACTTAAGATGTTTTCTGTAATTATTTGTTGTATATGGTGTGCAATAAAGATTTTTTTTCACAGTTTTCTGATCTCGAAGGCAGTTTGCCTTCGGTATTTATAGTGTCAGTGTCACGGGCTTATGCCAAGTGAACTGCACTTTAGGTTGAACCTATGTAATTGCAGTCGTCCTGCAAGAACTTTTTCACTATTCGATACTTAGGAACGGCAATATCTATGATGATGATTTTTATCACGGCCGAACCTATTCTTTTGGAAGGCTAACCTGGGGATAGAGATCCAACAGGAAGAGGCCCCTTCGAGATACCTTAATGTGTTGGGATATACACATCTGGCGAGTACTATGCCTCTGCCTGCACTATTGTGGAGATACAGCTAAAGACAGCACCCGCTAGGTGCAAGGACTATTGCAGATAAGATGGAAACTATGCCAGGACTATGGTTGGGAATTTGCTGGACCGGTTGCTGAGATATTGATGAAACAACGGGATGCCTGCCATGTCTGGTGACTCGCCGTTCACTAAATGGACCATCCATCGCTTCTGGTAAGAAGGAAGCAAGGCAGCAACATTGGTGTGGACGGCTTAAGGTTATAGAGAGGTGAGACTGCGGGGTGCAGGTGGCTTGTGACGTATATTATTACTATTCCACGCCAGAACCCATCCTCATGGAAAGGTAGCCAGCAGGCCCCCGGCGTGATGACATTTTACACTTTCAACTGGAGCAGGGGTTCCACTCTTGCTATCTCCAATCTTGGCCGGCCGGTTAAGGCAAGCACAAGAGGCGAGGGTCAAATAAGGTAAGCCGGGCCCTCGGGAGAATCGGGGTAAGAGGTATCGCCACTCACCTACAGCACGCCACATGATGCCCCCGTAGGTTTATTATTATTATCAGTTCTAAACACTTATAGTAAAAACTAAAAATATTATTATGTAGCTCTGACTTCTAAGATGACAGTTATTGAAACTAAAATGGCCTCCGCTCAGCATCTACTTCTAGTACGTTGAATACTTAGTAAGTATGTCTATAAAAATGCAGTCTTTTTACCCTTTTGCATGATTGCTGACATCAGGAAATACAAAAAAAATGTTACTATACATATATTTATAAAAGGTAGTCTATTATAGAAAAAGATCTAAACAAAATAGCAGGAAGCAATTAAACAATGAACTTATTAATTAATGTCATGATAAACTTGTAACATAAAAGCAGGAGACACCACCTAATATGTACAAGGAACTAAACAAAATAACAGTTAAAATAATATCTAGTTATAAGCCATTGATAAATGTGTAAGAGCAGCTATCGCTTTCGCATATGATAATGACCTTGTAAAATACAAGCGCGAGGGTGCCTGTAGGCTGTAATGCAGCCGCTGCCAAAAACTTACACAAATCCAGTGCTGCCGATAGAATGTCGATTTGGGCGTTTGGCATTTTACTTTTTCAATTTTTATAGACATTATACAAATAGACATTATGTTTTGTCATAGATTACAGAATTTTGTATATGTTACCTAATATCCGAGTCATTTATTGATCGCTTTGTTTTTTCATCAGCCTAGAAGTTATACTTTGCTTCGACTCCCTCACTCCTATAACCACTATGAATTAGCAAATAAAATTAATTACAAAAACAAGTAAAAACCGTCTTCAAAAACAAAATATTCGAAAAAGTCTTAAGTAATCTCTTGACTCGTTAAAAAAAGGACTCCTAGGCGAAAATTTATTTTTGGAGTCGGTGTCAATGCTTTGGCTATCTCAAGCATCATCAGGATTTTAACATTTTCGTATTAAGTACTCTAGTATATCAATTACATATACCTAGCTGATCTTCATTTACAAGGAGATGAAAAATGAATCAATTGAATTCCCACACTTTTCACTAAAAACAGCGCATTAAATGGCTAGTCACATCTTATTTTACCCTGTTCCATTGAATGGCTGCCGCCAAACCAGCACAACCCGAGAATTGGAACAATTTCAAAACGTACAGCTCCGATGTGTTGCGTAACGCTCGCAGTTGCATGTTAAAAAATTTAGACATTTTAGTTTGATTGCCTTGTCTGTATTATCTTCTTAAAGTTTGATTCCGTACAAGAAAAATGTTTTAAGAAAATAAACGGCATTTGATAACAAATCTTGGAGATGAGAGTTATAGAATGTTCTCTTTTCATACATTTATGTAGTACCAAAATACTTATTAACCCTCTTTACGGCGCAGTCGAGTAGGACGCGAATGTAGAGCAAACTTCCTCTTCGAAGAAGCGCTAAGACCATATATTCTCCCGTTAAATGTGGTCAACATTGCATCAAGCTAGCATTTACACATATATCTTTTAGTTTTAAATATTTCAGTTTTAAATATTTTTAACTCGAGGATTCCGATATATTCGTATTAAAAAAAAACACTCGTAATTAACGACCTTTCTGGGAAATCATTATAATTTAAATCCTTTTATGTGAATTCACTCGCAACGAAATGCGTTTTAATCTTTCCTTTATGACGTTTAAACCCGAATTCCAATCAAAACACTGTTCTATTAACAACATCACATACCAAAATACCGTGCGCATTTCGTTCAAAATTCAAATAAATAAACAGTTTAAAGCATACAGCGTACAAAACGCCGGAACACATTTTATTTACGCTTAATATTCTGGATGGTTCGGTCTGAGCGCCATTGTGCCTCGGTTCAGGCACAATGGCGCTGCATGTTTTATCTCTGGGATTGTAAACTGTGTCATCGATTTCGTAGTTGACTATTCGAATGAATTGCACGGAAAAAAAATACACGGCGGGTTTTTAATATGGATATTACCTACCGCGATAACAATTGGTATTGCAATTGTAAGTGTGGTTTTGGATTTAGTGGTATCCTGTCTTTTCGCAGAAAATTCTTTGGCCGAATTTCACTTGCCAACCAGCGTTTTGGTAATGATCCACTTTGACAACTAATTATTGCCAAATTTTTGTGTGACAACGTTTCGTTTCATTATTGTTAAGCTGACTATTATCGTGGCACAAAACTTTTTTTCAGTTTAAATAAAAAATCATAATATTTGTTCATATGCTGAGTACCTGGGTGACCTAGTTTTGCTGTATTTTGCTTGAGATTAAAAGGAATAAGATTTTTTGTACCCACCGAATATATATTTTTTCCTTTTTCTGATAATGCCTAGATAGAAAAATAATGAGGTGCGACTCGAGTCATAACTAATATTAATTTATGTTTTATCGCAAAGTCGCAGGAAAGTATAAATATGGTGGGTTTAATGCTTTAAAGCTTTCTTATTAGGCAACCTTTGGGTAAGGCAGAAATGGTTGAAGATAATAGTGCCATATTCTGAAAATTACAATAAGAATTAACAATAAATAAGTAAAACGTAAACTTATTCTTCTTATTCCGCTTCCGCTAAATAAAAAAAAGAAATTTTTAAGAGTGACATTACAAAAACATACCATACGTCCACCTGATAACTGTGAAGGGAAATAAAAAAAAATAAGTTGGAAAATGTTTTTTTAACTTTATGGAAAAGTGAGTTGTACAATTGGCGGACTAAATGCTTTAGTGCATTATCTACCAGTTACCATTATTCGGTGAAATAAAATTACGTGAAAGGTTGGTTGGGAAGTGATAATTGGCTAAACAATTTTATGCGATGCAATAAAATGGTGTATCATTTTAACCGACTTTAAAAAAGGAGGAGGTTATCAATTCGACTGTATGTTTTTTTTTGTATCTATGTTACCTCATATCTCAGTCGTTTGTAGACCGCTTCGAAAAAAAATTATGTACCTTCTAGTTGGTCCCATTTTTCCAATTTGGCATCTGATAATGGGATCTTGGTGTAATCGAGGGAAACCCTCAAAATTTGAAGGCACGTATTGTGTTTCTTTACTAGAATCTTAATGTTGACGTGTTGTTACGTCTGATAGTCAACATCTTGTGGGGCTGAGCTGATGGTGGGACACCTGAAAGCTTAGGAGTTCAGTAATTATAATGAAAGAACTTAAAATAGGTAGTTTGTAGCTTCTTAAAAAACAGAATCAGAAGGTGCAACTCCCCCCGCCCCCCCTCTCCTGTAATCTCTTAAAATGAAAAAATAAAAATAACTTTAAAAAAGTAAAAACCGACTTCAAAACCAAAATGCGGTAAAAAGTCTTAAATAAACTCTTGACTATTGAAAGGAACGGAACCTATTTTAGGCAAACAGTTTCAACTATTACAGCACCGACTACAAAAAAAAATGTTTGCCTAAAATAGGTTCCGTTCATTTCGATAGTCAAGAGTTTATTTAAGACTTTTTAGTATTTTGTTTTTTTTTACATACTTGATTTTGTGAAAACGATCCTTAACAAGTCATTTTAAAAGTAAAGTAGCAAACAATTGAAATGTTTCACAAAAATATTGGAAATAGCGTGTTTGACCGCCAACCGCAGAAGCAAGCGAGTAAATATGCACCTAGCGGTAAAAAATATTGTGATTTGAGTGGGAAATTGTAACATTAAATTCTATGCACGCTCTTAATTGCCCAACGTACACAGTCACTGAACATTTTTTACAGAGTTGCCGAGTTATTATGACCACAGAAAAATATTGGATCTTCCTAAACATACTTTGAATATGTATCAAAACTTTGAATATGTAACAAATCAAAACTGCCTCGGTGGCGCAGCGGATGGAGGGTCGCACTTTAAAGTGACAGCTGCGCCAAAGATCCCAGGTTCGATCCCCGGGTCGAGCCAAAAAAAAAACTGAGTTTTTCTGTTCAGAAATTCTTAGGGTAGCCCGGAGTTTGGAAGTTGGCGGTGTTTCACCCCCGTGCCTCGGAAAAGCACGTAAAGCCGTTGGTCCTTCGCGTGAACTCTCTCCGGTCATGTCAGATTGCTGTCCCATCGGGCTATGAGAGTGAAAGGAATAGAGAGTGCACCTGTGTTTGCGCACACACTTGTGCACTATAATATGTCCCGCGCAGTCGGTTAGTCGTTGTGACTGGCCACGGTAGTCGAAATCGGCTACGGGGACTATTATTACTATTAAGTATAAAAATGAAATATGTGATTGTACACACTGTATATGACTTAGTACTATACCCAAACTCAGTGTATAATTTTGTCTAAATACTAGACTAGATTATCGCTCGGCACTGCGCGAATTCCACAAGATTAGGTGTATGTGCACTTCATTAGCAAACACGCTTCTCAATTAATTCGATCTGCTATGCTACGAATACACTCAAAGGCAGATCATAATATTCAAAATTCAAAATTCAAAAAATATTTATTCAATTTAGGACACAATATGCCACTTATGAACGTCAAGTTTACAGTGAAAAATAAAATAAAAATAACTGTGTTAAAAATAAAAATATTAGTAACAATGGTAGATCAGTTTCGTATTAAAAGCTATGATTACAATAAACGAAGATCATTTTGAAAATAATTTATTAATTTTAAAGAATGATGAATTGAAAATGATGATTGGAAAAATGTTCTCAAGTAACAGAAACGAGACTTACTCGTAAGTTCATTTTTTATTGCCGATTTCAACGTGTAACGTGCATATTGTACTTTATGTGTCAAATAAAGTACTTTCTTTCTTTTTGGGGTTCCGCATCCAAATGGCAAAAAACGAATTCTTATAGTTGCATCAAGTCTGTCTGTCCGTCCGTATGTCACAGCCACTTTATTCTGTAACTATAAGAATCACACTTTTGGAATTTGGCAGGAAGGTGTATACTGTTAACCGCTTTACGATTCTTTTATAAAAAAATATATTTAATATGTGGAAGGGACTATGAATCATGAGTAGGTTCTTAGTTTAAAATATTGCCAATGTTTTCATAGTCACATTGTATAAATACATTATTTTTGTTCACGTCATTTAAGAAAGTATATTACTAGCTTTGTGTTGTTCTATTCATCTGAAATTTTAGACTACTACTACTAATCTAAGACTGTAGAATTTCTCTAACTTTCACAAATGATGTCTGCACATTTACATGCGAAGCTTTGCATCAATCTCGGGAATAGCGAGAAAATCGCCTAAGCTAGCATCGAGCGCCTTTATACTATCTCATTCCCTCGTAATAACATTCCTAATGGCCCTCGAGATGCGATCGCTCTTGGGCCCTCACAATAACGCGATACGGAAAAATATGAGGGTGTAATATGTTCGTAAATATAGCGGCAATTGAGATCGCGGGCCAGACGACAAATAAGGGAACCTAATACTGACCAACTATGAAATTTGGTAGTCCTTTTAACCGTTTCGTTTGACGCCTATGACACGCTATAACAATAAGGCCTGATTTTGCTAACGTCACATAAGGAATATTCTTCGAATAAAATACAATATTCCTAATGTTAAAACGTCAATTATTTGTCAGGAATTCTTTATTTATATGACATTTTTAAATCGGCTGTTTTATACCTATTCAGTCGGAACCAATTAATTGCCAAAATCATTATGGTGTATCCACACAACCCGGCGGCATGAGCCGTGCCGTCGACCTTTCCACTCATATCCCAGCGGCTGCCGCGGATGCCGCAGCGACATATTATCTTGTACGTGCCACAGTTTCTGACGGTTAATTGACGTATGCCGCCGACAATGCCACCGGTCGGTAAGGATACACCATTAAAGTCTTAAATTTTCAAAGTGGTGAAAGATACCAAGAAAGATTGAAAGATACAAAATAAAAAGGTTGATTTTTTTTTACGTATTCACTGTCATTTTAATATTAAAAGAAGTTATTTTACCACCTTTTTCAAAGAAGTGGATATGAAAGCGAATTTCCAAGAAGGATCCGCCTCGTGGCTTTCAAGGTTTTAATTAAAAATTCATAAACACCTACTACTTTTCTAAGTAATGCCTACGCCAACTAGCTCCGAGTATTTCATTTATTGAAACGAGAATGCTTGAAATCATTTTATATGTATCTTGAAACAGTTACAAAAGTCTGAGATGTGACTTCGCTAATTGATATTATTTGAGTTATTTTCAAAACACAATTAGCTCCTACGTTTAGGGTATAAAATGAAGTCATTTTCATGACCTTTGTGTTGGCTTAGAATGTTTTTAACACTCACAGTGTCATATTTTATATTCATAAAGATGAAATAAGAAACAAAAATTTGCTCACGGGCGGGACTTGAACCAGCAACTTTTTGGCTAAACGGGCCAAACGCTCTACCAATTGAACTAACCGTGTTGTCTGTCCGACCTTGTGCCCCTTGAAAGTGCCCCCCAGTGGGTCTATTTGCAAAAATAAATGACTTAATGATTTTAATGACTTTGTTTTTCTATAATCATGAGTTAAACAATACATTAATATTCGCTTTTACGAGTAAGTCCAGATTTCATGTCATGTTTTTCAGTTGAAAATTATCAATAACAAACACACATTTTCCGCACATCACACAGCATGTTGTCCTGCCCAGTGACTATGTCCGGTGTTTTAAAGGGTGTTGCGACAACAGCTTGCTTCCAGCAGATATACAACTATTCGCTTATCGGAATAATAAAGGGGTGGACTTTGTTGGTTGGCTTATCAAACCGGTAACGTTAAAGGCTCAAGGGGTAAAGGCATTTCACTATTAACTGCATGATAACAATTAAAGTATGTCCAAAGGATGATGCTGATGACACTCAGACGTATGTATTTATTATTTACACCCTTTTTCTTTTTTAACTTTTGTTTAACCCTAATGCAATGTCTCATGTATGTGAGTACACGTTTCTATAGGTAAACTACGAAACTGAGACGTTTTTGACGTATTTTTTGTCTTATTTTCTTCGCATTTCATGAACTCTATTATGAATTACTGTAAAAATTATGAATTACATTTTCGCCTTTAGAGCGCTTTCACAATTACGCGACTTTAGCAGCGCGACGGTCGCGCGACAGCCGCGATATAATAATGACAGCATTAAGACATTTCACATTACATTACATTTTACATTATATTACAGCGCTGCTGTCGCTTAAATGTGAAGGTACAATTAGGTGAAAGAAAGATTGTATTAATATACAAGAAAAAATGGAGTAATTTAATTGAAAGGAAAATGAAAACGAAGGCGACAAAAGTAAAGTCAGAAATGACTCTGTTTTGCGGCTGACCTATATCCCAACGTAGCTTTTTACTTCAATGGTCTTAGACATTGTTATTCCTGTTTAAAATTGCATTATTTTGTTGCAAAATACCAAAAAGGCCAGCTATCGATACCGTCAAAATAATTAATAACGCCCACTTGACAAGGGTTGTACATATTTTACACAGCACCACATCCTGCAAAGATTATAAAATTACTTGCGCTCTGACGGCGGGCCAGCTTTATAAATCAGAGGCATTTCGTAAACGTCAATACGGCCTGCGGATAAATCTTCCAGATTGGGGTACAGACCCTAACAGTGGTCGAGCCGTGACCATTATTGTTGTAGACAGTAAGGTTTAAGACTTCAAATAAAAGATCGCTAGATCAGATTCTTTCAGTGATACGTCAGTTTCAAAATCTTTGACCTCATAGTGTCTATTAAATGATTATAAAGTGGTCGCAAGTAAGTGTATTTGCTACGTGTATATTTTTTCTAGTATTTAAATATAGACGTATCGGACTCAAACACAGATTGTTTTTACTATGTGGAGTCTTGTATTGCACTACATAAAATAAGGAATTGTTCTTACACCTAAATTAAACATAGGTATATACGGACCGGAAATGTGAGAAATTCGACGACTTCCGTGGTGCAGTGTAAGCATGCTGATTTTCAAGGCGTATTTAAGTACGTATTTACGTTATTTTCACGCGTAATTTAATAAAAAGACATTAAAAATATTTGTGTTCCTATTATTTAAATAATAATGGACACTCGAGCTCGAGTGGTAGGCACACAGCGTCCTGGTGGCAAAACACTCGGGTCCAAGTGCTATATTTAAAATGACGTCAGAGTAAGATGTCGCCGTAAACACTCGGATCCAAGTGGGCGTTACCGCTGTAATAGTTCTCGCGCACTCAGGCAAAAATGCTCGGCACTAAACGAGTGACGCAATTAGTTTTAACTTCTATATACAAGCCATCAGTGCTCAATTACATTAACGATATCCACAAAGCGTGTTCCCAATACACCCACTCGGCGAAGGCTCACAAACGCGTTACAAAGCGGGAACATAGCGTGATGTGAACACGAGGTGAATGGTGCCGCTTGCCGCGCGCTGTACAATTCGGAGATTAGCTTGTAGGACGTGGCTTTGCTAATAGCGGGTGATAGATCGGCCATTACAATTTTGCATGTCAGTTTCTAATCATCGTCATCAACAGCATCATTATCAGCCAAAGGATATCCACTGCTAAACGTAGTCCCCGGCTTTCCACAGCGATCGATCACAAGCGGTCTGCGATCTTTTTAAGGTCGTCTGTCTATTTTGCCGGTGGACGTCCTATGATGCGTCTTTGGTCAAAGTGTCTCCAATCTTAAACTTATCTGCCCCAACGGCCATTAGTTCTTCGCGCTAGTGCCTTGCCCATTACCACTTGAGCTTACTGATTCTAAAGGCTGACCGTTACCTTAGTTCTTGTATGAATCTCCTCATTTCTGATTCGATCTCTTAGAAAAAACCGAGCATAGCCCTCTCCATCGCTCGTTGTGTGATTTTGAGCTTCTTTATAAGGCCCATAGCAAGAGACCATGTTTCGCTTCCTTATGTCATCACTGGTAACACAGTTTGTTTTGAAATGCGGACTTTTTATTTTGTATTTTTAAATGATTATTGGTTTTATTCATTTTAAAAGGTCTTTTTTTTGATAGAGTCCAATAACCCCATCATCTCCCAACGAAATGGTAGTAGATGGATACGTGAATTTTTTTACAGTAGTAGCATATATTATGATGAATTCATAAGGAAAACTGTTAAGGCTAATAAGTTAATAGATTACAGAGTAGTAATCCATCAACCTTTAAAGCAAGTTTTTTTCCTGTAATTTGCCCTCAAAAAATGACACGCGTTAAGATATGAAACTGAAACAATAGTCAAATATTCATTTTGATTGGCTCTTTTAGCTGTAAAAAATCTAATTTGTGAATCTGCGCTATCAAAAGATATTAACTGGGTGATAACTGATTTGTCTTATAATTTCGGATATTTTCTTATTTTACGGGAATCTACACCTTTTCTTTATTTTAGAGTAATTTTTATAATGTTTTACAGGCAATTATAATTTGATGGTATTTAAAGCTGGCACCAAAAATTATCCAAATGTGCCTACTGTGTCTCTTTGTGGTGTCGCGCTGAAAAGAGTTGTTAGATTTAAATATCTAGGCCATTGGTTAACAGAGACTATGGCAGATGATGTTGATATTGAGAGGGAGCACAGAGCGTTGAGTGTGCGTTGCATTATGTTGGCTCGCAGATTTGCACGGTGTAGTAAGCAGGTGAATTAGACACCCTTTAAAGCATACTGTCAATCATTCTACACCTGCAGTCTGTGGGCTAGCTTTACGCGGCGTGCATATGACGCACTGCACGTCCAATATAATAAATGTGGTGGGACTCACCACTACTAAAGCGATGGCTACAGCTGTATACGACGGCTGTGACACTGTCACTTAATTTGGATTCAGTGTTGCAGTCGACGGATGTTTTTATTTTATGCCTTTATTATTTCTACGAATACTAACACTAGAATATAAGACCTATGTTACTAACACAGAGTGTGTGGACGTCAGTTTGAAATAAAAAATATTTATTACTATTATTATAAGGGAAATTAAAGTGCTCACAAATACTATGAAAGTAGATACGGAACTGTTTATACGCGAGTCAATCTGGATGCAAATTTTATGAAATTTCTATTATGTCACTAACTATTGTGTATATTGTAATTAGCTATTAAGCTAATTACCAAAATGCGTTTATCGCGACCTACTATATGTGAGTAAATAAGCTAGTTATGCAAAATTTAATAATTCAGGGAGCGCTATCTAACAACAGTTCAAAACACAATGAGAGGGCCAACAATTGCGGTAGTTAAAGCGCAATGTAGCGATGAACAGTAGCACCAGCTGCTAACAGAGGTCCTCTGCTATGACATTAGTCTTTTAAAACGCATAATAGTACTAAAGTATTTCTTTTTGGCGAAATTGTAAGTTGAACGAAATAAATACATAGCAATATTTGTAAAAAATAAGCCACGGCATGTAACTCTGCCGACAGCACACAGCACGACACCGTACGGTAGCCCAATGGCATGGTATACGGAGCCGACAGAGAATATAAAACCAGTATTATTTGAATTAACCTCTATAGCTACTTAAAAAAACACGTTTTTTATTTTTTTTCGTATCCCATTCAGCAAACCCCTTTTATTTAATACCCATATCATGGGGGTGCATTACAAATAGCCAATCCGCCATCTTGGATGTCCGCCATGTTGGACTTAAGTTACGTGACCATTTTTTTTGTATTTCTGACAGCAAACCCTTACATTTGATACCCATGTCATGGGGGTGCATTACAAATAGCATGTCCGCCATCTTGAGAAGGCCGCCATATTGGATTTGTAATGACGTTTTATTTGAATTCAGGATTGATTATTATATTAGTGTGACTTTAAATGTAACTTTAATTACACTATTTTTAAATTTTCTATAATTATTATAAATTTGCATGCCATAATTTTGGTAAAATGTGAGGACTTTTGTAATTGACCTACCATCTATTGAAACCATGTTTTGAGCAAATAAATATTCATTTCATTTCATTTCATTTCACGTTTCTTAGCTAGTCATCTATTGTCATTAGAATTCAGAGCGTGTGCAAAATTTCATCCTAATCGAACACCGGTCAGTTGGTCAAATTAAGATTCCAAGATTTTTTTCCTACATAGTTTACAAGTGAAGCTAATATACTCGTAAGAATGTCGAATAAAAGCGTTATTTTGATCTATTTTAGGCAGATTTTTGAAGGCAGATTTTTTTATTTCATGATGTTAAGTTATTACTTATATCTCATAAATTACTAGACCGATTTCGATGAAACTTACACAACTGTACCATAAGTTGAAATATATCTACTAGTCCTGTTTGCACTGTGGTTAAACTTCCGATCGAACTATTTGGCAACTATGGCCCTCTTAATTTCATTTGTTATGGCTGTCAGAAGTTTTCCGAAGATAATATTGAGAAGTCAGTGGGACTGCAGTTGCGAACACTAGAGTTACCAACTGTTCCGAATAGGGATCTTCATTGGAAAACTTCTGTCTGAACCGAGAATCTGATCCGTAAATAAATTTCTTCAGTGCATTGAAAGCTTTGAATGATACTTTCCTGGTTTAAAGTTTGTTGCATACTTTGAGAGTTTGCGCTAGATTTTTTATTGCTGATTCTTGCATTTCTCCTCTCCCTACATTATGTAGTGGTGCTGAATCGATTTCGATTATCAAAACGAGATTTCGAATAAAAAAAAGAGATTAAGGGTCGAACATTTATTTATTTAAAACACTTCATGCACAAACAAAAGGTACATATGGCGGACTTAATGCATAAAAGCATTCTCTACCAGTCAACCATAGGTCTATACAGAGAAAATGCTGGCGGCACGAAGGAAGTGATAGAAGGAAAAAATTGTGAGCTTGATTTAAATAAAAAATACATACTACTATACTTATTACATAAATACCGTATACATTAATACCTAATTATGGAATAATAAACATACACATAATAATAATACTAATGGTACACATGTGAGAAAAAAAGAAGCGGTCAGTGAGACAAGTTCGATATCCCTTCCTTGAAAATTGCCTTGAGGGCCTTCTTGAAAGAGAATTTGGAGGTGTATGCTTGTGAATGAAAGATAATAAAGGAAAAAAATGTGTAACACAAGTTTGTGCAATAGATGCATCAAAAACATTTGTGGTTACTCTTAGGTGGGTGGCAAATAATGACCTTTAATGCTTCAACACCCGAGCGGTTGCAGGCAACCGCATAACAATAGAATTTGCATTGTGTCTCGTTCACATACGCTTGAGGGATTAAACTATTTCAAATATTCTCGCTCACGCGTAACCACGGTTTTTTAAACTTCACATCACAAATACTTCACGGAGTCACATTTGGTACGCGGAACACGCACGGCTTTTGTTTATATCCCCGTTAAAACTGTCAAAAGCAAATAATATTTTTTAATGATGGTGGAGAGTGTCACTTTAGCAGATTGCTAAATTTTTTTGTTAGTTAATTACCCCCTTGTATATAGTCATACTTTTAACCTATAAACATTAATTGCGATATTAAAAACGAATGTTTGGCACCAAAATGCTAAATGATGCGTTCATAAGTTAAAATGTGACGATCATTAAAAAAATAATTTTGCAATGAAGGGGTTATTAAGCCATTGTTTTTACGATCCGAAAATACTTAAATGTAACTTAAAATCTTTTTTTGATATCTAAATATCTATTTTTACTTTGATAATCTTTCAGCTCATTGTCAAGTTTTGGCCCTACTTGATATCGTCACGTCAAACGCAATGGGCCGGTGACGAAGCAAGATGACTTCTGGCAGCGCGTCAAGTGTTAATTGGTACCTTGTGTCAACGAACAAAGTGATTGCGGTGGAGAGTTCTGCTGACTACGACGCTTTAGTTTAGGTCGGCTTCAAAAATAAGGGCACAATGGTTAATGCGTTATTTAAGAAAAGGATAATAAAGAAAAATGATAACTAGATAAAATAGTACAACACAAAATAATAAACTAAATGATATTAGGCCCAATTTATTCATCGAAAGTAATGGTATAATGTCGTTACCAACGGTTGAATATTTACAATTGTGTGTGTTTTATAGAAAAAATACTTAACCAATGGTCAATAAAATAACCATTCTGACATTCCGTTAAGGTATGATTTCTTTGAAACACACAACCTTAAATATTCAACCGCTGGTAACGACTATAGTATTAACAACAAAAATTAGATCTCAATTAGCGTTACTGTAGTTCGGAAAATATTGTTTGACATAACTTGACAGTTATAAAAATAAATCTGATAACCTTTTTCGTATTTAAAACTGTAGTCGTTGAACAAAAACGCTACTAATACTTCGAAGTCTTAAAATAAATTTTCAGTTCCAGTTACAAAAAAATGTGTATCAAATCTGAGTACAGTCTCCTTACTTTTTGTACTCATAACCAAGACCCGAATAGTTTAAACTAAAGGACTCAGTATCCTTTGGTCAGATCCACTATAGTCAATTGCTAGTTTATTCAAGTTATCTCGTTAAGGGGCTACCCGAATTTTTCACACGCACACAAGCGCCACTCTATTTAAAATAATTATTACTCCTTAAATACAAAAACAATCAAAAATCTAGTAGACATGATTGTAGTACAGGTTCTGTAGTTTATTTATTACGTTTAAATTATTTTCAAAGTAGTTTACTGTAGTTAGAGTTAGAAAAACTGCTAAATATGGTCACTTTTAGCAATTTTTCTAACTGTAACTGCAGATAACTACTATCCTGTGTAATTATGTTAATGGTGTGCAATATAGTATTTTTATTATTATTATTATTATTATTATAACTCTATTTTATTGAACTTAAACATTGTATCTTAACATGAGCTACAATCGCATTAATCAGATTTTCGATTGTTCTTTTATTTAACGAGTTATGATTTTCTACTAAAGTGGCGCTAGTGTGCGCGTTAATAATCCGGGTAGCCCCTTAAGCAGGTCCCACAAGCGCTCAGTCCGCTCGCTCGGCTCGCTTCGCTCTCGAGCCGGATATTGAAATTGAAATTGAAATTGAAAATCATTTATTGCCCGAATAATTACATAACTACAATATGATCTCAAATACAAAATGAAATGTGCACTTAAATAAATTAAAAATAAATGAATAATTATAACAAAGAGGTGACAAAGATAAAAGATAAATTTAAGGCAATGGGTACCAGTTTCAGCTATTGCTGAAATTAATTCAGCGCTGGTTTTCAAACAGGCCCCTATAGATAAAGCCGGTTATAAAACAAAAAAATAATAATATTATAATGAGGCAAAAGTACATAGTAATAATGACTGATATGTATATTAAACAACAAACTTTTATGAGGGTGCATTATGTATGTGGTGTGTGCTTGTGTGTGTTTGTGCGTGTGTGTGTGCATGCCTGTCAGCGTGTAAGATGCTGAAGTATCGGTTAAGGGGAATTCAGTAGCTTGGAATAAACAATGCCTTTCTTTCGTTGTTCGTCTAAAAGATGCGAGCGAACTGCAGTTTTAAACGTTCGTATGGGCATTGGTTCTCGTAATGGAGGAGGCAAATCGTTCCATATTTTACTTGCTGCATATTTGAATCCCCCTTTAAAAAGCGCAGTTTTGTGTTTCGGCATCCTGAGACTTGTGTCTCTGTGACATCTGAGAGACTTCAAATGCGAGGTTTTTACCCACTCTAATTTCTCAAAGAGATAATGTGGTCTTTGATGATCAATTACTTTCCGCGTTGTAACTGCTAAATGTAGGAGTCTCCGGTTGGACATGTTGAGCTTTCCTTTTTTGTTAAGGTAAGGCGTTATATGTGCTCGTTTAGGGATGTTATAAATAAAACGCATGCACGCGTTTTGGACCCGTTGTACTTGTTTTGCTGTTTGTGCTAACAGTCGGGGGCCATAAACAATGTCGCAGTAGTTGAGCTGGGATAAGACTAGCGACTCTGTCAGTATCACCCTGACTTCTTCAGATAGGTATTTCCTGAGACTGTAAAGTGTCTTTATTCTATAAAATGCGTTTCTGATTTTTCCATTTATATATTCTTTGTATCGCATTTCTCTATCAATAATCAGACCTAGATTCTTTACAGTCTCTACTCGTGTAACAGGTTCGTCTCCAATTTGGATTTTTGGGTTCTGTTGCGTTACCTTTTGACACTGCCCTTTGCTGCCGAGAACGATGTATTGTGACTTAGACGGATTCAGGACCAGATTATTTTTGTGGGACCACTTTGATACCGTTGCCAAGTCTTCGTTAATGTGCATTGTTGCTAGATTCAGATCTTCTGGTCGGAATGAATAATATAACTGCGTGTCGTCAGCGTACAAGTGGCTTCTGCAGTATTTAAGATTGCCCACTAGATCCGCAGTGTACAAAATGAACAGCAAGGGACTTATTATAGAGCCTTGAGGTGTGCCTCTCGCAATTTCTTTAACTTCAGATTTTTTGAGAAGTCCTTGGTCTGTTTGCAGCTCTACATACTGTAATCGGTTAGCTAAGAAAGATTGAAACCATTTGCGAGAACTGGATGACACTCCGTATTTGGCCATTTTTTTAAGCAATAGGCTAGGGTTAAGGCAATCAAAAGCTCGCGAAAAATCCAGTAATACAAGGATAGTTCCCAAACCACCATCTGATGCTCCAATTATATCGTCAGTGACTTTCGCCAATGCGGTTGCAGTCCCATGTTCACTGCGAAATCCCGACTGTGTAACTGGCAACAAGTTGTTCTGTTCAAGATATTTAGACAGTTGTTCATACACTACTCGCTCTATTACTTTGGATAGAACGGGCAGGATGCTTATTGGGCGGAGGTCTTTATATTCTTCAACGTTGCCCGACTTTGGTATTGGTCTTACTTTTGCTAGTTTCCAGGCTTGGGGAAAGATGCCGGTTTCCATGGAAGTATTTATTATGTGAGTAATTATTGGAAGAGTAGCATGTAATGTAAGACGGATCATGTCTATAGATATATCATCATATCCGCAGGCATTTGTTGAAACGTTTTGTATAATTTTGTGTACCTGACTCTCTGTACAGGGCTTCAAAAAGAACTCCTCATTTATTTCTTCATTGCATTGTAGTAAGTTGTCTGTTTCCGTCTGAGCATCAGCGTTGCTTGGTAGTTTTAAAAAGAAGTTATTTATGTCATCAGGACAGCACAGATGGTTAGGAATAAGAGGTTTATCATTGCTTCTTATAGCGGAAGAGTTCTTCAAATGATTCCACATTTCCTTTGGGTTGTGTTTGTTTTTATTAACATAATAGGAAAAATACGCCGATTTTTCTCGCTCCAGGGCTTTGTTAGTGTAATTGCGTAAATCCTTATAAAAGTTTCTATGAGTTTCTAGATTTGTTTTACGAGCCTTACTTAGAGCAGAGTCACGTAGCTTCATCATGGTTTTAATATTATCTGTTATCCACGGCGATGATTTATTGTTGATGCGTACTTTCTTCACTGGTGCATGTTTATCAAATAACAGTAACAGTAATTGGTTTAGAAGATCAACTTTGTCCTCAACATTTTTCTGTTGTACAATTTCATACCAATTTACTTTGTCAACTTCATCTTTGAAAGCGTCTAAGTCTAATTTATGCAAAAAACGTTTATAAATGTACTGTGGCTGCTGTTTGGGTTTCTTGAATGCCAGTTCTACAAGAATCATGGCGTGATCACTTATCTCGGGATTATGATTTATATGTATTCCTCTACATTTATTAGGGCAGTCTGTTATCACTATATCTAATAGTGATTCTTTGCCTCCTCTAAATCTTGTAGGTTCTTGAATTAGTTGATTCAAGCCTCGTTGGTTCAAGAATGTCAGTACTTTTTTGGTATTTGGTTTGTCTTGTTGCAGAAGATTTACATTGAAGTCTGAGAGTATAAAAACGTTGTCACAATAAGAAAAATGATCGATTGAGTTACTTAGTGCGTCTATGGCTTTTCCCACCGTCACGGCTTCCGTTCTATATGCCGTACCAATCGCAAAACGGCCGACTCCTTTTATGTGTAGCTCTAACCACATCTGTTCTAAAACGGAGACAGGGTGTGGTTTGACACGAACATTAATTCCTTTCCGAATATAAAAACCAACGCCGCCGCCTCTCATGTTGTCTGGTCGTGGGCTAATCTTTAAGGAGTACCCAGGTACTATCGGTATAATTTTATCCTCTCCTGCACGGATCCAGGTCTCATTTAAGGCTAATATGTCGGGTTTGTGTTTGTTTATCTCAGTGAAATATTCATCACGTCCTGTGTTTAGGGAGCAGACGTTAAACAATCCTATCGTCAAATACTGTACCTTGCTACGAACCATTGCATTAAGTAAGTGTGTAAAGTTGAGTGTATTGCAAGACAGAGTATGTGCGCACAAAAGAATCGTATATGTACACAGAACGTTATGATGTAACAGGTGATGTGATAAAACAGAGTGACCTTTACTGGCGCATTATTTATAGTAGTTATACGGTCAGTTTTGAACAATATAATACAAGGTGAGACATGAGTTGCATCAATATTCGAAATGGCATTTTTACATAGGCAAGACATATGTTCCACTACCTGTGTTGTGATATTGTAGATAATTATAACATATTTATCACACTTTACATCAAAAACATTTCTAGCAAACAGAGAAGTACAATTATTTAGTATTTGAAGTATTAAGATCCACACCAAAAACACGTTTAATGTCTTTTTCGGTTTTTACTAACATTGCTCTGCTATCATTACCGTCCCTTTGCTTGGCGTAGATGCGTCCCTCTTTTGTCCATACGAACTTCCAATTAGCAGTGACAGCCGCCTGCCTGGCCAAGTAAAATACTCTGCGATTAGTTTTTGTCAGGCGCTCGTTAATATACACACGAGCGGGCTTTTCGACCGGCAGACCTAAACCTTCAGTGTTAAGGCCTCGTCGTATGCGTGCATTACGCAGTAGTTCATCTCTCGCTGTCCGCCGCGCTAAGCGTACAACCAAAGGGCGTGGGCGGGCTCCAACTGAGTCTTCCCCCTTGGCGTCCGTAAAGCGCCTTGGTCCGACCCGTTCCATACCAATAACGTCGCGCTCCTCTAAGGTCATTCCCATTTTTTTACATAGCGTTTGGACTATGTGCATGGTCGATTCACCTTGGTACTCAGGCACTCCTGTTATTTCGACCTCCCTAAGCAGTTGCTGCTGGTCTCGTTCATTCATCTCCTGTTTTATATTGTCGATCGTAGTCTGCATTTCCGTTACAAGTGCCTGGTTACTTTGAGTGTTTTTTATTGTCATAAGCTCTGTATGTAGACGGGAGTTCTCAATTTCCAAGGTCTTAACTTTTTTATCCATTGCACACAGATCCGATTTGAAGCTTTTTATCTGTTCACTCAAGAAATCTGTAGTGTCAGAAAATTCTTGCTTTATTTGGTCGATAACATGGGCGAATTCATTTTTAATTTCTTTAGAAATTTCTCTTTTATTGGCGCTCAATTTGGATTCGAGATGCACGAGGTCTTGCCTAACCGTTGCCAAATTAGAGTCAAGCATTTGCGACAGAGTCTGCATAATCTCATTCATATTTAGAGTGTCCCCTGACCTGCTGGTCGGGGTAGGGATTGCAGTTTTTTCGGGACTGTCTTCGCAGAGAGACATATCGCCGCTGTCAGTCGCTGCCAGTGGCCGCTCGTAATGTGTGCGGACCGGAGTCTCCTCGCCTTTGCGCCGTCGCGTAGCATTGGTACATGAAGGGCAGAGCCAAGTTGAACTGGCGCTTTGTAATTTTTGTCTATAGTAGTCTTGTGGGATATTAACACATGTGTAATGATATGTGCCCTTACAGGTGGCGCAGAAGAGAAGTGCATCTCTGTTGATAGCATTTTTACACGCTAAACAGTTCATTTTTTAGAATAGAACTCTGCTATATGTTATTTATTAAAAATCTGTTTTGTTTACTTAACTAAGTGCAAGGCGCGGCGCGACGGTCGTAGCATAAAGTAGGCGGGGCTTACAGTTTCGTAGACGCGTAGCACTCTCGTTTTGTAGCCGCGTAGTCGTATAACTCCGGGCTCCTTGGCGGGGCGCTCGACACAGTTCGGCTGCCCTCGACTTTTTTCGGAAGCAGCGGTCAATGACCCGTAGTCAGCGCAGCTTGTAGATGATCTTGTTGGGGTAGGTCGGGGACCCAATTCGTTACTATTTATTTTGAACTTTATCTCTTCATTACGTACAAACGCGTGGATGAATTTTGATTAAATTGCGGCACTCTTTTATATGCACTTCACTCTTTAAAATGACATTAGTTTCGATAGTATACGACCATTTTTGACACGAAAACGAGAATAAATAGCGGAGCAAACAAATGTACTGTTGCCTCGGCAGGCCCAGCAGCCGGTCTCCGCTATATTGCCGCTTGGACGTGACTCGACGAAGATACCGCCCTTATAAATGCAGCTGTCGCTGTTAAATTGTGAAGTCTGACAAGAAACATTATACATTTCGAGTCCATAAAGATTTTATTTTCTTCGATAATTATCATCCTCCGTCAATTCAAGTGAGATTCACACACTTTTTTTCCATTTACTAACAAAAATAAAAGATTTTATGAAACAGGTAGGTACACTTAGCATAAAACCACTAAGAGGTGTAATTTCACTAAGTTAAAAGTTTACATCATTAACACTATACTATAAAACTGAGGCAGTGCTCAAGTATGTGCGCTAGGGCAATCTCTAGTAGACGTATCAAACGGTTAGCCAAGTTTACAGTTCTGCACCGTGTCAAAACTTATGAAAAATTATCAGTAAATGAAATGGTTAAAATTGAAACGAACAAAAACGAAACTAAACTAGTAAGATATTAAAGTGCCGGTCCTAACATTTTGCCGGTGATGCGTCTAAAATACTGAGCTGGCTCGTCACACACATTCAGTTTGGGTATAGACAAATCACTATTATTACTATGATAGCTAACTATCGATAATCAGAAGGGGAACAGACGTTGAATAAAACCGCAGGGATCTTCACGTATTCACTTATATTTAGTCTCAATACATATATATGATCAGTACAAATGTAGCAGCACTTTCACTAAAGTAATGTTAACTTTATGAAATCCCGAGCCAGACTGAACTGTTTCTCAGATCCGTTCCTAACGAAAGCTCCTCACCACTATAACATTACTCGACTTTTGGCGGGCTGGCTTCCCATTGGCTAGCGTTTGGCGTCAAAGCCAATGGAAGGTCAGCTACGCTACTTTTAAACATTTTTGTAGAAATACATTTATCTGTATCATTAAATAAATAAAATTATTAGTTACTATTTATTTATACTAAATTTATATTGAGCGGGTTCTTAATTTAACCAAAAGGACAGGCTATGCCATGTTAAAGGAAGTACACTACAACAGCTCGGCCATCCTAATCAAACGAGACCCTTCGTTTAAGATACTTAGTCTAGTGATAACAATATTATAATTATCAATTTTTCTTTTCCTTTTACAAATTGAAATCAATTCCATAACCTTTTACGATCTACTTAAATGTAGGTATACATTAATAGGTACCTTAACACACTGACCATAAGTATGGCTTATTTATTTTTCATTGCAATTCATTGCCCGGTCCATGATTCTGACCGTTACCGGCATCGTTACTAACAATAATCAGGTAACAAAAGTTTAAAACATTGAATATTTTTATTCATTTCTAGAACGACCATTACATGCCATCTTATACTAAACTTAGCCTAAGACCAACTAGTTCATGACCTTAACTAGGGTCTATCGTATTGTTCAATTTTATTTTTGCCCGGTCCATGACATTGACCGTTACCGGCAATAACTTTTAAAACTAGTCAGTTCATGACGTTAACCGACAACAGTTTTAATTTTTTTATTATAGAACATTTTACATTTAAGATTTCTTTTACCCGCTCTGCAGTCCAATGGCACTACAGTGCCATTTTCTTTTTTACGGTAAACTGTCCGTGGTACTACAGTGCCCACCACTTGAAAAGTATGTATTGAGTATAGTATATATATATATATATATTAAGTATAGTATATATTATAGTAGAGTAAGTATATTATATGGTCAAGTTTTTGTATATTTATAACTATTACCTATCTACCAGTATTTTTGTTTTCGTAATCATAACTATACTTTTCTTTATATAATCGTTTTTATCGCGCGATAAGTCGCGCGATTTTTATCATGAAACCGTCGCGCGATATCGCCGGACAGTTTTCCCACATTACTATCAGGGTATAATTAACTTCATTAACTTTTTATTGTAATCGTTCTTACTATTACATGTTGCAAATAGATTTTACATTCTAAATTTACATTCATTAATAAACATAATATTAAAGACATAGGCAGAAAGAACTACCCGTTAACCTAATATATCCGAGAGCGACAGTGACAGTTGGGTTTTAATTTAAATACCTATTTACGAGTATAACAGATCGTGTCCATTTTAATCAGATTCATTTTGGTCATGATCGGATTCATGGTTATCAGAAGATGCCTCGTCGCTAGATCCTGCCTGCGTGACGGACAGCCAAGGGAATATTTTATCGACTGCTACAATAGCCTCATAACGCTTTCCCTTACGCGTGATAGGAGTGTCTTCCACAATGTATCTATCATTGGGGAGTACCTTTTTGATACGGTAAGGTCCTTTACATTTAGGTTCTAGTTTTTTTGATTGTCCCTCGATTCCAGTCGTTGCTCGAATAACTCTGACTAAATCCCCTTCCTTGAAATGATCATTTTTTTTCCTTTGTGCGTCGTAAGAGTTCTTATCCTTTATCTGTTTCTCTCTGATGAGTTCGTTAGCTTCGAACCTTATTTCATCTAAAGATTTTGTAGTTGCGGGGGCAGTCTCAGAAATAATTATATTAAATACACTTTGTGATGGATTTGTGACAGTCCTTCCGAAAAGAAGTTCAGTTGGAGTCTTTTTTGTGGTGAAATGAATAGTGGTATTGATACCTAGTTGGATATCGGGTAGCCGTTCATCCCAAGTACCATTTGATTTATCATGGTTCATAGCACCAAGCGCAGCCAAGATAGTGCGGTTATACCGCTCCACCTGACCATTTGCACGTGGTGTCGCAACAGCATTAAGTATGTGCTTTATACCGGTAGATTTTATAAAATCTTTGAAAGCGCCACTAGTGAAGCTAGTTCCCTGGTCAGTGATAAGGCGGTTTGGCGTTCCGAAAAAGCTAAAATGATCGCGGAAGACCCGTATGCTCGTTGCGGACTTAGTGTTACGCACGGCTGTCAAATTAACAAATTTCGTAAATGCATCAACTATTACTAAAATATAAGCATTGTCTCGTTTAGTTTTAATGAATGGTCCCAAGTGATCTGCACGTATCGTGTCGAAGGCAAGTCATTTTTTTGGATGGGATGCAGCTCACCTGCTTTTTTTCCACTAGGCAACTTATGATGAGCACATTCTAAACAAGCAGCTACGTACTTTTTGACAAAACGTCTCATTTTTGGGAACCAGTAGTGTGCTTTAATACGCCCTAAAGTTTTATCATAACCAAAGTGACCTATGTCATCGTGGTTAGCTTTCAGTAATTGCCACCTAGCCCCTCTAGGAACTAGCCAGCGTATACTAGAATCGTCGAGAACTCTGTAGACTCTGCCGTTTACCAGTTTATGGTTTTTAAAAATTTCGGCAGTCTCTTTGGTCTTAGGGTCGTTTAATAATTGAGCTATACGTTTTATATCATCATCTGACTGCTGGTATGTTGTTAGCCAATCATCAGAGCCAATGGTAAGTATATCTAATAAATGCTTTTGGTCTTCTTCAATTGTAACAGGACACTTGCTCATAGCGTCAACGTGAGCCATTCTTTCACCCGCCCTATATTCAATTTCGCAATCATATTCAAGGAACTGTAACCACCAACGAGCGATTCGTGGGATTAGGTCACGCTTAGTCAGAGTTATACGAAGGGCATTACAATCTGTGACGACCTTAAATCGTATTCCTAAAAGGTAAACTCGAAATTTGCTCAAGGAAGAAATGACGGCAAGAGTCTCCAGTTCAAATGAGTGTAATTTTTGTTCTTCTGGCGTTGTCTGCCGGCTATAATAAGCGACTGGGCGTAGCTTGCCTTGAGGGTCCTGTTGCATCAGGATTCATGCCACTCCTACCTTGCTTGCGTCTGTGTGGAGTTGCGTTTCAAACGAAGGATCGTAGATAGCTAATACAGGTCTCTGTACTAGTATGCGCTTTAATTTTTGAAAGGCTTCACTTTGCTCACTACCCCAGTGCCACGGAATATCTTTTTTAAGCAAGGCCGTCAATGGCTGTGCTATTATTGCAAATCCTTTAACAAATCGTCTAAAGAAGCTTGCTATTCCTAAGAACCGTCTTACTTCATGAACATTACATGGTGGTTTAAACTCAGATATGGCTCTAGTTTTTGTTGTCCCGGGTTTAATACCCTCTGCACTAACTTCGTACCCTAAATAGTCAATACTATCGAAAAAAAAGTTACATTTAGCTAATTTCAACGTCAGACCATTTTGAACCAGCAATTTTAATACTTCTTCTAAACGAAATAAACCTTCTTCATAGCAACTAGCTGGGATGAGTATATCATCCATGTACACTATCGTATAGGCATTAACTGGGGAATTTTGAATTATTTTATTCATAGTACGTTGGAATACTGAAGGTGCATTGACGAGTCTGAAAGGCATCCTATTGTATTCATATTGACCATCTGGAGTCACGAATGCGGTTTTCTCGCGGGACTGTTCTGCGATAGGAATTTGATAATATCCTGATGCTAAGTCAAGGGATATGAAAAGTTTACTACCTGAGAGTCTATCGAGTTGATCTTCTATTCTAGGTAGAGGATAATGTTCACGTTTGGTTTCCGGTTTAGCGCACGATAGTCCACACACAATCTCTTTTCCCCTGATTTCTTATTGACTTAAACTATCGGGCTAGCATAAGGAGAACTAGACTCCCTAATAATGTTGCTATCTAACATGTCCTGGATCATATCTTTAACTTGTTGGCGTTCTGGGTATGATAGTCGATACGGGTGGTATACCACCGGTTCCGTGTCCGTTAGTTCAATGGTACTTATACTCGGTAAGCAATTTTATTAAATTATGTTTTTGCTCTTGAGTAAGCGTGTCCCCACATTTTACGTTATCAGCCTCAGTAAAATCTACGTGTAAGTCTAAATGATTGACATTAAGTTTGTTATTAATAGAATGACTCCTAGTTATCAATTCACCAGCTTTAATTTTTAATTCATTGTCTCTAATATTTTGAATAAGTATAGACGTTAACCCTTCTTTCATTGCGTATTCACCAGGTAGTAAGTAGTGTTCCCTATTTGAAATATATCTCACACTCCCATGCACGTAAATAGCACCTGTATACTTATTCACACATGTAACTGGGACTGGTGCTATCTCTCGCGCTGACAAATTAATATCCCTGGCGCAAACTAATGAGCATTTAACCGTTTCATATGATTCTGACTTCTCAAATATGACGTCGGTATTCGTTTTGGTAATCTTTATAGAAGGCCTTTCAGTAAACGTATGTCCTAATAAGACGGGATATGGTATAACGTGGTCATCTACTACCAAAATGTGAACATTATGCTCTATAATTGTTTGAACCTCAACGGTCGCGTACGTCAACCCAACAGGAAGGCAAGAAACATTCGCGATTCCCTTAAACAATGGTCCGTCTACTTTCTGCCACTGTAATTGTAATCGATTTACCTCGCTTAGTCGAATCAGAGTCCCTTCACTACCCAAATCGACCACGCATGTCGTTAATTTACCATTTATTTTGATTGGAATTTTATATTTTAAACTTGTGTCATAACCGTTATCAACAATTAAAACATTTTTACTTTTATCATCAACGACGGTACCCTGTTTCGCCTTTGGGCAATTTGTAACCAAGTGTCCTAATAATTTACAGTTTGAACAATACATTTTTGGTTTTGGACAACGGAAAAACGGATGTCCTTTCTCGTTGCAGTTATAGCAAGTCATATTATTATTAGATTTCTGGTTAGAATTATTGTACTTTTCAGTACTATTAAGGAAAGTAGAACTCCGTTTTTCTTTATCCCTAACTTTAGCTGCATCATTATTGGCCCGATCATTTCCTATTTTTATCGTTTTGAGAAATCGAAGAACTTGTTGTGGTTCAGTAAATTCGGCACTTTGTCCGCCAACGCGTACATTACGATCATCAATACCGGCTAACAGGCAGTCTACCGCTCGTTTGCCTGTTATTTCACACCGATTTAAGAGATTTATTTTCGCATAGTAATACAAGTCTAATGATTCTCCGTAACGAACTCGCTTGCCTAACATTTCAGATAACAATTCTGCGTAATTTTCTCGTGTAGGAAAAGATTCGCGCAGTTTTACCTTCCATTCTGACCAAGAATGGAGAAGAGAAGGTAAACCTGATACCAGGTTTTAGCTATGCCACTAAGTTTGGGCATCGCGTAATGGACTATTTGCCTCTCGTTCCACCCATAAATCTGAGCACACTCATCGACCTTATGAATCCATGCATCTAATGTTTGTTCCTTGTTTAAAGGGTCAAATTCAGGGACAACATTTAAATTTGGAAATTTGTCGCTGTCACTACTCGGCTTTATATTACTTATGACATCAATAAATTTTCTAAGAAATGCTTTTTGAGTGTCATTGTTAGTTTCCGTATCGTGTACAGAGTTGCGAGGCGAACGCATTATACGGCTACGCGATCTTGACCTAGCTTCCGAAGGGATCCTTCTATCCTTAGAATTAGAATAGCGGTGTTTCTCACGTGATACTTGTGCCCTTGACGGGGACCTCGACTTCCTGGAGCATCTGGAGCGTGAGCGGTGCCAGCGTCAAGTGCGTCGCACACATGGAGACCTCGATGGTGACCGACCTCGAGACCGGCTGCGGCTACGCTCCTCGTCGGAGACCGCTGCATGGTTACAGGGCCTTACTGCCTTGACGGAACGTCGTCGTCGTTCCTTGTCCTTGCCCATGATCGACCTCGAGAATAAAATTTAATACATTAAGCATCATGTTATCTTTTAGCTACGAAACGGTTATTTATAAACGTTTGTTATTCGTATGCGTTTGAATAAAGAAATGAATGAGAAAGAGATTCAGTAATTCAATTAAATATTTAAGCTAGCGGATTAATATTTAGGATTAGCGGCGGATATGAAAGCAGGAAAAGTGAGAAAATATTGCAATAATTGTGAGGAGGATGACACGGATGAGCATGAGGATGATGTCAAGGATTTAAACGCTGAGTCTGATAAAATACTGAAACAAATCCTCAAAAAAGTGAGTGATATCCCTGGAATCAAACAACAACTGAGTGGGTTGAATGATACCATAAGTTTGCTATCGGATAAATATGATAAATTGCTGTCTGAACATGAATCCATGAAGTTGAAACTACATAAAGTTGAGAAAAATTTGAACGATCTGTCAGACCGATGTATTAATTTGGAAAAATGCAATAAAGCAATGGAGCAAAAATTACAAGAAAATGACCACATATATAGAAAAAACAATATAGAAATTGCAGGAGTTGAACAATTAGATAGAGAAAATACGCTAGATATTGTGACAAAAATCGGTCTGGAATTAAAATTGCCAACCCATAACATTGCTTGGGTGCGAAGATTGCCACAACGAAAACAAAATAAACCTTCATCTATCATCGTGGGCTTTCGGCCGTGCGCAAGCGGCAGTGACGAGGGGGCGGAGAGAGCTCCTAGTCCCCGCGATACATGGCTGGCGCAGAGACGTAATCGTAACATCTTATCAAGCGATGTGATAACAGGCGGAACATTGAAAACTAAGATATTTATTAATGAGGATCTTAACAAGTATACACGCGAATTACTATGGAAAACGAAGAACAAATTGAGGAATGAATATAAATACATATGGGTGTCTAAAGGCAGAATATTCGCAAAAAAAGGTGATAACGAAAAGGCGATGTGGATACGATGCGAAAGCGATATTGGCGAGATGAGTTTAAATAATTAAGACAGTTCCTTTTATATTGATTTAGTGCAAATATTTAGTAAAATTCACGTCACTTGATCTAAATCTAGTATCGAATTATACGGTTAAAGAGAGTATTTTAAACGACCTAGATGAATGGGTTAGTACGTTTAATGGGATGGAAAGCTTTGGCGTATTGCATGTAAACATAAGATCTTTAAAAAAACACTTTTCCGAATTTTTAGTCAGTATTAATAGTACTCTGAGTAAAATAGATGTAATTGTAATTACGGAACCTAATATTAATTTCAATGACTTGAGTTTTTACAAAATTGATGGTTTTAACGAAAATATCTACACCCGCAAGGGGCGGAGCGGGGGAGGGGTGCTGGTGTACATACGCGAACGCCTCGCGGCCTGCGCCTGCATCCCCACCCAACTCGCGCGCATGGTAACAGCCGAATGTGTTGTCGTTAAAACGCAGAATGATCGTGATTCTATTTTTATAGTTGCTATTTATAGATCGCCGCGAATGCGAAAAAAATGTACGGTTAGTGATTTTATCCGGGAGTTAAAGAGCTTGATTGAGTCCATACCACCTAATAATAAAATAATTCTTTGTGGAGATATAAATATAAACTTGATGAAAAATACAGACACTAACGTCATTTCCTATGAAAACTTATTGAGCGAGTTCGGGTTTGTAAAATGCATAAGTACGGTAACGAGAAGAGAAATTTTAGTTGATAAACTAGTCGAGTCGTGCCTAGATCACATTTATATACGTTCTCCCTGTGCCTTTATTAATTCTTCAGTAATTCGACATAAAGTTTCTGATCATTATTATGTAGTTGCATCAATTAATTGGAATGATTCACAAAGGCTTCCAGGTTCCACTAACCTCACATTTGAAACACATCGTGTAATGGATAGCAAACTTTTATGTCAGAAATTAAAAAGCATTAATTTTGATACTTTACTAGACATTGATTGCCCATTAGAATTATATCAAAAAATAAATAAGTTATTTAATGATGCATACAGTGAATGTTATGTGACTAAGGTTATTAGACCAAAAAGTAAAAGGGATAAAAAGATTTGGATTACACAACAGTTAAAACAATTAATTTTAGAAAGAGACAGGTTATTTAAAATTTGGAGTGTTGACCGTAAAAATATGTTAAAAAGATTAGAGTTTACCAGATTACGTAATAAATGTAATAAAGCAATTTTTAAAAGCAGAATGGAGTATGAAAAACAAGATATAAATAACTGTAAAAATAATTTAAGAAAACTATGGGATAAGTTAAATTCATTATTGGGTTTTAAGAAAGAATCTTTAGACACCACAATATTAAAAAACATGAAGAATTATGGTGACATTACTACTTTATGTAATAAATTTTCCGAAACATTTGACCATGAAGTGAAACTCTGTAAACACTTTTGCTGTGCTAAGTGGCTTGACAGGAATACTTATGTCAAAACACCAAGCTTATGTATGAGATGGAAAAATGTAACTCCAAAGGAGGTAGATAAAATAATAAATAATATGTCAACTCAAAAGTCGCCAGGATGTGATTCGATTCGTATGGGGGATTTAAAGTCATTGTCAAAAACAATTAGTCCTATTATCGCACACCTTACTAACCTGTGTGTAAACAAAAATAATTTTCCATCAAAATTAAAACAAGCAATAGTTCGTCCAATATTCAAAAAAGGTAAAAAAGAAGACTGTTGTAATTATAGACCTATTTCAATATTGTCAAGTATAGAAAAAAATATCGAAAGATGTATTGTGAATCAGCTTAACTCTTATTTATCTGATAATAACATAATAAATGACAGTCAGTATGGATTCCAACTGGGCAAGGGTTGTGCTTCTCTCATATCTTCGTTCACTAATGAAATTAACCAATCATTAAATGATAAGAAGATCGTGGTGGCTGTATTTTTTGACTATAAAAAGGCCTTCGACACCCTGGAGCACGAGACTCTGCTTCAGGCTATACGGGAATGCGGAATAGAACAGCCTCTGTGCCCGTGGTTCGGCTCGTACCTGTCGGGGCGCTCGTACAGAGTGCGCGTGAGCGGCAAGGACAGCGCGCCGCGCGCCGCGCCCTTAGGGGTGCCCCAGGGCTCGGGGTGTGGCCCGCTTGCGTACCTCATGCACGTCAACAGCCTCACCAACGTAATCCGTCATTGCACTCCTTACATGTTCGCCGACGACCTGTGCGTGCTCAGGGACGGTACTGATCTGCAGAGTATACTAGAACTCGTGCAACGGGATGTCGACAGCATTGTTAAATGGTCCCACGATAATGGAATTGTATTATGTGCTCAGAAAACTAAAATGTTGATTATAAAATCACCTTATTCTCAAATCCCTATGTCAAACGATCCCATAGTTATAGCTCATTCTTATGATTGTCTACACAAAGGCGTCAATATTCATTGTAATTGCATTCCTATCGAAAGAGTATCCAATGTCAAATATTTAGGATTAATAGTCGATCAACATTTCTCCTGGTCTGACCATATTGATTATATTTGTAATAAACTTAGAATACTGTTGGGTAAATTTTATCACTTAAAGAATAGAACACCTCGAAGTGTATTGAAAATGTTGTATATGACTTTAGTAGAATCCGTGGTGTCATATGCTCTCGATAGCTATGGACTGACCTTTAAATCATACATAGACAAAATTGAAGCTTTACAAATGAGATTTCTAAAACTACTTGTGAATAAAAAGACAAAATCCAATTGTAACAATAACTACTACCAATTATTTAAAATCTGTAACATCTTGCCAGCCAGTGTTAAACACAAATATCTTTTACTAACTAATAACCAAGGGCGTCGGGAGCGTATGACACCGCTGCAACACAGCCAGCTCACTCGAGCTGTTTCGAGCGGCCGGTATGTTGTACCTAGGGTTCTAAACTACTACGGAGATCGTACACTACAAAAACGCTTACCATATTTAGTCAACGCCCTGCCGCTCGAAATAGCTAAACTGACAAGCAAAAAAGAATTTGGCACTAAGCTGAAACGGCACTACATGACCTTGTTGTAGCATACATTATAATATGTATGTTACAATATGTTTATGTACGTGTATTCTTATACATATAAAGATCATTTGTTTAGTTAAAGCTACACAATTAAACTAAGCGAGATTCGCACTCGCAGTCAACCACTAAAGTGGTTTGCGAGGCAATTTAGTAAATTTGTATTTATATTGTTAAATTAAATAAAAAAATAATAATAAATAATAAATAGCCTTTTGAATAAGTGAACATGGTAGGGTAGTTCGCATTAGGCGTCCAAATATGAAAGCTTTCGATCGTGTTTACTGCTCAAGCTAATCGCTTTTTATTTACTTTAGCTTATACTCTTCGTTTGCTTTTTAGTTCAATTAATAAAACGATCATATTTATATTATCCAAACAAACAAAATGTAACCGACAAAGGTTACTTAACAAACTACGTATTCGTACTCCATAAACGGTTCAGGCTACTATCCGCTGCTCATAATCTTAAATAAAACCTGTTGTAAATGCTACCAGGGAGTGCCCTGGCCGAACATTTCAACAAGTATCGCGATCTAGGAGAGTAATACGGGGAGTGCCCCGATCGTTTAGCTCTCGATAGACGCTTCACTTAAGTAATGAACATCGAGGATCCGCCACAACACCATTCATGAATTCACGATAATCAAGCACCCACCCACACATAATTCTCTTTGCTAACACTTATCGAAAATGTTACCAGGGAGTGCCCTGGTCAAACATTTAGCATAAACATTGCTTCTTAGGAGGCTAATACGGGGAGTGCCCCGATCAATTAATCCTCAAAAGGTGCTTCTTTTTAACAATGAGAATAATGTAAAAAAAAAACTAGTCACAATAAGTAAGTAATCTCGAGTTGCTTAATGAACAAAAAAATATATAGATAAACAATACTTATCGAAAATGCTACCAGGGAGTGCCCTGGTCAAACATTTAGCATAAGCATCGCGACTTAAGAGAGTAATACGGGGAGTGCCCCGATCAATTAGCTCTCAAAAGGCGCTTCGTTTTATCTCCATGCAAAAGGTAGATGCATAAATTATAATATCAACCTATTATGCAAAGTGATACAGTTCAGTACTTACACTTTTGTAGGCGTTTTCTTCAGGGTAATCCCACTTCTGAGTTATGATAGCTAACTATCGATAATCAGAAGGGGAACAGACGTTGAATAAAACCGCAGGGATCTTCACGTATTCACTTATATTTAGTCTCAATACATATATATAATTAGTACAAATGTAACAGCACTTTCACTATAGTAATGTTAACTTTATGAAATCCCGAGCCAGACTACACTGTTTCTCAGATCCGTTCCTAACAAAAGCTCCCCACCACTATTACATTACTCGACTTTTGGCGGGCTGGCTTCCCATTGGCTAGCGTTTGGCGCCAAAGCCAATGGAAAGTCAGCTACGCTACTTTTAAACATTTTTGTAGAAATACATTTATCTGTAGCATTAAATAAATAAAATTATTATTTACTATTTATTTATACTAAATTTATATTGAGCGGGTTCTTAATTTAACCAAAAAGACAGGTTATATCATGTTAAAGGAAGTACACTACAACATACTTAAGCCGTAAGTTCAACAGCATTATCAAAAATTTACGAGCTGCGCCAAACTTGGGGTTAACTTTCACAAAATTCGATCAGAATTACCTAAATAATGCCGTGACCTATCTGTAAAGTGCTATACTTAGTCTATGATGTAGGGACCCCACGCTTTTGCAGAAGGTTTCAGGATATGTCACATTGTGATATAAAGATAACCGATCTTGAAATTGTTACCTTAATTGCTGTACGATGTAGATATTCCTAGTTTCTGGTCCGATTCAAAGAAATAATTATAAATACTATGATTGTTAAAGAATTCAATAATTCGGTGAGTATTGAAAGCATTCTGTAGTCTGTTATTAAAAAAAAAAACTTATATTAGTATTAATATTTGCACCTGTTACTTATACAATTAGTGATGGATACGACAATTTTGCATGAAAAAGTAACCCAAATCACAAATACTATTCTTTTGAGATTTATTTGATTGATTCTTCAAACTCAATTACCCTAAGTAGAATGGTTATGAGTCTATGATGAGATTGATTGTTAGCAAATTTTGGGCTTAAGTATAGCATCTAATAAAACAAAATATTAAGGGCCGATTTTACCTTCGTCAGATAAGACTTATCCGAATGAATAAGTATAAAATGACCTTGACATGAATGATTGCTGACAAATAGGTGAAGTTTTCAAATAAGGCGTATTGTATTTTATTTCATGAATCACCTTATGTGACGTTGGTTAAATCAGGCCTAAGTTGGTTTAAGGATATAATAATATATATTTTTTATCACAGATGACATAAATAACGCTTTGGTTGGTTTAACAAAAAAAAAATTGAGACTATCCTATAATCTCCCCTCTCATGGTCACCCTACAAAACATTAACAATAGACGTAAACCAGAGCCTAAGTGCAGCTTTTATCGCCGCCGCTAACTGTGTGCGACTGTACCTGCACGCTGTGCCGACTATTACATTACGGCCCAACTAGTTTTACTGTACAGGCGCGCACATAGTTTCATAACTTTCCGTTGTTGCATTTTTTTAAAAGGATTTATGCGAATTTAACGTTATGATTTGCAAACAGCCGATTGTGTTAACCAAAAGTACTTCCGAATAAATTATGAAGGCGGTTTTTATTTTTTATTTCATGATAATTAATATTCACTAGACAGCATACTAACTGTCGTGGTTTCGAAGTAAGGAATATTTCTTCACGGTCGGCATATTAGTCAGGAGCTCTAACCACTCCTGCAAACTCGTCTTCAATGATTTTTGGTTTCACACTGTTACACTATTACTTCACAGTACACTTACACCGTACCCTAAGTTGAAATATACCAGATTTTATTTAAAAAATAATATTTTTGTCGCTATGACTTATTTTTTTCGAGAAATCCTGAGATAAATATACATACACTTACGAATTGCACAAGTGTTCGGAAGGCTCAACAGATCTACGTACCTACTCAAGTTTTATCCAATTCTAATGATATCACATACATCTAGGTAAAATTATTTGTCTAGTTGGCATTGTTATTTAACTCCATTTTTGAATTCGATGAACAAATAACAATAACGGATAAAAAAAAACTGTGAAAGCACTCCGGGAGTGCCGGCAGAAGTGAAAACTTGAATATCAACATTGTGCATTTTTGATTTTTTGGAATAGTTATTATCAATACAAAAGTACTATCATTTTTGTGATAGAATACAACAAAAATAATAATAATAATAATACATTAATAATAATAATATAATATTTTTATAGAATACAATATTTATTTATTGCGCTATCGTACACAAACATTACAATTTATATTATATTAAATTACATTAAAAAGTTTATCTCTCAGAAAAATCAACTTACATCCATAATTTCGCCAACCGTCTTACGGTTTTTCGATCAGGTCACGTGTCCTGACGCGAGTTTCACATTTTTCCCCCATCCCACAAAAGTGCTCAACGCCGCTAAAGAAGTCTTCACTTCAAAAATACAGTAAATTATACATGATAAACTAAAATAAAACTAGCTGGCATCTTAAGCAAGTTTTCTAACAAACATATCTACACAAAAACATATGAAAATAGCGACCCGCCCCGGCTTCGCACGGGTGCAGTTATGATAAACAATAAAGATTTACGTATTTTTAACATAGCGCCATCTATTCAATACTTACTCAATCCAGTCAACAGATATCGCTATATGTTAGAATTGTTTGGAGCTAACAGATAATTGTGACTGCCAAATAATAGACAAATAATTTGCAATAAAATAATATTGCGACTTTAAATTAAGATGTAAGCTATCCTCCTACCTTTCAAGTGGGATCAAATTGCACACATTGTACTAAATTTGATTAAAATCGGAGTCCATCACGGACAAACACACGTAATTTTTATACATAAAAAGATAAGTGAAATATCAACAAACAAAGAAATATATCAAAATTATATTATTGATACGCGACTAAATAAACCAGACAACTTATTAATGCTTTCACAGTGTATTCAATAAGCCGAATCTTGAATCTCCAAGTCATTCCCAAGCATACTGTGTTTGCAATTTTACTACCTCATGTTGACACAGTGTCCCTTATCCAGTCACGTCTATCAGTGACACGGTGCCCTGGCTCAAATATTGACTACCCACTGCTCACGCAAACTTAATCATAAAGATCCAGATGTAAGTTTGCTGAATTGCAATTGTTAGGTTGGGTATCTAGCAATATTACTCATTTGATTGAGACACTGGCACACATCTTATCAGACATTCGAATATGTGAGTGGAGAGAGATTAGGTGCACTTTAGTATGTAATGGTATCTCTAAGTCTCTCAATTTGGTGTTGTAATAATTACTACTTACTACTAATGCAGGTTATAAAAAAATTTTGTTAAAAAATATGTAAAAAATTAAACACCTTCAAAAACAAACACTTTAGAGCGCTTTCACACTTAAGCGTTTTTAGCAGCGCGACGGTCGCGCGGCTGTCGCGCTGCTATCGATTTCATACATAAAATGACAGCAGGAAGCCCTTCACATTAGAGAGACGCGCTGCTGTCGCGCTGCTGACGCTCTAATGTGAAAGCGCACTAAAAGAACTTAAATAACGCCAAAAGGAAAAAAAAAACTCATTTGAATTCGGTGCATGATGTGCACGATGTCCTAGACTGGTGCTGTCCAATAAGGTTAACATCATGCTCTGACTTCAAATAGTTTGTTTCTCCTATTAGCGTTATTAGAGTCCTTTTAGTGTTTGTTTTTGAAAGCGTTTCAATTTTTAATGTTTTTTTTTTTATAAAAATAACTAAAATCGAACAGAAAAAAAATTTTTTTACAAGTGTACTTGATTGAACTAACATAGTTTTTAAAACTTTTTCCTTAATGTAACAAATATTTGAATGAAAACCGCATCAAAATCAGTCCAGCCGAACGCGAGGTATACGCGGACAAACATACAGGTCGAACTGACAACGTTTTTTTTTTGAGTCGGTGAAAAACTAAATTGTTAGTTACACTGATTTATGATATTATAAGTACGATGCTAAAACATCGTTTCAATCAACTATTTATCAATTGTTTTGTTACCTCATTTAACATTTTCAAGATTGCTAAATGTTAATAAAATCAACCCAAATACATTCTTAAACGGTACCAAAAATGTACACCCACGTACTGAAAATATTTGTTTATTGTTCAAAATTAAAACAATTCATTTGTAAATATCGACAGTGTGATTATTTTGACAATTAACCGGACTTAATAGGAGTAAAGGAGGGCTGACCCAGGAAATCTGCTTATTGTGACCCTAGTGATTCCGGAGCTCCTGTAAGCCCCTTAACGTAAAGCCTTGTCGACAGCTAATAGGAGAAGACACAGACCATTCTAACATTGAAGTGTCACAATAAAATGACTTGAATCTAAGCAAAATTGAGGAACGAATATTTCAGTGTAAGTGCTTGAACTACCAGATTCGGAACAAAAGTTTCAAGAAAAATAACTAAGCTGTAATGAAATGTGATTTCAAGCGGCTTTTTGGCTACCAGGAGCTATATTTGAATCACGCGCGTCAATATGGCTATGATTAGTAATCGATTTGTGAATGAAAATCAGTTGAAATCCACACCACCCATTTAAAGAAAGATAAACAACTTTGTACCAACAACAGCGTCTACAATAACGGTAGTTTTAACCGACTTCAAAAAAGGAGGAGGTTATCATTCGACTGTATGTTTTTCTTTGTGACTATGTTACCTCATATCTCAGTCATTTGTCAACCGATTCGAAAGTTTGCCTAAAATGGCTTCCTGAGTTTATTTAAGACATTTTAGGGCATTTTAGTTTTTAAGGCGGTTTTTCCTTTTTTTATTATTTTTTTTTCGAACAATAATCACTCGGAAAGTTGACGCAAAAATAGAGCTCCAAGCGATTCATTATTTTTCCATAGTTTCTGGTATCAATAGTATCCATGCTCTTTAGCTATGCTTACGAGTAGTTGGAAAAGTCAGAGTTAAGCGTGTGAGTACTTTAACCATTTTGTCTTGCAGCCATAGTAAATAAACAAGTCTGTTCTCTGTGGTGTGTGACGACACACAGCATCACTCATACGTCAACTGACCTTTAATAAATAATATTGTTTTATCTTGTAAAATATTCCTAGATAAGTGAAAGGTCACAGGTTAAGGAAATGTCATGTGACGTATAATTAAGTAGGAAAATCGTGTATATAAACCTCTGGAAAATGTACAATAAAGAGAGTTCAGTTACAACCACCCAACAACCATCTTGTCTTACTTCAACACCACCGCCGCGCCCCGACTATACATGACTTAAAATTAGGTTACAGTGAGTTCTTATATCTAGGTATATCTAGGTTATACAATAAAATATTTTACTTTATCTAACTATATAGTGAGTTATGTTATTGTTTCATTTAAAACAGGTTAAAATGTTCACTTATCCAATGCATAATAATATATTATATCTATATAGGTGTACAAAGAATGATAAATTAACCTTTAAAAAAAACAATTAGAAATATTCAATCAAATAACAAGTCACATTAATACTCAAATTAAAATATACATAGGTATACCTAGTGGAAACCTTATACCTGTTTTTAACTAAATTTCATCTATTAATGTGTGAGCAAAGCCACAGACAAAAATTAGTCTCTTAAAACATTATTTAGCTACGTCAACGTCAACTTTAAAGTGTATTTATTAATTATGTGATATAAGTTCCATGACCTTCATCTCATTAAATTATACAATGATATGAAGCATATAAATTTTTAGCATACCATCCATTTACCGAACAAAACTTATATTTTTCCTTACATTCTCAAAAATTGGCACATTAAAACTTCATTTTTTTATCAATTGGCACATTACAAATACTCAACATCTTCATTATTTATCCAACCCTTTAGGTACATTTATACTTATTTGGCGTATCTACCTATCATCTTACTTGCATACTTGCATATTTGGGTACTTATTATTTTACTGAGGCCGGCCGGCTCTACAATATTTATATACATATTATTTTTAGGTAACAGTCTTATTTATTTTATTTATAGTCGACTAATTATTATTAACAGACATTTTAGTCCTTAATGCTATGCATAGACTTATTTTAAAGTTCATGTTTTAAGATCGCTTGATCTCCAACTATTTTCACGGAGAGAAACTCGTCTGCACCACGATCAAATGAAGGATCTGATACCCTTGACTGAACCTTGTACCCTTATTACACCATTTTATAACGAGTCCTCTTTTAAGATCTTTATTGACCTCCAACACCTTACACGAAAAAAACTAGTTTACATCATGTTAAAACTGAAGGATTCGACATCTTTTTGTACCTCTTAATAAACGCCATTAGTACCTTAATCAATAACATATAGAGCTCTTTCATATCTAAAATCTATCATTTCCAACCGTGATGTACAAACCAACAAAATTAATTCCTTAGCATAAATGACTTTGTTTACTTATGGTTGATCAGGCCATTCATGATGCAAAATATTTCTACTAAGTATTCCTTGACTGACTATGCAATTACGAGTACGTTTCCGTCATACAAACATAACCAACTTGAAATTTCTTTCATTAATCCATCTATCTACATAAATAACAATTCCATTTCGAATGTAACTAATGTACTCTAGGTTACAAAAGATTTTAATACATTCATACCGTCTCAAAACTCAATCTATAAAACACTTTACACTACAATCTTAGTATTGTTTATTTTTTTATCTACTACGTCCATGGAACTATACACCTCTTAGATAGAAATAAAAGTAGCAATTTAAAAAAATACTAAATGTGTATTAAGTAATTACTACAAGAAAAGGATATGTAATACAAAAGTATTTGGTTATGAAATAGTTTGAGGTACCAACTACATAATCTAACTAGTTTTAACTGTAACATATACATTTAATTATAGATATAAGTAACTCATGTAGGCACATGCCATGTTTTAAAAACTAAAATTTCAATATCTGAAAACCAAAATTACTTTTCTTATTTTGTACAATTTTACTTAAGCCAAAAATGTATAATTTTTGTCTCTTTAAGGGGGAAGGTGTGGTGTATGACGACACACAGCATCACTCATACGTCAACTGACCTTTAATAAATAATATTGTTTTATTATCTTGTAAAATATTCCTAGTTAAGTAAAAGGTCACAGGTTAAGGAAATGTCATGTGACGTATAATTAAGTAGGAAAATCGTGTATATAAACCTCTGGAAAATGAACAATAAAGAGAGTTCAGTTACAACCACCCAACAACCACCTTGTCTTACTTCAACACCACCGCCGCGCCCCGCGTAATTCCATATCTGATAATATCTGAGTTGTGGTCAATGGTTTAAGTTCCCTACCGTGCCCATCTTAAGTTCGGATCCATTGCAACAGCGTCTGAGTGACATCCCTTGATGGATTGTGATTGATAGCTAGACTGTTATGAAGGTTTTACATTCCAAGAGCTTTTGCATTACGATTCCATGTAGTTGAATACCATTAGACCCTTTACACACTACGACTTTTAGCATCCATGCAGTGCACGCGACAGCATCGCGACTCACGCTATTAACACAATGGCATCAATTCTGTAGCGCATTAGTATCAATATAGTTGCAAATATACAGCACATAATTTGACATTACCAGCTTGTGCTCGGTTACTGCATTCTGCGCTAGCATCGCGACCGCATCAATGCTTAAAGAAGCAGAGTGTATAAAGGTTGACCATTTGCAACTGCATCGATGCTGCATCGCGACTGCATCACTGCTAAAGTTGCAGTGTGCAAAGAGTTTTAGCGGTAATGATGCGGGTGAAAATTACGTCTAGAGGTATCAAATATTATTTTTCTAACTAGGCACTGCAGTAGTGCCTAATTAGAAAAATAATATTAGTAACTTTAAATATTCGGTAAAGAAAAAAAACAATTTTATACCAAGATTTTGACCGTTTTTTTGTCTTTAAAGCGAATTGATCCAAAAACCACGTATTGATTAAATAAAGTCTATTGATTAAATAAATAAACCTACGCATACCGTAAAATGGGGTGAGTAGGGATCACGGGGTGACAAGGGACAGCGAGGCCGCACAAATTTACCCTGTTTATTATGGTTTACATTGGTTTTGGATTCAAAGACAAAGATTTCTTTTAAAATTTTAGAAGTATTTTGTTTTATATCCTTGCAACACCGATACCCCCAAGTTACTAGATTTAAGAAAAAAACGCTGTCAAAGTTAAGTGTCTAGAAGCAACGGTTATTTATCGGTTAAAAACTTTGATATTGTGGTATAATTAGGAAGTATTGAGCTAAGGGACCAATTGAAAACTGTTTTGGGACTGTCTAAGATTTCGAAAATCAAAAAAAGTAAGTTTACTTTTGTCATTTAGCTCAGTAAGATATCAATTTGTGTAACAACTGAATTTATATGTTATCTTGGGGTGTGTAGGGCTGCCAAATGGGGAGAGTCGGGATGTGAACCGGGTGAGTCAAGACGACGAATGGGGGGACTTGGTTCATCTTTGGGTTGACTAGGGACAGTAAAGGGGTGTGTTGGGTTAATCGGCCTAGGGTTGTCAATAAGATATTATGGTTGTTTATTCTTAACTACGTAATACGCAAGTAGGTACCAAGAAAGCAGTTTGTTATGGAGTGACTTTTAAGACTAAGAAACAATTAAAGGTGACTACAGAAAGTAAAAAAGAAAATCAGCATCATCAAGAAATTAAAAAGACAGACAGACACAGTAATAATTCAGATAATATGAGTGAAAACAATAAATTTAACGAAAAACAAGAGTCAATAGTGGGAAGCTACGAGGGTCAAACTGAAAGTTCTTAGAAAATCAAAAACTGATTACATTAGCCAGTTATTAGTTTTATTATATCTTTTCAAAATATTGTCCATTGACGTCAATACACCGCTGCATGCGATGGAACCACTGGGAAAAGCACTTTGCCCACTCGTCCTTAGGGGTCTCTTCAATGGCATCGCGATACGCAGCCACCGCTTCTTCAGCATTCATAAACCGCTTTCCTTTAAGTTTTTCTTTAATTTTTGGAAATAAATAAAAATCACAAGGCGCGAGGTCGGGGCTATACGGCGGGTGACCCAGTAATTCAACGTTTGATGTCGCCAAATAGTCGATCGTTCGCTTGGCGGTGTGCGACGAGACGTTGTTGTGGTGAAGGAGGATCCTACTGCGAGGTCGTTTCTCTCGAACTTTTTCCAAGACAAGTGGCAAACAATTGGTAGTGTACCATTCTGCAGAAACTGTTTTTTGATCCTCTAACACAAATGTTGCGAAATGACCTATCCTTCCAAAGAACGAGGCCACCATTTTTTTTCCCGCACTTCGATCTCTCTTCACTTTAGTTGGTAACTCCTCGAAAGGAAACACCCACTGAGCAGATTGTCTTTTGGTTTCAGGATCATAACAGTAAATCCAGCTTTCGTCACCTGTTAGTATGTCGAACACAGCATTTGAGTCACCTCCGTTAAATCTTTCAATCATTTTACGGCACCAATCCACACGATGGAGTTTTTGAGCCTTAGTCAAATTATGAGGTATCCACCGGACGCAAAGCTTCCTGACCGCTAAATGTTCGTGCAGGATTTTGTGCACTTGACTCATACCGATGCCTAAGCTTGTCCGAATCTGCTGATAGGTCACTCTTTTGTCAGTCTCTATCATACGCCGCACAACACAGATGTTATTTTCAGTCGTCGCCGTAGAAGGCCGTCCCTCACGTACATCATCAGTGAGATTAGTGCGACCACGTTTAAACTCATTAAACCAGTTGTCAACAGTCGCACGAGATAGGGCTTCATCGTGAAAGGCCAATCGTAGTCTATCATAACTTTCTTGTTGCCTTAAATGACATCGAAAGTCATAAAAAATCATTGCACGAAAATTTTCTCGTGTTAAATTCATGTTGACGTGACACAGACAATTTTCAATTTGCCGCCAAATCGTAAAACAAATGACAAATGAATGAAATATATACTCAGTAATATTGGCAAAGAGTTCTATTTTCAAATTTTAGAATATTTTTTTTATTATATTGTTTATAAGTGGCCAGTTCTAAGAACTTTCAGTTTGACCCTCGTATGCTTAGCAACAATCTCGTGAAATAAGTGTTTCCGAGAGAAGTCTTCTTTCTGAAGTAAACATTAATGGTAGCTTGGCGAAGCAGAGAATCGAATTTGACAGTATGGAAATCAGTGATATGCCCATTGTTTTTGGTGATGATTTAGATTACCACCATGAAGTTACTGTTTTATCCGAAAACGAAGAAAATGCTCATAAAAAGGAAAACAATATTTATAATGATGAGACGACGACCAAGTCATCGAAACCAAAGAAACAAATAAACGTTATAACTGACGTAAAATTAAAATTACCATTACCCTTGCCAAAAAAAAAGTGCAATTAAGAAAAAAAATTATAATGATATGGAAGAAATACTAAGAATATTAGAAGATTAGAAAAGGCACATAGAAGCGAGAAGAATACTTTAAAGGAGAGATAAAACTTTTGTTTGATACTAATTAGAATAGAATTACACACAGATTTTATGGTTGTTGTTTTGTTGTTGTTGTTTAGTTTAACAAAAAATGAGAGAAGTTAATTTGTAAGAAAGTTAATTGTTGATTTATAATACAGATACCTTATTTTTGTTTTCATTTATACATTTCATTAGCATAATCTCCTAGCATTGAACATTATCATCGTTAACTATTTGAACAAAGGTACCTAGGTACATCCGATAAGACTTAATTTCCAAAATGTAAAAGTGTCAAACCTACGAAAATTCCCAACTCGCCCATTTAATGACCCTTGTAACCCCAAGCACGGGGTGAGTTGAGATTGCACACTTTTTGGTATTTATTGGTGTTTATAAGGATAATTGCACCAAAATAACTAGACAAAGTTAAAATTTAAGAAGCCGGAAAGTAGCCATAAAATTTATAATTTTTATATTAATATACTAGACACTAAAATTTGGTTCCAAAGTTTGAAGTTGTCCCTACTCCCCCCATTTTACTAGCTAATTGGTACGCATATTTTTTTTGTTTGTTCGAAAAAAAAACGAATCGATAATACTCGATTTCGCTGAACATACCGTGGAGGAGTGGGGGGTGTAACTGACAGACATTAGTTTTCTCTAACACCGGTTACCCTCTCTTACACTATCATTTGGACATCGTCTATGTAAACGCTCCATTTCTTCCAATATTCAGAACTTATTTAAATCGTATGCGTAGAAAAAGAAGTACATAAACAACATCGTCTGTTTAATTTGGGCTACGGTCTGATGTCGCGTATCTTTTGTTTATCAAATAACTTCACTGCAGATATTTACGTGACTGTGTGATGGATTGTTTGCGTAATGAACAATGTATAGACTCCGTGGTTTTGGAATGGTTTTCATCACTTCATTTATAAAATAAAGGTTGATGTACCACAAGGTGAAAGTGTTAAAACCAAAGATATGCATGTAGAAAGATGACGCGATGTATTTCCTATCTTTTTACCTTAAAAAATGAGGCTATTGATTCGACCTGAAAGTGTGTGATATCGTCAGAATTGAATAAAATGTTAGTATGTTATCTATCTAATAAGACTTCTTAACGCGTGTGCAAAATTTCATAGGTGTATGTGTTGACGGTGGCTCATCTTTGAATTTGTATTGATCTTTATTTGAAGGTAAAATGAAACTACTAGCTAGTAAGTAATATTTGTCCACCTACAATGTGCAAAAATGTTATTGACCGCGGTACGCCGCAAGCCCTCGGGCAGTCTGTAAGCATCTCCGGGCGCGAGCGCATGTCGCTTTCTGAAACTGTATTTTCACGTGTTTGCCGAAATAAACGTCTAAAGTGTGCTATCATCTTTTAATCAGCAACCTATAGTCTACAGTGCTTGGTTTTCGAGCCAGATCTGATGATTAGCCGCACTCCAATGAAGATGGTTAACACGCGTAGCACCACCCGTCGTGACAAAGATAACCTCTGTGAAGAAAATGCTACGTGTGAATTCACAGCCGGCCCATCGAATAGCGTCAAGACCGAACCTTGTCGGCTGCATGAAGTACCACCAACCGCAACATGCGCCAGCAGACCAGGCCCGTCTACCAGCATCAAGTTTGGATCGTGTCCGCCTCCTAAAGTACCTTCGAAAGCTGCGTCGATCTGTTCCAAGCAATCGTGTGCTTCGTTCGAAGCGCGGCGGAAGAGTCTGTTGCTGGAAGCTGAAAAGAGAAAAGCTGAAATTAAGATGCAACTTATAGATAAGCAGCTAGAAGCAGACCTAGCTAACCTGGAGGAAGAACTTTACAGTCCACGCGATGGTAGTGAATCAGATGCACGTCGTGAAGTCGAGAACTGGATGGAGAAAAGCCAGCTGGAATTGGATAAGCAGGAAGTCCACGCAAGTGAACCTAATAAGGGCTTCCAGCACCCGCCGGTGACGAATACTGGCACTTTAAATGGCACAATTCAGATGCTGGCTGCTGCTGTGAAAAATCTAAGTACTCCCTCCGCTCAAGTAAACTCAGACTCGAAACTATTGAGCCGCTTAAGTACGCCCAAAGAGTTGCCAGAGTTTGCGGGTGACCCGTTGGACTGGCTTCAATTTAAGCAAAGTTACGAGGAGTCAACGACGTTGTGCAACTTCACCCAAAAGGAAAATCTATGGCGGTTAAGGAAATGCTTACGCGGACAAGCAAAAGAAGCCGTGTCAGCTTTGTTCATAAGTGCTACTTCACCTGAACGCATAATGTCAACCTTGGAGCTTCGTTTCGGCGACCCTGATAATATACTGTCTCGTCTAACTCAGGACCTTAAGAAAATACAACCCTTATCACAAGATTACCAAAAGGACATAGTGATATTTTCCGTGAAAGTGCAGAATTTCGTGGAAGCTGTACGAGCCGTCGGCAAGGAAGAATATATTCAAGGTATGAGTACAGTATCTACCATACTAGCTAAAATGCCGACAATACTCCTTTCTAAGTGGACAGATTACAGCTTTCCTATTATCCAAACTAAGCCTAATAAGTCACGATTAGAGATATTGTCTGAGTTTTTAAACGCCGAGGCTATTAAAGTATCTGCAACTGCGAATATCTATACATTAAATGCACGCACAGATACATATAAACAAAGGCAGACTGATATCAGCAACGCAAGGTCACATACTGTTTTATTGCAAGCTGAAAAACAAAGCGATGATATGCAGTGCCAGTTCTGTCGTGCATCGAAACATAAGCTCGTTGATTGCAAGAAGTTCAGAAAAACATTATGCAAAGCGAGATGGCAATATGTTAAACGCTACGGCATCTGTTTCAAATGTTTGGAAGCAAAACACCTGAGAGATGCGTGCCCTGCGCCGGCCTGCGATAAGGATAACTGTGGCCGCGCGCATCACAACTTGCTTCACTATCCAAACAAACATAACACCGAGGATGCGCCGCAACAGGAGCCCGAGCAGTCGCAGCGTGAGTCAGCCACCGTGTCTACGGTCGAGACGGTTACGCATGTAAACTCGAGTGTGTGTAAAGTGCTTTTAAAAGTAGTGCCGGTACGTGTGTATACTAAAGACGGCGGTTATATCGACACAAGTGCGTTACTCGATGATGGTTCCACAGTGACTATGATAAGCGCCGAACTTGCCGATCGCGCCGGACTTCGCGGGCGCCGTGAATCGATGCATGTGTGCGGGCCGTGGAGTGATAACAAACTGGTTTGCGATACGACGGTGTTAGACTTGCGGCTATCTGGTATAGACAATAAGGTGTACTGTGTGAAAGCTCGTAGTGTTAAAGAATTAAACTTGCCAATACAAAAGTTGTCCGTAGTAAATTGTGACATGTTTGATCATTTGCAAAGTATTAAAAATACATTGTGTAACGTTGATACGAAGCCTGAAAATCCTTATAGGGCAAGATAATTGCCAGCTGTTGTTACCTGTAAAAGTTGTGTTAGGTAAATCATATGAGCCGTCAGCAACACTCACACCGTTAGGCTGGAGCGTTCACGGCAGTGTAAACATACCTAAGGGGCCGCGCGGCGCGACCTGCGCCGGCACACCGGGACTAGACGACGCCAACGCTATTCTGCACGTCGCCGAGCTGCGCTCTGAGGAGCGGGAGCTGCGGGCGCTGCATGAGGAGGTACGTCGGGCGTTTACGGTCGAGGCGATGGGAGTGGCAGGTAAGCCTAGGGTTAACGTAGATGATGCTCGCGCTCTCGAGCAGCTTGAGCGGACTGTACAGCTGATTGACGGCAGATGGCACGTCGGTCTGCCATGGAGGAACCCCGATTGTACTATGCCTGACACTTATTGTAATGCTCTAAAAAGGTTAGAAGGGGTGGAACGAAAAATGAAGAAGGATACAGGATACGCTGAAAGGTATGCCGAAAGGATTGAACATTTATTAAGTAATTCTTTTGCTAGGGAACTTAAGAACTCTCAACGCACCGAAAGGACGTGGCACCTGCCACATTTTGGCGTTGATAACCCGAACAAAAGGAAACTGCGTCTTGTGTTTGACGCTGCTAATGAAGTTGAAGGTTTGTGCCTGAATGATTATTTGTTAAAGGGACCTGACCTACTTACCTCACTATTCGGTATAATGCTTCGATTTAGGGAGGATCGCATAGCCGTGACAGGTGACATACAGGATATGTTTCTACGAATTAAAATCTTATTGTCTGATCAAGACGCTCTGAGGTTCTTGTGGAGGGACAGCTCTGATGATCCAGTACGTACCTACGCAATGACGTCACTTATATTTGGCGCGAAGTGTTCGCCCTTCGTAGCGCAATTTGTGAAAAATAAAAATGCGCAGCGGTATGAGTCATCCATGCCAGCTGCAGTAGATGCCATAGTAAACTCTCATTACATGGATGACTACATACAAAGCTTACCCGATGAGAAAACAGCTATCGATATGGTACATAACATTTCGCATATCCACAAAGAAGGCGGTTTTCACATGCGTAACTGGACTAGTAACAGTGTAGCTGTACTAGACTCCGTTCCAAAGGAAACACTAGGTACTGAGGCCGTAAAGTTTAAGATTGATCAGCAATGTGATGGCGAGCGTACGCTGGGACTTATTTGGTATCCGAGTACGGACGAGTTGGCGTTCGATGTCTCGTTCAAGCGCATTCCCGAGGCTATTATGCAGGGTAAGGAAAGGCCAACCAAAAGAATTATGCTTCGTGTTGTAATGTCTATTTATGACGTGTATGGGTTTTTGTCTCCCTTCACTATCCAAGGTAAAATCATGCTGCAGGCTACCTGGCGGTCGAAGATTGGCTGGGACGATGCCATTCCTAAGGATTTATATTGTAAGTGGCTCAAATGGATTGAATTACTCCAGTTAATTGATAAGATTCGCATACCGCGTTGTTATCAGAGCATTCCTGTATGTGCGAGCGAGACAAAAGATGAACCTGCCTCCAGTGCCGCCGTAGCCCCGCCACTCGATGATGCTACGAAATTGACTACGAACGCGTCTAGGCGAGTGGCCGGCTACGAGAAATGCTACGACATGAGATCCGCTGATACGAAAAACTCGCCGCCGCACACGGAATGTTATAGAAACCTACAGTTGCATGTATTTAGTGACGCTGGACAACAGGCGCTGTGTGCGGCCGCATACTGGCGATGGATTTCTAGCGATAATAAAATATGCGTTGCATTAGTCGCGAGTAAATGTCGAGTTGCGCCGGTCAAACCAGTAACTATGCCACGTCTTGAGCTTCAGGCAGCGTTACTGGCCGCAAGGCTAGCTCACACTATTGCTACGGAACATAAGTTGAAACCCGAGCAACGGTATTTTTGGTGTGATTCTACCACCGTGTTGCACTGGTTGCGTAACAATACGCGTACGTATAAAGCTTTTGAAGCAAACCGACTTGGGGAAATCGATGACCTTACCGGTGTCTCGGAGTGGCGATACGTGCCTACGAAACTCAACATAGCTGATATAGCGACACGAGATGTTTTTAATTATGATTGTTTTGTTAATGAGTGGTTTCGAGGCCCTCAGTTTTTGTACGAGGATACTACCTGCTGGCCTCACGATGTTGTAGATCCTGAAAATAAAGAATTGATTAATTTGGTAACAAATTGTACAGAAGGTATAAATAAAAGTTCAGACTTACCTGTTCCTGACGCGAAGGTTTTTTCTTCGTGGCTCCGTTTGCTGAGGTCTGCTGCCGCGGTTCTTAAATTTATAAATAAATGCAGAAAACTTACCAGTGTCGATGAAAGCGTGATGATGAAGCAAGCAGAGTGTCTGCTGTTGAAAAGGGCTCAAGTGGACTCATTTGGCGCTGAAATTAATCTTCTAAAATGTGGTAAGTGCATTCCGCGCGACAGCAGACTACGCAATTTATCGCCATATCTAGATGAGCAAGGGCTTCTTCGTGTAGGCGGCCGTATTGATGCCGTTTCTGATGTTGCATTGGAAACCAAACGACCTTACATCATTGATGGACGTCACCCAATTACTAAGCTCATAGTCCGGCATTACCACGTAAAGGCAGCACTTGGTAATCAAGAAGCTGTTGTGAACCATTTGAAGCAGATGTACTGGGTAATCAGAATACGTCCAGCAGTTAAGGAAGTTGCGTCTAAATGTTTCTTTTGCAGATTGCGTAGAGTCAAACCAGCTGTTCCTAGAATGGGTGACTTACCTGAGGCGAGGATGGCGCACCATCAGCGACCGTTTACCTTCTGTGGCATTGATCTCTTCGGTCCAATGGAGGTCGTGGTAGGCAGACGACGCGAAAAAAGGTATGGTGTCTTGTTTACATGCCTCACGATCCGCGCGATCCATGTTGAAGTGGTGCATTTCCTGACTACTGATTCTCTTATTATGGCTCTTCGCCGCATGTCCTGTCGAAGAGGTTGGCCACGTTACATATACTCGGACAATGGGACTAATTTGCGAGGCGCTGACGTGGAGCTCAGTAAGGCGATGCAGGAACTCGATGACGATGCCCTTAGAATGGAAGCAGTGAACAATGGGGCGCTGTGGACCTTTATTCCCCCAGCCAGCCCGCATTGGGGTGGGGCATGGGAAAGTCTTATTCGCAGCGTTAAGTCCTCACTTCGTGTTATACTCAAAGAACGAGCTCCTAAGGACGAAGTGTTGAGGACCCTCTTGGTCGAAGTTGAGAATATTGTCAACGGTCGCCCGCTGACCCATGTTTCAGTTGAGCCTGGCAGTGCTGAGTCAATAACGCCAAATCACTTTCTCATTGGTTCATCTAGCAACTTACCTATAGCAGGAGTTTTTGATGACTCGGACTTGTTTCTGAGAAAGCAATGGCGGCAGGCGCAGAGGCTAACCGACATGTACTGGCAACGTTGGCTCAAAGAGTACTTGCCAACTCTTGTCCCTAGAACCAAGTGGCACCAGGAGCAGAACCCTTTGAAGGTAGGTGATCTTGTTTTCATTGCAGATCCAGACTGGCCTAGAAATACTTGGCCTCGAGGCATAATAGATAAGGTGCTTCCAGGCAAGGACGGTCGAGTACGGGTCGTGGAAGTGCGAACTTCACGAGGTGTCTTGCGTAGATCTGCGGCGCGCGTCGCCCCTATTCCTTTAAGTTTAGAGTGCTGACCCAGCACTGGGGTGGGGAGTGTTGACGGTGGCTCATCTTTGAATTTGTATTGATCTTTATTTGAAGGTAAAATGAAACTACTAGCTAGTAAGTAATATTTGTCCACCTACAATGTGCAAAAATGTTATTGACCGCGGTACGCCGCAAGCCCTCGGGCAGTCTGCAAGCATCTCCGGGCGCGAGCGCATGTCGCTTTCTGAAACTGTATTTTCACGTGTTTGTCGAAATAAACGTCTAAAGTGTGCTATCATCTTTTAATCAGCAACCTATAGTCTACAGTATGTATGTTTGTGTATTTGTATGTTTGTCTCAGAATTTCTCGAAAACGAGAACTAATAGCGAGATTATTATTTTTTAAGTTCAATCATATTAGTCATAGTCACTGCATTGTGGGTGATGTATTGTGTAAAACTAAACGTTTGTTTATAGCTCAACCGTTACCTCATAAAAGGATTTCAGCGAGGTTTGCCTGACAGATGGGTTTGTTTGAAAATTAAGTCAATCGCAAAGTTCGGCGCCGTGGCAGAGTCGAAACTAAATCATAACTGCTATGCTTCAAGATAGGATTTGCTTAGTCGTACCTAGGACTTTGATGGAGCTGAAAGATTTGTCTTAAACTTTCTGACTCAGATAGTACGAAGAAAATAAGCTTGTGAGCATTCTATGTTTAAAAACTTTTAGTTTCCGATCGCAAATAAGCTGGTTTTAAACCGACTTCAGGTTATTAATTCGACACTATGTTTTTTTTTGTGGCTGTGTTACCTTGTAACACAGTCATTTTTAGACCGATTTGAAAAAAAAAAAAAAAAAACTTCGATTTAGGTTATACCTTCTTGTTGGTCCCATTGTTGCCAAGTCGAGATCTGATGATGAGATCTTGGTGCAATCAAGGGTAACCATCAAATTTTAAAGGCATGTAAAGTGTTTTTACCGGAATCTTAATGTTAACGTGTTGTTACGTTAACATTGTGTGGAGCTGAGCTGATGGTGGAAGTCCTTAATGATTAGGAGTTATGCATTAAAAAGTTTTAAATAAACTCTGTACCATTTATGCTCTTATAATTGATGCTTAAGATGGTAAAAGTGATGGCACCAATTTAAAAAAGAAATTGTTCGCCTGAAATGGATTTCTTTCCTTTTAAGGGTGAAGAGTATTGAAGACGTTTTAGTGCATTTTTGTTTTGAAGTCAGTTATTATACTACTACAACTACAAAATTCATAAAGAAAATCACACTTAGACTTTGAAAAAAACTTTTTTATTTTGATCGCTTTGTCATCAATTACATTTTATGTAACTATAATGGTTAAATGAGTACTCCTCAAAATATCCAACATAAATAGACCTTTTAACATATGTTTTATCAACAATAATAGTTGTAGTCACAAAATAGCATTAATTGAAATATTTTACTTGAGTGCACGTTAATTCTGCATAAAGATTCCAAGAAGGTAATTAAACATCATAAACTCCTGTATTTTTTTTGCACAAGTAAGGATACAAGAAACAAAAACACTACAAACAATTAAGTACAATATTGGCCATCTTATCGCTGGAAGCGATCTCGTCCAGACAACTATTGGATAGAGGAAACAATGTTTATTATAGAGGTAGAAAGCGGTGGGCAAAAAGATGGCTAATATTGTAATATTACACTTTAGAGATGGTTACAGGTACAAAAACACTAAAATATCGTCGCAAACGTACAGGAAGCCTCTCAAGCAAACAAGTAATAAGCAAAAAATATAAATATACATACAGAAGGAAACACTTTAAAATAAATACTTTAACATTTATTTATTGATTATTATGGAACTGACACTGTAATGTACAAATGTAACAGAATTCAAAATTCGTGGCAAAGGAGCTGCACAAGCTGCCCCCTGTCACATTCGACCATGTAGATGTCACCAGGCTGTTAAAGGACATCACGTTCCTAAAAGCGAGTCTGGTCGAAGTGCACGCAAAGCTGGAAGCCTCAGAGAACACCATAAGTGACTTGCGTGCCAAAATGTCGCTATTAAGCAACACTGGCCCAGTAAGTAGGTCACCTGAAGCCTGCAATGTCATTACACGTCGCGAGGCGTCGAATGCATCGCTCAGCAGTTTCGGTTCGGCGCGAAATGATGCGTCAACCGTCGCGGTCACTGACATCGTCGGCGCTACTGCGCGCCCCGCCGCCCCGCCTGCAGCGCCTTGGGAAACATCACGCGTGTTGACGTCAACCCTGTCACATGCATATGCTGCAGCTACCGCTGGGAAGAGCAGTTTCACGGCTGTTCCAATGACGCTGGCATCACAGGCCGATAAATGTGATAACGAGGGCTTCACTAAGGTTCAGAGGAAGAAAAGGAAGCCCTCCACTCGCAATCAATGCGGCGCCGCACTGACTGGACCCAACCACCTGCTTCGGCCCGCAGTACCAGTGACGCTGCTCTACGTGTCCCGGCTCCATTACTCCACAAAGGTCGAGGAGATTGTAGAGTACATCAGAGTGAAGACCAAATACTTACTGAGGGTTGAACGGTTGGAATCTCGTCACAACACGAATTTCAATTCGTTTGTCGTGAGGGTTCCGACCGAACAGCTGTCGACCTTGCAAGCAGAGTTTTGGCCGAAGGGTGTTCAGTATCGTCAGTCTCGAAGACGGTTACCGGGCACCAAGTTGCGCAATACTACGCCGGCAAAATAGTGTTTTATTTTAATATTATTTCTGTTATGTTATATGTATGTTAGTCTGTAAGATATTTATTCTATGGGCCTAATTGCTTTTGTAATTATTTGTAGCCTGATTATAAATAAATAAATAAATAAAAAATTGTATATTGTTGAAATAATATTATGTTAATATAAGTTTGCATGCTGTATTTTATGATTAAATAGATTATAAGCAACTACTTAACTGGTATACAACTGGTAAATTGGTATACCAACCTGTGATCAACTTTCACCCATCCCTATTCATGGCAAATAAATGAATTATGAATTAGGAAATAAACGCACAAATGTCAATGTTTGCCTCTCCCTTAAAATGACACCAACATAAATCGTACATTATATTTTCTAAGACGATCTCCGTGGTGTAATGGTTAAGCATGCTGGATTTAAAGGCGTCGTCACTCCGAGGTCCCGTTCGGGTCAAAGTAGAAATCATTTTTTTTATACTGTCTCAGGTTTGGGTGTTGTGGTACCACCGTTGTGTGTAATTGGCTACTTACTTTAGGATCAGAGCAATAAATATGATTAGTGTCCATAATTTATTTATAAATACTAGCGGTCCCCCTTGACTTCTTCCCGTCGCAGCGTGATGTTTTATAATAAGGTTTGTAGTGAGTAAATCATATCATATAGACATATGCCGTTGCAAATTTTAATTTTACTGTTGAACTTTTAAAGTGGAACAATCCACACAACATTTTTTTATGTATCGTAAACAGTTAACGCTGCGTACGCAACGGAAGCTCTCAAAATTTTCATTCAATTTATTTTCTCCCTGTTTTTCAACATTGTCAATTGCTGCATTGCTTTCAAAAGTTGTATCGTAATGTGTTATAGCCTCAAGCTTTCCTCGATAAATAAGCTATCCAAAACAAAAAGCTTTTTTTTAAATCGGTCAAGTAGTTTGAGAGATTAGCGCGTTCAAACTAACAAACTCTTCAGTTTTCTAATATTTGTAATAAATTACCCTGAGTAAGTAATTATATATATATATATTTGTTGTAACAGTTTCTACGGCTTTCTACTTTAACCTTGTAAAATGTCCAACCTACGAGTTACACAGTAGAAATACCTAAAAATATGCAGCTGTTTGAGTTACTGTAGATTTTCAAATAACAGACAGCTTCTATGCTCAGGGCCTTCATCTACAACAAGTACGCAATATTTGTATGATCTCATTTCCCGAAGAACGTTCGAACAATTCGCTGCTAACAGACTGTTTGAAATTCATGCATTATTCAAAGCTGAGATTGAGACGAGTATAATTAGACCGGGCGAAGATAATGACGAACATTATGCTTTTTGGCGTTATTTTTGTACTTCGTTCTCTTCGTTACTAATCAAAAAGGCAAAATAAATCTGTCTTTTTCTTGTAATCGAAGCTTGGCAAAAATATTTATTTTAAGTAAATAACGGGAATTTTGAATCTTAGATTATTCTTTTGAACGAGAAAATGAACAATGTTGTGTTTTTTACAGTCCTAACAAAGGGAAATCAATGAAATTAGGTGCTATCGGTACTGATTTATGTATTTATAAAGTGCTCATAAGTGTACTAAAGATCATCACGATCGGTTATAATAACTGGTGCAATTTTGAGCAATGAGAGCAAAATATTGTATGGGAAATTTAACATTTGAGCGGGATTTGTTTCTAGTAACTGCTGGTTATTATATTATTGAATCAATACAAAACTAAAACATCAGGGGCTCAATCAATATTTTTTATTAGAACTCGCCTCAATACGGCGTGTGATTTTTGGTGATTAATGTTTTATTTACGAAAACCGGATAAAATTTAATCAAATATAAAGATTCAAAACAAGGTAACGCTTGTTTTTTAGTACTTGCGTCAACATATCACGTAATTTCCGTCAACTTTCAATGTTTTTTTAACAAAAATAACAGGAATTTCAATGCGAGTGATTAAAAATAGAGCTCTAGCCCTATATTTGAAACACTCGCTTGAATACGGCGTGGGATTTTCGTTAAATATTTAAATAAAAATGAATGAAAATCAGTAGAAATAAAGACATTACTATTACTCAAACAAAGTCAGATCGAATAGTCTATATTGTGTATCTGAAAATCGGCCATTAATGAATATCATACTCCATCTTGACGCGGGTAATTAAAAAATAGGGTTACAGATCTGCTAATACACCATGATCCATCGTTCTGTCATAACATCTGCAGCGAATTAGTTGTCCACACGAGTGCATCTGCCGCTGACGTGATTGACGCGGAGATGGATCGTGCACTGCGCGGTGCACTCACACAGTGCACATGCGTCACGCTGACGGTCCGGCAAGTGTTAGCTTAACTTTTGGACATGAAACAGAGTTTAACTAGACGTTATACATCTGCACCCAGTTTTGTTGGACCAGGTACCTAGACAGGTTGTTGTTTTGGTCAGTGACATCCAACTCGGGGATGATAATATGAGTTATACTTATTCTAAAAACAAAAACTTCAAATTATATGCAAGTTTTATAGCAGAAAACCACTTAACAAGCTAAAAAAACGAATGGGGAATCTCGTACAACCGCGTGTAGCTCGCGCGTTTCTACAAAATATTACGCCGTAGCTCGTAAGCTACAAAGAGGCGACCTGGCGTTGGTGGTTTTGACTCGCTCGCTAGTATCGCTATAATAAATTGATTTAGACTTGACTGGACACACTTGTTTGCAATACTTTGCTGGTTCAATTTATTTAGAAAAAATAATAGTTATTGCAATAAATTAGAACCATTTGGAATATTATTGGTTACCTACTTAAAGGGCCCATATTTTAAATTTGTCGTTCTATTACAGGTCACACCCTGTATGTTTGCATACAGCATTTGGACATAAACATATCTTACGATATATGTGGCTTCAACTTGTAATAAGTTCTTCCCGCAAATCAATACACTTTAAACCTGGCAAACTGAAACTTAATATTTATCGTCCCATCTCCCCCGAACCGCTCCGATTGCAACTCTTCAGGATCGCTTCATTCCCGCAGCGCAAGTTTACACACTGCCTCCGTAAGCAGGTACACCTCCAAGACTTTGTGGTTCAATGAATAACGATCGAGAGTATAGAGGGATCAAGTTGACACAGAAAAAAGAGGATTATTCTTCCATGGCTATGAAAATACGAAACAAAATACATTCAATGTGACGGTTATTTTGGTTAGGTGTAGACAAGGTCATTCAAGGTTTTTCATGGAAAGTCTTAGACCCTTTATACACTGCGACTTTTAGCAGCAATGCAGTCGCGATGCTAACGCGCGTTAGCATCGATGCAGTCGCAGCTTGTCAACCTTTACACAATGCGCTACTTTTAGTATCGATGCAGTCGCGATGATAACGCGCGTTAGCATCGATACTGTCGCTATGCAGAAGCTTGAAATTGTCAAATGATGTCAGTACATTATGTAGTAAGATGAATTATACTAACGCGCTTAAGTATCGATGCAGTCGCACTTCTCTAAACTAAATTTGTTCATTGCGTGAGTCGTGATGCTGAAGCGCGTTTTCAATACGCGCAACTGCATCAATAGTAAAATCGCAGTGTGTAAGGTGTTTTACGACTTGGCATTTTCCTTAGCATTTTTTATTACCCTGATTCAACCCACTGCTGGGCATTTCCCTATCTCCTCCACCTATCTCTGTTCGAAGCCCAGTCCCGCGCAAAGCTGACCAAATCGTCACACCATGTCTTTTTCAGTCTGCCTCTGCGGTGAAAGCCATTTATTGGTATCTTAAGCAATTATGTAGAAAAAAAATTTGGTAAAATGAAGGTTCCCTTTTTTCACATAAGTACGCTGTAATAGAAAAACTTAATTTAATGTTTTCTACTTACTTGATGGAACGAATAATTACCGAAGCACAAAGTTGCCATGAATTATTAATTCAGACACGAAAATAGTAGTGAAATAATATCCCGACAATATACTAATATACTCCGATAACGCCGCTGTCATTTTATGCCTACACTCCTAAGCCATCTATTCTGTTCCAACTGACATGTTCTACTAGTTCCAAGCTGGGAACTTAACTCGATCAAAATACTAACTGGGTTTGATCCTAAAGTTATACCGGGTTTAAAACTGAGCGAAATTCGGGTGGAGCGAGCGAATTTGATGTTCGTTGTTGCATATTGCTACGCTTTGCTGTTTCCAGGGTACTTGGGTATAATTCTAATTCAGCTCATTGGTTCCTATTCAACGATTTAATATCGTTTAGTACTTCGGAAGTGAGGAAAAACTTTGTGCGTGACTTAAAACGCCTTATTCACACACTATATGTGTTACTAATGATGACTTGGGTATGTGATCTTAGGTTTCAATTAACGATTTATTGTGTGGAGATACATTTAATGGAATTGTTAATGAGCGAGATAAACATTTCCGTAATTAAGTAAGGAACAGATTAAATATGTATGTAATTTTGACTTCATTTTTGAGAAATACGACGTCGTGCTACAGTGTAAAGAGGCAAATTAAATTAATAGTACTAGTTTTACTTTGAGTAACTATTTATTTAAGGCACCATTAAGCACCTACATATTTGTCCGCTTACTAAATCGCGATTTACGTAAGTACATATTTTTCTAAAATGTACTCCGTTGGGATTAAAGCTTTTTTTGTGTAAAGTTAAAGGCAAAAAGTCATAGTCTAATTTAGAACAATGATTTATACATAAAGTACATACATACAAAAACTTCAACGCTGATTTTCAATAAGATGGGACAAAACGACATTTGGCGGGATGCCACTTTTTCGTAATTTAAAAATAGTGCTGTTCCTAAATAATCGCAAAATTAAATTTAAATACAAATGATTATTGAAATAATTATGGTATAAATAAATACCTGTAGGTATAATTTGTGTTGTGTTAAAGTATAATAGCATGAATTATAATAGAATTATTACAAAAATCGACAGAAATAAAATCTGTTTGAAATCATGTTTTCTTTATTATCGCAAGGGAAAAAGATAGTCATTTTTAAATTATTAGGAAAGCTGTTTTATGTATTAAATTTAATCATAGCTCTGTTACGTTTTACATAAATTATCTATCCTCATAAGTTAAATCTCATTACCTATGGAAATTTCATATCCAAGTTCAATCAATCGCGTATAATCGAATGATTACAACACTTTTGCTCTACGCTTATACCATTAAAAAATAAAAAGTTCTATTTTAGCTGTCATTCTGGTCTATGTAATTAAAAATAAGAGTATAATTTCTTACACAAATGAGTTGACACTGTTTTTTAAACATAAACAGCGCCACTAAAATCAACAGCCACATCAAACAGTTTGATTGTTTGATGTGGCTGTTGATTTTAGCTCGTAAATAACCGCGCAGGCTGGCCCTAAAAAACTTGTTATCAGTTAGACTCACTTATTGGACTTGTCCTTATCTACTTTGCAAGTTACCAGGTATAGGGTTGGGGTGCAAAAATACCTCGAAGGCAAAAGCTCTCGAAGTTACGAAAGCCAAGTTAGATTTATCGTCGAAAATGAATATTATTAATAGTCAGATTCTTAGACTAAGTTTGAGTTTCTTTAAAGTTCGATAAATTTCAGCGTACAGATAGACAGCGACAAGGATCTTTTGATCGATTGACAGGGGGCGCTAGCATTCACCCAGGGTGGCGAATACCAAAAAAACTCCCTAAATTGATGGAGTTTAGGAAACTGCTTCGCTAATATTTATTACTCAATTATGGCAAAGTTAAAGAATATGGTTCTTATTTCAAGCAGTTTAAGCATGTATATTTGTATCATGATGTATATAGGTATTTAACGTTTATCATTCTAAGCGCAACATAACTATTTAAAGAATAACAACCAATAAAAAAATGAACTTAAGGAGTTAGAAATAATCATTTTATTTCAAATAAAAATTGTAAACAGAATATGTACGAAAGTATAACACCAGAAGACATTAGGAAAAATCTGGAAATCTTCTCTTGGTAAAAATCTCAAGATTGGGGAGATTTGGCTACTAGATTAGACACAAAGATTTGACAACCGTATATTTAAGGCAATATTAATAAATTTAGCCGTGCAGTGTCACAGTCTCTCCCGGCTAGTGTGGACAAAGGGTGTTTGAAAGGTACTAAAAACGTTTATGTTAGTTTTTTATTTTCACTGTCGGCCAAAAGGTTCATGTCGCACTGTATAGGCTGACATCCAGGTTTTTGTTTCGAAATATGACATATGCTAAGCAACAAATAATCTATATATAAAAGTCATGTTAGTTACACTATTTATAACTCTAGAACAGCTGAACCCATTTGGATGAAATTTGGTGGGGAGGTAGCTTTGAACCTGGAGAAGGACATACCATACTTTTTATTCTGATCGACGGGGCCGGGGCTGAGGCGGGACGAGGCCGGGAGGAAACAATAATCGCTGTGACCGCTTAACTTTTAAAATAACGGGGCTGGGTGGGACGGGGCTGGGGGTAAAAAAAGTTAGCTGGGTCCGCTAGTTTAAGATAAAAGTTAGGTATCATCTCGTTAATAGACTCACAGTTTGTATATTATTCTGACTTATCATCATTTATTCTATGTCTAAAAAGGTTCAAACAAACGCGTGAAGTTGGAAGCGTTAAAAAATTTTGTGTTAGTTATTCATCCGGCAGGAGCAAGAAAGTTTAGTGTTATTTTCGTATTGTTTACAGTTTAAAAGCCCGAAACATTTCTCACAGGTGCAATACAACAGTTGGCATTTATGAAAAAGCTTTTTTTCTTATAAATTTCGTACAAAAAATTTGATTGAAAACCCTAATTTTCTTCTGGAAATGGAAAACTAGACAAAAAAGAGGTATTGTAATCTCGTAAACAACCAAGACTGATATTATTTAATAGAAACTAGTTTGTTATTTTGAAAAATATTTTCAGCCTGTATAATATAGGTACACTAACTTTGATTATTGTGATTGGATTATATATGATTCCCTTAATCTCTTTTTTTCTCAAAACATAGCGTATAAACTCAAAGTGGTTTCTGCAAAAATACCTATTCAATTATAATGCTGATTCGGCCCTTTAAATTTAATCACTTAAAAAGAGAAGACGGGAGAATAACTGTGTGTACATATAACATTTAGAAGACAATGTATATATTGATGAATAATTACGAGTTGTACTCAAAATCACTACTAAATTGGTAATTTTTGCTTTGAGTTTAAACAGAATATCATAAAGATTTTCTATTATAAAAATCTAAAAGTGTTGAAATAACACGTTCGTTGAAAATAGCAGAGCATTATTTGATACTAGCAGTATCAAAGATCCTTTTGAGTCAATAATCTGCTGACAGCTCAATATTTGAACTTTTGAATTTGAACCTTGCGCAATGGTGAAAGAACTGTCAATAACACTGTTCGATGTTGCCACAATTTTCACTTCCAGCGATTTTCAGTATAAAAGTGTTGATACCAGAACGGGTTCCATATTTTGTTCTAAATGCTGACAGTATAAAACATATTATTAACTCAAATATTGTGAATAGGTATGAAAATTAATGCAAGTTTAAGAAGTAACTTACCAGTATACATATTTATTACAGCAAAGAAGCATTAAACGAGATCTTTGGGTTTAATAAAATAGCTCAAGCTTAGTGCATAGTTACAAAGTATCTAACAGTTGTAGATTTGATTTATTTCTTACGTTTATATATCAGTTAGTAGAGATTCCTTTAGCCAAATTTGCAATCACATACTTAGGTTTAAAGACATTTATTCTCATAAAAACTTACAGTTCATTTACAATGAGAATTTCTTAAACTAGAACTTAGAAAATTAATAAATACCCCTGGAGCAAGAGATTATTCTTATAATAATTATAATGGTTTGCATTTTTGCAATCTACTTAACGAGTGCAAGACTTTATAATAATGTATGTACATATTCTTTTATTTTGTTTTTAAATTTGTTAAAGTTCGTGCATTCTTTTATTTTGTTAGGTAATTTGTTATATATCTGAACACCTTCAAACATTATAGTTACTTTCACCGAATTACCAAACTATTACTGTGGCACAGCATATATTCGTTGTGTGTGTGTGTGTGCACGTCAGTCGCTGCACGAGGTTGATATTGGCCTGCATCAAATTGTCCGTCCGTGTTAGACACGGTCTGTACCTATACTGCACTCCACTGCACGCGCTGCATTAGACGACTGGATCGAGTTACTCGTATGTCATAGTGAATCATATTCTGAAACTACATTAGAACAGACAGACAAACTACATTAGAACAGATTGAAAGCGAATTATTGCTACCAAATAGTAGTAACAAAAGTGTGCTGTTATTATGACCAACCATGCTTTATTTTATTTAGTGTTATTTCATAACACAGTCGGACGGATCTTAGCATAATAATTTACGCCTGCATGTCGCAGTACTGAATTCCATTCAAAAATATGTTGATCGGAGGTAAGACATTGCCCATTCCGGAACTTTATTTAGCATTGCAATGCTCGCAATCTTTCAATTACAATCAAAATTTAGGCTAATGGTAAGTCCGAAGCACCAAACATAGGAAGTGATTCCAGAAATGTAAATGAGACCTTTTGAAAGGCAGTAGACGCTATAAAAGAAGCGGGAACGCGGGGAATTAAGTGAAAATGTACAGGAACAGTTGAACGGTAGGTACTAAAGGGAATTAGACAAAAAACAGAAAAAAGTCTAGCGCTCCGATAGGAATGTATCGAATTCCAATATTAGGGCAGCGCGGCGACGCGCCTGTATAGGGTGCATCGATAACTGCAGACTATAGTAATATCACGGTAATGTTATCGATATAGTATTGTAACTCGGCCGAATCTTCGAAATAAATACCTACAGCCGCGCGGTACCTAAACGTGCGAAAGGGCTGCCTGCCCGCCTCCAGCATTTTAATTAGAATTGCCTACTTTGTGTTTCCATTTAGTTTTGTGATTGTAAATATACTTTTTTTATGTAAACAAATAAAATATTTTGTGGATTGAATAGGAAGTCTTTAATTAAAATGCGTGTTGTTTTTTGATTGGTATAATTAATTAAAAAACATTATTGTGTTTAAATAACAAATCAGACGTATGGAATGCTTTATTATTATTTTTTAAAGTATATAGAATCCGCATTTTAATAGAAGGCTTCATTAAAAATTCATACGACCAAAAACATCACCATATATCATATTCGTCATATTAACACTTTTACGGACAGTACTCCAGACACAATAGAAATTTTATTGTTATCACGCCTATAGGCGGTCACTGTCCGCGAAAGAGTTAATAATATACTTTGAACTTATTTTTCGAAAAAGAAATGGCGCCGCTATTGTAAAAAAAACCACTCACCGTCCGTTCGTCATTGTGGCACAGTCGCGACTGTCTGCATGCCGAACGCGTGCCGTAATCGAGGCGCGTAGGTATAGCTCGCGTTTCGTCCATTTTTATGAAGTTGGAATACTGTATAGGTAACATTACCGTGGTAATATCAAACACTCCCTTACTCTGCGGCCTTGAATCATCCGAGAATTGCCTGCATTCTTCCAATAAATTATGCACCGGCCGCTGGCGCATAATAATTGTTACGAACACCCGATCTATTGTTTTATTATGAAGTAAGTAATTGGTTATACGTTTTTCTGTTTACATGGAGATTTTTATCTATTAATTATAATATTATATTCACACTTATTTTTATATTATTCTGTTTTTATGGATGTATTCTGTAGAATGGCAAAAAACGGAACCCTTATTGTTTCGTCAAGTCTGTCTGTCTGTAAGCGTGTCTGTTTGTTTGTCTTTTACAGCCACTTTATTCTGAAGCTATATGCATCATACTGTTGAAATTTGGTAGGAAGATGTATCCTGTTAACTGCTTTACGATTCTTATTCAATCCCATTTTTTGTCAAACCTTTGTGTACTATGGATTGGTCTCTTCAATTGAGGTTCCAAGAACATTTTTTTCTGAAAGTCTAACATTTGGGAGATAATTAATATAGATCTTGATAAATACTTTCAACGAAAATTAGTATGGACGGGATCGAACTAGTAGTTTTTGAGATCTAGCAAATATTCAACAACCGCAAACACAACTTTATTCTTAATACAAACACTATTAAAAACAAAGTTGTATTTGCTGTCAGTAAAATATTGTAGTAATTTAGCTGAATGGAAGAAAGTGAATTGCCTAGTTCAGTTAAAATTGGCACGGAACCCTCAGTGCGCGAGTCCGACTCGCACTTAGCTGTTTTTTTTTTTTTAATTGTAATTATTTCGATATTGTTTACTTTAGTAAATGTTATTAATGAATATTTTTGTCTGTATTCCATATCCTTTATTCCAGAAGTAAATATTTAAAGTATCGAAACTACAATGGTACAACACTCCGCTTCCCATAAGGCCTGTAAGTGTGAAGGAAACAAGTATGCGCTGCCGTAGAAGAAGCGAATTTTTCATATTAGTTTAGCTGGCAAAGTCTATCAGAAGTTTTTTCAATCTTTGCAAAAAGACAAATATCCTTTACACACATGACTTATAGCAGTGATACAGTCGGGATGCTAACGCGCATTAGCATCGATACAGTCACAATGCAGCAGCTGGAAATTGTCAAATTGTACTTAATTTTGGCGACTGCATCGATACTAACACGCGTTAGCATCATTGCCACTTGAGCATACTGATTCTCAGTATTATGTTCATTATCTTAGTTCTTCTACGTATTTCTTCATTTTTGATTCGATCGACTCTGTTGTAAACATAAAATCTTCAAATTCATAAAAAAAATACTATAATATCGCCTGTAGTTAGAGGATTTGTTAGTCAAAAAGACGGGGCCTTATTAGCAAGTGTATGATACATTCACGCTCTAGGTTTACAAAACGCTTAATAAGTGCGATTGAGATTGGAAGCCTGTGTTATTCTAACCACGGAAATTTATTAAGAATTGTTTAACAAAATAAAAATAATATCGATGTTTTCGTAGCACCACTACGCTGGTTGAAATTATTTGAAAGCTTGTGTGAAGTCGCCCGTGGTCGGGGCGAATAAATTGAATATTTTTCCTTTTGTTTGCTGTATCACTAAATGGTTTGCAGGCCTTTGTGTTCTACACTCGGGTGGCTATCGCCTTCATGTACATTTGAATTTCAATTTCAGTAAGTCGTACATGATGTTTGAATTAATTTGCTTTTGATATTAGACAAAAAACAAACGCAGTCTGGTAAAAGTAGTTAGATTCCGAGACGGGTGATAGGATATTATTGCAAACCTAGTATGAAAAAAACCGGCTAAGTGTGAGTCGGACTCGCGCACTGAGGGTTCCTTGCCAACTTTAACTAAATTAGGGTTGCACTTACTTCCACTTGTGTAGACCACAAGGTTTATATATATTGACCATTCCTAACTAGGGCAGATAGGTGGAAACTAAGTAAGAGTTAACTTACATTTAAATTAAATGTCATCCTCATCATCTTTATCACATTTTTGAGACTTATTACTTCAGTGAAGCTATAAATAAAACTTGAAGTATTGAAATAAGTTGATTGACTCATATTCATATTTTATCGTGGGGAGCTTAGCTAAGCGTATTTACAAAGTATTAATTATTAGAAAATTCAAACCAAAACACCAAATTCCGCAGGTCATTTTTACCTAAAGCGTTCCTTTCCCGACCCGCCTCAGAGACACGTCTGCCCGCGGACGGCTGTCAGTTGCCTCTTTTGAGCTCGCAAACTGATCTCTCGCTTTGATACAGTAGGTACGTTTGTTATTGTAAACGTTTTAATAAGTAAGTTTTTATACTATGTGGGCGGTTTGTTTATTCGTTTTCACTTTGTTTGCGGTTTGTATGACGTTATGTAACCTTATAAAAAATATTTTAACTATTCGCACATCAGCAAATAGTTTTAAGGGGTTCCGTAGCCAAATGGCAAAAAACGGAACCCTTATAGATTCGTCAAGTCTGCCTGTCCATCTGTCTGTCCGTCCGTATGTCACGGTCACTTTTTTCTGTAACTATAGGTATCACACTGTTCAAAATTGGTAGGAAAATGTATCCTGTTAACCGCTTTACGATTCTTATACAAAAAATAATAATAATGATATTTAAAGGGAGGCTCCCATGCATGAAACTAAAACCAAAATATTTATTTTGAAAACCTATATATACGTTTATACATAGACGTACCCAAAGCCATTTTCTTTTAAAGTCTAATGTTTTTTAGCTAGCCGCTTCCAAAGTTGTAAAATGGGCGTCCCCTCCCATCTAACTTCTAAACTAAGCGAGTTTAAATTTACACACACGTACAATACAAAATAGTTTTGACATCTATTTTACAATCAAATAATAAAAAAATAATATAAACAACACAAGCGAGCTATAAGTGCCGGGGTCAAGAGGACGAGTTATGAGAAAAACATATACTCGAAGTAGCCAAAACTAACTATGCTACGTGATTGGGCTTTCGAAATACTGAATGTTGTACACTTATACTATAAGGGCAATATGATGGTTTTCTGCTGAATTTTTAAATAAAACTTGTTGATATACGTTCTTAATTCCCAGGTTTTGGGTTACCGGCGCCTACCCTTGTTTCTCAATTGTTGTGGGCGGTTAATTAAACAATCTTGTATACCGACTGTTCCCAGTTAAAGATGTTGTGGGGCAGAGGTGCCAGTCCTTTGAAAATGGATATAATGATCAATTGAGTGCCTTGTCCGGCGCTTTTGTTTAAAACGTGACCCTGACTTTGATACGTAAGTACGAACTGAAAAAGAAAAAGATAGAATAATGTAACCACCAACCGAATTTGTTTTAATAAATGGTTTAATGCAAAATTGTACTTCAGACACGAATTTCGTTACTTTTTAACTTTGCTGACTAACTGATTGTCCAAAATACTATGGTTTGACATTTTTTTTTCCAATTGTGATATGTATCTATTTTGACATAACTTGAACCTTTTGTATTTGACTAGCCTTAACTTTCCTTGATATTGTCTATTTAATTTGATTAGATTTTTTTATATTTTATTATGTATTTGTATGCCAGTATGGCTGATCACAGCCTGTACCTTTTTTCACATTATCTGTAATAACACCATATTTACCTGTGTTTCACAAATAAAATTGATTTGATTTGATTTGGGTTTACATTACTATTCCAAGTTAAATATAATACTTTTGTTTCTGACTTCACTTTTGTTCTTGAAATGTTTTTATGAGCGTCTAAAAGCACTTTAAATATTTGCATGTTCCCACTGAGTAAGTAGTCTATAATACTACATTTTAAATGAATTTATATTTGCAAAAAAGTTTCAAAAAAAAATAGGCCAATCAAAAATATTATGCCAAGTTTTGCTTTAATTATTAATTGTCAAATGTTATTATAATTAAGGTATGAACGTGAAAATTAAAATTAATTCATATGAAATATGGTCATCAATCTTTAGTTAGGAACTATCTGACGAACGGTACGCGATAAGTATACATACTCATATTTTGTTTAAACATAAAACTTAACCAAGTAGTTCTTAAGGCATAAAAGCTAACACCCCTTCTGCTAAGTCATCTTTGACCGTAACAAATTTATGAAATTTCCATCGGCCTCACCTTAATATTGGACACCTAATTTAATTAACGTTGTACTTACACAGCGCTACATTTTGATGCATTTCCGGGGAAAACCGGGGGCTATTATTATTATTGTGATTCACTACTGTTTGCTATAATTGATATTTCAAAGGCCACTGTGAAAATACACAGCTATTTTCTTATGGTTCTAAGGTAACTTTGTGTTGGAAAGTTACGAGTAATTCTCTATCTTTTTCATTTCTTTTGTTCGGAAAATTGAACTTTCATGTGAAGATAGACGGGTGAAAAATATCTTTTCCATCCCTAGGGTGGAGAGTTATTTAGTTTTAATTGCTACGATCAGACATCGAGTTAAAGATAATTTAGTCACATCATATTATTAAAATAAACAAGCTTTCCACATTTTTAAGATAAGCTAAACATTAAAAACGTGTTTATTATGGTCACTGATTTTTAAAATTTACAATTGGTCAAATTTTTAACAATTTAAAATCTACAAATATGATATTTGTTTGCCCGCCATACATAGTGACACTTTTTTTCATTTTAAATTGTACATTTTCTTTGTCTTTGACGATTTATTTTTTCAGTTTGGTCGAATATTGCATAGATTATTAAGAAGGCGAAAACGGATTGCCGCGATTTTGTTGTTGATGAATCTTCTTACTCACTCCCACCCTTAGCTGTCATCTATAGCGCTATTTCATGAGGCAAAATTGAACCTGAATTTAATAATTCGAGAGTGAAATGGGTGCTTTCACCCGAGTTATACATACTATTTTTCATTTAGACTGTGAGGAAAAATAAATAATTTTATTTGGATATTATGTTGTTTGGCGAGAGATGAAATCTCAAGTTTTTACATCACATATCAGTTTGTTTACTGTCGTTATACATAAAACACAAGATAAGAAAGACAGTAAAGGCACGGAAGACAACAGAGTACTACATAAAACGCAGACGATGTCAAATGATTCAAATCATTGTTAAAATATCGATCGATTTTTTCTCACAGATAATAATAATAGGAGAAGAACGCAACCTTGCGAAATAAAAGGTTACTTGTCACCAAAACTACCACAGATTATGTCAAATTCCACATTCGATTTTGCCTCATGAGATAGCGCTATGAATGACAGCTAAAGGTGGGAGTGAGTAAGAAGATTAATGAACAACAAAAATGGCGGCAAGTCGCCTCCGCCTGCTTAATAATCTATGCAATAATCGACCAAACTAATAAAATATATCGTCAAAGACAAACAAAATGTGACAATTTAAAAATGAAATTAAAAAGTAATACTTTGTATGGCGGGAAACCGAAATATATTTATAGCTTTTAAATTGTAATAAATTAGAGCATTTTTACATTTTTCAAATCAGTGACCATAACAAACACGCTTTTAATGTTTAGCTAATCTTAAAAATATGAAAAGCTTGTTTATTTTAATAATATAATGTGACTCAATTACCTTTAGCTCCATGTCTGATCGTAGCAATTAAAACTAAATTACTTTCCACCCTAGGGATGGAAAAGCTATTTTCCACCCGTCTATCTTCACATGAAAGTTCAAATTTCCGAACAGAAGAAATGAAAAGGATATTAACCAAAGCCAGGCCCAGATTGCGTCTTTGTAGTTTATATTTCAAAAATCTTGTTTAAATAATAATCGCACTGGAATTTTAAGGGTATTAAATTGCTTTAGTAAAATATAACAAGTACCTTTTGAATGTATCAAAATGAATGTAGGTGAGGTGCAATAACTCTGCAGTCACAAAACATAACCTCAAAATGTCTAATCTGCCATTGAATTCCTCGTCAACCCAAAATTATTATTTAAAAAAAAGTATGTATTCTTTCAAATATTTATATATTTTATCCGGACATTTTGTAAAGACGTTTTGTTCTATATTGTCTCGGGTCTGAGTGTTATGGTACCACCGTTGTGTCTGATTTTCATAACACGATTGCATTGGCTACTTAATTTGGTATCAGAGCAATGTATGTGATTGGTGCCCAAAATTTATTTATTTTATTTGTTATTTATTTAAGTATTGGCGCTCGAACGGAGTAAGAGCGAAATGAGAGTGATATGGGTCGCTCTTTTTCCTTCTATAAATATCTTCTATTTAAATTATAAATTGTAGCAATAATAACACCTAAATATGTTTTTAACTCCTTTACAAAAGTTCAACTTTACTGCAGTCTGCACCAAATTACGAACTAACTATTTTTTTATCGTGGCAGAGATCACATGTAAAAATCCTTACACGGTGTTTATTTATAAAATAAGTTGCACCACTGATTTTCCGACTTTCCTATAAGCTATAACTCAGCGTCGGTCGTCGATAAATAACAGTTTGGTCGCGAATTGTGCACTATGCAATTATGTGGATGAGTTATCAGAGGTATAACATGTGCGAACTATGTCGCTGTTGGTACACCTATTAAATTAAAGTTATTACCCATAGAAATAATGGTGGTACCACCATTGTTTCTGATTTTCATAACACAAGTGCTTTAGCTACTTAGCTTGGGATCGGAGCAATGTATGTAATGTTGTCAAATAATAGACACCCGCTGAAAATCAGCGACGTGGTATGCGTTCCGCTGCCTCGACTTATGCTGAGCTGATTGGGTGCCTTTTGACTCGAGTAGTTTTTTAGGGTTTCGTAGCCGAATGGCAAAAAATGAAACCCTTACAGTTTCGTCAAGTCTATCTATCTGTCCGTCCGTAAGTCAAAGCCACTTTATTCTTGAACTATAAGCATCACCCCTGGCCAGCGAGACCCACTCGGCCTCTCCGGCAGAAGTATCTCACCTCGTACTTAGCGCGGTGCGCCCTGGCCAGCGAGATGTCACAGTGTATTCTGTAACTAAAAGCATCTCACTGTTGAAATTAGTAGGAAGATGTATCATGTTAACCACTTTACAATTCTTAAAAAATATAAAAAATATTAATTTAAAGGCAACTGAAACCGAAATATTTTTTTAGTTAAACCCATGCGTGTAGGGTGTCTACAGATAGGTCTTTTAAAATGACATAGTAGTTCTTATAACCATTTTCATTTAAAGTTTAACGTCTCATAGCTAGACGCTTCCAAATTGGTAAAATGGGCGTCCCCCCATCTTACTTCTAAATTAAGCGAGTATACGATTTAAAAAAAAAAAAATAGGTCTTAACAAACACTTTCAAGGAAAATTAGTTTGGACGGGATCGAACGAGAAGTTTTTGAGATATAGCACATTTTCAACAACCCATTCACATTTCAAACATAACTTTGTTCTTCATACAATCACTATGAAAAACAAAATTATTTATTTATTTTATTTAAACTTTATTGCACTGTATGTTGTACAATTAGCGGACTTAATGCCCAATGGCATTCTCTACCAGTTTTCTGTCAACAAAATATTGTAGTATTTTACTGAGTGGGAGTTAGTGGATTCCCAAATTCAGTTTAAGTTGGCACGGAATCCTCAGTGCGCGAGTCCGATCCGAATTTGGCCGGTTTTTTAATTATTGTTTGCATGTGTAATTTACGGTCGAATAACATTGTTTTCTTTCTTTATTTATTTATTTCTTTAATAATTTAGAGACAGTTCAATATTATGTACCTACTTTAAGCCAATGTTTCTAAACCTTAATTAACCATAACTTATGTCGTGAATCATGTTTTTGGTATGAGGTTTGATAGTTATTTGAAGTTTTTTCTAGCTTTTATGACAATAACAATGAGCCTATAGATAGATGACGACACTACGAGTATACGCACTCGATGCACAAGTTTTTCTCGTGAAATGATGAAGCATTATCTCTACAACTTTCTTTTGAGACAGAGAGAATTCAAGCCGCCTGTTTTTCTCCGTCACAATAAATTAACCAGTTGAACCAAATCAACAACCCACTTTGTCGTCACGATTGCTCTTCTTCAAAGTACCCTACATAGCTTGATTTTGCGTAACTATCACCAATAAAACTGTATAAAACTCCAGTATAACTCTCAAATAGGTTCCATTGGACAGATAAACGTCGTAGTTAGCCAATAAAGGTAATCTTATCAGCGATTCGCGGTATTTTTGCTGGATTAATTGGGAAAGTTGGTGAAAAGGGTGCCTTTTGCGATTAGTCGGTTGACTGGGTTCTGATATTGCCTTTTATTAGATGCGCATTTGAGCCGTTTGCGACCGACGGGCTGAGAGAGAGGAAGATATAATTTATGGATTCTTCTTTTGGCCGAGCAAAAGAAGATGGTAAGTTTTGATTGTATGCAATCTAAATAGAATGTGAACGAATTACACCAAAGAGCTTATCTATTTCTGTAGATAATGTAACGAGAATACTCTCGATCTCAGTTTTATACTAACCTCTGGTGTAACCCAAAGCCAGGCTACTTCTGTGGGACTGTTTACGGTGTTTTTATTAGGGTTCCGTAGCCGAATGGCAAAAAACGGAACCCTTATAGTTTCGTCAAGTCTGTCTATCTGGCTGTCCGTCCGTATGTCACAGCTACTTTATTCTGTAACTATAATCATCACCCTGTTGTAATTTGGTGGTAAGACGTATCCTGTTAGCCGCTTCACGATTCTGATTCAAAAAATAAAAAATAATGACATTTATTAGGGGGGCTCCCATACATGAAACTAAAACCGAAAAACTTTTTTTTAGTCTCTCCTATACGTGTAGGGTGTTTGTAGATAGGTCTTTTAAAATGACATAGAGGATCCTTAAACCATTTTCTTTGAAAGTCTAACATTTCATAGCTAGACGCTTCCAAAGTGGTAAAATAGGCGTCGTCCCCCCCATCTAATTTCTAAACAAAGCGAGTGTAAATTTTGAAAAAAATAATTGTAGATCTTCACAAACAAAACACGTGAAAAACAAAGTTATGTTTTCAGTCAACAAAATATTGTGGAAAGTGTATTATTTGTGTAAGTGGAAGTAAGTAAGTAAGATTTCCTAATTTAGTTAAAGCTGGCACGGAACCCTCAGCGCGCGAGTCCGACTCGCACTTAGCCGGTTTTTTACCTTGCTATTATCAACATTATTTTCTTTTTTTTCAGCCAAATACCGTCCACTGCTGGACATAGGTCTCCCCTACGGCCTTCCACAGCGGCCAACGACAAGCGGTCCCCAGTGTGATCCTGAAATCCTTACAAGGTCGTACATCTTGTCGTGGACGTCCTACGATGCCGTAAAAAACAAAATATGATAAAAAATATATATGACACTGATTTTGTCAATTAAAAAAATACTGTGAAATATTATCTCGTTATGTATAATTCCATAATCTTTTCTAATTTCCATGACACAGGAGCCTTTTAGTGGATATAATTTAGTTAAAGACTCCAGACGTCGTGGCCTAAAGAAAAATTAATGTTCGATTCTTCAAACGGAGATCTAAGGTCCTGTAGTTGTCTCGAGACGTCCGTTACAGAAAAAGTAATGTAAGGAATTTGAATTGTTAATTTGTGAAATCGACCGAACGGTTTGTGCGTGACTAGGACGCTCTTTTCTTAAAACGGATCGCTCCCTAAAAATATCAACCAGCAACGACCCTAATCCGTTCTCATTAGGTTGATTTTTTATTTTTTGAAATAACGCTTATCTAAAAACGTTTGGAGTCAACCGGTCGAGTAGAATTACGAGAATATTTTTTGGATGTTGTGGTTTAGTTTTTGGTTCAGGGCCCCTATTTTTGAATCCCTCGCTTAATTATGGCCTGTGATATTTGTTTGAAAACCTTTTATTAGAGAGTGTAGGTGTGAGTGTATCAAGTGATTTTCGTTGATTTTATTAAAAATCTAAGAAAATCACTTGAAATATTGTCGTAAGTACTCACAAACTTAAGATTTCTTTATTCAAATCCATCCCGTGTGTATTTCAATTGATTTTCATTCGAAAATTCGACTTTAATAAATCAATATCACTCCGTCATCCTGGCGCGAGTGATACAAAATAGGGCCCCAGATATCATCAGATTTTTCACGGTAAATACAAGTCATCATAACGAAATATTATGTTGCTAGTAGTAACGAGTAGTAAATTTTAATGCTATGTAAACGCACCTTTGAACCGTAACTCTTTGATGCCATCAAGAAACGAAAAGATACACGTCGTTAATGAGTCTAACGGCCGTTTTCTAAATGCAAACTATAGTCAAAGGTCGATCGTATCCTCGACTGGAGATATATAGGAGTTCGTACCGCCGGAAGTTTTAAAGGGGCAACCAATATAAAGAAGATAACTATTTATATCTCTAGTAGGGAAAAACTAGAAATACAATAGATATATCTTCCTATATATAAAATTCTCGTTTTACAAAAGTTTGCTGAGTCCGCTAGTATCTATCTATAATCTTTGATCTTATTTTATTTATTTATTTATTTAAACTTTATTGCACTGTAAAATGTACAATTGGCGGACTTAATGCCTTATGGCATTCTCTACCAGTCAACCACCTGGTAATGCAGAGAGTTTAATTAGTGGCGGAATATTAATAATAAGTGAGAGGAGTGGTACAAAAAAAGAAGTAAAATACACTAACATAAACATACATACTAATATTACATAAATATATAATAGGATACATAAGCAAAATACTAATAAACATACATAGAATACATATACTTAATAAATACAAAAATATGAATGATAAAAGTGATGATATTGATGACATCCAAAAAAAACACAAATAAAAGAAAATGGTTTTTAATTCTGAGGAGAGCCAAGGTTAAGATAGTGGGTGCGGAGAGACTTTTTAAAAGTGAATTTGTTGGGGGACATTCTGATTTCATTGGGGAGAGAATTCCAAAGTCGAATCGCAGAGATGGTGAAAGAGTCCGACATAAAGCCGGTCTTGAAAAGAGGTGTGTAAAGAGTGAGATTATGGGATGAGCGAAGGTTGCGCGAAGTGGTGGAAGCCAAATAGTTGAAGCGCTGTGCCAAATAGGTCGGAGAGTGAGGGTTACGAAGTATGTTGAAGAGAGTGCACAGGATTCTTATTTCTCTGCGATGTCGGATGGGAAGCCATTTAAGCTTGAACCGGTAAGCAGAAATGTGGTCGTACTTACGGAGACCAAAGATAAAGCGAATACCATTGTTGAGGAGACGGTCAAGTTTATTGAGATAAGCTTCACTGATGTTCGTACAACACACGTCGGCGTAGTCGAAAAAAGGAAGGACGAGAGACTGTACAAGAAGTGTTTTAATATGAGGAGGGAGAAAGTTTTTAAATTTATAGAGAGCCCGTAAAGTGGCGGTTACTTTCCTGCTGACCTCGGCAATGTGTTTAGACCAGCAGAGGGTGCTGTCCATGTATAGCCCCAGGTTCTTGACATTCTCACTATAAGGTATCACGGCCTCATTAAATAAAATCGGAGCAGTGGATTCCATATCGATCTTGGCCAACTGCCTTGAGCTGCCAACAATGATGGCCTGACACTTGGACGGATTCACTGATATCCCGAACTTCTCGGACCAGTCAGCAATACAGGCGAGGTCACGATTAAGGGCTGATATGGCTGAACCTATATCAGGCACCTCTGCCTGAGCATATAGTTGCAGATCGTCTGCATACAGATTATCTAGTTTCTAGGCTAAGAATATAAATCAATGAATTTCTTGACGTCTAATCTAGCTTACATTATTCATCAACATTATTTTCAGCAAAAGGACGTCCACTGCTGAACATAGGCCACCCCACAATTTTCCGCAGCAACCGATCACAAGCAGTCTACATCCAGTTCTTTCCCGCGATCTTAACAAGGTCGTCTGTTCATCTTATCGGTGTGGACATCCTACGCTGCGTCTTTAGCCGAAGGGTCTTGAATCTAGTTTTTTTTTGCCCTAACGGCCATCAGTTCTTCGCCATCACCATTGCTTCGACACCAGTCCACAGTTGGACCTATTTCAATATCGAATGTAAAGATATTTAGTTGTTTTAAGTCTTACAACAGTGACAAACGTCAACGGATTACATGAATAAAACACAATATGCCAGCCCCAGATAAACAAGGCTCTTCCCTACACCAAGGATGATAGTGATTTTTATTAAATACACAGAATACAGTGTTTCTATTTGCAGTCGAAGCGCTCTGTTATCTTTAATTAAGAAGCCAAACAAACGTTAAATTGCCACACATTAAATTCAAAACGTGTCGTTAAATATTTTATTACGGCTACGAAGCCACTGCTTAATTATAACGAACGCTGTCTGAAGTAATTATGTTGTGACGAGTTGGCGCAGTCTGCTTGGAGCAAACCCTAAAAAGATTAGACAGATCAATCTGATTTAACTACTCCAGTATGTCAAGATTATTTAAGCTGTAAATTAAATCTTTATTTTGTTGCTGTGTTGTTCATAGTGACAGAACACAGAATTAAGGTAATCAAATGAAGAGGAATTTAAAAGTAATGGTATTGACAAGATTCATAAGTTCATAAATACGCTACCTAATATGAGTACAATTATTAATATAAATATGCGCCAGACAGCACACAAGTTATCGTGGTGTAGAAGTGAGGAATTTTCTTGCATGTGTTACGAATACCAGACGCGTGTCATACTAGGGCGTCTCCCATACATATTCAAAAACATATTAACATCCATGTTAGGTACATATGTTCGAGCACATCACAAACCCGTTCCCTAAATTATCGCCAATTCGAAATAATAAATACAATCAGGCGTTACTTTGAGGTATTTTGCACGTTCGCATTGGGTATTAACAATTGCATTTGCTGTGCCACATGAGTATTGAGGGAGGGCGTGGTGCATCCTGCATTTGCCTGAGTTAGTTAGTTAGTTTGGCTGGGGTGTTTTCCGCACTTAGCCTCATGATTGGGCCATTGTGCGTATGTCCCTCCTTTCTATTCTAACCAACCCAGGCTTTCCCAGAAGGCTAGCAACCTGCTCAGGTTACAAAAGGCCTCTGGGAAAGTAGCTGGGGATTTGAGAATGTTTGCCCGTTGTTCTGCCACACTTGTGCACTCCATGAGCACATTATGTGGTGTTTCTTCCGCCCCCATGCACCCTCTGCACAGGGGGCTGTCTGTGACACCTATTATGAAAAGGTGTTTTTTAAGAGACTATGACCAGTTATGGTGCCTATGGCTAAGCGTAGTTTGCCTCTTGGTAATCGGATGAGGTTGCGGGCAAGCCTTTTCGATGCTTCCGTAACAGCCTCCTTAGTTTGCCTGCAACCATTGCCATTTCTCCATTCATCTTGGTGTGCTGCTTCAGTTTCTTCACGTAGCCAAGTTCTTATTTGGGCCAGCGGTAGGGGCAGCAAAGGTTCCGGTCCATATACTGTCGTTGCTGATCCCTTCTTGGCTAGTTCGTCAGCTGCGTTACCTAGTGAGTAACTGTGTCCTTTGATCCATTGCAGAGTTACCTCATTTGTGTTTGCTATGGATTGTAGTGCTTTATGGCACTCCAAAATAAGGACAGATTTTATGCTGTTGTTTTTTAGGGCTTGGAGCATCGATGCGCTGTTCGAGACGATTTTAATATGTAGGTCTTTGATATCTCTGGCTGCAACTGCCTGTGCTGCCCTAGTGATGCCGATGCATTCTGCTCGGAAGATAGTGTTCAGCTTGTCTAAAGTTGTTGATATTTTAATGTTTAGGTCATTTGAGAACACACCAGTTCCTGTACCCTTTGAGGTTTTGGAGCCGTCTGTGTATATACGGACCTCTTTTGTGCTTGAGCTGTCACTGGGCTCTTCCGTAAGTTGGATGTTGTAATTTCTATCAAATACATGTTGGCATGGTATTCTGTCCATGGGTGAGGATTTTTGAATGTGTGGTCACTATGTTTTGTTTCCATAGTCCGTTTGCTCTGAGTCGTAGGGCAGCTGCCTTTGCTTCTTCCTGAATTACCAGATGTAGCGGTTTTAGATTCAGGAGAAACTCTAGTGCGGCTGATGGAGTGGTTTTCGTGCAACCTGTGGCTGCGATGCTTGCTAAACGTTGTAGGCTTTGAAGTTTTGATTTGATTGTGGACAGTTGAGTTCTGGGCCACCATACAACTGATCCATAGGTAAGAGAAGGCATAATAACCGATGTGTATAGCCATAATGTGATCTTTGGATTTAGACCCCCATCTCTTGCCGACTAGTCGCTTGCATTGATAAAAAGCTATACAGGCCTTCTGCATTTTATCATCGATATGGCTATTCCAGTTCAATTTACTGTCTAAGGTGATGCCCAGATATTTCACCTGTACCCTTAGTTTTCTTAGGGCTAGGTTAATGCTGTTGTGCATAGTTTTGTCAAAAGTTTTGTCCCCTTCTTTGTCTATGAACGCGGCAAGTGTTGATGATTTGTTGTTAATGGCCGATTCTATTTTGTGCACAACAGTATGTAATGCTGATTCTGTTGATCTGCCTTTCCTGTATGCATGCTGTTGTGGGTGAAGTGTTTTGTTTCTTAAAAACTCATCTCTTAGGTATCTGCCTATTAGTCGTTCTAATGTTTTTAGAAGAAAAGAAGTCAGGCTGATTGGCCTGAATGATTTGGCCAACGTATAGTCTCCCCTTCCGGGCTTAGGTAGGAAGACTATTTTTGCTTCTCTCCATTGCTTTGGTATGTATTTAAACGCTATACATGCTCTGAATATTGGTAGTAGGTGGGTGGTTATTTCTTGATAGTTCCATTGTAGCAGGGCTGCGAAAATTCCATCTAAGCCCGCTGATTTGAATGGTTGGAAGCTTTTTTGGGCCCATCTGATTTTATCCGACGTCGCGATTTTGGTTGCGACTTCCCATTCCTGTGACGTCGGTGTCTCCCGGATTTCGTCTGGCCATTTTCGATCTGTCGTGATTTGACAGCCTGGGAAATGGGTTTCTAGTAAAACCTTGCAGGTTTCTTGGTCTGAGTTTGTAAACGTACCGTCTTCTTTTTTAAGAGGACCTAAGATGTTGAGATCCCCTTTAGACAGTATTTTCTTTACTCTCGCGGCTTGGTTTGTTGAGCCTGTGCTACTACAGAAGTTGTGCCAGGCCTCCGTTCTCCGGAACCTGATACGTTTCTTGTAGTGTTTTTGTGCTGTTTTGTATTTCGCCCAGTCCTCATCGGTGCGGGTATTTTTTGCTCGGTTAAACAGTGTCCTGAGCGCCTTCCTTAGCCTTTCAAGTTCTGGTCCCCACCATTGAATGTTACCCGAGTTTTTCGGTGTAACGGTGGGGCAGGCCTGTTCATAGCTGTTAAGGAGGGTGGCTGTTAGGGATTGCACGGTATGTCCTATGTTATTAGTGTTAAGGGTTACATCGACTGTTTCAGAATCGTTTAGTGTTTTTGTTAGTATGTTGCAATATTGTTTCACGTCTGTCCTCCGAGGATTACGGTATGGGACAGGGTCTGTTAGTTTAAAATTTAGTTGAAAGCATACACGCCTGTGGTCTGCGAACGATGGTTCATTAGATACATGCCATCCGTCGACGAGGTCTGCAGCCTTGTGTGTTGCTAGAGTGATGTCTATGGTAGTTTGGCACCTAGAGGTCACAAATGTTGGTTCCGTGCCCTTGTTCATGATGTTGAGGTTAGTTTGTAGTAGGTACTCTGTGTAAAGCTCACCCCTTTTGTTGGTGTCCTTACTTCCCCACAGAGGATGATGCGCGTTGCAGTCCACAGCGATGACCAACTCCCAGTCCATAGCTTCGCAGTGCAGTAACAGCTCAGCAAGTTCTCTGGCTGGAACGTTGCCTTCGTTCGGCATGTACACCGAGGCCAGGACCAGGGTAGTTTGGTTGTCTGCAAGGACTTTTACTGCGGTTAGATCTCTGGAACAGAATTGGTTAAGCAAGGTGGTATTTGTGGTTTTGGCATTACAATACAGGTCTGGTGTTCTTTCTGATCCAAGGTTCTTGGATCAGCGCGACGATCTTGTTATTTACCTCCAGCACTCTGCGTAGTGTGGCCGTCGCGATCTGTTTGTGCTGGAGGTTGGTCTGCAGGACTTTGAGGCTAAGGGGTGGGGCTACGCAGGACGGCATCTTTGTCGCTCGTATCCCCCACGCTCTCTGCAGGCAAACTCATCTTATCTAGCCAGCTCGGACCCGGTTGGGGTGCGGCTGATGATGGTCCTGATGTCTCACTGGGTCTTGCAGTGCTGGGTTCGGCCGGTGCGGATGCCTCTTCATGAGCGAAGAAGCGAATATATCCGCTTCCCGACATGTGGGCAATCCGACGTTCCCGATCCAAGATGGTCTGCCGCTGGTCTCCGGGATCCCCAGTATGAGGTGGACTATTCTCTCGCTGGAGCCTGGTTCGCCTGGTTTGTCGTCATCCGTCATGTTGTACAGCAGCCAGGAGTCGACTCTGTACCACGGGTTCTGGGCACTGAGGACTCTCTGTAGCGTGCTGGAGTCGGTAATGCGGGTGTGTAGTAAAAGCCCTGCCTTGAGCCTCTTTTTCATGTCTGACTGACTAATGACAGTCAGAGTGGTCTGTGGTATTAGTGACGGTATTTTTCTAACCTCCCTCTCCAGTCAGTTAAGGGCGTTCGCGTTCTCACACCACATCGCCAGCACCCCATCTAAAAGGAAGGGGGCCCGCGAAATGATGGACCCTGCGCACCCGGGGACGGTGGAGACAGGACAGCTTGAAGGATTCTATCATCGATAGCCTCCCTAAGCTGCACTGCCTGTTCCTGTAAGAGGTCGCACGGCGGGACGGTGATGACCACTACCCTCAGGTGTGATTGACTCGCATCTGCGTAGCTCTCCGCCCGCCTTTGCCTACCGTCAGTTTTTGGACGTTTGGCTTCCCCCCTTGGGGACCGAGTATCGTCCAGACGAGCTCGCTTCGTAGAAGCGCGACCATTCCCGACCCCAGGTTGCGCTCTTGCGGGAGCAGCGGGAGCCTCCGCCTCCAACCTTCGGCCGCGGCCACCTTTCGGCTTCCGTTTACGCTGGCGTAGATAGGGTGGTCTTGTTGGTCTTGTGGTTGTGGGTGGTAGTGGTAATGCCGTTCCATGCCATCCTGCCTCCGCGGAGGTCACCCCCGCGGAAGTGGAGGGCACGGGCTCGCTGGGCGTTGTAGCCGCAGCGGCCGGCGTCTGTGTTTGGTTGGTACTAGGCAGGTCCACTTTACTTCCCGCGTGCCCCCGAGAGGGAACGTGTTCCGTTCGGCTTTCCAGCCCTTGGTTGGTGTGTTGGTCAGTGGGCCGTAACTCTGCGGGCTGGTGGGTCACTCCCGACGCACACGCAGTGGGATGATCACGTTGGGATTGACTCACCATCCCTCGGTTTGTCGCTGCAGCTTTGGGCTTTCGGGTCCCCTCTGTGGCACGGCCAGTGTGGCGGTTGCGGTCGGGTCGGCCTTCTTGCCCTCGGCTGCTGGCAGTTTTCGCCGGTTTGGCGGTCCCTTTGCAGGGGCGCTTCCGAGCGACGACGGTCCATTCCGACACTGTTGCAGTGTAGGCGGTGGTTGGTATGGCCTCCGCCAGACCTGAAAGGTCCAAGCTCGGGGCGTGTTCTGTGGTCGGGGTACTCCCCGTCGGTGTGTTTTGACCAGTAGCGTTTCCGAAGGAGGGGCCTGGGTCTCCACCCGTCCTTGGTCATCGGTAACATTACATCTCCCAGACCCGGGTATCTGGGAGAGCCGGGCGCTAGCCGGATCGCATGGCAAACTCTTCTCATTTACATTGTCAGACATTACGAAAAAGGAGGTTTGGGTAAATAGCTACCGGGGTTCCCCATATCCCTGCACCTAGACTTTTAGAGGTTATTTCGGCCTTACGGTTCCTGGTAACCGAATGCTTTGATTGGGTTATTTACTGCCGCCCAATGTTCGGCATTGACAACTCTTTACGACTGGTCGGTGTGCGGGTGGAAGTGCACACCGAAAGCGTTGTCCGTCCGCCAACCCTCGTCTTTTCTCATCTGGGCTTGGGACCAGTAAGGGCAGAGTTCTGCATTTGCCTGAACTCTAAACGGTTTCGGTTCTTGAGGTTGGGTGTTTGTGCCGGCGTTGCTAAGCGGAAATTTAATAGCTAGCGAAATAACTTTATAAAATTCATCAAAATAATAAGGTTGGATAAAAATCATATAGAGATAAAAGCACTTTGACGAAAAAAGATACATATAATCGCTTTTAGTGTTTTGAGTTTTAAAACAGGGAAACGTATGATGATACTGAATCACTTTGTACTAACTAGCTACAATGAGTTTCTGCAAAAAAAAAAACAGGTTCCATAACGTAGCATAGGGAAAAAAGACACTTCTATTGAGTTATAAATAAAATAAAATAAAATAAATAAGAGTACAGAGGCCTAGTGGACTGGCTGATCTATCGGTACATTTTGTTGCGGTTGACGCTTTTGTACATAGGATTGTTATGAACACATATATGCCTATACAGGATCTGTGAGCAAAACAATTATGTGTCGGTAGCAACTGGAAATGAAACATTGATTTATTTTGTTTTGCTTCCGGCTTCCATTTAAAAAAAATGGGAACTTTAAGTTAGTATTTAAAGGAAACACTTCAAAAATCGTTAAATACAACTAAAAAACCAATCATCCTTAAAAACGTGATTAGGTATAATCCACATAGGTATAATAAATTGTTGTTTACTGTATGTACTACGTAATAATTAGGCAGTTTAGAATAAATTTTGTTAATAGTGGTCTATCCATTGAAGAAATAATGACATTAGTATGTACGGAAGTGTCGACATAGTTCCCTGTAAAACCACCAGGTGACGCTCGAAAAACGCTGAGACAAAATTGGTGATTTCGTGTATTAAAATTTATTGATTAAGTCGTTTTTTCTAATTAAACTTAAAAATCTAAAATATGTTTCAATATTAATTAAATATCTAGCTACGCTAGTTATAAGGATATTTGATTTATTGCTTATTTTTCAATAGTCAGATAAGAAACATTCGACAAACAAAATACTATATGGCTAATTTAAAAATAATCTAATTGTCAGCAATCATAGGCACCTATCATTTTTTTAATCTGTCGCTTTATATTTTATCAGTCTGATAAGTTTTACCTGACCATTGAAAAATCAGCCCTTAGCAGAAAATTTAAATTGCTCACGCTTAATTTCATGAATTTTACTTCAAACTTGACCGCAGGTTACGCGCCAAGTATCTCATTATAATACGAAATGTCGTGTCTGACGTTCTCACAATGATAGCAGTTGTTTCCGTGCCACTACTAAAATCCCATATTTCGTATTGTTTACTGGCATTAATATCAAGCTACCTAGGTCCTAAGTGGCATAAAGTAGACTAAAATGTCACGACGTTGTCTGCAGACAGTCCTAATTAGACTACGGCAGTTACTGCATTTGTTATTGCTATGTATTTACGTTAAGCTGTAACTTTGATAGTACCTACTATAGAAAGATTTACATTATCCATTAACAAGTATTTACATTATCCAAAAGACACTTCATTCGTGTTGAGAGCAATCCAGTAATTGTGCTGAAATTATTATTTACTTTGCCAGTTCATTAAAAAGTGAAGGATAAAAACTAATATTATTATTAATATAGATCAGTGCCACTTAGTCAGTAGTATAACTTTATCAAAATATAATAAAAAACAGGCATGGCCCATTAAGAGTGTTAGTAACAATAATTATAGCTTATAAATTATGTTAGTACATTGTTATTCAATATTAAGGCGCTACCCGGATTTTCAAAAAGATTGTAGTTAGAATTATAAAAACTGATAAATATGGCCACTTTTGGCAATTTAAAAAAATATAAAAACTGTAACTGCAGATAACTACTTTAGAAACAATTTAAACGTACTAAATAAACTATAGAACCTGTACTACAATCGTGTTTACCAGATTTTTGATTGGTCTTTTATTTAACGAGTTATGATTTTTTTACTAAAGTGGCGTTAGTGTGCGCGTTGAAAATCCGGGTAGCGCCTTAAAACAGATAAATGAATTTAAAATTAAATAAACTTATCCTAGTGTAATTGACTAGGTGGTAGCGTGTCCAGTGCTGCATGATGGCACTGTCCACGCCCAGCATCGCCATGACACTCTTCAGGAGACTGTTGGAGCTGTCAATACCCTGTGGATGAAAGTTTCGCACAATAGCCGCAAAACTATCAACACCTGCTTCCGCCAGCATCCTCGAAGTACTACAATAGCATCGCAGCCCCATCTATACTATCTATACTAATATTATAAAGCTGAAGAGTTTGTTTGTTTGTTTGTTTGTTTGTTTGTTTGTTTGAACGCGCTAATCTCACGAACTACTGGCCCGATTTAAAAAATTTTTTTTACGTTGGATAGTCCATTTATCGAGAAAGGCTTTAGGCTATAAAACATAAAGATAGGACTCATAAGACCACAGCAGAAATGAAAAATGTTGCGAAAACGGGAGAAAGATATTCTTTTTGAGAGCTTCCGCTGCATACGCTGCGGAAACCGCTTAAGTTACACAAAAAATATGTATAACAGGTTGTTCAGCATAAAAAGTTCTATAATAAAGTCCGCGACAGCATATGTCTATCTTTTATGGTTGACTTACTACAACCTTTTTTATGTTAATAAATTTGTAAAAGAATGATGCATTATTTTTAGAGGTGTATTATACACACAGGTATTTATTCTTACCAAAATAAATACATTCATCATCACGAGCATTTCATTTAGAACCAAGTTGCCCTTTATATCATTTGATTTCAATAAATATCTTAGGAGCTATCACAGTTTTAACATAACTCCGCACCAAAATATTGTTCGCAGCTTAAGTACAGCGTGCACTTGCGCTAATATATTATAAAGCTGAAGAGTTTGTTTGTTTGAACGCGCTTATCTCAGGAACTGCTGGACCGATTTGAAAAAATATTTCTGTGTTTGATAGCTTATTTATCGAGAAAGGCTTTAGGATATAAAACATGACGCTGCGACGGGAGGGGAGGGAGCAAACTCAAAACGCGCGGACGAAGTCGCGGGGGACCGCTAGTCAGAATTATAAATGCATCATTATATTGAGTGTACAAGGTTCTGTGCGCTGTTTGCTTGTACACAGGCTGCACGTGTACAGAGAGTAACATTAGGCCTTATAAAGTAAAACTTTAACCTGTTTTGTAAATCGTGAAAACTTGCGAGCAAGCATGTTAGCCCTAACAGACAATGCCCTGCACTCTCGCTATAAATTCAGGTCTTCTTTGAACGATTCGGTAACCCAGAGTCCCAGGTATTTAATTAAAACTGTAAACTTGCTTCAGAGGAGTGCCATAGAGCCTAACAGTTGGAATTTTGTAAGACTTGTTTTTCGATTTAAAAACTAGCAGTTTACTCTCAGCAGTTATAATGGTGAAACTGTTTTTAGTTTTGGCGTGTAACATAATTTCGCGGCGACATGGTTCGTGAATCTTCTGAGATTTGCAAGTGCTCGCACTGCCTCGTCACTCCTATTTGAAGGCGACGATTTTCCATGATATTACTCTATTATTTTCGTATAGGGTTTGCAAATTTTGCTGCATTTTTTTTTAATTTCTTCCTTTCCTTTGAAACAATTGTAACTATTTTTTTTTAATCTTAGGTTTAAGCAGTTGTGACAATTATGTGCCATATTTTCAGTATAAAATACTAAAACAACACCGTTTACGGAAGATTTTTATTTCTTAAGAATTACGAAACCAAATTCTTTTTAACAATAATGCGATAGGCTTTGGATTAAAAGAGAAAACATCCGTTCATTTAGATAATTGGCTACTTGACAACTATTGGAAAAGTGTAATAAAATGTGCGTACTAATAATCGATGCCTCTTACGATTCTAATTTGGTGGAAGAATTTAGGGAGAAAAAGAATAAATATTTTCACTATACAATTATAAGGTATTTTTAGGGTTCCGTTGCCAAAGGCAAAAAAGCCCCCCCTTAAATATCATCTATCCCATACATTAAACTAAAACCGTTTTTTTTTAAGTCAAACCTATGCGTCTATGAACAGGTCCTTTAAAATGACATAGAGGTTTATAAAACCATTTCCTTTTAAAGTCTATCGTTCGATAGATAGATACCAAATATGCTGTTTGATATACAGATGTCAAAGTGGTAAAATGGGCGTCCCACGTCCCCTTTAACTTTTAAACTAAGCGAGTGTAAATTTTGAAAAAAAAAGTAGAACTTAACAAATAATTTGAACAAAAATTAGTTTAAACGGGAAATTAGTTTACCCATTTGGTCAAGATCTACATCACGTATTGATTTCAAAATTTACACTGGTTTATTTGAAAAGTTAGATGGGGGACGCCTATTTTACCACTTTGAAAGCGTCTATCTCTCAATCGTTAGACTTTTAGAGAAAATAATTTTCGAAACCTCGATGTCATTTACAAAACATATTAATAGACACCCTACACGCATAGGTTTGACAAAAAACATTTCATGTATGGCCAACCCATAAATATGATTATTTTTTATTTTTTGTATGAGAATCGTAAAGCAGTTAACAAGATACATCTACCAACTAATTTTCAACTGCGTACTTCTTCTTCTTCTTCTTCTTAGCGTGTCGATGGTAAAAGCGACTTAAATTTGTTGTGCCCAGTAATTCGCGACGCGGATTGCCTTGTCATTTGCACACATCAGGTCCTCCAAAGAGCAAGAATCAGGGCACGCAGGACAAGACAGAAGGTGGAGCATGTCTTGTGGGGTGAAACCGCAGATGCAGGACAGATCGGTACCATTAGAAAAGCCCCACTTAAACATGGCCTCCTTACATCTACCCACCCGAGACCGGAGTCGGTTAAGGGACTTCCACGTGTGCCATGGCAGTCTGTGTCCTGGAGGGGGGTGCTCTGAAGGAGGAACGAAAGGAGCAGGCGGCAAGGAACCGTTCTCCCACAGGACACGTCTTGCAGTGGCGGGGTCGCGGTCAAGAGGCGAAACGCACTTCATAAAGCTTCTGCGACTTTTAAGCCTTTGGGGGGCCATGCAGTAAGCGTGCAGTGGATGAAGTGCGCTTGTCTCCAATTTCCGACGCTCCAACTCACTTGCCACCCGTCTGCGGATGGCCGGAGGTGCGATGCCAGCTAATGGATACAGCATTTCAACCGGGGTAGGTTTAAGACAGCCTGTAATATTACGGCACGTTTCATTTAAGGCTGTATCCACTAGTTTCGAGTGGGCAGATCGACCCCAAACCGGACACGCGTATTCGCCTACGGAAAACGCAAGGGCTAGAGCTGAAGTCCGTAAAACATCTGGCGATGCGCCCCATTTCGTGGTGGTTAGGCGACGAATCAAATTGTTACGGGCATGTATCTTGTTCTTGGTGTTCTGACAGTGTTTCTTATAGGTCAGAGATCTGTCCAGGGTGATGCCTAGGTATTTAGGGTAATCATTGTGTGCTATAAGCACCCCCCTCCAATAGATGTTTAACTTGCGCCTAGCGTCTCTATTGCGCAAGTGGCAGGCGCAGGACTCCGTTTTCAACGGATTTGGTTTCAGTCCATTTTGCACGTAGTACCGATCGAGGTCTTCCAGAGCAGCAGTCAAGGTTGCCTCAACCTGCACGAAGTTCACGGCTTGTGAGGTCAGTGCTAAATCATCGGCGTACAGGAAACGGGTCGTATCTCCAGACACGGGTTGGTCATCAGTGTAGATATTGAACAGCAATAGGGCCAGTACACTCCCCTGAGGAAGACCATTTTTAATTGTTCGCCATCTACTTTTCTCTTCCAGAAGGTGGACCTGGAAGCGCCTGTTATGGAGAAGTTCCCTAAGCATTTGCGCAAACCCAAAGTCTTGAGTAATGGACTCTACTTTCCAAATAAGACGCCTAATGTTGACCGTATCATAAGCCGCAGACAGGTCAACAAATACTGTGCCCGTCACTTTATGCGTCTCAAAACCATCTTCAATATGTTGGGTCAGTTTCAAAGTCTGATTGCAGCAAGACCTTCCCTGACGGAATCCAGCCTGCTCGGGAATTAATTTTGGGTCAACAAAGGGAGACAGACGCGCCAGCAACATCCTTTCGAAAAGCTTGTAGGTGTGACAAAGTAAAGAAATAGGACGAAAGCTCTTCGGGTCTGATTCTGGCTTACCCGGCTTGAGAATTGCAATCACTTTAGATTTTCGCCAGAGGGACGGGATTTTTACCACTTCTAAGCAATTGTTAAAAAGCCGGAGAAGCCAGGCCACCGCATCCGGACCCAGATTCTTAATCTGTTCCACAGACACATTATCAAAACCCGATGCTTTACCGAGTTTTAAGTTACGAAGTTGAGTCATCAGATCATCTAGCTCAAAAGGGCGGCTTATAGGGTTTATATCTGTTGTACTATTCGTAACAGGGACTTTTTCAGGTCTTGATGCCGGTTTTCCATTGAGGAGAAGTTGTGTGGCTAAAGTGTAGAAAGGATCAACTTCATAAAGTTTTTCATATTGTCCCAGCAGTTCTGCAGATTGTTGCGTAAGGCCCGGGATGAGGGAGGTTTTGCAGCCTCTCGGGATGTGTCGCCGTGATGCAGTAGACACCACTGGAATGAACTGGTTATAGTTTTCCGGGACTGTAGGGATAGATTTAAGATTTTCATTGACTGTAGTTTTTCCAGTCCGCTTTCAAGTAGTTGAAACGTCTTTTGAATGGGACATTGATTGGGCGAACAGGGGCAACAACAGAGCACATGATTGGCCGATGTTGAGTTCGAGGGATTGGTGGGCACACACCTTTGTTACACCAAGAGCTAAGGCTAGAACTCACAAACAGCAAGTTGGGGTTATAGCCACGTTTCCAACGCCCGCTGTTAAATGACGGTGGTAGTTTCTGGTTGTGGACTAGGGTAAGGTCGTTGTTGTCAGCCCAGATTTCAACGGCGTGCCCGTCATTGTTACTGGAGGTATAGCCCCAACGGGGACTGTGGCTGTTAAAGTCTCCTATGACGATGCGGTTGGACTGGCATATGTCGGGAACAGAGAGCTCAAATGGTGTGTTAGGTGGTTTGTATACCGAAGTAACCTTGCATTTTCCGAGGTCTACTGTGATCGCTTCTATTCCATTCTCAGTGGAGCAGTTGGTAAAGAGTACGCCTACGCCGGGAGCAGCAAACACTGCGTTACCGTGCTTCGGATGTAAGATCTCGGCGATAAGTGACAGTCCAGGAATGTGAGGTCGGTTCTGTTTGTCATCTCGATGGGTCTCTTGGACACATAGTATATCACAACGGTTAGTTTTGCACAAATCAGCAAGAATTTGAGCTTTTTCATCCGAGAACCCTTCGATGTTAATTGACATGACGCACAGAGCCGGCTTGGAGAGTGGACTGCTGGGACCTATTGGAGGTCGCTGTTGGTTTACCATCGTGGTGAAAGAATTCGTCAGTCTGCGTGGGAACTCGCTGGCTGTCCAGTGTGCACCGGACGTATGATGGAATAGATACGTCACGCGGGGAGGTTTCTTTCATGCACCCCCAACTGCGTACTACTAATATAGTTTCATAATAAAGTGGCCGAGACATGCTGACGGACAGACAGACAGACTTAACGAAACTACAAGGGTTCCGATTTTTGCCATTCGGTTACGGAACCCTAAGAAATGGAAAATAAAATATTTACCACAATTTTTAATGAGCAAACTGCGAGGTTTGATTTCCAACCCATTTCACATCAATTTGTTATAACAGTAGCCAAATGTACCGGTCTTGGTTCTTTCAAATAAAATTGAAATATGAGCCATCCCTATCGAATTATGAGGTGTGCTGTTTTGATTTATTCCAACTAATGCGTGTACGTAAGAAATTGCGAAAGTGGAAAGTAAATTGAATGTGAACGTTTATTCTATCTGCTTATTTTTATATCGCAATTTTATTTTCTTTCCCATTATATATAAGCGATTTCCGGTACTTAAGTTGTCTGTTATTTTTATTCTTTTCTTTGACTTTAGTGTAGGTACATACACCATTTTTTCTTCAAAAGGGATGTCCTAATATCAGATAGAATTTTGTCATAGTTCCTCAAATACTTGAGCGCGTTACAATGTCTACTATACTATCCTGCTTTAATGGGTTTCCATTAAAGCTATGTAATAAAGTTTTACAAGGCTTTGACTAACTAGTTATAATTCCATTATTAATCTATCAGCCGTTGATTCACTCCTGTATAACATAACGGCGCGCTCCTGCAATAGCATAACATTAAACCATGCTATCTAACTATTACATCTTAATGTATAATGACATTGCCTATCTATTGTGCTATAAAACAGTGAAACATATTTATCTATACATAATTTTATTTTTGTCAGTGACATCCAACTCAGGAATAATAATATGAGTCATGCTTATTCTAAAAAAAAAAAAGTTAGTTTTATGAAAGCGAACCTCTTCACAAAATTATATAAAAAATGAATGGAAAAACTCGCACCTTCGCGTGTAGCTAGAAAGTTAAGGAGAGGCGACCAGCGGGCCTAAGATGCGCGCCTATTTGTCATTTATCGATAAATTTCAAACGTCTTTTTTATCATTTTAAAAAAGGTTTTTAGTTATTTTGTTGTATTTATTAGTTTTAAAAAACAAAAAAAAATATTCATATACAAGTGAAAAATATGTGTCAAAACATGTTGTTTAGGAAATAAAATTATTTTATCGACGCGATAAACGGTATCGGGGCGTGCATGTTAGGCTTCCTGGTGATGGTTGATTTGAATCGCTCGCTAGTATCTCAAAGATGAAGTGATTTTGTGAGCTTTTTTCATTAAAAAAATATGTTTTTTTTGGCATCAGTTCGTTTGTACAACTACCCTTGAGTCGCTCGTTGTTGACCAAACCAACAACCTGTATACATAGTCTGGCCATTAATACTGTTACAATTAAAAAATATATATATTAAATTTGAATTTGGAATCTGTCATTTTTATACGATTGCTCATTGTGTTATCTTATTTTGGCGCCAATACATTTTATAATATTTTGCGATATTAAAATGGAGTGGGGTGATAAAGAGAACCGAATCGCTGTGATTGCATTACACAAACTTGGTATGGAGCCAAATGCAATTTTTAAAACTCTCCATACGTTTGGTATTAGTCAAATGTGTGTTTAGCGGGCTATCAATAAGTACAATGAGACTCCCTCTGTTTGTGACAGAAAAAGATCTGGCCGTCCACGTAGTGTTCGTAAGAAAAAGGTGGTTAAAACAGTAAGGGAAAGAATTCGCAGAAATCCTGTCCGAAAGCAAAAGATTTTATCTCAGGAGATGATGATAGCACCCAGAATCATGTCGCGTATTTCAAAAGATGACTTAGGACTTGCAGCCTCTAAGAGATGCACTGGTCATTTTTTAACTGATAATTCAAAAAAGAATAGGGTGGTAAAATCGAAAAAACTACTGAAGCGGTACACGCAAAGGGAGGTCACAGAAAATATTTGTTTACAAATGAGAAAATCTTCACAATTGAGCAACATTTTAACAAACAAAATGACCGTATTTATGCTCAAACCTCTAAGGAAGCTTCCCAATTAGTCGGCAGAGTGCAACGTGGGCATTACCCGACTTCAGAGATGGTTTGGTGGGGTGTTAGCTATGAAGGAGTGACTGAGCCATATTTTTGTGAAAAAGGTATCAAAACATCGGCACAAGTGTATCAAGATACCATTCTTGAGAATGAGAAGAAAAAGAGAAAAGCATGGTCTTTCCACCAAGACTCGGCGCCGGTTTATAAAGTTCGGTCCACGCAGTCTTGGTTAGAAGCGAACGTTTCGGACTTCATCAGAGCTGAAGACTGGCCGTCGTCTAGTATGGTCAGTTTTAGAGAGTACGGCTTGCTTTAAACGTCATGATAATATGGAGTCCCTAAAACAATCCATACAATTGAGTGTAGAATTATCCCATGGAAAGAGTGCGTTCTTCTATTGATATCTGGCCTCAACGTTTAAAGGGCTGTATTGCAGCCAACTGAGACCACTTCGAATAAGCTTTTTTTATTTTAAATTGTTTTATATTTATGTTTACAACTAACACACTGTAAAAGTAATAAATATTATTTGCATTTTTTTGTGACAATATTTATGGCAAGACTAGGTAGTATTCGTTCGTTACCTTTTTTATTCTCAAAGTTATTCAGATATGCCAAAAACTCCATTCAATATGAAGTTCTTAGTGAAAATAATTTGTTGTTTAGTGCTAACATTCTAATTGTGAAGTAGGCCCAATTGTAAGGCCAATGATAACGACCCCTTACACACTGCGACTTTTAGCATCGATTCAGTCGCGCGTTTTGAGAACGCGCTTCAGGATCGTGACTCACGCAATGAACAGATTTAATTTAGCATCGATGCAGAAGCGCGACTGCATCGATGCCAACGCGCGTTAGTATCGATAACATTTGCTATCGCACGGGGACGAAATATAGTTCCGAAGATTATTACAAGTTATGTAGGCAACATCATCTTCTTCCCCTATGTTCTAGGCGAGAAATCGCTGACATTGTTTATTTGATGAAGATTATCACAGCTGAGATCGATTGCCCTGATCTTTTAAGTAAAATCTACTTTAACACCCCTAAAAAGCGTGTCTTGCGTAACAATTCACCGCTATATTTGCCCGTTGTAGGCACTAACTATAGGCGGAATAGTTTTATTTGGCGGGCTAGTAGCGAGTTAAATAAATTTTTTAAATGTGGAGATCTGAACATATTCCACTCTACCATTACTTTTACTAGCCACTCGACTGTCCGCGCTGTCAGACTATGATGTGGGAAAACTGTCCGGCGATATCGCGCGACGGTTGCGTGATAAAAATCGCGCGACATGTCGCGCGATAAAAACGATTATATAAAGAAAAGTATAGTTGTGATTACGAAAACAAAAATACTGGTAGATAGGTAATAGTTATAAATATATAAAAAGTTGAAAATCTAATACACTTACTATACTATAATATATACTATACTTAATTTATATATATACTATACTTAATACATAATTTTCAAGTGGTGGGCACTGTAGTACCACGGACAGTTTACCGTAAAAAAGAAAATGGCACTGTAGTGCCATTGGACTGTCGAGCGGCTAGACGGCTATTGGGTGAGCGCTTTTTTGATTGCGAGTTGCTTAAATAGTTTTTTCTTTTTTCCTTATTATATTATGTTGTTTTATTGCTTGGCAGTATTTTTGACTGAATGATTATGTCAATTCATACTATTTCTATATGTGAGAACCTGTAAGAGGTTTATGAGTTAACCATACAATCTCATATCATCTGTTTAAAAACCCTGGTTTTCCTGTATTAAAAATAATAATAATAATAACATAATTTGTCAATAGCATCGCGACTGTATCGATGCTAAGAGTAGAGCAGTGTATAAAGGTTGACATTCTGCGATTGCATCTATGCTAACGCGCGTTAGCATCGCGACTGCATCGCTGCTAAAAGTTGCAGTGTGTAAATGGTCAATTTGTCAACATCATAAAGGAACTAAAAAGAATGATGCTACCTAGCGCAAAAATAAGTGTAACTTAGATTAACTACTCGTGGTTACGTATCTAACGGTTACTCATAATAAAATATTCTCTGTTATTTGTACCGTGCGCAAAAAAAGCGTTACATACTATTATATAATTTATGGCTAGCTGTCATTACAAAAAGTAATTAAATCAAAGTTTTGCCAATTGAATACTGTTTTATCTATGGATTCTATTCAATTGGGTACCTAAGGTAATATTACTAATTTGTAAAGCAGAATGCACAGCTGTGTAATTTTGTACTAAAATAGCAAGAGAAATTGTAACAGTAGTCTGCCAATGTTTTTTTTTGGTCACTGCGAGCTCTGCCATCTTCGCACACAGCGAATAGTGTTGCATTATTTTATTTGATATTAAGCATGATGTGTTATCTTTTTGTATCTTCGTCTCAATCTGTTTGTATACCAAATTTTAAATAAACAAGCTAATACAAACTATACCCTAGGCTCTTAGCAATTACAGATGCTTATTATCAAACGATACTAAAATTCAAAATTACTTCGAACTGTTCACAGTTCAGAAAGTAGTTAAAACGAAAAATCCAATTCTTAAAAGGTCATAAACAAAAATCCACTTAATTCCTCAACCAGCAAAAAATATCTCAACAATGACCCACAAAAATTTATTTAATACTTTTATAACCGCGCAAATTAAAAGTTCAAAATAATATTTCATCATTCCCCTCCACGGCTATTTTTCTTCCATCCTTTTAATTCTATTGCTTTACTTTTACTCATTTTTACCCTTTCGTTTTACCCTAAGTTGTTTCACCTTTCCATTTTCACCCTCTTACCGCTCTCACCCGTCATATCATAACCGTTAGATATGAAGAGTTTATTAGGGTTCGGTACTTGACGGTGCCATTGTAAAAGTTGACATTTTTACTGGAAAAATCCGAATATAAAGTGGCATTTATTAGTTTTGAAGAAAGCTTTTTGTGGGTCAGCCCGCATGTATGTGCCTGCTTGAGTATGCAGATTATTTTCGTATCTTTTTTTATGGGTGCTATGATATGAAATTCATAACAAATTAAATACGAGAGTGCCTAAGTAGTCACTATGAATGTACCTACAGATTCAGAAAAAACTAGCAAGAAAATAATTTCCATATAAATAACAAAATCACTGAAAACAAATAAATCGTAGGCTCCAAATTCTTGCACCCACATTTGGAATGAGGTCTCTTACGTAACTTGTTTACTGATATAACTTTAGGTTTCTAAATAGGTACCTACTGTATCAAAACGACTAAAAGACATCCTCAGAAACTCAATTAACAGACGTACAATTCATTTTTACTTCATGGCGGTTGTGATTGATGAAACTATTACAGTAATAGGTCACAAGTTATTTCGGCAAAAACCATTCATAGCAAACAATTACCACGTATTTACAAGAATAGAGAAGAAAATCTACGCCTGAGGCTGAGACATAATGTAGTTGGACTGAAGAAGGACCGCTTATTTACATTTTGGTAAAACAAAACGGTTAAATATCAGCAGCATCGCATTATGCCTTTGCGACAATCACATGAAGCACCTAATTCTTGCAAGTAAAAAAATGAACAAGTTTAAAATTCCAACGATGTCACGTACATGCATTTCAAATTGATAACCTCTTTTTTTTGAAGTCAATATCAACATACAAAATATATACAGTCTCATATTAATAAAGAAAAACCGGCCGAGTGCGAGTCGGGATCGCGCACTTCCACTCAGTCAAATTACTATATTACCATACCATACCATACCATACCAACTTTGTTGAAAGCAAAAATAACACATTGTTTCTTATAGTATTTGTATAAAGGACAAAGTTATGTTTGCAGTTGTTGTAAATGTGCTAAGAACGTTGAAAACGGCTTGATAAAAAATTCGACACGCGTAATGACGTATTCATAAGAGACCAGAATTTTCGCACGGTTGGACCGACGGCACGGTATCTAAATTGGGAGAGCGTTTGGCCTAGTTACCCAGAAAGTTGCTGGTTCTAGTCCCGCCCGTGCGCAATTTTTGGTTTCTTCTTTTATCTTTGTGTCTATAATATAAATTTATTTTTCATTATCACAAATTGAAACCCTTAAGAATATATTTCTGGATACTCAAAGGGTCTATATATATTTTTTTCTACTATTACAAACCACACATGCATAAAATCAAACTTACTGTATCTAATTGTATTACGCTGATGTAAGCCACAGCCCAAGATAATGACCACATAGAAGTGGTATAGAAAAACTGGCCAAGTGTAGTCATTAACGTCGAGATTTGCGGGAAATAAGATTCGTCAAGGATTTAGACATCCATGTGGACTTGTAGTGCTAAAAGTGGTAGTTACAGGTGTAATTAACTAATATGAAGGAGGCTACTATTTCCTGAATACATTTTTCAAGTCGACAAACTGAAGGACTGACGTAAGTTTAAAATAACGTGTGGCTGTATTTTTTGTAATCTATAATGTAAAAATGAATCGCATAATGTGTTGGTAAGCGCATAACTCAACAACGCCTAGACCAATTTGGCCAATTCTTTATTTAAATGTTCGTTGAAGTTTAAGGATGGTTTTACGGTGAGACAAAATCGAATAATTGCCAGGAAAACCATAAAAACTGCCTTTTTTCCTATACAAATGTTTTCTAACTAAAACTTTGTCAATTTGAACTTTATTGCTATTGAATAATATTAAATTACAAGCACCCTCACTGTTGTCTTAGCAATAATGTAGGTGTGTTCCTAACGTCAAGGATCGTATCTATCAAAACAGTGAGCGTGTGTGCGTTGGAGCATAGAATACATTGTATTACAAATTTTTATGACAGGACAAATTCAGTCGGGTGCACTAGTTTTTCATAAAATCATTTATAAAAAAAATCTGCTTCAACTGATTCATTACTTACTAGTATTTTGATTTAAATAACCTTAGAATAAATGCCTAGAATCTAGGCCCAATTCTAGGGACAAAAGACTTGCAAAAAGAAAAACCTCCTCCTGCCTTACGATAATGACCGCCGCTCAAGTGTTATAAAGAAAAGTGCTGGGAAAATGCGATGTAGTTATGGAGATCCAGGGTCTGTAAGGTTAAGAGATCCTTAAGTAATATGGTGTTCTCGTGTTCCGTATAAGAGCATTTTACTTTCATGGATTGGTCTTAAAATTAAACACTTATTTAAATTTATTTTTACCCTGCAATCGACTTAAAACAATATGACGCTTACATGCTTAATCCCTCGAGCGTATGTTTACAAGACACAATAGAAATAGTATTGCATGCAACCGCATAGCATAGAATTTTTCACGCAGTCACTTAGCTCATTGATTTCTCAGTCTTCTGAAAGTCATGTCCCTAATTGTTTCATATGATCTCGTATACTTGCGAACTAATGAAATGTGTGCATTTTTTTGTAAAATACGTTATATGAGATAAATTCGTATCCACACTACAACGCTCAAGGTTTATGGCATCTCAAAAAACTGCTTTGTCAGCTTATTATTGCTATGTTTCCTTAGTGCTCTCATATGCACTTAATTTATATACCTACTATGGGGAAACTCCGCAAACGCAGAAAAAATGCGTTAGAACCCTGTGTGATGCAGGTTACTTTGACCCTTTAGAAAGACTTAAAATTATTTCTCTACCGTGCCAGTATATACTAGATTTTTTCATGATCGTAAGAAAAAACCCGGGTCTCTTTCCCTTGCATGACAGAGTACTCGGTAAAACTTAAAGTAGAGATATTCATAATCCACAACAAAGATTGAAACTAATGTCAAATAATGCATTTTGTAAAGCTATTAAAGTATTAAATAAGTTGTCCGTTGAAGTAAGAGCCTTGCCAATCGGACAATTTAAGAACGTACTTACGACTTGGCTCCTGGAAAAATGCTTTTATTCCATTAATGAATTTCTGACCACAAATGTTGCCATTAAAATAAAAGTATTGACTATGTGACGACTAGTAAGGGGTTCAAAAATGTTATGTAACCAAAAATGACAAATTTAATATTGAGTGTTAATTTAATTAAATGATGTACGAGTATTTATAAATTACATTATATTAATAATGTAATTTAATTAATCTTTAAACCTAAATATTCTAAGTTTGCATGCCGCCTGTGGCAAAGCATGAGATCTAAAATGAAATTTTGTTATCACAAATTACCTTATACTTTTACGCAAATGAACGATTCCATTCTATTCTTTCAAAATGAGGAATGCTCAAATGAGGAGAGAGTTCCTAAAGCAAAAAATACAGTCGATTTCCCCCCACGCTGGACACAAAGCATGTGCTCGGGAAATGAGTGAAAAGACGCATTAATAAGGAAAAATTACGGCATTGTGTCCTGGCCGCCTAGTGATGTACGTAGGTTGAAGTATCGACAAACTGTTTTTTCAGTTTCGATTGCAAAGCAATACATATATTCGATTGCAAATTCAATAGAATATGATCCAGCAAAAAAACATTTTCATGAAATAAAAACAATAACACAAAAAATAAATTATAGTTTAAAAAAACTGCTTGATATATTAAATGTTTCACCCCACACTTTTTACTCTGAATTGAATTATTCTCTAACTCTTTGTAATTAAAAATTATTTTCTACTTTTTAGTTCGGTTAGCTAGAAAAGCGTAGTTTTTTAGTTTTTTAAACTATAATTTATTTTTCATTTTTTAGTTCGATGTTTCAATAAATTATTTGCGGACATGCGATATGCAATAGCTCTATCTTTTTTACTCCCTTACAGAGGATCCACGAAAGAATTTATTAATCCTGGCGGTCCTTATAAGGATATTGAGAAACTGTTATTAAATTATTGCATTGTCATTGGTCCTTGATACGTGTGCAAAGTTTCAAATTAATTGGACTTCTGGAAATGCTCAAAGATTCCATTATATACATACATACATACAACCCAAGCTAATAAAAATAAGCGTGGTAATATTGAACAATGTGTCACAATTTAAAATGAAAATAACATTTTCATTGGCTTTCAGCAAGTGACATAGGCTAAATAACATGCTCATTAATCTAAATATATATGTTTTATCCTGATGATCCTAGTCAGGACATTAATGAAAAGTTATGAGATTATTGTATTGTCATCGGTCCTTGACCCCTGTGCAAAAATTCAAGTTAATCAGACTCCTATAAGTAGGTGAAAATGAAGTTCAAAGATTCCGTTACATACATACATTCAGACATACATACAGGTCAAGCTAATAAAAGCGTGTTAAAAATAGAAGTGCACCCTGTGCAAAGCTGAATATTATTAACACTCGTACTAATTCTTCGATTGCCTCGATGGTGAGGAGTCCTTAGTTCACTGGTTAGGACGAGATGTCCTAGGATCTAGTTCAGGGTTGGACACTTTTTGAACACAATTTTTCATCGTTTTAATATGATATTTTATTGTTATCTAGTTGTACTACCGATTAGATTGGTGGTGTTTTCTATATTTCAAATACTCATCAATAAAGGTTTCTTTTTAGAAATATTTTTTACTTTCCAAAATAAATGGTTATTAAAAGCATGCAGTGTAATGAAAAGAAGTTAAATGACCTTAGAAAACAAGTTTGTAAACTATTTCTAAATTACTGTCGAAAAAATCTCGTTAAAATTCGGAAAAACAAAAATAATATATGAACAGTGTCGAAATATGGCAGTAATGTTCACGCGTTATAGTTTAGGTAATAGCTCGCATTGATCGCCATTGTGGTCACTGGTGACCCCCAATAGTAGATTGTTTTACAAGGGGAGAAAGTGACCCATTTCACTCGAGATGTTTTTGGCGATCAAACGGAGCGAGAGCGCTAATAATTTGAGAGTGAAACGGGTGCTTTCACCGGAGTTAAACGTACTATTTTTCATTTCGACTGTGAGGAAAAATAAATAAATTTAGCTGTGTGATTGTGATGAGATGATGAGATATTATGTTGTTTGGCGAGAGATGAAACCTCAAGTTTTTACATCACATATCAGTTTGCTTACTACCTACTAAATACTACTACCTTATACATAAAACACACGATTGGAAGGACAGTAACGGCCCGGAAGACAACAGAGTACATAAAACGCGGACGTTAACAAATATTTCAAATCATTGTTCAAATATCGATCGTTTTTTTCTCACAGACAATAATAATAGTAGAAGAACGCATCCTTGTCACCAAAACTACCACAGGCTATGTCAAATTCCAGGTTTAATTTTGCCTCATGAGGTAGCGCTATGAGTGACAGCTAAAGGAAGGAGTGAGTAAGAAGATAATGAAATACAAAATCGCGGAAAGTCGCCTCCGCCTGCTTAATAATCTGTGCAATAATCGACCAAAGTAAAATAAAAAATTGTCAAAGACAAGCAAAATGTGACAATTCAAAATGAAAAAAAAAGTGTCACTATGTCTGGCGGGCAACCGAATATTTTAATTATAGATATTTAATTGTTAAAAATTATAATAATGGTTCATTTTTTAAATCAACTATCATCATCATTATCAGCCAAAGGACGTCCACTGCTGAACATAGGCTTTCCACAGCGACCGACCACTAGCGGTCTGCATCCAGTTTTATCCTGCGTTCTTTACAAGGTCGTCTGTCCATCTTGTGGTGGACGTCCTACGCTGTGTCTTTGGTCGAAGGGTCTCCAATCTAGATTTTTCCTGCCCCAACAGCCAATAGTTCTTTGCGCTATGTGCCACTTGAGCTTACTAATTCTCAAGGCTATGTCCGTTACCTTAGTTCTTCTACGTATCTCCTCCTTTCTGATTCGATCCCGTAGAGAAACACCCAGCATAGCCCTCTCCATCGCTCGTTGTGTGATTTTGAGCTTCTTTATAAAGCCCATAGTTTGAGACCACGTTTCGGATCCGTATGTCATCACTGGTAACACACACTGGTTGAAGACTTTCGTCTTTAGACACTGAGTTAGGTGAGATGAGAAGACACTCTTGAGTAATTTCCTGCAGCTGCCCAGACGAGTTGGATTCTTCGATTGACCTCTTTCTTGAAGTTGGACCTACCCGTCCAACTTGTCATTGGATCACTTGTCCCAGGTAGACGTACTCGTCGACAACTTCGAGAGTTGAGTTCCCAACGGATACTGGAGTGGGTACAACAAGGGAGCTCGACATAATTTTCGTCTTTTCCTTGTTCATTTTAAGACCCACTTGTTGGGACACTCGGTCAAGGTCTTCGAGCATAGTGCCAAGATCGACGAGCGTCTTTGCCACAACGACTATATCATCGGCAATTGGCAAATCGGGCTTAGTGACGACCCGTCTGGTGTAGTGGTCGAGAAATCGCCTACTACGCAGTGGGTGCGGGTTCGATCCCCGCACAATACAAACATTTGTGTGCATGAACATGTCTGTTTGTATTGGTCTGGGTGTTTTCTATGTATAGCATGTATGTATTTACAAAAAAAAAGTATTTAAGTATTATATCTGTTGTCTGGCACCCATAACACAAGCTTTGAGTAGCTTACTTTGGGGCTAGATGGCGATGTGTGGAAATGTCCAAAGGATATTTATTTATTTTATTTTATTTATTTACTTAACTCATACTTTATCCTGGTTTTGAACGGATCCGCTTATTTGATACTTGTGTATGAGCTAAACGTCAAAATAGCAAAACAGTTGAAATACCTTCGTTATGTATTTAAACTCTTAATCTGAATTATAAAATATGAATAAAATGTAACCTTCTTACATTTTGGGAGCATAAGAAGTACCTAGTACATTAATATTTCCATAAATTTTAATTGAAATAATAGACGAGTTCGAGGTAATACTCACAACTAGCGAAGCGTTTGCTTGGTCAATGCATAGAACAAACATACCTGCCTTTCTAATTTTCGCCTGAGTCGTCTCGCCATAATCTTTGGGACACCAGACATACTGGGACACCATGTTGGTGTTGTGAGACCTCAGCAAATTAACGTTTTAAGCTAAGGAAGCGCTAATCGCTTAATTTTAGCGCTGTTTGCCAGAGCAAGCTGACTATGCTCAGTTGTCAAACTCAATACAAACTCGTGTTTTGACAGTCAACTTGTTAAAACATGCTTAGCCTCGATTTCACCAACGTCAGATAAGGAATATTCGTCCAACACAATACGCCTTATTTTAAAATGTCATTATTTGTCAGCAATAATTAATTTAAATGTCATTTAAAATCGGTCGTCTTATAAATCAGTCGGATGTTGCGCAGCTTCTTCTCAGCACTAGCCCACAATTGTCCCGAAGCTGTGGTAGGACCAATGTTAGGACGTGTATAAGTGGTAGCAATAGCCTATTTGACGTTGACGTTACGTCAGATAAGAACTATTCGTCGAATTGGATATAAAACGCCTAGTTTGAAAACTTCACCTATTTGACAGCAATCATTAAGGAAAATGACATTTTAAAATTTGAAGTTTTACACTTATTCGGTTGGATAAGTCCTATCTGACGTTGGTGAAATCGACTTTAAGTCAGTTAGTTAGATTAGTCAGCCGTTTTCAACTGAGCACATCCATTGTTTGTTTTTAAGCGACTTTAACTCTATTTGGCCTCAAATGTTTAAAGATATCAATGTGTAGTACCTTTATCCACATAGAAGTCTGCAGTATGCACGCCAGTTTATTTTTTAATTCGCTTGTTAACATATCTAGACAAAGATATGTTATATAATAAGGTTATAAGGAATACGTCTTCACAGATTTTTAAGGAGGACAATGAGTCGTCATGTTTCAAAATAAGCTATACTTTGGGCTCATTATTCAACTTGGGTCCTTCTTTGTTGGAACTTTTATAAAATATTTTTTTGCCTTTCCAGTTCCTTAGGGTTCGTCTTTGTTGGAAAATACATAAGGATAGTTAAAGCTGTAGATGAATAACAGCTCATTACTATTATTGTGATCATAAAAAATTATATACTTACATATTAATGAATTGTTTTCACGACAGGTGACAACCGTAGCAATTAGCCAGGGCCCCTATTTTTGAATCACTCGCGTCAAGATGGCAAGTGAAAAGCAGTCATTAAAGTCGAATTTTATAATGAAAATCAGTTGAAATCCACATGGGAGGGATTTTCAAAATTATATCTCAATTTTGTAAGTACTTACGTCAATAATTCGCGTGATTATCGTAGCTTTTAATTCGTTTTCGAACAATTATCACACGCCATATTCAAGCAAATGATTCAAAAATAGAGAACCAGAGCCTAGCGAAATCGGTCAAACAGTTTATCCTTAGGCAATTCAAATTATAATACCACTAACGACCCGCTCCGGCCTCGCACCGGTGCAATGTAAGTATACAAATAAATATTTCTCTTAAATCATTCTATCTATTAAAAACCGCGTCAAAATCCGTTGCATATTTTTAAAGATTTAAGCAATTATACATATAGACTTTGTTTTATACTTTGTAGTGATGTAATTGCAGCTTTTTTTTCCAAAGACTGATTCAAATTACGACACTGATACTGCTGTGTAGATGTCAAGTCTGTAAATTCTGGTAAAATTTCGAGAAAGAAATTATTAATATCAACATAATCATTGATAATTGTATCTGGAGCTTTATTTTTGAATTACTCGCTTGAATATGGCGAGTGATTATCCTTTGAAATCCAATTAAAATACAACGAAAATCATGCAAGATTTAGATGAAGCACTTTTGTGTGGAGTTCAACTGTTTTTAATTCGAAAATCAAACCATAATCAATGAATGTAACGCGACATCAAAAAAGGGCCTCTGGTTTTTCTATTAGAATTTAAAAGTTCTACTACATCAAATACCTGCCTATGCTTAAAAGTAGGGTAGCTTCCTTTGGTAGGGTAAATCAAACGGAAATAAAAATGTTCTCAATGTTTTATTATATAATGACATCCAGATATCATTTATTATGTACAATAGACTATATTTATCTCTCACCACGATGAATTGGCATACTTTCACAATAACAATTTCATTATAATTTTAATGTAATGTGTCTGATTTAAAAAATAAAAAACTTGTCATATAGCCTTGCCAAATATTATACATATTTTCACAATGAATCAAATCACAAAAAGTGTTTGGAAATTTGCAAACCAGACGTTGGTCATTATTACTCAAAACCATCCTCGAAAACTGGAAGTAATGACGTGGAAAAAAATATGGAACCCCACCTGTAAAGCAAATTATGGCTATCAGCTATAATTAACTGAGCGTGCCAAATGCACTTGGCGAACATTGCTCTGCAAGTACTTTTGCAACGCTACGCCGAAATTCTAAGCCAAATCCTTGTTACTTAATAAATAAAAAATAAACGCTAATAAATTAATATTTGACTTGTTAATAAAAAGTTAGGCATGGAAGTGATTGCTACTTTTATATTATTCCCATTTCATGAAATAATGATTTTTTTATATAAAATTACACACATTTTTCATATGAAATTACACAAATTGTTATATCTATCTATACTAATATTATAAAGCTGAAGTTTGTTTGTTTGTTTGTTTGATCGCGCTAATGTCAAAAACTACTGGCCCGATTTGAAATTTTTTTATTTACGTTGGATAGTCCATTTATTGAGGAAGGCTTTAGGCTATATAACATAAAGATACGACTCATAAGACCACAGCAGAAATGAAAAATGTTGCGAAAACGGGAGAAAGATATTCCTTTTGAGAGCTTAAGTTACACAAAAATCATGTATGACAGGATTGTTCAGCATTAAGAGTTCTATAATAAAATCCGCGACAGCATATGTCAATCTTTTATGGTTGACTTACTACAACCTTTTTTTATGTTCATAAATTTGTAAAAAAATAATGCATTATTTTAAGAGGTGTATTATACACACAGGTATTTATTCTTATCAAAATAAATACATTTATCATCACGAGCATTTCATTTAGAACCAAGTTGATCTTTATATCATTTGATTTCAATAAATATCTTAGGAGCTATTACAGTTTTAACATAACTACGCACCAAAATAATGTTCGCAGCTTAAGTACAACGTGCGCTTGCGCTAATATATTATAAAGCTGAAGAGTTTGTTTGTTTGAATGCACTTATCTCAGGAACTGCTGGACCGATTTGAAAAAATATTTCTGTGTTGGATAGCTTATTTATCGAGAAAGGCTTTAGGATATAAAACATGACGCTGCGACGGGAGGGGAGGGAGCAAACTCAAAACGCGTGGACGAAGTCGCGGGGGACCGCTAGTTGTGAATTGAAACGCAAGAACGTGACTAATAAATTTCACTGTACGCAAATAATGCGATTTTTGTATCGAACCCCGTACAAACTCAATGCAATATGATTTAAACTTTACGACTATAAGATCAAAATTAAATTTTTGACTGCTGAGCGTCGCTAGTCACATACGACTGCATAAATAGAGCACAAAAGAAAGAAAAAGACTTGCCCTTTTACCGATTTAAAGGCGCCCTATATAGGTGGCTAAACGAGTATTGTTTTTACAATGTTAATGATTACTTGAATTTGATGCGACATTATGACTTGTTTCTTGTTTTTTTTTGTAACTATGACTTTAATTATTGTATGTGACATATTATGTATCGATGCTATCTATTTACAATTTTATAGTGTGTTTACTCTGACATTCCAATAATTATTTTTAATTTGTTTGAATTTCATGATTTAATGTAGTTATAGTCACTTTGTTTTAACAAAAAATATGTATTTGCATGCTATTCATAGATGGCTGGAAAAGCTGAACTAAATGAAAAATATAACAACCTAAATGTACCCTTTTCCAAACGCAAATAAACATTCATTTCATTTCATTACACACTTGCCATGTTACTTGGTGACAGACGAGTGTAAGAATTGTTAACAACAAACAACCCGTCTGGTGTAGTGGTCGAGAAATCGCCTACTACGCAGCGGGTTGCGCGGGTTGTCCCCGCACAACACATACATTGTGTGCATGAACATGTCTGTTTGTATTGTTCTGAGTGTTTTCTATGTATATCATGTAAGTATTTACAAACAAAAAATATTCAAGTAATATATCCGTTGTCTAGCACCCATAACACAAGCTTTGAGTAGCTTACTTTGGGACTAGATGGCGATGTGTGGGAATGTCCAATGGATATTAAAGGATATTTATTCTTCACAGTCAAGCCACCTCTGAAACGACTGTAATTAATATATTACCGTAATATTGTAAAAACAGAGAGATTACAATCTAACGGTTTTCAATCCGTAAGATTAAGATCTGTCGGTTTATTGTAAACAAACTCGAAATGGTTTAAAATTTACGCTTCTATTGGTACATAGATGTCAACCTAACACGAAGGATGAACAGGATTCGCTTCACTCACCCCGTTTTTTCATATCTTATATATGAAATTCTCGTGTCACAATGTTCGTTCCCGTACTCCTCCGAAATGGCTTGACCGATTCTCATGAAAATTTGTGAGCATATTGAGTAGGTCTGAGAATTGGCCAACATCTATTTTTCATACCCCTTAGTGATAACGGTTGTCCACCCTTAACATTTTTCTTTAATTACGTGGCTGGGCGGGACGAGGCCGGGCAAAACCAGGATGGGGGCGAAACAAAGTTCGCTGGGTCCGCTAGTAGTTAGTATATAGTTATAGTTCATCTACTCAGACCAATCTCTTCGCCTACTAATTCGTCATTTCAGTTTACGTTATAATGTATGAAGGTCGGTACATTTTACAATAAATCAAAAGATTACACTCCAACTCATTTAAAACCGTTAGATTGCTAACAGGATGTTTTTACAATATTACGGTTACAGATTAAAGCTAGTGTATTAGCTAAGCTAATAGGAAAAAGAAAGCCTAAATAGTTATGAATTGCAAGATTACAAATATTTTTCCCCAAATTCAGTATTTAATGTCGATAATATTTTACTTTCACAACAGTATTAAAAAAATGTTGCCGATCCCGAAACCAGAAAAAATCTCCTCATAGATCGCAATCTGCCGTTCGCAGAATCTTCGCGTTTCGCACTACGCGGCTTAGTTGTGAAAATTTCATCAGCTCCGCGTAAGCCTTCAGTGGCCACAGTCAATCTTGTGGCGGTATATTGAAAGATTCTGGAACATTTATCATTAGAAAAAAAGAGATCCAAAAATTGTTATTTAATAATGAATGTTTTCTTTTCCATTTCAAAGCTGAATCGAAGAAGAAACGTGCTTTTTATACAGCTGTTTTTGAGTGGTAGCAGAAGTTCAGGGTTGTCGAAGAATGTTAGGGTCTTCAACGGAAGACCTCGACGTTGAAGTTTCATATCATAAAAAAGAAAAGAAAAATAATTTTGTCAAACTAATCAACAGCTTCTTATTTCAAAATAATGAAAGAGTAATTTGAACGAAACAAAAAAAGCGTCACTTTGAGGTTGGTCCTACTTATTGAATATTTACGATAGTGTGTTTTGAAAAAAAAATACTTTAACCAATGGTCATAAAAATAGCTGTTCTGACATTTTGTTACGGTAGTTTTTTAAACACACAATCGTAAATATTCAATCGCTTGTAACGACATTTTACCATTACTATCGATGAAGAAATTAGGCCTCAGTACTAGGGTTTGTTACTACCAACCTACTCTTACGGTAAATGCTCTGTGTCTACAAACCTCTTACGCAATACAATCGTGTTCTAACAAATAAAGCTGATTGTTATAACTTAGCCGATTTTATTGCGCGGCGTTTTCATAAAACGGGACTTTCCTTAGTTTAGAATCTGTTGGGTTTTTATTGCCGACCCAATGGCTTTAGTATCTTCTTTTTTTAAAGTTGGTGGGGCAATGAACCGGAATACAAGGGTAAACGATTGGTGATTTTGTTCACAGATTAGCAGCGATATTATTTCTGTACAAATTTTACACATATTTGCTTAATAGTATCTTAAAGCCTATTGCAGGTTTGTCTAGATACTTGTTGTTCTCAGTATAAGTTCGTTGAGCATCAATATAACAATACAAACCATAAATGAATATTCATACAAAATAAATATAGGTTTAGTCACATAATATAACAATAAACAACTGCATACCTGCGAGTATGCCTTTCATTAGGCAAACGCGAAATATTGGTCGCACATATTAGAATTAAGACTTTAGCTAAAATTAAAACTCAAAAAGATTTACTAACTTTAAGTACATAATATAATTGAATATAAAAATTTAAATTCTTACGAAATAATTTACCTGACTATTGCTTTTTGATTGCAATTCAAACTTTTGAATGAAGATAATAACCAACCAAAACAATTTACCTGATTTTTGGTACTGTTTTTGCCATTAGTAACTTTCAATGCTAGTCAAAACTTGTAACACACTGATTCAGTTTTCAGACAATTCGAGCGCAGTTTCAGCGCAGCCAGATCAGCTGAATCGTAACTGGAACTCATGTTTGATCGGACTCTGCAAGTACTGGCCGCGGTTCCAACATTGGCTAACAAGTGAACCTGAAAATTGTTTTCAACTTAGTTTCAGAATGGAATTATCAGTGAGCGTATAGGATTGGTCATGATGAGTAAAAAATCTCACGCTGTAGCACTGGCAAGTTTCTTCTCTACGTTTTAACAATTTCTTCATCGAAAGTAATGGTTAAATGTCGTTACCAGCGTATGTTTTTAAGAAAAGATACCATATCCAAATGTAAGAATGGATATTTTACTGATCATTGGTTAAGGTATATTTTTTAAACACACACAATCGTAAATATACAACCGATAACGACTTTTTACCAAAACTTTTGATGAAAGAATTGGGTCTAAATATAACTTGTGGATTTGTTACGTCCTAAAATACTGCATCCTTCCGTGGCATTAGAATGAGTTACATTTGTACGAGTAACTTGGTTTCTTGTGAAAGTATGCCTTATCATGTTCATCATAAAAAATATACAACAATTGACAGTTCTCTCAAAAAGAAGTGAATACTCGTATTAGTAATAAGTAGCTAGACGAATAAAAAGCGAATGAAACAATGTAGACACTCAAGGATCAAAAGGCGGTGGTATAAATAAAAGCATAACAAAAGACTGTTGATAAACACATCTGTAAAGAATCTTACAAAATAACAGTCATACATAATTTGACATTCATAAGTGCACATCACGATTAAAACGTATGCAATAAATAATATTTTTTCTCCAAATAATTAAGTACTCAACGCGAGGTTAGATTTTGAATTACTATCATAAGGACTAAAAAGGAGGTACTCTTTATTCAATTATAACCATCTGAAATACAAAACCGTTAAGTACTGTAACTGTTTCTTCCGAAGTAAAATTATAAGATTAAATAATAATTCAATATATTTTTCTGATGAAATAGCAAGTAAAATTAACATTTGCAGTAATAACAGAATTTTTGTTATAAAATGTGTAGGTGACTAGAAAATGAAGAATGGAAATTACCTACTCTCTATGTTTTGAGAAGTTCGAATGTTGACTTGTGTCAGTCTTAGATAAACAAAGCAGACTTATTTTAGGCTGATATTCCACCAAGTCAGAGAAGAGGAAGAATATTTACCAGCAGAAGAGAAGAAGAGATAATTGCATCTCTAATTTGGTGGACTACCTGTCTTAAGTGTGCGTCTAATATTTTTTACAAACTCGATAAACATCAATAAATTTAAAACAATATCCTGCTCTGAATTTTCTAGCATGTTGGCACATCGACTTATTTACAAACAAACATATTTTATATCACACAGCATCGTATATAATATATTTTTATAACACATTACCTCGAATAATCGTTGTCATACAATCGATTTTAACTGGCGAATACTATTTACATATATATTTTTAATATCATTTCAAAGTAATAACATTTTTAAACAAACTAACTTGTAAAATTAGTTTATATAGGGTCTAACAAAATTAACTGCATTCCTTCTAGGGGCCGATTCTGACCCTCAAATACAACAACTTTTTGTATGGCATCAACATCTTAGTCCCAAAAATAGATTTCACTTTCTCATACTAGAGTGCCGATCAGCTGATTCTAAAATGTATGGAGAAAAATTAACAAAAAGTTTCTTGAGTTTTCGATGCTGGTCACATACAAAAAGTTTAGAATCGCCACCGAAAAGGAATGCAGTTGATTTTGTTAAGCCCTGTATACACCTCAGTAAAAATATGAAATCAAAACAATTCTGTTTTTAAATGGGATATTATATTATCTCTGTGTAAAATAAAATAAGTAAACAAAAATATAGACTCATCCCTTGTATCTCACCTTAATCTTAAACTACAATTAATTATGTGCATTTAAAAACAAAAATATAGACACATATTAGTCTTATTTTATTAAAAACACTCTCACAGCGCCACGTTGTGCAGAAAATTTAATTACTTTATATTGTTCAGTCACTTGACTTTCTATTTTACTGTTGAAGGCACTTGTCTCCTCGCTAGTACTATAAACGTCCAAACAGTTAATTCTACTTGAAACTTGTATGCACTATTGCTAGCGACTGCATCTGAAAAGAAAATTATAAAAACTTTACCGACTTCAAAAAAAGGAGGCAATCAATTCAGTGTGTATGTGTGTGATATCTTTAAACTTTGATTATACAGTGTGACTTTTTTTATCAGTACCGATATTTTGTGTAAAGACTCCGCTGATGAATAAGAACAACTTTTACTATGGGGGCAATAGTGAAATGGAGAAAAAAAATTGGTGTTCCATACTCCAGCTCCATGTTCCAGCATGTTCCAGCTGCTCTATACATTTTGACCGCGCGCCAATTGAAGTTTTGTATGGAACAGCTATTATTTTTTTCTCCATTTCACTATTGCCCCCATAGTAAAAGTTGTTCTTATTCATCAGCGGAGTCTTAACGCAAAATTATAGTAGTGATATATATAATTAGGTACTGATAAAAAAGTCACCCTGTATTTAAGTATCCTAATCTATTAAGGTTTCCAAACACGTGTGCAAAAATTCAATAGTGTATGTATATTTGTCCACGGATTTCTTGAAAACGAGAATTCATAGCGAGATGAATCGTTTTTAGTATAAATAGTTTAAGTTTTATCAAAATCTGTTGTTTTTGAGATATGGGTAATAATTAAAATCAAGATATCAAAAAGAAACTAAAAAAATTAAGCCGCTCTTTCAAAAAACTGACCTTAAAGCTCAAAATTGCAAAGCAACACATTTGACATCGGTTTAGGAGAAGAAAATCATTTGGAGTCGGTGCATGATCTCAAAGCTTACTGCACCGACTTTTAAATCGGTGTTTTGAAGGCGGCTTTATTATTTATGTACAACAGGATCTATTTATATATAGTGCGCATTCGAATCAGAATGTAAATTATATGATTTTGCTTCAAAAACATTTCATTTATTACTAATATCCCTATATTTTTGTCAAATCGTTATTTAATGAAAAATATATACCTTTAGAAAAAAATAGGAAGTTCTTGTATCTGCGCACGCGTTTATATATTAATATTAAGATATTTTCAATCCTTAATGTTGCAATATGTAGATATGAAAGTGGTAAAAAATAGCATTTTTCAATATATAAGCAAAAAAAGGTGTTAAAACGACGGTTCCTTTTTTCAGCTGACTGGAAAATACACACAGTAGGACAGTAGATTCAGCAAAAAGACTGGTGGACAACACCTTTTTAAACTGAATCTGAAAATAAGGTCGGACAGACGGCACGGTAGCTCAATTTGTCGAGTGTTTGGCCCGCTAGTACGCAAATTTTTGGTTTGAAAAACACATTCTAAACCATTGAATCTGAATATGTTTGTAGGAAAACAGGCATCGTATGTTTTATGTATACATATTTCCATCCAGGATAAGTGATGATAAATACAGCCAGCACTTATTTCAACCATTAGCTTTAAAAATGCGTGTGCAGTTGACAAAAACCTCAAATCATTATATTTTTAAATCCAAGTTTATCAAACCAGAATCCAATCTCGCATCGCACGCAAAGTTCAATTTCACAATCGATCCCCCAACAGATGTAGTTACGAGCGAATGAAAAAGTTTCCGTCGTTTAAAACTCATTTATGTAATAAATTCCACATTCTTTCTCCCTCTTTATTCCTTTTAGTTCCTGATTTAAGTAACTCCATCCCTCTCACACTTGGCAGGATTAGCAAGCCATCTCACTCTTGCTAATGTAGCTCCGAGGGTTTTCTAAGCATTCATTTTAAATAGAATCTGTTACAGGAGGATCGATTTAAAGTTTCTGTGTGCATAAAAGCTGGTTAAGGCTTTTAAAGGGATTACGAATACTCTGATATATTAAGGAGATGGTTGAATTAAGAAATGTTAAGGATTTCTTAAGTTCATTAAGCCTTTTAATTCTCTTAACGATAGATCGTCCAGCGTCCTGCTAGCAGGATTTTTTGTACTTCCGGAAGGACGCATTTTTATTGGGTCACAGTTCCTTAAATAATTATAATTCAAAGTTCGAATTTACATGAAAATATAGTGTATTTCTTTCTCTTTTATTCAATTGGCAAGCGATGGCGCACGGATATAAACGCGGGCCGCGCGTTCGCGCGTCGGCGACGTGTTTCGACCTGCCCGGCACCCATCACGCCTGGAGTCGCCAACATTTTGGCGAACATTATAATACGCGTAAAATATTTGGAGTTATTGTGCGTGTTCACGAAGTAAACAAAGTACTAGTGCGATGGAATACTGGCGGAAAATTAACTAATATTCCCACTTTGTTGATAAATCCAGCGAATGACAAGTCAGGTAGGATTTCTTCATAATAAAAAAAAATTAAAAAGGAATGTTATGTTGGTGTTTGAAGTTTATAATTTAAGAAATACAATAAAAAAATACTTTTGCGTTGTTTTTTTTTACACCCTTGCATGGTCTGGATCATTCTCAATGCGAATTAGTAGGACTATATTGAATTTCTTAGGTGGGCGATAAAAAGTTCACTGGGTAATCTAGTATTTTATAAAAGCAAACCAATGTTTACAACCCCTGGCAATACGAACGCTCAAGGTCAAGGTCACCGTACTGCAGGAAGGACCAGGAGCAGATTTCATACAAACCGCGTACTTCCAGCAGGACGCAGGTTCCGTCTTCCAGCAGGACTTTTTGAAAAAATGGGACGTCCTTCCGGAAGCGCTTCCAGCAGGACACGGGGTCGGACGATCTATCATTAAATCCTACTCTTTAATTATTGAAATCTTCATCTGCATGTTTTCTAGCCGATATTTTTTTGCAAAACTAACTCCAAATGAGATGTACGAGTGTTTGTCCCTGACATGTTTTTTTTATTTTTTTCCTCTACGGTTCATTGTTTTCCTTCTGCAAGCTTATGTCTCCGGGAAGGGACATGTCAAAGTTGACCCTTGATCTATGTAATCCTTGTGACGTTGTCAGGTCACTTGCCTCAAGGCCGGGTCGTGTAGGCACGTCCTTACTCATTATTATTTCGCAACAAAATTGATACATTTACTTTTGCGAAGCAAAACATACTTTAATTTTCATTAAATTATTCGCTAGTTTCGAAAGAGCTGATTTTGTAATTTTTTGTTAGGTTTTTATGAAATGTTGAAAACCGTGACTCGTGTAACCGGGTTAAAACGTCGAAATACAATGTAACTTTTAAAATAAATGACAGTTTTGTGTGCGTGTTGTTAAATTAAGTTTAGAAATGCAGCAACCTATAACTTGCAATACCTATAACTATTGCTAAAAATTCGTAAACCAAATTGTGACAAGTCAAAATCTTAATTAAGCGAGCAACTTCTGTATCTTGCTTTTATAAACTTACGAAGTAAAGTGTACTCTGGAGTAAGACCCCTTATACACTGCGACTTTAAGCATCGATGCAGTCGCGTGTTTCAAAAACGCGCTTCAGCATCGCGACTCACGCAATGATCAGATTCAATTTAGCATCGATGCAGAAGCGCGACTGCATCGATGCTGACACGCGTTAGTATCGATGCAGTCGCCAAAATTCAGCACATAATTTGACAATTTCCAGCTTCTGCATCGCGACTGTATCAATGCTTAAAGTAGCGCAGTGTCTAAAGGTTGACATTTTGCGACTGTATCGATTCTAACGCGCGTTAGTATCGCGAATGCATCGCTGCTTAAAGTCGCATTGCTAAAGGATATTATTTCTAAACTCAATTAAACTGGTTTTATCCTAAACCAAAAGGCATCTTCGGGAAATCTCACATTGTTCCAATAAGCCACGAGTGTTCGTTCTAATGGAGCATGAGCCCGGATTACTCAATAAAGCATATTAGTCCAAATTACGTTGCGAACGAGACGAAGGGAGTTGCCGTCGTAAAATGAACGGACCCGAAGTAAAAAAAATATTAAGGAGTCATGGGTCCGTATAGGGACTAAAAAAAACACTTTATAATATTATGGGGTTGGTTGGTAAATACTTGTTACTATGCCATTGATCTTTTGAATGAGATTTTTAACAAAACTGGCTTAATTGATATTATATTTTACAAACTAAATGAGAACTCTAAAAAAAAGGCAAAAGTACCTCTCTAATCTAAAGGTTTACTGCTGTCATTTATGTATGAAATTATCAGCAGCGCGGATGTCGCGCTGTTAAAGTCGCCTAAGTGTCAAAGCTTGTCATTTAAAAGCTGTTTTGATAAATGCCAGTTAATTGAATTTACCGTTCCTCACAATTACGCTAAATTGAGGAAATCTTATAAGTAAATTAATACTGAATATCTTGTCATCAAATATTGAGATTCCATTCAATTGCAATTAATTCTATAGATTGATTAGAAATTGTAAAAAAAATATTTAGTGTTAAAATGTTACGGTGGATCCACATCGGCTGGTGTCTTCGCGCGGGTGCTTACGTCAAGAACTGTCACTGTCAGATATATACAATGGAAAATTCCGCTGCGGCATGAAGGGCCACATGCCGCCAGGTGGTGTGGATACACCAATAGTAATCAGAGGTACGGACAAACTGTTGCCACAGATTATGATCTAGTTCCACATTAAAGTATTACTGCAATGTCCCTCAAACATCAATGGTTCGACTGTCACAATGAAGTCATAAGGGTTCTTTTACGAGTACGGAACCCTAATAAAATGGCACCCTTGCTGTCGTTTATCCCGGTCTGCCTGAGCCTGCCGGTAGAATATATCAGTCTTTATATTCGTTCCTAATATTATTTAAACGGCGAATATATTTTTGCTCGAGCGAGATTTCTTGAAAGCTTTCATGGAAAAATCTTTTGCTTCAAGAGTGTTTTTAAAAATGCGATACACTTGTACGTTCTGAAATGGGTTTTGTTAACTGCCTGTTTATCTGGAAGCTGAAAATTTTTCAGAGCGGAAGTATGTTTCTTCGTGTTATTATATCGTAATATTAGCTGAAATTCTAGGGTATAAGTCGTTTTAAAAATGTATTTCAAAATTTTGCATCAAAGCGGATTCATAACTATCAAATCTGGAAGTAAGGTAGTAATATCTTATCTAGGGAGTAATAGTTTTCAAAGAATTATTATTCCCGCCCATGTCTCCCTTAACAATATCAGGTCAGATCAGGCGCGGCCACGTCTTACCTTTATTGCTTTATTACACTTTCATCAACTAGTCCCGAGGAATGGTTCCTCGACATAACATTTCCTAGATTAAGATTTGACCGGTCGATGTGAGTGAGAAAGATGACAATATAAATAGTACCAACAGATAAAAGGATAACAACTTTTTTAAGTGAGATTTATTTTAAAGGTTAGTTGTTTTATATTCTTAAAGGTTAAGAGACCAAAAAATGCGCGCAGATAGGACTCGAATCTGCAACTTCTGGCTAACCGGGTCAAACGCTCTTCCAATTGGAAAGCGAAGCGTTATCAATTTCCAAGTTAAATTTATATACCGCAATATTTGGTTGCTTATTTTCATCTTTAAGAATATTATAAGAGACAGCCGTAGGTCGCTCCAGAGTAATTTCAGATTTGAATATATAAATACACCAAGAGTCAGCATTTTGCAAAAAAGATTAAATTATTGATACAAAATAATATAATAATGTAGCTATTGCTTTTTTTGTAGATAAAATGCAAAGTGACGGTTTGCTATAATTTACATTTGATTGCCTAGATGGCGCTTATTCGAAATGTTTACACTAAGGCTGCACAGATGGCGCTAGCTACTTGGAGGTCGATTCTGCTATCAATTTTTGACACATAGCATGGGCCAAACATCTATCCCATTGTGATTTTGTTACAATACTTTAGTAAAATTGGGGCCCTAGACAGTGTGGAAAAGATTGACTTGACTCCAAACATAGTTCATTTTGTTATACCCGTGATAAGCCTGCTATCTACGGATACATTTGTTTTATATTCTAAAACAAGATAAACCCCTCAAGCGTATGTGAACGAGACACAATAGATATTTTATTATTATGTGGTTGCCTGCAACCGCTTGGATATTGAAAAGTTAAAAAACGAATTCATATTAATTATATTTTGGTCTGGACGCTTAGAATTTTACTTTCGTGCAAACAATGTATGGGGACGCAGTCAAAAGAAAATCATTCCTTAAAAAAAAACATCAAATTTTAAGCTTTAAAAAAACATCAAAAGGACTAAAATAATGCAAATAGGATAAACAAACTCATTTGAAGTTGGTGTATGAGGTGCATACGTTGGGCTGGTGCTGTCCGTTAAGGTTGACATCATGCAACAACTTCAATTGAGCTTTTTTCGCCTATTAGCGTTATTTTAGTCCTTTTAGTGTTTTTTTGAAGGCGGTTCAATTGTTATGAAAAATTGTTTTCGTCTTTTTAATTATTATTCAAGTTACAATATACTTGATTCTTATATACTTCTCTCCTCGGAAAATAGTAACTAATAACATCGGTCCAGCCAAACGCTAAATATTCGCGGACAAACATACATACCAACATACGGAAACCTTATTTTAATATCGTTTGCACTTCGTGGCGTCTTTTTATTCAAGTGGAGCCCGTTGTTCCCGCTATGTTATATTGTGTGCAAGTGATTTTCGTTTAAAGGTGGACGAGGTGGAATTGTGTAAAGGCAATCGTATTCATTTGACAGTTCAAAACGTACGGTAAAGAACAAAGCGTTTCACAGATCATTCAAACGCTTTGTTCTTTACCGTTAAACAGATCATACCGTACGTTGTGAACTGTCAAATGAATACGATTGCTTAACACAATTCCACCTCTGGACTAGCCACTCAGATACTCACTGTTCTTGCTGAACATATACGAGGATATATGCGGGCGGCTAGCCACATAAAGCCGCACGGACATGCTGCGAGCATGCGGCGGGCGCGTTGCGAGCGTCGCGCGGCACCGCAGCGAGAGGTACCCGCGGTGCGTCGAGTAGTCGTCGGGAAACACGTGTAGTGTCCGCCACGACGCGCGCAGGCCGTCGCCGTCTGCGCCGGACACGTGCGTCGAGCCCGCTATTATTGGGTCCTGGAAGAAAAGAGTTCTTTAGTGTCTTTAATACGAATTAATTAATCGTCAAAAAATATTTTTTGAAGACGGTCTACCCATTCGCGCGTGATAAGTGACATTGGTAAAATAAAGACGTCTTTCTATTTTGAATTTAAATAAGATAAAGATTATGATTCGACTTTAAACAATTAATATGATTTGATCATAGACTAGCTATACTGAGACATTTTCCCACAAACTTGGGCAGTTGAATTGAAACACTTTCGCAGGCGTTATTGAAAAACGATTTCGCCTTCTTTTCCTGTTTTGCTTACGACGGATGCTGTAAAGCATTCGAAACGTCATAGATTTAAAAAAAAAAAACTACCCGAAATATATCCTTAAAGTATTTTAAGTCAAGAAGCAGTATTTGCGTAAACTTTAGAATTAAATAACTTTGGCAGTTACAACTTAGCCTTTTTGGCAACCTCCAACCAGTGATGCAGACTTGGACGACAAAACAAATAGTAATAGTTTTTAAGTATACTTAGGCGTATAAAAGCTTACTTTATTAATGCCCAAAGATAAATTGACAATCGCATACAGATATCAATTTTGGCATGATAAAAGTTTAATAAAAACTTGGGTGCTTGAAGTTAAGCGAGTTAATTACCACTTTAATTTCCATTTTAAAGAGGATAAACGTCAAACCAATCAGGTATTCAGAGATTAGGTTAGTTTAATTATTATTAGGGTACGTTCTATTTAATTTAAATGAGTATTTTATTTTTCGGTGAGATGTACGATTTTCTGGGTGAACGTTGTGATGAGCAATGATCTTTAAAAAAAATGCTAATATGGCTATAGCTGTAATTCTTGACTTCATCAAGTATTGATAAAATATAAAATAGTGCCAAGACCTTGTGAGTGGAATCGTAACACTGTCGCAGTCACTCCCGGCTAGTGTGGACAAAGGGTGCTTAAAAGGTACTAATATTCAAATGAAATAAATAAATCCGGGTATAGCATTTGGCAACAAAAGTTTATTCAAATTTGCTATTACACATCTACCTTTTAACACCTTTAAACAAATCAAATACAAAACTTAATAGCTCAGAATTTAGTAGAGACTAGGTTAGGTTCTAATTTAGTTATCTATATATATACTATTATAAATCTTTATGGTCACAAATTTCTAATTAAATAAAGATAAACCACCAATTTAAGTTTTAATTTCCTAATCGATTCCAAAATTTATCCTCAAAGGGATTCCTAAGTTATGCTTAAATTAATAGCTAAATTATCCCACTTTTCACTACAGTTAAAGTAAATACAAGGAAAACCAACCTTGGATTTCAACGTAGGTTACCATTTCAAATCTTTGTTGCATCAAACTACAAACAACTCTGCAACGTTACCCAAATATTTCACCGATACCGGTCCATCCTCAAAACAGCAGACAAGAAGCAAATCAATCCATCAGGAAAATCTGACTTCAAAATTAATCCAAATGAGGTCTAAGTAAGGTCCAAGTGAGGTCTTAGTAAGGTCACTGAAAAGAATTTACAAAATGTTAGTTCAACGCACAAACCAAAGTAAAAGTTAAAAAAAACACTAACTTTTCATAATAAATATTTACCTGAGGTTACAACATGATCACCAAATTGTGACTGTACAACTTACAGACACATATCAAAAGCGAAACCTAGAAATAAAAGAAAGTTCTAGTTAACAACCAATTTTTTTTTGAAGTGAGCGTGGATATACTTTTCATCACCATATTTATGAAATCTTTAATAAACCAATTTAATACCTGCAACAGCTGGCTCGCCATATAAATTTTGAATCTAAACATTTATGCTAATTATTCTATTTGAGACCTGAAATGATAAAAAATACAACTCTCAATACAATATGCCCAGATGTAGGTAGGCTACATTTTCTTTACAAGGATTTCCAAAGGAGTTTCCTAAAGTACTTACCATTTTCCAGTCATTTATATCAAATCAATTTCAAAATTAATCCATCCAAATTGACATGTTGGCGGCGTCAGGAATAACTATCAAACTACAAAATAAATTGGGGCGTGCCCCATTATCTAAATATTTAATTTATTTCATTTTCACACACGTTCCACTCCGACGCACGACCAACAGTCCGGAACCGGAAAAACGGCAGCTGTCACACTTGACACATGTCAGTGTCACCATCCATCTTATCTATGCCAAAATATAGACTGGAGTCCTACATCCATTTAGCTTTTCGTTTCACGCGAACTTAGACAAAAATATACAACGTTACAATACCCCCCTCCCAAAGAAAAGAGGTTCACTACAGTGAACCGAGAGCTGTCCCCAGCTTCCGTAACTGTAAAATATGTACTGTTACCAAATGCCAAAATAAAATCAGAATAATTTCCTTCCACTATCCAACAAGTTCAAACTAACACTAAAAGGGCAAATAATTTCACAAGAACGATTCAAATTACGAGTATTACTGTAGATCCAAAAGTATATACCAAAAAATATGTCCCAAAGGACCTCAAAAAAGCGAACCCTATGTTATTTCAGGGTGCTCTACTAAAATTATTCAAAAACCTTCAAAAAAATCTCAAAATCAACGCTATTTAAGTATATTCTATACCAAAATATCGACAATACCTTAAAAAATCTTAACGTCCACGCTATTTAAGATTTTCGTTCAAAATATATAAAATACCTGAAAAAAAAACTCAAAAACGCCGTTTAAAAATATTTCAACTAAAAACATCCCAAAATACCTAAAGATCTCAACGTCAACGCCATTTAAGATTGTTCTGTTCAAAATAATCCAAAAGCTCCCAAAAAAACAATATCAACTACATTGAATGTTCGGTTCAAAATTATCCAAAAGCCCTCATATTTAAATTCTCAATATCAAAGTATTTTTTCTTCTCAATTTACTCATAAAGTTAGTTTAGTCAAAAATCGGGCAACAACCACATTCAATTAATTCCAAAACGACCTCATGCTAGACAACAATTCAAAATCATAAGTTTCAAGCGACTTAACTTAAGGGTTTCCGCTAAAACATACCCACATACAAATTAATTTCATTCTTCCACAAGCAAACATCTTATCAACCTCGCCTTTCGTACTTCATCATACAAAAACTAAACAGTTTTATTTCTCAATCTAAATAAAACTGAACCCTTTCACTTTCGTGTTTAAAATTTTCATCAATTTAAACACAACCAAAGAAACTCTAGTCGAATCAAAACTTATGTCTTAATATCCATAATATGCCACGAACCGAGTGAACGACCATCCATAGCCTCCAACTCGTAAACAAAATGATGAAAAATACCTCAGTGATCCCACACCAAACAAAAAACAAACAAACTGGTGCCAAATTGGGCATCACCTGAGTGTAGCTGGACTTCCAAACTACATCACCAACCAAAAACCAAAACGCATTTCTGCGCCCCAAAACAACAAAATTTGTGGCATGTCTAGCACGGACACTAAAAACTTCAAAAAAAAATTATTTTAAACAACCGAACTCACCGACATAATACTCCTTAGGCATAGTTACTGCGTACTCCGTCCCAGTATCCCTGTAAAATTATGTTAAGGAATGTTGTAACAAACCAGTGCCTCCCTGAATCCCGATCCCATAATATGTGTCCAATTAACCACAATCACGGTTTCAGTAACTCATGAATCACTATAAATGGTTTCTAAAATTGTTGGCAACATCCGTACCAGTAGCACGCCTAATAGGAAACAACAGAGTCGATTTACCAAAACAATGCTTTACACCAAGAAAATTGTAACTAATTTCTTGGTTTATATACAAAACAGACGCAAGTAACATAATTTAATTCGTTTTCAGAACAACTCCAATAACGCTGACACGCAACCATAATGACCCCACCCACAATTACCTCATAAAACTCATTTATCAATATAACCACAACAAAAGCAATAATTAAAATTCAAAATTAATTCAACTAATTCACAACTAAAACTTATATAAATAACTGTTATATCACTGTTAAATCAAATTATTTACTATATCTTTTGGTGGTTTATATTTTTATAAGTTGTGACCTAGACAAAAGTTTTCTTTTTACAACAAAGTTATAATGAGGTGTGAAAATATCACAATCAAAACGAATACAAAATATACCTCAATACATATAAAGGTTTAGAGAATTTCATTAATGCTAAGTAAAAGCAAACATAGGTTTTGGGATTTCACAAAATAAGGTTTACACCGTAACAATAACTTTCATTTGGTTAGTAAATACAAATTGTTTGATGCAACACTAAACTTGTGGGATAATTCCTAACCAGTTAGTAACACAGGGAAAATTAAACCTAAGCTAAATAATATGGTAGTTAATTAGCATTCCAAAAATATTCTAACAACAAAGTACTCAAAATTATACTAATAACTATTTCTAAAGTTGGGCGCCATTTGTCGCAGTCACTCCCGGCTAGTGTGGACAAAGGGTGTTTAAAAGGTACTAATATTCAAATGAAATAAAGAAATCCGGGTATAGCATTTGGCAACAAAATTTATTCAAATTTGCTATTACACATCTACCTTTTAACACCTTTAAACAAATCAAATACAAAACTTAATAGCTCAGAATTCAGTAGAGACTAGGTTAGGTTCTAATTTAGTTATCTATATATATATACTATTATAAATCTTTATGGTCACAAATTTCTGATTAAATAAAGATAAACCACCAATTTAAGTTTTAATTTCCTAATCGATTCCAAAATTTATCCTCAAAGGGATTCCTAAGCTATGCTTAAATTAATAGCTAAATTATCCCACTTTTCACTACAATTAAAGTAAATACAAGGAAAACCAACCTTGGATTTCAACGTAGGTTACCATTTCAAATCTTTGTTGCATCAAACTACAAACAACTCTGCAACGTTACCCAAATATTTCACCGATACCGGTCCATCCTCAAAACAGCAGACAAGAAGCAAATCAATCCATCAGGAAAATCTGACTTCAAAATTAATCCAAATGAGGTCTAAGTAAGGTCTCAGTGAGGTCTTAGTAAGGTCACTGAAAAGAATTTACAAAATGTTAGTTCAACGCACAAACCAAAGTAAAAGTTAAAAAAAAACACTAACTTTTCATAATAAATATTTACCTGAGGTTACAACATGATCACCAAATTGTGACTGTACAACTTACAGACACATATCAAAAGCGAAACCTAGAAATAAAAGAAAGTTCTAGTTAACAACCAATTTTTTTTTTGAAGTGAGCGTGGATATACTTTTCATCACCCTATTTATGAAATCTTTAATAAACCAATTTAATACCTGCAACAGCTGGCTCGCCATATAAATTTTGAATCTAAACATTTATGCTAATTATTCTATTTGAGACCTGAAATGATAAAAAATACAACTCTCAATACAATATGCCCAGATGTAGGTAGGCTACATTTTCTTTACAAGGATTTCCAAAGGAGTTTCCTAAAGTACTTACCATTTTCCAGTCATTTATATCAAATCAATTTCGAAATTAATCCATCCAAATTGACATGTTGGCGGCGTCAGGAATAACTATCAAACTACAAAATAAATTGGGGCGTGCCCCATTATCGAAATATTTAATTTATTTCATTTTCACACACGTTCCACTCCGACGCACGACCAACAGTCCGGAACCGGAAAAACGGCAGCTGTCACACTTGACACATGTCAGTGTCACCATCCATCTTATCTATGCCAAAATATAGACTGGAGTCCTACATCCATTTAGCCTTTCGTTTCACGCGAACTTAGACAAAAATATACAACGTTACAACACGTGTGTTTGAAATATATTTCTTCGAATTTTTGCATGAACATTTTTATGAGATGAAATTGTTAATTTTATTTTTAAACCTTCATAGAGTGATGGTTTGTTTCGAACAGTTTATTTTTCGTTCGATGTTACTATACTTAGCAACTTTTTTGGCAAGTGTCGGATTAAAAAAAATCGTTGAAAGATGAATTGAATACAACAAAAAAGTAATTCTTCACTTAAAGTTCACGGATTAGATACTTATCAAGAAGAAATTTGTTTAAGGACCGATTTCACAGTACTCGTAACTCTGAAGAAACTAATTTGAAAATACCTTTTAGAACCGAAGAATCTCGGGTGCGGCCTCAGATTCTTATTGCAACGTACTTTAGCTTATTTGAAAGCTTTCGGCTTAATAATTTTAATGATGGCTATTAATTAATTTTGCTTTGATGAAGATCTGTTTCAACCGGATGCAAATATTATAAGACTTGTCTATGGTAATTAACAGGATATTAATAATTAATTATGTCCAAGTGCTTAGATATAATCATGGCTTCCTTATTTCTTGTTGATAATACAGTAATGTTATTTTTTCTTTAAATGTGTTAAATGAGATTCGCTTTTTATTTGCAATGGTCTCCCCCAATATCGTCCGTTGATATTAATTGACGTTTCTATCTCTTTCAGCGTTAATAGAAACTTCAATAAGTACTAATGAGTGATGGTAGTTTTCATTTTTTATAACTATGTAATGATAATTAACACCTTAGTCTTGCCTGTGACTGCGAATGCTGTAAAGCATTCGAAACGTCAGGCATTTAGTTTTAATAAATTGTGCTCGAAATAAATCCGTAAATTCTTTCACGTCAATGATTAGTAGTCGCGTAAGCTTCAGAACCAAATCTCGTCCGTTGGTCACTATCAGCAGCTAATAACACCCAATCTCTTGCAAAGCTAGTCAAGTCGTCACACCACCTCTTTTTAGGTCTGCATTCTCATCAGTAGCCATATGTAATCTACGAATGTACTAATATTATAAAGGTGAAGAGTATGTTTGTTTGAACGCGCTGATCTCAGGAACTACTTAACCGATTTGAAAACATATATATACCACTACGACATGACTTACAAGATCAGTTAAGCAATTTAAAATGTTGCAAAAATGGGGGTGAATATACATTTTGAGAGCTTCAGTTGCGTACGTAGCGTAAACCGTTTAGGATACATAAAAATCATGTATGTCGAGATTGTTTCCCTTTGACAGGTCTACAGTTTAGTCATTTTTATTTTTTATGTTCATAAATTTGATAAAAAATATTGTTCTATTTTTAAAGGTGTTTTGATACACAAGTATTAATTATTATTAAAATAAACAGGTTCATCATCATGAGTAATTCATTTCATACAAAATTGCCCTGAGCCGGAAGCTATCGCACCAAAACAATCCTCGCAGTTTAATTACAGAGACAGCACATCAGGTTACCCACTTTTGTTGCAATCTAGCCCTTATTAAAACTACATAAGATACCGCAGTGTTTACCTTGAGATGCTGTTGTCCGTACTACGCGAGATCGCACTAACCTCTCTGATTGCTAGCCTCTGAATTACAATGAAAATATGTTAGGCGTTGAAATATTTTACGGGAAATCCGAAATTTACATGAGCAACGTCGCCGGAGACCGCTAGCTTAAATATAATTACATTAATGTTATATCAACGTAAATATCTACGACTTTTTTCAATAGAACGTTTTTTTTTGGTCATAATTTCGGGTATTTAATGTAATGTGCGGATTTAATATAACATTGAGACTTATATTTATCCTTACTTCATCGAAAAATTTCAGTCATATTTTACTCATTTCAACATTATATTAAAACCCAAATATCGTAAGAGTAATATAAAAGATGAAGTATTAATAGTAGACTTCCAAATGGGACCGGGTGGAATGTGAATGGATTATATCCAAAAAGGTATTTCTTTGCAGATAAAATCGCTCGCTTTATAATGAGACTAGGGTGGCTTTTCTATCAATAAATACTCATTCCCTGTTTTTGATCTGCATAATATAAATACAGGTAGTATTTTCTAAAATCTCAGCGTTAGTCCCTCTGTATGTGCCTCTGTTAAGAACCATTCAGTCATTGACTAAAAAAATATGTAGCTTTTAAATAAATTAACAATCTTGAGCTCCTTCTTAAAACACAAACAAACCATTTCACTTCGGACATTTGTTTAGAAGCACCTATAGCCATTGGGAACAGATAAACGTCGTTATTGTAACGAAGTTTGTTTCCCTCAAAGTTTCCCTTATTTCGGGAGAAGCACAATAAGAATTCTCGTCGGAAAACAAAGAAACAATCTGTATGTATGCTGCGGAACCGGGCTAATGAACATCCGACACGCACTTAGCCGTTTCCCTTCCTTAACTGTTCAGGCCACCCTGAAAAGGGGGTGGAATTAGGTGTCCTACAAATAGTGAAAATCAACGGTATAAGCCAAAACAAAAAAACTATGGATCTTAAAAAAAACTGGTCAAGTACGAGTCGAACTTGCGCACACAGAGTTCCGTATCACTTTGGCTAAGTTTATTTTTACCGTAACATCCTGTATTATATAATCAAATTCCATGTATTGACCGAAATTATGAGACAAAACTGGAGTTAAGTTTTGGAGAGTTATGTTGTTAACTATGTTGCGAAGTAATATTTTTTAAAATAAAAAATGTATGAATATTACTTTTTTTATAAGTTTATGAAATTATAGGTACTCTAATAGCGTGTGTTAACGCAACTTGCAAACGAAGTAAAAAACTTTATCTCTGATGACGATATTGTCATCTTATTGATCTTACAAGTTTTGTCAACTACTTAGTGTTTTAAAGCACAGAACTGCTGGCTTATGAGAGTGTTTGAGTTTGAGATGAAATATTGTATGTCATACCGTGTGTCAGATAGATTTAACTTATTTTAATTGCGGCTTATAAGTCATTAAATCAACCCACTCAAAATGTCTATTCCTAAATACGAAAAGTTCTTTGCCTCAACTTGTAAAGCAAACTATGAATAATTATAATATGACACAAACTAATCATGTTTGTCAATTTGCGTAGTAAAGTTTTATCTTAGACGTTATTATTAATAAAAATATTATGTATTGTTCGCGGCAAGCCTAAGCCAACATGCAACCAATTCTTTGACGTGTGCTTTGTCATTTTAATGAAAAATTTCGTTCATTTCACGTCAGCCATATCAAATAAGATCTCGTTACGTTTAAATATTTCATATGAACGTCTTTTGAGATGTTCAGACGGAGTTATCAAATATCAAAAAAACTTAATAATTACAATCAGAGACGATTTAAGATAAGAGAGAGAAAAGAAATAAAAGACGGTTAAATGAAGACACAAACATTGATTTGCTCCATATAATTTTAATTAAAAACAATGTAATTAAGCACTGAACACAATTTAAAATAACACAAGGTGACAAGAAACAAGTGATTAAGTAAAATTGAAGAAAAAAAACCACTACGAGTTTTTTATGTCACGTACCTACGCGAAAGCGACAGCGAAAGGTTCCCCTTTTCGACACAAGTACTTATTATATTCAATTCGATTGTTTTTTTTCTTTTTTTTCATTTTTATTTCATGAGACCAAAAACGCCTGAAGTTCCCAATTAAATTTTGGTTTTGGTGCAAGTACTGGAAGTTTTTCAGCGTTAATTTTGTTGATGAAAGGATCTTCCTCCCACTAATTATGAATTTAATTTAATTTAATTTAATTTAATTAATTTATTTAGAAAACCAACAGCGTCATACATTGTTTTTTCTTAAGTAGAATTGTACAGGTAAGTAAAGCTAATTACAGGTTTCCCTTAAAATAACTGTAAGTAATGATGAGATAATTAACATAATAAAGACTACCTACTTAATAAGAAACAATTTTGATCCCGTGCGTGATGTAATATTAATATATGTGTCATATTAATACACTATACTATAATATAATCTAATAAATAAAAGCTACAAAATTAAGAAAGAAGACTATACTAAATTTAAACTAAACTTTAAAAGCCCATGCCTGAGTCTCATGAGTATTTCATTTTGAGTATATCCGTTGCCTTGCTTTTTATTGTACTCTTGCTGTGCCAGAATAAATCCACGTCCTCAAATATATGATTATATGTTTTCGGCAGTCGAGAGATGGGAGCATTACGTGCATAGTTAGTACTCACATGGGGAACCAGGAACAATGGCGGAGGACGCCGTCGAGCGCGGCGGGCCACTAGTTCGGTGCAGTCTATATTACCTCTAGTAATGTCGTATAGAAAGCACAAATCCATTAGCTTACGTCTGTCTTCAAGCGTCAATAGGTTGAAGTGTTTACAACTTTCCTCATAGGTGTTAGGCAGTGAATGCGGAAAACGATAATTTAAATATTTAATAAACTTTCTCTGTAGACGTTCCAGTTGGTCTTTATAGACAAAATACTGAGGTGACCATATTTGACAAGCATATTCAAGAATGCTGCGAACATAGGCAAAATATACTACTTTAATTGTGTTTAGGTTCCTGAATGGCTTACAAGTTCTAACAACAAATCCCAAACTCCTAAAACCCCTATCTGCTATTTTATCTATGTGATCTTTGAGGAGCATTTTGTTATCAAAGTACACTTCGAGATCGCGAACCAAAGATGTTCTTTGGATTATAGTACCATTGAAATTATATGGGTAAATAACAGGTCTGAGTCTACGCGTGAAAGATATACACTCGCATTTGTCTATGTTTACCGTTATATTATTCTGCCTATAGAAATCGGATAGGTTATCTTAGTCAGATTGTATCAATAAACAGTCTTCTTCACTATTAATTTTTAAATATATTTTTTTATCGTCAGCGTACATTAGATATCGTGCTGAATTGATAAAAGATGTAATGTCCGACACATATACGTTATAGAACAACGGTCCCAAATGAGATCCCTGAGGAATTCCGGTAGGGATATCTATAAAATCAGACCTGTATCCCCCCACCACGACAACTTGAGAGCGATTGTGCAGATATGATTCGATCCACCTCAGCAAATCTCCATGTATACCCATACCACACAGCTTACGGATCAGAATGCCGTGATCTACCCGATCGAAAGCTTTTTCGAAGTCCGTGTAGATCACGTCAACCTGTCCACCTCTTTCCATGTTAGTTAACACATAATTAGTGAAACATGCCAGATTGGTGATTGTAGAGCGGTGCTTCAGGAATCCGTGCTGGTTAGGTGGTATTTCTTTACATACTGTAGGATAAATTACATCGAACGCGATTTTCTCGAATACTTTACCTATCGTATTAAGTATTGAGATACCTCTATAGTTCTCGATTTTAGATTTTGATCCCTTTTTATGTATTGGTACAATATGTGTTTTTTTCCAAATACTAGGAAATGTTCCTTTATTCAGAATTGAACAAAGTTAATCCTCAGGAAGATACTGAAGGTATTTACTACGTCTGGTTTCTTTGACAGTTGTCCTAGAGACTTAAAAATAAACATAAGAGGTGGATATAGGATAAAATAATATTAAGGCCATTTTTTTCCAAATTCAGAAGATAAATACTATTCGAATAAAATACAATACTTATTATTTGAAAACGTCACATATTAGTTAGTAATTATTTGTATGAAAATCATTTTTAAATCGGTTTTATACTTATTCAGTCTTATATGACTTTAGGAAAATCGGCCTTATATACCAATTTTTATTCAAATTGATTTCAAACACGGTCCTCTATCTATAATTTATTCTTTAAGTGCTTTTAAAAAACTACCAAAATTCTCTGCCATTATTCCGTTAAATAACAAACAAACAACGTAAATTGGAAGTCGAAAAAGCTCTTCAGCCAGCAAGGAGATCCGAGTGCTCATTACGACCTAACGACATCGCGAATAATTTATACACATTTTAATTGACAGATTTCATTTCACAGTATCGTAAACCGTTTAGATACTCTCATTTAGAAGCGGTGCCTCTTCAAATAAAATGAATTGGGCATCTAACGGTTTAATTGCTAACAGCCGTACTGAACGCTCCTTGAGTTTTCTTATGAGCCACCTAAGAACTGAATTGGAAATCGGAATAAAAATCGTCAAATTATAATATTTTTTGCTTCACTTGCTAGCAACGTTCAATTACACGTCACATAATGTTGAATCAAAGTGACTGATCTCAGCTTACAGGCCGAAATATTGTATTAAAATCCATCGTCACCCATATTGTGTCATGTGATTTGAATGTGGAAGACGAGCCTATGTGAACGCGGCAGTGTGCGCGAGGTTGCACCAAAGAGACCATAATTCGAAAATACAGATGGCTACATCCAGCTTCGAAGAGAAGAAAAAGAAAAAAATACTTAGTGATTTGGCTGTATGATACGGGACACTATGGTAGAATTGTTTTGTTCAAATATTTTTTTTTTGATAGTGGTTAAAAATAGAACTAACCTATTTTAAAAGTGGACACTTAAATAACGAAAAGGCAAAAGAAAGTTAAGGTATGATTACTTATTGTTAAAGGTTTGATAGGTGCACCCCACTATTAATTGCATTAAAAATATTTCCTCTTCTGCAACTTAAAATTTAAACATGTCTTTAATGTTATTGGTAATAAATAAATCACTTCACGTCACTTGTGTTCTTTCGGCAAACAAGAGAAAAAAAACTCGTCACTGCACTAAATCTAGGCGCAATAATGGAACATGACTGATCTGAAAATAGCTCAAAAAGTGCTGTGTTGTTTCGGAGATTTAACGTTTTGGAATGGCGAAAATCGTTTTTTCTGGTGACGTGTAAAAATTAAGGCCACTTAGTATCGATATTACCTCAACACTCTACGTTTTGAGGTAATATCGATACTAATTTTAAGATATCGAAACCAATTTTAAGAATAGATATTGTATTTCGATACACCACGTTAGATAAAATATCAAAGGTTTAACCTATGCCAAGCAATTTTGTAGAATATCTCATGTCGCTAAAACGTATTGTTTCCTTCAAACCCTCGAGATCCTTCTGGTTTAAGGGCTACGGGCTAGGTCTTTTGATATGTTGACCTCTTTCTTAGTACAAAGTTAAAAAGTCAAAAACCGGCTAAGTGCGAGTCGGACTCGTCCACTAAGGGTTCCGTGCCAACTTAAACTGAATTAGGGATCCACTTACTTCCATTAAGCCGAAAAACCACAATATTTTGTTGACAGCAAACATAACTTCGTTTTTCATAGTGTTTGTATGGAGAACAAAGTTCTGTTTGCGGTTGTTGAGAATGTGCTATATCTCAAAAACTACTGGTTCGATCCCGTCCGAACCAATTTTCGTTGAGAGTTTTTGTCAAGATCTACATTACTTTTTTTTAAATTTACACTTGCTTGGTTTAGAAGTTAGATTTACCACTTTGGAAGCGTTTTTTGAACGTTAGACTTTAAAATAAAATGGTTTAGGAACCTCTATGTTATTTTAAAAGACCTATCCATAGACTTTCCACACGCATATTTATTTTAGTTTCATGTATGGGAGCTCCCCTTTAAATATCATTATTTTTTATTTTTTTTGTATAAGAATCGTGAAGCGGTTAACAGGATACATCTTACTACCAAATTTCAACAGTGTGATGCTTATAGTTACAGAATAAAATCGCTGTGACATACGGACGGACAGACAGACAGACAGACAGACTTGACGAAACTATAAGGGTTTTGTTTTTGCCATTCGGCTACGGAACCCTAAAAATCGTGTTTCTACGAATTCCCTCCGCAAAGTTTAATGAATTTTTTTACTGACCTATTGTAACGAAGGTGTCTCAAATAATGAAGACGTATATTTAAATGAGTTTATTTTTTGCTTTCTTCGCGTGTGGTAACTACAAATCTTAAAACAACTTTGAAAGCCACCACGGTAAATTTTGTTTCTTTGTTTAAGTAGCCGTATTTGGTTGACAAATAGCTGAAGTATGATATAAATAGGTATACGAAGCTACTACTTAGAATCGATATGTCGACAATGGTGGCTCCACTAACTGGCAACAAACCATGTCACGCCGGCCCTGACTCCTGAATGTGAGGCCGTGGGACCTTTCCCTAACTTTGACATTGAAATATACCAGCGAAATCGCAATTCTTTTTGAATATACGACGGTCGGTTACTTAAATAAAGTGGTTGGTCAAGTAATTTAGAGCTGATTAATTATTCACATTTCGTAAGCACACTAAGCTCGATTTGAATAACTTTTTGATGAAACGTTAGACAACAGTCACGGGTGAAAATAAATTATTTAGTTTTGAACATCAATCCTAACTACTGTTTAGCCACGATTTGAGCCACGATCGAAATTTCCAAATCAACTTCAAAGATCCGTAGAAAGGAAATCTCTTTTCATCTATGAAAATTTCACGAAAGTATTATAAGGGCTACAAGGCCGGCTTCATAAATTTATGTTTAAAACAGCAATACTTAGCCAATTTTGATTAAGAATTACCTTGTGATGAAACGTTAGACCACAGTCAGGTACTCCTGGATAAATAAATTACATAGTTTTTATTTTAGTCATCAGTCGAACTCCTTTTTTGCCACGATCAAAATCTTCAATGCAACTTCAGAAGAAAGAAAATCTCTTTTCTTTCATGAAAATTTCACGAATTTCATTTATAGGGCTACAAAGTTGACTTTATAACTTAATGTTTAAAAAACAACACTGAAATTGTTCTACCTATACCTGTACTAAAACTTACATTCTACGTAACGTTATCTGGGGGCACGGCAGTGCCCCCACCAAGTCGAGCAAAAAAGCGTCACGGCCGTACCATCCTTTTCTCGAAGCAATTCAGACCATTATCGACCCCCGATCGACCCTCGTTACTTCGTTGTGGATAAAACTAGAAAACTGAAATTTTTAGTAACCATGCAGCATTGTAAAGACACGGTATGTTTCAAATTTCATTCAATTTGAACCGGTATTTTAAGAATTATAACGGGTCCAATTTCTTAATTTTGTCACTCACTGACTCACCGATCATCAAAATTCTAAGGCACTTCTAGCAGACCTAGAAGCTTCAAATTTGGAATATAAGTAGTGTTTGGTGTATGAATTAAGGCAAATTTAAAAAATCTAGAAAAGACCGCAAAGAAAATGAAGCCCATACAGCCAAGTCTTCAGTTAATTTTTTCAATATTGGCTTTATTCGTAACGATGTTTTACGGCGGTTATTATTATTGCGTGCGAAGCCGCGGGCTTAAGCTAGTCCCATATAAATATAGGCGCATGGTAGTGCCCCTGCCAAATCGAGCAAAAAATGGGTATTTCCGTCATGAAAACACGTGTAAATTAAATTATTTAATGCAAAAAACGTATCTACGTGCGTATTCGTACTTATTACGAGTGCGTAAGGTTGTAAATTAATTATTATACCACGCGCTGCGATGCTAGCGAGTGAGCGCGGGCCGTTACTACGCGCTGCGCGGTGCTAGCGCGAGGGCGCGGGGCGGGGACAGTGGCGGGGCGCGCGGAAAGGTGAATGTCGCCGAGCGAGCTGTTGCGGTGCTAGCGCGAGGCGAAAAGTTCATAAGTCAGAGAGAGGGCTTTAAGAAAATTCGTTGCTGGTAGATATACATATATACAATAAAAAGAAGGTACCGAAAAGGAAAAAAGTAGAACTGTCTACAAAATACAAAAAGAAATGAGATCCCATCAAAAACAATACTTGTCAAAAAAACCAAGTCTCGCAACTCAGTTGTTCTGCGGTAAAAAGTTGTGAGATCCATGTAATACCAAGTCGGTTATTAATTTGTTCAGTCTCTACTTAAGCGAATTTCTGTCTTAATACGTCCAGTCTCTAGGACCACGATCGTGGTCCATAACAATTGAAAATCAATTGTGTCTGGAATCTCCGTACTCGAAGCATTAAGTTGTTACGTAATAATTAACAGCATCTTATAGTGACGCATATCAATATTAAAATTCTTTAATGTTTTATATAAATATATTGAGACTTGGCCATCGCCTGAAAACACGTGTAAATTCAATCGCCTGAAAACACATGTAAATTCAATTATTTAGTGCGATGGCCAAGTCTCAATATATTTATATAAAACATTAAATAATTTTAATATTGATATGCGTCACTATAAGATGCTGTTAATTATTACGTAACAACTTAATGCTTCGAGTACGGGGATTCCAGACACAATTGATTTTCAATTGTTATGGACCACGATCGTGGTCCTAGAGACTGGACGTATTAAGACAGAAAGTCGCTTAAGTAGAGACTGAACAAATTAATAACCGACTTGGTATTACATGGATCTCACAACTTTTTACCGCAGAACAACTGAGTTGCGAGACTTGGTTTTTTTGACAAGTATTGTTTTTGATGGGATATTTATTTCCAGACGGAAAAGATAATTAATTTTATGTCTAAAAAGCGAACGAAAATTTATATTACACAATCACGTTTTTATGTCGATATTTAAAAGTAAGTGAAAATAGATTGTTTCAAGACAGCGACGATACATCGCTCAACGGTCTCAATTTCATGTGAAGCTAATTTCAGAAAAAACATGGCCGCCTATGACTTATGTGATGAGATAAGCAATACTATGCAGAATACATATAAGTCTATGCTATGTAATAACTTTGTACCACACTACTTCTAATCGTCTCTTCAAATACTACAGAGAATTTTATTTGGAGTAGAAAAATAAACTGCTATCTTTTACTATTGTACAAATGCTAAGTAAACGAATAACAGGGCAAAAACATTCCCGCTTCCAAACTAAAAAACACAAAGAGCTCCGTATCTTGACCTTTTTCACAAAATGCTTTGCAGTCGAGTGCTGTAAACATAATGAGTGCGTCGAAATGTTATTAAAAACGAATTCGATGGGTGTGAGCACAATGGACGCGGTTAAGGATTCAGTTCGGGCGGTGTTGTGTTTTTGTTTGCCCACCGGTGTAGCCTAGTGATGCACTGTGTTGACTAGTTATAAAAAAAACTTTTATTTCGTACAGACTCGATATAGTAATGATACCAAATATAATTATATAAATACCAAATACATAAGATTAACATAAATTCAATCATCATCATTATTTCAGCCAAAGGACGTCCATTACTGAACATAGGCTTTCCCCAGGGCTTTCCACAGCGACCGATCACTAGCGGTCTGCATCCAGTTTGATCCTGCGATTTTTATAAGGTCGTCTGTCCATCTTGTTAGTGGACGTCCTACATAAATAAGTTTAAATTCAATATAAAAAAATACGAAACAAAAATAAATATGAAAGCGAGTTTCTTTTTACTCGAAATGTGTTCGCTCTTGACTCTAGACTAAACCTGATTAGGCTTAAGCTTATTCAGAAGAAGCCTGTTTACTCTGACAGTTTTCGGGATATATTACTTTGGAAACACTGATGTAGGAATTATATCCAGTTACTGTTCTAATACAGAGTCATAAGTTTCCTTGCAGGCAAGTAATATTTAGGTATAAGGTACGATTTAGCATTGCATTAGTAGTCAAAGTAAAGTAAGTAATAAAAAAAATACTTTGTGTATATTTGAACGGATTAAAATCAATGTAAAAAAAAGGTTCTAGTTATTGTAACATTCGTACATCCCTAGCGCGGTGCTTTGAAAGCGTTGAAATTTTATTCCACTTTTTTCGAGGTGAACGCTCGAAAATGCCACTTTTAAGTATAATAGTAGCATTCTCATTCTGGTCACATAACAGCTTGCTATTTTCTAATGGGCAAAACATCGCTGTGTTCAATGTAATTTGTTTTTCCCCGTCTGTACGTTTATTAGAATAATAAGTATAGAAAAGAAAATAAACTTCACAAAGGCCACTATTGCAATGGTTCGTGCATAATTAACTTTTTTTTTTGTTAATTTGAGGTTTTAGTCATTAACCTGAATATTTTAAGTCAAGACTTATATGAATCGATATAATAAGATAAGTTTACGATTTCTTTTTTCTTTTTTATTTTTTGTGAAATATTGACGGGGACGTCTCCCAAAAATGTTGAAATTCTTATTATTCGTGACTAAAATAAATATACCGGCTAAGTGCGAGTCGGAATCGTATGAGGGTTTCGTTTCAACTTTACCCAAATTAGGGGGGGGGGGGGGGGCACTTACTTCCACTTAGCCTAAATACCACTATATTTTATTGACAGCAAAAAAAACTTTGTTTTTCAGTATAATAGTATTTGTATAAGTGACAACGTTATTTTACGTTTGTTCGTTCAAACTAATTTTTGCTGAAAGTTTTTATTAAGGACTACATATATATTTTTTTTCCAAAATATTGATTAGTTTTATTCAGAAGTTAGAGGGGGTAGGGGGGATAACTCTTTTACCATTTGGAAGGGTATATCTTACAAACGTTTGAATTTCAGATAAAATTGCTTTAGGAACCTCGATGTCGTTTGGTTTAGTTCCATTTATGGGTGCCTCAAATGTCTTTTTTTTGTATGGGAATCGTAATGTGGTTGGCAGAATACACCTACTTACTAAGTTTCATCAGTGTAATGCTGAAAGTTTTAGAGTAAAGTGGATGTGCCATTCGGACGGACAGACACACAGAGAGACTTGACGAAACTATAAGAGTTTCGTTTTTTGCCGTTCGGCTACGGAACCCTAAAAACGCTCGAGTCCCGTGCGGGATTAGAACCCGCGATGACTGGTATTGTAGTCCGGAGCACGAACCAAAACACCAGATATGTCGTCAATCGAAATTAATAGAATAGGTATTGTTTCGAGTAGAATAATTATTTATTGGACGCACACTAAATACTGATTGAAAGTTTTAAATAAAATTCAGTTTTCAGTATTTATCATGTCATAAATTATAACAAACTAAATTAAGAGATGTTTCTCAAAGAGAAACATGATGGCCGTGTTAGTGACGTGACTTGTGACCCAGTTATTAAAATTCAAAGTACGAAGAACACAAATTATGCTAATTTTAATAACACGGTTTACCGTCCGTCTTTCGCTTGCTTTCTTTTGAGAATGTTGAATGTAAAGTAAGGTCTCAGTGTTGATAATGTCAAATGTAAAGGAATGCATTAAGTGCCAGATAATGTTATATAGATAATATGTAGGCTAGAAAGATTTTTAGATGATGTCTTTACAACGGCTCGAAATGTATAGTATAGTTACTAGTTAGTTAGTTTATATAACTAGTTGTACGCGAGGGAGACGTAGGAGATTGGGGGTCAGGAAAAGAACACCTTTTAACCGACCAAAAAAGGAGGTTCTCCGTACTACCTGTATGTTTGTAGGTATGTTCGTCCGAGAATTTCTCGCGTTTGCCTGGACCGATTTTGATGCGATTTTAACTTAACAATTTTTTTAACTAAGGAAAAGGTTTAAAGAACAATTTTAGTTGAATCAAGTACATTGAAACTTAAGGTATAACTAAAAACGACAAAAATAAAGTAATTCATAAAAAAATAAACTGCCTTCTAAAAACACTCAATAGAATAAAACAAAGCTAACAAGAGAAACAAACATGGAATAGTAAAAAATAAGTATTTTACAAAATCTTACAAAAAAGTTTCACGCCAACACTAGTCAAAAAAAAAATTTAGAACAAAATATAAGAACCCTAACTATTTACTACTTTGACTTTAACATTTCATATTCTGTCTGTTTTTATTTAGAGCTCTCGATATCTGGGAAAAACTTTAAACAGGTTTTGAATTTGTTATTTTTTTATTTAAACAAAATACTTAGGTATTGTTGTTTATATTGTTTCGATCGTAAATAATTTTCTTGATATTGTGTAATTTTATATACACCATAGGTTTATAGTCAAGTTTTAAAAAAAATGGAAACCAATCACAAACATTGCTCTGATCCCAAAGTAAGTACCTAGCCAAAGCACTTGTGTTATGGAAATCAGACGCCTTGGTATAATTTCCATGTTTTGTAAGTCACCAGCTGTTTTGTCCCATCCAGACTCTAGTTTCGCTACAACATCTTCGCGCAAAAAATATAGCGCTAATAACTTAACATTTTTTATGATATCTAGAACAAGCTTACTTTCCATTATAATATTCATACACCGCTACTTGAAAAAGTGTAGTCATCTCGCATATCCCATCCCACAACTAGACGGTATCAGGTTATTTATTTTATTAGGAAATTCCTCGGAGACAACTTTTATAATATGCAATACCCACGTTGTTGCTAAAGGCAATGTATTTTTTACACACACACATTTATGCAGCGTTGTGACCGAGATTTTTTATCTTCTATTTTGTCTGGATTCAAGCACAAATTAGATGAAATGTATTAAATTCTTCATTGTTAAAAAAACAATATTTTATACCTGGGAAATTTATATAATTTCTAAAATCACCCCGAAATATTCGATGTAATTATATAATCTAGGAAATTTATACATTTCCTAAACAGGAATCGGAAGTGTTGTTTTTTTAATTAGTTATAACTTGTTGGTCTCAATGAAAGCCTCAATAAAATTATAATAATTCCTTAACTATCAAGCAGTATTAAGATATTGTATTTTAAGCTTTAAATTTTGAAATTTGGTTTTACATCCAAATTGCAAAGTGACTGTAGTCGTAATAATGTTTTTTTTTAAAATATAACAAACAAAGGTTTATTTATAGAATTGACGATGTGGGCACCTATATTATCTGTCTTTTTTTGAAAGTACCATAATATTTCTTCACACATTGGGTGTGATATCACCCTATAAGGGCAAGGGAAATGTGCGTTCGCCTATTGTGGCCAAAATGTGGTTATAGTATAGTAAAAGGTGAGAGGTTTCAGGTCCGCGATTACTTCTTTTGTGCTCGGATTGTGAAAAGGTGCTCGTACGTTAGGATGTTTTGTGAATATGATGTTGGCGGCACAATATTGTATTGTGTTTAATCAAGGTAGGAAATGTTTTACTCAGTCACAAATTATGTCTGTTAGAGAGATTATTAAGACCGCCTAAATTGTTATTAACCTTTCTGGTGTGCAATAAAGAGTTACCTCATCTTATTTTATCTTATTTAGAGAAATTTCAACAGTGTTGTGCTTTAGTTACAGTACAGAATAAAGAGGCTGTGACATACGGACGGACAGAAAGACAGACAGACTTGACGAAACTATAAGAGATTAGTTTTTGCCATTCGGCTACGTTACCCTAAAAAACAGCTAAAAAAGTCAAAAATTTTATAAATATTAAATTAAACGAAACAAAAATATCAAGCACTAAGGTGTGCCAAAAAGGCCCTCGATCAGTATAAGTCGTGACAGCAGATGGTAACACTGATCATCAGCGGTAACCTTTGATAGGTGGTGGATGTGAGTTTATCACACCTTAGAGAAAATAAAATAAACGATATAAAACATATCGATTGATGTCGAAGGACTTTTGGTTGCTTCGGGAAAAAACAGTGAATCTATACGTGTACATAGATCGCAAACTACGTATTAAGATTCAATTAGATCTCTTCTCTGGACAAACTCATAAAAAGGTCAGTCATCCCAGTTTTCTCGAAGACAAGTTTTAATTTAGCGCCGGGAAAGAAATGAAAAATGTTTACCGACTGTCATTTATTAGTTTGAACTTTGAACAGTGCTATTTAAGGATAATTTATTTAACTCGTTTTAAGTGGATTTCAACTACCAAAGCACCATTTAATCCATTCATTTCAACCAGCAATTATTCATTTTACAGCCGTTAGTTATTGTAAGGTAAAATTAATATATCCATTGACAAAATAAAGCACTTGCCGTACGTTTACATTTGGTTTTTGATCAATTAAAAATAAGTTGAATAAATATATTAAAAAATAAGAAACCACTTTCAAAAAACTGACTAAAAAGCTTAAAATAGTTATAAATTAAAAAAAATAACATTTGATTTCGCTTTTTAATTATGTCGTTAAGGAAGCTTTTTTTTATATTTTATGATTTTTAGTTATTTATTGCTACTGGGCCGATTTTGATGAAACTTACACTGTACCCACATTAGAAATTGACAAATAATCATCTCGCTATGACTTCTCGTTTTTGAGAAATCAGTGGACAATCATACAAACGCTTACGAAATTTTTCACACGTCTTTAGAAGCTTCATCACACTCAAAGTTGAAGTCGTTGATAAACGATTATGTTTCATTTAATAAAGCCAAACTAATGCAGACCGGTAGTGATCGGTCGCTGTGGAAAGCCGTGGGGGAGGCCTATGTTCAGCAGTGGACGTCCTTTGGCTGCGATTGATGATGATGATGATGAAGCCAAACTAAAAGATGACGTTTGTCGATAAAGAAGCTAGGTTAAATGAAACAAAAATAATACGTCTGTCGATTTAATACTACCTTCATTCACAATTGAAATGTGATTCTTAGTAAGCAACTAATCGAAATTCACTACCTACTTATTTCAGCGGCGCCTTGTAACTTTTGCTTTTTGAAACTTTCCTAACTAGCTGGAGTGCTGTAATTCCAGCCACTTGCTAGTGTTAGCGAGTTGTAAGTAGCGTGTACGAGTAGCTAATCGAACCGAGAACGAGTAGCAAGTACCTACCAGCTGCTTGAGCGAAAGTTTAGTTACGTGACCCAATTTACCCTTTTGTTTTCTGCTTGAGTTTAATTTAAACACATGTTGCACTTGGTAAATTAATAAGTTTACCATAGCCTCGTTGTCGCAATGAAATGGCCTTGTTTTTGAGGTTTCATGATATTTTTTTAGTCACATCACAACATAACATTTATAAAAATGCGCCAGAAAACAAACCAATTGTCTGGTTTCGTGGTAAGGAATTTTCTTTTTTGTGTTACGAATACCAGACAACGATTATGTCGGGGTTGTCTCTCACAAATATTTAAATACAGCATCTTTTTCTTCATTTGGAAGTTTTAAGACTTATTTTATATTATACAATTTTATTTTAAAGTCAAAAATGATGCGCAAAAACAAGATATTTTATTCAAAATAATGATCACTTGTAAACAATTTAGTGTATTTTTAGGAAGAAAAGCTATCAAATAAGATATGTCATATGATTAAATTATTTATCCCCTCCAGAAATGTTCCATTCGGTGGGACAAACAATCCGATGAAAAAACAAAAACACCAAACAAAACAGAGTCGAGTAAGAAAGTTCAATCTCATGTCCTCCTGTTTAGCGTAATAAAGACTTTAATTGATGAAAACAACGAGTGACGTGCTCACCCGACCGAATCGACCCTCACGGCCCGTTGCTTTTAATGTGAATGTACATATTACGTATATCGACGTGCTTAGGTTACAGACGAGGGACGGATCTACTATGGAAGCATTTCTTGGACTCGAACCAATAGTTCAGAAACCTGGCTGAACTGAAGGAAATAAAATTGACTTAAAAAAAATTAAACACCGACTTCAATACCAAAATGCACTAAAAAGTCATAAATAAACTTTTGACTATTGAAAGGAAAGGTGGATTCTAGGCAAACAATTGCTTTTTGGAGTCCTTTTAAGGTTGTTTCTTAGTCTATGCTGTCGCTTTGCTATCGCAATAGGTTATTTATTTAAAACTTCACTTCATGCACAAACAAACGGTACATATGGCGGACTTAATGCTAAAAGAATTCTCTACCATCAACCATAGGTCTGAACATAAAAATGCTGGCGGCGCGAAGGAATTGATAGAACAATCTGTATATAGTTTGTTAGTGTTAAATATATATATAAAAGAAATAAATGTTCACAAAAGCACAAAGTATTAACATACGAAGTCTTACGTCATTGTATTTCTCCTTACATATTCTTAATCCCGTGTAGCGCTAACTACACCTCGTTACGCTAACGTCAAGTTAAATATTAACCGGCTTAGCGTTAGCGGGCGCCGTCTTGTTAGCTTTGTGCGTGTAATATTATGTATAGGTGGTCCCTTGAATAGGTAAATCTTTGTTATACTAGGATGTCGTGTGTAATATTGTCTACTTTACATGAATATTGAACAGAAATAAAATAATAGTCTTATATTGCCCTGCACTGTCCCGTAAGGAACAGAAATTGTTTGCTTTTTATTCAAAGATCGGAATCTGAATGGTGCTTGTTTTCTAGTTGGTTTAAACTTACTTAAATAATGGTGCAAATAAAGGATTTGTGGATGTAGAAAGGCTTTTCTTTTTAACCAAAACTTGATGGAAGGAAACGACTGTTTACGCGAAATTGGGCTCAAGTTTTTGAAAATTAGGTCGCGACCTAAAACTGTAATGACAGAGGGTTAACCGCATTGTAATACAGCTGTAGTATACGTATTTAACTTCATTCGTCTTTTATTACCAAAATGTCAAGCGAGCCAAACGACACAGATTATTATTTTGCCTCAACTAGGATGATTTCAATAGATTGTATCAGATATTTTTTAAACATGCTATGTTGATAGGGCACGATGTGATCATTTGAAGTTCACCGTAAGGTATATTTTAAATACAAACGCTCTATAAGATGATAGGTACAAAAACTATCGTAACATACAAAGGTAAAAATTAGAAAATCACATAAAAAGGTATCAGCGGTCTATGTCTGAAGCAAAATTTATGACATATTGCGTAGACAATTTCAATTTTCTGATTTTGCTGTATCAAATATCCTTTGAACTAAATTAGCTATATCTTTAATAAATGTTTAAAAATATTTTAATTATTTAAGTTTCTTTAAAGAAAAATGGTCAACAAATACATTATAACACTATCTTTTCTTAATGTTTTTGGTGGGCTACCTTGAGGATCTACTGGAAACTATGTCAATACTTCCAGGCCAGATGTCCAATATTATGCTTCGGACTACGTCCACAAAACTGGATTTTAACAATATTTATCTGCAAATTTAAGCTTCTAAGAATGGTTAAATAAATAAAAAAATAGTGCAATATACCTCCGCATTACACATTATTTGGAAACAACTTTGTTACTGTGTCTGAACAACACCATATTCGATCAATCCAATTAACTTATCGACATACCTATCGACGACAATCTCGAAATGGAGCCAATAACTAACAAGTCTGTTTGCGGAACACTCCGGCAGTTTCATATTGTTTTACGGTTCAAGTAGATATTCTCATACACCATGTAGCCTGTAATTTAAGCAATAACTTTAATCGATGATTCTAAAGAGTATCCGTAGTTAATTTGATCTGGTCATAGTGCTCTAAAATGCTCAAACGCAGAGATATAGTAATCTAAATTTATAATCCCAAATCAATGTACGAACAACAACACCTCAAGATAAACACGGCGGTATCTTACTCATTTGTAATAAGGGCAAGTTTGCAACAAAAGTGGATTACTTGATGTGCTTTGTGCATGAAATTCGCTAACTCGTAGTTGTAAATGACTGTCAAGGTCTTTGAATGCACCATATATAATTCCGATAGGAATATTAATTTTATGGTCCGGACACATTAGTATTTAATACATTGCTCAATCGATTTATTTTACAACAAAATAACAATAAAAATATTTTTTATCATATTAAATTTAAACAATTCAAAATTGATTTCTGTTTACTTATACAGCCTATATTTGAAACTTTTACTCCTATTACAGATCACACCCTGTACGACCTACTTGTAACTGATGATAATACTTATGGCAGTATAATGAAACTATTAACTTCAGTAAGTGTTGTTTTATAACCACGGAACGTTTAGCATGAGCGTTGCATTGTATGCAATGAAAAGATAGTTCAATAGTTAGTCCATACTAACTACGTATGCGTTATCAAGATTTTAAGCTTAGGTAGTTAGTTGTATAAGAGATAAAGAGTCGAGTTATATCACCACATTTACATATACACCTGACCCGCCGAAATTAAAATGGAAAATGTAAGTACTGGTGTTAGCTTTCGGCACATAACGTAGAGACATCTTGAACTTGTGTTTTGCATTAAATATGAGATCGTAACGTTGGAAGCGCGTCCTTCACAATTTCTAGCTTCTGCCAAGTCACCAGATTCATTTTAGAGTACCTCTGGTTTCATTTAGCTGGTTTGAATAATTTGGGATACTTTTTTACAGTGATTGAATTTGAATGTTGGTAAGCCAACTGCGAGTTGCAGGTATGATACGACTAGTATGAAAAATCATCATTTTTTACCTCGATGGTAGCTAAATAAGAAAAACGCTAAACTTAAAATAAAAAACCGGCCAAGTGCGAGTCGGACTCACGCACTGAGAGATCCGTGCAAACTTTAACTGAATTAGGGAATCCACTTACTTCCACTTAGCTAAAATACCATAGTGTTTGTATGGAGAACAAATGTTTCTGGTTATTTATTAGTTTTTTTTCGGTTTTAGTTTCATGAATGGCAGCCCGCCCCCTCTTCAATATGATTATTTTTTATTTTTTGTATAAAACTCTTAAAGTGGTTAATAGGACACATCTTCATACCAAATTTTAACAGTGTGATGCTTATATTTACAGAATAAAGTGGCTGTGACATACGGACCGACGGACAGACAGACAGACAGACAGACAGACTTGATGAAACTATAAACCGATTTTTTCCATTCGGCAACGGAATCCTAAAAATGCCATACAAATCTTATAAACGCTATCATAATTTAATTTCAGTTACAATTATATGACTTTCGGATCACATTAATCATGATGTCACATGCTTTGCAAACTCCACCTAGTCTTCTCATCAAGAAGATGTCAATGTCTCAGCAAGCATTGCGTTCCCGCCTGTCGGTATCCACATGTGCCTCAATGACGTGTGCACCACACACAAGTAAAGCACAAGTATGCAGAATTTGATTGAAATCCATAGTACGCTCGGATAGATACTAAATTATAAACGCTACTCAAGCTCCATCGCAGCCCGTCTGAGACTGCACTGGAATCGGATTGACTCGGTTATTACATTTCAAGGTGCAGCTATTGATCTGTGAACTGGTGAGGTCCAATATTTGACATACAGTCTGCCAAGTCAGCAAAAGGTTGTTACTTTAACTCTTTCACAGGATGAGCGCGTTCCTTAAACCATTTTGTCTAAACTGTCCAGGTAACATGTTTTAAAATTAGCGTTGCAGTGATAATAAATTATAAAAGTCAACTCATTTCTTTTAAAAAAAAAACATCCACTATACTTTCATAAACAGTTTCATTTATCTTGGGTTGGTAATGTTTTTGTCTTTATACGCCGGTTTACCGAGTTTTTTCTTTTGGTACTTATAAGACTTTGTCATAATGATGGCTCAATAAAAGAGATAACGCTAAAAACAGTTAAGCATCATAGATTTCTGGTTCAGTACTAACCTCCTGAGGCTCGGAGTCCACGAACCAGTCGATGGTGGCCTCCGGCAGCGAATAATCTGAGGTGCAGTTGACGAGGGCGTTCTCCCCGGCCTGCACCAGGGTTGGCAGCCCTGTGATGAGAGGATCGTACTCTGGCAGCACTGGAAAATAAAAATATTTTAGTATAAGAGGAATATTCTAAGATGTATTCTTTATGACACCGTGATTTTTCGGCTTACCAATATGTTTACAGTAGCTAAAATACGATAGTAGGCATTTTTTCATGTATATGTAAAATAAACCTAAGTCATCTTTTTTCATGAGGTTTTTTACTATTTCTAAGACCCCTGACACACAGCGACTTTTAGCAAAGATGCAGTCGCGATACAGCATCGATGCAGTCGCAAAATGTTAACCTATACACGATGCGCTACTTTTAGCATCGATGCAGTCGCAATGCAGAAGCTGAAAATTGACAAATTATAAACTGTATTTTGGCGGCTGTATCGATACAAACGCGCGTAAGCATCTATGCAGTCACGCGTTAGCATCGATGTCGAAGCGCGACTGCATCGATTGTAAATTAAATCTATTCATTGAGTGAGTGGTGATGCTAAAGCGCGTTTACAAAACGCGCGACTGCATCGATGCTAAAAGTCGCAGTGTGTAAGGGGTCTGAAGTAGAGCAATAAATAGTAAAAAAAACCTTTAAATGATGTGAATAATCACATTATTTAAATACTGGCAGCTTTAATCACAAACTCTCATCGAAAATTCACCGCCTAAAAATTACACACGAAAAATGAATGACGGTAATTTGATTCATATGAAATACATCAGACATAAAAACGAGTATGTTTCCGCTGTTTATGATGCCTATAAAATTACAGTGGGCAAATGCGTAATTGGAGCTATTTCAAAGTCAGGTTTTAGAAAAAACTTTTTTTTATTATTAGTCATTTTACATATCTCAAAAACTACTGGACCGATTTTGATGAAACTTACACTATAGGTACTCTTAGCTGAAATATTATAATCATCTCGGTAATTTTCACTTTTCATTTCAAGAAATCCGTAGACAAACATAGAAATATACGCTTACCAAAATTAGCACAACGTGTTGGAAGTCTTACTAGATCAACATACACAAATACTATCAAATTCTAACCATATCACATATACATTAAATTGAATACCTCTTTTTTGAAGCTGTTAAAAAATAAAACCTAAAGAATCTTACAGAATAGACAAAGGAACACTCACCAGCGAGCGTCATGTTAGCCGATCTCCTGTCAACCGCGAACCTTGGACCTTCGCTCGACACCTCACACGTATACTTGGCAGTGCCGCTCTCTGGCCGCACCGTGATGACGCATGCGCGGGAATCGCATGAGCTGTTCGTCACGGAGATGCCCGTACTGTTGAACGCTCGCGTCTCGTACTGAAAAGAAAAGAGGAGTTTTAGATAAAATCATCTTTAAGACTCTACCGCAATCTGGTAAAAAATTTCGTGTCGAAAGAGTTTCGGTAGTACCGAATCTTACATTTTTTTGTTTTTTTTCGTTGTAACCAAAACTTTACGTCTACCGATAGTAATGATAAAGTTTCGTTACTAGCGATTGAATATTTACGATTGTGTATGTTTTGAAGACAAAGTACCTTAACCAAATGGGAGAACGGCTATTTTAATGAGCATGGTCCGTGATGATGGCAAGAGAACTGATGGCCTCACGCTTATTCCCTGGAAGCAGGGTTGGGTCTGAGTTTAGGATGCAACAACACTTTGGCCCCCTTCCGTCTCAGAGAATCAGCCCTTAGAGCTGGAGCAGTAGCGGAGTTGGCTGAAAACGCCGCAAGTACGTCTCACATGCAAGTGATTATGTGTTTGCGTGTAACAGCCAATAATGAAGCTGGCTGGTTTCTAGTCCAAAGGATGTGCATAGCTATCCAATGCGGCAACGCAGCCAGCATCATAGCCTCTTTGCCGCGAGGATATAGTTTCGTTTTTGAACTAGATTTTGAGTTCATTTTCTTATGTTGCATGTCTTAGTTTTGATTTTTTCTTGTTTTTATTATTGATTATGATCATTAGTTTTTTTTTAATTTACTTCTTCTGTTTAGTAGAATAGAATATCATCTTTCACCTACAAATAGCTCAATTGTAATATTGTTGTTTTGTGCGTAATTTATTAGGTCACTCAACCGGAAATGTTCTTTACTTTGTGTGAACATTTACTAATTGTAATATTTGTTGATTGGAGTAGGTTAATCTGTTTTAAAGTGCTTTAAAGTCGCAATCAATTCTTTATTTCATTTTTTTTAAATCACGTGGATGATAGTACTAACCTCACATATGATAAGTTAGTCAAGCGTCGAAATTCCAAACACAACAGCCAACCAATTACTGTACCGTAAAAAAGTTCCAACCGAATGGTAAAACTGGCACCCTCGCGCGTAGTCCCCGCGTATCTACGAAATTCTACGCCGTAGCTTGTAACTACAAAGAGGCGACCTACCGTTGTTAGTGACTCACTCACTAGTATCGCCATAATAAATGGATATTAAAAGTTTTTTTTCCATCAATATGTTATTTTTATTTATATTTTTGGTATCAGTATCGTTTGTACTACCATCTAAGTCGGGCGTTGCTGACCAAAAACAACACCCTGTATTTTACCTAAGTACGCTTGCACTAGGGTCTTAGACACGTTGGCAGTCTGACATGATAACAAAAAAGTAATATAAATCGTGATTTATTTAATTAGATACCTGTGTTAATGTGGTGAATGTAGCCACAAACAGTAACAAGAAAACTTGGATCACGAAATCTAACAAAGACGTCCTCTTTTTGTTTACGGAACCCAGAGCACATATTGTAGGATCCCGGGACAACTTTTCCGTGTCTAATTTCCTTTTGAAGAGTTCTAGTTTTTTCAGCGACGACTTTATTAAGTAGTTTGGAGACTTGAAAAACTAATGGGGGAAAATTCTCGCAGGTTGACGAAGAAAAATCGATAGTAGGCTTTTTAGTGGTGTAATTTCGTAAGTAGATGACTCTTTTTTTTCGTTCTCCGTAACTCCAACGGAATGTTGTGAAGAGGGTTTCTTTTATGAAACTTGCATATAATTGACATATAAACAGAAAATATTTTTTACAATAAGCATAACTCCAATTATCACCCCTGACGTCACTGACCGAAACAACACTCTGTATAAACTAAGTTAAATTGGAATCCTCGTAGCGGCCAAAAATATTAGGTACTGAGTTTATTAAAGTAAAAATTATGTTAATAAATTAGAGAATTACGAAAAAAAAGAAAGATTATAATATTTTTGTGACGGTACTAGTTTTCTCTGTAGTAAAAAAAAAGGTTCTGCAAATAAAAAAGGCCAGAGGGTAGTTATTTTCAGCGGAAATGTAATGAGAAATGTTCGATCTAAGAAAGTCTGAGCTATAAAAGTTATGAATGTTCTATTCGGATCGAGTCACGATAGTACCTAGGCAATGTTAAAAAAAGGGATACTCAGTTTTTTTTTTAACTCCATGCTTGGTGAAATCAAAACCATGTTCTCAGGGTAAAATGAAACATTGTCATTTAGCTTTGTAATATTAAAGTCACAATGCTTTACTAGATGCGAATGAGTAGGCTCAATTTCTACATACGAAAACAATCCTCTTAACCTTAAACAAAACGATGGTTTTTATTTCAAATTTCATTTAATTTTATGCCTTAAAGCATTTTCTACCATTCAACGGCTTGGAAATGCTGAGAGTTTAATCAGTGGCAGAACATTAACAATTATTGATAGAGGTTTAGAAAAAACAATACAATAACATAAGCATACATAAGTATTAAGTATTGGACACCAATCACATACATTGCTCTGATCCCGAAGTAAGTAGCTAATGCACTTGTGTTATGGAAATCGGCCACAACGGTGGCACCACAACACCCAGACCCGAGACAATATAGAAAATTTTGATTTCTATACTGTCCCGACTGGGAATCGAACCGACGACGCCTGAAACCAGCGTGCTTAGCCACTACAACACGGAGGTTGTCAAATACATACTAGTATAACTTTTATAAATAAAAAAGATAATAAGGAAAGGACTAATGAACATACGTAGATAGAATACATATATTTATTGAATACAAAATTATGAAAATAGAATTTGGTCACAACTCAATCTGAAAAAACACATTTCCTCAGACAAGCGATATTTAATTTACAAAGATATTAGCTTTATTGTTTTCTTGTGTTTGTTGAAAGCGCAATCTAGCTGCAGTAGTTTAAAGAATGCACAAATTAAAAGAGTTTTTACACCCGGTTACTAACTCATGTCAAATGGGCCTACTGTGTTCATTATCAAATTATTATAATCGCAAACGAAATAATGATTAAAAAGTGATCTATAGCCAAAAGCGACGTCGCGTAAATCACCCAAAATTATGAGTTACAAGCAAAATTTTCATAGGTATATTGAATGTTTAGAGCCTCATGAAACGAAGCCGCTAAGTAAGCGATTAAACGCTTCTTCATAATTCAACGATTCAGAAATTGGTGCCAAAATTATGGTAATCAGGATGACGACGTTTTTGAAGGATATGGATTATTATTTCAACCGGAAGTAAATGTTTGTTTGTTAATTGTAACTTGGTAATCACATTTTGGATCAATTCGATTTGGTTGCGATTTCTGACGTGGAAAAAAAAAGGTAGGCGTTTTCGCAATCATTTTTGTCAACAATACAGAAACGATTGCCCGCAAAAGAGCTTAATCTTCGTAATGTTACTTATTTTTCATAATAATTAAAAAAAAACATTTTGTTTAGAAATATACCTAGCAATAATAGCATAACACTTTGAGCCTAATACCAGAATTTTCATGCAGCTTTATCCTTACGGTATAATGCCCACGAAAAATGTGACACTAAGTGCGAGAGGCGTGAGAGCGAACAGAAGTTATTGTTATTGGCTATAAGCGACTGCCATATCTTTCCGTAATTGTTCCGATGGTATGGAGTCGCACTATTAATGTTTATAGCAAATACCTTGCTTATGGGCTAGTGTATTTGAGAAGGAAACATGAGAGGACTATCTTATTTGTTAAGGGATTTGTGATAAATATATTATTTTCTGAATCATCGAGCAAAGCTTTTTTGGAAAACTTAAGCGAGTTGTATGTATCACGAGGTGAGATTGTGGCAAAACGACAGCTTTAAAAAAAGCTTTTACCAACTTAAGCTCTAAAAGGCTACTTCATGCTGAATGAATAAACAAAATCTCAGGAAAATACAATCTTATATGAATATATAAAACACTACAGATGTAGACTTTATTTTTATGTCTGTGGAATGCCTACGCAGTATTGAAAAAATCCGGTCGTGCGCCTAGACATGCGATGGTAGAAGGTAGCGCTCTTTCAGAATACGCTTGTGATTTTAGTGCTTATTTCGTGGCCCACCCATTATGCATGTAATATGTAAACTCGATTACCATAAATTGTTCCGTTTTTGCTCAATTTCTCCACCACTGTCGGCGTTTTAGTGGAATTGTATAATATTTGTGAGACGCGCCCTAGTTCTTATTTCGGCAAATAGTATAAAACAACAACAGAACGTTTTTTATAATTTATTCATGAAGCGGATTTGTAGTTTTTTTTTTCATTAACGGTTTATTTCACAAAACTTTCTGTGGATGGACAAATATCAGTCAGTTTATTTTATTGGTAAAGAAACAATACAAGCATAATTTAATCAGACGACTCTATGCATGTAAACAAGTAAAAATTTCCCATAGCATGTTAGTTTCGGCATTACAAAATGTATGCTTAATATTGCTTGGAAATTTACACCACAAATTTGATGGTTTAGAATATTTTTCACACTCACAGTGTTATATTTGTATTCTTATAACATGAAACAAGAAATCAAAAAATGCGCACTGGCGGGACTCGAACCTCCATCTTCTGGCTAACCGGGCCAACGTTCTTTCCAATTGAACTACCGTGCTCTTATGAATACGTCATTTACGCATGACGTCAGTGCCATTTACCTATCGGTTTTGCAACAGTGTCATCTTCTAGGTAACACTACAAATTCGTTCAAAATTTAGTATAGGTTCCAAAGAATTAAATTACGGGCGTAGTTGCCTGGCAAAGTACAGTCGCCAGCACATCAGGCTACCCACTTTTGTTGCAAACTAGCCCTCATTACAACTGCATAAGATACAGCAGTGGTTACCTTGACGTGCTGTTGTCCGTACAAGACGTAATTATAAAAGTGCATTGATTTATGTACGAAGCAATTCCTTGATTATAGCGGTGAAGGAAGGTTTTCAGGTTTATTAATAGGCTGCCACATTTCGGCGGAGTTTTAAAATATGAACCGCTTTCCGGATACGCGCACCAAAACGATAAATTATTCAGAACTAGCGATTTTCCGTGACTTTGGCCGTGCGGTTCTAATTTCCGGAGGAAAATATTATATGTATTTTTTCAAAGTGATTTATTGATAAACCATGCTAGTATAATCGATTCTGGTGCATGTTCTATTATAATTTTCATATCCAAGTTAATACTCTTTTTATGATAAAATAATTGAATTTTTAACAAAACTAGCCTTGCCCGCGACTTCTTCGGCGTGGAATAGTGACTATAGGTATTTTTGTTCTAAAAATAATAATGTTGTCCGTTCTGTTCATATTTCTTTATCTACAAACTTCTTTTTTTAGATAATTTGAATGTGATATTTGCTTATATCTAATCAAAAGACTTAAAAATAAATTTCATCAAGCTTCTAGCTTTGAAAATAACGATATTTCCATACAACCTTTTACCCTCCTTTCAACCTCTTTTTCGCATTAAAAAGTACCTTTTGTCCTTTTTCAGGCTCTGGACTATGTGTGTGTCAAGTTCCATTTAAATCGGTTCAGCAGTTCTGGCGTAGAAGCGCGACAGACAGACAAAGTTACTTACACATTTATAATATGAGTAAGGATAAGCAGCCAGATATAGCATAATTTACTGAACAAAATATCACATAATGATATCGTGAAAAGCTTGACTTAAGTGACACATAATAATTTATCATAATACTTTGTTTTCTATGCAAGCTCATCACTAAACACACAAATTGGCCACAATTTATTGGCACGATACGCAATCAATTTAGCCATGTTTGATTAATTGCTGCATTATACTAAAAACTGTTAGTACACTAATGAGCATAATTAATAAATGAGGCAGATTACAGACAAATTAGTTAATAGCAATTGAAAATAATTAAAATCCCTGCGCTGGCCCTCACGGCGTATAGGGAGCGTCCCCCGGGTGGCGGATGGGGGAGCGGTCGGTAGCATTGCTACTTGGCTAAGTCCGAAACTCGCTGATCAAAGTAGGGTGTGGCCCTCCGCAATATGGGGGTTGTGCGACGGGCTGACAACCCTTCCACGGAAAAAAAACTATGTTACGAAACCGACAAGAGAAAGAAGAAAACGAGCTGATCCCAAACTTAACGAACACTGGCGAGGAACAATGGACACCCGATTAGCCACATGGAATGTGCGGAGTCTCTACAGACCAGGGACAGTATACAAGGTCATTAACGAAATGCAGACCTACGGCATAGGGATAGCTGCGTTGCCAGAAGTAAGATGGCCAGGCCAAGGAGAATGCAACATCGACAACAAAGCTACCTTATTCTACAGCGGCTCAGACTTTGGACACCATGTGTATGGTACTGGATTTTTGATCAGGAATGAGCTCCTGGGATGTGTTATCCGTTTTGACGCAGTCTCGGACAGAATCTGTGTAATGCGTTTCAAGAGCAAGTTCTCTCACGTGTCCATAATAAACGCATATGCCCCTACGGAATTGGCTAGTGATGTGGAGAAAGACCAGTTTTATGATGATTTGGAATCAACTTATGACCGGATAAGCAGTTACGACGTCAAAATACTTCTAGGGGATTTTAATGCGCAAATCGGGAGAGAACAAGCGTTTGTGCCTACAATTGGTCTACACAGTAAACATACCGTGTCCAACGACAATGGGTTAAGATTGGTCACCTTTGCGGCTTCAAAATCACTCGTGATCAAGAGCACTATGTATCCCCGGAAGGACATTTATAAGGGTACATGGAAGTCTCCGGATGGTAGAACGGTCAATCAAATCGACCATGTCCTCATCGATGACCGACACAAGAGCACTATCCAGGATGTCAGAGTTTATAGGGGCGCTAACTGTGATAGTGACCATTACATGCAAAGAATTAAACTAAAAATGAAGATCAATTCCAAGAAAAGAGCAAAGCTACACAGAGAAGACATCATCGATACGGAAAACTTAAAAGATCCAGTAACTCGATCGCAATTCCAATTAGAGATTGGCAATAGATTTCATGGACTTCAAGTTGATGAAATGGATGTGGAAGCTCTTTGGGACACCATGAAGAATACAATAAAAGAAGTGGGCCTAAAGATCATAGGGAAAAAGAAACGGAAAAGGAAGAGAAAGTGGTGGACAGAAGAATGTGAGAAGATTGTGGAAGATACCAGGAAGTACCGCATTCTTGCAGAACAAAGTCCACAGTGGAAGCAGCAATACAACGACCTTAGACTGAAGTCGAAGAAAATCATACGGAAAGCGAAAAGGAAACAGCTGGAAGACATCATAGCTGAGATGCAGACCTTGATAAGATCTAATGAATCACGCAAGTTTTACCAAGAAATACGAGCAGTAAAGAAAGGCTACCAACCCACCACACAATTCCTACTTGATGATGCGGGCAATCTCGTGACAGATTCAGATGATTTAAAGAGCAGATGGCGCGAATATTTCCAGGGCTTACTAAATTGTCCGGAGCCGGAGCAACCCGTCACTTCCGTATCCGGGATAAATGTTGATATGGAAGTACCAGAAGAAGACCCATTATCGTTTGAAGAGGTTAGGAAAGCAATAATGAGGCTCAAAAATAATAAGGCACCCGGCATTGACAGTTTGCACGCCGAGATCTGGAAATACGGAGGAGGTGCTGTCCAGTCAACTCTGTACGAATTGCTTTGCAAAATTTGGACGGCTGAAAAACAGCCCGGCGAATGGAACATTGGAGTCATATGCCCTGTTCATAAAAAGGGTTGTAGGAAGACATGTTCCAACTACCGAGGTATCGCTCTCCTTCCGACAGCTTATACCGGTACTGTCGTATGTGCTTCTGGATAGACTCGAACCGTACGCGGAAAAAATCATAGGAGACTATCAGTGTGGATTCCAGCATAACCGTAGCACCGAGGACCAAATCTTCCTTCTAAAGCAACTGATGGAGAAGAAATGGGAATATGCGCAGAGCATCCACTCGCTGTTTGTCGACTTCAGTAAGGCCTACGACAGTATCGATAGAGAATCACTGTACAACATACTTGACAGCTTTGGCATCCCTCAAAAGCTAATTACGCTACTTAAGGTTGCGACAAGAGTAAGCAAGATGCGCGTCAGGGTTGGGGGTGAATTGACGGAGGAGTTCGATGTGGTAACGGGACTTAAACAAGGAGATGCTTTGTCTCTAATGCTCTTCAACCTGGCGACTAAACGGACAACATAGGGTCATTGGTTACGCAGATGACTTGGCTCTCCTGGGCCAGACCAAGGGAGAAGTAGAGATTGCGGTGCAGAACCTTGCTTCTGAGGCATCCAGAGTTGGACTCAAAATAAATCAGGAGAAGACGGAATATCTCCACATGAAGCGTTATAAAAACACAAGGCAACAGCGCGAACATCTGCGATGTGGAGATATTATTTTTAAAGGAGCCGCAAAATTTAAGTACTTGGGGTGTACCATTACCGACACAAACACAAGGGAAGAGGAGATAGATACCCGTATACAGAATGCTTTGCGATGTACAGCTGCCCTTCACAAGGTGCTGGTGTCAAAGCTTCTTAGCAGGAGAACCAAGATACGGATATACAAAACTGTCATAAGACCGATCTTGATGTACGGCAGTGAGGTTTGGACGCTAACCCTTAAGGAAGAAGAAAAGCTTTTAGTGGCGGAGAGGAAGATCATGAGGAAGATTCTGGGTCCAACTCAGTGAGAAGATGGCAGCTGGAGGGTCCGGAAAAACCAAGAGATCGAGGAGCTGGTTGCCGAACCTAACATCTTGGGAGAAGCCAAAGCCCAGAGACTCCGTTGGATGGGCCATCTCGAAAGAATGGGGGAGGATCGTAGCGCCAAAGCAGTGTATCTTGGAATACCTCGTGGCCGCCGCCCCGTCGGCCGGCCCAGATACCGCTGGAAGGACGCCGTCCTATCAGATCTGCAGGAGCTACAAGTTGCAGACTGGCAAGAGGCGGCGCAAGACCGGATCAGATGGCGTTCTCTTGTGTCGGAGGCCAAGACACACTTTGGGTCGCTGCGCCAAAGGAGTAAGTAAGAAAGTAAGTAAATTGAAATTAATGATGTGAGTCCAAACATGTGTTAATAACAGTTTTCAAGAGTTTAATTACCCGTAAAAAGTAAATAAGTAAAGTTAGCCTGTAATGACCCACTGCTGAGCAAAGGCCTTACCACAACTAGAGGTAGCTCGAGCCTTACTCCACCACGCCGGCTCAGTGCGGGTTGGTGGTGGTGTTTGCTAGGCAAGCGACTGACCCTGCTGGCAGATGTTATCAAGCCACCCATAAGGTCTCTAACTAGGCTTAACGACTAATATCTCTTAATAAAACAAGAACGTGGTGTGAAGTGACATTTTTTTTTTTTTTTTTGATACCATAACCTAAAAGCTAACCATAGACACAATACCCCCACTTATCAAAATAATTAAGCAATCTTACCTAATTACAGTGTTACTACAAAACTTAGTCATACTTTTAATTAAAAACATATTAAAGACTTAGTGCTAGCTTACACAGGATGTATACCTAACAGATTCATACAATGATAATGTTTGTTAAATCCTAAACTTTTAGTTAACAGATCAGCGGGCATATCCCCTGTTTTCAAATATTTTATTTGTACATTTTTATTAGTTACACAATCCTTACAAAAATGATATCGGATATCAATATGTTTTGTTCTTTTGTTAAAGTTGCTATTAGAGGAAAATTTTATTGCTCCTTGATTGTCATTATGTAATACAATGGTGTATGTTTCATTATTTATTTCTTTGAGTACATTTTGCAAATAAAGAGCCTCTCTACAACCATCAGATAAACCCATATACTCTGCCTCACAGCTTGAAAGGGCAACGGTTCTTTGTTTCCTTGCCTCCCATGAAATTAAACCTCCAGCTAACATGAAGCATAAGCCTGTATATGACCTTCTATCTATGCTATTATTCCCCCAATCTGCATAAACAAACCCTTCTAATTTTGAATTACCAAATTTACTATATTTTAAACCAAACATTTTGGTTTTCTTTAGATATCTTAAAATTCGCTTAGCATATGCCCAAGTTTCATGGTTATAACAATTATTGAATTGGCTTAAATAACTTACTGCGAAAGCTATGTCAGGTCTAGTTAAACCAGCTAAATACATTAATCCACCAATGAGTTGCTGGTAAGGTAATTGTTTCTCACATGTATCTATCAACTTGATATTTAATTTTAATTCTAAAGGTGTATTGGCTTCGCTGCTATCGGTCATATTAAATCTTTTTAACATCTGGTTAATGTAACTCTGCTGGCTAAGTGTAATTGTACCATTTTTTTTATCATAATTTACAGTCATACATAGACAATTTTTAACTTGCCCTAAATCTTTTATTTTAAAGTTAGAAGCTAGTATTTCTTTCAAATTATTACCCTCAATAGAATCATTTGTAAATATAAAGAAATCGTCTACATACAGGGTTACAATTGTCTTTTTATCATCATTATTTTTAGGATACAAACATGGTTCAGATTTGGAACGTTTATATCCAATATTAACAAGACATTCGTCCACCTTCTTGTACCAGGCCCTCGAGGATTGCTTCAGCCCATAAATTGCTCTATTTAATTTCAGTACTTTATCTCCATTACTATGCAACTTTTCTAAGCATTTAGGTATATCCATGTAAACTGTCTCCTCAAGGTCCCCGTTCAAGAATGCTGTGGTTACGTCTAGGTGAGTAATATCTAATCTGAGTTTCACAGATAATGCAAACAACAGCCTTAGTGTAGAGTGTCTTACCACTGGCGAATATGTCTCTGAATAGTCCATATTTTGTTTCTGCATAAAGCCTTTGGCTACCAAGCGAGCACGATACCTGATATTATTGTCATTGTCCCTTTTTTTACGCAACACCCACTTGCACTTCACTATAGTTTCACCACACTTTGGCCTATCCACTACCTTCCATGCATTGTTGTCTTCAAAACTCTTTATTTCTTCATTCACAGCTAACAACCACTACTGCTTCTCATCTCCTTGCAATGCCTCTTCAATACCAAGACCATTGGCATCATCAAATACATCTTCAGGAACATGCATAGCAGTCCATCCTTATCTTTCTGGCGGTTTGATGTTTTTTTTAGATTTTGGGCGTACAGGCAGGTCATTGGCATCTTCATAGTCACTAGGAATGTAGTCATCATCAGATCTTACTAGCGTCTCATCATTTGGTTCAGCTGTCTCATCCACAAGTGAATATTCATCTCGGGTTACTTCTTCTGAACTTGATATATCTGCGTCCTTAATGTCCCCCACTGAATGCGAATTATCAGCATTCTTATCAATAGGCATACTGACATAAGGCTGCCTCTCATCTTCCATCACTATGATATCTCTGCTAGTTGTAATGCGCTGTGTTTTAGGATTATATATTCTGTAACCCTTAACATTGTCTGGATATCCAATAACAATTTGCTTTTCTGACTTCCTGTCCCATTTTTGGCGCTTTTCTTTAGCAACATGGACCATAACGCTACTGCCAAATATTCGAAGGTGACTGATGTCTGGTTTTTGCCCTGTCCATATTTCACAAGGTGTTTTGTCATTCAAAGAAGGAAGAACAGTGCGATTCTGTAAGTAGACTGCAGTGTTGGTTGCTTCTGCCCAAAACTCTTTACCCAAGTTCGCATCAAATAGTAAGCACCTGGCTTTTTCAACAATAGTCCTATTGTTTCTCTCTGATAAGCCATTTTGCTCGGGCGTGTATGGGTTACTTCTTTAATGGACAATTCCTTCATTTTTAAGAAATTTATTGAAGTCCTTATTGCAGTACTCACAACCATTGTCGCTTCTCAATGTTTTAATTTTTTTTTGTTTGTTTCTCTACTTTGGCTTTGAATTCTTTGAAACATTTTAGCGCCTCATTTTTGTTTTTAATAAAATAAGCAAATATCATACGGCTGTAGTCGTCTATGAACAAAATGAAGTACCTGGACCCAGCTAAGGAATTCTGCTCCATAGGTCCACAGATGTCAGTATGGACTAACTCGAGTAATTCGCTGCTTCTTGATCCTTGATGTGTGAATGGTAAACGACACTGTTTACCTTCACAGCAAACTGTGCATGATGATTTGGTCAGATCAACCTTTTCTCTCAAATTCATGCCTACAACAGCCATATTCATTTTATTTAGGTATTTGCTATTAACGTGACCCAATCTTCGATGGCAAGTATCGCCTGATGCAGCTAGATTAGCGACTACATCACCATCATATTCAGGTACTTGTAACTTGTACATTCCATTGTTTAACACAGCTGTGGCCACTAATTCATTGTTTCTGTTAAATATTTCACAACGTTCTGTCGTAAACTGAACTTTATTTCCAGATTTTATCAACTGGCTCACTGACAAAAGATTAGTTGTCAATCCTGGAGCGAACATAACATTCTTAACTGGAACTTCAAATTCACATTGATCAGTCTTTGTTATAATAGTCACATCGACGGTACATTTAACTCTAAGTTTTTCATTATTGGCCACACATATATCTCTTTGATTTTGATACGAAGCATTTTCAATCCAATTTTCATTAGCTGTCAAGTGTGAACTCGCGCCAGAGTCTATATACCAATCATTTTTGCTAAACTCGTAACTCAAAAACATCGTACAGAACGCATTGGTTGGTTTACGTTGCTGTTCTTTCGTGTTTATATTGGTATTGTCTTTATTTGGACACTGATTTTTGTAATGTCCCGTTTGTTTACAACGATAACACGTAATGTGACATTTGTTGTTGACATTTTGTTTCGTTTGACTTCCTTTTACGCTGGCCATAGACATTTTATTTTTCTTATGTTGCCATTTCTGCGATCCACCACTTCCGCTCGCAAATGCGCTGCTAACTTCATTATGATTCTCGCCACTTACTTCCGTTTCCATGTCCATGAGTTTTGTCTTGATGGAGTCCGATGTTATTTTGATGCCCGAATGCTCGATAGCCATTATCATCGGCATGTATTTGTCAGATAATCCAGCGAGCATCAAACACCCGATCCATTCGTCACTTATGTTGAATCCGGTTTCACTTAGCTTTTGACCCGTTTCTATTAGTTGGGTGACGTAGGACTGCATGGAATTACAGTTTTCTTGGCGTATTGAAATTAAATTACGTAGCAGGCTTATTCTTCGAGTAAATCCGGAATCATCAAATAATGCCTTCAGCTTGTTCCACAGCTCCAATGAAGTCTGGACGCCCTTTATGTGCACAAACAACGTACTGTCGATTGTCATAATTAGCTTTGCCTTAGTTTTCATGTCGTCTGCGGCTGCTACGGGTTTCTCTTCAGTTACTGGCCTGATGCAATGCAGCATGTCCTCTAAGATGAGAAAATTCTCCGCAGCGAAAGTCCACTCTGCATAGTTTTCTCGCCCTTTCAATTTGGGAACATTCACTAGATAGTTCGATGACATTATCTTACTAACTTATGTTCACCACTTAATACTGAATGTACTGAGCTATAATAATGAGAAAAAAACTATTTATTTGAAAGTAACTAAGCGCAATCTGGGCCCATAACCTCTTAATAAAACAAGAACGTGGTGTGAAGTGACATTTTATTTTTTTTATTTTGATACCATAACCTAAAAGCTAACCATAGACACAATAATATCAACCGATATTAGCCGGGACCAACAGCTTTACGTGCCTTACGAAGCAGGGAGATACTCGTGATATACGTCACTTGTATGGGCAGAATGGTCACCCATCCAAACATGACCACGCTGTAGGTTACTTCATTTCGATATCACTACCAAAGCGCTGCTCCCACTGCGCCACGAGCACCTCAATCAACCCTAATAACCCGATTCAGCTTAAGAAGAATAGGTTATTTTGCTTATAAATTGCCTCATTGAATGCAAGTGACTATTGTGATTTTAGACAGATGTCAATTACTATCCTACTTTCATAGTACTACTAGCAGTTTTCCACGCGGCTTCACCCACGTATTTCTCGTATTGTTATCATTGTACATTTTAACCTATGTGCTATACCAATATGTAAGCTGCTTTTATCAATATCCAATCAGTATGCTTTAGAATGTTTTTAACACTCACAGTGTCATATTTTATATTCATAAAGATGAAATAAGAAACCAAAAAATTGCGCACGGGCGGGACTTGAACCAGCAACCTTTTGGCAGACCGGGCCAAACGCTCTTACCAATTGAGCTACCGTGCTGTCAGTCCGACCCTGCGAAATTTGTGGTTTCTTATGAAAACGTCAATTGCGTGACGCTTAGCGCCATAGGTTAGATGTCTGTTTATGAAACAGATGGCCCAAGCAGTTATTCTTTACAAAATAAATTCAACTTGGAAATTAATGTCGCTTCGCTATCTAATGCTTTAGAATGTTTTTAACACTCACAGTGGCATATTTTATATTCATAAAGATAAACAGACGGCTAGATGGCGCTAAGCGTCATGCAATTGACGTTTTCATAAGAAACCACAAATTTCGCAGGGTCGGACTGACAGCACGATAGCTCAATTGGTAAGAGCGTTTGGCCCGGTCTGCCAAAAGGTTGCTTATTAAAGTCCCGCCCGTGCGCATATTTTTGGTTTCTTATTTCATCTTTATGAATATTCAATCAGTAGTTTTAGTGTCAAGAAATAATAAACGCCCTTTATATCCTTCGCATTTATCCCTTCGAGTGAAAAACGCCATTTTGAATTATTTGTCGGAAAGCTTCCAGACGAATACGGCTGCGTTAACAAAATAATGCAAAGCAATTGGGATACATCCGTAAATATGACCATGTCTCCAGTTTTAGAGCACAGCTTAACTGGCTCCCTATTCGTCAACGTAGAGACTCTCGAATCCTTTGCATTTTACATGCTATTCTTAATAACCCCTCGTCGCCTTCTTATCTTAAAGATATGTTCCCGTTTTTATGCCAAACTCACGATCGGTCTCTCCGTTCCTCCGTCAATCTCCGGCTAGGCACGCTGGCACACCACTCCACGTACGTCTCCAAGTCATTTTCAGTGACGGCAACACGACTGTGGAACTCTCTTCCTTTGGATGTCAGGAGGGCCGAGTCGAAGGTATCATTCAAGAGGAAAGTCCGACAATTTCTTAAAGAATAGATAATTGCAAAATAATATTTATTTATTATGTGTATTATTTATGTATTTTTTTTTTATATATTGTATTTATTTTGTGTAAGTTTAAGTATATTTATTGAATATAAAATAATTTACAGTAATTAAAGCACGTTTATTTGTTACTATAAATATTAGTCAATTGTTACTATTTTGTTTTTCTCAAAATTTCTTTTCGCTGCACCCATTGCCATCTCTCTGCATGACCTAAAGGTTTGACTGGCAGAGAATGCTTTTAGCATTAAGTCCACCTTTGTACACTATGATTTGTGCAATAAAGTCTTTAAATAAATAAATAAAAATAAATACATAACAAGAAAGAACAATGAACACAAGCTGTCCATCATTCCTTTAAGTAAGTTCTTCACTCAGGTAGTACCTACATGAATACACCTAAACTGGATATGACATTGAGTTAGCAACCGAATACCGTCTTTGAACGCAAAACAGAGGAACAGTTCGCTCTGTGAGTTTCCTTAATGAATGTTTGGAGCTCAGCAAAGATACTTAACCAACCAAGAGAGTTAGTCAAAGGAGGACCTGTGTTATTATTTAGCAGGAACGCTTCTTTGAAGACTAATTAACACAAATACGGGGTGGCTAAGAATGAACTTACACCATTTAGAACGAGAGAACGTAATAGGTCCATGTTATTTTATTCTATGCACAAGTTAACTAAAGTCAGTTAATAGTTTTAAGTAATTAATTAAGTAGTTTACTCAAGTAAATAATAAACAAACATCAGTGTTGGTGTAACGTTTCAAAAAAAGTAAGACTAATTTGCTATATTCCGTTTTTCTTTGCTAGTCAAATAATGTAAACAATCTTTTTATCACTTTATTGCCAGGAAATAAACTAAATTTACTATATAATATAAAAAGATCTCAGTACCAAACGTTTACTTAGCTATGTAGTTTGTGAGTTCTGTATTTAACTTATTTTAAAATAAATTATTTCGGTAAAAAGGAATGTCAAGATTGTTTACAATATTTGACAAGCAAAGAGAAACGGACTTTTACATTATATCTACCAAAAACTAATCTGGCGATGATATTACTAGGATACTATCAGGAATCAATATAATTAACATCGGAAGCCTAAACTTTATCACAACTTATAAAACTTAGTAGGGGTGTAGGTACTCAGGGTTCATTAATGTAAAGCAATTAACATAGGAACAACGTTCTACATTTGAATTATTCGTTGGTTAGTGCTCTCACTCGAAGCGAAAGCTTAAATGAAGTCAGCAAAATGACGACAACGTTACCTCGGCACCGCTGGAATGTTTCTCGCGCACTCGAGCTTCAGTAGTCAGTACCTAATGTGTTACTATGTAGTTTAGGAGGCTAATTTCAACCAAGTCTTCCTGACATACCTATGAAGAACTGCCTTGGTGGCGCAGCGGTTAGAAGATTGCTCAAACTGGGTTCTATATTTTCCTCCGCGTAGTTAATATTCTGTCCTATTTTATTGAAAGTTGGCGGTGTTTCACCCCCGTGCCTCGAAAAGCAAGTAAAGCCGTTGGTCCTGCGCCTGATCCCTCTCCGGACGTGTCAGAATGCTGTCCCATCGGCCTATGAGAGTGAAAGGAATAGAGAGTGCTCTTGTGTTTGCGCACACACTTGTGCACTACAATATGTCCCGCGCAGTCGATTAGTCGTTTGTGACTGGCCATCGTAGTCGAAATCGGCTAGGGGGACTATTATTATTAAAATGAAGAGAATCAGTTAAATGTAAGAGCTTTCAATTAAATTTCAATTTAATGATTGCACTGAACAACGTCACACATTCCAATTAATGTGAGTGTACTCAGAGTAAGAGCAAATTACGTCACTAATTACAAGAAAGTCATTTGTCTCATACGCATTACGGACGCCAAAGAACAAGACTTGAACCATAAAGTAAAAAAATCCAGAAGGAACTTTTTAAAATATTTATTTAATTTTACAGACAAATAGTTTTCGAAACCAATATAGTAATTAATGTGAACCGAATGCAATTGTTTAACCTTTGTATCTGCATTCTATTAATTAAAAAAAAAAAACGATTTTTGTAAATTTTTTAGGGTGTTTACTTAATTTTCGGATTTCAAATTCGCCGGGAGACCTGTATACTTTATTATGTCCAATTTTAAAGGGGTTTCGTTCTGAAAGGATAAAAATAGGATCCTGTTACTAAAACTACCCTGTTTATCCGTCCGTGTCCGTCAGTCCGTCTGTCTGTCACCAGGCTGAATCTCAAGAACCGCAATAGCTAGACAGTTGAAATTTTCATTAATCATGTATTTATGTTCACGCTTTAACAACAAATACTTATAACAAGACAAAATAAATCCCATACAACAACGCAATTTTGTGCCCTATATCAAAACTGGAGACACCTCAAGGAAGGCGTGTAAGAACTGATACCGATACCGAACCGAAGTTGTTTACCTAATCAACGATACGGAACTCTTCGTACGCGAGTCCGACTGGCTGCTTTTTTAGTTTTATCATCAACTAGAATGCAGCGGGGACTCATACAGGAAGAATACATGTTATATTATTTATATTTGCTTATTTGGCAGCCGACCTACTACTCCTACGTACATTGCGGCTTGCGGCCAAAGCAAAATTAAAAATTGAGGTCTCACCAACCGTAAAAGGGACGTGGAGATAGAAGGGGCTGTCTTGAAAACTTTTAATTAAGGAGATCAAACAAACTACCGCCACAATAGCGCAGAACCTGTTTGATTAAGTTCTAGACCGCTGCGGTGGGAATGTAAAATTAAACGATATTTAGATAACTTTCTGTATTCTAATACGATTTCGGAAATTTGGAAAATGCCTGTGGTTTTGTGGCTGCCGTTATTACTTTTGGAAAATTTATAAAGGCTTTTATTCCAATTGTTTATACTTGTTTCAAATAGAAATAACTATGTATATCGTATATAAAATCATAAAATTAGTTTGTTCAATGCAGTTTCGGCAATCAAAAAGAAGTACAAATTTATTATACAAACCTTTCAAAAGGATTCAAAACGTGAAAACGCAATTTCATATTTAATCACAAATAAAAATCCTTTGAACTCACTAACAGAACAATTACTTACTAACACAATAGGTTTATTTTTATTCCACAAAAGTATACAAACACAAAATGAATTTTCCGCACCACCCCAATTTTCCTTGAAAGTATTACAATGTTTTCCCGTTTCACGAAGTATGACAGGTGACAGTTATGAACGTTTATCGGCATATTGAAACGAACCATTGCAGGTATGCGAGTAATAGTTTCTTTTTCATGTTTTTGGCACGCACGAGTTTCCGTGTTTGTTGATACAGGAAGCAATGGATTTTCGTAGGTATATTTACGTCTTAAAAAGAGTGTAGCAAAGTAGTAAATTGATGTATGCTCTGTTGATTAACGGCTTAAAGTTTTGATATATCGTTAGCACATGTGTAGAATCCTTTAAATATTTTCTATCAAATCCTTAAAAAATGGGATTAATTGTTTGTGCAAACACATAAATAAGTATATAAAAATTATGTTGCAAATAAATCTCTGAATACTTACCGTTATGTGTGTGTTTTCAGAAAAATACCATTACCAATGGTCATTGAAATTAGCTATTCTGAAATTTGGTTAAAGCGTTTTTTCTTCAAAACACACAGATTGTACATGTTAAACTACTGGCACCGACATTTTACTTTTACCATCAATGAGGAAATCAGGCCTTAGTTCTGATTTCTTAACTAAGTGAAGTTAGCTTGGAACGTTCCACTACTGGGAAAAGATGAGGTAGTTCGAGCCATACTACACCACGCGGGCTCAGTGTGGGATGGTGGAGGGGTTTTTGCAAGGCAAGCGACTAACCCTGTTGTCAGATGGTATCAAGCCGCCTATAAGGCCTCTGACTATGCTCAACGACTAATATCAAACCGATATAAGCCAGGACCAATGGCTTGATGTTCCTTCCGAAACACGAAGATACTCGTGATATAGGTGACTTAAATGGTCAAAATGGTCACCCATCCAAACATGACCGCGCTGTATGTTGGCCCTTCGGTATCACTACCAAAGCAATTGTTAAATTTGTTAAATTTTAACAACATTTACAACATTCGCTATAACAATTTAATAAGAAGATATAGTACTAGAATCCAAATTAACAGTGTGCAGCCGGCACTTAAATTAGGCTTAGCATGCAAACTTATTCTACACGTGTGTGTGTGTGTGTGTGTGTGTGTGTTGAGTTTATGAAATCGTTTCTATTAGTTTTTCTGTTTCCTCATACGATAAATTGAATAACCATTTTGAGACTAGACTTTTGTAATCGTAGGTATTAACAGTATCAAGAGATATGTAGCGATTAATTTTATTATAAATGTAACTACCCAAAATTTTGAAAAATCTTTTTCCAAACACAGTTCTGCATTTGTACCGCTGTAATCTATAATATCTTTTGCTACGTTGATTAGCCTGCGCCGGTAAATCTTGGCAGTGTAATTTGGCAGTAGAGTGTTGTTTTCTAACAATTTGAAGCAAAAATAACTGTCTTATCGTAAGTACTTGACAGTGCTAACGATAAGACAGTTATTTCGTAAGCGCTGCTACCACGGCGCTTCAAGCTCCTCTTTAATTAAGTAACCAAGAAAGGAATAATTTGCATTCGTTAAATATACAGAACAAAGTAAAATGCTCTCTTTCTAGAAACGGTCAGCCAAACATTATTATTAGCACCTATTATTCCTAATCTACATTTCACCGCTAACTAAAACTCTCATTAAACATAACGTTTTCACACAATGCCCATTTCCCCCCCACCTCGGCGAAACGCTGACCTTGACTTAACCAGTTTGCTACCAGCTTGAATACAGAGCGGGAAATTATCCGGTGAGGGTTGAAACAGCCCAATCGATGCCAGGTGTAGGTCATGATGTTTGCGGGTCAGACCTTAGGTGATTCTATAGATCAGAACATTGGTTGACTTTGGTGAAAGACAGTTGACGTGGTTGATGAGGCATTTTTCATGTTTTAGTACTAAGAATTTTCTTTAGTAATATGCGTAATTAAAAATGTATGATGTTTGCCTTTATTGGTACATTATAGGTACTTTAATCAATAAAAATGTCGAGAGTTAGATGATGAATTGGAATGCGCAAATTTGTCTGAACTAACGAAAACACACCTGTTTACGCTATTTTGAGAAACAACTTTCTTTTCACCGGCTTCAAAAAAAGGAGAGCAATCAATTCAATGTATATGTATGTGATATCATCAGAATCTGATAAATTTTAAGTATGTTGATCTATTTAAGCTTCCAAACACGTATACAAAATTTCATAAGTGTATGTATATTTGTATGTTTGTCCACCGATTTCATAAAAAAGAGTCGTAGCGAGATTTTTTTATTAGTTTGATTAAGTGTATTTTTAATTAGGGCACAGTGTAAGTTTCATCAAAATCAGTCCAGTAGTTTTTGAGATATAAGTAAAAACTAAAAATTATGAAATTTAAAAATAATTTATAATATTAAGCCCTCTTCAAAAAGCTGATTAAAATAACACATTTGCCCTCTGTTTAGGAGAAACAAATTCATTTGGAGTCGGTGCATGATCTCAAGCTTACGTTTATCAATAGTCTACGCACATCTGCACTGACGCTAAATGAATTTGTTTCTTCTAAACAGAGGGATTTGCCTTCTGTATTATTTTGAGCTTTTAAGGCGGTTCAACTTTAAAAATATTTTTCGTCTTTTACCGTCTTGTACAAGAATTCCATCTACTCTAATGGCTATACAATTGAATTACCAATGTATTCAAATCATTCTGCTTCCGAAAACACATCTCTCCCCATTTTCCGATCTCTATCTAAGCTAATCTTGCCATTACACACACACCAAGGGTTGGTATCTCCAGATTCAGTTGCGGGTATAAGAGAGATGTCGTCCGTAACGAGATGCCTTCGCGATGCGAGCACATTATACGGAGGTGCTAGGGGAACAAGACAGGTGAGGTGGTGGCTGGCGTAAGTGGTTATCTTTTATTTTCTTAAAAAATATTGAGATAAACAATAAAATAAATGTTATGCACATGGAGAACTTATTTCTAACTACGGCACGATGGTTTTATATTTATAAGGATGAATTTAAACCCGTGCGCAATTTTAGGTGTCTTATTTCATCTTTATGAATATAAAATAGAACACTGTGTGTGTGTTAAAACATTCTATACCATTGGATAGCGAAGCGTTATCAATTTCCAAGTTGAATTTGCTCTGTAATGAATACTACTTGGCCAACTGCTGTTGTATAACAGTTGGGGTGGATAGCACAAACGTCACGCGTAATAAAGTTAGGTATTCATAAGAGATCAGAAATTTCGCTCGGTCGGACAGACGGTAGCTCAATAAGAAGAGCGTTCGGCCCGGTGGGCCAGACAGTTGCTGGTTCGAGTCCCGCCCGTGCGTAATTTTTGGTTTCTTATTTCATCTTTATGAATACCGCAGGCGACTGAATATCAAGACAGAAAGATATTGTTGATCGTTGCTAATCGTTTGTAACTTGTCTAGTGCACAATTAAACTAATATAAGGAACTACGGCAACACTATGATAGGCAAGGTAGTAGAAGTTCGCTTTTCATACGTTTAAGCAATCAAAATTAGAATTTTCTGTATATCAATACTTAGCTAACATACTTTTTTTTTTTTTTTAACTTGCACCACAGCCTAGAGCAAATGGCCATCCCTCAAAGGATCAAGAGGCGGCTGAGTCCTGACAGAGCAGCGATTTTTAACAGCCGCGGCAGAGCGGCAATTTGTTTACGTAATTGCGTGAGGTGAGCGCACGCTTCGCTTGTTTTGTTGAACAACGAAGTCTGTTAGCGCGAATGTAAAATATGAGCTTTTAGGGAGCTTGCGCTGGCATGTGCGTTGAATACTTGAATGGTTTAATTATAACTGTTTTTTTAACGGGAATAACTTTTGGTGGTTTGTGAACTGTGCCTAGAGTATATTTTAATTTTCGTAGAAACTTGTAGTCAAACCAATAGAGAAAATAGGAGAAATGGAGGAAATCGTTGATTACTATATCGTAGCGTAGAAGGGTACGATTTCCTCTGAAATGTGTAATGCTTGAATTATTTATAATTAAAAAATATATATAACATACTTGTTTCTGAACATGCCTTAGATAAACCCAACCACATCATACGTTTTGACCAGCCTAAAGTACTATCAAAAGAACGTCGGCTCGTTCCACGCATGCTACGCAAAGCTAAATAAATAAGAAACATTAAAAAAAAATTTTGTACATAGGCTATTGCTAGCACTTATACATCCAAATTTCAACAGAGAAGATGTTTGAAAAATTCCACCAGTATGGGATCCAGTGCTAACGAGGACCCAAGCTAGACCACTCACTGCAAGATCACAAGAAACAGTTAGCTCTTACTGCATGGATAGGAACGTTAATTAATATTATTGAGTGACGGTAGTGTAATTTTTCAAAACTCTGTAAATGACAAATAACATCTTAGTCTACCCGTGACCACGAACGCTGTAAAGTGTTCGAAACGTCGCGATAAAATTTATTTAACTCGCGAAAAGTTACTCCGTAAAAAAGTGTTTAATTTCGATGTTTAATATTACAGTTTTTTACACGCTTATTATAAATACTAATAGTATTTAACCTCTTTTCACTCAGAGCCATCCATTGTAATTCTTTGTTATGTTAATTTAATAAGAGCGACACTAACCGTACTAAAGTACCATAATGGGCATATTAAACTATTCACACTTTCCCCATTTATCCGTAAGATTTACGCGAGTTGTGTACTGGTCCCTTACAGGACCCTTCCTTCCCCCAAAGCGCGGACAGACGTGTCATTAAGGCTTTTGTGGCCCTCAGAGGTTGCAAGAAGCCCATTTCGGATGCAACACAGTAAAATTAAAGAAGACAGCTCTTTTCATCGCATAAGAATATCACAGCCATCAAAAGCCAATTGGTTGATAAAAAAGGAAGGCTCCAATTAGTCCCTACCACTTAATTTTGAATAGAGAACCTCACTGCAATATGTTAGGTTCCTTTGGTCGAAAACTTAAAGATTCATTTTACAAGTGATAGATAGGTATATCTTTCTGTGATACTGAATTGTTTCAACTGTGGTTTTCTCAGTTAAATGTTATATATCTTGCCCCGGGGACAAATGGGTGCTCTGGGAAGTCAGTAAGACTTTGTGAGGAACTTTTTATTTATTTTGTAATCACATATCAATGGTGAAAATGTTAGTTTAAGTTTATACTAAAATGACATGAAACTAAGTATTCATTTCATTAATTGATTTCAAGTTTTTGACGAGTTAAATAAAATTGTAAAGAAGCTCAACTATCAGAAAATAGCAGATATTTTGAATAAGTGCGCTATCACATTAGAGCGTCAGCAGCGCGGCAGCAGCGGATGCCTTTACATTAGCAGCGCGACAGTCGCGCGACTGGGTCGGTCCCACTACACCCATAACACATTTCAGTGCTCATACGGGGATAGTATTACCATTGCAATGGGTAATGGGTATAGTGGGACAGACGCGCGCGACTTATGCGCCGCTGCGGTGCTGCTGCCGCGCAGCCGTGTATAGAATGAAATCTTCGACAGCGCGACTGTCGCGCGTAAGTCGCGCTGCTGCCGCGCTGCTAAAGTCACCTAAATGTGAAAGCGCTTTATACAAGGACCAACAAGACATTTATAATTACTAGTTGATATTTATGTTCTATAAAACATAAATCTCGAATTACAAATAGTCGTTCTTTTTTCTTTACTCAAATAGTGAATAAAATAAAATAAATTGAATCGAGTGCTCGTGCCGATCACGCCACGCACGCTACGTCACGTCGCGTCGCTTCACGGCTGTCGGTTTTGCAAGTTCAGAGAACCTATTCTGAAATATTTTGTTAACGTGTTAATATTAACATTGTTTGCTGTAATACGAGTAAAAAATAGTTTTATAATTTGGAATTAAAGTCCTTTCCAAGCTCACATGAGTCTTATAAATCCAAAAACTGCCTTTCAAATGCCATGTTTTCTATTAGTGATATCATAATTGACTATAAGTATTTTTGGTCTTAGGTTGTTGATTTGTAATAGTAGATTGTTACATAAGGTGAAAAAGCGACCATTTCACTCGACATGTTTCTGGCACTCGAACGGAGCGAGAGCGCATAGTCGATGAGAGAAATAGTACTTCCACCCGAGTATAATATTACAGTTTTTCAACAAATATTCGAGGAAAAAATATATTCTTTAAGTGTGACTGTAGATGTGATGATAAGGTATTATGTGGTTTGGCGAGAAATGAAACCTCATTATTTTCCACAACATGTCAGTTTCTTTACTGTCGTTATACGTATTATACGATCAGAAGGACTTATAACGGCACGGGAGAATACAGCACAATCGTGTTTACTAGTAAAAATTAACAACTGTTTTTTTTATTGTTAAAAATTAGACCAATATTTTTTATATCAACGATTATAAAAAACACGTTTTTTAATGTTTAGCCTACAAACAATTATGGAAAGGTCGTCTGTTTTAATAATATGATGTGACTCAAAATTATTTTTCACTCCATGCAATGCATATCAATAAAAACTAAATCACTTTTCACCTCAGGGATGAAAAAAGCTATTTTCCACAAAACTATTTACACATGAAAGTTTAATTTTCCGAACAAGAGAAATGAAAAATTATGTTTAGATTTAGGCATTGCCATCGCTCATATAATGACATTAGCATGTTAATTGAAGAACTTTTTCTTAAATAGTTCCTAGAAAAAGCGCAAAAATACATTTTTTTTTGTGCAGAGTAGGGCCTCGAGCTTGCGTGATAAATTCGGATTGAGAGAGCGAAATTCGTTAGCGGGGAGAACTTGCTAAATGTTTTCTAGCTTGGAAATGCTCGCATCTGAATGGTTTTGATGTCATTCGTGCATAAAACTAATTACATTTCTGCCATAACAACATATTTTCCTCCTCGTCAAAGGATGTGTGTCAAATATTAAACTTCTTCAGGGTAGAACAATATTTCATATTAATATTAATATATAATATTTTTAATTAAAGTTTTATTTGATGGTCATATGGGACAAAATCGTCAATGAAAACATATGATTCACAAAGCATTAAATACATTTTCATTTATTACTAGAGGACCCAGCAAACTTTGTTTCGCCCCCGGCCCTGTCCCGCCTCGAACCCATGATTTTTAATCGACTTCAAAAAAGGAGGAGGTTATCAATTCGACTGTTTTTTTTTTGTATCTATGTTACCTCATATCTCAGTCGTTTGTGGACCGATTCGAAATTTTCTTTCGCCTATCTAAAGGGTATACCTTCTAGTTGGTCCCATTGTTGCCAATTTGGGATCTGATGATGGGATCACGTACAGTGTTTTTTTACTAGAATCTTAATGTAGTGTTTTTTTACTAGAATCTTAATGTTGAGGTGTTTTTACGTCTGACAGTCAACATCTTGTGGGGCTGAGCTGATGATGGAACTCCTTAACGCTTCAGAGTTCAGTAATTATAATATGATAGGTACTTTGTAGCTTCTTAAAGAACAGAGTCATAAGGTGCAACTACCTCCTGTAATCCCTAAAAACGAAGAAATTAAATTAACTTTTAAAAGAGAGAAAAAACCGACTTAAAAACCAAAATGCACTAAAAAGTCTTAAATAAACTCTTGACCATTGAAAGGAAAAGAATCTATTTTCGGCAAACAATTTCTTTTTGGAGTCGGTGCTGTGATAGTTGATGCCTGATGTTTAAAGTGATGGCACCGAATCCAAAAAGAATTTGTTTGCCTAAAATGGATTCTTTTCCTTTCAATGGCTAAGAGTTTATTTAAGACTTTTTAGTGCATTTTGGTTTTGAAGTCGGTTTTTACTTTTTTTATAATAATTATTATATTACTCTGGACGGTGACTGACAAAGTAACAATCATGCAAATCGGTCCATCCACTCATTTTTTTACTCTCCTAAGAACCAAAACATCAAAATAATTATAAGCAAAATCAGTCCAGCAGTTCACGCGTGATGCGCAACCAAGGGAAATGGATTATTTTTTAAATATCGAGATTACAAAGAATAAAAAGGACAAACTTAGTTTAAAAAACATAACCATTAATATTCTCAGAAATCGAATATAAATTATTTATTTATTTTACACCGATACTCGGACAGACTAGAAGCTACAGAAGCACAGATGCACCAAGATCTAAGAGACTATGTTTTATTCAACTGGTATCTGTCAAACGGGCATTAAACATCTCCGATCAGTATTCAGTTCGAACAAAATACATTTTCTGCAGCGCGTTTAGTATTCAGTGCACTTCGGATGCAATAACTGTTGCAGCGAGTGCTGTCGACTCAGCGTCTTGGTGCAACCGCTTTGGACGAATATCGAAGAATTGACAAGTTGGATAATGTTACCGCTTAGACCCCTTACACACTGCGACTTTTAGAGTCGATGCAGTTGCGCGTTTTGAAAATGCACTTTAGCATCGCGACTCACGCAATGAACAGACTTAATTAGCATCGGTGCAGTCACGCGTTAGTATTGATGCATTCGCGCTTCTGCATCGATACTAACGCGAAGAAGAGACAAGTTGGATTATGTTACCGCTTAAGATCCCTTACACACTGCGACTTTTAGCATCGAAGCATTTGCGCGTTTTGAAAACGCGCTTCAGTATCGGTACTCACGCAATGAACAGATTTAATTTAGCATCGATGCAGTCACCAAAATTCAGTATATTATTTGACGATTTCCAGCTTATGCATCGCAACTATATCGATACTAACGCGCGTTAGCATCGCGACTGTATCGATGCTAAAAGTAGCGCAGTGTGTAAAGGTTAATATTTTTCGACTGCATCGATGATAAAAGTTGCAGTGTGTAAATGGTCTAAGTCGTAAACCATTTTGTTTTATGAAATAGGTGTTCTCTTTTTTTATTTATCACATCAAGAAATGATTACAGAAATGTTTATGTTTACTTATAGTCTTGTTAAAAAAAATAGTAAAAGGACTGTATTATTTACATTTATATTACCCTCTTTCAACCCGCTTCCAAAACTAATTGCTTTTATTCATAGCATCAAACAGTTTGCGGCATCAAAACTGACGCCTTTTGACACAAATCCCTCTGTCAGAATGCGTATCACAAATACCACAGTTCCGAACACCGTTCCCCTGCACCCGAGTTGGCGGAGAAATGTAGGCGGTTCGAGGCAGATGAAACCGGATAGACGCGGATATAAGCGGTTAGATGTGCGCAGTGTTGCCAACTGTAACGTTTTAACAGTGGTTTATTTTTTAGACCTTTATTTCTCACATAATAAAAATACTAATGGAAGTCCTAATAATGGCCTGTGGCATTTTAGCAACTCAATACGGAAAAGAAAAATAACATGCATGTAAATATAATGGGAATAAATAACATAATATCTGTTCAGCTCGAAGTAATATGGATTTTATTGTATTTACATATATTTATTTAAGAAGTATTTATGTAGGTCATTCTTAATTATGAGAGATTTTTGATCTTTTACACCGCCTCAACTGTTTCTGCCTAAGCCAATGTTTATTATTTGTACTTCATTTTGTTTGTGCAACAAAGAATATATAATAAAATAAATATGTTTGTATGTGCCAGACAACACACCAATTGACGTGGTTTCGGACTTTCGGTAACTAATGAACTTACTAAGTAAATGCAGTGATTAATGTTTGAAATAGTGGGCGTCTACTTACATAAAGCTAAACAGAGTTTAAGTAAGAAACTGGTTTAGCTATATTATTTGTTGCCTTTATTTGTCGCTATTTATCTTATAACAGCTGGCAACACTGTGGATATTTCCGGCCCCTGATCTCGATGAATGGCATTTGTCGGTTATTGAGACAGCGTTACGCGTGCCGGTTTGCTCCGCTGAAATTAAAAGCCATTCTAGCGTTTCTGTTTAGTACCTACCTATACGTGTGCATGCAATTGTAACGGATGTGATGTTTCGTACAAAACAACGCCATATTCACATTTTCAATGCGTACATACTTTTATGATCCGGAATGGAATTCGCTGCAATCTTTTAAATTTTAGATATTTTTATAAGAATATTGCTAGATATTATGGTGTATCTAAATGGCGGCCACGCAGCGGCTTTTTTCATAGTATCTGACGTTTAATTGACGTATGCCCCCGGGCGGTGTGGATACACCATACATAATATTTTTTTTATTGCCTTTACAATGATACCAGTACATAATGATAACAAATTAATTGTAATACGTAAATGGCAAATGGAAGTGACTCAGCGTAGGCTGGGTAGGGCCTACCGGCCTAGCCAGCGCTGATTTTCAGTCACTCTCATTTCTCTCTAGGTAGTAAACGAGAAGATATGATCAATCACACGTCGTCACATATCACTAGATCAGAATCAAAAAGTTTTCAGGCTATTCTGAAGTAAGCATTTCCATTAAAGATGAATTCTACTAAAATGTGGAGGAAATATCTCGTAGGTGTACCTGATAGGTTGTACATTTTAAATCACAATCATCACACGCTATCCAGCATTATATTTCACAACTTTCCCTTATAGAGCGAAACTTTTACAGTTTCGAAAAATAAAGTACGGCTCTCCCTCATCCGCAGAATAAAAATGCCATTTCATTTATTTTTCATCCGTGAGAAACGAGCTAACTTTGTGACTATATCGTTATTTAATTCTATACAAGGATTATACGGATTCGTCTGGCGCTGATGCCCTCCCTTCGAGCTAAGAAATCAAGTCTAATGTTAGTGTTATTACTATTCGTAGCTCCTAGGGATGGAATTGAGAGCATATTAAATTAGCGAAAAACTCTTTTGGTCGCAAACTTAGAAGCATTTCAGTAAGGGTTAGTTTCTAGTTGAAGATTTAAGTATTAGGTACATTTGGAATGAGAATCACTTGTGTAAGATGAAAAGGTTTACATAGGTTTTATAAAAAATGTTAACTGTATGTTATTTTACTTTTGGCGTTTCGCTATTAACTTGATATTCTTTATTTATTTGTTTTTATTTGTTCATAACTGTATTTAATAAGTGTTTATGTGTTTTGAGCACGTTTGTACGAACTATACGACTTAATCTTTATCTTTTACAACCATTCGCTAAAATAAATTTAAATGAGGATTTATAAAATCAAAATCCTTGACTGTAGGTAACATAAATAAATATTGTTTATTTTCTTAGACTTAAGAGCTTTGGATTGATGAAAAATAAATGAAATTAAATAAATTAAAAATGCTTGCCACTAAAATCCTTTTGTAAAAGTTATCAAATACCACTCATTTAGTAGGTACTTTACTAATACCCAACATATAGTAACTATGCGTGACTTTCAAGAATCTAAATAAATTCTATATCTAAAGAATCTCTTAATAAATCAGTCTTATTATTAAGTTATCTTGATAAACAAAACCTTTAATCAACTTCTTTGTCTCTAATATAATTAGTTTAATTAATTTCGATTCAAAATACAGTTACATCTGACCATCTGTCAAGACAAGAGCCTTAAAACAGCTTATGAACTTCTCGAGGCGAATTTGCTTTTGATTAAAATTCTTTCATTGAACTTCTCAAACGGAATAAAATAATATGTTCCGAGAAGTTATGTGCCATTCAGAAAAAAGGAAATACTCGTTAGGAGTTTTAACAAAGGGAAATTCTTCCTTCGTATTTATTTACGTTTTTGTACTGCGTCATTTGTGTACTTTTATTGAAATTCTTGAATTCTAACGTCATATTGTGATGGAAACATATATCCTCTATGAAATAATATGAACCACCTTGTAAATGATATCAAAGGTTTTTCTAACAATTTATCATAATTCTGGAACATATGTTTACTATTTCAACGCCAACTATTAAAATAAAGCCAGACAGAGTAGCCAGAATAGTTTAATTACTTAAACAAAGTTATTTCATGGTCCTTTATTCATGGCATCGTCCTCAAAAACCGTAAAAAACCAGTAACACAGATTTAGTTTAGTACTATTTGTTTTACGGTAAAGAGGAAAGTGTTATGTGTATGAGCCTAAGAGCCATAAAAAGGTTGACCGGTTGTGAAAAGACGATAAAGTCTGGCCGATAGTAAAACTGTGAGCTGTAAATGTTGTGGGTAATAGAAAGCTAACCCTCTAGTAAAAGGTGCGACGCTACATGCCTAAAGATCGGGGATGGGTGGTTTTTACCGGCTTCAGAAAAAAGAGGATGTATGAGATGTCGTTAGAATTTGATAATATTTGAGTATGATGATCTATAAAGACTTACAACACGTGTGAAAAAATTTTAGTAAGTGTATATTTATTTGTTTACAAATTTCATTTTTAAGTTCAATCAGGTATATTTAACTAAGAGTACAGTGTTGGTTTCATCGAAAGCGGTCTCGTAGTTTATGAAATATTATAGGTAATAACTAAAAATCATGAAAAAAAATTAAATCACCCTCAAAAACCAGACTCAAAAAATAAATTAGAAATTAAACCGCCTTCAAAAAACTGACTATACATCTCAAAAAAACACATTTTGCCATCTGTTTAGGAAAAACAAATTCATTTGGAGTCGTTGTATGATATCAAGGTTACGTACATCAATAGTCTACATCATGCACCGACTTCAAATGATTTTGTTTCTCCTAAACAGAGGGCAAATGTATTATTTTGTGACTTATAATTCAGTTTTTTGAAGGCAGTTTAATTTCCTAATTTTTTTTCTAAAGAAATCCTATTGACATGTCTCTGATAAACTTGAAGCATTATGTCTAAGGTAATTGAAGCACAAAGAAATTATGGATGAGGCAATAAACTGATAAGTAACTTTTACTATTAAAGGCTGATGTCGCTTTAGTGGGATTCTTTTAGGCATTTGATAATGTAATTAACTATCTATAGCAAAAAACATCCCCAAATAAACTAAATCCGTATCTTTTCTTTCGTTCGCAAGTTAAGAAAACATAAGGGCTGAAATTTGATGTCTCATACGACATGTAAGAAAAAAGAAGTTAAAGCCTCCAAAGCCTTTATGACTGTTTATTTACACACCAAACGCGACGAAATGAGGCCCAAGACATTTCGTGTCGCTCCTACAAGCTCCCTCCCGCTACACATTCGCCCCTAAGCATTACCCTAAGATATGCAGAGGTGTCGGGATTACCTTCATTTTGCTTAATAATGACATAACATGAGCAAGGATTTACTCCGAAGGGAATTTAATTTTTCCCCAGTTTGTATTTACTCTATCCTCTTTCAGGGAATTTATTAAAGAAAAATATTGGAGTTTAAGATCGCTGCGAATTTCAAAATAGCTGAACCTATCGCTTTTACGTTTGAATAAGTTTCTTGTTAAAGAAGATATTTTTATGATTAAAATTTCGAGTGTAACGATATTATGAGTGCTTTATAATAGCAACATGAAATCTAAAAGTATTTCTGTTGAAATATTATAATAAAACTTGTGATAGGAGTTACTGGGTATTTCAGAACAGAGTTGAGGATTATTATAAAATAGCGGTCCCCCGCGGCGTCGCCCGCGTATATGTTTGATTTCCCGTACAATATTTTAACGCAAAACATATTTTCATTGGAAGTAAGAGGCCAGAAACCTTAGCGTTTGGCGCAATTGTGTGTTTTTCTTAAGCTGCGAGCATTATTTTGGTGCAAAGTAATTTAAAAACTGCGATTGCCTCTTAAATATTTATTGAACTCAAATGATGTAAAGTGCAATTTTGATCAAAATGAAATGCTAGTGATTATAAATATGTTTATAATAGTACATTATGATACAAGTGTTCTAAGTTGACCATTATATACAAGGCGATATTGTGTGCGCACGAGCGAAAGCGAGTGCGCCATAAGAAAGCCGCGTATATAATGGTCACAGGCACACGTGTTTCATACGACGTTTTTCAACACTCTTGCGAGGAAAAAACAAGACTCTTCATTTACTAAGTTTTTAATTATTAAAACAGTAAAAATACATTTCACTCGATTTTGATGGCAAAGACTTTCGCACGCGTTTTTCGCCTTGTTACGTATGTCCGGCGGAGTTAAAAATAGGTTTTCTTCATTTTCTTCACTTGAAGTAGACATTTTAATTAATATTAAACTTCATAATTAATCCAAACTTCGTCACAGCCGGCAATTATTATTTACGAAAAATGACACGTTGTTTTTTTTTCTTGCCGCGATACCGATGCGCGCGCAAGGCTTAGGCGCGAACTAGATCGGCCAAAAGCCAAGGTTAAAAATGTAATAATTTGTGTTTAAAACACAAATCACAGAAAATGTTAAATGAATTTGAGCTATTTTTAAGTAATAAATCTGGATTTACCATTTATTAAAATAAATATGTAGATACTGTTATTTTTCGCATAAATACTTTTTGTTGCTAAAATAAAAGTATTGTATAACCCGACTAAATTAAATCGCTTCTTCTTCTTACTTACGACTTGGTTCTAGGGTACAAATGTAAATTGGTTGGGTTAATAAACTAAAAGCACTAGTGCAATAATATAATGAAAAAGCACGCGTGTTTAATATCTATAATTATGAGCCAAAAATCGGTGGAATAAAAACGTCGTTTTGAGAAAGTGTGTTGAAAATAAATATTGGACACCAATCACATACATTGCTCTGATCCCAAAGTAAGTAGTTTGTTGCACTTGTATTATGGAAAATTTGATTTCTATATTGACCCGACCGGGAATCGAACCCGGGATCTCGGAGCGGCGACGCCTTGAAACCAGCGTGCTTAGCCACTACACCACAGAGGTCGTCTTTATTTTATGAACATAAAACAATTGTAGTGATAGTGAAGGAAGTAACGTTCAAATCGGTAATGAAACTAACTTTCTTGGATTTATCTAAGACAAACACTTGACTGAAAATTTATGCGTTTCATACCAGCTATCGGAAATGTAATATATTGTAACTGCGTTGTCTCACTTAGAGTCTAAATAAAGTCTGTATTTCCTAAAGTATATAGAAGTAATAAGAATATTTTGATTTGTATGATTTTTACTTGATTGATTCAATGAAAGTCTTATTTGATCTATAAATTTGTAAGAATTAAACATTACTGTGCGTTTGTTACACAATTGTCTCAATGAGACCCTTACTAAAAAAATCGACGTTTTTTAAAACATGTTTCATTAAAATTTATTTTACTTACACATAGCGGTCGTTTTTTTTACATTTTCTAATGCGATATTGGAATTCTAAAAAATTGCTAGAAAATTGATACATTTCTTAGGATATGTGCATATTATTTAATCTCTGATTTTTTAAAAACACTGGCATGTACATTGTTCAAAGAAAATTACATGCATAACTCTTGACTAAATGTTTTTATTCATTAAAGGAATATTTCTATAACTAATGTGACAATCTGTGTATGAGTATTTATGTTTGTATTTGTAACATTTGTCCTAACTGTTGATTTTTAATTGATTTTAATTGTCATTTTACGACATGTAACAATTTCTATTATTAAGCAATTATGTACCAACAATTTATTGTTGATTATGTAGAATTTATTGTTTTATTCATTGTATTGAATTTTTTATATGCATGACATAATAAATTTAACTTGAGCACTTTTGAGTTTTTACATAAATGAAATACCATGTTTTATGCAAATAAATGATTCCTAATATACTCCAACATACACTCACTCACCTCTTGGGGAGTATATCTGAAGATCTCATGGGTGTCTCTATACCACTTGACGGAGTGCAACGGTGGGTCCTGTGGCTGCCTGGCGTACTGGCAGACCAGTTCCGCTTCCTTGCGAGGGTCGGCGTACCGAGGCACGTCCAGCGTCGTGATCAGGTGAGACATGCTGCGAGCTGGAACAATGAGTACTGGTTATGTAAGCTAGAAGACGCTGTACGCGTTTAGAATGTAATAAAGTTGTAGCATATTGTAAAATATAAGATTTTTTGATACTTAGTACGTATATGAAAAGTTTTTATACTATAAACCATGTATTAACTCTTTCACTTCTGCCACTATCCCAGACACAATAGAACTTTTATTGTATTACGGCTATAGCCGTTCACTGTCCTGTAAAGTGTTAACAAAATAGCAGGATAGGACAAGTTTCTGGGCCATTATTTGAGCACCGTTTTTTGATGGTCACACGTTTGTAATTCCAAACATATTCAATGTTTAATTAAAGAATAAATTTTGTATGTTTTATCATGTATCTATCTCTATGAATTCTATTTAAAATGTTTTATTATATTTGTAGTTTTGAAGGAAAAAATATTTTACCATCGAAATCGGGAGTAAAACTGCTGTTCTTCGCGTGTCACACCGAGTTGGCGCTCAGTTTAAACACTTCTATCTTGCTGGACTTTTACATTATATTAACATAACATATTTTTAAAAATTGGATACTAAGTCAGGATTCGTTATATCGAAGGGGAAAAAAACCGTCTTTAGATTTAAATTTAACATACTTAATTTTGTGTCGGTCACACGATTTTACCATTTTCGAAAATGAGACACAAAATTGCTCATAACTTTAAAAAGTGTCAACCTATCGACACAAACCATAGGTCCGCAGAAACTTCAGACCTGTCATAACACCAACAGAAGACAAATAAATATCTCATAGCTATGATATAGCTAATACAGCTCCTTGATTTTTATTTTTTTTCTTCAGACCCTAGTTCATGTGACCCTTCATGGGTAATGTTTTAAGATTATAAGTCAGTGTCAGGAATAAATGTCTACTATTGAATCATAAAACTCATAGTAAAGATTCATTTGAGCTGATTAGATTACATAAATGTTAGTTACCTAATTTAATATTTCTAAAAATGTAAAATTTTTGTCACTTGCGTGGCACAACTTTCGTGGTCAATTGCCCACGAAAGTTACAAATCATACCACGAAAGGTTATCAAAGTGTACTGATCTCACTAGAATTTATATTTTATGGTTTGTAAATGCAGTTAAAATAACCGCCTTAACGTTTCAAACTTGAATTCTTCTACTTAGACAGTTTCCAGAGGCACAGATATAAATAGAAATAATGTAGCTTACTAGAAAAATGTATAGAGCATGACATCTTAAATCTTGATTTTCATTCGGCTTTGAATCGCCTGATCAATCTATATACTAATTATATAAAGTAATCACAATATGTTACTCTAAAAGAACCATACACATTAATTAATTAATTTTCGTGCATTATTCGTACTTACCCCAATTTGTGTTGTTTATATTCTTTGCCACTAATAAGAATGATGGCAGTTATGCCAGTCGTCTTAATTTATTCAAACAAGTGGCATGGCTAAAATTTGAGCCTGATCTAAAGCTGGAAATTTGACCACTAGACCGATAAAAGAGTCTACTTTGAGGCTACTAGATAAAGACTGGGAATCATGAGTTTGCTTTACGGGAAAAAAACTACAGTTAACACTGATACTATAACATCCAAGGGTCGACAATAAGCGCGTGACGTCTGGTGTTTATTTCCAAAGATTCTAAAGAAATAGTTTAATTCTTTATTGGATAAGAAAAGGTCATATTTTGAACGCTCTTACTAAATAGTCTCATTCCAGGCAAGAAAAATATCTGGAAGACTAATTTATTGCTTGTAAAGTTTATAAAGGGCCTAACCTATATACCTAATATAACCATATGCATTTGACTTTGAAAATGAGTTGATAATAGCCGGCAAATATCTAGTAGTTAGATTTTCACCCTGCATTTTAGTAGAAAATGCAGGGTTAGCTATTTGTAATTTGAGGCACTACTTTGGAGGGTAAAGAGTTGATTGCTACAGATTTGCTACTATGTACCTTAGCTTACCCTTACCTTTATAATCTCAGATAATTAATCGACAGAATGCGACTAGTTACCAAAATAGGTCAAGGAAGCGATTAAATTACAAAATATTAAAATTTCGAACGTAAGTATGGGTTTAAATTGTCGAATGTCAAAATACCATTGCTTCGAAAGTGTGAAACTGTCAGTGTTGTATGCCGAGGACAAATGCGAGTAAACAGTGAATTTGAGGTCAGTGATACCGAAAATGAGTGCAATAAAAAACTAGAAGGAGGGTAGACCATTAAGTGAGATAACAGCTCATAACAGCTCACTCGCAACAGTTTTAGGTACGCTGTGATCATGGCAATTGCAACAGTGTCGAAATATCGGATGCTCATAAATAATTTGGTACATAGTAGCGATGTCGAAGGTAAAAAACTATTATAATGTTAGTGTTCATCATGAATGTTTAAAAATATATGTAATACCTAACCACATTACTATTTGTCTCATACATATATAATATTTCAAGTAATTGGTACTTTTATTACCGAATTATCTATCCAAAAAGACGCTGCGTCACTTTCGTGTCACGGTGAGTAACTTTCGTGGCTTACGAAATTTCAATATTAAATATCTACATGAATAATGAACCGATTTTCATGATTCTAACAGATTATGTTACAGTTTGATAGTTTCTTTAAAGCAGTATTTTTGTCATTTGATTAATATCAGTATAAATTTTCGCCACGAAGGTGACGCGAAGAACACTTTCTGAAGAAATGCCCTTCTATGTATTAGGACTGATAAAAAGTATAATTTCTTAGCACAAGCATTTGAAGACTGGAGGAAACAAGCAACTTATTTCAAGATTTCAATCAAAATTTGTAAGAAGATCGCTATACATTCGGTATAAATATTCTAAAAATTAACTCAAATGCCTAAATTATTATCAGTTCCATCTTTGTAGGTACTAAAAGCCATTCTAAAAACTTCATAAATTTTATAGGATTTTAAACTTTGCAATAAGAATTAGACATGACGGGATTTCCAATTTTTTTTCCAAAAAACTTTAAACAAAAACCATTCATTATCAGCCTATTTAATCTGAAATACTTCACGATTGCGGCTGCCTCCCCATTACTCAACTTGTCGACATTTTACAGGGTAAGAATTCTTTGAAACTCTTACCTTCAACTTGCGAACTAAGTTTCTGCAAGTTGCTCGGCCCGCTGGCTTGACAAACAGAACCAAGTTTGGAGATTTAGGTAAAATATGAGATTAGGTAACGCACTGATCGCTCGTTGATTGCGAAATTGCCTTAGTTTGCGACCTTTTTCAAAGTTTTTGGGGTTCATGTGTCTTTAGTTCTTTGTTGGTAACTTGCATTGACAATGGATTGGGATCGTGAGTAATTTTGAGTTGATTCTATAAAGTGAATTCGTATTTTTGGTGCATGGCGTCCAACGTTTAGCACTTGTCGCATAATTTCTGTTTGCCACACGTTTGTGGGTTCAACCTAACATAGGCTTACACGCGCGTTCATATTCGAGTGAGACCCCTTACACACTACGACTTTTAGCAGCGATATAGTCGCGATGCAGCATCAATGCAGTCTCAAAATGTCAACCTTTACACACTGCGCTACTTTTAGCATCGATACAGTCGCGATGCTGACGCGCGTTAGCAACTATGCAGTGTGTAAGGGGTCTTTCTCAAAGTTGTTTTTCAACGTTGAATCGTACTTGGAATAACTAAACTCGCATAACAGAAATAATTTATTGTATTGTTATCCAGAAAATCAATGGTGCACCAAAGTATGGTGTGAAAGCATGGAGGAGAATGGAGTGATAAGTTTTGAATTTGACAAAAATCTGGCATAATTGCATGAATCATACTGTGGCAAGCTGACGTCATTATACTTGGATTAGCACTTATTTCATGCAACATGGCAGAATTAATAATTACTCCCGTAAAAACGCGATATTCTAGAACAATAGAAGGTAAATGGAAAATTCATTTACTCTCGAATAACTTGCAATTTATTGTAAAGATAACATTTATTTTCGTTTGGTCGAATCATACCTAAGAAATAAAAGAGAAAAGATTTTGTAAAAATTGAGTTGACCCTTATTTGTCATGGGGTTGTACTTTAGCGACCCCTTACAAGTCACATCTTCTGGAGTGAAGTGGCTTACGTTTGGTTTTATTTGATAAGGTTTGGTTAGGTTAGGTAATGGTATCTGAGTGTGGTGGTTTAAAAGAGTATTTACCTACAAGGGAATAAGGATTAAGATTGCGACTTTAGACGCTCACGGATCAAAAGACCGCCGGCGGTCGCAGAAATAAAAGCATAATAAAAAACTGTTGATAAACACATCCGTGAGGAATTAAAGATTGTAAAGGCTAATGCAAAACATATCCTTAACCTCAATAAAATATGACTATAAAGTTAAAAGTGGTTGTTATCGTGAAATGAATTTCGTAATTAAAAAGTAGAATAATCGTAAATACTCGTTATGACCGACAATGAATGCTGAAAGCACATTAATGTATATTTTTATGTCGGTTGGTTATGGCGTCACGCGATACCCCGAGGAGTAATCAAACGTATTTTCATTTATTACATAGTATTATTTACATTTCATTTAATGTAAATGGCTTCCCATCCGACATCGTAGAGAAATAAGAATCCTGTGCACTCACTTCAACATACTTCGTAACCCTCACTCTCTGACCTCTTGGCACAGCGCTTCAACTATCAGGCTTCTTGGTAGAAGCCAGATAGTAGAAAAGAAAAGAAAGCCAGCCAGCTCTTCCCATAATCTCACTCTTCACACACCTTTTTTCAAGACGGGCTTTATGTCAGACTCTTTCACCATCTCTGCGATTTAACTTTGGAGTTATCTCCCCAATGAAATCAGAACGTCCACCAACAAATTTACTTTTAAAAAATCTCTCCGGACCCACTATCTTAACCTCGGCTCTCTTCAGAATTAACAACCATATCATTAATTATTTTGTATTTTTAAAATATATGTATTCTATGTATGTTTATTAGTCTTTTGCTTATGTATACTATATTAGTGCATTTTACTTCTTTTATTATGTACCAATCTTCTCACTTATTATTAATATTCCGCCACTGATGAAACTCTCTGCATTACCAGGTGGTTGTCAGGTAGAGGATGGCATTAGACACGCCCATTATACAATTTACAGTGGAATAAAGTTTCAATAAAAAAATATTTTGCCATTTAAATTAATTTAAGTGAAGTGAATACACGAGGCACGGTTAAAAACAATTACGCATAGGTATTAGTAGGTATTTGACTGATTTCATGCTGACCTTCAAAACCGTTACTTAAAGGATCTTTGTTGGACCTACACGTGCAGAAAATAAAGTTTGGGTTTACGTCATTACTATAAAGTTTGATTAGGTAAATGAATAAAAGAAGATTACTCGAAGAATGTACCAAATATAAAAATCGATAGGTTATAAACAACAGGAAGAAGTTCCAGTTTTTAATGACTACAAAAAAAAAGAAGTAAACAATTCAATAATTATGTGATATCGTTGGAACTTAATAATATTTGAGTAAGTTGATCTAGTAAGGCTGCCAAACACGTGTGCTAATTTGTGTAAGTGTATGTTTGTTTACGGATTTCTCGACAACGAGATGTCATAGCGACATGATTCTTTTCAAGTTCAAATGCCCTCTGGAACTTCTGGGCGACTATAGTCTCCCGAGAAAGTATATTTTAACTTAGGGTACAGTGTAAGTTTAATAAAAAAAGGTTAGGTAGTTTTTTTTAGATATAGGTGTTAACTAAAACTCATGAGATGAAAAATAATTAAAAAAATAAAGGGCTTTCAAAAAACTGACTAAAGAGGTTTTGTGGGCGGTTCGCTCTCGTTCCGCGCGGACGCGTTAATTTTTGCTCCCGTTAAAATTAATCTAAACAGCGGTCAAAAGAACTCTATAGCGTTGTATCATGTGCTAAAATCCAACCAAGTGTAATATCTTCATTTTGAACTAATTTAAAAGTGAAACCTTGGATATATTCTATACTAAATAAACATTATAACTGTGACCTGTGTTGGTGAATTGTGTTAAAACTACCCGTTTAAAATCTTAAAGTGACTGTGTATCGACGCGGAATTCCGAAACTAGTTACTTTTATACAATCTACTAGCGAGCCATCGATACAGTAGTTCTATTACACCAGTCCGCTGCGTGTCACGGTAGCGCATTGCTATTTTGCGCGCCTTTGACGCGGTGTAACCGGGTTCGAATCTTAGTGTGGAAGAGTTTTTTTTTTTTTTTTGTAATAACATTTTTTTAAAATGTCTAAAAAGGGTGAAGCGTCAGTAATGAAATGTGAAAGCTGCTTGCAAAAAATATCGGAGAATCAGCCACACCTTCTGTGCTGTAGATCAGGCTGCTATAAAGCATATCACAGAGACTCATTTTGCAGCGGAAGCAGCGCTTCAACTGCTGATCAAAACTGGACCTGCTTAAAGTGCCGTTGTGACAATAAGAAAGGCGGGGACAACTCAGCCACACCCGTTCGTAGACAGGATCTGTCCGCCGAAGAAAACATCACTTTTCGCCGTAAGCAGAAGACATCAATGACTGAAGACTGCGATAAAGCACCAACCATGGCGTTTCCAACAACTGTAGATGGCGCGTCCGACACTTTAGCCACCGTACTCGCCGAGATTAGGCTTCTTAGGCAGGACGTTGGTCGCCTTACAGAGAGAATGGACGAACTGTCTCGACAGTATGAAGAAAAATCCAGAGACCTAGAAAATCGGGACTTAGAAATCGCCGGTTTGAAATCTCAAGTCTGCCAACTGCAGGAGCAACTAAACATTCAAGCACAGTCATCCTTGCAGAATGAAATTGAGATTATTGGAGTACCAGAGATTAGGAATGAGTCCTCCGTACATTTGGTTAAATTATTAGCTACAAAAGTCGGCATTAGTCTTAATGACTCAGACATTGACTGGACACTGAGGGCAGGCCCTAAGAAGACAGATGTATCAACAAAAGGATTGCCCCGGCCTTTAGTCGTCCGATTCACGAGAAAAACTAAACGTGACGAACTGCTGAAAGCTGGCAAGGCTAGGAAAAACCTCTTCACTAAGGACCTGGAATTGGACAACAATGCGTCAAAGATTTACCTCAATGAGAGACTAACCCGCGATAACCGGCAGTTATTTCGTGACGCACGAAACCGATCAAAAGCTGCAGGTTTTAAGTACTGTTGGACTCAGAACGGTGCAGTGCTTGTACGACAAAGAGAAGGAAGCCATGCAATTAAATTACGCTCTCAGGCTGACCTCACAGAGATACTTGGAAGCGACTCAAGCTCTTCGCCATCACCGGTACCGAACTGAAAAGGATCTAGTAAATATATATACATACTTTTTTTTGGCTCTGATGTTTTCTATTGTAACATTTTACACTTACTCGATCTACACTACACTATCACTTTTAAAAATAAGTAACTCACAGTCTTCTTCATTCGATTGTACAGGGTATCATCATAGCTTCATTTCTTTTATTCTACTCCATGAACAACTGGCCGAATGGCCAACTTAAGTTTCCAAAAAGATCTTGATGAAATCGTTTCAATTCCCTGTCATTCTATTGATAGTCCAGAAGACTGTTTGAGTGTGCTAAGCCCTAACTTTAACTTTAAAATTCTTAGTTTTAACATAAGAAGCCTACAAAAGAACTTCGACTCGTTTTTGATATCCTTGATTCGTACTCGATCCAACTTTGACGTCATCATACTTACAGAATGTCATCTCGGTACGTGCTCGTTAATACGAAGCATAGATGGTTACCAGTCCTTCCACACAAAGAAAATTGTCAATCAGATGGGTGGCATTGTAGTTTATGTTAGGTCCGACTGGAACGCTTGTGCTTATGAACCTGAGCTGCTCGACTGTGATAGTCTACACGTCAAAATTGGAAACTCTGTGTCGATTCTTGCGATTTACCGCTCACCATCATTTTCGGACTACACTAGATTTATTGATTCGCTTGATGATTTTCTTAAAAAACAACAAAAGACTCTCTTATCTGCTATTGCTGGTGACTTAAACATAAATTTGATAATTCCTGAGGATTCGGATGAGCTGCTTTGTCTTTTGTCTGAATACGGCTATAAGCCGGCAATTTACAAACCAACACGAATTAACTCCTGCCTAGATCATATATTTATTAACTCTATCTCTAACTCCATTGGTGTTGTTTGTAAATCAAGTATAACCGACCACGAACTGACCATGGCAGGATTAGAGTTCAATTATAAAAAGCCTAGCAAATCACGATCAATCTCTAGAATTGAATTTGATGCTGTAGAGCATGGCCTGTCCGGTTTCAATTGGAGTCACATAATAAGCTTGAAGAATCCTTCTGTAGCGGCCAACGAATTCATGTTGGTGATACAAGAAATAGTTATTAAGAATACTGTGTACAAAAAGATTAGTCGTTCAAAACATGTCATTAAGGAGTGGATGACGCCAGGACTTACGAGATGTGCTCGTCATCGTGACAGGTTACATTTAATGGCGAAAAAAGATCCTGACAATCGAATACTACAACTATCTTACAAGCGATATCGAAACTTTTATAATAAGTTAATAAAAAAGTTGAAATCTGAGTTCGAAAGCGCGCAGTTGCAAAAATGCAAAGACTCCCCTAAAAAGTTATGGAAAGTTATAAAAAATATTTGCGAAATCAAACCTAAATCTAACCCCTCGGACGATCTATTATCATCAGATGCTACAAAAAGTTCTTCTATTGCCTCATGTAATAAATATTTCGCTACTGTAGGCGAAGAACTGGCACGTGTCATATTACAAAAGGAGGGTAAGTCTGAGGAGGATTTAGCCAGGACCATTCATACAAATGTAGGGTATTCGCACTCTTTTTTCTTGTCTGCCACAGATCCATATGAAGTACATGGCATAATAAAGGCCCTAAAGGTGGATAGTGCTCCAGGTCTTGACAATATTAATAACTCCTTGGTCAAACGTATCGCACCGGTTATCTTGGAACCACTTACACATATCTTTAATTTAAGCTTGCAAACAGGTATATTTCCCGAATGTTGGAAGACGGCAGCTGTCGCTCCTATTTTCAAGGGCGGCTCGTCCTCGGAACCTTCAAATTACCGCCCTATTGCCCTACTTAGCACCTTTTCTAAAATATTAGAAAAACTAGTAAACAGGCGCCTTATGCGATACCTGAATGCAAACGGGGTCTTATCTGACGCACAGTTCGGATTTCGGCAGGGTAGATCAACTGAGGAAGCAGTAACGCTCCTCTTAAGCAGAATTGTGAGTTCGCTAGATAAAGGCGAGGCATGCGTCGGCGTTTTCCTTGACCTGAGAAAAGCATTTGATACGGTCTCGCATCCTATCTTACTTAGGAAACTGGAGCTGATTGGAATACGAGGAATAGCCCTTGACTGGTTTAACAGTTACCTTACTGGGAGAAATCAATGTTTACGTATTGGTTCACACATTAGTACAAGCGCTAATGTGACTTTCGGCGTCCCTCAGGGGAGTATACTTGGCCCAAGCTTATTTATTATTTACGTAAATGATCTCACTACATTATTTGAATTGTCGTCTAACATTGATGTACAGTGCTATGCGGATGACACTGTGGTACTCTTTCGCGATAAAAAATGGAATGTACTGCTGGAAAGGGTGGAGAGAGGGATGGTTGATGTTGCTAAATGGCTCAACGCTCACTTGCTGACTCTTAACACGGATAAGACCAAGTATATTTGTTTTCATAAAACTGCTGCTTCCTGTCCGACGGCTTCAACTGCTGACTATATTAAAATTCACACCTGCGGTGTAGACAGCGTTAGACATTGGTCTCAATGTTCCTGCAATATTATGAAAAGAGCAGTTTCCATAAAATACCTAGGTGTAATAATCGACGAGAAACTTAACTTTGTGGAGCACGTTTCTTCTCTATCTGCCAAATTGCGGAAACTAATTCATGTTATGAAACTTTTGCGGAATGGTGCAAGTAAAAGTGTGTTAACACTTGTCTATAAGGCCCTTTGTCAATCGCTGATCTTGTACTGCATCACGGCATGGGGTGGAGCTTCCAAGACCGCTATGATTACTGCCGAAAGAGCCCAGCGTTCAGTCTTGAAGGTAATGCTTCGAAAACCTTTTCGATTTGATTCTCGCTCTCTTTACGAGGAGGCTCAGGTGCTCACTGTTAGGAAACTTTATATTCTAAGAGTTACAACTGCCTATCACAAAATTCTTCATTCGGACCCTAATATGCCTTCTGTCGTGATTGGTCGTCGTTTAAAGCTGCCACCTATTTATACTAAGACCGTATTTGCTCATAGGTTCAGTGACTTCTCCTTTCCCTTCATATATAAAATTATTCATAAGTACTGCAACATTTATGACTTATCACGACACGAATTAATATCAAAAGTGTCAGCGTGGCTTCTTTCTCAGGACTACAACAGTACTGAAGCTCTACTTGTTATACAGAAATAATAAAATCACTCAACCTCTCTGACACACACACACACGCGCGCGTGTCACACGCACACACGCGCGCACACACACACACACAGAGCCGATAAATCTTATATTTTGTAAAATTTTGTCTTTTATAATGTTTTTTTTTCTTCTTTATTTAAATAATGTGTCCTACCTACCCAATTACTATTTAACCCCTATTTGTGTATTCTTCTGTTTGATTTTCTCTAATCTGGCATTCTGCTAATCTGAGTTCCGCCCGCTAGTTCGTATATTAAAAACGCAATTGTAAAATCTTAATGGCCGCCCGTGATACAGGCTTCACAGCCTAGTACGGGGACCGATGTGTAACATAATTGTATTATTATCTTTTGAAAAATAAATTATTTTGTATTTTGTATTTGTATTAAAAAAACGCATTTGTCTCCTATTAAGGAAAAACAGATTCTTTGATGTGCGAAGACTTTTGGTGTACGTAAGTTTGACAACATGCACCGACTCCAAAAGCATTTGTTTTTTCTAAATAGAAAACAAATTTGTTTTTACTGGATGTCGAAAATGCCTTCCAAATACAATTGAGACGATAAGAAAATTATAACGCCGATAAATGAATACGTGACCAAAATATTCAATTCAAAAGATAAGAATTTTGAATTAAAACCAACAATTTTCCTTATCCCACCGTAAACAGCTTTCATCAAGTATCAATGTCCCTAATTAAATAATAGCCCGAAGGCAGCATTTGTGGACTTCAATAGATTCAATTTTCTTGTAAAGCCGAAAGGTAGAGTGGAGAGACCTTTTCTTATTTATTTTGATCCGATTTTTAATGTTGTTTACCGTTCACTGTAGGCACAGATTTAAGTCTCCGCCATCTTCTGAGATTTGTAAAGCGAAGACGGAAGGGAAATTTGTATAGATTTTATTACTTGATGTCGCACAACGCGACAAACATGGTGGCATATAATGTTTTGGGGAACCACAGTTTCGAGATTAGAGTTTAAATTTTGAAACGGCATTCAAGTTGTTGGCTGCTTTTATTTTTTTTATCTACGACAAGAGCGTGATGTTAGTAGCGGAAAACTGTGTGATAAAAAGGGATGCGAGATTCGATGTAGCAGAATTATTTTTGGATCTGTCAAACAGTTACGCACTCCATGAAGGCTCGCTGGAAATAACTTTTATGTGTTTTATTATATTTTCAATATATTTCGGAGTTTCTGTATATTTTGGAGTAATGGTGATGAAATGTGGTGACTGACTTGATCGGTGATTAATTGCTGTTCATCACAGCAATTAACCCCAACAAATTATCATTGAACAGGTAAATTAGTTCAAATCAATGTTGCTTAATTTTGAAAAGCCACAATATTCCATATTATTTAACCTGTTTTAATCAATAATAATCAATGATTTCATTTGCCAGAATACACAATACAAGTTACCAACCGCAGATCTTAAAGTATAGGAAGTAAGTGTATTCGTTTCACTGAAAAAATACCCATTATGGCACTTGAAAACTGCGTAACTACGGCCTCCTTTTACATTATTCTAAAATTCCAATACACTTTTTCGTGTGCCAGACTATGTAAACACGAGTTTCGCAGTATTAATGCGACATTCCCATGCAAATCCGGGGCCGTGAGAGCCTCTAATGTTTTTCGCGCACCTTCGCCGTGTCTATTAAAATTTATAGCGCCAAGGGTAGGACAGGGGATAGGCAGAGCTACCGGACAAATTTATTCATGATGAAATCCAGATTTACAGAAACGATATGATATTTGATCTCACTTCAAAAAAGGACGGACTTACTAACAAGAAAGCACGTTATGTCATTATGGTGAGATACTACTTAAATACAAAAAAAGGAGAGCAAAGACGGATATCGTTTTTTTTTTAATTTTCATCACAGGCATTTGTTAGGAAAATAATTAAAAATATTAAGGAGAAACAAGTTCTCTTGGAGTCGGTGCATAATGTCTAGGTAAACATACGTGAGGCGCACACTACAAACGCACATCATGAACCGACTCCAAAATAATTTGGTCTTATTTTAACATTATCACTTACATACTAGTCGAATGAATACATCCTTTTTGTGAAGTCAGTATAAATGAATAAATGAGTTCATACCTAGTCAATCATAATTGCAAACCGAAAAGTTTCTTTTTAAAATCTTACGGTAGCAAATTTTTGCTTTGATTCTGATAACATACAATACATATAAAATTCACAGATTTACACAGTGCCGCATGAGTTTCGCATGCCGCATGCGAATGGAAGAATATTTTACGGGTATTTCTCCTTGTTGTGACTATTTCGCAAGCTATCCGCAGGCCTAGTTGTGAGGCGCGGCCATGTTTTAGTGAGGGCCGGCCCGTGTTATGGTAGTTCGGCGTGGAATTGGGTAACAGGGGTTAAGTAAGGCGTGTTTTGGAAGAACGCAATAAAGGGCAGACTTAGAATCTATTACTGTGTTTTCCGTTAGTGCCGCGTAGGGGTCTCTAGTGGGTACTTAATTGTACTCTTGTAGAAAGGTAAAGCATGGTTGGAGGAAATGGATTACATTTACCGTAGATTAAAGGAATCTGAGACAATATATATCTTATGCTTTAGAATGTTTTTAACACTCATAGTGTCATATTTTATATTCATAAAGATGAAATAAGAAACCAAAAATTTGCGCACGGGCGGGACTTGAACCAGCAACCTTTTGGCAAACCGGGCCAAACGCTCTTACCAATTGAGCTACCGTGCTGTTAGTCCGACCCTGCGAAATTTGTGGTTTCTTATGAAAACGTCAATTGCGTGACGCTTAGCGCCATCTAGCCGTCTGTTTATGAAACAAATGGCCCAAGCAGTTATTCTTTATCAAAAAATCAAAATCAAAAATAATTTATTCAATTTAGGACACAAAATGCCACTTATGAACGTCAATAATTTGTGTAATATCAATCAATTATGTTATGGCCCGTATGGGGCAAGAACATGTCTCCTTATCTTTTGGGCCCTACTAGCGCTTCGAGACAAAACACAGACAATTTGGCAAGTGCTGAGAAGAAACGCCGGAACAAACTCAGTCACCACTAGCTGCCTCAAAAATGATACAAATCAAAATAAACAGGTAGGTACATCAGTTTGGTGCAGGCTGGACTGTCCATATATTTTCGTCATTAAGATAGTCTTGAATTTTATAATACCCCTCGGTTTGCCAAAAGGTTACTGGTTCAAGTCCCGCCCGTGCGCAAATTTTTGGTTTCTTATTTCATCTTTATGAATATAAAATATGACACTGTGAGTGTTAAAAACATTCTAAAGCATTAGATAGCGAAGCGACATCAATTTCCAAGTTGAATTTATTCTGTAAAAAATAACTGCTTGGGCCATCTGTTTCATAAACAGACGGCTAGATGGCGCTAAGCGTCAAGCAATTGAAGTTTTCAAAAAAAACACAAATTTCGCAGGGTCGGACTAACAGCACGGTAGCTCAATTGGTAAGAGCGTTTGGCCCGGTTTGCCAAAAGGTTGCTGGTTCAAGTCCCGCCTGTGCGCAAATTTTTGGTTTCTTATTTCATCTTTATGAATATATATCTTGTTAGACGATGCAGTAGATAGGCCATTTAGCACAGGAGTCTTGTTTTTGAGTAATTCTATCAATATAACGTGTGTTTTTTGTTCGAAAACCAATAAAAATACGTCTAAAATCACGGTTTAATTATACGGGATTAGTTACAAAATGTTTTTGTTGTAAATCAAAATGTTTCATTTATCAATGCAAATAACACGTTATATTGAAGAGAGTGATATATTTGCCTTTGAGATACTATATAATATATTAAATTCAAAATCTGGACATTTATCGTTAATGTAAAATACACAACCAACCGCTAAATACCGTGAAAACAAAAATAAACACCTTTCAAGTAAAATAACCGTTTTAACACAATATTAATAACCTCATCCCGTACATTAACTAATACCACACACTTTGCTACCAAAATACACTGAACAAAATATCGGCTGAAACAATTTAATATTTCACTGAAAGTTTCGCGCCGTCATATAACCAATCGCGTTTGTTTATAGTTTCAACTAAAATTACAGTGGCCCCGGGGGTCAATACTCGATGTTGTACTAAATTTTGTTGATAGAGTTTGCGACGATTTGTTTCGAACTAGTAACGTAATTAGGAAGTGTTGTTGGCGGTTATACCACTTTGCAGGTTACAACATTTATATTTTATGTAAGTATGGGTTATTTGGGTTAAATGGTGGTAACCTTTATTTTGATATCAGTTTTTAAAATTGCTATTGTATTTGCACTTGTGTCATGGTAACCAGAAACAACGAAGGTACTACAAAACTCAGACCCGAGACAATATAGAGAGTTCTGATTTCTACATTGACCCGACCGGGAATCGAATCCGGGACCTCGGAGCGGCAACGCCTTGAAACCCAGCGTGCTTAGCCATTACACCACGGAGGTCATCAATATTATATTTGTTATTTATTTATATACATAGGTACATACAGTTTATATTTGTTATTGGTCTATAGATAGGGGTAAGTAAACCTTGTGTAAATTAGAAATTATTTAGAGGTCCCCCACGCCTTTGTCCGCGCGTTTTGAGTTTGCTCGCCCATTATAAATAAGCTATCCAACACACAAATAAGTTTCAAATCGGTCCAGTAGTTTCTGAGATTAGCGCGTTCAAACAAACAAACAAACATGACGACCTCCGTGGTCGAGTGGCTAGCACGCTGGTTTCAAGCGTCGCCATCTCGTGAGGTTCCGGGTTCGATTCCCGGTCGGGTCAATATTGTCGGGTCTGGGTGTTGTGGTACCACCGTTGTCTGATTTCCATAACACAATTGCATTGGCTACTTACTTTGGAATCAGAGCAATGATGTGATTGGTGTCCAATATTTAAAAAAAACATATTCTCAGGATTTATAATTTTGATGATTATATTAATTTGATGTTATTCAAATGTAAAATCTAAGAATACAAAACCTCACTCAAAACACATTGTCAGTATCAATTAAATACATAAGCCGGCACCGTACCTTCTCCGGAAACCTACACAATCCAGTTCCTTACCAAACCCATCCCTTCTGATATCTCATTCAAATAAGTTAAATCTGCGTTTAACCGCAAGTTTAACACCTCTGTTACTCCACCATCATCAGAGACTACCAGAATGACCTCCAAAGTCACTAACGACCGGTGGCCATTGGAAACGCATAGGATAAAGTTATTCATGAGACCGCATTTATCCATTTGATCCCGGTATCATCCTAAAATAATTATACGGACTTTTGGGTTCAGGGTGGATTCACACAGTCAGAGAGCAGAGTTGTGATGACAAGTGATTTAAACGTAATATAGCTAGTATTTATATCAAAAAAATAAATAAATATAATCATAAACATTGCTCTGATTTCAAAGTAAGTAGCTAATGCACTTGTGTATTGACAAAAAAAAACAGAAACAACAGTGCATGGTAATAAACACTAAGGCCCGAGACAATAAAGAAAAGTATCATTTCTACATTGATGCGACCGGAAGTCGAACCCGGTTTCTTTTCGGGTGCATATTTATAATTTACAATTCTAATGCAAAAAAATGATATTTCAAGGGGGGGAGGGGAGGAGGGGGCCCTCATACATGAAACTAAAACCATTCAAACCTATGCGTGTAGGGTGTCTATGGATAGGTATTTTACAGTGACATAATTTTCTTTTAAAGCGTAACTCGTCGACACGCTTCTTCTTCTAATATTAAGTGGAATTCACTTCCCTAATTCAGTTAAAATTGGCAAGGAACCCTCAGTGCGCGAGTCTAACTCTGACTTGGCCATTTTTTTAACCTTAAACCTCAAACGATGTTATTTCGGTTTATAGTTAAATGTTGATTCATAATATGAGAATATTTTATGCCTAAATGTCATTTTTTGTGCTTCGCTGTTACACTTAAATCTCTTACTGTCTTTTGACCTATGATTCGCAAGAGTTGATTTTAATCTCGTATACTAAAATCGTAATGTATAAACGAGTCTTATTAACTTAGTAATCCTTGCTTAATATTCGCCACGAGTTTGTTTGTTATTGAAACCGCCCATGAAAGATAATACAAATAATTCGAAACGATAGTCATAATTACATTTGCTTCGAAATTTACAAATTGTGGGTGTTAATCAAAGTCGACGTAATGTTTTGGGATGTTTGTTTCAGACATGGCTAATTTTATCCTCAAATCATTAATAAAAAGATCAAATTATATAAAGGTGGTAGTATAATTGTAGGTGGAATAATAATCCAGGAGAATCGGAACATAATTTCATAATTTGCACCTCTCTAATTCTCTAACCTTCGGGCTAGCCGTGTTTACATAAAGCTCTTTTAGGGCCGATTTATCAATAGTCACATAACATTTATCAGACTGATCAATCTTAGCTTGGAACACCTCAAGTATGCCGGAGTACACCTCCCCAGGGTGCTTGCTATGTTCTATAGTCTATGTATTGGGCACGCGTACTTGCCAGCCGATATGTTGAGGACCGTGGTGGTTCCTATTGTAAAGAGCAAGACTGGAGATGTGAGTGATCACAACAATTATAGGCCCATCTCTCTTGCCACTGTGCTGGCAAAGGTGCTTGACAGTTTGCTTAACACTCGGCTTGATAAGTACCTAAGTATTCATGACAACCAATTTGGGTTCAAATCAGGACTTTCTACAGAGTCGGCCATCTTGTGTGTGAAGCAAACTGTCAAGTACTACACTGATCGGTGCACACCTATATATGCGTGCTTCTTGGATCTGTCGAAGGCCTTCGACCTGGTGTGCTACGATACCTTACGGAAAAAGCTTGAGGATGTTTCTTTGCCTCATGAGCTGATAGATATCCTCAAGTTTTGGTATCTAAACCAAATCAACTTTGTTCGATGGGCGGGAGCGACTTCGGAACCGTACAGGTTGGAGTGCGGGGTGAGGCAAGGGGGGCTGGCCTCTCCAAAGCTCTTCAACCTCTACGTTAACGCCCTAATAGAGAAGCTCAGCAGCACACGTGTAGGATACCATATTGATGAAGTCTGTGTCAATAATATCAGCTATGCGGACGACATGGTGCTGCTGAGCGCTTCTGTCTGTGGATTAAGGAAACTGATAGCTATTTGTGAAGCTTACGCGCGTGATCATGGTCTCCTATATAACGCTAAAAAGAGCGAGTGCATGGTCTTTCGGGGCAGGGGTAAATGTCTGGATACGATACCACCTATTAGACTCAACAACACCTTACTTAATAGAGTAGAACAATTTAAGTATCTCGGACACATGTTGACCTCTGACCTGAAGGACGATGCAGACATGGAGAGGGAGCGAAGGGCGTTGGCTGTTAGAGAGAACATGATATCCCGCAGATTTGCTCGTTGCTCTAGAGACGTAAAACTTACTTTGTTTGGCGCTTTTTGTACGTCATTTTACACTTGCAGTCTTTGGGTGGCGTATACGCGAAAGCAGTTCGACGCCCTTCGTGTACAGTACAATAATGCGCTTAGGATGTTGTTGGGGCTGCCCCGGCACTGCAGTGCTTCAGGGATGTTTGCGGAGTATGGTGTTGCCTGTTTTTACACGACCCTACGCAAGCGGTGCACATCACTGGCACGCAGGGTCCGGGTCAGCCCCAACATCATTCTGAAGATGCTCTCCCAGAGATTTGACTGTCTGTATATTCCCTTTCCCTCTTGGACAGCTCTCTGAGTGCACGCTTGCTTATTCTGTACCCGTTCCAAATTTTGTTTAAAATAGTTTAAATTCAGATATTGTAAAAATAATCTCGTGAATAAAATAGGAGTGCATAAGAAATGAGGATGTCGCGCGGCGCGCTTGGTGTAGTTCGTAGCAAATAAGCCCCGCCCCTTCACACTACGAGCCGTAGCACGCTGCTACGACAACACACTGCGGACGAGTCTACGGCTGAACGATCCCGCTGCTACGAAGACAAATCTCTGCGCCCCGCTGCGCTCCTGGTACCTCAAGCATTGCAACGACTGTTAAAATAGGTATCACTGCACTTACTTACATCTCTTTAAATTATAATAGGGAAAGTTGACTTCTTTTGAGTTCTGTCTACCTGTTACGCATATTCACAGCAATGCCGCTAAAACGTTCTCCTCCCCCCGCCGCTAAATGCAAAGGAACACCCTCCGTTCCCCTAACATCGACGAGCAGTGCGGGCAACATACCGCAACCAACATGTAATCCGGATTCGGAACGAAGCTGTGGCGGGCCGAAACGAAAACGTGAGGAAGAGAACATTGATGAACTAAAGACTGAGATGAGAGGCTTATTCACATCACTTACTGAGTCAATTGAGCAAAGATTTAATGAAATCAAACTACAAAACAATGAACTAAGTGTCGCGTTACAGTTTATCTCAGAAAAGTATGACACAGCTTTGGACAAAATTAAAAAACTGGAAGAAGAACGGAATGAAGAAAAAAAACGTGTAATTATTTTGGAGGACAAACTAGAAACACTAGAGAAAAAAATGAAATCAAAATGTTTGGAGATTCGTAATATACCTAAATCAATTAGTGACCCTAAAAACCTCGAGACGAAGGCAGAAATGTGTCATATTTTCGAGTCATTGACGGAAGTGGTGGGCGTAGATTTTAAAGAGACAGACATTGCTGATATCTATAGAATTAACTCCAGGAATGACACAAATAAGCCGTTAATTGTTGAGCTCGGGAGCGTAATGAAGAAAGAAGAAATATTGGTAGCAGTAAAAAAGTTCAACAAAAATAACAAGAGAAAACTTAACACCGAACATCTCAAGATACATGGACCCAGTCAACCCATTTTTGTGTCGGAATCACTAACTTTTAGAACCCAGAAATTGTTTTACCTGGCTCGCCAGTTTGCGCGCGAAAACGGATTTTGCTTTTGTTGGACACCGAGAGGGCAGATTTACCTGCGTAAATCTGAGGGACAGCCCCTGCAGCGCATCGAGACTGAGGCTGACCTACACAAGCTCAAAATTAATGCATGACTAAAAATAAACGAAGTCTTAAATTGTTTTCAAAATTTGGTAGCTGCTATTCTTATTATGATAATAAGGATAAGTAAGATACAGAATATTTTCAATGTTGTCACGTTGTACCTAATGTTATTTTTATATAGTTTTTACACTCGTAAAACCTGTGAACATCCAAATCAATCTCACTACTCATACAATACACAACACACATTTCTTAACCAGTTTCTTCATTATTTTGCAATCACTTGTCCATGTACTTTGTTTCCTTTCTTACGCGTCAATTTCTGTTACAGGCTCATAAAAATTAATAAATCACGTAATACTCTCTCACGCCATCCACACAAATATCTTTGGTACACCTTCTCTTTGAAATTCAGCACAAAAATTCAGAAAACTCTACGTTTTACGGTTCACAGAGTTGGCTAATAACAGTAATACTGATTTCATTGATGATCTCAAAATTGCCTCAGTTTTTAGATGTGACCCCGAGGAATTGGATGATATTGTTGCTGGAAGGAGTCATTGTCTTAAAATTTTGTGCCAAAACATTCGAAGTATTTCAGCAAATATAAATGGTCTGTACGCGTTACTCTGCAGGATTAAGACTGAACAAGATATTATCATTTTAACTGAATGTTGGCTGTCTTGCAATCCATATATTCCCTCATTGGATGGTTATGATACTTATATTACTACTAAACACTATAACCAAAATGATGGAGTGGTCGTTTATGTTAAGAAAACATTATAAACGCTAACTGTATTCGTATAAAAGTAGGTAATGATACATGCATATTGGCAATCTACAGACCAGCGGCATTTAAAAATCCTTCAAATTTTATTCACTCCATTGACAAAACATTAAAAGAACATTCTTCATTCAATAATATGGCCATAATTGGTGATATTAACATTGATATTCAAGATGGTAACAACGACAACTATTCGTTAGACTATTTAGATGCTACTGCAACAAATGGTCTACTTCCGGCACACACACTAGTCACACATGTTGATTAAACCTGCCTAGATCATGTAATGTTAAAAACTAAATTACAAGCCTTGACTTTTGTTCTTGATTCGCCAATTACCGACCACAATGCGATTTTACTTGTTTTTAACAAAGTTAAAACGACTTATCCTTCTATAACCAAAACCAGAGTTGACTTTAATACCCTGGACCAAAAGATAAAATATTTTGACTTTTCATACATCTATAATCTCACAAATGCCAATGATGCACTTCAGTACTTCGCCATTGCATTAAAAGATGTCATATCTTCTTGTACCAACACATACTATGTGCCGCGTCGTCTAAGAATTATAAAGCCGTGGATTACACCCGGTGTATTAAGATGTATACGAACTAGGGACAAGATGTACAAGAAAACTAAAACAAATCCTAATAATGAGACCTTATTAATAACTTATAGACGATATCGTACTTACTGTAATAACCTATTAAAAAAACTAAAACTTGAATATGAAAGAGATGAAATTAGTAAAGCTAAAACTAATCCTAAAAAACTCTGGAATGTTATAAAAGAAGTGACGCATATAGCGAAAAATAAATTATCTAGTTTGGAGTTACTCAGAGAAAACTCTGAGCGTGACGATATCAACAAGGTTAATGAATACTTTGTCAACGTAGGCAAAAAAATAGCTGACACAATAAATCAAACAACTGGAAGACACACGAAAAGAAGTGATAGACCATTCACATACACTAGGCCCCAACATGACTCATTCGTATTCCTGGAAGTTGACGAAAGTGAAGTTAAACAGACAATTAAATCTCTACGTAGTAATTGTGCTGCTGGAATTGATGGAATTTCGACAAACATTCTCAAGCGGTATGTTAGTTATCTAATCCCGCCTCTTACTTACATAATAAACATTAGCATTAATACTGGTGTTTTTCCAGACCATCTTAAGAAAGCTCTCATCCATCCAATCTATAAAGCTGGAGAACGTAACAGTGTTCATAACTACCGACCAATATCTATACTACCTGCAATGTCTAAGGTGTTTGAAAAGATAATTAATAAACGTCTCATAAACTATCTCGAGAAGAACAACCTGCTTTCGGATAGACAATTCGGTTTTCGAATTGGCCGATCCACTAATGACGCGGTTCATGAACTCTCCAATCATATTGCTGACTCTTTGGATAGTGGCTGTAAGTGTGTAGCTGTATTTTTCGATCTGGCCAAGGCGTTTGATACTGTCTCGACCATTAAGCTTTGTGAAAAACTGGAACTTTTTGGTGTCAGAGATAAGCAATTAAATCTATTTCAAAGTTATCTCTCTAATAGAACACAGCGGGTTAAAATTGGGGAATACTTTAGTAATGACTTGATGGTGGAATGTGGTGTCCCACAGGGAAGTATTCTTGGGCCTACTCTTTTTACGGTTTATCTGAATGAGTTGTGTAATTTAAATTTAAATAATGGTAAAATTTTTGCCTTTGCTGATGATACAGCACTAGTCTTCTCAGATAAAACATGGAAAGAGACATTTAGGCTGGCACAAGCTGGACTTGATAGGGTTCTGAAATGGTTAGACGCTCACTTGTTATCCCTCAATGTCAGCAAAACTAAGTTTATAGCATTTAGCATAAGAAAACCAAGTGCAATTGACCTCCCTCACTACACATTAACAGCACATTATCACACTTGCCGAAATATTGAGGGAATTTCAAGTTGCGGCTGTCCTCGCTTAGAAAGGACCTCATCAGTAAGATATTTGGGGGTACTTATTGATGACAGGTTAAATTTCACTTCACATATTGAATTACTCACTGGCCGCGTGCGTAAACTTATATACGTCTTCAAAATATTGCGAAAAATAGCAGATCCACTGGTGCTAAAGACAGTTTATTATGCATTATGTCAAAGTTTAATCACTTATTGCATTACCTCCTGGGGTGGTGCTTGTAAAAGTCACCTTATACAATTGGAGCGCGCCCAAAGAGTAGTGTTAAAAGTTGCCACTGGTAAGTCGTTTCTCTTCCCTACCAAAGATCTTTATGAATATTGTCAAGTGCTAACGGTAAGACAATTATTTTTGCTTCAAATTGTTAGAAAACAACACTCTATTGCCAAATTACACTGCCAAGATTTACCGGCGCAGGCTAATCAACGTAGCAAAAGATATTATAGAATTCAGCGGTACAAATGCAGAACTGTATTTGGAAAAAGATTTTTCAAATTTTTGGGTAGCTACATTTATAATAAAATAAATCGCTACATATCTCTTGATACTGTTAATACCTACGATTGCAAAGGTTTAGTCTCAAAATTGTTAATCAATTTGTCGTATGATGAAACAGAAAAACTAATAGAAACGATTTCATAAACTCATAAATTAAATATGTATAAAACGTTACTTGTGCCCTGGGAAGAAAGCTGGCGCTTATAGCACAGGATTTTCCTAATTTAAGTGCCGGCTGCACACTGTTAATTTGGATTCTAGTACTTTATCTTCTTATTAAATTGTTATAGCAAATGTTGTAAATGTTGTATAAAAAAAAAAAAAAAAAAATAAAAAAAAAAATCAACCATTGTTATATGGTTCATATATGGACTAATACCCAAATGCAAGCTGGTGGTCGTCCAATTTAATTTAATTTTAATTTAATTTCATTTCTTTGCAATTTAATTTAATTCAATTTTAAATGTATGTATGACTTAATTATGTCGAAATAAATAAATGAATATGAATAATTATAATATGACAGATTTAAAAAAATAACAGGAACCTATGATTGCTGGCAATGTTTTCAAATCTGTATTTTTTAATTTGTTCGACGAATATTTCTTATCTGACTATTGAAAAATCAGCACTTAGACAAATAGATTTTTTTTTATAGGCTGCCTAAGGTGGATTATTTTTTAAAAGGAGACATTCACTTTGTTTTCTACTTTAGAACCCCACTGATAAAGGAAATCATGTGAAAATTATTACATAATTTGTATGTGGATAAATTGTATACCTTAAAAATAAAAAATAGGGTACAATAAAGTTTAAATCAATAAATATTTTATGCGTGCGGTAGTTATTACCGGCCGCAGAGAAATACTGTCATCAAATAATGAGCTGTTGAATTCGACCTGTGATATCCTTATGATTGGATAAAATTTGAGTACTATGTTGAACTATTATTATGTATTTTTGTATGTTAGTTTATTTATATGTTTTTACTTGTGTATGCTTGTACGTTTGTTTTAGGATTTCTGGAAAACGAGAAGTAAAACGTATAAATAAATTGAAATAAAAAAGAAGTGAACTAATTATAATAGGCATTTTTTATACATAAATATTAAACATTTTTAATGAAATATAAAGTTGCATATAACTACTTGTTTTTTTTTCAGTTCAATCAGTTATACCTGGAATTAGGGTACAGCGAAACTTTCATCAAAATCGATCTAGTTGTTTTTAAGATATGAGTAATAATTAAAAACTATGATATAAAAGCCACCTTCAAAAATCTCATCTGCCTTCTATTTAGGAGAAACAAATACTTTTAGAGTCGATACTCATGTATTATGTAGGCTCAGGTATTTGTAGGCGATTTAATTTTTAGCCGATTTCAATAAAGGAGGAGCTCATCAATTCGTCTGTATGTATTTAAAAAAATGATTTTTTCTCTTTTATGAAAAGTTTTCTGGAGTCAGTGCCATCGCTTCGGATATATCAAGCATTATCTATCAGGACACCGACTCCAAAAATAAATTGTTCGCTATAGTCTTTTCCTTTAATGAGTCAAGGGTTTATTAAAGATTTTTTATTGCATTTCGATATTAAAGTCGGTTTTTACTTTTTTTAAATAAAATTTATCTTATTTTGAATAAGTACTTAAAAACATTTTGTAGTTTTATTCATATGAATACACATCGTCAAATGACCGAGTACAAACGATCTAAGAACGTGTGCAGTTCTAAGCTTCTCTCAAAGTTGGCAATGGCTAAAATACATAATAGCAACTGAGTACTGTGTAGCTGTACTCGGTTCGGACGTGCCCTTACATTTTGTCTTCAACTTATGAAAAGTTTACATCTTTATACACAGCCTGAGATGAAAACAGATAATAGAGTAGATAGATATGAACCGACCAATTTAAAATAGGTGCCTTAATACGACCAATGAAAAACTTATTTATTACTCGGATGATATAAGTTGGCTCAAACCTAGTACTATACAGAGTGTTGATATGGTCAGTGACATCCAAATCAAGAATTTATGGAAGTTACGCTTATTCTAAAAAATGAATTTTCTTTGAATTAATGGAAGATCGATAGATCGAAGAAATCCTCGTCACAACATAAAAAAAACCGGTCATGTGCGATCGGACTCGCGCACTGAGGGTTCCGTGCCAACTATAACTGAATTAGGTAATCCCTCTCCGTCTACTTAGTAAAATACCTACCGCAATATTTTGTTGCAAATATAACTTTGTTTTTCATAGTTTTTGTATAAAGTGCAAAGTTATGTTTGCGGTTGTTTAAAATGTGCTATACCTTAAAAACTACTAGTTCGATCCCGTCCGAACCAATTTTCGTTGAAAGTATTTATTAAGATCTACATCACATATTTTTTTCAAAATTTACACTTGCTTGGTTTAGAAATTAGATGGGGGGGGGGGGCACCCATTTTACCGCTTTGAAAGCGTCTAGCTATGAAACGTTAGACTTTAAAAGAAAATGGTTTTGGGAACCTCCATGTTATTTTCAAAGACCTAGCTATTGACATAGGTTACACGCATAGGTTTGTCAATTATTTTTTTGTTCAGTTTCATGTATGAGAGCCCCACCTTAACTGTCATTTTTCTTTTCTTTTTGTATAAGAATCGGTAAGCGGTCTACAAGATACATCTTCCTACCAAATTTCAATTGTGTAATGGTTATAGTTACAGAATAAAATGACTGTGACATACGGACGGACAGACAGACAGACAGACAGACAGACAGACAGACAGACAGACAGACTTAACGAAACTATAAGGGTTCCGTTTTTTGCCATTCGGCTACGGAACCCTAAAAAACTAATGTTTATACTTACACCCTTGCGCGTAACTCGCGCGTATCTACGTGATACGCCGTAGAGTAAACTACGAAAAGGCGACCTGGTTTTAAATTTTTATCTCGCTGGCTAGTATCGCAATAATAAATTGTATTTTATTCCACCGTTGTGTCTGATTTCCATAAAACAAGTGCATTGGCTACTTACTTAGAGCTTGAATGAATTTCGTCCAAGGATCAGAGCAATGTTGTGATTGGTGTCCAATATTTATATTTATATTATTTGTGGGTTTTTTCTTTAAAAAAACTGACTTCGATAAGAAGAAAATTATATATAATGGTGTACAATATTTATTATACAACGTGAAATGGTAAATGCGCAAAACCTGAAAATAATTTGATTGGACTAACGAGAAGAATGAAATAACACTCTTTTTATATAGGTAATATTATATTTATCATTTCATTTCAAATATCAACTACCTACCGACTCCTTTCTTGACACAAAGTCGTGTCCGCAGAGCAAGAAAAAACCAAAAGTGTCAAAAACTAAAACACCACTTAAAATCTGAATTATTAGCAAATATTTTTACTTTCTTTTAGTATAAGGTCTATTTGAAAATCATTATGGGGTGCTGAGGTTTGTGTATTTAACATTGCACGTTGTATAAAAACATAAACATTAATAAGTTTTAATCTAAATCAGAGCTTTTAGAGCAGCTATAAGAATGGTTACTGTTTTTTTTATCATCACATACAGTTCTGACAGTAATTAGTTACTACTGAAAATGAATGAAATGATGAAAGACTGATATATTTCGACTACGCCGTACTACAAAAGTTTCCATTCAATTACCTCTCTTATTTATTCACAAGCGAACACGGCTCAGCCTGCTCCTGTCAATGTTATTTTACGTTTCCTTGTTACGAGTTCCGTGAAATATTAAATGCCATGAATGCGCGAGAAACATCTGTACGTAGTCTCTTTTTTATTTTACCTTTTCTGTTCAGACGGATATTGAAACAATTTTATATAAAACTCTCAGACCCTTTGCACAGTACGACTTAATACAACTCGATGCAGTCGCAAAATGTCAACCTTTACATACTTACGCTACTGTTATCATCGATACAGTCGCAAAGCTAACGCGAGTCAGTATCGAAGCAGAAGCTGGACATTGACAAATAATGTATTGTATGTTGGCAACTGCATCGATACTAACACACGTTAGCATCGATGCAGTCGTTCTTCTGCATCAATAATAGCATTGTCATTAATATCGTAAAAAAAACATGCTATAAAAAGCAGTTTTTTTTTTCAAAGATCTACAAAAATGAAGTAAAGTTTTAGCCTTTAACGTCCCACTGCTGGGCAAAGGCTTTACCTGTGCCTGAACGATGAGGTAGTTTGAGCCATACTCCATCGTGGAGGGGTGTTTGCAAGGCAAGCGACTAACCCTGCTGGCAGATGTTATCAAGCCGTCCATAAGGCCTCTGACTAGGCTTAACAACTAATATAATACAAATATAAATATAAATATTTGACAACATCACATACATTGCTCCGATACCAAGCTAAGTAGCTAAAGCACTTATGTTATGGAAATCGGAAACAACGGTGGTACCACAACACCCAGACCCGATACAATATAGAAAAGATCGTTTTCTTCATTGACCCGACCGGGAATCGAACCCGGAACCTCACGAGATGTCGACGCTTGAAGCGTGAGCGTGTTATCCACTCGACCTCGGAGGTCGTCAACCGATCATCAACCGATATTAGCCAGGAACAACGGCTTAGCGTGCCTTCAAAAGTGCGGAAATGCTTGTGATGTACGTCACTTAAATGGTCGGAATGGTCACCCATCCAAACATGAACGCGCTGTAAGTTGCTTCACTTCGGTATCACTACCGAAACGCTGCTACCACTGCGCTACGATCACCACAATATTAATAAAAAGAAGTAATTCTACGAAATTCGTCAAACGAGAAATAGCCGACTTATACTTGCTTCTTGTTGAATTCCTCAGAACTGGATTCGTGACGGTTAGCGATTTAACTACCATACCATAATAAAGTAATGAATGATGAAAGCCCGTTGTGAAATATATTGCTCACTGCACTGCAAGTAGGTAACTAAGTTAAGCTGGAGCTTAGTTAGCTACCATTACCATTAAGCTACCATTTTAGCTACATTTTATATTTCAGTTTTTGATTACAAAAAAAGAAAATTTGACAACTTATCAGCAATCTATCACGTAAAATTAGAATAAGGTACACACACATATGATTGAGTTGACAAAATAATAACATTTACAATCACATGACAATGTACACAACACAAAACAAAAAAAAACAACAAAAAACAAAAAAAAAACAAAGAAGACAATTATGTCAACCATGCAGTGAGTATGACAACAGTTATAGTTACTTGTTGGGCTTTAATCTTTTACCTATCATGCAAAAAATATCTCAATAAACTAAATATCATAACTAAAGAAGTACGCGACAAAATGAGGAACTCACACGCTGAATTCATACAGCATATGACTGATACACATTGAGCACAAGACGAGGTTCAAGGATTTCGATTTGTGGAGTGCAGATGTGCCTGCGTTATGTGTCGACAGTATTAGAATATTGACGAACGAGACTGCGGAGGTACTTAATTTCTTGCTACTTACAAGATAGCAGCAAGTATGGTATTAGCATTTGCCTTCACCCCTTTCGCAGTGCAGCTTGCCGACTCTGACACTCTATTATAACATAATTATACTCTGATTTTTAATGACAGCTTCAATTGAACTTTATATTTTTTAATGTTACAAGCGTTGGACCAAATAGTGTTGTAACAATTCAATTGCAGGCGACTAATTGAGCTTGTGACACTATTTTCCAAAAACTTTGATTGCACTCATTAGGATAAAAAATACATGAAAAACATTATACAAAACTATGAATAAAAGTAACACAAAAAACACTATTTGTTAAAGTAGTAACTATCAATATTTTTGTATGATTTTACCGATTTAGTGTTTTTTTGTACTTTCCATAAATGAATTATTATAAATAATGCTGATATTTGTAGGAACCATGATTTTCATAAACAAATTTTATGTAAATATTTTAAAAACGATTAATAACAACAATTGATTGCCACCCACAAAAATGTTATTTTGTTCTACATAATAAAAAATCAGACAATACACACGTTCATTTGAATAGCCAGATTTAACCGCAATATCATAAGATTTTACAGATTTTAAACGAAAGACATTTCTTTATAATAAAGGTTTTTTACCCATTACATTGTATCATACATCACATAAGCTAGTAACGTATCAGGTAAAAAAAAAACTTATTTGTTTTAAATAACTATAACACTTTGCTCAATAAACCTTTCGGTCACCGACTAGCGCCGTCGCGTGACATGCACGGAGCGTGTCAGTATCGTCAAAATACGATTTAACTCGCTCTCGCTCCATATAACGGTGTCACAGAACACTGTCAATCCGTTCAGTGGGCAAGGTAAGGCGTATCGTGTTGCTTATCGTGCTTGAAAAAAACCTTATATCGGCTACAGGCAGGCTGAGTCAATTTTCCGACGATCTTTTCTTCGATGTGTAGACTGTAGATTTCAAATAAAACTCTTCTTTTTGAGATCGGTGAACTTGAGAGCGCGTACGATCTGGCCCACCCACGGCCTTTTATTTATTCAAAAATACATGGTTGACTTATCGACTAATACAGTTATTATTAGTTACAAACAAGGACGGACAGATAACAACATTTGCGTATTCCTTCTTTCGTTTTTGTAACCTACCTACATTAATCGTCATAAAATTCCCATTCGCAACAATCCACTCTATGGGTTTCCTACCTACCCTCAGAAAGTGCGATATGGGGGACAGGAAATTCGAAGGTTTTACCGGCCTCGCTCCACCTGAGCGAGACAGCCTACTAGGGTCTCCCTCGCCCCTGTACCAAACTACCTACATATTTCTTAATATTTCCTAGCTAGTTCATTGTTACCCTACCTGCCTACCTAATTTGCAAATGGGAATTCCTAACTAACAGGTTTCTTATTATTGAAATAAAACGAGCCCTAAGCTAATTACAATGCTTACTCGCTATAGCCCTAACAGAAAATCGTATTTATTTTCATCGTATTTATTTTCATCAAAAATCCTTATAAATAAATATAACTAAACTTATTACTAAAACATGATTGGGTGTCCGTAACACCTTATTTCCAACTCTTCTGGATCATGGAAAATGCGTTTTCTAGAAGTTAAAACATCACTTTTATGATGAATTTTGAACTACAAGATAAGCAAAAGAATAATTTGCTCCCAGTTTCTTTTCCCCGACACGTCGAATAACCACAGAACCTAATATAACTCAGCATAAAGGTGCCGTAAGGGTCGGCGCCGCATTAAAAATGTATGGGCTTGCTTGTACCAGATTGTGTAAGGTAAAGTATTCCTTAACAAACATAGTTAATCTCCTTACTCATTGCTTGTAAATTTATTGTATGTAAGAAGGTACAAATCACAGAACAAGATTATATTAGTGGCACATCACATTTAAGAGTTACGTTAATATTTGCGAGATATATGCACGAAACTCCTTCATGCTACGAATAGTCTATTCCTTTACCCAAAGATTGTCTGAAAGAGATCGCTTCTAGCGATAAGACCACGTTAGTTGTACAGTTTAACCTTATGAACTGTTTTACTTTGTGTTGTACAATTAAGATTTATATTATAATTATCATTATGTATGTAATTTCCATTCTCAGGACCCGGAATATAAAAAGAGGTAGAAAAAATATTTCGAACACAAATTAACAGTCATTTGAATCGAAGCAACACTACAAATAAGTATAAAAAGTCATTTATTTATGCAAATAGGCCTACTGGGGGCACTTTTACATGTCCCAATACAAACCGTACCACAAATTCGGGCTAGTGTCAGCACTAGCAACAAACTCTGTCACTATTGTCAATAAGCTGCGCAACAAACTCTGTCACTATTGTCAATGCCTCTTTTCAAATATTTGTAGTGATCATGCAAGTCCATACATTATTATCCTTTAAATAATCATCTACTTTATAATATATTTTTGTCATTAGGGTTACTTGAATGACACTCTTATTAAATACAATTTAAAATGATCTCAATCTCCTACTCAACTTTATAGTACAAAAGTTACGTATGATTAAAGATTTAAAAATTTCAAAATAAACAATGCTATAAATATTAATAATGTGAGAGTAAAATAAAATATCTCATCGCCCTCGGGCAAGTGACTGTTGAGTTTCTGTCAACCCAAAACCATGATCCGTGTAACCAGATCGAATTTTCGGGTTGGTAAATACAATTTTATTTATATTTAAACCTTTCTAGCTCGGATGACCCCCATTGGCCTCTGGTTAAGTGTTCAAATTTTCACTCTACGGCCTGATGACCATCGCCATCGGGTCATTATTGGATCGGGTATTTTGTCGCGACTTTCGTTTTTTGTCACCCTTTGTCCTCGAGGATAGAAAGCAAGTGCGAGCTGCATTTATTAAATCACGTTAGCGTTGTAAAGATTATTAAATTAAATTAAACAATTTTCATCAAAAAGCGATTACCATCTCATAGCAATTTTTAAGCGTACTCCTATCACTTCAATCACTCTGTCTCTATCAATCTTCAACAATGCAACAGTTACATAAAATAGCGATTCAATCTTGCGCGAAACTATGAGTAAGGTGAAGGAAAATGGTTTTTAGATTAATAGTTCTTCTGTCCCTCTTAAATCTTAATAAATAAATAAACAGCCGAGTTCTTCCATTCGGAAAATTTGATCTGTTCAGCGGAAAAGCTTTGAGAAAAACGCTGGGTCACGAATGCGTGGGCTTGTAAGGGCTATTACTTGACTCGATGGCTTTTGGATCTCAATCGTCATGACAGTGTTTTGAAAGCACATAAGTAAGCGATTTCTGAAATTTGACAGGACTGATCAAACTAATCTCTTGAGGTGGCTCTGTAATGCCCTCCGGCTTTGGTTTCATAAATTGCATAGTATCTGACAAGTCTTGGCATAAGCCACCATCAATGAAGGTTCAAGACACCTAAACACTTGGCTGACAGATTTTTGACTACATAAGTAATGATATTATTAGCATTATCATTCATCTTTATAAGCTGAGCTATGTCCTCTGCTATAAATAGGCCTCCCCTACGGTTTTTCTCAGCGACCGATCACAAGCGGTCTTTGTCCAGTTTGATCCTGCAATCTTTTGGAAGGTCGTCTGCCCATCTTATCTGACTGACCGAATGCGCGGGACATTATTATAGTGCACAAGTGTGTGCGTCAACATAGGTGCACTCTCTACTCCTTTCACGCTCGTAGCCCAATGGGACAGCAATCTAACACGACCGGATAGAGATCAGGCGCAGGACCGCTTTATGTGCTTTCCGAGACACGGGGTGAAACACCGCCAACTTCCAAACTCCGGGCTACCCTGAAAATTTCGGAACAGAAAAACACAGGTACATATTTTAGTCCGACCCAGAGATCGAACTCGGGACTTCTGGCGCAGCCGTTGCTTTAAAGTGTGACCCTTTTACCGCTGCGCCACCGAAGCAGTCAATACAGTTTAAATTTGCGTTTAGATTTGCAGGATTCTCACCGCGCAGTGACAGTTACAGATCCATTCATACGATAACCAAGTCCTGCAATTAATTACATTGCGACCGAGATACGAGAAAGAACAACATGAAAATAAATCCTCCATAGCCTAGCTAAATCAATATGCAGATAAGCACAAAATGTTATTTGTGTATAACATTTATTCGTCTAAGTTTACTTCGACCATGACACGCGTTTATTGGCATCGCGATCATTAACAATAAACATATCTAATAGCCCCGGGAGCGGGGAGCTTTGTGCGAGTCGTGCCACAAGTAGCCGCTTCGACTATTTGCTTAGATTTAACATGGTGAAAAATGCGTTTTGTTATATGTGTTATTTTTTAGCTTTGTTATTATTAAGATGTTTATCAAGTCTGTACTTTGAAAGATTTTTCTTTATTGAAAAAAAATATATAAAAGATTTGAAATTAATTAATACTCGATAGTTCTTTCCATGGGTTTACGATAAGCTATTAAACTACGCTGTCATTTTTCACTTTATTTAAAATAACGAGATATTTAAAGAAACGTTTTTATTTTAGTATTTGTTTTTGATTGGAGATACAAATTATATACAAATACATTGGTTTTCAAAAAACAGGCACATAACTAAATTACACGTTGCGGGGTTTATTTAAGTTCCTTTACCAAAGTTAAAGTGTGTACAGTCAACCTTTACTCTTGTTATATTGTAAATTAATATTATGATTTGTGAACAAAACCCATAAATGGTGATTAAATTTACAAGTGCAAGTTACAACTTTCAAACAAGTTTCGTTAAAGAAATGTAAAAAGCCTTAAAACCTGAATTTTCATGATGTGCCCGTTTTTTTTTCAAACCAGTGTATTCAAAAATATAACTATGAAGTAAAATTTACCATTCATTTCACCAACAAATAATGGAAGTCGTTACAAAGATAGCTAATAATATATTAAAACAGGAACGAACCTTTTCATTTGCAAAGTCGGACAACTAAAACATCGAATAATGCACCCAGAAAGAGGCTATAAATTCAAGATATGCAGGAAATGTTTGTAAAATTGCGGACTGTTTTATTCTGAAATTAGCACAAAGTACAGGGTGCCTTCTTTAAATTGAAACAAAAGAAACGTGTGAGCAAAGTCTTTTCACAAAAAATGCGAATTTTATTTATGAGACAGGGTTGTATTATAATAAATGCTCTAGTATTGTGTTTGAATGTTGGGTCTTAAAAATTGCGTGTTCCATTTTTACAAGGCCTCTTTTGACTTTAAACAGCCTTCAGTCATTATAAAAGCCTTGAAAAATATTTTATTTTTGTAAGTTCACGACGATTTTAAAAGGCTACTGAGTGAGCTGCTTGATAATTCATTAGCTTTAAAAACACCTCCTGTATACAGGATGTTGTTTTGGTCAGCGACGAGCGACTCAGGGGTGGTGGCACAAGCGATACTGATGCTGAAAAAACGATACAGCGATACAGATTTATATAAATACGATACAGCGATCGCGTCAAAACTACCAACACCAGGTAGCTTCTTCGTAGCTTACTAGCTACGGCGTAGTATTTCGTTGATACGTGCTAGCTACGCGCTGGGTTGCGAGATTCCCTCGATTTTTATTTTTTTCGAAAGTTGCGAAGAGGTTTTCTTTCATGAAACTTGAATCTAATTCAAAGAAAGTATTTTTTTTTGTCACTGACAAAAAAAACATCCTGTATAAACTGTACATACGGTGTGGTGTTGCAAGAAAACTAAAACGTGTGTAATTTATGCGAACCTTCGCATTTTCTGGCTGAAACGTACCACTATAATTAACACAGCGGTTCTACCACGAGTAGTTTTTAGACACACAAAAGATATTATGGGTACTTTATCATTTGAGTTAATGTATGTGCATACATTAATTGTGAACATACATCACTCTTAATGTTTAGTTCAGTACATTTGGCAGATCAGTTTGTATGATTCAGTACTGATTTTTCAATAGTCAGATAAGAAATATTCTTCGAACAAAATACAATATGGTTAATTTGAAAACGTCACCTAAGTGTCAGCAATCATACGTAACTGTATTTTTTTTTTAAATATGTCGCTTTATAATTCATCAGTCTGTTAAGTTTTATCTGACCACTAGCGGTCCCCCGCGACTTCGTCTGCGCGTTTTGAGTTTGCTCCCTCCCCTCCCGTCGCAGCGTGATGTTTTATATCCTAAAGCCTTTCTCAATAAATAAGCTATCTAACACAGAAATATTTTTTCAAATCCGTTCAGCAGTTTCTGAGATAAGCGCGTTCAAACCAACAAACTCTTCAGCTTTATAATATAAATTAGCGCAAGCACACGTTGTACTTAAGCTGCGAGTATTATTTTGGTGCGGAGTTATGTTAAAACTGTGATAGCTCCTAAGATATTTATTGGAATCAAATGATATAAAGAGCAACTTTGTTCTAAATGAAATGCTCGTGATGATGAATGTATTTATTTTGATAAGAATAAATACCTGTGTGTATAATACACCTTTAAAAATGATGCATTATTTTTTTACAAATTTATTAACATAAAAAGGTTGTAGTAAGTCAACCATAAATGATAGACTTATGCTGTCGCGGATTTTATTATAGAACTTTTAATGCTGAACAATCTTGTCATACATGATTTTTGTGTAACTTTAGCAGTTTCCGCAGCGTACGCAGCGGAAGGTTTCAAAAGGAATATCTTTCTCCCGTTTTCGCAATATTTTTCATTGCTGCTGTGGTCTTGTGAGTCGTATCTTTATGTTATATAGCTTAAAGCCTTCCTTGATAAATGGACTATCTAACATAACAATAATTTTTCAAATCGGACCAGTAGTTTCTGAGATTAGCGCGTTCAAACAAACAAACAAACAAACAAACTCTTCAGCTTTATAATATTAGTATAGATTGAAAAATCGGCCCTTAACCGAATCATTTATGTATTCAGAGTCATTTCGATGTAAATGATGATAAACATTTAAAGTTACTCGTCTTCTTTATGAAAATATGATGTTAATTTCGACACCTAAAAAATTGTGATTTCCAGTTATTAAAACAAACCCCTCGTAACAATTTTTTTATCTTTGATCATAGAATTTTAATCGGAATTGCTTGTTAAAATAAATTTTATCCTTTAAATATTAAAGCAATACATCGGTCATCATTTGGCATGTGTTTATAAATGACCTCGAATTTAGATGAATCAACAACTCTCAAACATCAAAAAAGTACAGATTATGATTGCCAAACTTCAAGCACAAAGTGTAAATTTACAAACACGCAAATGATCCATTAAAATTCATGGAACACCTCAGGATTGCTCGAGTTTTAATTACAGAGTGTTGATTATCGGGTTTTGTTGCTAACACGCGGGATGAAATAGGATTATGAAGGTTTATCTTTCAATTTGTTGGGCTAAAAGTTTGTGAGAATACGCGTGTCAGCCTTGATCTACCACGATTTGCGTGAAAAGTGTCAGAGTACGTTTTCAAGGCTCCTGCTTAACGAATATTTTTTGGTGACAACCATGATATCGTAGCTATTTTAAAAGCCAATTGCAAAATGTTTTAATAATTGTTTAGAATGTTTTTAACACTCACAGTATCGTACTTGGCCCACTGTTGCATAAAAAGATGGGTAGATAGCACTAAACGTCACGCGTAATGACATCCATAAGAGACCACAAATTTTGCAAGGTCGGACCGACAGCACGGTAGTTCAAGGTGGTTGAGCGTTTGGTCCGGTTAGTCAAGAAGTTCTTGGTTCAAGTCCCGCCCGTGAGCTCAAGTTTTTGTTTTCTTATTTCATATTTATGAATGTTTTATAATTTATCTTATCTTACTGAGTCAAAAATATATCAAATACAGGATGTTGTTTTGTTCGGTGACCAGCGACTCAGAAGTGGTTGTACAAAATATATTGATGCCAAATAGAAAACATTTTTTAATGCTCACAAAACCAATTTATTATTGTGAAACTAGCGAGAGAGTTAAAACTACTAACGCCAGGTCGCCTCTTCGTAGCTTACTAGCTACGGTGTAATATTTCATAGATACGCGCAAGTTACGCGCGAGGACGCGAGTTTCCCCATTCTTTTTGTATTTTTTTAGAATGATGTTAAGAGGTTTTCTTTTATAAAACTAAGAATATTTTTTTTAGAATAAGCATACTCATATTATCATCCCCAAGTTGACAGTCACTGACCAAAACAACACCCAGTATATCTTGCAATTACAATTTTGAAAACGTAATATCGAAATACAAATGATCTCCAAACGCAGTGTGAAATGATTACCATACAAAACGGCGTCAAAAGCAAGACATACCGAGCGCGCTCATTAATACACCTTGATCAGGCATGCCGAGATGTTATTATCGCGATGCAGGTGTTCTCAATCGGGATATATTAATTGCGTGTTCCAAGCAGGCTCCAGATGAAGTGGTCATTAATTTTAATCACTACTATATATGACTGGGATAGTACCAAGGAAATGTACTTATAATGTATTCGACTAAAATGAAATAAATAATGATTTCGACGATTGTATAAACGAAATTTCAAATATATGTATAAAAATTATAACAGAGTAAATATATTGATTTTGTGTCTTAAATATGTGTAATTATGTGGAGGATACAATCATTCCAGCAGAGTGATTCAGAACGTTCGATAAGCCATTCAGATTAGGTTTCGGCTACTTCTATTCGTTTTCAAATAAATGACGCATTTCGATCGGATGTCGGTATGTCAGTACGGTAACAAATATAATAAAAGGACAAAATAAAATAGTTGCATCGGATAAATCCACGTTGTAATAATTTAATTAATATAAAATTTATCGAATCGTAACACAATCCGTAACCAAACGGTTCTGAATCAGAGGGAGGACAGAGATTTTCCACGAAAATACAGTTGTTATTCTGGATCAAAACCTCCAGGAATGTAAGTATGTCATTTCGGTACTAGACCGCAGATTCTCGTGTACTTTTTCAATAATTCACAGAAACAAAGCCCTGGATTAGGCTCGTGCGGTCACATCAATAATCTGAGTCTACAAAGTTAGATTATGCCGACCGAAAATCCCGCATATAGGATTATAGGAAACTTTTCTGCTGTGTGAGGGAAAAGGGGCCATTTTTGTGAGTTTACAAGTTCCGAGAAAGTTGAGGATAAGGTTAGTCTATTATGTAACATGATAACTTGATGACTTTATCATTACTAGCGGTCCCCACGGCTTCACTCGCGTTTAGATTTCATGCCGCTTCTTCCCGTCTTACAGTGATATACATATATTTTTCTTTTAATGGGACCGCCAACTCATTAAAGCATGTAAAATAAACACTCTTCCGCTTTATAATAAAAGTATACATTGTATTATATTATGATGACGAAAGCAATCACCGTTATAATCATCAGGTTAGAATGCGATTTCTAGATATTGTGGTGTTTTTGGATGCCTCCCATGATTCAGAAGTCTAATGGCACCACACGCATTTGAGCACTCAAACATTTTTGTTTAAGTAATAATCGATTTTAAAATAAATTCTAAATATTTAGTGAAATAAAGCAATTTATTTTATAAATTGCAACGGTTGTTTTATTGATATTTGTTTAGATACTAACTTAAAATTTTACTGATTTCATTTAAATACCTACAATAACTCAAATACTTTATAACTCTAAACACATTGCTTTATATTAATAAATCAATCAAGTTTAGTCAAGCGATTTCATCAAACCAGTTGAAGTAAATTAGTTGAGACATTCAACTTCATTTGGGAGCAACTCAGCGCTTGTGTTAGTTTGATTAGTTCGGCCCAAAGTTTGAGAACTTATTAACTTGTCTCTTCGTCACGGCTTCATTACCAACGCAATGAAATAAGTATAAACTTTAGGATTGCTTAACTTCTTAATCAATTTTAAAAGGTGACGTGTGGTGTAAGCAACTTTTCACTAGAATATCTATACTAATATTATATTATATGTGTATATATGTATAAAGCTGAAGAGTTTGTTTGTTTGGCCGCGCTAATCTTAGGAACTACAGAACCAATTTTAGGCTAATATATATATAATTTAGGCTATAGTACATCACGCTATGACGTAAGGGGAGGGAGCAAACACGAAACGCGCGGACGAAGTCGCAGGGGACCGCTAGTAAAGAATACTAAGTACAAATTGTCAAGAATAAGTACACGTATTGTACAGAGGAGGATCAGAGGATAAGTGAACTGATTCTGAATATCTAAATCATATCTTTAATGAATTACCGTCTAGTCTTGAGATAAAAATATTGTATTACCTATATTAAGTGTTTCGACTTTAATCTGTCGGTGTACTTAATCCTAATAATATTTTAAACGCGAAAGTTTGTGTGGCTGGATGTATGTTTATTACTCCTACACGCAATACCTACTGGATGGATTTTGGTGAAACTTTACAATAATGTAGCTCATACATCAGAATAACACATAGGCTATAATTCTTAGTGATATCCGTCATTTACGCGGGTGACGCCGCGGGGAACTGTTAGTAATAAATAAATGAATGATGAACTATTTGTACTACTATTATCAAACCACCATACTAAACATTAATTATTATGACGCTTGCAAATACGAGACGACATTCATAACAATTTCTTGTGTATCAACCCATTACAGTCAAAATATATCTACTCTTCAGATTTTTATTAATCTATTCCGCTAAAAATGTCCAAACAAAATTTTAATGTAAAACGTCGGCCAAGTTCTTAATTGAGGCGATAAAATTGTTCGGTTTTATTGTCGGACGCGGGACGCGGCTGCAACAAGTTTTTATTGCACAGTTTATCGTATTTTTTCGCGTTATCCTCACGTCCACTTGGGGAGAATTTAAGTTGACCAAACTGAAATTAAATTAGGAAGGTAGAAAAATTTATTACGAAAGTTTAATTGAACAATAAAATAAATTCTCCTAACGCTATGCCCATTTATTCTTCAAATAATATTCTTTAGTTACAGTATTATCTGCTATAAAAAAAAACTGTACATAAATTAACAAATGGAAACCGTTGACATGAACATTTAGCGAGTAATACCGTTTAATTCAAATTACAGTCATATAAAAGTCGTATAACGATATTTCCGCACCACAGCGCCACAGGATTTAATAAAGTCACTGCAGCCGTAAACTCACAGGAGCGAAAGTAACGTTACTAATAAACTTTTCATCCCAACGAATAGGCAATAATTTTTGAAACTTGGCTTCGGAGCGTAAACTTATTTTTCCGTTTTAAGGACTTTCCCTTCGCCCCTCAATTTATCTCCCGAACCCTTTTAAAGGAATTCGTCCTAATTTTACATAGAACGTGATGTTTTTACCACCAGAATCTTTTGATTGATTAAGGTTAAAAGAAAATCAAAGATTTTCTCACACTATGCACGTAGATAATTTCCTGAAGTAAAAAAATATGAAAACCATCTAAGGTTAAGAATAGGGCATTATATTTCAGAAACAATGTGCTCATTGTCAATTAGAAAATGTGTCTCGTCTTAACCACACTTATCTGCATATTTTGTTTTGATTAAAAAAAAACTAAAATACTTTTGACATACTTTAGAAGCCAGGTGAGTTACGGAAAAGTACGCTAAGTAAGACCTAGAGGAACCTAATTTTACTTCAGATTTCATTTTCCACGCGTTAGTCTATTCAATCATTTTTACATCAACTCATCCTGAAATTCATTACTCGAATGTAAACATCCCCTTTCAAAGGCTTCAAGGGCCCAAAGCCAAATGGTGCGTCCCGGTTTATATTCATAAGGCTTGCAAATTCCTAAATTTAACAAATGAATGTTAACGTTATATAATAATTCATATTATGGGAAATTCTATGGGACGTTACAACTTTTCTGTTTCAGAATACTAATTTTTTAGTATGAAATGTTCGCTGTTTGTGCGAAGGAATGTAAAAATGCATTTAAGACTGTACACAGATAATGTCTTTATTCTTTTATTTCATAACGTTATGTTTTTATTCTTATTAAACAACAACGTCTTTCTGGTCGTATGGCGATCAATCTTAATTCAGTACCGTTACCATGAGTTTACGACGTAAAAAAAATTCTATGGAAAATTGCACAGCGCCTCTAGCGGCCACTGACGGAACTAAAATTTTCCATACAAAAAGTTATGATGTCGCTAGCGAGTAAAACCGTCGTCGCTATCGAGTAAACTCATGGTATCGGTACTGATTAGCCATCGGGACATTAAATAAAGCGTGTGCACAAAACACAATGGCACTCTCAGTTCCTTCACTCTCATTATTCTATAGGGTGTTGTTTTGGTCAGTGACATCCAACTCAGGGATGACAATATGAGTTATGCTTATTATAAAAAAAAAAAACTTTAAATTCTGAGCAAGTTTTATACAAGAAAACCTTTTCACAACATTCAAAAAAAATACATAACGAATGGTAAAACTCGCACCCTAGCGCGTAGCTAGCGTTTATCTACGAAATACTACGCCGTAGCTAGTAAGCTACGAAGAGGCTACCTGGTGCTGGTGGTTTTTACTCGATCGCTGTACCGGATAAAAAAAATGATTTTTTGGGTTTTTTCCATTTAAAAAAAAAATATTTTTTATATATTTTTTTGGCATCAGTATCGTTCGTATAACCACCCCTGAGTCGCTCGTCGCTGACCAAAACAACACCCTGTATAGTATTTTTTCATGCGCGTACGTTACGTATAAAAATACAACTAGCTCGAAAATAAATATTGGACACCAATCACATACGTTGCTCTGATTCCAAATTAAGTAGCCAATGCACTTGTGTTATAGAAATCAGACAACGGTGGTACCATAACACCCAGACCCGTGACAATACAGAAAATTATGATTTGTACATTGACCCGACCGGGAATCAAACCCGGGACCTCTGAGCGGCGACGCCTTTAAACCCAGCGTGCTTAGCAACTACACCACGGAGGTCGTCAAAAAATATGTATACAAAACCTTTTTACCAATTTAAAAGTTGAAAATTCCAAAGACAACAGCAGAAAATACCGCGCCATATTTCTTTTAGTTCAAAATGTACAGTCATTTATAAAGTTTAACCTTTCCCGTCCCATACCGTTCCTAAACTGATATTTATGTCATCTAAGTTCCTCGGGAACTGTCACTGTCTTGTTCTCATTATGTTAAAATAAAAGTTATGGTCCCTTCGAGACTGCGGGGAGGGAAAGCCTCCGAAACAAGCATGTTAGAATTTAGGACATACTTTAGTTTGCGGGATTCGCAACAAAAGTTTTGTTTAGTTCATACTAAATATGTATAAATGAAGCCTTTAGCTTTGGGAGTTGGGAAATAAAATAGACTTAATTTGATTTACATTTAAGCTTTCACAATAACAGTTTTAGCATTTTAAATTTGCCAGTTTATGCTGAAGGCATAAAAAGGCTTAGTAAATAGAAATCCATTTCATATTGAAGTTTTAGTGTATTTACGTTACCATGTTGTGAAAATGTGTATTTAGAGCATAATATGTTTTACTAGAACAAGTTAAGAATTATTTGAATACGATATAGAGGTAGAAGTAAAAAAACAATTCGGTTATTTCACACATCACTGAAAATTAACAATTAAAATAAAATTTCGAAAAACTGCAACTGACTTCAAAAAAAAATGGCGGAAAAATTTCTTTTTGTAATTGGTGCTCTGAATGTGCTTAAGATGAACGCAATGATGCAATGTAAAAATGCAAAAATAAATCCCTTAGATCCCTTACACAATGCGACTTTTAGCATCGATGCTAGCACGCGTTGGTATCGATGCAGTCGCAAATATACAGTAAATAATTTGTCAATGTCCAGCTTCTGCATCGATGCGAACGCGTGTTAGCATCAAGACTGCATCGATGCTACATCGCGACTGCATTGCTGTGAAAAGTCGCAGTGTGCAAAGGGTAGTAAACCTGTATTATAATTTATCGAATCCGATTTAATTCTAAGACATATATTTCAGAGCATCATGTCATACTGATAGCAATAGTATTTCTAAAGATTGTCTATAAAAGACGCAATCACAAATCTGGGGAAATGTTAGGTACTTGTTTATTATACACTAGTCGTTGTTCGCAGCTTCACCCGCGTCTGTTTACAAAAAATATCAAAACAAATATAGCTTATAAATGTGCTATTCCGATGTATGAGCTAATAAAGAGTACCATCAAAATCCATTAAGTACATTTTGGGTAACATATATCCAAATATCAGTCCTTAAAATCTTTCTTATTTATAGTATTAGTAGGATAACAAATATGAAACAACACAAGAAAACAAGATCGGATGTAGTCATGCTCGCTCGATTTATTCGCTTATCTCGGAGACAAAGCTGAGACAAACATTTATTTACTTGTTGATTATACACATACAATATGTATAAATCACTAATCACATTGTCTTGATAAACTTGTTGCCCTGACGAACTTTGTACCTCCAAGATTTCTTAAATTTCCTTTTGTTATGCCAAGCATAGTTCTAGAGTGAGCAAAAAACATAAACTACTCATCTTACCTACACCCATCTCGTACATATTTGATAATCTAATAAATATTGCCGCAATATCACAAAAAAATACATTTAAATGCTTTAGAGTGCTAATTTTTAAGCCTAACGCTTCCTAGCTCTTTGTAAGATGTTGTTCGGCTGAGTAGTTTCTGATATATGGATAAATAACTAAATATCATGAAATATAAAAAGTTAAAAAAAAACCTTTACAATGAATAACGTATTTCCCCTCAAAATGGGAGAAACAAACAAATTAATTTGGAGTCGCTGCATGATATCAAAATTGGTTCAGTGGTTTTTTAGATATTGAAAAAATTATATTAAAAAATCGCCTTTAAAAAATACGTACGTTCCCGTGTAAATGGGAGAAACAAACAAATTTATTTGAAGTCGCTTACCTGCACAAACAGACTACACTCATCATGCACCGACTTAAAATGCATTTAATTTTTCTGAAGTAGAGGGCAAATGCGTTATTTAAAGCTTTTTAGTGAATATTTGAAGGTGGTTTATTTTTTCTCACACTGAAACACCAGTATTACTGAAAAAGTCAGCTAAAGTCGAAAACAATTTACACTTTCACATAGTAAAACCTTTGACACTAGGGGTTATGAGCCTCATACGAATGTTCTGACTTTTCCCTTCACGTTAAGCCGGGGTTAATGAAGACAGAACGCCTGCCAACTTCATAGTTAGCAAACTAGTATAATAAAAACCACTCAAGTGTGTCGGGATTAATGTTAGACCCCTAACACACTGCGACTTTTAGCAGCGATCCAGTCACGATACAGTCGCGATGCTAACGCGCGTCAGCATTGATTTGAAATCACGTACTATATATTGGTGACTGCATTGATACTAACGCGCGTTAGCATACCATGTTTGATTAAATCTGTTCTACAAACGCACGACTGCATCGATGCTAAAAGTCGCAGTGTGTAAGGGGTCTTACGTGGAAATATGAGTTTCAAACGAAAACTTAAGAGATTACTCGTCTTAATGCAGACTGAGAGCACAGATAAGAGAAGGTGTAAAGGAATTACAAAGTTGAAAATTTGGAAACATTCGCACTTTTGAGCAAGAAACTTTGTTTTGGAACGATGTGTTTCATGTAAGTAACAAAAACGATAACCATCAGGACAAAAAATACTTCAACATGTTATCTTGGGACACGGTTTTCTCGTGGATCTTCGTTAGTACAGTAACGCATTCGCATGCGGTATGCGAAAATCGTTATATGTTATCGTCATATGTTATGTCTCGCTCTAACGTAGAAGATATGAATAGTTCCCTCATCGCTGCATACTAACTAATATTTAAATCAATACAGTAGAAAATCATCTTTGAAGAAAATTCACGTCGTCCATGATAGATCATTTAAATTACCTATGACGTCAAAGTAAGTCCCACCAAAAACATAAATGTAAAAAAGAGACGGCGTTAGCTAGTCTTTTTTTGCTAGAACTTGGTTTGACTTCATTTTGAAATCGTTCGCTCACTACGACAGCAGTTTTTTTTATTACTATTAGCTATGTTACTGATAGCCAGTCAGCACCCAGCGATCGATAACATTGTGTTCCGGCGCACAACGCCTTCACAGAAATTTATAGCAATACTACTATGAAGAGGATTGCGTCTTTATATTCTCATAAGTAACTCATCGATAATAATGACTGACTTGCATTGCCTCTTCCATTTCGTTTCCGACACTTGCCATGTAAAGACCTTATTTGCTCATTATACTACTTCAAGAATTTGGGCGTTTTAATTAATAGGTCCAACCTGTATATCTAAATATACACATTGTATTGTGTTTACAATATGAACTTAATATAAGTATACGGAACTAGAACAAAATCACAGAATACTCGACTGTACTACAGTAACATTAACCTTAAACGAGCAACATACTCTTAAGTTCGCGCCCTTATCCCTTATCTAATACAAACTTAGGAAACTACGAGTATTCCCTAGGCGGGAGTCCGTTCATATACCAGCAGAAGTCTGAAGCAAAGAAAATGTAAAATTGTTGAGTCAAATATCCTTCTGATGTGGATGTGACTTGTAATAGGAGCAGAAAATTTAAATATATGCCCTTTAAGTAACCTGTTATAAAATCTGGATCGTTTTTATTAGTAATATTTTTAAAAATAAATTTATTGGTTTAGAAGTTGCTGGTTCGAATCCCGCCCGTGCGCAAATTTTTGGTTGCTTATTTCATCTTTATGAACAAAAAATTTATTGTTATTTTCTAACAAAAAAAAAACGAACTAGCAATGTATTGTTATTAAATGAGTCCAGTCATAGAACTTGATATTGTCATTTACTGCAACGTGTTAGTAATTTTGATATCTATTGATTATGATACAAGTGTGCTAAGTTGACCATTATATACAAGGCGATATTGTGTGCGCACGAGCGGAAGCGAGTGCGCCATAAGAAAGCAGCGTATATAATGGTCACAGGCACACGTGTATCATACGACGTTTTTCAACACACTTGCGAGGAAAAAACAAGACCCTTCATTTACTAAGTTTTTAATTATTAAAACATTTACTCGTAGTAAAAATACATTCACTCGACTTTGATGGCAAAAGACTATCCGCACGCGTTTTTCGCCTCGTTACGTATGTCCGCCAGAGTTAATAATACGTTTTCTTCATTTTCTTTACTTGAAGTAGACATTTTCATATTTTTCGATAATATTCAACTTCACAATTAATCCAAGCTTCGTCACAGCCGACAATTACGAAAAATGGCGCATTGTTTTTTTTTTTCTTGCCGCGGTACCGATGCGCGCGCAAGGCTAAGGGCGAACTAGATCGGCCAACAGTCAAGATTAAAAATCTAATAATTCGTGTTAAAAACACAAATTACAGAAAAAATAAATGAAAAATCTGGATTTGCCATTTATTGAAATAAATACCTATTGAGAATACTGTTATATTCCGCATAAGTAATGTTTGTTGCTAAAATAAAGGTTATAACCCGACTAAATTACATCGCTTCTTCTTCTTACTTACGACTTGGTACTAGGGTACAAACCTAAATTTGTCGGGTTAATAAACTAAAGGCACTAGTGCAATACTATAACGAAAAAGCACGCGTGTTTAATATCTACGATTATGTGCCAAAAATCGGTGGAATAAAAACGTCGTTTTGAGCAAGTGTGTGTGTGAAAATGTTAATCAATCCTCGGAAAGAACTATTTTGTCTCAGCGTTTTTCGAGCGCCACTAGAACAAACAGTTCTTCAGGGAAACTATGTCGAGACATCCGTAACTGCAAAAATAACAGTTTCCATGAAGATATGTTCATCGTGCACACCTACAAAGCTCAAAGTGAGCTATGTTTTTTTTTAATTAAATTTTAAAATCGACACCTATTACCTAATTAGCACGTAACACAACAATTGACTACATTCTAAAATGACATAATCTTAACAGCACAGTCGCAGTTTGATCGGATGCCAATATGTCAGTTCGGTAACAAATATAATAAAAGAACGTCATAAAATAGTTGCATCGGATAAACTCACTTTATTATCATTTTATTAATATGTGAAAGTTATCGAATCGTAACCCAATCCGTAACCGAATGGTTCTGAATCGGGGGGCAGATCATTGCTACACATCATGGCGTATTGTTTAAATCTTCCCCATTTCTTAGTTTCACTCGCCATGGATGTGTTTATCAACATTCTTTTGTTATGTTTTTGTTTTGCGACCGCCGGCGGCCTTTTGATCCGTGAGAGTTTGCTGTCGAAAAAAATAAAACCACCGCTGTAGTTAAACACAAAATATTGCCTACATATTTCTTATTTGTTAACATGGTACACTTAACAGAAATATATTAAATAACCTTATACAGTTGGGTCTTAATCTGTCTTGTCTGCCGAAGAACATTGTAGGTTCACAGCGTCACTGTCAAATAAATTCAAAGAATATTAATGATTTACAAATATCCAAAACACCTAGTTGTTTTGAGCAAAGTTGTTTTACTTTTCACAATTCAAACCTCACAAGCAAAGTCATATAGAAGTCTTAAACTAGTTTTAAGTAAAAAAAACTGAAAAAGGTCGTAATTAAAATTTAGATTCATTCATATAAAGCCCTGTAAAATTTTTAAAAAGCAGTTTTTTTGCTTGCTGTCATTTATTGAAAAACAAATTTTAGCTTACAGTTGATAAACATTTAACGAATTTTCACTCAAGTAATTTCTATGCTTCTTTTAACTCAACGTTTGGCTGTCCAGAAAAAAAGGGGACTCATCATACAGACAAATATGAGTTTTATATGTTATTTTGTTCACAGAATTCAGGTCAAAGAAGGTAAGTAAAGTTTCGCTCATAATAGAGGCACTGAACTCCTTAACCTAATTTATTTACCAGCAAAATATTCAAGGTATCATGATTTGCTGTTTTTCCTTTGATTAAAATTTAATCTCGGCTCGACCTCTGAGTAAATTGTATTACATTAACGAAACATGTTTATTAAGGTGATTGTGACAAAGGTAAATTACCTCCGTTTTTTTCACTGCGCTGTCGTTCATAATTTTTATTGGATTTGTTTTGTTTTCACGGAATCCTTCCATAACGAAACTAGGATTTACTTTTCACAAACTTCAATTAAAAGGAGGTAATTAATTTAATATGTATGTATGTGATATTGCGGGAATTTGATAATAGTTAATTGAGTATGTTTATATGTAAAGGCTTCCAAACACGTGTGCATAATTTCGAAAGTATAAAAATGACTATATATGTCTCGAAAACAAGTAGACATAACGAGATGATTGTTTTCATTTTAGTTAGTTTTTTGAAGGCGGTTTATTTTTATTTTATTTTTTTACCATATTATCACTGCAGATGTATTCCGTAATTTTAGAATCTCATCATTAAAATAAGTCTAAGGACATTGTGCAGATTTTTAAAATCAAAATATTCTATGTTAGTTACGTAGGTAGTTCTTTAAGAATAGCATACTTATAAAAACGTTCGTTGGGGAGTTAATACGGCTACATTATAGGTACAAAGTTTGCCGAATATACTGTTAGCCGCGATGTTACAGTTTCCCAACTTGTAACTAGCTTTGATATCGGAATAGAGGTAGGTACAGTAACTTTGCTAGATAACATTTGAGCAATTACTATTCTTTTGTGCATCGTAGTTGACAAACATAAAAATTTTTAAAAAAACTTTCTTTCGCTTTGATAGATTGACGGTTTTTTTAAATTACCTAATATATGTTATACCTATAATTTTTACAATAATTACATATGTTTACTTTTTTTTTTCTTTTTTTTTTTTTTTTTTTAATAATATCATCACACATCGCCATCTAGCCCCAAAGTAAGCTACTCAAAGCTTGTGTTATGGGTGCCAGACAACGGATACAATACCTAAATACTTTTACGCACGCACTCACGCACGCACGCACGCACGTACGCAAACACACACACACACACACACGAACACACACCTCACACACACACACACACATACACACACACACACACACACACACACACACACACACACACACACACACACACACACACACACACACACACACACACACACACACACACACACACACAAACAAACGCTTGTACAACTTTACAAAAAAGAAAAAACTTTGGAATGTTTTTAACACTCACAGTGTCATATTTTATATTCAAAGCAGCTTAAAATTATAAGGAAGATACATAAAAAATATCGTTTCAATATTATTGCCATATCTTTTTCTATTGTGGTGTACAACAATTTGTCGGCAACAATCTATATAAATAACTTTTTATTCGCTGAATAGATTCCTGTACGGGGCTCGTGGGATTTGCAACTTTGTATTGAACCGTAATATAGGCAACATTCTGTATTGTTTTAATTATTCCGAAATTAAAATTTCATATCACATAAACTTATGTTCGGGGCATTTTTAAAAAAAATATATATATAATTACATGTACTTTTTTATTTTTTATTTCGTATGGGTTCGCTCTTGACTCCAGTCCAAGCCTTGAGCGACTAAGACGAAGTCGAAGATGAAACAAGCTCGCCCAGAAGAAGCCTGTTCACTCGAACTTTGAAAAGATTCGGATTGTATTCCCTAGGAAACACCGAATACCTATGCGACAGACTAAAGGATTTAGCTAATATATCCACCCGGCACGGGAACGACACCATATTGACTTGAGGCGTTCATTATTCTTTGTATAGAACTTTGAAAACATCTCTCAGGACTTCATTAATAAGATGGACCGGTTTCTGAACAACTGCTTTAGATTTGTATTTGGTTTTCGTAAATATTATCGTATCTCTCAGTTTCGCACCCAGATTAGCTGGCTTCCCATACGGCAGCCTAGACACATTCAAACACGTTGCATGTTGTACCATTCTCTTCAATCCCAATTCTCCGTCGTATCTTAAATACAAACCTCGTACTTCCATACTTCTCATGATCGGTCCCTACGCTCCAGTAGCTCCCTCCAACTGTTTACTTCGCGTCACTCTTCTGGCTTCATGTCCAAATCATTAACCCTCACAACCAATATGGAAATGCCTCACAGAGACTGTACAAGCATCCACCTTCAAATTCCCTTTCAAGAATGCCTTGCATTTCTTCCTTGCAAGGAAGAAATCTTCGACTTGCCTCACTGTCTCGTTTTACATGTTTATCATTAGTATTACTATTATGTGTATGTTTTTGTTTATAATTCCATATTATGTGTGAATGTATACGGTAGTTATGTATTAAGTTGTATGTTTATTTATTAATTGTTAAATGTCTTTTGCATTTTTTATCGTCACGCTCTTTTTTGCCCCTTTATCACTTCTTTCACGCTGCCTGTATTTTCTTTTCATAGACCTATGTTTGACTGGTAGAGATAGATTTTAGCATTTAGTCCGCCATATGTACCTTTTGTTTGTGCATGAATTGTTTTAAATATATGAACTCAAATATTTAAACAAGTGTTTTCTGCTATTTTATTTTCTCCAAGTTGAAACAGCAATGTTATCTTTTCTCATGTGACTATTAGTCCAGTATGTGCGCCTATCGGGCAATAAAAAAGACGTACTGCCGTTATCTTCAAGTATCCCACATTTACGAGTCTCTTCAATAAACATGTATGGTCTGGAGAACTGGTGTTTGAGCCTTTAAGAGTCGGGTAGTAAATCTGTAAAGCACTACATTACAATACCATTACAGTTGCCATTTCCTATCACGTACAAGATACGAAGTGACCGTTTAGTGTTAGGTAAATTGAATTAAGAACATGTACGTTCAAATCTTTTTAGCTACATATTATTGACAACATGTTTTGTGAAGTAAACATATGTTTACGCTTATATTATCACGAATATTTCGTGTCATGAACGTGATAGAGTATTTACAGGTTGAAAATCAGCATCGTGGTATGCGTTCCGCTGCGACGACTTATGCTGAGCGCCTTTTTGACTCGAGTAAGTCTTGTGCTTTAGAATGTTTTAAACACTCACAGTGTCATATTTTATATTCATAAAGATGAAATAAGAAACTAAAAGGTTGCTGGTTCAAGTCCCGCCCGTGCGCAAATTTTTGGTTTCTTATTTCATTTTTCGAGTAAGTCTTGTTTTTTTTGCTTTTTTTCCAATGTCCTATTTCCGGTCGAATAAAAGTATTCTATTCTTCCTTCTTTTTTATTTCTTAGTTTTCGCGATATTATAAATATGCTTGAGCAAAATTAAATATCTAAAGACACCTTTAAAAATATTTTGGCGAAATCTTGCCGAATCACGTCCTACTACCCCAGAAAGCAAGGGTATTGTATTTTTTCTTTTATCGACCCTTTCCCATTTATGTAAGAAAATCACCGTGAATAAAAGGTCTTACAGTTCATTCCCTAATTAACTTTATTATGCTAATGTCAATGAGTCAGGCTCTATTATGTAGACAGTAAAGTCCAAAACAACACAAGCGTCCGTCCATGAATTAAGAAAGCGATCGTATGAATAGTTTGCCTTAAGACTCTACTGTTTTAAATGTTGTGCGTGTTTCCGGCACTAGGTGTCTTTTTCGCTCTCATTGGAAAGTTAGTTAGAGTAAGCAAGACGAGTAGATTTGTATGTGTAAGATATCGTTTTCTAGTGTACAGCCTCAGTGCCGATGTGTTCGGCATTCGGCTTTCGGCTAATATACCGTGATACGTGATCTTTGCGTGAATCGACTTATTTATGTATGCTTATCTCGATAGAATACGAACAAAATGTTGAGTTTGCACTTATTCTCGAAAAAAAGGTCAAATCGTGTATTGCTGTTACAAGTACCTTCAATATTGACTTCTTGAACATTTATTCAAATAAATTGATATTATTTAACCTCGGCAGGGGTTTCCTTATTTCTAGACGCTCGAAAAGATAATGACGTTATTATTTATAAATAGGTGTAAACTGTTTTATCAATATCCAAAGTACGACCGAACAATGTTTGGGGTTGTTCCTAAGTAGAATTCTATGTTACTATGTAACTAGGCGATATAACTGATGGGCGGGCGGACAGACCGACGTAAGACTGATCGCCGCCCAAACGAGGGATTTTACAACACAACTTTAGGGACTATTTTACTAGTTAAGTAATTGTAGGGGTTATTTTACACGCCCTTTCAAACATACAAGGCTATTACGTATCTTGCTATATAGAAAATTGCGCAATGATAGAAAAAAATACTGTCTTATGTATCCTATTTATTAGTCACCATTCGTTTTTGAGCTAAATTGATGGAAATAAATTAAAAAACAACAGATCTTTCCTCTTTATAATATTACCCCCTTATTCATTATAACGCAAACAGTCTAATAAACCTGTTTGCACTATAACACTGCTTTGTCTCGTTCTTTCTTGGTGCTGTTATCATTTGACAGAAAGTGACAAAACAGTGTAATAGTTAAAATAAATTTATTAGACTGCTTGAGTCATTATGAATAAGGGGGTTAGTATGGAAAGACAACAGTTTTGCCGAAGTTACTATATTTAGTCTAAAACCACCTTAAGTTGTTGGACACAGTTTTTGGTTCTTTTTTGTTTGCAAGAAAGTTGTGCTTACTTTTAAGAAAGTTAGATCTAAATTACTTATCAAGTTTTTCTGAATAAATTGCGAAGTTATTTTAACTAGTTAACCGTTCATTTTCATGAACAAAAACTAGACTTTTTAAACCGAAAGCTGTTATAAAATTGAAAATAATTTAGTTTACATATTTATGGACATTGAAATATATGTGTCTTAATTACTATAGTGACACAACTCATGATCTCGCAAGATAGTTTCAACTCTTGATACGTCATTTTTATCTTATTCCAGCATTCTCCATCTATAGTGAATTGCTAGCAATATGATCACACAGTCCAAGGTTAGTAGCCCGAAAAGTGAGCCAAGTGGGATTCAGCCTAGAAAATGTTTCTAAGAAAGCCAGTTTCTTTTGAATTATGTCAACTATGAAAACGCCTTGCATCAACATGCAAGCAAGCTAAGAAAATCCCGTCCATTGTATCCGAACGTCACAAAAGAAATCGTTACCCGCATTGTCAGATGTCCATTACTGGGTCTGTGCGGAATCCTGCATGCACATAATAAACAAACCTTTGAATGGGCGCCGTGTTTCGCAAGAAATCCGAGGCAATCCAACTCGCTGAATAAAACCTACATGGGCTAGAAATAGGGTTTAAAGTCGCGTTTGGACACATAGCTGCGCAGAGAATTGTAAAGACGCCTTAGGTAAATATTCACCCAATACAAGGTCTGGTTTCTTTAGGATTATTGTAGTGTGGATGGCTCGTTCAAGCTGCTGTTTCGTAGAGAGAGACGAGGAAGAAGCACGTTAAGAAAACTTGCAATATCCATTTTCATACAGCAGTAAAGCACCAAAGCGTGATGTTAAGAAAACTCGTACACACATACGAGTATATACAATCTACTCAAAACACTGGCTGGAAGTAGGAAAAAGAAAAATACAACGTCACGGCCGTGGCTCGCGCGCTTCAATTGTTTTCATATTTTTTCGTGTGTAAATTCGAATAATAATGTCATGCTACGATTTAAAAAAAATCTTTTAAATTTTCTATTATTTTCTCAGTAGCAAGTCTTTTTGGTAAGGCAATCGGAAGAAGTAATTTACAACTACATTGGCTCTTGCGCGAACTCATATTAAAACATATTTTTAGGGTTGTGCATACTACGCACATTAGGGCGAGCCTTTGAATTACCGACACTCTGCTGCTGAGCTATGATCTTGAAGTATACCTCACGTCCACGAGTACGTTTATCGTTACCTTATTTTAAATATATGAATCACAAACCACCCTATTTTTAACCGACTTCAAAAAAGAAGGAGGTTATCAATTCGACTGTATGTTTTTTTTTGTATCTAATATGTTACCTCATATCTCAGTATTTGTCCGACCGATTCGATTTTATTTTCGCCTACTTAGAGGGTATACCTTTTGGTTTGTCCATTGTTGCCAATTTCGGATCTGATGATGAGATCTTGGTGCAATCGAGGGAAACCTTTAAATTTTAAAGAAACATACAGTGTTTTTTTACCAGAATCTTAATGTTGACATGTTGTTACGTCTGATAATCATCATCTTGTGGGGCTGAGCTGATGGTGGAACTCCTTAACACTTAGGAGTTCAGTAACTATAATGACAGAACTTATGATAGTTAGTTTGTAGCTTCCTTTAAGGAACAGAGCCATAAGGTGCAACTTCACTCCCCCCCTTTCCTGTAATTTCTTAAAATGAAGACATAAAATTACGACTTTTAAAAAGTACGAGTTAAAATCCAAAAAGAAATTGTTAGCCTAGAATAGATTCCTATCCTTTTAATCTCAGCCAAGAGTTTATTTAAGACTTTTTAGTGCATTGTGGTTTTGAAGTCATTTTTTTTAAGTTAATTTTATTAATCTTCTGATACTGATATATTTTAGAGCCAACCTTTTCGATTTTACCACAAGTGTCATTACATTAGAATACCAGAAAATTACCTGTCGCTGTAAAAAGGTTTGAATCATAAAGTTATAACAAACGTTGAAAAGCACAAAATATCACTCCATTTTCGGTTTAAATGAACATTTTCAGGTGTGTTGCAATATGTTGTGTCACATCAATCGCGTATTGTTTTGTTAGTAATTACAATCCAACTAGAAATTATTAATACATTTAAGATATTACTCAGCAAATTTCATTTTCAATTTCATGTGAAACAAATATTCAAACCAATTAATAGTATTTGAATTTGTTAAGTTTGTGACTAAATATTGCACTAGCCAGTGGTTACGTAAATTCTGCATTGAAAATAGAATGTTCTCTTTCATACGTTCATGATATTTTATTTATGCACCGTTTACACAAGGGAAGCACAGTCGACGTAAAATATTGCACCCATATTCGCACGTGCTCTCGATATTACTAATAATTTATTCACGCCCGATACTTGCGATGCAGAGCAGAAAAATTGCCAAGACTTGGGTTGAATTTTGTTACTTTTAAATTATTCTAAGGTCATCGCTCGTCTCTGCCAGTTTCGTTTACTAACAGAGACAGAATGATAAAATTTAATTCGAAACAGTATCATAAAATTTAATTCTACATTGAGCTTAAAATGTCTTGCTTAAGTGTGCTCATTTTTTTTTACCTGTATTGTTTTCTATGATTCGTTTTGAAGATTGGCAAGAGTGATTTTTTTCGGACCTTCGCAAATATACCTATTCAATATTATAATATAAAACAAGAACTTCAATAAAAATAATTGTAAACAATATTGAAAACCAGCCGCTGAAAACCAGCGCTAGGGCGTTTCGGGGGTCTGGCATATGCTGAGTGAGATTCTCTTGATTGAAACATTACAGACACACAACGGACACTTGTAGTTTTAATTGTTGTTTTTTTTTAATTCCTCTGTTTGGTGTTTTTGTATTTTGTGTGTTTATTTTATTTTATGAGTAAGTGTTGTCCTTAATCAATAAATGAATTGTATTTCTTTCTTTCTCTATCTATGATTAATTAAATGCATAGTAAATTAAATGGCAGCACACGTTACCGTTTTTCGTTTATAAGCATTATCCATCGAAGGAATTCCTTAAAATGATTCTCAGGATTTTACTATAGCGTCCTATTATCATAAGAGACTCGATGATCAATCGTACAATCCGGCTAGAAATCGACATCTTTTCATGAACGATTAGAAAACTTCAAGAAAAATAAATACTAAATAATAATATTTCAATTTGATGTCGTTTTTTCTACGACAGCCAAATGAGGACAGTTCGAGTATTAACACGATAATGATAATCTGATTTAATGGTTCAATGACCATTAAATCAGACTATTAAAATCTACAAATTGTGTTCTATTCATATTTTCTTAACGATGTATACATATTTTATTATAACGATATAAACCACATTTTGTCTGAAAATATCTCAAATGTTAACAGGAACAATAACAATGTTAATTTAAAAAAAAAAACATTTTTTTGATAAAATGATTACCGAACCAACACTCATTCCCAAATCTATTCATAAAAAATACCTTCTATTTTGAGGTTATTTTAAAGAAAGGAATACCATTTTAATTTAATCGTAAACATAAACCATGAATTTTCGTAAATATAATATCGCATCTTAAATTATATCTGCTGTGTAGATAATAAAACCTACCCATCATAAAGGGTAATAATTTTGGTGTTAAATGAATGTTACGAAACTCTGTTTAACTCAAATGGCTTGAACTAACACTCCCCGTAAATTAGTCCCTCCCTTCACATGTTAGATATCTCAGGAAGTTAATATTTAATACCTACCCTCCCTTACACCACAACTGCGCGTTCAAATAATTCTTTGTTTCATTGTTCAGCGCTCAGTAATCAAAATTTAAATTTATCTTTTTACTTAGGTTCCCGTGTAGGTGTACTAATAAGCAAGTGTTGCAATCTATGGGGAAAGCCTTTGTTTAGTAGTGGGCGTCCTGTGGCTAATAATAATACGAGTAGAGTTAATATTTATAAAGATACCATCTTGTTATTTTGATTTTGCTTTGACTCTGTAATGCTTTGTCTCGAGTTGTCTCGTTATCCATGAAACGACTTTCATAGACAACGTCATAGTTTATGACTTGCAAATAATAGCTCCTATTTATACGGAACACTGCATCGTGCGTATAAAATTGTATTTGCCATTTTTGAAATCCTTTAAAAAGTTTATTGTGCGTATTAACGGGTTACATTTATAGCGGAGGTGGTATATGCATGGGCGAGTTTAATTGCTCATGCTAGCTTTGTGACTTCGTTCTGATTAAAAATGTTAAAAGTTTGACTAATTCTCAGAGGTTTTTGTTTTATTTATTTCTGTTCGGAAGTGTTATTCTATTCTCGTGAACTTTGCAATTATTTGTTATAGCTTACGACCTTGCAAAAGGAATTTAATTGCAGTCATTATTTTTTGAATTCCTTGTGTAACCTTGACGACCTCTGTGGTGTAGTGACTAAGCACGCTGGGTTTCAAGGCGCGAGGTCCCGGGTTCGATTCCCAGCCGGGTATAGAAATCAAAATTTACAATATTGTCTCGGGTTGGGGTGTTGTGATACTTAACTAAATGAGTAAATGTAGTAATAATTTAGTATTATAATAATTTTAATTTCAGTATTAACACTACACAATCTTTGATAATGGAGTCACCCTTTAGGCATATAAAGTGTATGCCTGTGTTAGGTGAAACCACTCTTCCCTTAGATAAATTATATATAATGTAGGAACGCTATTCAATTATAAATATTTAACAAATTGAAGAAAAAAAAATCATGTGACATGAGAGTTTTACTTAATAATTCATATGTATGTGTTTCTCTGGAATTATGTACGTATATATGTGAAGATTTAAAAATGAATATTTATTTTGGTCGTCTAGTTGTTTAAACCAAAGCAGATGTAATTGTGTTTTTTCGTGTTAAGGGTTAACAGGTTTTTCCTAAACCAAGTTCTCACAACAGCCAACCCATGTTCTGCATTACCCCTTACATCATCCCAAGTTCGACCAGTGAATATAATAGACATATCATGAGCATAGAATAAGATTTTAGTGTTTGGATTTTCCATATTGCACATATCATTTATATACATCAGGAATAATGTAGGGCCTAGTACACTTCCCTGGGAAACACCGTATGAGCTCTAATATATTTATTTATAAAATAACCCAACAAAATCACAACACACTTAATTTTTAAAAAAACTTCCTTAGATGTTTGTATCTTATTTAGTTTTATACTTTCATCGAAAGCAGCTTAAAATTATAAGGAAGATACATAAAAAATATCGTTTCAATATTATTGCCATATCTTTTTCTATTGTGGTGTACAACAATTTGTCGGCAACAATCTATATAAATAACTTTTTATTCGCTGAATAGATCGGTACGGGGCTCGTGGGATTTGCAACTTTGTATTGAACCGTAATATAGGCAACATTCTGAATTGTTTTAATTATTCCGAAATAAAAATTTCATATCACATAAACGTATGTTCGGAGCAATATATATTTTTAAATAAAATTATATGTTTTTCTTTTTATTTATTTAGCACGGGTTCGCTATTGACTCCAGTCCAAGCCTAGTGCGACTAAGATGAAGTCGAAGATGAAACGAGCTCGCCCAGAAGAAGCATGTTCACTCGAACTTTGAAAAGTATCGGATTGTAATCCCTAGGAAACACCGAGTACCTATGCGACAGGCTAAAGGTTTTAGCAAATATATCCACCCAGCACGGGAACGACGACGTATTGACTTGAGGCGTTCATTATTCTTTGTATGGAACTTTGGAAACATCTCTCGGTCTTCATTAATAAGATGGACCGGTTTCTTAACAACTACTTTAGATTTGTATTTGGTTTTCGCAAATATTATCATATTTCTCAGTTTCGCACCCAGATTAGCTGGCTTCCCATACGGCAGCGTAGACACATTTAAACACGTTGCATGTTGTACCATTCTTTTCAATCCCAATTCTCCGTCGTATCTTAAATACAAATCTCGTACTTCCATACTTCTCATGATCGGTCCCTACGCTTCAGTAGCTCCCTCCAACAGTTCACTTCGCGTCACTCTTCTGGCTTCATGTCCAAATCATTAACCCTCACAACCAATATGTAATTGCCTCACAGACACTGTACAAGCATCCACCTTCAAATTCCCTTTCAAGAATGCCTTGCATTTCTTCCTTGCAAGGAAGAAATGATCGCCTTGTCTCACTCTCTCGTTTTACATGTTTACCATTTATATTACTATTATGTGTAAGTTTTTGTTTAAAATTCCAGTTTATGTATTAATGTATGCGGTAGTTATGTATTAAGTCGTATGTATATCTATTAATTATTAAATGTCTTTTGCATTTTTCATCGTCAGGCTCTTTTTGTGTACCTTTATCACTTTTTTCACGCTGCCTGTATTTTCTTTTTACAGACCTTTGTTTGACTGGTAGAGATAGTTTTTAGCATTTAGTCCGCCATATGTACCTTTTGTTTGTGCATGAAGTGTTTTTTATACATAAATTCAAATATAAAACGAGTGTTTTCTGCTATTTTCTTTTCTCCAATTTGAAACAGCAATGTTATCTTTTCTCATGTGACTATTAGTCCAGGGTTTGCCCCTATCGGGCAATAAAAAAGACGTACTGCCGTTATCTTCAAGTATCCCACATTTACGAGTCTCTTCAATAAACATGTATGGTCTGGAGAACTGGTGTTTGAGCCTTTAAGAGTCGGGTAGTAAATCTGTAAGCACTACATTACAATACCATTACAGTTTCCATTTCCTATCACGTTCAAGATACGAAGTGACCGTTTAGTGTTAGGTAAATTGAATTAAGAACAAGTACATACATTCAAATCTTTTTTAGCTGCATTTTATTGACAACATGTTTTGTTAAGTAAACATATGTTTACGCTTATATTATCACGAATATTTCGTGTCATGAACGTGATAGAGTATCTACAAGTTGAAAATCAGCGTAGTGGTGTGCGTTCCGCTGCTACGACTTATGCTGAGCCTTTTCGACTCGAGTCAAGAGATAGTTTTGTTTTTTGCATGTATTTTTCAATATCCTTTTTTCGGCCCACTAAAAGTATTTCCTTTCTTTTCTTTCTCTCTAGGTTTTCGCGATATTATGTAAGCTAGAGCAAAATCAAATATCCAAAGACATCATTAAGGATATTTTTGCAAAATCTTGCTATGAATTGAATCTCGTCCTACTATACTAAACAACAAGGTTATTGACTTATTATCGACCCTTTTCCATTTATGTGAGATAATCACCTTGAATACAAGGTCTTACAGTTCATCCCCTAATTAACTTTATTATGCTAATGTCAATGAGTCAGGCTCTATTATGTAGACAGTAAAGTCCAAAACAACACAAGCGTTCGTCCATGAATTAAGAAAGCGATCGTATGAACAGTTTGCCTTGAGACTCTACTGTTTTAAAAGTTGTGCGTGTTTCCGACACTAGGTGTCTTTTTCGCCCTCATTGGGAAGTTAGTTTGAGTAAGCAAGACGAGTAGAGTTGTATTTGTAAGATATCGTTTTCTAGTGTACAGCCTCAGTGCCGATGTGTTCGGCATTCGGCTTTCGGCTAATATACCGTGATACGTGATCTTTGCGTGAATCGACTTATTTATGTATGCTTATCTCGATAGAATACGAACAAAATGTTGAGTTTGCACTTATTCTCGAAAAAAAGGTCAAATCGTGTATTGCTGTTACAAGTACCTTCAATATTGACTTCTTGAACATTTATTCAAACAAATTGGTATTATTTAACCTCGGCAGGGGTTTCCTTATTTCTAGACGCTTGAAAAGATATGACGTTGGTATTTATAAATAGGTGTAAACTGTTTTATCGATATCCAAAGAACGACCAAACAATGTTTGGGGTTGTTCCTTAGTAGAATTCTATGTTACTATGTAACTAGGCGATATAACTGATGGGCGGGCGGACAGACCGACGTAAGACTGATCGCCGCCCAAACGAGGGATTTTACAACACAACTTTAGGGACTATTTACTAGTTAAGTAATTGTAAGGGTTATTTTACACGCCCTTTCAAACATACAAGGATATTACGTATCTTGCAGCATAGAAAATTGCGCATTGGTAAAAAAATACTGTCTTATGTACCCTGTTTATAAGTCACTATTCGGTTTTGAGCCAAATTGATTCAAATAAATAAACAAAAAACAACAGATTTTTCCTCTTTATAATATTACCCCCTTATTCCTAAAACGCAAACAGTCTAATCAACCTGTTTTAACTATTACACTGTTTTGTCTAGTTTGGCGCTGTCATCATTTGACAGAGAAATATTCGTCGAACAAAATACAATATGGCCACTTTGAAAACGTCACCTAATTGTCAGCAATCATAGGTACCTGTCATTTTTGAAAATATGTCGCATTATAATTTATCAGTCTGATAAGTTTTATCTGACCATTGAACAATTGGCCCTTAGTCTAAAACCACCTTAAGGTGGACACAGTTTTTGGTTCTTACCACGAATGACTAACCTTTTTGTTTGCAAGAAAGTTGTGCCAACTTTTAAGAAAGTTAGATTTAAATTACTTATCAAGTTTTTCTGAATAAATTGCAAAGTTATTTTAACTAGTTAACCGTCCATTTTCATGAACAAAAACAAGACTTTTTAAACCGAAAGCTGTTATAAAATTGAAATATAATTTAAGGACCATTAGTTTACATATTTATGGACATTGAAATAAATGTGTCTTAATTACTATAGTGACACAACCCGTAACCTCGCAAGGTAGTTTCAACTCTTGATACGTCATTTTTTATATTATTCCAGCATGCTCCATCTATAGTGAATTGCTAGCAATATGATCACACAGTCCAAGGTTAGTAGCCCGAAAAGTGAGCCAAGTGGGATTCAGCCTAGAAAATGTTTCTAAGAAAGCCAGTTTCTTTTGAATTATGTCAACTATGAAAACGCCTTGCATCAACATGCAAGCAAGCTAAGAAAATCCCGTCCATTGTATCCCAACATCACAAAAGAAATCGTTACCCGCATTGTCAGATGTCCATTACTGGGTCTGTGCGGAATCCCGCATGCACATAATAAACAAACCTTTGAATGGGCGCCGTGTTTCGCAAGAAATCCAAGGTATTCTAACTCGCTGAATAAAACCTACATGGGCTAGAAATAGGGTTTAAAGTCGCGGAGAATGCCTTAGGTAAATATTCACTCAATACAAAGTCTGGTTTCTTTAGGATTATTGTAGTGTGGATGGCTCGTTCAAGCTGCTGTTTCGTAGAGAGAGACGAGGAAGAAGCACGTTAAGAAAACTTGCAATATCCATTTTCATACAGCAGTAAAGCACCAAAGCGTGATGTTAAGAAAACTCGTACACACATACGAGTATATACAATCTACTCAAAACACTGGCTGGAAGTAGGAAAAAGAAAAATACAACGTCACGGCCGTGGCTCGCGCGCTTCAATTGTTTTCATATTTTTTCGTGTGTAAATTCGAATAATAATGTCATGCTACGATTTAAAAAAAATCTTTTAAATTTTCTATTATTTTCTCAGTAGCAAGTCTTTTTGGTAAGGCAATCGGAAGAAGTAATTTACAACTACATTGGCTCTTGCGCGAACTCATATTAAAACATATTTTTAGGGTTGTGCATACTACGCACATTAGGGCGAGCCTTTGAATTACCGACACTCTGCTGCTGAGCTATGATCTTGAAGTATACCTCACGTCCACGAGTACGTTTATCGTTACCTTATTTTAAATATATGAATCACAAACCACCCTATTTTTAACCGACTTCAAAAAAGAAGGAGGTTATCAATTCGACTGTATGTTTTTTTTTGTATCTAATATGTTACCTCATATCTCAGTATTTGTCCGACCGATTCGATTTTATTTTCGCCTACTTAGAGGGTATACCTTTTGGTTTGTCCATTGTTGCCAATTTCGGATCTGATGATGAGATCTTGGTGCAATCGAGGGAAACCTTTAAATTTTAAAGAAACATACAGTGTTTTTTTACCAGAATCTTAATGTTGACATGTTGTTACGTCTGATAATCATCATCTTGTGGGGCTGAGCTGATGGTGGAACTCCTTAACACTTAGGAGTTCAGTAACTATAATGACAGAACTTATGATAGTTAGTTTGTAGCTTCCTTTAAGGAACAGAGCCATAAGGTGCAACTTCACTCCCCCCCTTTCCTGTAATTTCTTAAAATGAAGACATAAAATTACGACTTTTAAAAAGTACGAGTTAAAATCCAAAAAGAAATTGTTAGCCTAGAATAGATTCCTATCCTTTTAATCTCAGCCAAGAGTTTATTTAAGACTTTTTAGTGCATTGTGGTTTTGAAGTCATTTTTTTTAAGTTAATTTTATTAATCTTCTGATACTGATATATTTTAGAGCCAACCTTTTCGATTTTACCACAAGTGTCATTACATTAGAATACCAGAAAATTACCTGTCGCTGTAAAAAGGTTTGAATCATAAAGTTATAACAAACGTTGAAAAGCACAAAATATCACTCCATTTTCGGTTTAAATGAACATTTTCAGGTGTGTTGCAATATGTTGTGTCACATCAATCGCGTATTGTTTTGTTAGTAATTACAATCCAACTAGAAATTATTAATACATTTAAGATATTACTCAGCAAATTTCATTTTCAATTTCATGTGAAACAAATATTCAAACCAATTAATAGTATTTGAATTTGTTAAGTTTGTGACTAAATATTGCACTAGCCAGTGGTTACGTAAATTCTGCATTGAAAATAGAATGTTCTCTTTCATACGTTCATGATATTTTATTTATGCACCGTTTACACAAGGGTAGCACAGTCGACGTAAAATATTGCACCCATATTCGCACGTGCTCTCGATATTACTAATAATTTATTCACGCCCGATACTTGCGATGCAGAGCAGAAAAATTGCCAAGACTTGGGTTGAATTTTGTTACTTTTAAATTATTCTAAGGTCATCGCTCGTCTCTGCCAGTTTCGTTTACTAACAGAGACAGAATGATAAAATTTAATTCGAAACAGTATCATAAAATTTAATTCTACATTGAGCTTAAAATGTCTTGCTTAAGTGTGCTCATTTTTTTTTACCTGTATTGTTTTCTATGATTCGTTTTGAAGATTGGCAAGAGTGATTTTTTTCGGACCTTCGCAAATATACCTATTCAATATTATAATATAAAACAAGAACTTCAATAAAAATAATTGTAAACAATATTGAAAACCAGCCGCTGAAAACCAGCGCTAGGGCGTTTCGGGGGTCTGGCATATGCTGAGTGAGATTCTCTTGATTGAAACATTACAGACACACAACGGACACTTGTAGTTTTAATTGTTGTTTTTTTTTAATTCCTCTGTTTGGTGTTTTTGTATTTTGTGTGTTTATTTTATTTTATGAGTAAGTGTTGTCCTTAATCAATAAATGAATTGTATTTCTTTCTTTCTCTATCTATGATTAATTAAATGCATAGTAAATTAAATGGCAGCACACGTTACCGTTTTTCGTTTATAAGCATTATCCATCGAAGGAATTCCTTAAAATGATTCTCAGGATTTTACTATAGCGTCCTATTATCATAAGAGACTCGATGATCAATCGTACAATCCGGCTAGAAATCGACATCTTTTCATGAACGATTAGAAAACTTCAAGAAAAATAAATACTAAATAATAATATTTCAATTTGATGTCGTTTTTTCTACGACAGCCAAATGAGGACAGTTCGAGTATTAACACGATAATGATAATCTGATTTAATGGTTCAATGACCATTAAATCAGACTATTAAAATCTACAAATTGTGTTCTATTCATATTTTCTTAACGATGTATACATATTTTATTATAACGATATAAACCACATTTTGTCTGAAAATATCTCAAATGTTAACAGGAACAATAACAATGTTAATTTAAAAAAAAAAAACATTTTTTTGATAAAATGATTACCGAACCAACACTCATTCCCAAATCTATTCATAAAAAATACCTTCTATTTTGAGGTTATTTTAAAGAAAGGAATACCATTTTAATTTAATCGTAAACATAAACCATGAATTTTCGTAAATATAATATCGCATCTTAAATTATATCTGCTGTGTAGATAATAAAACCTACCCATCATAAAGGGTAATAATTTTGGTGTTAAATGAATGTTACGAAACTCTGTTTAACTCAAATGGCTTGAACTAACACTCCCCGTAAATTAGTCCCTCCCTTCACATGTTAGATATCTCAGGAAGTTAATATTTAATACCTACCCTCCCTTACACCACAACTGCGCGTTCAAATAATTCTTTGTTTCATTGTTCAGCGCTCAGTAATCAAAATTTAAATTTATCTTTTTACTTAGGTTCCCGTGTAGGTGTACTAATAAGCAAGTGTTGCAATCTATGGGGAAAGCCTTTGTTTAGTAGTGGGCGTCCTGTGGCTAATAATAATACGAGTAGAGTTAATATTTATAAAGATACCATCTTGTTATTTTGATTTTGCTTTGACTCTGTAATGCTTTGTCTCGAGTTGTCTCGTTATCCATGAAACGACTTTCATAGACAACGTCATAGTTTATGACTTGCAAATAATAGCTCCTATTTATACGGAACACTGCATCGTGCGTATAAAATTGTATTTGCCATTTTTGAAATCCTTTAAAAAGTTTATTGTGCGTATTAACGGGTTACATTTATAGCGGAGGTGGTATATGCATGGGCGAGTTTAATTGCTCATGCTAGCTTTGTGACTTCGTTCTGATTAAAAATGTTAAAAGTTTGACTAATTCTCAGAGGTTTTTGTTTTATTTATTTCTGTTCGGAAGTGTTATTCTATTCTCGTGAACTTTGCAATTATTTGTTATAGCTTACGACCTTGCAAAAGGAATTTAATTGCAGTCATTATTTTTTGAATTCCTTGTGTAACCTTGACGACCTCTGTGGTGTAGTGACTAAGCACGCTGGGTTTCAAGGCGCGAGGTCCCGGGTTCGATTCCCAGCCGGGTATAGAAATCAAAATTTACAATATTGTCTCGGGTTGGGGTGTTGTGATACTTAACTAAATGAGTAAATGTAGTAATAATTTAGTATTATAATAATTTTAATTTCAGTATTAACACTACACAATCTTTGATAATGGAGTCACCCTTTAGGCATATAAAGTGTATGCCTGTGTTAGGTGAAACCACTCTTCCCTTAGATAAATTATATATAATGTAGGAACGCTATTCAATTATAAATATTTAACAAATTGAAGAAAAAAAAATCATGTGACATGAGAGTTTTACTTAATAATTCATATGTATGTGTTTCTCTGGAATTATGTACGTATATATGTGAAGATTTAAAAATGAATATTTATTTTGGTCGTCTAGTTGTTTAAACCAAAGCAGATGTAATTGTGTTTTTTCGTGTTAAGGGTTAACAGGTTTTTCCTAAACCAAGTTCTCACAACAGCCAACCCATGTTCTGCATTACCCCTTACATCATCCCAAGTTCGACCAGTGAATATAATAGACATATCATGAGCATAGAATAAGATTTTAGTGTTTGGATTTTCCATATTGCACATATCATTTATATACATCAGGAATAATGTAGGGCCTAGTACACTTCCCTGGGAAACACCGTATGAGCTCTAATATATTTATTTATAAAATAACCCAACAAAATCACAACACACTTAATTTTTAAAAAAACTTCCTTAGATGTTTGTATCTTATTTAGTTTTATACTTTCATCGAAAGCAGCTTAAAATTATAAGGAAGATACATAAAAAATATCGTTTCAATATTATTGCCATATCTTTTTCTATTGTGGTGTACAACAATTTGTCGGCAACAATCTATATAAATAACTTTTTATTCGCTGAATAGATCGGTACGGGGCTCGTGGGATTTGCAACTTTGTATTGAACCGTAATATAGGCAACATTCTGAATTGTTTTAATTATTCCGAAATAAAAATTTCATATCACATAAACGTATGTTCGGAGCAATATATATTTTTAAATAAAATTATATGTTTTTCTTTTTATTTATTTAGCACGGGTTCGCTATTGACTCCAGTCCAAGCCTAGTGCGACTAAGATGAAGTCGAAGATGAAACGAGCTCGCCCAGAAGAAGCATGTTCACTCGAACTTTGAAAAGTATCGGATTGTAATCCCTAGGAAACACCGAGTACCTATGCGACAGGCTAAAGGTTTTAGCAAATATATCCACCCAGCACGGGAACGACGACGTATTGACTTGAGGCGTTCATTATTCTTTGTATGGAACTTTGGAAACATCTCTCGGTCTTCATTAATAAGATGGACCGGTTTCTTAACAACTACTTTAGATTTGTATTTGGTTTTCGCAAATATTATCATATTTCTCAGTTTCGCACCCAGATTAGCTGGCTTCCCATACGGCAGCGTAGACACATTTAAACACGTTGCATGTTGTACCATTCTTTTCAATCCCAATTCTCCGTCGTATCTTAAATACAAATCTCGTACTTCCATACTTCTCATGATCGGTCCCTACGCTTCAGTAGCTCCCTCCAACAGTTCACTTCGCGTCACTCTTCTGGCTTCATGTCCAAATCATTAACCCTCACAACCAATATGTAATTGCCTCACAGACACTGTACAAGCATCCACCTTCAAATTCCCTTTCAAGAATGCCTTGCATTTCTTCCTTGCAAGGAAGAAATGATCGCCTTGTCTCACTCTCTCGTTTTACATGTTTACCATTTATATTACTATTATGTGTAAGTTTTTGTTTAAAATTCCAGTTTATGTATTAATGTATGCGGTAGTTATGTATTAAGTCGTATGTATATCTATTAATTATTAAATGTCTTTTGCATTTTTCATCGTCAGGCTCTTTTTGTGTACCTTTATCACTTTTTTCACGCTGCCTGTATTTTCTTTTTACAGACCTTTGTTTGACTGGTAGAGATAGTTTTTAGCATTTAGTCCGCCATATGTACCTTTTGTTTGTGCATGAAGTGTTTTTTATACATAAATTCAAATATAAAACGAGTGTTTTCTGCTATTTTCTTTTCTCCAATTTGAAACAGCAATGTTATCTTTTCTCATGTGACTATTAGTCCAGGGTTTGCCCCTATCGGGCAATAAAAAAGACGTACTGCCGTTATCTTCAAGTATCCCACATTTACGAGTCTCTTCAATAAACATGTATGGTCTGGAGAACTGGTGTTTGAGCCTTTAAGAGTCGGGTAGTAAATCTGTAAGCACTACATTACAATACCATTACAGTTTCCATTTCCTATCACGTTCAAGATACGAAGTGACCGTTTAGTGTTAGGTAAATTGAATTAAGAACAAGTACATACATTCAAATCTTTTTTAGCTGCATTTTATTGACAACATGTTTTGTTAAGTAAACATATGTTTACGCTTATATTATCACGAATATTTCGTGTCATGAACGTGATAGAGTATCTACAAGTTGAAAATCAGCGTAGTGGTGTGCGTTCCGCTGCTACGACTTATGCTGAGCCTTTTCGACTCGAGTCAAGAGATAGTTTTGTTTTTTGCATGTATTTTTCAATATCCTTTTTTCGGCCCACTAAAAGTATTTCCTTTCTTTTCTTTCTCTCTAGGTTTTCGCGATATTATGTAAGCTAGAGCAAAATCAAATATCCAAAGACATCATTAAGGATATTTTTGCAAAATCTTGCTATGAATTGAATCTCGTCCTACTATACTAAACAACAAGGTTATTGACTTATTATCGACCCTTTTCCATTTATGTGAGATAATCACCTTGAATACAAGGTCTTACAGTTCATCCCCTAATTAACTTTATTATGCTAATGTCAATGAGTCAGGCTCTATTATGTAGACAGTAAAGTCCAAAACAACACAAGCGTTCGTCCATGAATTAAGAAAGCGATCGTATGAACAGTTTGCCTTGAGACTCTACTGTTTTAAAAGTTGTGCGTGTTTCCGACACTAGGTGTCTTTTTCGCCCTCATTGGGAAGTTAGTTTGAGTAAGCAAGACGAGTAGAGTTGTATTTGTAAGATATCGTTTTCTAGTGTACAGCCTCAGTGCCGATGTGTTCGGCATTCGGCTTTCGGCTAATATACCGTGATACGTGATCTTTGCGTGAATCGACTTATTTATGTATGCTTATCTCGATAGAATACGAACAAAATGTTGAGTTTGCACTTATTCTCGAAAAAAAGGTCAAATCGTGTATTGCTGTTACAAGTACCTTCAATATTGACTTCTTGAACATTTATTCAAACAAATTGGTATTATTTAACCTCGGCAGGGGTTTCCTTATTTCTAGACGCTTGAAAAGATATGACGTTGGTATTTATAAATAGGTGTAAACTGTTTTATCGATATCCAAAGAACGACCAAACAATGTTTGGGGTTGTTCCTAAGTAGAATTCTATGTTACTATGTAACTAGGCGATATAACTGATGGGCGGGCGGACAGACCGACGTAAGACTGATCGCCGCCCAAACGAGGGATTTTACAACACAACTTTAGGGACTATTTACTAGTTAAGTAATTGTAAGGGTTATTTTACACGCCCTTTCAAACATACAAGGATATTACGTATCTTGCAGCATAGAAAATTGCGCAATGGTAAAAAAATACTGTCTTATGTACCCTGTTTATAAGTCACTATTCGGTTTTGAGCCAAATTGATTCAAATAAATAAACAAAAAACAACAGATTTTTCCTCTTTATAATATTACCCCCTTATTCCTAAAACGCAAACAGTCTAATCAACCTGTTTTAACTATTACACTGTTTTGTCTAGTTTGGCGCTGTCATCATTTGACAGAGAAATATTCGTCGAACAAAATACAATATGGCCACTTTGAAAACGTCACCTAATTGTCAGCAATCATAGGTACCTGTCATTTTTGAAAATATGTCGCATTATAATTTATCAGTCTGATAAGTTTTATCTGACCATTGAACAATTGGCCCTTAGTCTAAAACCACCTTAAGGTGGACACAGTTTTTGGTTCTTACCACGAATGACTAACCTTTTTGTTTGCAAGAAAGTTGTGCCAACTTTTAAGAAAGTTAGATTTAAATTACTTATCAAGTTTTTCTGAATAAATTGCAAAGTTATTTTAACTAGTTAACCGTCCATTTTCATAAACAAAAACAAGACTTTTTAAACCGAAAGCTGTTATAAAATTGAAATATAATTTAAGGACCATTAGTTTACATATTTATGGACATTGAAATAAATGTGTCTTAATTACTATAGTGACACAACCCGTAACCTCGCAAGGTAGTTTCAACTCTTGATACGTCATTTTTTATATTATTCCAGCATGCTCCATCTATAGTAAACTGCTAGCAATATGATTATACAGTCCAAGGTAAGTAGCCCGAAAAGTGAACCAAGTGGGATTCAGCCTAGAAAATGTTTCTAAGAAAGCCAGTTTCTTTTGAATTATGTCAACTATGAAAACGCCTTGCATCAACATGCAAGCAAGCTAAGAAAATCCCGTCCATTGTATCCCAACATCACAAAAGAAATCGTTACCCGCATTGTCAGATGTCCATTACTGGGTCTGTGCGGAATCCCGCATGCACATAATAAACAAACCTTTGAATGGGCGCCGTGTTTCGCAAGAAATCCGAGGCAATCCAACTCGCTGAATAAAACCTACATGGGCTAGAAATAGGGTTTAAAGTCGCGTTTGGACACATAGCTGCGCAGAGAATTGTAAAGACGCCTTAGGTAAATATTCACCCAATACAAGGTCTGGTTTCTTTAGGATTATTGTAGTGTGGATGGCTCGTTCAAGCTGCTGTTTCGTAGAGAGAGACGAGGAAGAAGCACGTTAAGAAAACTTGCAATATCCATTTTCATCCAGCAGTAAAGGACCAAAGCGTGATGTTAAGAAAACTCGTAGTACACATACGAGTATATACAATGTACTCAAAACACTGGCTGGCAGTAGGAAAAAGAAAAATTCAACGTCACGGCCGTGGCTCGCGCGATTCATTGTTTTTATATTTTTTTTTGTGTGTAAATTCGAATAATAATATCAAGCCACAATTTGAAAAAAAAACATTTCTAAAATTTCTACATTTTTCTCAGTAGCAAAAGTCTGTCTGGTAGGGCAATCGGAAGAAGTAATTAACAACTAGGTACATTGACTCCTGTGCGAACTCATATGAAAACATATTTTTAAGGTTGTGCATACTATGCACATTAAGGCGAGCCTTTGGATTACCGACACTCTGCTGCTGAGCCATGATCTTGAAGTATACCTCATGTCCACGGGTACGTTTATCATTATTTATTTATTTATACTTCATTGCACAACCAAAAATTTGTACAAAAGGTGGACATAACGCCATATGGCATTCTCTACCAGTCATACCTTTGGGCTAAGCAGAAATGATTGTAGGCGTTGCGACAGAAAAAAAGAAAATGGGTAACTATTAAAAGAAAAAAAACGATAAATTTCACACATAAAAAAAAGTATACATGAAAAGCATTACCCTCTCATTACCTTCTTTTAAATACGTGAATCACAAATCACCCTATTTTTAACCGACTACAAAAAAGGAGGAGGTTATCAATTCGACTGTATGTTTTTTTGTATCTATGTTACCTCATATCTCAGTCGTTGTCCGACTGATTCGAATTTTTTTTTCGCCTGCTTAGAGGGTATACCTTCTAGTTGGTCCCATTGTTGCCAATTTCGGATCTGATGATGAGATCTTGGTGCAATCGAGGGAAACCTTTAAATTTTAAAGAAATATATAGTGTTATTTTACTAGAATTTAATGTTGACATGTTGTTCCGTCTGGCTGTTAAAAAAATTACGAGTTAGACTCTAAAAATATATTGTTTGCCTAAAATTAATTTTTAGTGTATTGTGGTTTTAAAGTCGTTTCTTTTTTAAGTTAATTTAATTGATCTTCTGACACTGATACATTTCAGAGTCAACCTTTTTGCTTTTACCGCAAAACATGTGTCATTACATTAGAATTCCAGAATATTACCTGTTGTGTTTTATTAGTTCAAAAGACGTGTATTCTTTTCAGGGTACAACTCTTGCACTTCCTGCGAGCGAAGTCTGATGCATCATTTTTGACATTTCGCGTCGACAATTTCAAATTTATGATTTTCTAATTCATCAAATATCATTTTAACTTACGTAGCTATAACTTTAATAAATCTTGAAAAATGTTTGTAGTTTTTTAAGCATCATTCAAAAATTCTTCTCAATAAATAAATATACGAAAACACCAATTTTGTCTCAGCATTTTTAGAGCGCCACCTGGTGGTTTTACATGGAACTATGTCGAGACTTCCGACACTGAATGGATAGCTTTATCAAAATGGAGATTTAAGTAAGTATATTTACTTGTTATTCTACGGCACTGTGCAATCACTTGTAAAACATATTTATTTAGTTTACACATCCAAAAAACTGACACTGTATAAAGGTTCGAATTTGAAAGTTATAACAAACGTTGAAAAGCACAAAATATCACTTCATTTTTGGTTTAAATGAACATTTTCAGGTGTGTTGCTATATGTTGTGTCACATCAATCGCGTATTGTTTTGTTAGTAACTACAATCCAACTAGAAATTATTAATACATTTAAGATATTACTCAGCAAATTTCATTTTCAATTTCATGTGATACAAATATTCAAACCAATTAATAGTATTTGAATTTGTTAAGTTTGTGACTAAATATTCCACTAGCCAGTGGTTACGTAAATTCTGCATTGAAAATAGAATGTTCTCTCTCGTACGTTCATGGTATTTTATTTATGCACCGTTTACACAAGGGTATCACAGTCGACGTAAAATATTGCACCCACATTATACTATTCGCACGTGCTCTCGATATTACTAATAATTTATTCACGCCCGATACTTGCGATGCAGAGCAGAAAAATTGCCAAGACTCGGGTTGAATTTTGTTACTTTTAAATTATTCTAAGGTCATCGCTCGTCTCTGCCAGTTTCGTTTACTAACAGAGACAGAATCATAAAATTTAATTCGAAACAGTATCATAAAATTTAATTCTACATTGAGCTTAAAATGTCTTGCTTAAGTGTGTTCATTTTTTTTTACCTGTATTGTTTTTTATGATTCGTTTTGAAGATTGGCAAGAGTGATTTTTTTCGGACCTTCACAAATATACCTATTCAATATTATAATATAAAACAAGAACTTCAATAAAAATAATTGTAAACAATATTGAAAACCAGCGCTAGGGCGTTTCGGGGGCCTGGCATATGCAGAGTGAGATTCTCTTGATTGAAACATTACAGACACACAACGGACACTTGTAGTTTTAATTAATTTTTTTTAATTCCTCTGTTTGGTGTTTTTGTATTTTGTGTGTTTATTTTATTTTATGAGTAAGTGTTGTCCTTAATCAATAAATGAATTGTATTTCTTTCTTTCTCTATCTATGATTAATAAAATGCATAGTGAATTAAATGGCAGCACACGTTACCGTTTTTCGTTTATAAGCATTATCCATGGAAAGAATTCCTTAAAATGATTCTCAGGATTTTACCATAGTGTCCTATTATCATAAGAGACTCGATGATCAATCATATAATCCAGCTAGAAATCAACATCTTTTCATGAACGATTAGAAAACTTCAAGATAAATAAATACTAAATAATATTATTTAAATTAAATGTTGTTTTTTCTACGACAGCCAAATGAGGACAGTTCGAGAATTAACACTATAATAATAATGTTGTGGTTCAATGACCACTAAATCAGACTATTAAAATCTACAAATTGTGTTCACTTCATATTTTTTTAACGATGTATACATATTTTATTATAACGATATAAACCACATTTTGTCTGAAAATATCTCAAATGTTAACAGGAACAATAACAATGTTAATTTAAAAAAAAAACATTTTTTTGATAAAATGATTACCGAACCAACACTCATTCCCAAATCTATTCATACTCGTAAAAAAATACCTACTATTTTGAGGTTATTTTAAAGAAGGGAATACCATTTTAATTTAATCGTAAACATAAACCATGAATTTTCGTAAATATAATATCGCATCTTAAATTATATCTGCTGTGTAGATAATAAAACCTACCCATCATAAAGGGTAATAATTTTGGTGTTAAATGAATGTTACGAAACTCTGTTTAACTCAAATGGCTTGAACTAACACTCCCCGTAAATTAGTCCCTCCCTTCACATGTTAGATATCTAAGGAAGTTAATATTAAATACCTACCCTCCCTTACACCACAACTGCGCGTTCAAATAATTCTTTGTTTCATTTTTCAGCGCTCAGTAATCAAAATTTAAATTTATCTTTTTACTTAGGTTCCAGTGTAGGTGTACTAATAAGCAAGTGTTGCAATCTATGGGGAAAGCCTTTGTTTAGTAGTGGGCGTCCTGTGGCTAATGATTATAAGAGTAGAGTTAATATTTATAAAGATACCATCTTGCTATTTTGATTTTGCTTTGCCTTTTCCATGAGTCAGGATACTCTGTAATGCTTTGTCTCGAGTTGTGTCGTTATCATTGAAATGACTTTCATAGACTGCATAGTTTATGACTTGCAAATAATAGCTCCTATTTATACGGAACACTGCATCGTCTGTATAAAATTGTTTTTGCCATTTTTGAAATCCTTTAAAAGTTTATTGTGCGTATTAACGGGTTACATTTATAGCGGAGGTGGTATATGGATGGGCGAGTTTAATTGCTCATGCTAGCTTTGTGACTTCGTTCTGATTAAAAATGTTAAAAGTTTGACTAATTCTCAGAGGTTTTTGTTTTATTTATTTCTGTTTGGAAGTCTGTACATATTCTATGCACGTGAACTTTGCAATTATTCGTATAGCTTAGGACTTTGCAAAAGGAATTTAGTTGCAGTCATTAATTTTTTAATACCTTGTGTAACCTTGACGACATCTGTGGTGTAGTGGCTAAGCACACTGGGTTTTAAGGCGCGCAGCTCTGAGGTTCCGGGTTCGATACCCGGCCGGGTAAATATAGAAATCAAAGTTTCTGTACAGGCGGGAAGAAGTCCCGTCTGTACAATATATAAAAGGTTAAGATGGAAACTAACTCCCTAGTGGCGTAGATATCCCTTTGCCTAAGATACTAAGTCCCTAGAGCCCTAGCCCAGCCTAACAATAGATACGTAAATATAATAAGAATGTTGTGGTAGGATAGCTGCTCCCAGGTTGCCCAGGGAAGCAGCATTAGGACGGTAGGTAGGTGGTGTGGACCCGCTGCCAGTCTGGCAGGCTCACCAGACTGATCATAGTGACGGCTAAAGGTGTCTTGGCCGCAGCGGAGAAATGAGAACCAACACGGACGGTTGATATCTAGTTTATTGCTGTTATGATACATGTATTTATAATGCTTTAATTGTATGTAAACATGTGTAGGTTTATGCTTGTGTGCTGCCGGTGTGAGTGCCGACGGTGCTTGCTGGGTCCATCGGTCAGCCGCTACGATGTAGGTCGCTGACGCCGTGGTTGTCGCAATGTACGATGCTAGCTCGTACAGTTTCAATATTGTCTTGGGTCGAGGTGATGTGATACCTGATGATGAACTAAATGAGTAAATATAGTAATAATTTAGTATTAGTATAATTTTAATTTCAGTATTAACACAACACAATCTTTGATAATGGAGTCACCCTTTAGGCATATAAAGTGTATGCCTTTGTCAGGTGAAACCACTCTTCCCTTAGATAAATTATATATAATGTACGAATGCTATTCAATTATAAATATTAAACAAATTGAAAAAAAGTAACATGTGACATGAGAGTTTTACCTAATAAATCATATGTATGTGTTTCTCTGGAAGTATGTACATATATATGTGAAGATTTAAAAATGAATATTTATTTTGGTCGTCGAGTTGTTTAAACCAAAGCAGATGTAATTGTGTTTTTTCGTGTTAAGATTGATAAAAGGTTTTTCATAAACCAGGTTGTCACAACAGCCAACCCATGTTCTGCATTACCCCTTACATCATCCCAAGTTCGACCAGTGAATATAATAGACATATCATGAGCATAGAATAAGATTTTAGTGTTTGTATTTTCTATATTGCACATATCATTTATATACATCAGGAATAATGTAGGGCCTAGTACACTTCCCTGGGAAACACCGTATGAGCTCCAATATTAATAATATTTATTTATAAAATAAACCTACAAAATCACAACACACTTAATTTTTAAAGCAAGGTAAGTCTTTCAAGTTTGCACTTAGATTTGAGGTACCTAACCCAAAGCACACGGCATACCGGCCCTCGAATCTGGACGGAAGCGTTTTTAATAAAAACCTACACAGATTTTTACGGTCGTGAGATGTAATTCTGCACCCTTTTCAACGGTCTTTGTATCTAAGGGACATTGTTTTTGTATAATTTGCTACATTACCATATCTTTTCTTGTTTATGGGTCTCTCTATAACGCGTTTGTGGTATAACTTTCGTTTGGAATTCTATCTCGTTAGGTTTGGTAGGGATTACATTTTTCATCTATTTCATCATCTATCAATACATTACGATCTATTTTGAATAAGTTTGAGACATCCACAAGTGACTCAGGGTTGGCTGTACAAACGATACTGATGCCAAAAAATATATTTGAAAAAATGAAAAAAAAACACTAAATAAATGTATTGATGCGATACAGCGATCGAGTCAAAACTACCAATACCAGGTAGGCTCTTCGTAGCTTACCGGCAACGAAGTCGTAGTTTGTAGATACGCGCTAGCTACGCGCGAGGGTGCGAGTTTCCCCATTGTTTTTAGCATTAGCATTTAAAGTTTTTTTTTTTTAAATAAGCGAAACTCATATTATCATCCCTGAGTTAGATGTCACTGACCAAAACATCAGCCTGTAGTAAGTAATAAATATAGAAAATCGTATCAGATAATATTTACCTTCTTTAATCATCTAGCAAAATCTCAAAATCATCTTTCAAAAGCACTAGCTTTTGAAAACAATGAAATCCACGAAATTGTATCAAGTTGTCTTAAGAAAGCTATGCAGGGTGTTGTTTGGGTCAGTGACGAGCGACTTAGGGGTGGTTGAGCAAACGAAACCCACAAAATCAATTTATTATTACGGTACTAGCCGAACGAGTCAAAAGTACCAACACCTAGGACTCTATATTTTGATCACTCGCATCAATATGGCGTGTGTTTTTTGAATTTAAATGTTTCATTTAGTGAAATGAAAACCGAATAAAATTCACATATGAATGTTTTCAAAAAAGACAACTCCATTTTGTAAGTACTTGTCAAACAATGTCAAAAACATGTCAATTTCATGTAATTATCGTTAATTTTCAATCGATTCTCGAACGAAAATCACTCGTTATATTGACGCAAGTCCATTCGTTTTGATTGTTTTAAGAATGTTGTGAAGAGTTTCTCTGTTATAAAACATGAATATAATTTAAAGAAAATATTTTCTTTAGAATAAGGATAACTCATAATATCATTCCTGAGTTTGATGTCACTAACCAAAATAACACCCTGTATAGTTTTACAAGTATTGTCTGACAAGTAAACTGTCATTTTTTCTCTTCTCCCGTGTTTTTACGTAACAGTCGTTATAATAACTGATAAACGTAAACCAATTTATATAAAACGAGCGGTCCTCACCGACTGTGTCCGGGCGTTTTGAGTTTGCTCCCTCCCTTCACAGCGTGATGTTTTAAGCCTACATGTTTTTACGATTCATTGATTAAGATATCTAACACGAAAATGTATTTTCCAATCGGTCCAGTAGATCCAGAAAATAGCACGTAAAAAGAAACAAAAAAAATACTTAAAGCTTTATAATATTAGTACAAATAATTCAACTGTTACCCCTTAAATCATTGCATAGACTAGAGTGAAAAAAACTACTTAAATTGATCGAGTAGGTAAGTAAATATCGGCGATAGAGACTTGCTGATCAATGAGCTCGTGCCGTACCCCAGACCAGACGGACATAATCGTTAAATATAACGTCTGACGGCTTTGCTGACAAAGAGCTTGGTGATCAAACTTGTTGATATGCGGAGCGGAGACCCAAATTAGTAATATTAATACCTCATGTAACTTAAGCCCGTAACTTGCTACTAAATTTAAATATGAGACCCAAAGACTTTGGTCCGACGAGCATTCACTACTATTGATGAATATAATTTCGCGCTGGAATCAGCTGCAATAAACCTACATTCATATTGAACCAAATATCTCTTATTATTTTTTACGTAGGTATATTTTAGCAAAGACCTTTATGAATTAACAAATAACGTGTTAATAACCAAGCGGAAAACCTGATATTAGTTTTCTCAGGATTGCGAGTAGAATCGTTTCCAAAAATGTATAATCAGAAGAAACCAATTATTTCAATTTCACTGTGTTATTTCAAATTCACTCTTTTATCTGTAGCATACTATGAATGGCGCCTAATGGTAGCGTTGCAATCTGAGTTAGACTAAATGCAAATTGCAAATAAAAATAGACAAAAAAGCAAATAATCTTACAATTCACACTTAGAATTAGGCCGCTCTTCACTTATCTCTGTGACACCCGCACCTTACCTTAAAGGGCAAAGAAGGTCCAACCCTTGTTTGCGGCACTCAAAACTTACTGGCCCCACGTAATCATATTTCGTACCTCCACTAAAATAACACTAAATAAACGCACTCCTCGGTACGTTTCACAGCTTTTTCGGGCGGAATCAAATATGGGAGTTGGAAATGAATATTTAACTCACCAACGCTTTAGCGGAACATACGTCTGTTTATAAAGCTTATCTGAAATTTAATTTTCGGTCATGAGTTAAAAATAGTTCGCATTTTTATGCACGGCGTAGGTCAAGTATTTTTTTAGCTGTTCTACAAAAAATAACGACATTTTCGTTGTTTTTTAACTTAATTGTAATAGACTCATCGACAATACCTTTTCTTTATTATTTTCTGCATTTTAAACTCAATTAAAAACCACTCGTTGAAATTCGGCTTGTGCCTTTTTAAATCCTGTATTTCAGATTTAAGTATGTGGTGGTTTGACCTTAAAATAATACTATTTATTAATCAATAAATAAAACCTATTTCATTTGGCAACGTTCGAACATAAGCAAAATTTTTGAAGCTTGTGTGTTTTTGAAATTTGGCTTCTAAAAATCTAAATTTTAAAATTTAGATTTTTAGAAGCCAAATTTCAAAAACAAAGGGAACAGTTAGATTGCTTGCGGTTTCCAATAGTGAAACTTAAATGTTTTTTTTCCCTTTGACCCAGTATTCATTACACCAAAAAATTTGAAACTAAGACATGAATAAAATCTATAGTCTTAAGAGGGATAATAAAACGTTTTTATTTTTTTTACTCAGAGTATGAAATGAAAAATACCTCTTGCTTTCTTTCTTGACAAACTTCTTAATGAACACAGTATATCGATCCTGTCTGCATAAGCCATTTATTTACTCGTACCGAATGGCAAATGAGGTATCAATTCAATGGCGTAACAGACCATTGCGTCACGAGTTGAACAGTATTGGAATAGCGGTTTAATCTTCGCAACGTCTGAAATTAACACATCAATTGTAACAAGAACTGTAACGCTGAATTCAAATTGAAAACTTTTACTATTATTATTCCTGATAGCTCATATATAAGAGAGGAGTGGCAATTTTATTGCTTACATTTTTCAATAGTCAACCATTGATTATAGAAGAAACAATTGAACTAAGAACACAATAAAATATAACCACGAAAATAGGCTTAATATTACATCCGTAAATAAATAATTACACAAAATGTACAGGCTGTGACCTGTAATAAGAGCACAAAATTAAAATATCGGTTCAGTAACCAGTAGTAGATCCTAAAATGTAAAAAAATATTTTAAAATAAAATAAATAAATAAATTATTTATTAATAAACAAAAGGTATTTATGGTTACAAAAAAGGACTTAAGCTTAGAGTCTTATTATAGTATTTGTCTGAACTAGGTTGGACCTGTGTTTCAGACTGTAAAAAAGAACTATGTTAGTAAACTAATTACAATAAACTTACTAAGATGACACAAATAAACATATTAATTAATTATAGATATACCCTTCTACCTACTGGATGATGACAAACAGGTCTTCAGTCTCATCATATGACAGTTTCTTAAGATACAGAACTAATTTTAACTTACAGTTATGGTAATTAAGTTCGTATAAGTTTAGTAAACCGTTTAATCTATTATACAATAATGGTGCAATAAAACTAAAGAACCTATTAGTAAAAGTAAATTTCGAAGTCCATTGTGGATTGCAGACTTTATCCATCCTTCTTTTGTTAGTTACTTCGGCATTGTAAGGGAGTAGTGCGTGTTGTTTTAATATGGTGTGTTGGATGAAAAGCTGGCGCACAGTAAGCACTTTGCAGAAATTGTAGAGCAAATCTGTTCGATATAAAAAAGGTAAGGAGTTGGCGACTTTTAAAATAGCTCTTTGGGCACGCTCCAGAGGCATCAAAACAGTTTTGGGTGCTCCACCCCAGGATGTGATACAGTACTGTATTATACAGGGTGAATTTGAAATCAGTCGACAAAACTTACGAGGATGTTTCATCAATAGTACTGATAAAGAAATAAAAATATTAGTGTAATCGGAGCAGTACATAAGAAACAAAAAAATATGCTATTGTACATTTTGGTCAACATGTTTTGTACGCAACTGTACAGGCGGAAAGTCGCGAGTTGCGGCCGAGAGACGATGCGTACCTACAGCATTACGCCTCGTAGGTATTCGTATTACGCGGGCTTTTTACAACGTGTATTATGAATAAAATTTACAAGAGAAAAACAAAAACATCTATCAAAATTAACTTACCAGAGCTGCGTGTATTTTAATAATTGTTCAAAGTGACCACCTTCTTTGTGAATGCACAAGCCCAACCGAGCACGACGTCGATGGTTGTTGGATTGTAAAACTTCCCTTCGATAATTTTAAAACGTCAAATGCACAAACAACCCAGTCCCTGAGCTGAACCACTGTTGAACATTCACTTGCGTACACCATGGTTTTAATTTCACCCCACAAATAAAAATCCAAAGGCGTGAGATCAGGGGATCGCGCTGGCCAGCTGATTGGGCTGACGAAAACGTCTCTGCTTTTCTCAGAGGTTATTTATCTGCGAGTACACGCTAACCATAAAAAAAAGGTCGCGGTTAGAGTACGACATTATCACGAACCATGCACTATCACTTCACTGCAATCCAACGAAGGTCACTGCGATCTAAACAAACTTATCGCAAATTCGCCTAATTAGGTCACGGTCGCGCGGTCACTGAACGGATTTTTTCTGTTTACGGGGCACGCCCGGGGCGCGCGGCGGCGGGTTCAAAGAGCCAGCGAGTGGGTGGGCGAATCTTGCGCATCGTACGCTTTATGTGATTGAGATAAAGATTATATTTTCTTAGCACTTTCCGTACCTACACGTTTGGCGACGCGCTTCATAGAGATATTGTTATTATAAACATGCCATTTATTGCAATGCGACTCTTGTGAACAAAAGTGCTTAGCATGTTTAATGTAATATTTTATGAGTTTTACTTTGTAAGCTTGATTTAGGTTGTTTTTAATTTGTATTATGCTTATTTATGGACTTTATGTCTGGCTAGTGCGAAAACACGATTACAGTTTCAACACTTACGATTTTTAATTTGATTTCACAGAATGCATGTATATCCGTAATACAACCTACCCTTAAAGTTTGTCGATTGTTTTCGGGGTCACCCTGTAGATTGACCTAAGGCTTGGTATACTTGAGTAATAAGTTTTATATCAGCGATAGATCGTAATTTTTTAAAAAATATATATTAATTTACGGACCCTAAGAGCTAAATTATGTATGTGCGGTCTAAATGAAAGGGTTTCATCCAGGGTTACTCCTAAATATTTTACGGTGCAAGTGCTAACAATAGAGGGACAACAACATATAGTGTCGACTTTAGGGTCATGACATTGGTGTGCATGCAACGTGTGTGCGTCTTTGTTGTGTGTTCGGCGCATGCTAAAGCGAATGTATTTGGTCTTGTCGACGTTCAATGTTAGTAAGTTACAGCGAAGCCAGTTATTAACAATATCAAATCCTTTTTGTGCATTATGATACAGATCTTTATCAGTTTTCCCCGTGAAAATGAGTGCAGTATCGTCAGCGTAAGATATTATTTTCCCATGATCTAGATTTAATTTACACAGGTCATTTATATACACGAGAAACAGAGTAGTAAAATGATCTGAGTATATATATATTCTAACATAATAAATCGAATAAATGTACGAACGAACAAATGTGATAGAACTTAAGCGAGATGAGAATGGGGCGAAACAAAGTTCGCTGGGTCCGCTAATTAATCTATAATATCTTCTAAACTTCAAGTTTACTTCTTGACGCTTTTTTTGTTGACATGTGCGTTTTAAACCTAATCCTACAGCAAAAATTACACTACATAAATTAATGAACATGTATACGTCTTACATAATATTTTTCTGTATGAATTTATCTTCCAAAAATGAGGTTACTTCTAAACGATTATATAAAAACAGCTGACGTCACCTGACGACATATTTTCACCTTACAAAACCCTTCACGCAACTCACGCTTTTACTGTCCCGAAATGTTCCGAGATCTTTAGTCCGTGAGCGGTGTCTATGTATGCATTGCTCGAGCGCGCATATAGTTTAACTTCTGAACTACTTTCCATACTTTGTGATAATTACTAAAAAATAAGCTTTCGTAAATATACTTAAGTATATTTTAAGTACTATCTAAATCGGATACCAACAATAGTGTATCATCGATATAGGTTAAGAATTTTTTTAGGGTTTTCTATGGAAAGTGAAACTAACGTCTTTTCTGTTCGAAATGTTCTAACCATAGAAAAAATGAATAAGGTTAGAATGGCCCCGGTCAGTGCGGCAGCGAGCTTAATTGTAGGCATATGCCTGCATTGAGCCGTAACTACTTCAGTCGCGTGACAAGAGCGTTGCAATTTTTTTTGTCAAAAATGCCGTCTTTTGCTATAATTACTTGAAGAGCGTGAAGCCAGGTCATAAAAAATGAGAGTCAAAGTGTATTTTTTCACCAATGAGTAATAATACGTAGTTATTTCGACATTATTTGCAAAAAAACACTTTTTAATTATGATATTTCAAATGATAGCGGTTTTCTTGCACTAAGTTCAAAAAAAATATTCATTGATGACTGACCACACATATCTTTAACAAATCTGCTATCTTAACACGCAATGTATCGCGTCCAATTTGCTTTGTTCGCTTGTATACGCATCACTAGGGATGTACCTCACAGCACAGTAAAATTATCGATAAATGGTAATTTCCCTACTGATGTATTTAAAGATAAAAATAAGTTGTAAGCTAGTATCGGTTGATATTTTCTTGCAGCATCTAAAAGCATTCGGTATTAATTTTATCATAATTTCGAAATCTCGTTTTCCTACAAAAACTTAAAAAGAAAATTTCCTTAAAAATGGTTGACTTTTGGAAAGTATATTCTGGGATCAAGATTGTCCCAAATGAGTTCCCCCATCAACTCTTAAAACGATCCGGTCATATTATCAATAACCCTGCATACAAATATTTTTGTAAGTTACAGTAAGTTAGTTGAGTTATTTGTAGTCAGCTATACACTTATTGTGAGTTTGTGTATAATTTTGTAATTTAACAAACCTCTGCAAAACCCCTTTGGTGATGTGATTTAAATGCGACCAAAAGCACTGCAAGGTGAACTGTTGTATAATGCAGCTGTACATTTCCTTAACTTAACCACCATATTAACTTGGGTCATATTTATTTATTGAAAACTTGCACATGCACGAAACATAAAATTGTACATGTGGCGGACTTAATGCCAAAACTATTCTATACCGGTCAACCATACGTATATAGGTATATTGTATTTTTTTAATTGTAATCTTAACTATTTTCGATTTGAGTTTGTTCTCTCCCCTTCCGTCCCTGCGTAAAGTTCAAGCCTAAAGTCTTTCTCGATAAATTAAACATCCAACACAAAAACTTTTTTTTAATTAGTCCAGTAGTTCCTGAGATTAGCGCGATTAAACACTTACACACTCTTCGGCTTTATGGTATTAGCTAAGAATACAAATGAATAAATAGCATGGTAAGATATAATACCTAAATAATGTAGACCATGGCCTTTATGCTTTTATACCTTTAAACATTTTTCCTTAAATTGGAATCTATTTGTCATATATAAGTAATATTACTTATTCTTAATACAAAGAATGATTCAATTCTATTAATAGAACTATTTTTAGAAACTAATGTTTAAAGGTATAAGTTACTCTATTTCAAGTAACGTTTAGCAACTCATTTTTTTCTTCTATTGTTTTTACCGAAAGGCAATAGTAGTACTCTTTGTTGCGATCAAATGAGCTGTTAAATTATCCAAATTATTTCAAACTTAAATCCTACATTTTTATTCACAAAGAGTAACAACATTACATCGGTAATTGAATTTATAATAATCGACCTTTACCACATCACTAGTATTTTGACATAAAAGAACGAACGTATCTGAACGATGATTGGAAGTTTCACCGCTAGAAGCTCTGTGATTGGTAGTTGGTTTCAAGTACTAATTACACCAATCACTGAGTTCCTAGCGGAAATTGTGATTGGTTTGTGATATTGGTGCGTTAATTCATTGATTGGTACTTTTATCACTGCAGCAACAGCGCGGTAACTCCCACCGGCGACAGAGGTTCCCATACAAACGAACGATCAAAACCATTCTAACCTTATTCATTTTTTCTATGGTTCTAACGAACGTTACACAATCTCTTCACTAATAGTCAGCGTGAACTCGTAGTGCAGTCGCGCCCTAAGGCCCTTCACACAGTGGGATTTTTAGCATCGATGCAGTCGCAAAATGTTAACCTTTACTCACTGTGCTACTTTTAGCATCGATACAGTCGCAATGCAGAAGTTGGAAATTGTCAAATGCATCGATGTTAAATTAAATCTGATCTTCGCGTGAATCGCGATGCTGAAGCGCATTTTCAAAACGCGCGACTGCATCGATGCTAAAAGTCGCAGTGTGTAAGGGGCCTAAGGCCCTTCACACAGTGGGACTTTTAGCATCGATGCAATCACAAATGGTCCACCTTTATACACTTGCTCTTCTTTTCGCATCGATACAGTCACGATGCTTTTGCAAGAATCCATGCATCCGCGCGGTTGCATCAATGCTAACGCGCGTTAGTATCTATACAGTTGCCAATATACAATAGTCGTCAATGGCCAGATTCTGCAACGCGACTGCATTGATACTATCGCTCGACGGCATCGCGACAATGCGAAAAGTAGCGCAAGTTTGGGTGGCCCATTTGCGACTGAATCGATGCTGCATCGCTGCCAAAAACCGCGGTGTGTAAAGGGTCTAAAGGAGTAAATAACAAAAGCCAGGTTGCCCTGGACATCTGCCAGCCATCTCTATATAAAACAGACGTTATCTGGAATATTTGTAGGGGATCTGTTACGTAGCAGACATAAAAGCCATTGTGGCTGGGATTCCACAGAAAACGGCTCTTAGCTGCTGGTTTTGAACGTAACCTACTATCTAATTGGACATTTGAAACTAGAATACGTACCATTTTGAAATAAAACTTTATTTGACTGAAGAATATTTCAAACGTCTTTAAATTGTGCAACTCTTCGAAGCTTCCTTCCTTTATCTTTGTGGTTTAATCTACGTGAGGTCAGACCTGCTTTTGAATACGTCTTTGAGAGATGTCAGTGACGATAGTTCTGCTAGTAGAAAGTATAACGATTAACTTATAAAGAAACTCTCTGGCTCTACAATTTTGCATATTACATTACACTATATTGATCACGTATTATATTTTTCTGCCTAAAATGTCGCTTTTGCTTAAAATCAAATATTAAAAGTCAGTTTTAACGGACGAAGTTAATTTCATAAGCTTGTGAAAAAAGTTGGAATCGATTTGATATATTAATTATATTATTGAATTACTTTTGCAGCTTCGATAATTTACAATGCTTATTTGACTATTTATAAAATTAAAATGGGTTCTCTTCCGTCATAGTCGCAGCCAATGTTGTATCGCGAAAACTTATTTCACTGGACACAAAGTCCATTTTTACCAACTGTAAAAAAGGAGGTAGTCGATTCAATGTATGTATGTGATATCGTTATATTTTTCAAAATATATGAGTATGTTGATCTAGTAAAACTTTCTAACACGTATGCTCAAGTACAGTGTAATTTTCATTAAAATGGATTCATTAGTTTTTGAGATATGGATAATAACTAAAAAACACGAAATAACAAAAATTAGACCGCCGTCATAAAATTAACCTTAAAGCTTAAAATAACGCATTGGTCTTATATTTAGGAAAAACACGCTGTTGGGGTACGTAAACTTGAAATCATGCACCGACTCTTGTGTCTCCTTAATAGAAGACAAATGCGTTATTTTAACCTTTTTGGAGTCGATTTTTGTCGGGACTTAGTCAGTGCTATAAAGGCGGAATAACTATTAAATTATTCTTTAACTACTGAAATTGCTATAAAAGAACTGTCCAAGGGTGCTCTATTTTTAAACCAAAGTCCTTACAAAATAGGAACAAGACTACAAACCAAGCATTACGGCTTCAATTGTTCTCACGACGTCTTAAAATGTAGATAGCGAAGAACGCCAAGATAACGTTCCCCTTATTTACGGATAGTGACTGGCTGGAGACAGGCCAACAGCTCTATTAATCCGAGATAACTGGTCACGACGAGTTAATGGAACAGACCAGCAGCTTATTTATTTATTTATTATATCACCGAATGAAGACACTTTGCGGACAGAAGAAAAAAACAACGCAATTGAGTAGAATAATTTGTTACATTATTGTTTTATACGGTTGTATATCTTTGCTTGATTAAAATTACCGATTTAAAAATTACTTTTACATAAATAATTGCTGACATAGGTTGTTTTATACTTTTTTGGTCGGATAAGTCTTATCTGTAAGTTAAATCGACTCGTTAGATAGTTTTAGTCTCTCCGACAAAGACTTTGAATTAGAAAGAAGAATTTTGAATTTTGAACTTTGAAGATTATTTTTGCAACTATTGTTTTGACTAAAGGTAGGATTTTGTAAGCAAAAAATTATTCCAAATCTGACGTCTTAGGTTTGCAATTTAATAATTTAAACAATCGCACAGTTTCAGAAACACATACATTGTATGAGATTTTTTTTATCAATCCCTCAGGTTAAAACTAAGGTCTGAAATAAAAATATCCTTCTCTTAAAAATAATTTACAGAATACAAAAATTTGGAATCAAAGCTTCAAATCATCGTAATTTGTTTATTTTAATGGATTTAGACCAGTAAGAGTATTTACTTTAGTTTTACTCGTAGTTCTTGCATACCGACAGCCCTAGATCAATGTATAGCTCATTAAATTAAATTAAAGCTCTATCGATATTATTATAACATTGATGTAACGTTTTAAAGTTCGATATTTTACCATAACAATGTTAAACTTATTTCAAATTTCCACAAAAATAATAAGTCCACTTAATTTCGTGATATGTGAGTAACATTCAGATGACGTCCGTTTTATTCAGTGTAGATTGTCCTGTTGGAGAGCGGCCAAGATGGTCTATTAATCTGAGATAACCGGCCACCACGACATGTGTAGCTATGTCCTCCGAATAGTGGCTATACAAAACTTAGGGCCGTGTTTTTCTAACGTAGGCTTCAAGAGGCCGATTTTCGCGGCAATCCAACTTTTTTCGTGTGGTAATTCGATTGCGAGTTTTACCGTTTTACCACAAAAATCAAGTAAAATATCTGGACGTAAAAAACTGTCACACGAACAAAATCAAAAAAGATTAAAATCGTAACCCTGAGAAATCAAAAACTATTTTTTCATCGACAAAGAAAATTCGAACGGTGAACTTTTTTCGTATACGAAACGAACGAGAATTGCTCCCAGGCCTATCTTTTCAAACGTCAAGTAAGGAATATCATCGGATATAAGATCGTCTTATTCTTTATTCGACGAATATTCCTTATTTAATGGATAAGTCTTATACAGACTGAAAAAGTATAAACTGATCGAAGTTCCAATGACATTTACAAGTATGTTTGCTAATAAATAGGTGAATTTTTCAAACCAATTATATTGTATTTTATTTGGAGAATGTTCCTTATCTGGCGTTAGAAAAATATGTCTTATTTCATTTAACTGAAAGCCGATTTTACCCATAACACACAGCCGACGAAATAAGTATAATTGACCGAACCGAAAACGACATATATATGAATGATTGGTGACAAATAGGTGAAGTTTTCAAAATCGTATTTTGCTTTACTTTTCGAATATTCCTTATCTGACGTTGAAAAAATCTGGCCTGACTTAACCAACGTTATCCTGTCGACTATGCTATGACGGACAGATCTTCAAAAGCCTAGGAAGCCTGCACTATGTTTTTTTTAAATAACTTGATGTTCTCTTCAACACTTCCAAATTTAGTCTTTGCATAAACTTTTCTTTTGACAGCAACTATTAAAAAGAAATATATTATGTGACATCAATTCAGGCGTCAGCAATGCGTTAACCAAGAGAATTCAAGTTTTTTTATACCATAAAGTATATAACTATTCATTGTTAATAACCAGGATATAATTTAGAACGTCTTGTTAATAAATTAGCACGGTAGCAAATGTCCGTTTGAGATAGGTACCGTAGTTATTAGTATATAAAATCTAATATTTAAATTTCAATGTCACAATGTTAGTTACCGTACTCCTCCGAAACGGCTTTACCGATTCTTACCAAATTTATATGCGTATTCAATAGGTCTGAGAATCGGCTACTATCTATTTTTCACACCCCTAAGTGATAAGGGTTGTCCACCCTGTTTTTTTTTTATTTTTGAACGATTATTTTTTTTATAATTTGGCATTAAAAAACATACAACCCTATTTTTTATCACCAACCCCTATTTTATATAGCCATTTTAGTAATTTTATCATTTTTCATTGTGCTAGATAACTAATCAATTATATTGCTGTACTTCGATTAAAATTTCCTTTAGCTTATGGCAAATCAAAAATTTACTTTATTAAAATAAACATTTATTTGTATTATTACCGTTTAAACCTGATAAACGAGTATGCAAAACAACGTTTGCCGGGTCAGCTAGAAGCTTATAATAATCTTTTTCAGACTGCGCACACAAACTCTACAGTTAGGTATAAAAAAATATTTATTTCATGAAACAGCAAGCTTTATGATGAATTCAAATATATTTATTTGTTATTTGTTATTAAGTAGGGTAGTACATAAATAAAAGGTTAAATTAAGGTTTTTTTACTCACGAAAGTTATCTACATAGACCAAACACAACTTCGCGTTACTAAATTATGCTTAACGCATCAAAAGCGCATCTGCATATCATTAAAACTTGATAACAAAACGGAACTTACCACAAAACACGCTCAGCAACAGTAGAATTACCATTTTCACGGGTGTTCCGAATTTCCCATTCGTGAATCACATTATAATCACACACAAAAGTAACAACATCACATGGTATCCTGTGGAAAACTTTCGTACGCGTAATTTCACGGGAAAACGAGCGATAAAGCGTCTGCTCAGTCTGGATTCGCGACGGGCACTAGGGGTAAATGCCAGCGTGATAAGATTTTGTGGGGAGTGTTGCGAGGTAGTATTATTTTTTCCCAGTTTGTGTATGCTTATTACTTTTCGTTTTGTTTGGGTATAGTAAACGCTAAAAAATAAGATTTGTTTTTGGATGCGGTGCTGTTATTATTTTGACTGCCTCTGTGGCGCAGCGGTAGGAGGGTCGCACTTTAAAGCGACGGCTGCGCCAGAGGTCCCGGGTTCGATCCCCGGGTCGGGCCAATAATATATACCTGAGTTTTTCTGTTCAGAAATTCTTAGGGTAGCCCGGATTTTGGAAGTTGGCGGTGTTTCACCCCCGTGCCTCGGAAAAGCACGTAAAGCCGTTGGTCCTGCGCCTTAACTCTCTCCGGTCTTGTCAGATTGCTGTCTCATCGGGCTATGAGAGTGAAAGGAATAGAGAGTGCACCTGTGTTTGCGCACACACTTGTGCACTATAATATGCCCCGCGTAGTCGGTTAGTCGTTGTGACTGGCCACCGTAGTCGAAATCGGCTAGGGGGACTGTTGTTATTATTTTATTTTAAACAGTGAAATAATTAAATTGCATTGCCTGAATTTTGCGCGTCAGTATAAACTTACTTATAATCTAATAAATAATTAATTACTTTTGTGTAATATAAGTGAGCATGTGATGGAATGAAACAATGACTTTATTACTTAGTTTATCGTTTGACTTCTAATACTTGTATGTCTCATGTATAAAAAAATCTTAATAAGAATCTGAAACAATTTCAAAAATGGAATAAACACGAGCTTTATGTAACATGAGACCATCATACCCACACCCTTCTATATGGTTTATTTTTTCCCCAAATAATGGTAGTTCTCCCTATCCTGGCAAATATGTTTTAGTAATTTATGAGAGGGAAACCGGAGCGCATGCGTGCTCCCCGTGACAATCTATCATAGAAATATTCATATTCAAAACTAGCAATTTGAATTTTATAAGTCCTTGATAAAATCTTTATGCTTAAGTACCATGAAACGTGGTAATGACGCCCTTTTGAAAACAAAGCATGGGTTGTCCTTTGGAAAATTAAGTCATAACTAAGTCTACTTTTAACAAGTAATAAATAGTAACCAACGATGATTATTTATTGAATACTAGTAGTCCCCCGCGACTTCGTCCGCACGATTTGTACTTGCAACCTCCCATTCCATAGCAGCGTGATGTTTTAAAGCCTAAAACTGTCCGCGATAAGCAAACTATCCAACACAAAAAAGATGAAATCGGTCCAGTAGTTCCTGCGATTAGCGCGTTCAAACAAACAAACTCTTCAGCTTTATAATATTACTAAAGATTTATCTTAATTCCGAAATAAGTATTTATTTATTATATTAAACTATCAATTTTAATCCCTTCAGAGTTAAACGTGCTAAAAGATGCCATGGTATTTCAATTTAATTCGGATAAAACGATAAGTATATGCTACGGCGCGTCGTAGCACCGTAGTAATCCTACGGCTGCACGCTACGGATGACTGCAACGTTCAACGCTACGATAATTCTCGTAGCGCTTACCCTAGTAGCAGCCTACTGGCTCTAAGGACACAGTTTTAAGCTCTATTTTAACGGTTAGAATACAATAAGATATTATTATAGCTTTACGAGCTATACTTGTTAGTTGATTTATACCAGAAAGGTCACTTGGCCTGCAACACCCCTCAACTAATCCGCACTGAGCCCGCGATGTGAAGATTATAATAAATAAATATTGGATATCAATCACATATATTGATCTGATCCCAAATAAAGTAGCCAATGCACCTGTGTTATGGAAATCAGACACAACTGTTGTGCCACAACACCCAGCCCCGAGACAATATAGAAAATTATTATTTCCACATTGACCCGACTGGTATTCGAACCCGGGACCGCGGAGCGGGGACATCTTGAAACGCAGCGTGCTTAGCTACTGCAACACGAAGGGAGATCATCATGGAGGAGATTGGCTAGTATTTGAGGTAAGGCCATTTTCCAGTATTGGGATGCTTACACGCTAACCTTATTTATATTTTTCTAATTATACTTTTGTTATATGTTCATAAAGATGATGGGTAGATGGCGCTAAACGTCACGCATAATGACGTATCCGTAAGAAACCACAAATTTCGCAGGGTCCAACAGACAGCACGGTAGTTCAATTGGTAGAGTGTTTGGCCCGGTAAGCTAGAAAGTGCTAGTTCGAATCCCGCCCGTGCGCAAATTTTTGGTTTCCTATTTCATCTTTATGAACATAAAATATGACACTATGAGTGTTAAAAACATTCAAAACCATAATTCTTTTATTAATTCCGTATTCCTTTCCTTAACCCATGAGTTGTTTTAGGAGATCGCTTCTAGTAATAAAACCACATTAAAAACAAAAACTGTTTTTAACTGGGTAAGATGTAATCATTTTTTACGAAAGGACTGAACATTAATCTCCCCAAAGGATTGCAAATTTATAAATCCCGAGCTACATCACTAGTAAAATCTTATAAATATCACATGTTGCTCAGTTTTTGTTAGATGTTTTAATTTAATAACCTGGTTTAAGTAAAGAACATAAACTTATCCCTTTCCTTTTCTATTGAGACGCTCAGTATAATAACGTTGATAGTTTTCATACATTCAAAGTCGATGATCCCAAATACCAGATGAGATTGAATCTTCAGTAAATGGGAACACTCCCAATAATGGCTGTCATAAAGTAAATGTGTTTACTGATTCCTTATTTCGTTGATATACTTTATTCGCCGAGGAGATTTTAGAAATTTGTTTTTGCTTTATATAGATTTGCGTCCGGCCGAAAGTTTCTGAGTAATTTTTCGGTAGGTTTTTATAACTTACGGAAAGGTTATTATTGGCCTTAGTGTCTTTAAAATTAATAAAATAGAGAAAATGTATTGAAACTTTAAATGTAGACAAATATTTCAATGACGTAGCTTGTGAAAGAATCCACAATATAGATTTTTACTAAGACTTTCAACGAAAATTTATTTGTACGTGATCGAAAAAGTGTTTTTTGAGATATAGCATATTTTCAATAACCGCAAACATAACTTTGTCTTTCATACAAATATTATTTGTGTTATCAACAAAATATTGTGGTTAATGGGGACGGAACTTTCAGTGCCGAATCCCAACTCGCACTGAGTCGGTTTTTTGTATAATAATTACACTTTTTACCATGACCAAATTACAGAAGTCTCCATACAAAACAACAAGGTGGCGCTCGACAAAATTCATGTCTTGGTGCTTTTGTTGAAGGCCAATCACCCTGGACACTTCGCCAGAGACGGAATGGTAGACGTTCCAGACGCGAGACCAGAAAAAGGTGGCTGTTGCGATTGGGGCACATCCAGCACCTTGCAGACTGCACGGCAACGTGTAGCCGTCCCAGAACACCGGGGGTCCTGCGGGGGCCCTGAGTTAAAGCTGGGGAAAGGGCTATATCACCCTAACTGCCCAGAAAGGGCGAAGAAATCGACGATGACGGTGTTTTAGTTAATTGAGAATAATTTTGACATAAGGCTTCGAATATTTCAAATACTATAATAATACTATTAATGATTTATTAAAACTATCTAGTTTTAAAAGGATATATGATGCAGCAGAAAATTGCAATCAACTACGCAAAATGACAAATATTTTGCATTACACTTCAATTTTATATTATACCGAATATTTTTTTTTAAATACTTTCAATCTATTGAGCTTATAATAATAATAGCAAATTCCATGGTCTTCTCGTTAATATTTCTCGTGATATTGCATCAAAGAACATAAACTACTTAACTTTGTCATAACTTTGTTTTTAATTAAAAATAGTAGTTTATTGATAAAGTTTTTAGCCTCTGGGTTACAAGCAAACATTTAAAATGCAAATGAAATATTATGTGCAACGTTCAAAGTTCAGAATTAATATATTCAGTTCACGTTTCAGCGCTTATGAAACTGAAGGAATGTATAATACGTTTTGTAATCAACACTGCCTTCAGAATTTATCAGTGAGTAACAGACACACTGCTACAGACAGGGTTGGAAATTGTATATGGATAAATTAAATAACCATTCGGAAATATCTTCTATTGAAAAAGTTTGCTTCTATGCTTATTTACTTAAAGATCAATATTTGCTATTTTCTTTGCTGGCTTTTCATATTGTATTATCTACTTCTCATAGTCCGCGCGAACAAACCTAATGGTGTGTTCCCTTCCCTCCCGTCACAGCATGATGTTTTATATTTATCATTTCTTGATAAATAAGCTATACACAAAAATAATTTCTAAAATCGGTCCAGTAGTTCCTGGTTTTAGCGCGTCCAAACAAACAAATTCTTTAGCGTTATAATATTACTAGCTGTCTCCCGCGACTTCGTCTGCGTGTTTTGAATTTGCTGCCTCCCCTCCTGTCGCAGCGCGTGATGTTTAATAGCCTAAAGCCTTCTTTTACAAATCAGTCCAGCCGTTCCTGAGATTAACGTGTCCTAACAAACAAACAAATTCTTTAGCTTTATAATGTTAGTATAGATAATAACACGTTGCAACGGAAGGCGAGGGAGCAAACTCACAAGTTCAGACAACAGCACGTCAATGTAAACACTGTGGTGTCTTGTTCAGTTGTATTAAGGGGTAGTTTGCAACAAAAGTAGGTAACCTGATGTGCTGGCTACTGTACGTTGTCATTATCGTTAAAATATTTTTTATTTTATTTTCTAAGGTGTCGCTTTATCAAGTTCATTTTTAATGTTGTCGTAATTTATTGAAGGATATAGAAAGTTAGCAGCTGGACCATTAACAATGTTTTATAATCTTTCAATTTCCTCTATGACCACTCCGTCCGTTCCGCAATATTATTGAGGTAAACTCAGTACAGTCAGTCTTCTTTAGTGAATTAAGAAACAGTTAACATATTTGAATGAAAAATATATTTAATCTCACTGTACTATTGTATCGTTTGCATGAAATAATTCTTATTTTTTTACCGACTTATAAACGGAGGAGGCTACCAATTCGATTGTATGTTTTTTTGTATCTATCATACCCATTGAATCATTATCCCTTTTGGAATATTAGTTTTATGATCTAACCTCATATCTCAATAATTTGTGGACCGATATGAGAAAAAAACTACTAGTAGGTACCATTTTGCCAAGCCGGGATCTAAAGATAGAATCTTGGTGTAATCATTCAAAAACCTCTAATATTATGATCACGTAAATTGTTTTTGTACTAAAATCATAATATTGAAATGTCTTTACGTATGATAGTCACCATTTTGTAGAGCTGAGCTGAAGGTGGAACTCATTAATGCTTAGGAGTTCAGTGGCTATTAAACCAGAACTTATGTTAGGTACTTTGTAGCTTATTAAGGAATAGAGTCAAAAGAAGCAACCTTACACTCCCCCCTTCCTTTTAAAAATCATGAAATAAACTGCAATCAAAAACACTGCCATCACATTGTCCATCATCTCAAGCATCATCTATCAGGGCACAGTCTCTAAAAAGAAATGGTTTGAGTTGTAAAATGGAGTTCTGTCTTGAGTTAATTTAAGACTTTTCAGTGCATTTTGTTTTGAATCCGGTTTTGACGTTTTTGTAAAAGTTATTTTTTTAATGGCATAATCCTTTCAGACTTCGGTTGATTTGAAATATTAAATTGCTGAAAGCGCACACATAGAAAAAAGGCATATAATGTATTTTTGAATTAGTTCCACTGAATATTTTTCCGTTGTATTCCAGCTGAAGATAAGTTGAGTAATTTCCTCGAACGGAAAGTTTTCAACTGGTGATATACGGCGTATTAGAATTTATTGACGAGAGTGCGTGTTGAGAACTGTTCAGTTGAAAGTTTAAACCATACTTCGACTTGGTTTATTGCCAGTACGGAGCATCTGCATTTTGGATAACTGCGATTGATTTATTAAAGTAGATACATATTCCAAAATCTTGCGGAGTAGAGAAAGGTAGGCAAGCATTTTAATGAATGCATAAAAATGCCTTGAAATATCATCACCCTTTTACGTAAAATGCACATGTTTTCGACAGGAAAATAACATACTACGTATTTACTATGCAGCAAAAAGATAAAAACAGCTGCTAGTTTTTACAGACTTTGTGATGAAATTCCTGAAAAAAGAACCCTTTGATTTGTATGCAGCGTTTGAAAATAATGATGAATAATAAATCTTCTTTTGCTTTCTTATTTTACCTATCTTGCTCGATGGTATATCTTTCTACCTTAAAGGCATTTTTACGCAAATCCATTTCCGATATGAGTAGGTATTGTAAGATTTGACTGTGTCTAGTTTGACTATCCTAGTACGAGTAGTAATAGGTAAACCGCAAAAATGAGACGTTTCTGACATCACTTTTGTCATCTTCTCTTACCGAGTGATGAAGGCCGTTGTGGTTCCATGGGATACCACTTTACCTACTCAAAAGTCAAAAGTCAAAAATATTTTAATCAATTTAGAATACAAAATACCACTTATGAACGTCAATAATTAGTGTAATATCAATCAATTATGGCATATATGGGGCTAGAACAAGCTCTCCTTATCTTTTGTGTCCTACTAGCGCTTCGAGACAAGACACAGACAATTTGGCAATTTGGCAATTTGCTTAGAAGAAACGCCGTAACAAACTCACTTACCTACTCACTTCTATGGCTCAGCGACCTGAAGTGGATCTAGGCCTCCGATACGAGATGGCGCCAGCGCGACCTGTCTTGAGCGATCTCCTTCCAGTTCTCTGCATTCAGGGCGCGTAGGTCCTTGGCCACTTCATCACTCCACCGGTATCGCCGCTGGCCAGTCGGTAGACGCCCAATGTACGCCTTCCTTACCGCTTTGTCATGCGGAATTCTCTCTAAATGCCCGAGCCAATAGAGTCTTCCTGCCTATGTCTCAATAATGTTCGGCTCAGACACTAGATCCTCCAGTTCTTAGTTCTTAAGGATCCTCCAGCCACCATCCTCCTCTGTGTAGGTCCTAATAGGATCTTACAAAAAAATCTTCCTTTCGGCAATGAGAAGCTTGTTTTCCTCTTATAGGGTTAATGTCCAGGCCTCACATCCGTAAATTAAAATAAGTCTTATAACCGTTACGTACTTACTAGTAAAAGTTTAATAAATCAAATAAACTAACCGTACCAAGATATAAAAAGCCTGATTACGCCAGCGACAACCCAAAATCAACACAAATCACATTACTCTCGATGTATTCTGTACCCTCACTTTTCAGCGTAATTCTCTCAGATCGATTTTCATGAAACAAAAAGGACGAAACTGTGCAATTCCTTCCCTTGGAGCCTAAGCCCGCCCCAGATTCGTCAGCTTACGGCCTGTTTATTTGAGGTCGGCTTGCCTTGTATTACAGGCCAAGATAGAGTAGGGTGACCATGCGCTCTTGTAAATAAGTTATTAAAGTAGATAAGAGATAGCAAACGTAAAATATTAAATTTTCAGGTAACATTTAAACATGGCATCTCATTGCTTGACTGTTCAAAGTTTTTATTAAGTTTAGTGTATAGTTTATCTAAGACTTTTCAATATTTTATGTTACATGTCTCAGTTAATCTTTTCTTGTTTGTTATTAATAAAGTTTTTAGTATAGTGTGTCAGGAAATCAAGTAAGTCCTTACTACGAAAAGAAGTAAAAAGGTATTTGAACAATGTGTTGACTTTAAAAGTTTGTTTAAATTGTGCAAATAATACTTAAATACTAAGACGCTGAAATTAGTTGCTTAAGAAAATTTGACGAAGCCCCGGCGGCAATATACGTTAACTTTAATTTAACCTTAGAAGGAGTTTATAATTTAATAAAATATTTGGTTTAAATAAGTTTCTGACGAATCAGCGTACTTCAACTGTTAGTAAACACAAAACAAAAATATTTAATGTCTATCCTCGATCTGCTGCATTTATTTTAATCCTTATTGAGTTCCAAACTAAGTTTATGGAAACCCTATTCAGCAGAACCGTTGGTTGCGAAAAAATGTTTGAATGGTATCTTTTTTATGTACTTTTCCTTTCAAGTGCTTGTGGCATTCTTGAAGACTCCCTTGATTGTTTTCTGTGAAATAAAGTGTGAGGATACCATTTTGTCTACTACATCAGCTTTTTAGAATAAGATAACCATTAGAATAGTTAGATACGGGATTGCTACCATGTACCTTATTATTGTAGGTACATGGTAGCAATCCCGTATCTAACTATTCTAATGTAAGTGACCATGAAAGTTTAAAACATTATAAGATAACCATTTTATTAAAAACTAGCTCTGTGAAAAGAAGGAGGCTTATAAATGAACTACGTACGTTATACAGACATAAAAAGTATATAAATTATAGTATAAATACGCACCACTACTATTTGTACTGTCTCACATGAAAAATATCTTATTTACCAGATGCAACTTTTAATTTTTTGTTATATTTTTATGTCAATGCTTGTATGTAACCTGTTGGTGTACCAGACAAACAAAAAAATATATATGCTTCGAAATTTGTTCGGGGTTTAAAAAGTAAACTATGGACGCATAGTAAGAAATATAATTTATGTTTTGTGCAGTAATGAGTTATTTTAATTCATAAAATGAATTGAAATAACTTTCCCCTTCATTGAAATCACTTTGCTGTGATGTTTATTTTTTAAAACTGTTTATTTTATTGAACGACTTTAAATAGCAACCGGAAGTCTAAGGAAGAATGTTTATAGCATTTTTTTTTAAATGACCGTAAAAATGACGCTATTGAGTATGCAGTATCATGTCTCTTATTTAAAATATACGTTTTATCTGTGCACCTTCGTCATTGCGTGATATAATTTGGTTCTGTAATTAATTAGCAAATACAGACGGTTATATTTCGTATTTAAACGCTTTATCTCTTCTCATAAGTTGTTTTACGTAGTAATTAGTCAAGCACCAAGATTACATAAGCAATAGCCAGACAATTGTTATCTTGCCACATATGATGTCGTAGGGGTTTGATGAATTTTATTAACTGTAGCAAAGCACAACTTGCGGGGTCTACTACATAAACAGTCTAAAACATACCTATAGCCCCTGCAAGGATAGGTTATAGGTGTGTTTACACGAAAAGTGTTTTCTTTAAACTGAGCATCTTGAAGAAAACATTTCTCTATCTTGTATTTAAAGAAACATTGTACCAAGTACTTTACCATTTTAAAATCATTAGTAAATGCGTCAACTTTAATGGTTTCTTGCTAAGCTGATAAAGTACAGCTTTTTGACTGTACAGTCAGTTAAAGTTGGACGAAGTATTAATTTTTGATTCTTGGTTCGGATAAATGTGTAATTTTCTACTAATTTGAAGCGTTAAGATTAATTAAAACACCACAGTTTACAATTGCACTACTTATGATTACAGATAGAAAGAAATATCGTAAAAAAAGTTAAGATTTATAGCTAAAGGAACTAAAAAACCAATAGAGGGTGTAAATTTTTCAAAAAATATTGACTGTAATTAAAAAATACATGACTTAGATTTTTTTTGTACATTTATCTGTTAATTTTTATGAGTTGCCCTATCACTCGGTCCTGGATTGACATCAACTTATAGGACACGCTGTTTAATATATAGAAAACTTTGTTTTTTAAGGACACGACAAATTCCTAACCTGCGCAAGCTAAAAATTTCAAAACTTTCTTTACAAATTCAGAAGGACCGAACTGCATTTAACTGCAAACTAAAATCCGAACTACAACATAGAATAACTTGATGTACCGCGACGGTATTCTAAACACAATTGAGACAGCAATAGTGCACCAAAGAGTTAGAGTGAGACATAATACAGTTTTAGCATAAACGCCAGTCTATCTATATGCAGATTGGCTCAGCAATTATGCACTGGGAGCTTACTACCATCAAGGGAATTAGTCTGAAGATAAATTGAAATCGCGATTTATAAACAGACTTTATACTGAAGTTAAGGTATTTTTTAAACAATAACTTTAACAACCTATTTTATTTGCGAATGTTAGCAGTTCCCAGCCCAGTTTATCAACTAAATGTCAGGTTTTTTTAGATATTAAAGGTGTTTTTTTCTTTTTTCAATAATTTAGTCTGTACATTGGTTCTCGTAGCGCAGTGGTAGCAGCGGTTTCGTAGTGATTCCAAAGTGAAGCAACCTACAACGCGAGCGTGTTTGGATGGGTGACCATTTCGACCATATGAGTGACATGTATCTCGAGCATCTCCGTGCTTCGGCACGTTAAGCCGTTGGGCCCGGCTAAAATCGGTTGATATTAGTCATAGCGGTCCCCCGCGACTTCGTCCGCGCGTTTTGAGTTTGCTTCCTCCCCTCCCGTCGCAGCGTGATGTTTTATACCCTAAAGCCTTTCTCGATAAATAAGCTATCCAAAAGAGAAATATTTTTTCAAATCGGTCCAGCAGTTCCTGAAATAAGCGCGTTAAAACAAACAAAATCTACAGCTTTATAATATATTAGCGCAAGCGCACGTTGTACTTAAGCTGCGAACATTATTTTGGTGCGGAGTTATGTTAAAACTGTGATAGCTCCTAAGATATTTATTGAATTCAAATGATATAAAGGGCAACTTTGTTCTTAATGAAATGCTCGTGATGATGAATGTATTTATTTTGATAAGAATAAATACCTGTGTGTATAATAAACCTCTAAAAATAATGCATTATTTTTTTACAAATTTATTAACATAAAAAAGGTTATAGTAAGTCAACCATAAAAGATAGATATATGCTGTTGCGGATTTTATTGTAGAACTATTAATGCTGAACAATTCTGTCATACATGATTTTTGTGTTACTTAAGCGGTTTTCGCAGCGTACGCAGCGGAAGATTTCAAAAGGAATATCTTTCTCCCGTTTTTGCAACATTTTTCATTGCTGCTGTGGTCTTATGAGTCGTATCTTTATGTTGTATAGCCTAAAGCCTTCCTCGATAAATGGACTATTCAACGTAAAAATATTTTTTCAAATCGGGCCCGTAGTTTCAGAGAAGAGCGCGTTCAAACAAACAAACAAACTCTTCAGCTTTACAATATTAGTATAGATATAGATTAAGCCTAGTCAGAGGCTATATAGGCGGCTTGATAACATCTGACAGCAGGGTTAGCCACTTGCCTTGCAAACACCCCACCACCAAACCGCACTCAGGCCCGCGTGGTGGAGTATTGCTAGAACTACCTCATAGTTGAGGTAAGGCCTTTGCCAAGCAGTGGGACGTTACAGGCTGTCTTACTTTTTTTACTCCGTACAAAAAACCTCATCGGTATCAGGAGGGTGGCGATTCTTACGTCAATCGAACGTGTGGATTGATTCAATTGCAAATTTTAATTGTTTTACCAAAAAAACAATTAATATATGCATACGTAAAAAATAACTAGAATGCATAGAAATCCTGACCCTGAGAAATAAAAAACTGAATTTTCTTCGACAAAGACGATTTGATCAGTGAATTTATTTTCGTTTGGCCAGCAACTCAGGCTACACATTTTTTTATTAAAGTAGCCTGTATTACAGCTACATAAGATACTGCAGTATTTACCTTGACGTCCTGCAGGCTGCATATTATACATATATTATATTTTAAATACTAATTTACTTTTTTAAGAGGAAAACCTTTACAGTCAATCTTTTGACTCATTTCGGAACGTTTTCCCATCTATGCTATCTACTTACACAATTGCAAATCACACAACAAATCCTGCTTATACGCTACGGTTGTTCATATCTATACTAATATTATAAAGCTGAAGAGTTTGTTTGTTTGTTTGTTTGTTTGAACGCGCTAATCTCAAAAACTACTGGCCCGATTTGAAAAAATATTTTTATTTTGGATAGTCTAATTATCGAGGAAGGCTTTAAGCTATATAACATAAAGATACGACTCACAAGACCACAGCAGCAATGAAATATGTTGCGAAAACGGGAGAAAAATATTCCTTTTGAGAGCTTCCGCTGCGTACGCTGTGGAAACCGCTAAAGATACACAAAAATCATGTATGACATGATTGTTCAGCATTAAGAGTTCTATAATAAAGTCTGCGACAGCATAAGTCTATCTTTTATGGTTGACTTACTACAACCTTTTTTATGTTGATAAATTTGAAAAAAAATAATGCATCATTTTTAGAGGTGTATTATACACACGGGTATTTATTCTTATCAAAATAAATACATTCATCATCACGAGCATTTCATTTAAAACAAAGTTGCCCTTTATATCATTTGATTCCAATAAATATCTTAGGAGCTATCACAGTTTTAACATAACTCCGCACCAAAATAATGTTCGCAGCTTAAGTACAACGTGCGCTTGCGCTAATCTATACTAATATTATAAAAATGAAGAGTTTGTTTGTTTGTTTGTTTGTTTGTTTGAACGCGCTAATCTCAAAAACTACTGGCCCGATTTGAAAAAATATTTTTACGTTGAATAGTCCATTTATCGAGGAAGGCTTTAGGCTATATAACATAAAGCTACGACTCATAAGACCACAGCAGAAATGAAAAATGTTGCGAAAACGGGAGAAAGATATTCCTTTTGAGAGCTTCCGCTGCATACGCTGCGGAAACCGCTTAAGTTACACAAAAATCATGTATGACAGAATTGTTCAGCATTAATAGTTCTACAATAAAATCCGCAACAGCATATATCTATCTTTTATGGTTGACTTACTATAACCTTTTTTATGTTAATAAATTTGTAAAAAAATAATGCATTATTTTAAGAGGTGTATTATACACACAGGTATTTATTCATATCAAAATAAATACATTCATCATCACGAGCATTTCATTAAGAACCAAGTTGCCTTTTATATCATTTGATTTCAATAAATATCTTAGGAGCTATCACATTTTAAACATAACTCCGCACCAAAATAATGTTCGCAGCTTAAGTACAACGTGCGCTTGCGCTAATATATTATAAAGCTGAAGAGTTTGTTTGTTTGAACGCGCTTATCTCAGGAACTGCTGGACCGATTTGAAAAAATATTTCTGTGTTGGATAGCTTATTTATCGACAAAGGCTTTAGGATATTAAACATAACGCTGCGACGGGAGGGGAGGGAGCAAATTCAAAACGCGCGGACGAAGTCGCGGGGGACCGCTAGTCCTAAGATATAGACTAACATTAAAACAATTACATGAAAGTTCAAAGTTAGAACTCGAAAGCATATTGCATTTCACGTCACTCAGCAGAGTGCCTCGGAGCAGCGCACTTGCGAACACGCTGAATGCGCTATGCGGCTGCTTTAAACATTTACACATCTCCTACTTCAAATTTCCTGTAAGCCAGCATTTTAAAATTGAAAATCTTAATCGAAAATCCAAGTGCCCTCACTGACCGATTTACGGAAATATGCAAGTTCGATTTGGATAAATAAATATTTAGCAGCGCGTGGTTCGATGTTATCGCAAGATTAGTTTTGGGATTGCTATTTAAAAAAAAACTTTTTGGTTAGATAACATCTTAATGCTTGGACAAAATATGATTTTTGATGAGGGTCTGAGGAGTATTGTATCTTACAATTAAATAAATGTACAGATTTTTGCACCTATTTCTTCATTGACATTCTAACCCTCTTATTCCTAAAAACGTAAACAGTGTTATAAACTTTTAAATCTCGTTTCTTTTAGATTTTTTTTTGTCTCGTTCTTTCTTGGAGCTGTCATCATTTGACAAAAAGTGATAAAACAGTGTAATAGCTAAAAAAGGTTTAGTAGACTGTTTGAGTTATTATGAATAGTGGTGTTAATCTATAAGTTTACGCAACCATAGCAACAGTTTTGTATTGATTTTTAAATCACTATTAAACTGATACTTTTTGCGAATATTTATTAAATTTTATCCCGACGTTTCGAATGCTTTACAGCGTATGTGGTCACGGGTAGTACTAGGTCACATTCTGGTGGAATTTTCAATTCCACCAAATGAAAAAGAAAGAGCTTTTTTTGAATTCCACCAGGATGGGATCCAGTCCAAGCGAGGAAAGCCAGACTACACACTGCAAGATCACAAAACACACTAATAGCTCTTTTTACGTGGATTGGAACGTTAATTAATATAATTTAATGACAGTAGCTTGATTTTTTAAACTCTGTAAATGACAAATAACACATTAGTCTACCCGTGACCAAGAATGCTGTAAAGTGTTCGAATCGTCGAAAATTTTATTAATATTCGTGAAAAGTATCCGTAAAATAGTGATTTATTTCATGAGTAATATTCGAGCCAACTTCAAATACAAGTATTGATTTTTTAAACCTTGCTGCCTTATTATTCTCATCTGTTCCACATCCATTGACGACCTCCGTGGTCGAGTGGCTAGCACGCTGGTTTCAAGCGTCGCCATCTCGTGAGGTTCCGGGTTCGATCCTCGGTCGGGTCAGTGTAGAAAACGATCTTTTCTATATTGTCTAGGGTCTGGGTGTTGTAGTACCACCGTTGTTTCCGATTTCCATAACATAAGTGCTTTAGCTACTTAGCTCGGGATCGGAGCAATGTATGTGATGATGTCAAATAATCATTACTTATTTATATATATGCCTAATGCTTGCGACGCAAACTTAATGTAGACACATAAATATAGCATTTCATAGAAAAATATCTCACACACAAAATGCAGAAGTGCATATATTTTAGTATTCCAACACCTGCAGCTGCTGCACTCAATGCATCGCCATAATTCTCTAGAGCACACGACAATTTTATATTTTGCCTTTGAGCGCCTGCAAAGATGAACACATACTGTGTCATTCTGTTCGCTCTCTTTTGTCTTTCAATATTTTTCCTATACATTTCAATAGCGCGGCTCTTTTGGAAGAAAATGAAACAGCATCTAGAATTCATTGTATTTACTGAAAATTATCAGGTATCAAGTGTTCTTCTGATGTAATTACAGCTTAGATTGCTTTGATTTGACTTTAATGTCAATAAAATATAACAATATGGCAAACTTAAGGCTTTTACATGAAATGCATGTAAGTGAAACTTAACGAAGGCACCATAAGTGCTTAATTCATGCGTGAATGAAATTCAAATTGAAAGTATAGAAATAATACAAAATTAGTATTCTGTTTATAAATTCTAGTTACACAAAATACATAAGCAACTGAATTAAACTAAACCAATTAATAAGGCTTTGTATTCATAACGTTATCTGGGTTCATATTGCTCCCTCAAAACTAATAACAACGGCTTTTAAAACAATGACTAACTTCGGTACGGCTCGCCTCCGTAATATAAACAGACCGGACAGCAATCCACTTCCAGGCGATTCTATGTTTCGTATACAAAATACACTTAGTTACATTTTTAAAGGCCAGACACGTTGCGTTTATTATTACATTAAAATATACTTCATTCTTAGTTAGACCGACTGCAGACGTTTATCCATATTATCGCAGGTAGGTTTAATTTTATAGTATCTCTCATTATTATCAATTTGATTTATATATCGACTTAAAAAAATAAGATTATCAATTCAATGTGTATGTATGTGATAAAGGCTTTTAAGCTTCCAAACACGTGTGCTTAATTTTATTAGTGTACGTATGTTTGCATGTTTGTATGTATGTCCACAAATTTATCGAAAATAAGAAGCCAGATAATTCTTCCATCCATTCCATAGAGTTCCAACAGGTATATTTCAACTTAGAGTACAGTTTAAGATTCATCAAAATCGGTCCCGTAGTTTTTAAGATATGGGTAATAACGAAAAAAAATGGAAAAAAACACTACCAACTCCAAATTAATTAGTTTCTCCTAAACGGACGGCAAAATGCGTTATTTTGAGCTTTTTAGTCAGTTCTTCGAAGGTGGTTAGTTTTTTTTAAAATGTAAAGAGGATGTGGTTGTTTATTTTTTGTGCCATTCATAATACAGTTATAGCATATTTCAACGGTTCATCTAGTCTAGTCTAGTATGTTACTTCGAACGTCTTGCAACGAAAATATTTCCAGCATAACTCCCACTAGACGCGACACCCAAACGGATTATCTACGCCAATTATCATATAGTGCAGTTAAGTTTAATGAGAAAGTTGTGCCGGTGCAGGCAATGAAAAGGCCAAGTAATTGGCTGAAGATGCTACGATAGCTTCCGAACTTGCCTCTCAGAAGTTAGCGCGAACTTCGACTGATTGGCTGCATTCAGCTTGACTTTTGAGCTGCTCTTTGTAGAGGAAAATGTGGTTAACGCTGCCCCTGGCTGCAGCTGGGATGTTATGTTACATATACAGCTTTGCAGACAGGAAATTTTCAGCAGATGCTGTTGAGCTTGAGTTAAGTTTTTTTTTCCTGTATGCCTAGTATCATAGTTAAGTCATCCGTGCCCCACCGAGGTGACAACATCTGGATGCCTGAGGAGGTGTAATGGCGAAACGCGTCAAGAGATATTTTGCCCGTTAGTGTTGAGAACTAAGAATTCCATTAGATGTGCCGCATGCGTATTGAGAGAGGGCAGTCTGTGCATCCTGCATATGAATGAAATAATACTCAGCACGGTAACGGTACATGTAGGTGCCTGCGCCGGCGTCGCTTGGAAGAAAGTAAGGCAATACATATATTTTTTAAATACTTTATTATATTTATCTCTCATATTTGATAGGACATTAAGAAATATTTTTAAATAATTATCATGAAAAAAATAGTTTGCGTTCCAAGTCCAGTGATTTGGCCACCTAACTGCGCTGGCGCCGCTTGGCGGAAATTGCAAAATAATAATTAAAAAATCCTAAGGACGTAAACATCATCATATATTGTAAAATCTTTAAAAATTCTATCCCACGATCATGTTCAAGTAGTTTTGCTAAATTTGACGCTCTGTACGAACTAACCAGGAGAACTCGACGAATAGTTTCTGACAAACGTGCAAGTAATCGCATACTTCTACTTAGTTCAAATCGGTTAGAGTCGGTCTCATGCGCTTAGAAGTTTGGATATTTAACCCTTACAATACTGGAAGTGTCTGTATTTATCTTAACTAAGTTCTAACACATGACTTTGCTCATTCTATTACTGAATCCGAATGGCAAAAACCTTTTTATAAGTAAACACCAGATAATAAGGTTGTCTTAAATATTGTATTATTATTGTTATTAATTTGAATCAGGCAACAGATCACAAAATGCGATACAGACCCATATAACAAATACCTTACAAAGTAACATACATACAAAATAATACAATAAATCATTTTTTATATAGAAATTAAATGAAACGCAATTTCACTGGTGTGTTGCTCGTGGTGTCGCGTAGAATTCCGCGGAACCGCCAGAACACGACACGTTTTGGCCAGAAACCTTCGTTCAAGAAGGTCGCTATCTTTTCAGTTGGAATTCTAATCACAAATTAATTAAATTTTTCATTGCGACTAGACTCCAATTTGACGACCCGCAGAGTGAAGTCGGTTTTCTTCTGCACGTATTTTGAAACCTGCTCAGCCTTCGTGGTGTGATGTAGGCGAGAAACATACAACAGCGCCGTCGGAATCGCAGGGCGCAACAGCATGTCAGGCCCAGTCGTTGCAGTTCCACATTGATTTCGGCTGACAGGCTTCTTTTTCTTCTTGCGCTCCACAGTAATAAAGCCCTCAGGGTCAAGCTCCCCTTCACGAGATATATAGATAGATATTAACTTATCTATCTATATATATAAAAAAGTCGTGTTGTTAACACTTTTTAAAACTCAAAACGGCTGAACAAATTTAGGCGAAAATTTGTGGAGAGGTAGCTGATAACCAGGAGAAGGAGATAGAATCCTTTTTATCCCGTTCGACGGCCCCGGGGCTGGAGCGGGACGGGGCCGGGGCGAAACAATGTTCGCTGGGGCCTCTTAACTTTTAAAATTACGGGGCTGGGTGGGATTTTGCCGGCGCTGGGGGCGAAACCAATTTTGCTAGGTCCGCTCTTGTTACATAAAAAATGGATTTAATGCAAAGATTTACGAAATATACAACCCTATACAATAACTCAAATTATAAAAGTTTCGACTCAAATTAGTCATGCTAATAGCCATGAATACAGAAACGCGATATTTTGGCAAAAGTTCAAAATACCCAATATTTGCGGAGAAGTTTAAATCTGGGCAGCGGGAATCGATGGCAAATTATTCAAATTGGAGTTTAAAATGCCTGATAAATATTAATTCAAACTTAACACGTACATTCCGTTGCTATGTTTTTTGTGGTATCAGGCTAGCAGCATTTGTGCAGTTTATGATAATAATAGAGATGGTATATACCAATAAATCTAATTATATTGGCCAATCATAATTAGATTGGTATTTAAACTAACATAACTACCTTATGAGTATTGTCAATGTCCCTCGTATAACATTTTAGTTTTAGAAAACTTTTAATACAGTTAGCTAATGAAAAAAAAAAACTAATCACAAAATTTCCAACGTGATCCGTAGCTGCAGAATTGAAGCGATCCAACCAATCAAGTTTAGTTCTCTCCTGGGAGACTCGGGAATCGAACCCATCAGGTTTTAATTGTAAAATTTACAGCACGCATATCGGCAGGAAACGAAACAAGGTGTTGGATTTCAAATTAAAATGAAACCATTTGTCAATGTGTTTTTCTTTCTTTTAGTAAAGATTAAATAGTTAATGTTCATTGAATAAATGCTTATGATGTTAAATAGCAAGATCACCTAAAATAAAAGGTCGTTCTGATCGGTCCATCAACATCAGAAGGAATCTGTCTTATCAAAGCCCTAAAATAAGGTATCTTACACTATTCAAAGACTCCACCTACTAAAGAGTTCACGACGACGTCAGTCCACGTGATCAATTATTTGTCAAATCAAAGTTTAAGATATCCTTTGCTTAGGTTATTTATTTATTATACCGATGACGGTGTAGTGGCTAAACACGCTGGTTTCAAGGCATCGCCGCTCCGAGGTCCCGGGTTCGATTCCCGATCGGGTCAATATAGAAATTAAAAAAAAAAACTTTATTGTCTCGGGTCTGGGTGTTGTGGTACCACCGTTGCGTCTGATTTTCATAACACAAGGGCAGTTAGCAACTTAGTTTGGGATCAGAGCAATGTTTGTGATTGATGTCATATTTTTATTATTTATTTGCTTGCCTATGATAATCTTGTGTGATTGGAAGGAAAAAAAAATACTTAAAATATATTTTAAAAAAATCCATTAACTAGTTATTTCTGCTCTTGATTTACGTAAGATACAAACTGAAACCTATGCATTTACCAGGCATCGCCTATACTGATTTTACAAAGTGCTGCTAACGCCATCTTAAAATTCATCTTTCTATCTTTGCACTGTCGAAACTTCCTATTAATAAGTTAGTAACTGGTTCATACCACAGCAGCAAAAGGCGTATAGCCCGGGGCCAGTTACTTGATGGAGCGATTTAACGATTAGCGCTATTAGGAGATAGAAGACGCTGCCGGCAGCGGGGTTGCGAACTAAGGGCGGGTGCACAAAAGACGGTTAAAGTCTGCGCTTAAAATAGATAAGCGTATACTTAAATCAGAACCAATCTGCGGAGTAAGTGATGCCGAAAGGACATGTAAAGCGATGTGCTGCTACAGCTTTGTTCTGAAGCCATTTGATATAAAGGAGTAGTGTATTATTGGGCATTCTGTCCCCCAGTCGTCCGCTTCGCTCCCGACCGTTCGCTGCGCTCACTCTGGTATGACAGAATGCCCAATAATACACTACGAATCAGTGGTGCAATATATTCAGCAAACCTTCAGTTCACAACCGGAAGTTCAACAAACTGCGTGGCAGTGAATTTTTCATGAATCCCATTAAATTTATCTATCGTCACTATTTTCATCATTCCGTTGAAACCCGTCAATCAGAACGGTTGAGTAAAAAGAAATGAGATTTATAAAACAAAAAGAATCTCTTAGATTACAATGTATATGTCCAGTCTCTTCAAATCAGTGTAAGAGGCATGGCAAATTATTGCCAAACACTATCCGAAGCATTGTTTGTGGTCCATCAAACTGCGGAAAAACTAACTTAGTAATAAGTCTATTGCTACACCAGGATGGGCCTCGTTTTCGTAACCTTTATGTATATTCGAAGTCTTTGTATCAACCTAAGTACATATTTTTAGAAAAGGTATTGGAGAAAATTTCAGAAATATCTTACTACAAGTATAATGATAATAGCGAAATTCTAACGCCACACGAAGCTTTGCCCGACTCAATTTTTATTTTTGATGATGTTGCGTGCGAGAAACAAAACAATATTCGCGATTACTTTGCCATGGGAAGACATAAAAACATTGACTGCTTTTATATTAATCAAACCTACACCAAAATACCTAAGCAACTCGTAAGAGACAATGCTAATCTGATAATATTATTTAAACAAGACGACATTAACCTGAGACATATATACGATGAGCATGTGGGATCTGATATGACGTGGTCACAGTTCCGTAAAATGTGTTCAACAGTGTGGAAAAAACCATACAGTTATGTCGTCATCAATAAGGATTGTGAACGAAACAAAGGTTGTTACAGAATGAAGTTTGATACATTCATAATAGTGGATTAAATGTTTTATTTCTTGTATAAGTAACTATTACTTGGACGAAAACGAATCAGTTACAATCAGGAAGTCATACAAAGTGGAATCCTTAACAATGGAGCGAAACCTTAAGGAACAAATTGTAAAGTCAGCATCAGCTGTAAAAAAAAAGGTAGAAATGATAAAGGATTCAAAAAAGGACAACGACTTGGCTCTGGAAACAATATTTAAACCAATTGTAAGCCCCCTTAAACTATTGACTTGTAGAACTGCCAACAAACGCCTCATAGATGAAGAGACAGAACAAAGCCAATCAGTGAAAAGAACTAAACACACAAAAAGTGAGTCATCAAATATTTCTGACGAAGATTTTGATTACTTTAAAGCGGATGATGACAACGAAGAATATTTTGAAGAAGATGAAGTTAATATAGAAAATGAAAACTGTAAAACGCCTAACAAAACCCTTACTGCACCACCCACTGAAGGTGATGATGATCATGAGAGCTCATTCAAATCTCTTCAGTCCTCGCCAAGTACTGGCAATAATAATAATGATTCTTTATCATGGTCTGTATCATCTGAAGTAATGAAAGATATACCTTTCGGTATTAGGAACGTAAAGGGGAAACTAATGCTTGGCAATACGCGTGTTCACGATGATGACCATATTATAAAAATTGGAAGTCGCAGCCTCAAAAAGACTCCTGGCTTGAGAGAGTTATTTTATGAAAAGATCCCAAATTTAGAAATTATTACAGAACAAGATTTACAAAATTATAAATTAATACTTATGGATACCAATGCTTACAGACGCAACTTTGATTCTTCGAAACCAATTAACAGTAACAAAAGTTTTAAGTATATGAAAGTAATCAAACCATTATTTAAGTTCGCTAGAAGTCATACAAGTAGTTTGGAAAGTCTCCGACAGGGCAAAGGCATCGATATTTTAAAAGAAGTGAAGAACGATACCGATTTGGTTTACTGGGATGATCCCAATGAATTAGTGGAAAGGTTAAAATTACTACTTGGATCATGGGCAGCTGGCAACACTGGGGTACAAAATGAAATTTATGCAATACTTGAAGAGTTGTATGAAGCTGGAATTATAAAACAAATCAAATATATAAAGCTTCCATCAGGAGGATCAGGCAGTGTCATTAAACTACGGAAGCGGACCAGACGACAATGAATATTGACAAATTTGGTCATCATATTCACAAACGTTTACGACTATCAGAATTCAGTAATATTTTTAGCGACATCCTAGTGCGAACAGATGAAGGAGACTTTGACTTAAAATCATCGAGATTAAAGGGACTACAAATTCCGGAAAGGAACGATGAGGCTGTAAATAAAGAATACGTGGATAAAAGTGTTGATGAACTAAAAAATGAACTGAATAATATTCAAAGCAATTTAAAAAAGTATCTTAACAATTTAGAAAAACTTACAACTACAAATTTTAGTAAATTGTACTACACAAAAAAAGAAATTGACCTCATGCTACCATCAAAAGTTGTTAATAATGAGTAAACAAGATATAGTTAACGAACTTCACAAGGCGGCAAGAAGAAATTTCATTCGTCGACATACTGTTATTAAAGGAATCGATGATTTATGGCAAGCTGATCTCATGGATTTTCAAAAGTATGCATCATTCAATAAAGGATACAAATATGTTTTAGTAGTAATTGATGCTTTATCAAAATACGTTTGGGTTAGACCGTTGAAGACGAAATCTAAGACATGCGTTGCAAATGCTATGCACAACATATTTTCTGAATCCACACGAAAGCCAAAAAATTTACAAACAGATCTAGGTACAGAGTTTTACAATGATTCTTTTGAAAAATTAATGAAAAGTAACAACATAAACCATTATTCCACATATTCTGTTAAAAAAGCTTCCATAGTAGAACGCGTAATTAGAACCATAAAATCCCATCTTTACAAAGCATTCAGTTTATGCGGACGATATGAATGGGTTCAAAGTAATTTAGATTCTGTTGTGAATCACTACAACAATACTTGTCACCGTATCACAAAATTCAAACCAATCAATGTAAATCGTTCAAATGAGCTTTTAGTAAGGTCTAATATTTTTAAAACACAACATGGAAAGATAGCACGTCCAGGTCCAACTTTGAGAGTTGGTGATTTTGTTCGTATAAGTAAATATAAAGGTGATTTTTATAAAGGCTATACTCCTAATTGGTCTACGGAAATATTTCGCATTGTTAAAATCGGTCAAACCAATCCTCAAACGTATCAAATAGCTGACAAACACAATCAAATTATCTTAGGTTCTTTTTACCGGTATGAGTTACAAAAAACTAATTTTCCTGACATTTACCTTATTGAAAAAGTTATAAAAAGAAAAGGAAACAAACTATTTGTAAAATGGTTAGGGCTAGGTAATGAAGAGAACACTTGGATAAACAAAAAAGAATTAGTGGTGTAGTGGAGAGGTATATAAATAACACAAATCATTTCTTCACGACACTTACTGCTTATCAATGAAGGAAGGCAGTGGTATAATTGATAAATTGATTGATCGTTTGCCAGTTGAGCTACACTTACCAGGCTATCAATTTTGTGGTCCTGGTACAAAACTTCAAAAACGGATACAAAAAGGTGATCGAGGAGTTAATAGATTAGACGAAGCTTGCATGCATCACGATATTGCATACATTAATAAAGATTCAAAAGTACGACGTAAAGCTGATTTAGAACTTTTGAACATGGCTAAAAAAAGGTTGAATTCGAAAGACGCAGGCAAAGGAGAAAAAATTGCCTCATGGATAGTAAAAAACGCAATGAAAGCAAAAATCAAAGCAGGCGGAGCCATAAAATCGTTTCATAAAGGAATTAAAAAGATTAAATCTCATTTAAAAAAACATAAATCGAAAAATCACACTTCGTCTATAAAATATGCTTATGCAGCGGCAAAGAAATTGTTTCGGAATAAGAAAGGAATACGTTTGCCTCGTTATATTCCTCTCCCAAAGAGTGGTGGAGTTTTGCCACTCATCCCCATATTTGCTGGGCTATCGGCTTTAGGTTCACTTGCTGGAGGTGCAGCAGGTATAGCGAAAGCTGTTAATGATTCTAAGGCTGCACAAAAAAGTCTTCAGGAAGCTGAGAGACACAACAGGATGATGGAAGCAGTGGCTCTTGGAAAAGGATTATATATAAAACCACATAAAAAAGGAGCAGGTTTATATCTTAGTCCATCAAAAAACTAAATAAACGGCTGCCCAGACGTGCACTCACTAACCTTGATATAATACAACATGCCACTGATATACCTTATTTTCGTGGTGTTTACATGAGAGATACGTTACCATTGAAACCTAGAAAGATAGAATGTGGAATTATGAATTTGGATAGCAACATAAATCCTGGCACGCATTGGGTAGCCTATGTGAAGCAAAATGAATACATAGAATATTATGATAGCTTTGGAAATTTGAAACCACCAATAGAATTTATGAAATATGTACATGACTTGCCTGTAAACTATAATTATGCAAGACATCAAGCATTTGGTACTACAAACTGTGGGCATTTGTGTCTAAAATTTTTAAGAAATTATTGGAAGAATCATTTATATAATGAAAGAAGAAAATAAATATGTCAGTTTCAAAATGTCTTTCACTGTGTCTATAACTGGGAGAGGAGCTTCCTTATCAACAAATTACTCACCAACATTGGAGCTTCAAGGAGACTATGAATGTGGTCTTTTGTACTTTTCCACTTTCAACTCTATTCCTAATATAGATGAGCGTAATAATAAGTTTTACTATGGTGAAAATGAAATTATCGAAATTCCTGAAGGGTCTTACGAGCTTCAAGATATTTGTGATTATTTAAAATGCAACATTAAGAACACAATTTTAAAAATCACTTGCAATAATAATACATTAAAAACAAACATCTTTTGTTCAAAAGATGTTCATTTCAATAAGAGTGCATCATTAGCTCAAATTTTAGGGTTTGGGAAGGAAACAATAAATGCTAATATAAGTACAGATTCACAATATCCTGTCAACATTCTATCAACGACCATCGTACGGATCGAATGCGATGTTGTTAGTGGTTCATTTGTAAACGGGAAAGCAAGCCATATTATTTATGAATTTGTGCCGAATGTACCACCTGGTTATAGAATAATTGAAGTTCCAAAAAATTTGATTTATTTTCCTGTTAATCAATCATCAATAAGCGCTATCAATATAAGACTCTTGGACGCAGACAATAAAGAAATTAACCTGCGAGGTGAAGAAGTTCAACTCTATTTACATTTTCGAAGAAAATGATAAATTTCAATAAAAGCTCCCCTCAGTCGAATATTCGAGTCAGTGCTGAAAGATCATCCCGCAAAGGCACACCGCTACAGCTTAAAAAGATACTTACCAAGACCAATAAAGAATTCCTAAAGAAAATTGGGTTAATAAAATGAATATCTTAAATATATCTGAACAAACTACATACGACAACAGCATTGAAGGTTTCGAGTATCATTCATACAAGCCATACGTAACAAGTTTCAACAAGAATGATGAAATAAGAATTCCGATTAATCAGCAAGACCTATACGTACTGCCATCACTTAGTAGTCTGTACATCGAGGGAAAAGTGAGTGTTCATAACACCACGACCAAAGCAAAAATATCAGATGTAATCTTCGTTAATAATCCGGCATTGTTCCTATTTCAAGATATTCGTTACGAATTGAATGGAGTAGAAATAGATAAAATTAAAAATGCTGGTTTAACTACAACTATAAAGTCATCTGTCCTTAAGTGAAAACGAGTCAAAATATGCTCGTGTTTGGGGGTGGTCAACAGGGGGAACCAAAAATACAGGAGATGGATCGTTTTCTGTATCAATTCCTTTAAGCAAGATATTAGGATTTGCAGAAGATTATCAAAAAATTATCATGAACTGTAAACACGAGTTAGTGCTACTTAGAAGCAATACGAACCTTAATGCGATAAAATTAAATGCAGGAGAAGCTGTAGATGATATTACAATAAATAAAATCATTTGGAGAGTGCCACACATTAAAGTGTCTGATCGAGAAAGAATAAATCTATTAAAGCATTTAGAGAGAGATCGTGCTATTCCATTAGCGTTTCGCAACTGGGATCTTTACGAATACCCATTACTACCTAAAACACGCAAACATACTTGGTCTATCAAAACTTCATCGCAAATAGAGAAACCGCGCTTTGTTATCATTGCTTTACAAACTAACCGGAAACACAACAGTCAATTGTCAATGGCAGAGTTTGATCATTGTCACGTGCGTGATGTAAGAGTATTTTTGAATTCATCATATTATCCATATGAAGGATTGAACATCAATTTCTCCGAAGACAAATTTACTTTATTATATGAACAATATACAAGATTTCAACAGTCGTATCATGGACGTCGATCAGAGCCGTTGTTGAGCTTAAACGAATTTAAAAACATTGCTCCTTTATTCGTTATTGACTGTTCACGACAACACGAAACGCTTAAAGGATCTATTGATGTGCGAGTCGAAATTGAAACAGACCAAGAAATTCCAGATAAGACAGCTGCATACTGCTTGATTTTAAACGATTGTTTATACGAATATAAGCCTTTGAGTAACATTGTAAAGAAAATATCATGAATAATTATAATACAGTAATCGTTGATTTGCAAGGATTCAAGGACATCGATAATAAATTCTTGGTTAAAGAAATGGCAGTAGCTACTCCAGAGTATACTTACGTGTTTTTAATAAAGCCTCCGTATCCGTTCTCTGCATTAAGTGATGAAGAAAAGAAATGTGTTCGTTGGATTGAAAGAAATAGAGGTTATTTATGGAGTGAGGGCTATATAGACTACAGAGAATTTCTTAGAATGATCAATGGTTTTTTGAAAAATAAAAGAATTATAGTCAAAGGGGAAGAAAAAGTAAAATGGATGCAAGAGTTGTGTGATAATAATAATAGTGTTTTCGATATAACGCGTCAAGGTACTCCTAATTTGAATAATCTTAATGAACTCTATTGTAAAGACAAAATTATGTTTAATTGTTTTTATCATGATAAGTATTGTGCGTTACGAAATGTTTTAAGTTTAAAGAAATGGTGTATGGATAACAATGTATTTTATTAATGCTTATTTTTTGAAATAAATAATTGTAACATTGAATTAAATGTTTTATTTATTTTTATACCTCAATTTATTCCTACCTACATTTTTAGGGGACTTAGTAAAAAACATATTTTTTGCATATTAGTTAATTTATTTATTTAATTACATTTACAACTAGGATTATTAAACAATATTCTAATAACTTAAAAACGTAAATCAACTAAAAGTTAGAACCACATAACTTTTTTGATATCTTCTTAATTACACATTCTGTCATATCCATTATTTCGTCCACTGCGTCATGAACAACGTATTGAGCACTAAGTAACACGCACTCGCTGTCAGCGTCCGGCGTCGAGGTCGACGAGCTTGTCCTTGTTGATTCACATTCGCAGACCAAGTCCAGCACCTTTATCTGGATCATCTTGAAACCTTTCTGTTCGTTGCACACCACAAAAGATTTAGGAGCTATTCGCTTATTCTTTTTTGATGGAACACGTTTTCTCTTCTTTTGTTTAACTTCTGTCGATTGCGAACCAAACAAATCCTTGTATTGTTGCGTAAAGTTTTCTAATGGGTCTTGAGCGTATTGAGGAAAAACGTCGTATCCATCCGCCATTATCTGTAAAGAAAAGAAATCTCATATTAAAATCAAGAAGTTATTATTATAAATATAATAACCCTTTTATTTTAAAAAGTATTCGATAAAGGATAACTACAACATACCTGATTTATAATATAATTATTTCACAGTAATCACAAAGCAGGTCTTTCGTTGCGGTCTCCCAGTTTCCTACTAATTTCAGTCAGCAGTTGTTCTGTCTTATAATAGATGACGTCCCAATGGTCGTACACCAAATACTGGCTTTTTGCTCGCCCTCTGATTTCCACTTCAGTTTTATCCGCTGAATCCACTGCTTCCATGATTTCTATTTTAATTATAAGCTTTGGTATTCTATGATCATTCGATGCAAAGTAGCTGGTTTGCGGTGAAGAGAGGTACTGATGGTTGGACTGCATTTTAAGTTCGACGCAATCTTTATGTGAATGCACTGAGCACGAATAATGAACTAAATTTAGAATGATTAAGCTTTGTCTATATAGGTAATCAAGAACATGAGACGTGTGAGACGAAGTGTCATAAGCACGTGTACTACATGTTTTAACATGTTCAATAATCATTTTTCAGTATAGCAAATATTTCTTCCAGTAAGTTGAAACGAAATACGACGCGCGCTAAATAACACTCGTGTTAGCAACTTGTTTTAACCTGCACTTTTAAATGCACACGTGTTTTTGTGCGATAACTGAATACCTACATAAACTCTTAACTATTCTTAACTATTCATTAGAAATAGGGGATATTTAATAAATCAAAAAAAAAATATCGTATCATCATTTATTTGCGATATAAGTACAATGTACAAGGAGGTAACTTAATTTCTAGAATATAAATTCTAAAACAGTTCTATTAAAAGAGTCCATTCTATTACTTGCACAAGCATCAGTGTAATACCTTATATTATGGGTTCTTACAGTACATACATTACTTATGACATATTATAATCAGAAGACACAAAATCACTTCAAATCATTGTAAACTATTCATTACCATCATAAAATTACAGTGCAAATAGTTACCTAACTTTAAACAAATAATATGATTTCGTTTGATACAATTTAAATATTAAGAATGGCTCTATGACCCCAAGCTCTCGTAGATACTTTGTCAGACAAAATGTGACGCTTGTCATCGTTGCGGCTTAGTGCAACTTTTTTAAGGCTACGTGTGAATATTTCATGTTTAATAGATTTGAATAAAACGTTGGTTTTTCTCACTACATCCCCATCATATAAGCTTTTTTTGTATTGAGATATTGAAATATCGCGAACAACGCATGATTTCACCCCCTTTGCTTTTTTAATAGTACTGTTAACAGTTTTTATACAGTACAGTTTTGATCGTAATCCAACAAATTCTGATATTATGTTCCCTCCCATTTCGTCTTTGAAAAGACCAGGAACTTTTTTGTTCAAAAGTGGTAAGCTATGTATATTTTCTGCTGGAAAGTTACTAGTATCGAAATAATTCAATAATAATTGTTTTAAATCTTTATAGAAATCAGGGGTTTGAATCTGATAGACAAAACTGTCTGTGTCTGTGTAGCACATGCGTAAGCGGTTTGTATACGTCGGCTCAAAGACTGAGTAATGAAAATCATACATGTGGCTTTTGGACAGTTCCAAAACTGTAAACCCGATGTATATTGGTTTGTCTAAAACAACACGCTCAGGTTTAGTTTGTATTGCAACCAAATTTTCACTGAAAACTGAAGCACTATGGAAATTCGAATTTGCTATTAATCTATCAGCACAATATCTTTTTTTTGTTTTATTTTGTTTATCACTCCATTTATTAACTAAATGAACATTGACCCTTTTTTCATTATTTTCCAATGTCTTTCCGAAAATGCTGTTATTGAGCAGTTTAAAAAAGTCTTGTTCAAAAGTTGACTGAGCCTGTTGCCTTAAGCTTGTGTTTAAATCGATATATTGTTTCAAGTAAGGGCTCTGCCGAAACGTTATAGCTCGATGATTTTTTTTTAACTTTAACCCATGTTTTATACATGTTTTTAAATGAACATAATGGATTACGTAAAAATATTTATCATAAAGATTGGGAACAAGTTTTGAATTTTTCCCTCCAGGAGGAATACATTTTTCAGGACAAAATGGTAATTCATTATGCCTGTCATGCAACTCTTTTGGATAGCTAAGATCGACCTCGAGAATAAACCCGTATTCCGCGTTGTCAGGAATATTGGTTACATCGAGTCTAACAATTTCTGTTTGATTTAAAAACCTAAAGTCCGAGAATGGTAATGATTGACACATGCTAAATCCGTACAAGTTATTACAATCTATGTAAACCACGTAAGTTTCGGGTTGTTGTTTATCATATTCTGGAACATATTTGTTATTTGCTTTCGCATGCCTGTGTGAGCACATACACACACCTCCCCTTACACCGGATTGAATCATGCGCACCATGGCAAGGTCATCAATTAGCTCTAGCTCAACGCCTGTTTTAAAAAGCATCGCATCAAATGATAAACTCGGAGCAGTGACATAAAACGCAGGGTCTAACTGATAGTGAAGTTTACATGTTCTTCTAAATTTTTCGAAAATATCGGTCAATAAGATGACATCGACTTTTAGGTATAAGTCAGTATATTGGCCCAAGTTTTTAATATTGAATTCGGTCCATACGGATTGTGCGTGCTTATAATCTTCATCAGATATATGCTCATTTGTAATAGAACTGTAAAACATTTTTTTTTCTGGAAGAGATCGCTCTTTATAACGGTCCCAACTATCCATGTACTCGTATGGGTAAATTCCTTTTCGTGATAGTAAATTGAATTGTGTTTCAATAGGAAAGTGGGTACGCATATGATTAAATTCTTCTTTTTGAATAGTTTTAGCTAATCTGTTCAAGCTGGTACCTAAAAATTTAAACGAATCTACAAACCGAACTTGTATGAACTCATTGCCAGAAACAGGAATGAATTTTGTAAACGATACATAATTCTCCTTCGTTTTAGGTATAACTTTTATAGTTCCAGGCAATTCACCTAATTGTTTTATAAATAAATGACAATCATACCCGGATAAATTATGAAAAAATATTGGAATAAACTTTGGTGTTTTGTACTGTAAATTACAATATCTATGTGCTGCGCCACGATAGAAACCGCTTATGTGGCAATGATCACGAACTTTGTCGGTAAACAAAAAATTGTCGCAAATATGGCAACGAGTAGCTTGCATAAAGTCAGCTTCATCTTGTTCTGTAAAAAATATTGGAGAGTTTTGGGATAAAATTGTATAAATCTCGCGTACATCGCGATAGATAGAATCTATAAACTTTTGAACACAGTCTTGACCTCGATAAGTGACGTAACGATTATGACTTTCATTCACAGAACATACTATATTATATGCAAACGCTGCTGGAACATGGTGTTGTAACGTTTTTGTGTGTGTGGTATCGGAAACTAAAGAACTGTTCTGAGACGGTTCTAAAATGGTTTCAAAATCTGCATAAATTACGAACGGAACGTTTTGTTTACGGTCATAGTTTTTGAATTTAATTACCGAACCTTTTTCAGGTAAAACAGTAACGATACCGCTACATAAATGACTTTCGAGTTCTTCGCATGTAGTAAAATACACTAGACATGTGTCACAAAAATAGATTTTACTGTGATGTGATGTAATTTGACTCCGTATAAGTCGCGACAAATCTTTTATTAAACAATAGTGTGTAGTAGTCCCGTTATCTAATAGTAATAAATGAATAGTCTTTTTGTTTTGACTGTTTCCGGACTTATAAAGAGGTCCAATGATAGTCTTATTATTTTTTAAACCGTAAATGATGAAACTCAACCTAGGATTGTTTTTCTCAAATGTATTTATATCTGCGAATGTGACAGGAAAAGACATTCCTTCGTCATTTAGAACGAGACGAAAATCGGGATAAGATGAGACCCGTTCAGGATGCTTTTGCGAAGGATAAAGAGCAGCTACAACGCTCCATAAGAAACAAAACTGATCTTTATTATGAATGTTTATGCATGCTTTCTTATTTTGAATGCATTTTGGTAGTGGCAAAAAAGAGCTGCCTCCTAATGGTTGATATTTATTTATGTTAATTTCTAAATGTGAATTGTCAAGAAATGCCCAACCACTATCATTCTCCTGAAATTCGTCTATTTTCTTTTTTAAAGAACTTTGAAGCTTTAAAAAAATAGTGTTAAAATCATAGTTCTGATAAATAACAAAATTTTTTGTGAGAAATGATTTCATTTCTTGTGTGCTGTCTTTAAATAGTATGAACAGGGAAAATAGCTCAAAATTAACTTTTATAGTGGTATGCTTTTTTAAGGCATCATCAATAAGTAATTTTATTTTATTACTGATTGAATACAAAAAGGAGTCTAACGAGGCTTTATCAGTTTCATTTGGAACGATTCGATATGAAACGATACGAGAGCGAAATGCAGATGCAACAATTTCCACGCCATCGCTATGCGGTTGGGTGGAGTTATTTTGTTTATGCGATCGACTGCGTATATGACCTATCCAAGACTTTGAGCCGATCGATGTATTACAAACCGAACAGAATGGCATAATTGCTTAACTTACTTTTATTTGCAATGTTAAATATACCTACCTATCAAAAACAATAATAAATCAAAAAAACAATATAAGATACGAAAATGTAATTAATATTTCAAAATGTAATTAATATTTATAAACTTATTGCTAAATTCTCCTAAAATCTACTTACTTAATATTAATTTTATTACTGTAATATACCGGGTCACTATTATTAAAAATGGCGTAGGCCTTGGCGAGGAAGTCCTGCAGGGATTCCCACTCGCGAGACTGTTCGGAGCACTGCAGCTTCACCGACGCCAACGCCTTCTTGTATCGCTGGTCTGCAGGGGTGTTTCTGGCGTCGTCGGTATTGTACACCTTCAGGTCCACATAAAACTCGCCATCGACAGTTGCGGCGCGACGACACTGACCGGACGACACGCGGGAGGTAAAGCTGGAGCCAAGGCTGGGGCGACCGGAGTCCTTGTTGGTCGTCCGCTCGTCGTTGTTTATAATGGCGAACAGACTCTTCGGCTTTTTGTGCGATCTGAAAAATCAATTATAATAAATAGCCTTTAAATAAATAATAAATATCCTTTCCTACACATCGCCATCTAGTCACAAAATAAGCTACTCAAAGCTTGTATTATGGGTGCCAAACAACGGATATAATACTTAATTATTTTGTAAATACATACATGATATACATAGAAAACACCCAGACCAGTACAAACAGACATGTTCATGCACACAAATGTTTGTATTGTGCGGGGATCGAACCCGCAACCCGCTGCGTAGTAGGCGATTTCTCGACCACTACTCCAGACGGGTCGTCAGTATAATAATAAGAAATAGTAGATATGCTTCAAGTTAATAGGTATACAAGTATAGAGTAGTTTTAGTTTGGATATAGTGTATTAGTTTTTTTAACGTTTTATGTCTATTGTGTATGTATTATTAAGTGGTTATTTTATTACTCTCAACTGGCGGTAGCAGAGAGCTTTGAATTGAATGCATCGACAACCACATGTATAAGTTTTATAACCTGATAAAAAATACTACTAAACTGGACTTACTGGGAAGAGGAAGGCTGCGTGTAGGCTTCCACGTTGATAACAGGAGGAATGGCGGATTTCCGCTTCCTGGGCTTTGGTGCGACGGCAGCTGGGGCAGGCTTGCTCTTGCTTTTGCTCTTGCTTTTGGCCGACGATTGCTGTGGTGGCGGTGGTGGCAAGGGCTCTTCAGCTGCTACCTCATCGCTGCTTGATGCGTACTCAGAATCCGACCTTAAAAGAAAAAATATGATAATATTTATAAAAAAGAAAAAACAATTATTTTGGACTGAGTCTAAAGCGAAAAAAATAATCATTAATGGCAAGACGGAAATCAAACTGCCTAACACTTGCTTCAGGAAAGTAACGAAGATAATCACTATCGTTAAAATAAAACTTTGTAAAATGATTAAAATAATAAAATAATGAAGGTACTTACTAACATTTTTGGGTCGCAGGATCTGGTGTCTTGTGCTTTCACAGGAAAAATCTTGAGGAATAATAAATTTTTGCCACAGAAATCCGTATTTATGCGATAAATAATGAATCATCAGCAAAATGAAATCATTATTTGGTTGATAACGTAAGTTGCTACAAAAACAGCAAGCGATTGTATACCGTAATATAATAGACAGTCCATACATTTTATGAAAAGTAAGTATGTAACATATTCCCTTATACATTGCAACATTATCGTTATTTCATGTTCACATTTAAAGAAATCATAGTCGTGTTTCATTATGTAGCAGTCAACGTGAAAAAGAAATTTGAGTGCAATAAGTGCTAATATTTAAAATAGGTAGGTACTCAATCAATAACCTTACCAAGTACATGCCTTTTTTCTGTAGATATATATGGTTTTCAGAAACATTTATAAGTAGTTATTACTCGAAATATGATAGTTGTAAAGTTAATCCATTTGACACAGTTTTAATGTCAAAGTTTTTCATTTATAAGAATTGAAATAAATATTTGAAAGTGCATATCATACATAATAAAATTAAAGGTAAACGTGAGGTAAACATAGTATCCATGAGGTATTTCTGGACAAAACTCAAACAGTCATTTGCTTCTTTTTAATGCAACATAAAGTAAACACGATGAGTGTTAAGTTACAGCTCTCAAGCATTTACATAGAAAGCTTAAAAGCTGAGTCTGCAACTGCATCGTTAGTACAGGAGCCAACATGATTTAATCAATCATTAACAGGAATATTAAGCTTTTATTTCTTGTTTTTTTTTTTTTTTGACTTTATAACTTGAATTGGTGGTTCAGTTCATTTATATAATTACGATCTAAGATTATTCTTATAAGTCTATAAGTAACAAAAAAAAGAAAAAAAAAAAAAACACTAGTAGATATCCAGATTTTCATTCATGAATATTTCAACTTATAAAAAGCATTAGGATCTTAAATGCCATGCGAGCATACCTACCTACAAAAAGTGTTCTAGTAATAATGACAGATTAATGCATCTGACTCCTAGACTAGACACAGGTAACTCACGTTCCCACGCAACGCGCCGCGTATCGTATCAGTTAAGCTCCGAATTAGTTAGCATGAGTTTGAAGTGACAATTACTAAAAGTGTGTTTAATGTGTGCCAGTGTTTAATTGATTACAAAATGTAAGTATATTTTTTTTCATCCACTTATTTGACTTGTAGCAGTAAGTAAAGTTTATTAATTGATTTTATCAAATGTATTATTATTTAATTTGGATGAAAAAGATTTAGTAAGACAAGTAAGCATAAAAGTAGCATGACTCTCCTTTAAATTCATTTGTATCTACATATGCTATTTTTTGTTTTGTTGTAATGTACCTACTTATTATCCAGAATTACCTCGATCATAACTTTTGGATTTACTCTAACACTTTATTATACGATTAGATTTTAAACTTTCGCGTTACATTGCAACTAGTACCTACTTTGATATCAGAATCTTACTGTAAATGTCTCATTTGGAATGTCATCTGAAAACATAACCCTGATCCACCCGAGTTTAGGTATTCCGTATTGATCTTTCAATTCATATTTTAAACTGGTTAATTAAAATACAGCTGTTATCAATTTCAGGTTGCTATGCTGTAGGGAGGCTGCCATACAACACAAATTACAACGGTATAGATATTTACTGCGTATAAAGAAAATGGGTAAGATTTATTATGTATTAATTCTAAATTGTACATTTCCATTAAAAAATTAAGAAGATTGTTGAACATTTTTATGAAAAACAATCAGATATTGGTGAAGTATTTCAAGAAGAGATGATTAGTGTGAAAGTGTTTTAATTATTTTCTTTGCATTTAGCACAAACTACTTTTTTTATTTTGTTAACATGTAAAATGTTCAAGAGTTATTATACCTTATGTAGGTAGATACACATTAAAAATTTGCATTGTTAATAAAAAATGTATATATTTTGAGCATAATATTTACCATTAATTAAAATTTTACATTGATTAACAATAATATTTAATTTTTTTATTACGATAAAATACATTACTTTTTTATGGAATTCATTCGATAATAAAATGATTGAATTAAATTGATATTTAAACAAAATATAATTATGTTAGTAAGTAGGAAGGTTCGGTGAGAGAATCTTGCCATGGGTCTCTCTGAAGATACTTACCTTGGTTCTTCAGCCGAAATTGCTAGGCGATACATACAGTAATGGAATCTTGTCATGGGTCCGGAGCTGTTTGTATTATGATAGGTAGTAATTCGGTGAGAGAATCTTGCCATGGGTCTCTCTGAAGATACTTACCTTGGTTCTTCAGCCGAAATTGCTAGGCGATACATACAGCAATGGAATCTTGTCATGGGTTCGGAGCTGTTTGTATCATGATAGGTAGTAATTCGGTGAGAGAATCTTGCCATGGGTCTCTCTGAAGATACTTACCTTGGTTCTTCAGCCGAAATTGCTAGGCGATACATACAGTAATGGAATCTTGTCATGGGTCCGGAGCTGTTTGTATCATGATAGGTAGTAATTCGGAGAGCAAATCTTGCCACGGGTCTCTCTAAAGATATTTACAAACCGCAGTTAATCGTGTCCCATTAATTCGTAGTGTATTATTGGGCATTCTGTCATACCAGAGTGAGCGCAGCGAACGGTCGGGAGCGAAGCGGACGACTGGGGGACAGAATGCCCAATAATACACTACTTAAAGGCATTAGTGGTTAAGAATGTTTTAAAACTCACAGTGTCATATTTTAGATTCTTAAAGATAAAATTAGAGACCAAAAATGTTGCGCACGGGCGGGACTCGAACTAGCAACTTCTTGGCTAACCAGGCCAAACGCTCTCCCTACCGCTACCGTGCTGCCGGTCTGACCGCGCGAAATTTCTGGTCTCATGGATCCGTAATTACGCGTGATGGTAGCGCAAACATTTGGTCTTATTTCATCTTTAACAATATAAGTGCATTACTTAAAAACCAGTATTGCAGCACTGCACGTGCTATCAGCAGTTGCTGAAAGCAGGCTAGTTCGGAAATTATACTTGTATGCTTATATTCCAGACACTTCACTTATCTTCTCTACCATAGTACCAAATTACGCAATATGCTACAACAGTTTAACAAGGAACTGAAAGTACACATGCATATTACTGTTATTTAAGAGTGTAAACTTTATTTTTGAAATAAATGCATTTTTGTTATTGTTATTGTTATATTGCTAAAACTCTACCAAGTAAGCTTCATAGTAGGGTTGATTTAGGGATACTACAGAAGCTATGTACTGTATGTACAACAGCACGTCAAGGTAAACACTGCGGTATCTTATGCAGTTGTACTAAAGACTAGTTTGCAACAAAAGTGTGTAGCCTGATGTGCTGGCAGCAGATTTTATTTCACCTAGTATTCCGTTCTAACAGGACGCTGTCAGCTCGAAGATATAATGAAAGCTTTGAATTGTTTGAAATTTAGAAATAGGTGAAAATTCCATTCGATTCTTTTCACACCAGTAATCATCACTGGTAGTCAGAATTAATTTCATTCATTGTAAACCACTACCTTCCAGTTCAAGTTTAGATAGGAAAACTACCCTAGTCCGCAGAATTTTAGGTAGACATTTAAATATCAGGTCGCTTATCTTGATTGTGTAAGCAGACCCAGGGACTATCTAAGGGCGGATTCGACCAAACGATAATGAATGTTAACCTTTAAATAATCGCTAGTTATCCGAGAGTATATCAATTTTCTATTTTACCATCTAGTGTCCTATAACATAGCTCTATACCCACCATGATGCTTAAAATAAGAGCTAATTCAAATATAACGTAATGACGTCCGCTTGGCACATGATTAATGTCATTATGTCAGAATGTTTTGACAAATTCATAACTTTTGACAGCTCGATACTGTGCTACGGTATAATACCACACTGTTTAGTTGACATACTTTTCTGGACATTGATTTTCCGGATAATAATACAGTTCAATCATTCGTTCTGTTATGCGAGTTTAGCAATTCCTTTGACATTTTACGTCAAAAAACGACTTTGAGTTATTTGAGTTTAAACTCGAGGAACTAAATTATCTTTCGTATGCGTGGGTAAGCCTAAGTTTGATGGAATCCAGCCTAAGCTGTCGAAATAGCGAATTTAGAATATCGTTATGTACTCGTCCTTAGATACAAATTGGGTTTGATTGGTCGATCTCGGGATCTATTCAGAAAATTCAACCTCGTCTAGAGATTACCTTTTTGTGAAGCTTTTACTAAAAAGATGCCTGAAATTCTAGCCTAGTAATAAGACAAAAATTTGTCGTAATTTTTCCGTTGTAAAGGCATGTTTTGGGTAATTGGGTCACCTTTACAACTTCGTTGGCTTTATCTTACCTGTTTAAGATTGGCAGACATGGGCTTCTTTTATTACTGTACTTACAAAAAGAGGATGTTGACAATGTCTCAATATTTTTTATCGTTTAATTAAATATATATAAAAAAATAGAAAACGCAAAAAAACAGTATAGGTTGTTGTTTGGATCAGCAATCTCTGACTTCGGAGTTAAAAATTAAAAAAATAAAATAAATTTATTTTGTACATAGGCTATTGTTAGCACTTATACACGTCCCAACATTGGCCCAACCACAGCTTCGGGACAATTGTGGGATAGTGCTGAGAAGAAGCTGCGCAACAAACTCAGACACTATTGTCAATGCCTCTTTTAAAAATATTACAATTTAAATGTTCTTACAAGCTAGACCACACATTGTTATCGTAAATATAATAATTTATTCTATAATATCCTTTAGCCATTAAACATTGTTTAACAATCAATTTGAATTCATATAAAGGTAATTTCAATTATGTTTGAGTGATAGTACAAATGCCAATAATAATAGGTGCCAAATAAATATAAAAAAAACTCATATTTTTTATGAGGAAACCCACAAAATCAATTTATTTTACTGTCAGTTTATTTTTAAGGCCATTGGCGGTTTCCTGCCAAGATTCTGATTTACCGTCGCAAAATTTGGACACTCTTTTCGATAGTGAGTCTTTCCGGGTGTGCGTGGGCATGGCCTGGCCTTGGCTGAAAAGGCCAAGCGTCGCAAGTACGTCAAGTTATTATGTGTTTGCACCGTTTGGCGTTGAAACATTTGGACCGTGGGGACCCTCTGCTAAACTGCTGTTTAGAAAAATTGCGCCAACATTAAATTCTGTAACAGCCAATAATAAGGCTTGCTGGTTTCGTAATGCGGCAACGCAGCCAGATTCATAGCCCACTTGCCGCAAGGAAATGGTTTCGTTTTTGAATAGGTAGATTTTTAGTTTTTTTTATATATATTGCATTTTATATATTTTATGTATACATATACTTAAATCCCTTACTAAATCACCATGAATAACATTTAACTTAATTTTACTGTCTTAACAAGATGATACTTCTTTACATGCCAATACGAACACGAACTTTTGGGCTGGATTCACATCACATAAAAATATAATTATTAGGATTATTTTTGTTTTGTGCTTTGTTATTTATGAGTGATATTGTGTTTGTAATATAAACATATTATTAATTATTTAAAAAAAGGAGGTTATCAATTCGACCTACAGGGTATGAGATATTGTTAGTATTTTATATTGTTCGAGTGGGGTAATTTATTAAGGCTTCCAAAGTTCCAAACACGTGTTTCACAAATTTCGTGAGTGTATGTGAGTTTTGATGTTTTTTTCTCCTCGGATTTCTTAAAAATAAGAAGTCATAGCGAGATAATTATTTTTTTGTTCAATCAAATATATTGCTACTTAGGGTACTTATAGTGAAAGTTCCATAAAAACTAGTAGTTTTCGTGATATGGGTTATTAATTTAATAACTGAAAATCACGAAAAATGGTACAATATTTCAAAAAAATGCCCCCTTATCATACTGAAAGCTAAGCTTATCATTCATCACACCATTGTCTGCGTCGCCGGTTCCTTTTCACTTTCTTACACAAGATATTCAAGTATTTAAACAATCTAACGAGTTACAGAGCGCAAGCCACATCTAATTCAACCTTCGTCATCTTCATGTACAACAGAGGCTATGATTAATCTCGCGCATGTGTGAATCACGAAGCGTCTCGCACGTAGGTTTGATGACTTCCACCCGTTCAAGCCGAATTCTGAAATGGCTACAGTACCAAGACCACATCCATTAAGGCAAATTATACAGAAGTCCGAGTATAATATGCCTCTATGTTTAGCGTTTGTGGACTATGAGAAGGCTTTTGATTCGATCAAAACTTGGGCGGTGCTTAGGTCTCTTCAGCGGTGTCACATAGACTATAGGTGTTAAAGTGTCTGTATAACAACGCCACGATGGTCGGTCCGAGTACAGGAACAAAATACAAGGGTGATTCCATTGCGGAGAGGTGTAAGACAGGGAGACATTATATCTCCGCAACTGTATACATCATGGAGGCATTGGAAGACGTCTTCAAGCTCCTGGAATGAGAAGGATTCGGCATCTGCGTCAATAACACGCCTCCGGTTTGCCGATGATATAGTCGTTGTGGCAAAGACGCTGAATGCTCTTGGCACTATGCTCGACCAAGTATCCCAACAGGTGTGTCTTTAAAATAAACATGAAAAAGACGAAAATTACGTCAAGTTCCCGTGTTATACCTACTCCAGTATCCGTTGGAAACTCAACTCTCGAAGTTGTCGACGAGTACGTCCATCTTAGATGAAAGATCCAATTAGATAGGTCCAACTTTGAGAACGAGGTCAATCGACGAATCCAACTCGGCTGGGCAGCGTTCGGGAAACTGCGTAAGAGCGTCCTCTCGTCTCAATTACCTCAGTGTCTGAAGACGAAAGTTTTCAACCAGTGTATGTTACCAGTGAAAACATACGGATCCGTCACGTGGTCTCTAACTATGGGCCTCATAAAGAAGCTTAAAATCACACAACGAGCGATGGAGTGGGCTATGCTCGGTGATCGAATCAGAAGCGAGGAGATACGTAGAAGAACTAAGGTAACGGACATATCCCTACAAATCGGTAAGCTCTACTGGCAGTGGGCACTTGGGCGGGGCACATAGCAGGGAACTGATGGCCGCTCGGGCAGAATAGTTCTAGATTGGAAACCCTTCGACCAAAAGCGCAGCGTGGGATGTCCACCTACAAGATGGACAGACGACCTGTAAAGATCGCAGGATCAATCTGGATGCAGACCGCTCGCCGTGGGGGTGGCATATGTTCAGCAGTGGACGTCCTTTGGCTGATAATTTATTTATTTATTTTTACTTGTTGGAAAACAAACAGCAATAAAGTACATGTATAATGATTACAGGATATATAAAACTAATATGCCTATCTAGTTTTCACTTATAGAACTTATCGCACACATCAATATACAACAATAGACAGAAGACAATAATAGTGCCATTAAATATGTTCGAGGAACAATACCAGATAAAAAGAGAAAAAAAAGGAGAGGTCATACCAAGCTTGATAGGTTAATAACGTGTATTCAAAAAAAAAGAAGAGTTAATATATTTCTTAAAATGATTTGGTCTCACAGTAAATAAGTCTATATGTTGAGTATAATTTTTGTTAAAGTTAGTAGCCACTCTGTTAAAGAAAAAGTGTTTTCTATAATTTGTGATCGGCGGTAGTTCAACATGGAGAGTTAAATAATTTCTTCTAAGATTAGTACGAAAGGGAATCTGGATCTCAATTTTTGAGAGAAGTTCACTGGAATCATGCATACCTAAAGCTAGATTGTGAAGATAAGTCAGGTCAGCTGCTTCTCTTCTCAGAGAAAGAGGTAGCATATGGTGATGTCTGCAATTAGCAAGGTAACAGGAGTCGGCTTTTATTCTAAGTTTGTAGTTAAGGAATCTTAAAAATTTGCGCTGAATTTTTTCAATTTTATCAATATAAATATTGTACTGCGGATTCCATGCTTGGCTTGCGTACTCCAGTTGACTCCTTACCAAAGAGCAGTAAAGAATTTTTAATGACTTCGCCATTGTGAAATTTTTGGTAACCCTTATTACAAAACCAAGTGTTTTCATGGCTTTAGAAGTTATATGGTCCACGTGTTTATCGAAAAGCAGTTTATCATCCAAGACAACACCCAGGTCACGAATGTGATCAGTGCGCTGAAGTGATTGCTGATTCAATGAATAATCGAAGCTAAGCGATTCACGTGATCTGGTGAAGGTGATGCAAAAGCATTTCGGTATATTCAAGTCAAGCTTGTTACTGATACAATAGTCGTAAAATCTATCAAGATCTTGTTGCAACATTACGCAGTCCTCGACAGAATTTATCTTTTTGTATATTTTCATATCATCTGCGAACAATAGGTAATTTGAGTGATGAAAACAATTGTGAATGTCATTGATGAAAATAACAAAAAGCAGTGGACCAAGAATCGAGCCCTGAGGAACGCCAGATGGGATGGCAGAGTAATGTGGATGTGACGAGAAACCATTAAGCACGACTGTCTGACACCGCTCAGAGATGTATGAGGCAAACCATCTAAGCAGATCTCCATGGATACCAGCTACCTGCAATTTATGAAGCAAGATCACGTGATCGATCCGATCAAAAGCTTTGGTGTAGTCCGTATACACAGAGTCAATCTGGCCCCCAGACTGCATGCCAGAAGTTAAATCGTCTATGAAGCAAAGCAGATTACTAACAGTGGAGCGACCTTTTAAAAAGCCATGTTGTTGCGGGATAAAGGTTTGTTTAAGAGCCGCGTAGACCTGGTGATGGATAATTTTTTCAAGTACTTTCACTAGAACACATAGTTTAGAGATTGGTCTATAATTGGCAATGTCACGTTTTGGGCCTTTCTTGTGAATTGGGGTCACAGTTGCAGTTTTCCAAATTTTAGGTACAACACCATCAGCCAGCGATCGAGCAAAAAGTAAGCTAACAGGCAAGGTCAGGCTGCGCGAACAATTTGATATAAGGGCAGGGTGGAGACCATCTGGTCCAGATGATTTTTTACGGTCAAGTGTCTCCAACATTTTTTCAACCTGGGGTTGCATAATTTCAATAGAACATATATTAGGCGATTCTAATTGATTAAAATCCATATGAGCATGGTTCAGATCATAGGTAGCTGAAGATGAGTCTTTTTCAAGAAAATTTGACCGAAAAAATCTAGCAAAGGCATCACAGATGCCGGTGCCGGTCGTCACTGTAGTATTTTCAAGAATCATAGAGGAGGGAAATGAATTGTGCTGCTTGTTAGAGTTCACGTAAGACCAAAAAGCTTTAGGGTTTTTACGTATTGAGTTCTCAGTACTTCTAATATAATTATCGAAACATTCCTGCTCGACCTTTTTGGCACGCTGTCGGAGGACATTAAAAGAAACGCGGTCAGCTACGCGATAATGATGATGATGATGTGTGAACATCAATGTGAACAGCAAGCTCGCGTCAGCTCTCATGCACAAATATTGTGTGCGGGACGGATTGGAGTGGAGGCCGGAGTGTTGCGGAGTAACGGCGTGGACTGTATTGGTGCGCTGGTACTGTGTCGATGGGTAGCTCCGGTGTGCGGTGTCTCCAATGGCCGTACCACAAGTAGACGGTGGGTGGATCGTTGTTACGTCGAGTGGAAGTACTATAAACGGGAGCGGAGTACGGTGGAACGGCAGCGGAGTCGGTTCAGTACGGTATCCAAACGTCGAGGTCGATCGGTGTCCTTGTTCGGTGCAGAGGTCGTCGATATTCTTTATTCACTATTCTATTACTGTAGGTTACTATTCCGGAGTCGCCTTGAGCTCTTCTTTGCTTGTTAATGCTCGCTGAGTATCCAGAGAACTGAATATGAGAACTGTATTATGAGAACTGTATTCGAGAACTGAACTATGAGAACTGAATGCAGGAGCGGCGAAACGCTCGGCTTTTATACCCGGCGCGACGTCTATCTACTATTTTCTAGAAAACTCGCGCGCCGCCGCGTCCTTCGGGATGCGATAGAAGTTTCGGCATAGTTCGCGGTTATATTTTGCCAGTCGATATTAGTCCTTATCTTTGGAGACATACGGTTTATTTTTGGCGGTCGACTGACAGCGGAGTCTGGACGCGGCGCGTGTTTACTGCAATTTATGTCGGACGAAAGTGGACTTTATTTCTATTAGGCGCGAGGCTTGTATTCGGCTGCGGTGGTGGCGGATTCTCGAAAGTTGCATATTGTATTTCGGCGCCCGCGCTCCCTATATCTATCGTATAAGTATAGCACACTGATTATTTAATCTTTTTCGGTATTTCGCGCGGTCTATTAGAGTCGTCCTGTACATACTCCCGCCGTGCAGCGACGGTGTAGGCGTCGGTGCAGAAAAACCGGTCAAAGGACGACTACTGCTGTTCTGTTCTGTTCGGTACTATTCATACTGTAGTCCTGTGGTTGCTGCACGGGCTGTGGATCGTTCTAACTTGCTGTTGTGGTTTGCTGTCGGTAGTACTGTGACTGTTCTATCTGTTCTACTCGGACTATGCGGTTGGCAGTTCTCTGATGCTGTCTTTCTATATCTATCGGAGCGATGTTGGATGTGACTGTTGAAGCTCTTGAATGCTATTTCTCCCGCCGGTGTCGAAGCCTGTAAGCTTTTTCTCCAGTTCTCTGTGCGAATGCTGTTGATATAAGAATTCGAATAAATCTCTGTTTCCTTCTGGTTACGATTCCGCGGAATCTCCTGCCGGTATGGCAGTCTTTGATGCTTCTCTCGGTTGGCGATGATGCGGCAAACTCTGTTGCCTGAAGGAATATTGCCAGCAATGTTGACGTTGTTCACCTTTACGGTTTCTATTTGTATAGGCGCTGGGTCGTGGTGCAGAAGTGGGTGGTGTGTTTTTACACACCCTCGGATTTAGCATGGTCTGCCAGGGCACTTGTGCTCCTTAGACCAGCCACGGAGGCAACGATAACAGAGACGATGCTGTTTAGCTAGGTCCCAGCGACCTTTGCTGACGGCGGTCTTCATTTTGCGGCAGTTGGTTAAGCGATGGTCTTGACGGCATATGGGGCACGAAGTTGTGTTAGCCACTTTCTGTAGCTTCTTCTCCTCTATGTGAAAGACTCGGTGTTGTGTCTGAAGACGGCGATTCTGTTTATAATCTGTACTATAGATTGGTTCCGGAGCAGCGAATCGAGCGCACTTAGTTGCTTCATTGTCTATGTATTGGCTGAAGAGATGTAGGTCCGGTTCGTCTTCATTATGGTCGAAGGCGAAATCGTACCAACGGTAACGAAGCGCCGGCGTTAACTTTTCGGTAAGGCGGTAAACTACTTCCGGGTTGTACATATACCTTTCCTTGCCGAGCGCTCGTAGTACAGCTGTACTATTCTGTACTCTGCAGGCGAACTCACAGACTTCACTCGGGTTGTCGTGCAGTTTCGGTAAATTGTGAAGTTTCTCGATTTCTGTTATCGCGATGGCATCGGCTAGGCCAAAACGTTTTTCTAAAGATTTCATAATATCTGCAGCGCTGTTGTTCGATATCAGCAAGTTGCTGACGGCTTCCTTAGCTTTTCCTTTCAGGGAACGTCGGAGGCGAGCAATGTTCTCGACGTCTGAAAAATATCTCGCAGTCTCCATGTATGCGGATTTAAAGGCGAGCCAGTCATAATGCGCACCATAGAAGTTCGGTAGTTCGGCTAAATAACGGGGCGGACGGTCGGTGCGCACTGCGGTAGCAATGGCGGAAGCCATCGCAGTGTAGTCGATAACTGGCGCGGCGGTGGCGGTGGCGGTCATCCTGGCCCCTGGTGGTGCGGTAGGTTCCTCCTCGACCCGATGGTGTGGCTGTTCTCTTTGGTAATGATTTTCTTTTTTCTTGCGGATCTCTTGTGGCGGTGGACGATTTTGCGGTGCTTCTATGCTTTGGTCGTGGTCTGGTTGAGCCTCTAACCATGTTTCCACATGCGTATTCTGTAAGTCTGAAGTGACGGAGTCATTGTCTTCTTCTTCGGATTCCTCTGCTTGAATTGTCCTGAGTTGAGCAAGAGCCAGCTGTAGTTGTAAACGCGCGACCTCTTCTTCAGCTTTAGCTAAACGGCGGGCGCGGTCGGATTTCACTGTAGATGCCCGTGACGATGACTTCCTCCGCAGGGTTGCAGGTGGTGACGGTTCGGTAGCCTGGTGAGGAAGCTGCTCTTCCGAGGTCGGTACGGTGACGGTTAGAGAAGACACTTCTTCGCTAGCGACGAGCTGCACTGTGTTCAGTTTCTCCTTCTGTGATCTTGTCGTCGGCATATTACTATCGGTGACGATAAAAAATCTTCCACAAAGACGTTTCGTAAGGTCTTGAAACGGTCTTCAAGAAGGTGCACAACGATCCGACTCGAAGGACCAGAAAAATGTGCGGGACGGATTGGAGTGGAGGCCGGAGTGTTGCGGAGTAACGGCGTGGACTGTATTGGTGCGCTGGTACTGTGTCGATGGGTAGCTCCGGTGTGCGGTGTCTCCAATGGCCGTACCACAAGTAGACGGTGGGTGGATCGTTGTTACGTCGAGTGGAAGTACTATAAACGGGAGCGGAGTACGGTGGAACGGCAGCGGAGTCGGTTCAGTACGGTATCCAAACGTCGAGGTCGATCGGTGTCCTTGTTCGGTGCAGAGGTCGTCGATATTCTTTATTCACTATTCTATTACTGTAGGTTACTATTCCGGAGTCGCCTTGAGCTCTTCTTTGCTTGTTAATGCTCGCTGAGTATCCAGAGAACTGAATATGAGAACTGTATTATGAGAACTGTATTCGAGAACTGAACTATGAGAACTGAATGCAGGAGCGGCGAAACGCTCGGCTTTTATACCCGGCGCGACGTCTATCTACTATTTTCTAGAAAACTCGCGCGCCGCCGCGTCCTTCGGGATGCGATAGAAGTTTCGGCATAGTTCGCGGTTATATTTTGCCAGTCGATATTAGTCCTTATCTTTGGAGACATACGGTTTATTTTTGGCGGTCGACTGACAGCGGAGTCTGGACGCGGCGCGTGTTTACTGCAATTTATGTCGGACGAAAGTGGACTTTATTTCTATTAGGCGCGAGGCTTGTATTCGGCTGCGGTGGTGGCGGATTCTCGAAAGTTGCATATTGTATTTCGGCGCCCGCGCTTCCTATATCTATCGTATAAGTATAGCACACTGATTATTTAATCTTTTTCGGTATTTCGCGCGGTCTATTAGAGTCGTCCTGTACATATTGTCTCGAACGTTTCGTCAATAACCAGAGGAGAAGCGAGCGCGAATGTTAAATGCCATATAATAGTTTACGCAACGCGCATAAATATTTGTTTTCTGTTTTATATGTAGACCCAAGTAACGTACAAAATAATCAATTTTTGAAGTGTTTTCTACCATCAACACCGCTAACAACCGTTTGGATTAAAGCTTTAATCATGCACAAATTATAAAATAAATAAATATATCAACTGAATATTTTACCGCTATTTGGTAAATTACGAGTATTTTACCATTTTTTCACCATAAATTACCGTATTTTTCATTACTTACCATTTTATTTCTTTACCTGCCCAACTCTACTGAGGATGGACTATGTCTGTCTAGCATCAATCTCAGGGTTCTTTTTAAAACTTGTGATCATATTATAATAGTAACTTTCATATTTCGAATACAGAAACTATCTAAACAACTGTTACGCTTTCTCGCACAATATGTAAAGCACGCTAAACATCCGTGAACTGAAGCTGTGGGGCGATATTTCCTAATAAGCGTTTTATGAAAATAATATATTTCGGGCAGGAAGCATGCTCTGGATGTCCCTCGAGCAACGAGTTACTAGCGAGCTCCGAGCACAAGCTGAAGCGGTGGGAACTGTCCTCAGAGCTTAGACATTCTTGTGACTGTTTCAGTTCATAAAAGAGTCCGTATAAATCGTTTTTGAAGAATACTTGATCATTTACATTGACTTAATGTTAAAATTTAAATGAATTAATGACAAATATTCATAAGGTAAGATCGTCATTATGCATTAAAATATCCAAATCCAAATAACTTTTGGTTGAAATCCCTGATTTTGATTTTGAAATACAATTTAGACACTATTACCACGACCCATGCTTACTTTTTCCATCTCCGATGGCGCATAGCTACAACTAGAGGCTTTATTACTTCCCAACGAAGAAACCTAGACCTCCACGAACGAATATCCGAGGAAAAGGTTCCTAATTAGTCATTACCGCCCGAACGCCCAACTTGACCCACCCCTCACCCCCACATCCGGTCGAGAGCCCTTCTGGACCATAAAATAAATAAACAACTCCATCGCAAGCTAGATTGGACATAAATCACCCTCAAATGTTTTATTAGCGGGCACAATGTGTCTTATCACCCCTATTTCGGGTAAAATACTACCTCTATAGTTGCTTATAGGTTAGTTTTAGGCTTAGAAGAGAGAAAAATCAGTAATTGAGTTGACATAATCATTAATCCTCTGGACGTAACAAATTTGTGGTGATTTCGGGAAATAAAAGCTTACTTTACCTATCTAAGGTCAGCTTTTTTTCATTCGTACAATATATGTAATAAATATTTTCTAACTCAAAAATACTTGTAAAAAAACCATATTCCACGGCTTTGAACTATGAACTTATCTCGTACAATTGAACACAGATGCGTTTTGTAGACTTACATAACAATATGATGTTATCTTCAGCGCGATGCCGCATAAAAAGTACACTTGTGAACAAAACTACTGTTGAGCAATGTACTTTAGTACATCTTGATATTTACATCTTAACTTTGTGACTGCCGATCAAATATCGTGTGTCAAAAAATGCGAAAAAACTTGAGTCAATTTGAGAGGGCTGTGGAGGCATCGCTATATAGAAACAAGTTTTTGGATAATAATCTCCTTATGTGTTCCCCAAACTTTATCAATCTCTGGAAACATTTCCTAACTTTGCCTATCGCTAATAACTGATCATAGCTTTACGACATCTCTTTTACACCTCCACCTCGTCAGCTTTAGCTAGTTCCAATGTGTATTAACGTTGTTGTCTATTGTCAAACATCACCCCAAGACCATGCGTCGTGAAACCGGGTCGAAACATCGGGAAGGTTAATACAATATATTCATTTTATACAAGTTGCATAAAAACCCGTAACGCTTTTGTACCCAAGACTCCGCCCGGAGTGGTCCTTGTTTGTTTCCAGCTCGTATTAACTGTTTGAGCTGCACCTTGACTGCTTTGTTTTGCGCTTGTGCAGCTTACAATGCTGCATGCTCGGCAAATCTTTTGACTGGATTTGACTTACAATCGTCGATAAAGAGAAAGAATTGGGCAGGGAGTGTCGGAAACAACTTTCTATCTTTAAATACAGACAGACCTCGAGGGTGGAAATTTTGCTAAGTTCTTTTTTTTTGGATTCAAATAGAGTGTTGTTATGAAGTTTCTCTGTATGCTATGTATCTGTGTGGTGTCTTTATGCACGACCTACGATAATTCTTTAAGCATTCAATTCGCTTTTTGTACATTTTTTTCTATAAAGTTTTACAATAAATCAAACTGAACTTATTCGGATATTCTGAATCGGAATGCAAAGCTTATGAAAATTAATAAACATGAAAATCATGCATGTAACTAGGAATGATCGCATAATGTAACAATAGAGATATACAAGGTGTCTTTTAAATCGTGTGTCTAATGAAAATAACTTATGATAGGGGTCATTAGCTATCATTTTCTGCCTTTGAATTCGTATCATAACTAGAGCTTTTGCACAAAAAAAGTAAAAACCGCCTTCAAAACCAAAATGCACTAAAAAGTTTTAAATAAACTCTTCACCATTGAAAGGTAAGGAATCCGTTTTAGGCAAACAATTTCTTTTTGGAGTCGTCATCATCACCATCACTTTGACCATCAAGCATCAACTATCACAGCACCGACTCCAAAAAGAAATTGTTTGCCTAAAACGGATTCCTTTCCTTTCAATGGTGAAGAGTTTATTTAAAACTTTTTAGTGCATTTTGGTTTTGAAGTCGGTTTTAACTTTTTTTTAAAGTTCATTTATTTCTTCATTTTTAGTTATTACATAAGAGGGGGGAGGAGTTGCACCTTATGATTCTATTTTTTAAGAAGCTACAAATTACCTATCATTAGTTCCGTCATTATAATTACTGAACTCTTAAGCGTTAAGGAGTTCCACCATCAGCTCAGCCCCACAAGATGTTGACTATCAGACGTAACAACACGTCAACATTAAGATTCTAGTAAAGAAACACTATACGTGCCTTTTAAATTTGAGGGTTTCCCTCAATTACACCAAGATCCCATCATCAGATCCCAAAATGGAAAAAATGGGACCAACTAGAAGGTACACCCTCTAAGTAGGCGAAAAAAAAATTCGATTTGGTCGACAAACGACTGAGATATGAGGTATCATACATACAAAAAAAAAACATACAGTCGAATTGGTAACCTCCTCCTTTTTTGAAGTCGGTTAAAAAACTAGTTTTGGTGCGAATTTTGTATGCAATATTTTGCGACCTGGGTCACATAACAATAAAACTTTCGGAGTTATTAGAATGTTTTTATAACAAGATTAATAATAATAATCTGTTTACAACAAGTCTTGAGAAGTTATCATGAAGTGTGATGAATCGAATCGTTTTTTTACAGCCATATAAAGTTGCAGGTCAAATTTGGTAAAATTATGTTCCGCTACTTTGCAAGTTAATTTCGCAAAATAATTCACAATAACAGAAAAATAATAATTATAGTTTTAAAACAATATATGATTCGAATGCTAAATTTCGGGAAGTTTTCCTCAAAACTATAAAAAAACGATATAAAAATTCCACCGGGCCAAAAAAAGTCACATACGAAGTACCAAACACCTTGTATTCTGTTGAAAAAATAATCATAGTATACATAGTTGTAATGATATTCTTTCACCAGCGATAAACCTGCCATAAGTGTTTTGAATACAAGTGGACAAATTAATTCAACCTTTAGGACGGCGCGTTTAAATATTTAACAAGTTACCGGAACACTAATAAATTATGCGAAATGCCAGCACATGTGCTGGATTAGTGAGCATTAGGGATGCATTATCCGTGTTCATAAATTCCTTCGGGAATCCACAGCATTACAATGTCATTTCTAAAGGACTTGGCAGTGGTATGGCGAACGTATAAAAACAAATTTTGTTTTTAAGGTTAATAACAAGCGTTAACGAAACTATAGTAATTACTGACATGTCAACTTAGTGCGAAATAACAATTTTGGTTTAATCTGGTGTGTTCTAACTCAGCCCGGTTGGCTGATCGAAAGTTATCCATTGAGTAATTAAATGTCGTTACCAACGGTTGAATAAATATTAACGATTGTGCGTGTGTTGAAAAAAAACTCGTTTAACTATTAATTGAGTAAGCTATCGATCACGCAACCGGGTCTTAGACAATAACAATAAATGCACCATCATGCACCGATTCCAAATGTTTTTTTAATTTTTTTTATAAGTAGTTAAATGCGTTATAAAGACCTTTGAATTACAAAATTTCTAAGTGAAATTAATAATGAAGGCGGTTTTATTGCTCCTTCTCTTTGAATAGAACTTTTGATTTGAATTTTTTTACAATTAACAGATAAACTGTTAACTTCTTTAAAAATGATTCGTCATGCTGCTGATATAGATACAAACTTAATGGCCTAGGATTTTAAAAAGTATTTTTTATTTTATTTAAAATTCAATATACGGAACCCTAGAGGCGTATAAAAAGCGACCTCTCAAGACAAAAATGTCGCCGATCCGTCACGGCTACCATTAATCTTGCGGAGGCCCCGCCCGCGGAAAATATGCGGATTTCGCGACGAACCGATACCCGATCCAGATATATTTCACCGTCAAACGATCAACACAAGGTTCAATACGGTTGGGAACTTTTATTACTATGATGATAGCTCCATGGTCGGATTACTTGACTATGTATTTATTTAATCTACACCAGTCTCATAAGACCCTATTTGTAGCGTCAAATAAGCAAAACCTGAATATATGTTGATTGGAATAACGAGCACAATCAATTGAACCACTTTTTAATACGAGTTACATTTTTCATAAAATCTTCATTAAAATGTTGCCCTGTCTATTTATTAATAAGACTAGCGGTCCCCCGCGACTTCGTCCGCGCGTTTTGAGTTTGCTCCCTCCCCTCCCATTGCAGCGTCATGTTTTATATCCTAAAGCCTTTCACGATAAATAAGCTATCCAACACAGAAATATTTTTTCAAATCGGTCCAGCAGTTCCTGAGATAAGCACGTTCAAACAAACAAACTCTTCAGCTTTATAATATATTAGCGCAAGCGCACGTTGTACTTAAGCTGCGAACATTATTTTGGTGCGGAGTTATGTTAAAACTGTGATAGCTCCTAAGATATTTATTGAAATCAAATGATTTAAAGAACAACTTGGTTCTAAATGAAATGCTCGTGATGATGAATGTATTTATTTTGATAAGAATAAATACCTGTGTGTATAATACACCTCTAAAAATAATGCAATTTTTTTTACAAATTTATTAACATAAAAAAGGTTGTAGTAAGTCAACCATAAAAGATAGACATATACTGTCGCGGACTTTATTATAGAACTCTTAATGTTGAACAATCCTGTCATACATGAGTTTTGTGTAACTTAAGCGGTTTCCGCAGCGTATGCAGCGGAAGCTCTCAAAAGGAATATCTTTCTCCCGTTTTCGCAACATTTTTCATTTCTGCTGTGGTCTTATGAGTCGTATCTTTATGTTATATAGCCTAAAGCCTTCCTCGATAAATGGACTATCCAACGTTAAAATAATTTTTCAAATCGGGCCAGTAGTTTTTGAGATTAGCGCGTTCAAACAAACAAACAAACAAACAAACTCTTCAGCTTTATAATATTAGTATAGACAAGCCATCACGTGAGCAATGGAAAAAATACGTAATCAATCAATACTTAGTTCTTTATGAGCATAGATAATAATAATCATATAATGTCAGCGCGGCGCAGCAGCCCGGTTAATACCTACCGACTCTCTCGACAGAACGTCGTCCGCAGAGCAAGAAACTAAAACACCACATAAAACCTTATTTTTTTTATTCTTTCAGAATAAGCCCAATTTAATTTAAAATCATAACGGCTGAACCGATTTGGCTGAAAATTGTTTAGAGGGGTAGTTCAGAACTAGGAGAAGGACATAGAATACTTTTTATTCCGTTATACCGGACAGGGGCTGTGGTGAGACGGGGCCGGGGCGAAACGGTGGGGAGGTTGTGTAGAACCGGGAAAAGGACATAGGATAGGCTTTATTCTGTTCGTCGGGGCATGGGCCAGGGCGGGACGGGGCTGGGGGCGAAACAAAGTTCGCGTGGGGGAGGCCTATATTCAGCAGTGGACGTCCTTTGACTGATAATGATGAAGATGATGACACGTACAAGGAATAATTTAAGAAATTTAAAAACACCGAAATTAGTTTTCTATAATTATAGAAAAACAAAAATCTAACAAAAGCAACACTGAGAGTGTGTGTGTTTGTGGCATTCTGATAGAGGTAACGCGTTATTGATTTTTAACAATAAGTAATTTTATTGTGATTAAATACACCACCCACAATCATTTCTGCTAAGCCCAAAGGCATTACTGGTAGAGAGCTCCATATGGCATTAAGTCCACCTTTTGTACAAAATTTTATTACTGTGCAATTAAGTATAAATAAATAAAAAATACGGTGAAAATGTATTTTGAACAATATAAAGACCAATGGACTAGAGTTATTTTGCCATAATTAAAATTTAATTTTATACATAATTATTTATATGCAACAGACTATTAAAAGAGTTATCTCACATCTTAATTTTATGCATAATTACAGCCATTGTTTTGCCAGCAAATAATAGTCCGACTGATTGTTATCAATACTAGTCAATCACATAATTAACTGATTGATATCTATATTTATCACTAAGGTACTCATTAATAAGCCAGAACATACATCACACTTTTGCTTTATATTTTAGGAAAATGTTTTTACTTCGTAAATATATTCACAGTCAATACCGCTCAGGATCAATTTCCAAGCAACGTACGGTGGAAATGATATATCGTTCAAGATGCCACAGTGTCGGTAGAATGTGAATGGGTAAGAATCTCGAGTCCCGTCACGGGTAGCGATGGTCATCTCTGCGCTGACTTGAAAGTATTTCAGGAATCACTGCGCTAATATATTTTAATAGCCTTGCACCTCTCCGGAATTCGATATTTTACTGAAATAGCTCTCTGGGTATGAGTAATATAATTTAAAGTTTAAAAACTTATATAATATTTTGTAAGATAGTCACATAAGATGTACGTATGAATATAGAATGATGCCTCATTCTAAAAATTGAACCGCCTTTAAAAACAAACACTAAAAAGACTCAAATAATTCTAATAGGAGAAACGAACTCATTTGAAGGTTAAGTTTTTGAAGGTGTTTTTTTTTTTATTAAAGTAGTTTTTTTCGTCGGTTTTAGTTATTGTTTAATTTACATTGTACTTGATTGAACTATAATAGTAAAAAAAATGTTCTCTCTCCTTAGTGTTACAAATACTTTACTGAAAAACGCGGACAAACTTAAATACATAAAAATATACAGGATGAACTAAAAATCTCCATTTTTAAGTCGGTTAATATTTTTTGTAGAGTACAAGAGTTCTCGTAATTACAAGTAAATTACAAACAAGTTATAACTATTATTCTAACTCCAAAATAAACAATTTTACGAGTGTAATCAATAATGACTGGGTACTAATGTTTGTATCAAGAACTCGCAAATTCAGGTTCAAGCTGAGGTTCAGCAGTAAAAGATCAGCTTAAAGACATAAGAAACACATCAAAGGTGACTGAGCCATAGCTCAAAATTAACAGACAGACGGTAAAAGAAAATGAGACCTTTCATAAAGATGAAATAAGAAACCAAAAATTTGCGCACGCCCGGGACTTGAACCAGCAACTTTTTGGCTAGTGGTTTTCATTGACAATAGTGACTGAGTTTCTTGCGCAGCTTCTTCTCAGCACTAGCCCACAATTGTCCCGAAGCTGTGGTAGGGTTTATATTGGGACGTGTAAAAGTGGGCCTATTTGCATAAATAAATGACTTTTATGACTTTTACTTTTTTATGGCTAACCGGGCCAAACGCTCTACCAATTGAGCTACCGTGCTGTCTGTCTGACCCTGCAAAATTTGTGGTTTCTTACGGATACGTCATTATGCGTGGCGTTTCCGTATGAGTTTCATATAAAATATGGAACTGAGAGTGTTAAAAACATTCTAAACCATTAAAATGCGATCTTGCCTCAGGGCCCCTACAAGCTTTTAACCCAAAAAGAACGGCTAGGAAATAAGTATGTATAGATACGGGTAACAAAAACTCGTCGATTTCATTGTACATTTTTGTTTAGGTTCATTTAGCTATCAAAGTTCAGTTGTTCAGCAATATCATTCAAATGTCACAATGGTGATACCCAGGTTACCAGAACGGCTGCCTTCCTAACGTCTAAAGGAAATTATTTTGCTATAGGGAAGTTTTGGCATCTCCGTCAATGGCGAATACATAACACACCTTCGGTTTGCCGATGACATAGTCGTTGTGGCAAAGACGCTGGATGATCTAGGCACCATGCTCGAAGACCTCGACCGAGTATCCCAACAAGTGGGTCTTAAAATGAACATGGAGAAGACGAAAATTATCCATTGGGAACTCAACTCTCGAAGTTGTCGACGAGTACGTCTACCTGGGACAAGTGATCCAATTGGGTAGGTCCAACTTTGAGAAAGAGGTCAATCGACGAATCCAACTCGGCTGGGCAGCGTTCAGGAAACTGCGCAAGAGCGTCTTCTCGTCTCAATTACCTCAGTGTCTGAAGAATAAAGTTTTCAATCAGTGTGTATTACCAGTGATGACATACGGATCCGAAACGTGGTCTCTAACTATGGGCCTCATAAAGAAGCTCAAAATTACACGACGAGCGATGGAGCGGGCTATGCTCGGTGTTTCTCTACGAGATCGAATCAGAAACGAAGAGATACGTAGAAGAAGAAGAAAAGAAGAAGACATAGCCTTGAGAATCAGTAAGCTATCAGTAAGCTTAAGTGGCAGTGGGCAGGGCACATAGCGCGAAGAACTGATGGCCGTTGGGGCAGGAAAGTTCTAGATTGGAGACCCTTCGACCAAAGACGCAGCGTAGGACGTCAACCAACAAGATGGACAGACGGCCTTAAAAAGATCGCAAGATCAAACTGGATGCAGACCGCTAGTGATCGGTTGCTGTGGAAAGCCGTGGGGGAGGCCTATGTTCAGCAGTGGACGTCCTTTGGCTGATTATGATGATGATGAAGGGAAGTTTTGCAATAAAATATTTTGATATAGGGAAGTTCTGCAAAAAAACTATAAAAACCTAAAATATAATAAATAATAATAATAAATAAACATGCGCCAGACAACACACCAATGATTGTGGTTTCGAAGTAAGGAATTTTCTTCCTTGTGTCACGAATACCATACAACGATTATGACGGGGGCGTCTCCCATACATACTTAAGTATTTAAGTTGTACTTGTTCAGGTACAAATGTTCGTGTTCATCAGACAAACATTTGCCCCTTGTAGGATTCGAAGCCGCGACGGCCGGCGTAATATTCAGGAACTCTAACCAATACACCAAACGCGTCGTCAAATATAGAGATCTAAACTTCAAGTATAAAAAAACTGCCAAGTGCGAGTCTGACTTGCGCACTGAGGGTTCCGTGCCAATTTTCACTGAATTAGGGAATATACTTACTTCCACTTAGCGAAAATACCACAATATTTTTTGACAGCAAATATAACTTTGATTTTCATAGTGTTTGTATGAAGAACAAAGCTATGTATGCGGTTGTTGAAAATGTGTTATATCTCAAAAATAACTACACACATCAAAAGTGTCTGGGGATCAAGCATTTTTATGCGGATTTCTTGAGATTGAGATGTGGCTTTGTAATAAATTTATGATTTTATAAATTTACATGGATCCTTTTTGGTGCATTTCATAATTTGAAACAGGAACTGTCAATCAAATTCGAGTAAAAGATGAAAATCAGCTGTCAATATTTTCCCTATAAAAACATACAACGCATTGAAGACATTATTAGTGCTACTGTTTCCCTGCTACTGATTAAAACCAACGTTATTATAGATATATGAAGTCTATCCTTATAGTGGTGGAACCATCATGGTATGGGCGGGTATTTGGATCGGCGGAAGAACTGATTTGATTCGGATCAGAGGCAACCTCAACGCTCAAATTTATACTGAGACGATTGTATCAGACGTCATCGTTCCTCTACAAGTGCAAATCGGTCCCTTATTTCAGTTAAATGCATGAAAATGCACGACCGCACTCCGCAAGAGTTGTAAGACAGACTCTCGCCGCAGCTAACATCAATGTCCTGCCCTGGCCTGCTCAGTCGCCAGACTTGAACCCGATTGAGCATGCATGGCATATGCTACAGAGAAGAGCTCTGCCGAATATGGAGGGTATCCAGTCGCAAGACCTTTTTTTGTTGTTGCAACGAATATGGGCGGCCGTTCCACAACGTAATTTGGATGAACTCATTTTGAGTATGCCAAACCGATGTTCTTGTATTGTTAGTGTTCGCGGTAGAAACACGGATTATTAATTGTTTAAGTTACCCAATAAAATTTTAAAGAAAACTGTTATATCAGTCTTTTTTTCGAACTTTAATGTTAGTGGTTCAAATGTAAAAAAATCCCTTTATTAGGAAAATGGCAAATTTCTTTATTAATGCAAAGGTGACTTGGTTTATCGTTACTGTAGACAAACAAAAACACTTTATTTGATGAATCCTTAAAGAAAATTTTAATTCATATCAATCAAGAGAAAAGTTATTGCAAAAATATATGTTGATCCCTAGACACTTTTGATGTGTGTAGTTCGATCCTGTCCTAACCAAATTTTGTTGAAAGTATTTGTTAACATCCACTTTTTTTTTTCAAAATTTACACTCGCTTAGTTTGAGAAACCTCTATGTCACTTTAAAAGTCCTATCCGTAAACACCCTACATGCATAGGTTTGACAGTTTTTTAGGTGTTAGTTTCATGTATGGAAACCCCCCTCCTTCCCTCCTCTAGTACATTTTTTTTAATTTTTTGTATGAGAATCGTAAAGTGGTTAACAGGATACATCTACCTACTAAGTTTTAACTGTGTAATACCAATAGCTTCAAAAGAAATTGGTTGTAGCATACGGACGGACAGACAGACAGAGAGATTTGACGAAACTATAAGGGTTCTGTTTTTACCCCATATGTAGCTAAATACGCGAATGTAATAGCAACCTTCACACGCTCAGACTAGATAGCCTACCTGAGCTGTCTGTTTTGCCCGCCCTTCGTCTAAGTGCACTCCGTGCAAACTCCTGCAACTCACTTGGTAAGGAACTTCACTCCGAAGCAATTTAACTTCAAATTTTTCCAGGCGGGGGCTTACTGAACTAACTCCAGTTTTAAAGCCAATATTTTGACTTGCCAGGTAAGCTGATACTGTGAAATTGTGTGAAAGTTCATAGAATAAGGTATTCACAAGCTGTTAGATAACTCGTTTTTTAACAGACATTAATAAAAAAGAGGTTCTCAGTTCCAACTATATGCTAGTATGTATGTATCAGCCGCGAAAATCTCGCGTTTAACTTTACACTGAAGAGAAGTTAATTATGTTACACTGAAGAGAAGGTCTTAGTTACTCTTTTGACTGACGTAACGAAAACAGGTTCTCAGTTTGACTCGTAAATATGTATTTTTATAATATATCTGCAATTAATTCGCTCTTGGCTGAACCAATTTGAATTCGAGTTTCAGTAGAGTATTAGTAACATTAATGAGAAGGTTTTAGTAACTATTTTGGGTACTAACTAAAAATGTCAAAAAAAGTTTGCATACAAATTTTACTGCCTTCAAAAACACTAAAAGTACTAAAATAACGCTTAAAACACGGACAACAGCACGTCAAGGTAAACACTGCGATGTCTTATGCCATTGAAATAAGGGCTAGTTTGCAACAAAAGTGGGTAACCTGATGAGCTGGCGACTGTTCGATTCTTACACATATTGACATTTAAGAAGGCGGCTAATTTTTCGGATCACAAACACTATAGTTACGTGTTTGGCATATTGGAAACAAAAAAAACTGGGGAAAATGTAAGAATGTAAATAGAATTGAACCGCCTTTTAAGAACACTTAAAGAACTAAACAACGTTTGAAGTCGGCGCATGATGTCAACCTTAACAGACAGCATCGACGTATGCACGTCATGCACCGACTTCAAATGAGTTTGTTTCTATTATTAGCGTTATTTAGTTCTTTAAGTGTTCTTTAAAGGCGGTTCAATTCTATTTACATTCTAACATTTTCCCCAGTTTTTTTTTGTTTCCAATATGCCAAACACGTAACTATAGTGTTTGTGATTCGAAAAATTAGCCGCCTTCAAATGTCAATATGTGTAAGAATCGAACAGTCGCCAGCTCATCAGGTTACCCACTTTTGATGCAAACTAGCCCTTATTACAATTGCATAAGACACCGCAGTGTTTACCTTGACGTGCTGTTGTCCGTACATTCATAGGACACTCCCATGGCTCCTAATATTTAGCCAACTATACAAAGACATCGGTATCCTGGCAATTGTAATAAAAATATATCGTGATTGTCTTTACTATCTTGGCAGCATCGGCGACATAATTTCACTGAAGAGCATTCTCACATCTTTAGTGTCAAATCAAGCGAATTGTTTGCATGATTAGCTCTACGGCTGCCTGACAAAGATCAAAATCTCTAGATCAGTCCAAACGCAAAATATTAGGTTACAGGCTAATAACATAAGTTATAATCGAACAAAAGTTCGATTGCCGCGAGAATCGGCCTCCAGATTCTAAAATTATTACTTAATCATATTATATGTGAAATATTTACCTGTCCCTGTGGCAAGGAGGTTGACAAATTTGGTCTCCTTTATTGCCAGCAAGACGCCCAGTCTCACCCATCACACTACCCTTAATGACGCCATCAGAAGAGCTCTTACCACCATTAATGTTTCTTCCACGTTGGAACCACTTGGTTTGATACGCGATGATGGCAAGAGACCCGATGGCCTCACGATTATTTCCAGGGAACAGGGTCAGGCTTTAGTTTGGAATGAAGTTTGTATCGATACTTTGCCCCCCTCCCATCTCAGAGAATCAGCCCTTAAAGCTGGAGCAGCAGCGGAGTTGGTTAAAAAATCCAAACGTCGCAAGTACGTCTCACTTGCAAGTGATTATGTGTTTGCGCCGTTTGGCGTTAAAACATTTGGGCCGAGGGACCCTGCTGATTTGCTGTTTAGAAAAATTGTGCCAAAGTTGAATTCATGCCAATAATAAGACTGGCTGGTTCCTAGGTCAAAGGATTAGCATAGCTATCCAACGCAGCAACGCAGCCAGCTTAATAGACTCCTTGCCGCAAGGAAAATATGGTTTCGTTTTGAAGAGAATTTTTTTTCTTGTTGGATATATATAAAGAGAACTAGTGAAAACGATGTTAATAATTCGTTTAATAAAAAGATTTAAAAAAATATATTAATTTATATTTATAAAAATACAATACGTATATACATAAGTGCTTATTAAAATAAAAAAAGGTACAATGAATTTTCGTTCTTCCCATTTTTATTATTCAATCTTATCTTAAGATCATGCATGCCTGGCAAAACTTTTTGGTGTTGGTTGTCTTGATTTTAACAAGACTCGAGCCTGCAATATGTAACTTAGCCAGAGGTTGCAATACATATATGTTTGATACTGAGATTGCTAAAGACATTCTAAACCGTTATTATTTTGAAAGTTTATTTGTTTTATTTTTCATATGATCCAGCTAGTATCAGGATATGTGTTCCTCGCTCTGACTAGCATTATTACAATTCCCGTCGAGTAATAAAATCGTCAATATTCAAACGAGATTGAACTCCAATATATTCTTTTGTTCGGTTGTTTTGATTTATGTTATCAGTTCGATGAAACAGAGACAGAAATCATAAAAAAAGGACAAATTCTCGTGTGTACGAATATGTTGATTTATTCAATGGCAAATTGCTCGTCAGTTTTGTAAAAATGTATTGTTGCAAATCAAAGTTAGTAGATAATATCATCAAATCCTGAAGGATATTCTTAATTAACAACCGTCGCAACTAACATTATCTAGTAATCTTACTTAACTTAAGATCCTACATGGTGCAATTGACTGTCATCTTTTGTCGTTGATATCAGTTAATCTTTACTTTTATTATAAAGCCAAAGAGTTTCTTTGTTTGAACGCGCTTATCTGAGGAACTACTAGGCCGATTTATATTGTGTTGAATAGCTCATTTATCGGGGAAAACTTGAGGCTATAAAATATGACGCTGCGATAGGAGGGAAAGAGGCAAACACAAAACGCGAGGAACCGCTAGTACCTACATAATGCCACACGCGTCCATACAAACCCTTCACCACTGATTTTTACACATTGAATATTTCATCTTATAACCCTATAGCTCAAATTGATCGCCCGTTTAACCAGTTATTTGCTGATTGCACACATCTTGACATCTTTGATTCTACTTGTATACTTTTTAAAAGAAATTAAATGGATGTGTGCTAGGATTCATACACTTGAATTTACTTTTATTGCTTTTTTGTGCTCTTTTGTTCACAGTTTTTTTTTGCATATACCAGTAATTTCCACAATTTAGTGGTAATAGTAATATATCTCTTTATTTCCTCCACAAAAGAAAAACAGAAAATGCAAAGAAATAACAGTTAACACTAAAAATGTAAGTATATATTTCCCTTTTGTGAAGACTGGCGCTTGAAATAGTTTGTTGAACAATCTGTGCTACAAGACACCAGGTCTCCACCTCCAGGACACATATCGCATATAATGTGTGCATGTGCGTGTGCGTGTGTGTGTGTGCGCGTGTGTGTGTGTGTGTGTGTGTGTGTGTGTGTGTGTGTGCATACATGTTTGTGTGTGAGTGCATAAACGTTCGTATCGAGTTAAAGCCACTAGGTCGGGTTTGTGTAAATCTATTTATCCTTTCAAATCACGATAAGGGAGTGATTAAACGACAGATATCAGGTTCCATTAATTGTAATAAGTGCTCAGTCAATGCTATTTTTAGCTGCTTGTTTGTAGAACTTTAAAGATTTGACTTACTTTGCAATATATTGTAAATTCTCTGAGCCAAAATATTATATGATCTTTGTGCAAAGCGAGTCCTAAACCAGGGAATATCGATTTAGTCTATCTCTTGGAACCTGCACAGTCGGAACAAATTTGCTGTGAAATCGTCGTACGATTTAATAGTATTATACTGATGTTTATGTGCATGCATGAATTGGAATATAATCTAGTTCATAAGTTTAAATTATAATGTAACACATGTTACATGATTGAAATCTGTATTGTGTGCTTAATGGAATAAAATAAAAATATGGACTTTCTTTCAAGTGTAGATCCAACACTTTTACCGATACAATCTTTGCAAGTCCTTTGCCCCAGAGACCAAGTCCAATCTTCGGAATTGGGCTGTCGTATCTTTGTTCCCCGAAATCATTATTTCCCCGTTAAGATTTGGGCGCGGACGGGGAATTACTGGCACGGGAATATTCAGGGTGGCTTAGATTAATGTGTTTGAAAAAACGTTAAAGCGTAAGCCTGATTTGTTTACGAATAGAGTTCCGTACCGCACGTTATTATTTCGTGTGCAATCATAAGACCATCTTCGCTTAGTAACTGTCTAGCAGATAAAATAAATCATTAACTCAACCAAGCTTTCATTTAAGTGACCAAAAAAGATAAAAATAAACTTTAAATTAAATTAAACATAAATTTAGTACTTTGTACCTATTATACAATGTGAATTTTATAATAGCTTGTCGCGATATTTATTTGCCTAAAGTATTTAATTTCTTATTAAGTCTAGTCATTAAATATTGTGGCATTCATAACCAGTTAGATACAGGCATCTCGCAACAAGACTTTTTATAATTTAAATTGTGTCAAAAGAACATAGTACTAAATTGGTAATTAAATTAAAAAAATATGTATTTTTTAAGGTCACTTAAATAAAAGCTTGTTTTTTAAAAAAATGTTATTAATGTAAGAGCAGAAAAAAATAACAAGTCCACCATTTTGGATAATCCGCCATATTGGATTAAAGGTGGCCTAGTATTATTTCTCGTGTTCTCCTTAGCAAGCCCTTTTATTTGATACACATGTTATGGTAGTGCTCAATCAGTTGAAAATGACTGTTTCAAAATTAAGTTGCATGATTCCACCAGGACAAGCATACATTCGCAAATTATATATATATATATAAAAAATGGTGTCAATGAAATGTTTTGCATATTAATTTTATCAGATAACGTATTTATTAAGTAGACGAATCTGTCAAAATCAATAGGTGCCAAGCTGTTAACCCCTGCAAATGTAGTGTGAAATAGAAAATTTGAAGAACACACAACAACAGATTTGACACATCGAGATAATAGAATAAATTTCTGTGTGCAATTTCGACATGGTCGTCATGTGAAAATCTACTTTAGTCACATAACAGCGTCGAGTATGATTTAAAGAAATCATCGCAACCAACCTCTGAAAACGGAACCCTAAAAACACCATCCGAACGGAACGTATTTCGCGTTTGTCGTTTGCGTTCTTATTCACGATTGATTGCGCAGGAGTGCGCGTCGCGGATTCCGGAATGTTTACATTTATTTTTAGCACGCATCAGATATCACACGATTTTCAATGTTTTTAGGCTGTGGCTACTACGAAAAAATATATATTTAGCTGTTTTTATTTCAATGCATAACACAAGCTTTGAGTAGCTTACTTTGGGACTAGATGGCGATGTATGGGAATGTCCAAAGGATATATTATTATATTAATTCTATTTAAAGAGCTAGTGAAAGCTAGAAATGCAATAACGATAGTATTGTAAACAAACTAACGCGACATCAAGTTTAGAGAAAATAACACACCTTGTTTAAAAAAAATATTTAACGGTTCGTGTTTACTGTTAAAATTTAAAGATAGAAAGAAACTACCAAATTCGACGACCTCCGTGGTGCAGTGGCTCAGCACGCTGAGTTTCAAGGCGTCGCCGCTCAGGGGTCCCGGGTTCGATTCATGGTCGGGTCCATGAAGAAATCATAATTCTTCTATCTTGTCTCGGGTATGAGTGTTGTGGTACCACCGTTGTGTATGATTTCCATGACACAAGTGCATTGGCTACTTACTTTGGGATCTGAGCAATGTATGTGGTTGGTGTCCAATATTATTAAACTACCACACTATTTACACTTATATTGACTTCCGTTTCATGACATGCAAGAAGATCGCTATCATATCACGCTTACCATGCAAGATAAATTGACACAAGACACGGATGCCAGTTAATCAATCAGACGCCTACAAAGACGCCTACTCGCGGTTTTGGGGTGAGGTCTCAGTGCTCGCGACAAATACTGGTTCCTCAGGGTACATCGTGTAGTTTTGAATTGAGTGCAGAGAATAAGCAAATTCTTTTGGAGTCCGTGTATGAAGTTTACCTACATACTCTAACAGTCTACACAATTTTTTTTTTCTTTTTGTTATTAACAGAAAACGAATGGTTATTTTAAGCTTTTTAGTCAGTTTTTGATGGCAATATTTTTTTTAAAAAACATAGTATTTATTTAATACTCTTATCTCAAAAACTACTATACGGAGTTTGATAAAAAATACACTGTACCCTTAGTTGAACTACACCTAATTAAACTAAAAAAGAATAATCTGTGTGCCTTCCCGTTTTCGAGAAATTCTGAGACAAACATATACTTACGAAATTTCGCACACATGTTAGGAAGCCTAAGTAGATCAAAAGTTAATACTCTTATTTCAAAAACTACTATACGGAGTTTGATAAAAAATACACTGTACCCTTAGTTGAACTACACCTAATTAAACTAAAAAAGAATAATCTGTATGACTTCTCGTTTTCGAGAAATTCTGAGAGAAACATATACTTACGAAATTTCGCACACATGTTAGGAAGCCTGAGTAGATCAAAAGTCTAATATTTTATCCAATTCTCAATTTTTTGAAGTCATTATAAATAAGTCAATGAAAGTTTTTTTTTAATTGTATTATTTATTATTTGATAAAAAGATACCTTTTCGCTTTTACTGGGGCCTCACCTTAACCCTCTAGTAGTACCTATTAAATACTTGGAACTCGCAACTTGTCAGGGTTTGCTGGTGTCTTTGCGAACTTTACCGCCCTTATTTGAGTTCAAATTGTAGCTCAAGTAACTGGTTTTGTTTCAACAGCTTCGTCTTTGATGTTTCAGTTTGTACCAGCTGAAGTAGTTGTGGTTCTGTTATGAATTTAGTTTAGACGAAAAGTTTTGATTGCTCCGACAGGCAACATCATTTGCGGCCATCTTCTTCGTAGAATTCATCGTGACAGAAGGCAAATCTGCTGTGATAAATCGTAGTAAATGATATTGTGAACTGCTTTTATGCGTTCCTGTCCTGTCTTCGACTTGCAGCATCAGTTACCTGAAGGTATATAACTATGTGACAGATATACTCATAGAGTCTGACCATATCGGCTGGTAGGTGATTGACTTCTAGCTATGCGCGAATCTCAGGAACTACTGGACCGATTTAAAAAAATGATTGTGTTAGAAAGCATATTTATTGAGAAAGGCTTTGAATCAAAACATCACGATAATACTTATGAGAGCAGAGCAACAATGAGAAATGAGAGACGGCAATGGGTACATCGAAAAAAAACCGGCCAAGTGCGAGTCGGACTCGCGCACTGAGGGTTTCGTGCCACCTTTAACTGAATTAGGGAATTCACTTACTTCTACTCAGTAAAATAGCACAATATTTTGTTGACTGAAAATTTAACTTTGTTTTTCATAGTGTTTGTATGAAGTACAAAGTTATGTTTGCGGTTGTTGAAAAGTGCTATATCTCAAAAACTACTCGTTCGATCCCGTCCAAACCAATTTTCGTTGTAAATATTTGTTAAGATCTACATTACACTTTTTTTTTTCAAAATTTACACTTGCTTGGTTTAGAAATTAGATTGGGGGGACGCCCATTTTACCACTTTGGAAGCGTCTAGCTATGAAATTTTAGACTTTAAAAGAAAATGGTTTTAGAAACCTCAATGTCATTTTAAAAGACCTATCCATAGACACCACACACGCATAGGTTCGACAAAAAAAATTTTTTGGTTTTAGTTTCATGTATGGGAGCCCCCCATAACAGTCATTATTTTTTATTTTTTGTATGAGAATCGGTATGTGGTTAACAAGATACATCTTCCTACCAAATTTTAATTGTGTAATGCTTATAGTTACAGAATAAAATGGCTGTGACATATAGACGGACAGACAGACAGACTTGACGAAACTATAAGGGTTCCGTTTTTTGCCATTCGGCTACGGAACCATAAAAACAGAGAAATATTTTTTTTAAACAAAACAAATAAAATAAAGAAGGTTTAGGATGTTTTAAACACTCACAGTTTCATATTTAATATTCATAAAGATGAAATAAGAAACCAAAAACTTGCGCACATGGTTTAAGTCCCGCCCGTATGACACTGTGAGTGTTTAAAACATTCTAAACCATTAGATAGCAAATCAATTTCCAAGTTGAATTTATTCTGTAAAGAATAACTGCTTGGGCCCTCTGTTTCATAAACAGACGGCTAGATGGCGCGAAGCGTCACGAAAGGACGTATCCATAAGAGACCACAAGTTTTGCAAGGTTGGACTGACAGCACGGTAGCTCAATTGGTAAGAGCGTTTGGTCCGGTCAGCCAAAAGGTTGCTGGTTCAAGTCCCGCCCGTGCGCAATTTTTTAGTTTCTTATTGCATCTTTATTAATATAAAATATGACACTGTGAGTGTTAAAACATTCTAAACCATTATTGTATTTGTTTTGTTTAAAAAAAATATTTTCTCTGATTTTTTTTTTGCACTTAAAAGTTGTGTAGGAAATACATGAAGTCACAATGTGAACAAAGGTGGGCTTATCCCTAAAAGAGATCTCTTCCAGCCAACCCATAGGTGTTGGAATTTTAATATTTGCGGTTATCGGCAGTGCTAAATTAAATTACAGAAAATAAAAGTAACAATGTTTTTATATTTATTAAATAATAAAAATAAACTAAATACAATAAATATACATACATATATATTGAGATAACGTATATATCCATATATATATATCGTAATAAAATAAATATACGTATAAATTTATACTCTACGAACAAGAGGGTATTTGAGAAAGCAGATGTTCTTTTACTCTTTTCTTGAATATACGAGGGTCAAACTGAAAGTTCTTAGAAAATCAAAAACTGATTACATTAGCCAGTTATTAGTTTTATTATATCTTTTCAAAATATTGTCCATTGACGTCAATACACCGCTGCATGCGATGGAACCACTGGGAAAAGCACTTTGCCCACTCGTCCTTAGGGGTCTCTACAATGGCATCGCGATACGCAGCAACCGCTTCTTCAGCATTCATAAACCGCTTTCCTTTAAGTTTTTCTTTAATTTTTGGAAATAAATAAAAATCACAAGGCGCGAGGTCGGGGCTATACGGCGGGTGACCCAGTAATTCAACGTTTGATGTCGCCAAATAGTCGATCGTTCGCTTGGCGGTGTGCGACGAGGCGTTGTCGTGGTGAAGGAGGATCATACTGCGAGGTCGTTTCTCTCGAACTTTTTCCAAGACAAGTGGCAAACAATTGGTAGTGTACCATTCTGCAGAAACTGTTTTTTGATCCTCTAACACAATTGTTGCGAAATGACCTATCCTTCCAAAGAACGAGGCCACCATTTTTTTTCCCGCACTTCGATCTCTCTTCACTTTAGTTGGCAACTCCTCGAAAGGAAACACCCACTGAGCAGATTGTCTTTTGGTTTCAGGATCATAACAGTAAATCCAGCTTTCGTCACCTGTTAGTATGTCGAACACAGCATTTGAGTCACCTCCGTTAAATCTTTCAATCATTTTACGGCACCAATCCACACGATGGAGTTTTTGAGCCTTAGTCAAATTATGAGGTATCCACCGGGCGCAAAGCTTCCTGACCGCTAAATGTTCGTGGAGGATTTTGTGCACTTGACTCATACCGATGCCTAAGCTTGTCCGAATCTGCTGATAGGTCACTCTTTTGTCAGTCTCTATCATACGCCGCACAACACAGATGTTATTTTCAGTCGTCGCCGTAGAGGGCCGTCCCTCACGTACATCATCAGTGAGATTAGTGCGACCACGTTTAAACTCATTAAACCAGTTGTAAACAGTCGCACGAGATGGGGTTTCATCGTGAAAGGCCAATCGTAGTCTATCATAACTTTCTTGTTGACTTAAATGACATCGAAAGTCATAAAAAATCATTGCACGAAAATTTTCTCGTGTTAAATTCATGTTGACGTGACACAGACAATTTTCAATTTGCCGCCAAATCGTAAAACAAATGACAAATGAATGAAATATATACTCAGTAATATTGGCAAAGAGTTCTATTTTCAAATTTTAGAATATTTTTTTTATTATATTGTTTATAAGTGGCCAGTTCTAAGAACTTTCAGTTTGACCCTCGTATGTATATTAGAGCTTTCTTGCAATTCTAGCGGCAGTTTGTTCCAGAGTCTAGCAGCGTAGACAGAGAATGAGTCAAATAAAAAGTTTGTATTGCTCCTTGGAATTTCGAGTGTGGCGGTGATGCAAGGTCTCCTAGAGCGTGTGGAAGGGGGCAGTCGTTTGAATCGATATTGGAGATAGGTTGGGGACTGAGGATTGTAGAGGATGTTATACAGGAAAGTGAGGATATGCATGTCACGACGGAGGCGAATCGGAAGCCATTTTAGCTGGGTGCGATAGCTGGAGATGTGGTCATATTTCCGTAGGTTAAAGATGAACCTAATGGCCAGGTTCTGGAGACGCTCCAGTTTATTAAGCAGCTCCTCTGTCAGATCCAAAAAGGCAACATCGGCATAGTCGAGTATTGGCAACAAAAGAGACTGCGCAAGCATAACTTTTGTTTTAAAAGCTAGGAAAAACTGGAGTCGTTTAAGAGAGTGGAATGTGTAATGCATTCGTTGGCTGATATTATTAACATGAGCTGTCCAAGACATGGTGCAGTCCATTATAAGACCTAGATTTTTAGCCTTTTCTGTGAAGGGAATCGGAGTGCCAGAGTATTTAATCGCAGGTACTGCGTCCCAATCAATTTGACCTCTGAGCCTGCTGCTGCCAATAATCATGGCTTGAGATTTTGCCGGATTCACAAGTAGGCCAAAAGATATTGCCCACTGCTGAATAGCATTCAGATCCCTATTGACGGCAGCCAAGGTGTCAGACAGCTCATATGGTTTAAAATGTCTATAAATCTGTAAGTCATCTGCATACAGATGAAAGGGAGAAGAGAAGACAACTGAAATATTATTTATAAAGATTGAAAACAGAAGAGGGGAAAGTACACCACCCTGAGGAACACCAGCAGTGAGATTGGACCAATCAGAAGAGACATTATCAATTTTAACACACTGCTGACGTCCCAAAAGGTACGATTGAAACCAGTCGACGACGGAAGGTGACAGATTAATAGCGCGCAGGGTTGCGAGCAGTATATCAAAATCAACCGAATTAAAGGCACTGCTAAAATCCAACAGAATGAGCACGATGAGCATGGTTTCATCCATAGCGTGCCGGATGTCCTCCGTTATATTCAGCAATGCCCCAACCGTGCTGTGGGAAGGACGAAATCCCGACTGAAATGGGCAAAGTAATTTGTTGCTGGTCAAATACACATAAAGTTGTTTGTGAGCCACTGATTCCAGAACCTTGGACAATATGGGGAGAATAGAGATGGGACGATACTGAGAATAGGACGAGGGATTAGGGGTTTTGGGTAGCGGTATTACAAACGCCTGCTTCCATGACGATGGAAAGACGCTGCACGAAAGCGAGAAATTAATAATGTGAGTGATCACTGGTGCAACGTCCTCTAACACCGGGAGGATCATATCTAAACTCAAGTGGTCGCTACTAATAGCTTTCGAAGATATGGAGCGAATACATTTAATGATTTCCTCAACGGAAACAGGGTTGAAGACAAAGGGTGAACAGGCAGGGGTAGGAAGATTGGCAAGGTGGGAGAGGGTTGAGGTTTTATGGGAGCTGTCTACAACGACCGGTGGAGTAGAAAAATGTAGGTTTAGGAAGTTAAGGTCCACGTCACTCTCATGCGACTCCTTAGTCTTGCCTACGCCCAAAGTCCGTAGAAAATTCCAAGATTGGGTCTGAGTCCGGGTTTCAAGTGACGAATGAATATAGCGGCGCTTTGCATTCCTGCACATCCTGTTGCAGATGTTTCGCAGTTTTTTATAAGTTTCATGGTGTTCTTGACTTGGACCTTTTCTGTAACGAGCTTTTGCCCTATCGCGCTTAGCCATGACACGCCTGATAACTGGTAATAGCAGGCAAGTGTTTGACTCGCACATGACGCACAGGTGCATGAATGTCATATATCCTAATCAGTTCAGCAGTCATGGAATTTACCATGTCATCAATATTATCTGATGCTAGAATCGACGACCAATCAACATTTCGGCCATCCTCTCTGAGACGCTCCAGGTCCATGTCCTTAAAGTTACGCTGTAGTATGACCTTGCCTTTAACTTTGGGTGTGCGTACTTTATAATTTAAGCAGTTTTTTTTTCACTGCATCCATTGCCATCTCTCTGTGTGACCTAAAGGTTTGACTGGCAGAGAATGATTTTAGTATAGTCATATAAGCAACCAGATAATAAAGTCTCCAAATAAATAAACAATTAACTCATTTCTATTTTTAGGTCTTATTAACAAAAACATGACGTATCTATCAGTGAACCTAGTATGCAGGATTTTCTATTCGTTGCATATGAAATTGTTGTCAAGTACCAGGTACAGTAATGACGGAAACATTCGGTTATTCAGGGTGCTGTTTTGGTCAGTGACATCCAACTCAGGAATAATGGTAGGTACCTATGAGTTATGCTAAGAAAATGTTTTCTTTTTGAATAAACTAGCGGAGCCAGCTAAATTTGTTTCGCCCCCATCCTCGTCTTGCCCGGTCTCGTCCCGCCCAGCTACGTAATTTAAAAAAAAAATGGACACCTATCACATACATTGCTCTGATCCTAAAGTAAGTAGCTTAAATGCACTTGTATTATGGAAATCAGACACAACGGTGGTACCACAATACTCAGATCCGAGACAAAACAGAATTTTTTGATTTTTATATTGACCCGACCGGGAATCGAACCTGGGAACTTGGAGCGGCGTCGCCTTGAAACCCAGCGTTCTAAGCTACTACACCACGAAGGTCGTCTTTAAATTACATATGCAAGTTTTAAATAAAGAATAACTCTAGAAAAAATTTGCACCGCTCTTAACTCGAGCGTATGTACGAAATACTACGCCGTACTAGTGTGCTACGACCTACGTGCGACCTGGCATTTTGGTAGTTTTGACTAGTTTGTTAGTATCGCAATAAGTGATTGTTTTTGTGGGATTTCCTTTTCAGGGTTCCGTAGCTGAATGGCAACAAACGGAACCCTTATAGTTTCGTCAAGTCTGTCTGTCTTTCTTTATTCTTAAACTTTGAAACACAGTTGAAACTTAGATGGTAGATGTCTCCTGTTAACCGATGTACGATTCTTAAACAAAAAAAAACAAAAATTGCACTCCGGGAGTGCCGGCAGAATTGAAAACTTGAATATCAACGTTGTGCATTTTTGATTTTTTGGAATAGTTAGGGAATAATTTTGAATGAATTGCTCTTATTATCAATATATAAGTACTATTATTTTGGTGATAGAATACAATAATAATAATAATAATAATAATAATAATAATAATAATAATAATAACAGTAATAATAATAATAATAATATAATATTTTTATAGAATACAATATTTATTTATTACGCTATCGTACACAAACATTACAATTTATATTATATTAAATTACATTAAAAAGTTTATCTCTCAGAAAAATCAACTTACATCCATAATTTCGCCAACCGTCTTACGGTTTTTCGATCAGCCCACGTGTCCTGACGCGAGTTTCACATTTTTCCCCCATCCCACAAAAGTGCTCAACGCCGCTAAAGAAGTTTTCACTTCAAAAAAATAAAATAATGATATTTAAGGGGGGCTCCGATACATGAAACTAAAACCGGTTTATGTCAAACCTATGCGTTTATTAAAATGACATAGAGGTTTCTGAAACCATTTTATTTTAAAGTCTAACGACTGATAGATAGACGCTTCTAAAGTGGTAGAATGAGTCCCCCCCCCCCTTCCGTCTATCATTTAAACTAGCGAGTGCAAATTTGAAAAAACATAATAATACAGCACATTTTCAGCAACCGCAAACATAACTTTGTGCTTCATACAAACACTATGAAAAAGAAAGTTATATTTGCCGTCTCCAAATACTGTGGTATTTTAGCTAAGTGGATTCCCTAATTCAGTTAAAATTGGCACAGACCCCCAGTGCGCGAATCCGACTCTCACTTGGCCGGTTTTTTAAATATTTTTGAAGAAATGTTTCGGATTCACAAAACCATCATTGACGGATTTCGTTATTCGTAAAAGGCCTGATGGTTACAATTATATTGCCTGGTGAAGCTGAAGCGCTAAGCGCTATAAAAACTAAAGCATTTCGTCGTTTTTACGGTTCCGCAGTCCAACAAGGAACCCTTATAATTTCACCTTGTCCATCCGCAGTTCAGTGCAGAGATCTGAGGTACTAGAAAACTCCAATTTAGCACGGGTATGTATTCTTATCTCGCCTTGGCAGCAAGTGGTAAGATACAATTTTGAAGGAAAAAAAATTGGGCTACATCCCATACAAGTAACGGAGGGATGGTTTTGTTTTCTCTTGCCAAACTGATCGTGGAGATTATTGTAGTATAGGTCATTTAATATGATTATGTGTTTGTTAATATATTTCGATGAAATTGCCTGTTTCCGTAACATTTAGTTTTAAAGGGCTAATTTTCATTAGAGGCCAATATCCTCCCCCCTCTCCCAACTTAACGGGAGTTGGTGGATACATGAAAAAAAACAGCTCGGGCAGCATGATCGATTAAGAACAAAAACTATGATGGATATATAAACAAATTACAGAGTTGTAGTCCACAATGTTTACCTCCAAAACGCGTTAAAGGGCTACCCGAAGTTTTGACGCGCACACTAGCGCCACTCTATTTAAAATAATTATAACACCTTAAATACGAAAACAATCAAAAATCAGGTAGACACGATTGTAGTACAGGTTCTCAAGTTTATTAAGTACGTTTAAATTGTTTCTAAAGTAGTTTACTGTAGTTAGAGTTAGAAAAACTGCTAAATATGGCCACTTTTGGCATTTTTTCTATCTGTAACTGCAGATAACTGTTTTATTACTCTGAACTTAAACATTGTATCTAAATCAGATAACCAGAGCTGCAATCGCATCAATCAGATTCTCAATTGGTCTTTTATTTAACGAGTTAAGATTTTTCTGCTAAAGTGGCGTTAGTGTGCGCGTTTAAAATCTGGGTAGCCCCTTGTATAGTTCTGGCTTGATAGAGTATTTCTTAAGAAGCTAAGCGCTACATAACCCTTTAGGCACAAGAAATTTGTTTCTGGTTTGTTTTATATTTCAGTGATTTCTCGGGCCTTTAGGGTTGTAGTAATCAGAAAAATAGTTCGAAAAAGTGGGGGTTTACCTTCTTCCTACAACTCCTCACACGATTTCAACCCATCACGAGCCGCAAAAATATTTGTGTGGCGATCAAGTTAGGAGTAATAAAAAAATTAAAAAGGGTCTAAAACTACTACGAATCTGATAGCTTAGGTGCAAAATAAAACCCTTATTTCCTTAGCTTAGTATTTGTTTATATTTTGACAATGGTATTGACATAAGATAAGTCGAAAATTTTACCTTTGTTACAGTTAGGAAAGGCGAAATATTATCTTATACACATTTTATGATTGTAGCTCTTATGACGTGATCGCATTTAATATTGCACTTTTTGTTCAATATGTATGTACATTGAAATCTCGCTTTTATCTTATTGTACAAGGTTAGATAAAACCTAATAAAAACGTTGAGTGACAGACAGTATTATTCAGTATACTTTTAAATTCTGTAATGGATTCAAAAATTAAAAATAAGATTGTCGTCGTGACTGGTGGTAGTAGAGGAATCGGCTCCGCTATAGCTGAAGAGTTTTTAAGAGAAGGTGCCAAAAAAGTCATTATTGTGGATACAGAAGAAAAAGAAGGTAATGAAATCACTTCTATTTTAAGTCAGAAATATGGTGAAGATAGAGCCATATATTTGAAAGGGGACGTGACAATTGACTTGGATAAGGTCTTCAATGAAATTTTAGGTAAATGTCATTATGTTGACATCCTCGTAAATAATGCAGGAATAGTAGATGAAAGTTCAATAAAAAGAACTTTGAATGTCAACACCATCGCAACTGTTGAGTGGTCAATGAAATTTTTGCAGAATATGAGAAAAGATAAGGGGGGCAAAGGTGGCACTATTTTGAATATTGCCTCCATATTTGCATATTTAGTCGAGCCGTTTGCACCTTTTTACACGGCATCAAAATTTGCCATTATGGGTTTTACAAAAACATTGGGGCATATTCAAACGTATGAAGTTACAGGAGTTAGAGTCGTAGCACTTTGTCCTGGAGTGACTAGAACAGAAAATTTTGGAAAAAATAACCAGTACGCTTTAGAGTTTTTGAGCGAGTTTGCTAGGTCCTTCGCTATATCTGCCCCGATTCAAGAAAAAAAAGATGTAGCGAAAGCTGCCATGGAAGTTATTAAGATAGCCCAAAGTGGTTCTGCGTGGAATGTTATCAATGCGAAACCTATACAAGAAGTAATTTAAAGGTCTTATTGATTTATTCTTCTCAAACATTTTTTTTTTCTTACCCAAACATTGTACGTGTATGTTCTTGTCATTGCTGAATAAATTATCACAAACGCCGTCTATCTTTAAATGAGACCTGAAAATATGTGTTTATCAGCCATTTAGATAGCAAACAGCAATTTAAATAAAAACTCGATAAACTCAATGTCCTTATCAGTAACAATTTTGGAACTTATCACAAGACACACACGTTAACAATGGCTAAAGAAATAAAAAATAAAATAGCAGTTGTAACTGGGGGTGCCAAAGGAATAGGCTACGCGATATCTGAAGCAATACTCAAACAAGGGGCAAAAATTGTGTTCATTGTTGATATAGATGAGGCATTGGGCTCTACAGTCGCCAAAAAACTTAATTTGACCTACGGTGATGGTAAAGTAATATTTGTAAATGGTGACGTCACGAAAGATTTGGAAAAAGTTTACAATGAGATTGTTGCAAAAGTTAAAAACATTGATATACTTGTGAACAATGCTGGTGTTGTCGATGAAATTTCCATCAGAAGAACTTTAGAAATCAACACTTTGGCAACTGTTGAATGGTCTATGAAGTTTTACGAAAATATGAGGAAAGACAAAGGTGGTAGAGGCGGCACTATTCTAAATATAGCATCTGTGTATGGATTTCACGTGGATCAACATGCTCCGTTTTATAAAGCATCAAAATGGGCAGTCATGGGATTTTCTAGAACACTAGGACATGAAATAAACTTTAAAGGTACTGGTGTTAGTGTAATAGTTCTTTGTCCTGGAGTGACGAAAACCGACATAGTTGAAAATGTAAAACAGAATGAAGTATTTTCTTTCCACAAAGAAAAATTTCAGGATTTTTTGAATACTGCGCCATCACAGGAGAAAGAAGATGTAGCTAAAGCTGCTGTTGAAATCATGACAAAAAGTGAAAGTGGTTCTGCCTGGTCTATCATTAGTGGTGAATTACAACAACTACCTTGAATTATGTACATGTACTGGATATGAATTTTAAATAAAGATTAACAAAAGCTATGTATCTTTATATATCTTAGAAATAGTACTATCTAGAAAAAGTAAAATCTGTACTTATTTAATGAAGCTTAAGAAATTATTTGTTTGAACTATCCCAAAACTGTTGATTGGATTGTGTTCCACGTGTTATGATAAAACCATAACACGTGGACTTAGTCACGGGGGACTGCTCGAGTCTTTACTTATATTATAAAGCTTAAGAATTTGTTTGTTTTAACGCTTGATTGATTTTGTATCGGATATCTTACTTATCGCACTATAATAAAAAAGACGAAGTCGCAGGAGGGGGGGGGGGGGGGTGTTTCGCGATAGTTATTATATTTTGGGTTACTTTTGCTTATAATACTTTTGTTACGGTACCTTTTACAGCGATGGCCGCTTATACCTATATTATCTTACTAGCAGGTCCTCGCGGCGTCACCCGCGTATATTACGGATGTCTCTGAATTGCCTTATGGCACGCAACGGAAGCTCTGAAAAAGAATATTTTCGTTCCATTTCCGCAACAGTTTCCGTTACTCTTCTTTTCCTTTACGTGCCGTAGTGCGATGGAAGGTGTTGCATCGCCGCTGCAGGAAAAGGTAACTTATATGTCTATATCTCAAGTTTCTACATTCGTAGTCCATCCGTCCTCGGGTTTTAAGTGGTGTTACTAAATTGGCTTTATTTTATGTACAAACAAAGATAAAGAAGAAAAATATTTAATTTTTCATATTGTAATCTTTTAATGTGCTGCTTAAGTCACAAGCTGAGCAAAATATGACAAATTGGTACTGATAGTGAACACAGTTTACTAATTACGACGTAGATGGTTGCTATCTAAATAAACTTCGATAAATTTGGACAGTGCAAATTAGTACACAAGTAATTGGTCAATCAAAACACACGCGTACTTTACAATGAGTGCAAAAGTCAGTGATAAACTCGTTGTCATAACTGGAGGTGCCAATGGAATCGGGTACGCTATAGCTCAAGAATTTCTAAACGAAGGAGCTAAAACAGTTATTTTAATAGATATCAATGCGAATCAGGGTTTGGAGGCATCCAAGGTATTGAATAAAAAATGTGGTCAAAACAAAGCTTTTTTTATAAAGGGCGATGTTACGAAAGATTTAGATCAAATCTACAATGAAATTGTCAATAAATATCAACAGATTGATGTTCTCGTAAACAGTGCTGGTGTTTTGGACGAGTTATCTGTAAGAAGAACTATAGAAATCAATACTGTAGCAACAATTGAGTGGTCTATGAAGTTTTTGGAAAACATGAGAAAAGACAAGAGTGGAAATGGAGGCACAATATTGAATATAGCCTCAATCTATGGGTATATGCCCGATGAATATGGACCTTTTTACACGGCATCCAAACACGCCGTAATGGGTTTCACTAGATCACTCGGACACACGATTAATTACCAGGCGACTGGCGTGAGGGTGATGGCGCTTTGTCCTGGGGTTACGGAGACGGAATTAATTCATAATGCAAAGGAACACGAAGCGTTTTCTTTCCATGAAAAAAATATCCAAGAGTTCCTCGACTCTATACCCGCACAGAACACGGATGCCGTGGCTAAAGCAGCAGTTGAAGTGTTAACCAATGGACAAAGTGGATCTGCCTGGAGCATCATCAACTATGAATTGAAAGAAGTATAATCAGGAAATTGTCTACATCCAATGTTTTTGATAATATTCAGGTTGACTTAAGACTGTTTTCTTGTTTTGTATTTTAATTTAAAAAAATAGGACTAGCTGTTTTTTATTTGAATTATAATGCTAATAAACACTAATTTCTTTTCTCATTAACGTTACCAACCCAATTCTTGATGTCGACATACTTTATCTGTTGCTAGAAACGTCTTAAGTGATAATTATATCTTTGAATGCATAAAAAAGCCAGAAATATCATCCTTTGTTGTTACGGTATAAAAAAAAACTTAAAAATGTTTGATATTTGGACTCGTGTATCAAATATTTGGCTTTATTTATTTTGTGAAAGGTGTTTGTGAACTACTTTCCCGGCAGTCCTTTGAAGCGGGAGTAACTTGTCGGCTTTTATTACTAATAGCAACGAAGTGCTAAGATAGTGTTGTCAAAATTATCGATAACGTTTTAACCGATGCAATTTCTAGTATGGAGTTTATACTAATGCTCTATAAGTATAACATTTACTCCTACTTGACACATCTGCATTTTTTTTAAATCATAAAACTATTTATTAATAACAAACAAGAAAAAAATAAAACTAAGACATGCAACATAAAAAATAACTTAATATCTACCTATTATCTATATATGAAATAATCATTTGCCATTTGTGTGTGTGTGTGTGTGTGTGTGTGTGTGTGTGTGTGTGTGTGTGTGTGTGTGTGTGTGTGCAAGACATTCCTCCGTTTACGAATTGAAATAAATGTCAGTGTAAACAAAATTGAATACATAGTAGTTTCAAAACTCGAGTGTCCCTTAACGTCTCTACTGCAGGGTGCTCCAGTTTCAAAGCCTAGCCTTAGAGAGCTCTTGAAACTAATATCGTATCCACTGGTGAATTAAATGGTTAGCTGAGAAGTTAAAATTTTTGTGTCCTGAAAGATCGCATATGAGTGGACTAATGTCCGTAGGTCGTATCATATCAAAATTCATTTTTTAGTTAGCACTTTTATGTTCCTAATGATGTCCTGCAAAACATGACAAAGATAACCTTATTAGGTTAAAAAAGCCTTAAAATAACAAAATATCCGAAACTATTTGACAAAACTGGTTAAATCTTTTGATGACGCTGACACAATTTCTATATTGTTTTAGCTTTAAGACATATCTCAACACGTTTTGAGGAAAAGAAATTTTCGCGAAAATGTATATGAAACTAAATTATATGTGATTTGTTTAATTTATTATGGCGTTATAGTTTTCCTTCTGAATTTGTCATAGAAGCTACTGCTGTAATTTTTTCCACCTAATACCGTTTAGTTGGGAGAGAATTGAGACATTTGACTCTAACAAATCGAAAGATCAAACAACAATAAACAGGCCACTTTACCGAAAAAGTATGCTAGCAAACTTAGAAAAAAAATAAAAAACCTATCCAATGATAACCTACACGATAGGTTTGATAAGAGAAAAAAAAACATCTCACGTCATTTGCATTTATGAAAGGTACCCCAAAAACCGGCCAAGTGCGAGTCGGACTCGCGCACTGAGGGTTCCGTACCAATTTTAACTGAATCAGGGAATCTACTTACTTCCACTTTGCTAAAATACCATAATATTTTCTTGACAACAAATATAACTTTGTTTTTTATAGTGTTCGTATGAAGAACAAAGTTATGTTTGCGGCTGTTCAAAATGTTCTATCTCAAAAACTACTAGTTCGATCACGTTTTTGTCAAGATCTCCAAATGTCTAAATCGTGACTCCACCCAACTCAACACCGATAGCTATACAATTTCTACATTTCATCCTAATAAGGTGACGGCATAATGATACATGTAATAATCATAATTATATATGCAAATAAATATAGCAGTAAAATAGAAAATAAGTAGAAGGTATGGAATAACTAACAATATTCGGAACTCTGCAACTAACACTCAGCATGAACAAAAAAAAACTTAAAAAAGGCACGGATCGTAGAAAATGTGGATCTAAATATAATATATTTGAAAAAAAGGTAATGGTGTTGTAGGAAGAGAATGGAAAGAATCATTTGGGCAGAGAAAAAAAGATGAAGAAGTGTTGTAGATTGTAGATGAGGAAAGAAATATCTTGAAAATAATAAAAAATAAACAAGACAATATGATAGGACACCTGATGCGAATTGACAGGTTTTTAAATCAAATAATGAAAGGAAAAGTAAAAGGAAAGAGAGGAAGAGGAAATCCTAGGAGAAGTTATTTCAACCAAGTAAAGAAAAAAGTTCATGCCATGTCATTCCAGGAGGTCAAGAAAAAGGCAAGCAATTGAAAAGAATAGCAATAACTCCACCGACAAGAGCAAAGCTATTTAGTTTATGAATAAGGAAAAAAATGTACAAGGAATTTGTAGAGCGAGCTTATCCTATCGTGAACAACTATATCTTACCGTGCAGTAAAATTTCAGAATATATAAAACTGTATCTCCTATTCTGCGATAGTCAAAATTTTAAAGCGCACTGCAGCGTTTAAAATGACACATTTTCGTGAATCGTCCGTCAATAAACGTTCCCTGTATTTCTTGCACGGCAAACTTGTCTCTCTGAGCAGGTTTGTTTTGCGATAAACCAGGCGTGCGGCGTCAATCGGTGTTAGCAGCTGTCGCATCGCTCTGACAAACGAGTGACGCGTGTGGCAGGCTTTGACCTACTGCTACTTTAAGCATCAATGTAGTCGTGCGTTTTGAAAAAGTGCGACAGCATCGCGACTCAAGAAAACGACAGATTTATGATGCAAAATCCAGTACAAAATTTGACAATTTCCAGCTTCTGCATCGCAACTGTATCGATGCTAACGCGCATAGCATCGCCACTGCAACCGTCGTGCGAATCTTACACATTGCGTTTTTCAGAAGCGTGACTGCATCGATGCTTACTCGCGTTAGCATTGATGCAGTCGCCAATATACAGAACATAATTTGTCAATATCTAGCTCCTGCATCGCGACTGCATCGATGCTAAAAGTCACAGTGTGTATGTCACTGATTCGACACTCGGATTTGATTAACTTTACTTGACGTGATTTCGGAGATAAAGTAGTTTATATCTATTCATTTTTTGAAAAGTTCTGCAATTTACTAGCAGTAACAATGTCTAACTCCTTTGATTTTTTTTCTTCTTTGTTATGAAACTGCGTCATTTAAATAAGTATATACTCTATATTTATTCTTATTATTACTCTAAGTAAAGGAGCCAAACTCATACAAATAAAAACATCTGCATAACCCCAGTTCTTACCTATACGTGCCAAATCAGGGCTCTCAAAAAGTCAATAATAAATAAAATAAGATGTTGGCAGAGAGGAATAGAAGAAGAAGAAGGAATAGAGGAGGGAGGAATAGAAGGAAAGGAGAAAGCAAAATAAAAAGCTTACATACAATAAGAGAATATACAAAGGCGAGTGAAGTAATCAAACACGTTCTGAGATAAAAACGGAAATGGCCATGTCATATCTAGAGAGTCATAGACGGAAGATGACTGAATAAAATGAAAAACCGGCTAAATGCGAGTCGGACTCGCCTACTGAGGGTTCCGTGCCAACTTTAACCGAATTAGGGATCCACTTACTTTCACTAAGCTAAAATACCACAATATTTTGTTGGTAGCATGTAACTTTGTTTTTAATAGTGTTTGTATGAACAACACTTACTTTGACACTGTACTTTAAGGATTGACTAGCACTGCCTAATTTATTTGTAGATTCTTGACATTTTATTTTTAAATACTGACATTCTTTTTTATTAATTTTATTGTAATTTATATGTATTCAATTGATTTAATTATATAATTTGTTTGCATGACGATGTCAAAAGATTTGCTTATCGATACATCGATTAAACATGAATGCCCTTTTATAAATGTAAGAACTTAATCTGTATTACCATGTTTAATGCAAAAAAAGATTTATCTTATCTTATCTTAAAAAAAAAAAAAAAACAAAGTTATAATTGCGGTTGTTGAAAATGTGCTCTAAAACTACTGGTTCGATCCCGTCCAAACCAATTTTCCTTGAAAGTATTTGTTAAGATCTACATCACATTTTTTTTTTTCAAAATTTACACTCGCTTAGTTTGGAAGTGAAAGGGGCGGGGGGGAATTTTACCAATTTGGAAGCATATATCTCGCAAACATTAGACTTTTAAAGAAAATGGTTTTATAAACACATTTCATTCATTTTTAAAGACCGAGGTATAGACACCCCACACGCATGGGTTTGACTTTTTTTTTGGTTTTAGTTTCATGTATGGGAGCCCCCCTAAATATCATTATTTTATTTTTCGTATAAAAATCGTAAAGCGGTTAACAGAATACATCTTCTTACCAAATTTTAACTGTGTAATGCAGTTACAGAATGAAATGGCTGTCGCATAGGGACGGACGGAAAGACAGACAGACTTGACGAAACTAAAAAGGTTTCGTTTTTTGCCATTCGGCTACGGAACACTAAAAAGAAGAAAGAGTTGACCACTTAAATGGATGGAATGGCACTAGGTTTGGACGAGGCTTTTACCGAAATAAACACTAGTCCTTATTTAACCACAAAACTAACTGCTCAGGAACAGAAGTATATCAGAGGGAATCGTTTGGAACAATTTTTTTGACTTCGTAACTTTGTTTGAACTAGTTAGATTAACATATCAAAATTCCCAGCCCGTACCTCGAGTTAGGAGGAATAGTAAGGTCTTATGTAGTTTTAGTTCCCGCATATGTGTCCGAAACTATGACAAACTCAAAAATAAAACAAAGCTAATAATATTTGCTGCGAATTTCACTCAGTCCAGTTTTGAATCGACTTCAAAAAAGAAAGTTTTCCATTATTTTTTTTGACAGCGTTAGAATTTGATAATATGTCAGTATGATGAATCCATTTAGGAGTTTAAATAAGTGTGTTTAATGTCACGAGTGTGATTTTGTTTGGTATTTTTATAATTGTAAAAAAAAAAAAGTAACGAAAATAAGATATTGTGTTCACATTATTTTTATCAATAAATTGAGTATGTTGCATGTCTTAGTTTTTTTTTCTTGTTTGTTATTAATAAAGATTGAGTTCATTCTGACTTAAGAACCAGCATACTTATAATACTTATACTGGTATAATTATACTGGTACTTATCATCAATATCCATTCGGTAGTTTTTAAGGTATGGGCAATAAGAAATACTATGGAATAAAAAATATGTATGTTTAAACTTTAAAACCACTTTCCAAAAACCCATAAAAAGACTGTAATAACACCTATATCTTATATTTAGTAAAAAACAATTCATTTAGTCTTTTAAGTATTTGTATGGAGGTTTTTTGAAATCTGTTGAAAAGTTTGAACATCATGTTTTTTATTTCATTGTAATTTTTTTTGCAAATATCTCGAAAACTACTGAACTAATTTCGATAAAGTTACACCATTCCATAAATTGGAATATGCCTTGATGAATTAGAAAAGGTTTTTTTTTCACATATCGTACCACAGATATCCGGGAAACAAAAATATACAATTATACGAATATCAAACATACAAACAACGAAACGTTTACTAACGAAATTTAGCATACGTATTAGAAAGCCTTAATAAATCATCATACTCAAATATTGTCTTTTTCCAAAGACGTCATATTTCGTTCCAAAGACGTTACATGTCGAATTGATAACCTCATTTTTTTAAGTCGGTTTAAAACTTGATTAAATTTAACTTGTGTAAAAAAATCACTCTGTAGAAGATCTTATGTCACTTAAACGTGTAGTTTCCCATAATTAAATGAAAAACCTGCAAATTAACCTTCAAATGCTCTCTTAACAAAGCTGCTAAGTCAAAAAGCGTGTTCCTTAAGATTTCTACAAGTTTAAACGATACTTATTTGACTAGCTTATAACACTACTTTAAAAAAAACAAATACGCATACAAAAAAATAAAGTAAAATAAATAATAGTAACAGATTCTTATTTGTCCTTCTCAAAATTATCTTTTCATAGTGACGTGACCTTGTTATTAAAAGTACAGAAAATCTTTTACACTAATTTAAACTGTGCTTTTACGTGGGCGAGAACTCAAAATGGGAGCACTTTGCGCCATCACATCGCTAATGCCGAGCGCTGTGTAACTTTAAAATTACGACAAAAATCCCCGTGGAACATATACAAACATAGCATAATAAATGTTTAAGAAGTTTGTACGAGCCGGTTTACGATGCGAAGCGAGGCGAGAATACAGATAGAAAGGTTAGAGAGAGGCTTCCTCCGTGACTCATGACACAACTAAAATATAATTCTTTTTTTAAAGAAATGACCAAAATGAAATTTAATCTATTTAAATCAAATCTCACGTGAGTACAAAGGTGCGTATCCATTTGAGACAGACTCGGGGCGAGGCAGTCGCCCGAACTAAGGCCGCTCGAGTGAAGACGGTGCCTCAACCTGAGGCACGCTGCGCCATGAGGCAAATTCATTGCCGCAGGCCAATAGTACACAATGATACAAGTGTGCTAAGATGACCATTATATACAAGGCGATATTGTGTGCGCCATAAGAAAGCCGCGTATATTATGGTCACAGGCACACGTGTTTCATTCAACACACTTGCGAAGAAAAAACAACTCTTCATTTAGTATGTTTTTAATTATTAAAACAGTCATTAAAAATACATTTCCCTCGATTTTGATGGAAAAAGACAATCGCACGCGTTTTTCGCCTCGTTACATATGTCCGGCGGGGTTAATAATAGGTTTTCTTATTTTTTTCATTTGAAGTAGACATTTTCGTTAATATTAAACTTTACAATTAATCCAAACTTCGTCACAGCCGACAATTATTAACGTACGAAAAAATGGCGCGTTGTTTTTTTCTTGCGAACTAAATCAGCCAAAAGAAATAATTAAATTCGTGTTGAAAACACAAATTACAGAAAATGTTGGATGAATTTGAGTTTTTTTTTTGTAATAAAGCTGGATTTACCATTTAATGATATAAATATGTAGATACTGATATGTTCCGCATAAATACTGTTTGTTGCTAATATAAATAACCGACTAAATTATATCGCTTCTTCTTCTTCTTACTTACGACTTGGCACTAGGATACAAATGTAAATTAGTCGGGTTAAAAAACTAAAGGCACTCGTTCAATAATATACTGAAAAATACGCGTGTTAAATATCTAAGATTATGAGCCAAAAATCGGTGGAATAAAAACGTCGTTTTGAGCAAGGTATTGAAAAACATATTTTGTCGTGTTTTTTGCGCACGCAAAGAAGCCTCAATCTGAGCCGTGCACTTGGTGGAGACGAGCGTGTCGCTTAATTATTATTATTTATTTATTAAGTACACAAACAGAATACAGTCTTAACTTGCTTATAACTAAAAGATCCAAATTACAGACGAAACTGTAGTCCAACAACAGTGTACATAACATGGTTTTACAATCGCAGCGTTGTGTGAAATTTAAAGATTAGAAGACAAAACGAAAATTAATAATAATTTAACAAAACAGAATAATTTACCAAATCAACAGTTATTTAGTATTCGAGGGTGATTGAGAATACTTGGCTTTTATTATATCTGAGATGATTTTTTTGTACAGAGAAAACCTGCCTAAGGGTGCTTTACACTGGCATCATGTAACTAGTATCATGGCTGGAGCCTATGCCTCGGAGTGAGCAGCATCGGTTTGCTTCAAATCTACTGAGGCTGCTCTCATGGATACACACCTTTACAGTATTGCGCGATTTTCAAAACATACGGTAAGTACTTAGATAATTTGTAAATGAAATCAACTCATATATATAGAACACATAATATAGAAAGTCCCGAAATCGATAATATGATTCAAGTAATAAATGTTTTCGTTTTCTCATCTTTTTTTTGTTTGGCACCATGAGCGACCCTCCATACAGGCTCACACCCGGCAACGGAGCAAGCTGTAAGTTCTTACGGTCCATGTGTCTCGAAGACGGTAAGTCTCCGACGCGGTTGATGGGGACTAATGTTGCAAAGCTTTTAGCCACATCCCCCACCTGTCCTCGCGCCTCCACAATGCTCTCATTATGACGTGCACAGACTATGTAAGCCGTAGACAAAATTCGAACTGGACAGGGCGTGTTAAGATAACAGAAAGCGCGCCACGAAAAACAAAATCAATCAATATATCGTTTTGCGAATCCGAAAAGTGGCGTAGTATGATTGGGTTCTAAAAATTCGACAGATTCTTCGGACCCGCAAAGCGATGATCGTATTGACGGATTTCGTTTTTCGTTGAAGCCATCAGGGTTCTTAGCTTAGCTACATCAGCATCCCAATTTTAGTTACTTAGTTGCGATAAGTTAGATGCTACATTTTTTATCACAACGTTACTTATCTTATCTAGTTACCATGATGATAATAAAACGAGTGTGTATTTTCTACTCAATAGTTGTGGCATTGACGAAGATTATTTTACCAAATTACAAAAAAGCCTACATCAAAAAAACCGGCCAAGTACGAGTCGGACTCGTGCACTGAGGGTTCCGTGCCCACTTTAACCGATTTAAGGAATCCACTTACATACACTTAGTAAAATACCACATTTTGACAGCAAATATAACTTTGTTTTTTATAGTGTTTGTATAAAGAACAAAGTTATGTTTGCGGTTGTTTAAATGTACTGTATCTCAAAAACTACGATCTCGTTTAAATCAGTTTTCTGATCTACATAATATATATTTTTTTCAAAATTTACACTCCCTTAGTTTAGACGTTAGATCGGCGGGGGACGCCCATTTCACGACTTTGGAAGCGTCTAGCTATGAAACGGTAGAATTTAAAAGAAACTAGTTTTAGGAACCCCTATGTCATTTTAAAAGACCTATCCATAAATACCCCACACGCATAGTTTTGATAAACTTTTTTTTCGGTTTTGCGGTTAACAGGATACATCTTCCTACCAAATTTTAACGGACAGACGGACGGACAGACAGACAGACAGACAGACTGGATGAAACGATAAGGGTTCCGTTTTTTGCCATTCGGCTACGGAACCCTAAAAACACTCGAATTGATAACCTCTTCTTCTTTAAAGTCGGTTAAAAGCGTAGTTTTTGTAGTTTATCAGATTTACTCCTATATACCGGTGTAATTCAGTAGCTGCACTTTATAGAAAGAAATTAATAGGAAAGAAGCTATAGCTGTGGCTAAAAGTGACAGTTATGATAAAATAAAAATAAAAAAATTGTACATGCATTAGCACTTATATTCCAAACATTGAGCCCACCAAAGCTTCGGCACAATTGTTGGCTAGTGCTGAGAAAAGCTGCGCAACAAACTCAGTCACTATAATATTTGTCAATGCCTCTGATGAGCATATGGTAATGTGAAATCAGCTACGATTTTCCGAAATACATCGTACCAATTGGTCTATAAAGTGGTGTCTGGAAAGTAAGTAGTCTGCACCCAGACCGGGATGACATCTTTTTCAAATAGGTCATCTGGCTCATCAATCATCGTCGCTTTTTTATTTCTGAGACGTTTCAGCAATTGAAGTTCATGACGCCCGTAAATTTTATGATTTTGTTTGTGTTTGCGACTGGTATTGTTACTCCAATTTTATTTTACAATTTTAGATGATTTACAGCTAGAACAAGATTGCGTATTAACTATAAATATAAAGAAGGTCATTTACACGTCTATTTTATTAAAGTTATTATTAAGAGAACTATAAATCCCTGACAAAACGAATAATGAAATTGACTTTTACATGCAGTAGGTACATAAATAAATGTTATATTGAACTAGCGTAGGTATGTAACCTATGGTGTCTATGGATAGCTCTTTCAAAATGATATCGAAGTTTCTAATACCATTATCTCTAAAAGTGTAATATTTAAGAGATAGATCTTCTAAAGTGGTAAAAATGTTGCAATTTTTATATCTATTTACAATATTCTCCTGCACCCATAACAATCTCTCTGCATGATCTGAAGATATGACTGGGAGAGAATGCTATTAGCATTAAGTCCACCATTTGTACACTTTTATTTGTGCAATAAAGTTTTTAAATATTAAAAAAATGGGCGACCCGTTGTCTAACTTTTGAACTTAGCGAATGTAAATTAAAATAAAATTAATTTAAAAAAAGTAAAAACTGACTTCAAAACCAAAATACACTAACATTTTCTTTAACCCTTGAAAGGAAATGAAGCCATTTCGCAGTGCTCTGATAGTTGATGCTTGATGGTCAAAGTGATGGCACCGACTCTAAAAAGAAATTGTTTGCCTAAAATGGCTTCAGTTACTTTTAAGGGTTTAGAGTTTATTTAAGACTTTTTAGTGTATTTTGGTTTTGAAGTCGGTTTTTACTTTTTTAAATGAATTTTATTTCTTCATTTTTAGTGATTACGGGAGAGGGGGGAGGGGGGCCAGTTGCACAATTTGAGGGTACAAAATCGAGGGAATCGATTACACCAAGATCGCATCCTTAGATCCTGAATTGGCGAAAAAGAAAATCCCCAGTGTACCAACTAGAAGGTGTACCCTCTAAGTAGGCGAAAATTTCGAATCGGTCGACAAACGACTGAGATATGAGGTAACATAGGTGCAAAAAAAAAATACAGTCGAATTGATTACCCCCTCCTTTTTTGAAGTCGGTTAAAAAAATACATAATGTAGATCTTGACAAGAACTTTCAACGAAAATTGTTTTTCGGGCTGATTTTTCAATAGTCAGGTAAGAAATATTCGTCGAACAAAATACAATATGGCTAATTTGAAAACGTCACCTAATTGTCAGCAGTCATAGGTACCTGTCAATTTTTAAATTTTTAAAGTCTGTCGCTTTATAATTTATCAGTCTGATAAGTTTTATCTGACCATTGAAAAATCAGCCCTTGTCGAACGAGATGGAACTTGTAGTTTTTGAGACAAATCACATTTTCAACAACCGCAAACGTAACTTTGTTATTCATACAAATACTATGAAATACAAAGTTATATTTGCTGTCAACAAAATATTGTGGTATTTTGGCTAAGTGGAAGTAAGTGGTAAAAGTACTTAGGGATAGAATTTCGGAAAATCATTTCTTATCGGATCCCTGACTTATTCAAAGAACACATCCTCTAAGGTCAAGCCTTTACGATCAGTGGTTTAGGCTGTGCGTTGATCCGTCAGTCAGTCAGTAGTTCTGGACAAATATTTTATAAGCATAGATAATATATACACTTCTAAAATAAACCAAGTGATGTGTTTAATTAAATGTAATTTATTGTTTTTACAGTTTATCATAAACTTTTTCCCTAATACATTATTGAAATCGATAATACTCAAGTAAATATTTAAGGTTTTTTTTACCAAATTGTTGAGAAACAGCTAACGTCAACTATTGGTTGTCCCCCTTCAATCATCCAAGCAGTTCCCGTATCAGCTTTCTCGAAGACGTCAACTGCTGCTTTTGCTACAGCTGCCACCTTCTGTATTGGTAGCGCCGATAACATAACTTCGAAATCCTTCTGAATCTTCTCATCTGTCATTTTCACACCAGTAGACATCTTGGTTTGTGTAACCCCTGGACACAAAGCCACGACCCTGACACCGTAACGCTCAAATCTATACTGATGACCAAAGCTTCGTGTGAACCCTAATACAGCAAACTTTGATCCTTGGTAAAATGGTATGAAAGGGTCAATCCTGAACCCATATATTGAACTCAGGTTGACAATAGTGCCCCCTCTCCCACCGCGATCCGTTCTCATATGTTCAAAAAACTTTTGAGACCATTCCATCACAGCGATCACGTTGATTTCTATCATCTTCCTTATGTTGTTTTCGCTCAATATTCCAGCGTCGTTAACAAGAACATCTATTGTCTTGTATTTACTAATGATTTTGCTGCTAACAGCTTCTAAGTCAGAGGTGACGTCACCTTTGATAAACTCGGCGCGATTATTCCCATGTTTCGAGTTAAGGTTATCAGCTGCCAGCGCACCCTTGTCGGCATCAATGTCAACGATGATGACAACTTTAGCTCCTTTTCCCAGATATTCGTCAGCAATCGCATAACCAATGTTCTGCGCCGCTCCAGTTATGACAACTGTTTTATTTTTTATACTTCTATCCATTTTACTTGAGATGCTTGTAGGATTTAAAGGAATATAGTAGGTGAACAGTCATTTAAATAGTGTCTGAAGAACAAAGGGCAGTAATTGTAAAAAAAACAGTAATTGAATAATTGCTTACAGTTAAGAGGTTTATGCACTGGGTTGCTTCGTAGATGAGTGGCAGGGGTAATTATTATTATTTTATAAGTTTTTACTGAATGTAAAAATTTTATTAGTGCCACATTTGTTAAGTTTTTTTTTTACTTCCTACACAAAAAGAGAAGTAATAAGTTTAAAGTGTCTATCCGTGTATCTGTCATTGGTGTCTTAGCTCCCAAACGAATAAACCGATTGTCATTTATTATTTTTGCGTCATTGATAATTTTATCTCGAGTGTTCTGAGCCACGTTTCATGAAAATCTGTTTAGCATTTTTTATTTGCGATGTTTTTATTTTTAATTTCAAATGAAATACAATAAATAATTTAATCCTTATACCAAAATAAAGGATTTAAAATCAAAAATCCTAAATTATTTCGTAACTGCTTAACCGACGACTTGTTTACTTTTATCACGAAAAACAAACTCGTAGGATGTCTGTCTGTTATCAATGCATTTCTGCATCGTATTAAATAATACTATTCAGGGTGACCGGCAGATCATGTCGTTTTCCTACAAATGAGAACAATATGGCCCATTCCGACCAAAAACCGGCCAAGTGCTGGTCAAACTCACGCACTGAGGGTTCCGTGTCAACTTTAACTAAATTAGGGTTCCACTTAGCCAAAATACCACAATAAAAGATTGTGGTATTTTGGCTAAACAGTAAAAATAGCTTATAGTTTTTTTTTTATGAACGACAAAGTGTATTAGCTGTTGTTGAAAATGTACTATATATCTCAAAAACAATCAATCAATTTCGTTAAAACAATTTTCGTTGTAAGAATTTGTAAAGCACTTTTTTTCAAAAATTTTACTTACTACGTTCAAAAGTTAAAACGGGGGAACATGGGGAGGTGACGCGTATTTGACCACTTTAGCGTCTGTCTCCAAAATATTAGACTTTAAGATAAAATAGTACGAGGAACCTATGACATGACCTACCATGACACCAATCCATTGACAGCCCACATGCATATGTTTTATGTGTGAGAGGCCTCAAATATCATATTTTTTTAAAATAAAGTGGCTGTGACATACGGACGGACAAACAGGCCTATAAGGGTTCCGTTATTTGCTATTCGGCTACGCAACCCTAAAAAAGGCCGCCCCAAACAACAGAACTATTAAAATATCGAAATTTACACGTACAGACAGGTCAGGTTTGGGGAATGTATTTAACTATATAAATGATTGATACAAATATACGATTAACATCACGTTTATGAACTGATGTAATTGATTTCAAACTTCACTTATAGGTTTCCCGCCCTCGATCAGCCAAGCAGTTCCAGTGTCAGCCTTTTCATATACATCAACTGCTGCTTTCGCGACGTCTTCCACCTTCTGCCACGGCGTTCCATTCAGCATTTTTTCAAAATGTGTCTGCAGACCCTCATTTTGTATTTTCATATCAGCAGTCAGAATGGTCTCTGTAAACCCTGGACACACGGCCACAACTCTAACGGAACAGTGTTCAAATCTTAGCTTGTGCCCAAAACTTTTCGTGAAACCCATCACAGCGTACTTGGACCCTTGGTAAATAGGCAGGAATGGATCAATTCTAAATCCATAAATTGAAGCCAAATTGATGATAGTACCGCCTTTACCCCCGTTGTCTTGCCTCATGTGCTCATAAAACCTAACGGTCCATTCCATTACAGCTGTCACGTTGATGTCAATTGTCTTTTTGATGTTTGCTTCACACAATATTCCAGCATTATTGATGAGGACGTCTACCGTTTGGTATTTTTCGATTATATTGCTTGCAACTGCTTCTATGTCGGTGGTCACATCACCTGAGATGAACGCAGCACGGTTATTGCCATACTTAGAGTTCAGATTGTTAACTGCCGTGGCACCTTGTTTAGCATCGATGTCCACGAGGATCACAACCTTAGCGCCTTTTTCTAGATATTTGTTGGCTATGGCAAACCCAATGCCCTGCGCCCCTCCGGTAATCACAACGGTTTTATTTTTCAAATCTTTCGCCATTTCACTTGTGATCACGTTACAGTTTGTATCAATAATGAGAGTGTTGGAAGAGAGACAGTGGTTTAAATACCGACTTTTATTCTAATCGTAAGGGGTGCACTCAAAGTTTGCGGACATCGATATAATGAGACCAGATAGAAAACTTATGATATATTGGTTGTTTTTCAGGGTGTGGGTCATCACAATTACTATATAATATTTTTTTCTAAAACAAATTTTAAGAAGTTTTTCTTTTCAACCGTAGGAATCTTTTTCAAGACTACGTGAATCGCATTTAACTTAGATGTAAGCCTCGTGAAATTAGTATGTACACAAAAAAATATATGATGTAGATCTTAATAAATACTTTCAACGAAAATGGGTTCGGACGGGATCGAACGAGTAGTTTTTGAGATATAGCACATTTTCAACAACCGCAAACATAACTTTGTACTTTATACAAACACTATGAAAAACAAAGTTATATTTGCAGTCAACAAAATATTGTGGTATTTTACTAAGTACAAGTAAGTGGATTTTTTAATTCAGTTAAAGTTGGCACGGAACCCTCAGTCCGCGAGTCCGACTCGCACTTGGCCGGTTTTTTTATAACTGTATTAATCCATTTTATTACAATTATTTTAAAAGAGACCTAAATAGCTGCCCGCATGTAATATTTTTTGCAGCTTGTGATTATTTTTTTGTTCTTGTAATTGGTCAAGTCCGAAAACTTTTACTGTGACCTAAGTATTAATTTCTTAGCAGTTGTTTTGTGAAAGATATGATAACGATGTTTGTTTTCTAGGAGTCGAATAGTCAAAGATAAGCGAACATACTAAAAATGAAAGATAAATACAGCTGTATCGCCTGTATTTAAAGAGCGTTAACATGATTAATTAGAATACAATTTAAAGAATCTCAACATTAATTTAAAAATTATGAAACACGCTTTTTTAGTTTTTCCGTATCCCATTCAGCAATAGCCCATAAAAACAAATACCCATATTAAGGGGGTGCATTTCAAATAGTCAATCCGCCATCTTGGATGTCCGCCATGTTGGATTTAAGTCACGTATTTTTTTTTCGTATTTCTGTAAACCTTTTCATTTAAACTTTTTCACCAACACACGAAAAAAATAATCGGTTTTAGTTTCATCATGAATGGGAGCCCACCCTTAAATATTATTATTTTTTAATTTTTGTATAAGAATCGTAAAGCGATTAACAGGATACGTCTTCCTACCAAATTTCACTAGTATGATGCTAATAGTTACAGAATAAAGTGGCTGTGACACACGGACGGACAGACAGACAGACTCATCACATTTATAATATTAGTTAGGGATACATTATCAAGATCCTTAAAAATATTTTTCAAGCTTCTAGCTTAGAAAATGACGATACTTCCATGCAGCATTTCATCCCCCTATTCAACCCTTTTTGCATGTTCTTTATCATGCCCTAGACTATGTGTGTGCCAAGTTTCATTCAAATCGGTTATGTAGTTTTTGCGTGAAAGGGCGACATACAGACAGACAGAGCTAATTTCACATTTATAACATTAGGAGTATTGACAAAATGATAAGAATATATGTTGTCTATAACATATAAATAGCATTACCGTAGTAGGGTTAAAAAAGCAAACATTAGGTATAAATTATGTATTGATATCATTACCTCTACATTTGACATTATAATATTACCTTCGTTGACATTGTTTTGTATAATATTATAAGATTACTACTGACATATTTTTGTTTATATTTATACCGATTTCAAAAAAGAAATAATCAATTCAACCTGTATGTGTGTGATATCGACAGACTTGGCTAACATTTTAGTATGTTGATCTTTTGAGGCTTCCTTACACGTGTGAAAAATTTCGCTAGTGTATGTATGTTTTAATAATTGTATGTTTGTCTTAAGATTTTTCCAAAACGAGAAGTCAAAGAGAAATGTTTCTTATTTAATACAATTAGATATAGTTAACTTAGGGTACTGTGTAAGTTTCATCGAAATCGGTTCAGTAGATTGTGAGATATTAGTAATAACTAAAAAATATGAAAAAATAATAAACTCCAAAAAATGAACTTTAAAGCTTTAAATAACGCATTCGTATTCTATTTAGTATTCTTCTATTCGTATTCTTTTGGAGCCGGTGCGTGATATGTGTAGACTGTTGGTATACGTAAGCTTTACTTTACGCACCGACTCCAAAATAATTTGTTTCTCCTAAATAGAAAACGACTGCGTCATTTAAAATTTTTGAAGGCGATTTTTAACTTTTTGACTTATAGTTTGGACATACTTACCACATATATGTATTTATACGTCTTGCATGATCATTGTTAGTAAAATGTGATAATGACTCGGTTTTTAACTGTAAGCTACGCCTGCCGTTTTATCTGCGGCAAACAGATGTTTGAAACTGACTTGGCACTTTTAATCAATTTTGAATGAAAATGGCAAGCACTGAAATTTTTATGCTGGTTTTCAGTGCACAACTAGTTTGTTGACTAGGCAACATGTTGTGAAAATTTATACAATATATTTTAAAAAAAAACTCTTTAAAATGTTTTATCCTAAGAACAAGCTCCTTTAAATAGATACCGCTTAAACTTAATTAATATGCATGCTATTTTATTGAACCAATTATTCTAGTAATTAAATTTTATTGTTGGTTTACAATTAAAGTTAGATTCGACCAAACATAGGCTTACACGCGCATAACGATACGAAAGATATTTTCGTCGATAACTCAGTGGTTTTATGACGAAATATTAATAGGAATTTCTAAGCTCGCATTACAGAACGAATGATTAAACTGTAATCGCCATTGCTGCGCCAAAGCAGTATGGTGTAAAAGAACAAATCATGTCAACTAAACAATATCGCAGTCGTGTCGTATTATGGTGGGAAATTATCGAGTTGTCAAAAGTTTTGAATTTGACAAAAACCTCTGACAGAATGACATAAATCATATAAAGTGGTGGGTGTATACGCGTATCAGAATGACTTCCATATAATCGCAAAATTCTAGAATAGTTAAGTATAATTCTAGAATGGTAAATTGTAAAATTGATGTACTCTCGGATAGCTTGCGATTTAGACTAAGGTTTTTTTTCCTGTTTGGTCGAATCCACCCTTGTAGTAATAAGTATTACGATTGTGATCACCATTGTTAGGAGGGTATTTCATTTCCTAGATCAATTCATCATTAAACCATTTTATTATTTATTAACTAACAAGTCAGGAGATGACATAAATTACCGCACCTTTTAACCATAATTTAGTTCGAAAAGTATCTTTATGTTTCTAATAAAACAAAATCTGCATAGGCTCTACCTAAAATCAATAGATCTTTTTTAAGTCCATAATTTGTGTGCTTCTTATTTAGTCAACACTCACTATGTTTCATTATAATGAATATGGCCCAAAATTAAAGTACTTTTTTCCTGAGAATTCAATTTACAACAAAATGTGATCTTAAAATAACGTGCGTGTATTCCGCCTGGACACAGGCGTGCAAACATTCGAATTTATATTAATTTAAATAAAAAATAAGATTTATTTATTAATATTCTTATTCCAGTCGAAATATTCTTTAAGGCTGCAGAAACAGTGAGTCAAAATTAATTAATACATTTCGATCGACATTTATTAGATATATCTTTCTAATGAATAAATATTTCTCTTCATTGACGAGATATTACATAGCTCCAGTTCTTGAAGCATTTTGGGTAAGATTCACAAAAATACATACGTCTCTAATGTCTCTACATGGAAGAGGCAATATTTTACATTTCCTGTAGAGAGGTTCACAGCTATCCAAAAAAAGCAGCATTTGTAATATAACATGTATGTATTAAGTGTATATTAATTGTATTTATTCTTTATCTACTTTATTGTATGGAATCTGTACTGTGGTTTGCTTATGTAGTTTTTTTTTAATAATTAATTTAATTTCTTTGTCGTACCGCCCACAATCATTTCTGCTCAGCCAAAAGGTATGACTGATAGACAACGCCATGTAGCGTTTTGTCAACATTTTGTACAATATAAATTGCACTTGTAAAAAGCAACTTTGGCTGTGTGACAGACGAGGAATCGAAACCCGTGTCTTTAGCTATCCGGGCGTATGCCTAAACCACTCAGCCACCGTCACATTAGCAAGCCTGTTGAATATTGCAAGCGCTTACTTAAACGCGTAGACTGCGTCATCAATGTTGCGAGATTGCTCTCCCAATTTATATAATTGAGTTTGTATAGTGACAAAACGCTATAAAAACAAAAATGTAAGTATTTCTATTTTTAGTTGTGCAATAAAGTATAAATAAATAAATAAAATGTATCCTTTGACGCATCTTTTTTCCATTTTACACGCCTCATCCGCATTAACCGAGTTACTCCACAACAAGGAACCATAGGCTTAAACTGACGACACGTGGCCGTAGTACGCCGCTATGCCCGCGTCATGAGATATAATTTAATTAATTATTTCAAGAACAAAAATGAATTGACTGAGTCTCTGGTTAACATGATCTTTCTAATTTATGTGTAACGTCAAACCTAAGAATTGGAACAAAATAACTTCATCGACTTTTTGATTATTACAAAATCCTTGTGCTTAATAAAAAAAATACATAATTCATGTACTTATGTGCAGAGCTGGTCCAACTTTATTTATATTTGCATTTCATTGTGTTCCTTGTTTGAGTGAACTAGAAACAGGAATATTCAAATCAAATCAAATCAAAAGCATTTATTTCAGGTATCGGACACAACAGTATACAGACCCATACATTTTGTTAGTAATAAATATAAATAGAAAACAATTAAAAGTTAGTTAGATCTTAAAAATATATTATTGAAAGTTAGACAGGAGGACTGTGTTTACTGAGTGTAGTTGGGCCTATCTCACAAACATTTGGAGACGAATCCAGTGCTTCAGCAACGGAGAGTCCCACCTGTCCGCAAAAACATTTAGGATGCTGTTGGTGCTTTCTCGCAGGCGGTGTACAAGCGACGCTGACCGCTTTCTAATGATGGCGTGGAAACCATCAGTATTTGCCTCGGCAAACATGCCGGACGCACTGCAATACCGCGGCAACCCCATCAGCATTCTAAACCCATTATTATATTGAACACGCAGCGTGTTGTACGAACGCTGCGTATAGTCTACCCATAGGCTACTCGTATAAAAGGACTGGCAGTATGACTTGAAAAGAGTCGTCTTAACATGCCGAGTGCAGCGAGCAAACCTACGGGCCACCATATTGCAGCGGACGGCCAGCGCCCTGCGCTCCCTCTCTATGTCCATATTGTCACATAAATCCTCCGTGACCCAATGCCCCAGATACTTGAAAAGTGACACGCGATTAAGAGGAGACCCGTTCAGAGTAATTGGAGGCACTGTAAGGGGGCACCTCTTGAAAGCCTTAAACACCATAAACTCACTCTTAACCACGTTGTACCTGAGTCCGTGGGTCACAGCATAGGACTCACAAATACGCACTAATTTACGCAACGCCCCAATCGAGGGACTCAGCAGCACCATGTCGTCCGCGTAACTGATATTATTGACGCACACGCCATCTATATGACATCCGACATTAGTGCTGCTGAGCTCCCCGATCAGCGCGTTCATGTATAGGTTGAAGAGCCTAGGAGATGATAGGCCCCCCTGCCTCACTCCACACTCCAACCTATACATGTCATATTGATCATTAAGACAAATAATCAAAATTCTTCTTCACAACGCATAAGTATACTGGTTGTTTCTTTGACGTCGTAAATCACTGAAAATCAATAAATATTCAGGTACGAGAACTGAAGTAATTACATTTATTCTTCTTTAAGATACATAGCACAAATTAAACCGACATTTAACATTAATTATTCTTGTTCTACCCAAGACGCCAACAAAACTTACGGCAGCAATAGTCTAACGCTTGAAGGTGCACAGTTTTATAATAAAATACCCTCGAGATTAAAAGTGTAAACTCATTTTCTATTTTTTATTTTATAAGAGTACACTTATATACATAAACATCCATGACTGCGGTAGAAATGTAAATGCTCATCACACAAACGTTTGACCCTTGCGGGTTTCGAACCCGCAACGGCCGCCATAGTAAGCAAGAGCTCTAACCATTACATCAAACGCGTCGTCAATGCTATGCTTCAGCTTAATTTATTTCTACCAATTATTGTTTCTTTTTTATAAAAAAAAACTTTATAAACGTTTTGTCTCGATTACCAACTCTTAAAAACGTATAACCTATAAGTTACACTAGATAGGCTGATCAAAACCAATTTTGTGGTACAAAAAGTTGAGGCCAGGTGGAGCTTCTTACAAAGCATTGCCACGGCAACTACCAACTGCCTGTGAACAAAATGGGTTCTAAACTGCGTGCCTAGTATAAAATATATTTGAGACTATGATAAAAACGTAGTGATCAAATTAATTGTGAAATTATTTACATTGTGTCTTTGAGATGGTTGGTCTATCCTTACTATAGCGTAGCTCAAATATAGCGAGCATTTATTACCGTCTGTTAATTACGCAGCGAGTTATTTCGGCCAATTAACACCTTTCCCCGGGGAAGGTTGTTATATACTTTGCTTAATAATGTTTATCCTATATGCTAGCAGATTATTGTGTCAGATAAATACTGTATAAAAAGCAAAGATAAAATACCATATAATATAGTAAAGTAAAGTTAGCCTGTAATATCCCACTGCTGGGCAAAGGCCTTACCTCAACTATGAGGTAATTTGAGCCATACTCTACCACGCGGGCTCAGTGCGGGTTGGTGGAGGGTTGTTTGCAAGGCGAGCGACTAACCCTGCGGTCAGATGTTATCAAGCTGCCCATAAAGCCTCTGACTAGGCTTAACGGCTATAATATAAAAATAATAATTTACCGTTGGCAACAACTCTCCACAAGTTGATCCGCCCGTGATATTGTGAGGAACTGCTTTGACTTGAGTCAAACAATTCAAATAACTAAGGCACGTCGTAACAGAAGACCTAAAGGATGATCTTGACGTAGAGAGGAAACGCAGGGCGTTGGCGATCTGAAGCAATAAGCCCGCCCGTTAGTTTGATCGTTGTAGACGAGGGGACCAACGGCTTAACGTGCCCCAAGCATGAAGATGCTCGTGATAAACGTCACTTAAATAGTCGGAATGGTCACCCATCCAAACACGACCTCTGCGTAGGTTGCTTAACTTACGGTTTTACCAACAAAGCGCGGCCACCACTGCGCTACGAGTACCTTACCGTACTTAGTATGTACGATATAACTTGCTACCAATCAATATTGTAATCATATGTGGGTGGGCCTGGTGACCTGTGTTACAGGTTCTCCCGAAACCTATTTCAGGCACCAGTCTCTTACAAATGACAGGATACTTTGTAGCACCAATTGTAATCCCTTATGATTGTTATTTTATGTCCTATTTTTGTGAAGAGAAAATAAATAAATTTATTATTATTATATTATTATTAAGATTTCTTACATTTCTTACATTCATAAGGAGAATACCAACCGGAAAACCCCTTGCTATAAATCATTGTGCCAGAGAATTTTCATATGATAAATAATATAATAATATAAATTGCAAATTGCACTTGTAAAAAGCAACTTTGGCTGTGTGACAGACAAGGAATCGAACCCCGTGTCTTACGCAATCCGGGCGTATGCCTATACCACTCGGCCACCGTCACATTACAGTAGTGACAAAACACTATAAAAACAAAAATTTAATAATAATATAATAATATTTTAAATAAAACACGACTTTATATCAAAATTCCTTTTGTGATTATTTTTTTATAATTTTTAAGTAGGCTTCTTGTTTCCATTATCATTTGCACTATTGCAGCCGTGGAGCTTAAATAGTACGTAGCGATTTCTTAGCAAACAATAACCCGATTATATTTTTTTTAATATGTAGCAATAGCAGTTCGCATAGATATTTTACCATTTGTAACAACTATGATTAAAATTGATTATAAAAAGAAAATATAACTTCGTATTTCATAGTGTAATTTCAACAGTGTGATGCGTATAGTTTCAGAGTAAAGTGGCTGTGACATACAGACGGACAGACAGACAGACAGACAGACTTAACGAAACTATAAGGGTTCCATTTTTGCCATACGGAACCCTAAAAATGATTACGATAACAGACTTAAATAAATATTTTGTGAATTCACCATGACACACCATAAACAGGACTAATAAACAAGATTACGAGAGAAATGATACAACAACGAACTTAAATAATAATTATTATAAGCCCGCAGGGGCAGATTGTAGCAAACTGTAGGTTATCATGGACCCCGATTCTCTCTAAGGGCCCGGTAGACCTTATTTAGCCCTCGGCTCTTGTGATTGCCTTAACCAGTCGGCCAATAGTAACAAGAGTGGGACCTCTGCTCCAGGTTGGAAGTGTAAAATGTCATAACCGGAGGCCTGCCGGCTACCTATCCATGAGGATGGGTTCTGGCGTGGATTTATGCTCCAACGACGCGGCTCTTCCAGGCCTGGACAGGGAGTTGGAATAACTATTTTTTCCCGGCCCCGGCACGGTTCGGCCCCGGTACGTTGTAGCGTGAATCATCTTTAAGTCTATGCGGTCTTTGTGTCTATGTATTCGGTGCCAGAGTAAACCTTGCCCTTAATGGGTAAAAGGTACTTTTGATTTATCTTAACTTCATTATATTCGCAATCCCTTAAAATCCACTGTAACGGATGGCCATTAAAATTCAAAGCGTCGAACGTGACTTTCCGGTAATCCTCTAGGGATTTTATTTCAGAAATAATACAACCAATCACGATGCCGTGTCAAATTTCTTTTAACAACTAAGCGTATTTAAGCCTATTTTATTGTGTACATAATTTTCTTTTAGAAGTCGGTAACGAGTCTTCATACCAGTACTTGTACACACAGCGACTGGCAATGAACAGATTTAATTTGGTATCAATGCAGTCGCTAATAGTTTGTCCATGTCCAGCTTCTGCATCGTGACTGCATCGATATTAACGCGCGTTAGCATCGCAACTGTATCTATGCTAAAAGAAGCGCAAGTGTGTAAAGGTTGATATTCCATGACTGTATTGATGCTGCATTATGACAGCATCACTGCAAAAAGTCGCAGTAGTAGTAGTAGCTACTGCGATTTTTGCAGTGATGCAGTAGTAGTAGTGTCGAGTAAAATAAAAAACAATAAACATATACAAAAGGGTCTTATAGTTTTTTATTTTATTCAGTACAAATATACTATACAGTATCAAACCTAGTGTGACTAAGGCGAAGATGGAACAAGCTCGCCCAGAAGAAGCCTGTTACTCCAACTTTGAATAGATTTGAATTGTTATCATTAGGAAACCGACGCTGGTTCGCCCGGGCGCAATTATTGTTTTTTTCTTCTTTTTTAGTTCTTATTAGTGGGAGATTTCGGTCAGATAGACCTCGTATTAGTATTTTTTTCTAATATTGCATCAGATACATTGCACCTTTGAGCCAAGTCTTATTAATAACTTACTTTGTCTGATGCTGATTTAAATAATTGCATAAACGGTAATAATTTCAAATAGAGGGTGGGGTATACACGATGATAGCACAAGTTATAGTATTGCAAATGATGCTTCAATTAACTTTTAGATTTCCGGGTCTGCTGCTTCAGATACGTTTTCATTTGTTTCCCGACCATGAAGGGACCATGAGCCGTATCTCATAGCTGGCGACTCAAGTTTGGGCGCATGTTATTGCATTCCACATTAAATCCAAACGTAATAAAGAAGAATTTGTATGAATTGTTATTTCAAGTAAAATTTCAAATGAACATTTGATAGAAATACAAGCATCGTGTTTGTACTTTAGTGGTTTAAAACTCATCAGAGACATTTTGAGATGATATTAATAGACGTCGTAATATACGGACCCAACTTTTTTAACTCAAAAATATGTTTTTGCATCCATGCGTGGCTTGGACAGTCGACAATGGAGCGAAATTGCCCAAAAGATGCCTATTCACTCTGATTCTCAAGATTATATGGACAAACAGGGTGATAAAGCTATAATTAAGCGTTATCAAAATAATTTATCGAGTCACGCTGATTCATACAAGTTAGTAAAAGCTGTCTGTCATAAGATAACATATAAATTAACGTATACATAACTGTCATAAGATAACGTATATATTAATATATAATTATATATGAACGTATACGGTATTTATGTAATAAGTAGTATGTATGTTTATTTTTTGTTTAAATACCTATTGTAGTTTCAATCAAGCTCTTACTTTTGCCCTTCTATCACTTCCTTCGCGCCGCCTGCAATTTCTCTGTATAGACCTATGGTTGACTGGTAGAAAATGCTTTTAGCATTAGGTCCGCCATATGTACCTTTTGTTTGTGCATGAAGTGTTTTAAATAAATAAAATAAATAAGACCAACCATCCCTAAAGGCGGCGATGTACATGCCTGTAACTGGCACACTTGCATGCCAGCTCCTTGCACGTGCCATCTACTTCCATGTGTTGGTTTACACATACAGGCAATGTGAGGGCTGGGGGGCTGTTAAATTGGCGCGTTGATCATGAACAGTATGAATAAATATAGGCATGCAAAGACGCAAATTGCTAAGCTTACACATGCCAGTATCTGACATGCAAGCTACTGATCCGTTTAACAGGCACGTGTTTCGTCTTAATTTGTCATTTATGTAGAATGAAGCCAAACGGTCATTGTAGTTTTTTTGCGTCTATTAAACACAATGATTTCATCGCATTGGGCGCCATGAGATCTGCGATATAGGCTAGTCATTAAAGTATCGTTAAACCTTTTGGAAATTATTTCAAGGAACAAGTTTTTTGATTTCGCAACTTTGGACTAGTTAGGAGATCATCATGACAAAAGTCCCATCCCGTAGCCCTTGAGCCAACCATTTTTTTAAAAAAGGAGGTTTTCCATCTACTTTTATTTTGAAATCGTTTGAATTAGATCATATTTAATAACGATAATCTATTCAGGCGTCTAAATAAATGTGTTGAATTTCGCAAGTGTATCTTTGTTCATTGTTTGACGTTTGTTTAATTGTAAATTGTGTTTGTTCACGAATATTTAGGAAAAAAGATTTTATGTTGACTTTTTTTTAAATTAAATAAGTTTATTCCGACTTTGAGGTTGAAATATGTAACGGGAAATACGAATGTATTGTGACACGCACTTTTCATAAATACCTTTTAATTAACAACACAAAGGTTATCTGCAAACATACATAGTTAAACATTGCCTTTTTGGCTGTAAGATATCACCGACAAACTTTAATCATAACACATCTTAAAAACAAATCAAAAACAGTGATTTAAATGGATGTATTCATGCAATTTTTCAAAGAAATCCAGAATTTTATACTAATATTACATGTTACTATTTATTTTGTTTACAATGCGTACCAGCACGTCACTTATTCTTGGCTCTAGGTTGGCTATGAGCTGAAATTGCTTGTTCTCGTTGACTCGCGGGCGCGGTGGCGGGCGCGGTGGCGGAAGCGGTGACGAAATATCAAACATATGTAGTGATTCGAAGTGTTCACGTACGAAACGCTCGTGCGGTCTAACTAGCGGGCAAGAAGCGCTCGCGGTAATTTCAACGCGTGAAGATGTTTGTGTGTGTTCATGTCAAACTAGCAGCGGTGCGCGCGTTTCACTCGCGACGTCAGGTAAGTTCAACCAGTTTGAACTTGTCGCTAGAAACTCACTCGCGCGAACGCCTGGTGGTTAATGTGAACCTGAGCTCGCAACGTTTCCCGCGCCCGCACCCGCCCCCGCGCCCGCGCGTACCTACGTGAACAAGCACAAAGGCATGATGAATAATTTTAATGCAAGTATATTGCCCTATAATCTTTGGGCTTAATATCATCTACAGGTAACAGACGGAGTGGATGGATTATGCTTAAGTACTAGAATTTCACTAGGTCACTTTGTAAAACAAACAAATAGAATTACACTAAAATGTCATCCAGTAACCTCTTGAAACGAAGGCTTTGTGGCACCAGCAAGATAACTCATCGTCATTATTTACAGCCAGAGGACGTGTTCTAAAAATTCAAAATCCCTCTTCAAAACAATGTTCGCTGAGGCGCACACTGACGGCTTTCACACGTTGATCCAAAAGCGCTGCGCTTCAGTCCTAGATCGGTTCCGCAACAGTACAAATAGCATACAGGCGGCATTGGGTAACCGGTGGGACTTGCCGATGCTAGAGCGCTGGATTAGTTTGCACGCTACCAAAGCTGGCTTCTACTAGGCGACTTCTTTTTTGTTTTAAAATGTATTTTACTAACGTAGGATAAGCTCATATTTGTTACTAACATGAATATGGACCACGGTCTGGAATCATGTCTTTCATTCATTCATTCAAAATTAAATGTGGTCATGTTAACTATCAGTTCTGTCTGATCTTCATGCGGACCCAGTGCCCGCCTTGCAGACGAACATTTAATGTGTCAGTGGCCAACTTGGCTGGTATGGTGGTCTTGGCTGCAGGAGACAGCTCGATGTGCAGGAGCAGCTGGTACAGCATCACTTTTACCTCGCATAGGGCAAATCTTGAGCCTAGAACAAAAGATTCAATGGTTAACAATGATTCCTAATTCTGAAACATTTTTTCATAATGGAAAATACTGGGTGTGGCCTGTAAAAGGTTTTTTTTTAAATATCGACCCTCTAAGTATCAAGTAATAATTTCTTAATGATTTTTGTTTATTATAAGAATTATTATATTACGCGTTTTTTTTTGCAAAATGTGTCCACTCCTATAGTTAACATAGTCATTCACTACAACGAGTTAGCAATTGCGATAAACATTAGTGATTATAATTATGGATTACAATATCTTAGTGTTGAAACATACTAAAGCACTATGAATAGGTCAAGGTAGTTACGAGTACGTATACTCTGTAGAATCATTGATTGAAATTTTTGCTCCTATTACAGGCTACACGCTTTATATTTTCAAAGTAAAAAGTTTCCAAGTGAATCACAGGAATCTTTTTTTTTCAAATTGAGCACTTAATAATTTACAATATTTTGAACTCTTGGAGGATTTAATAAAGAAAATAGCTTAAAATAAAATCACATGATTGAATGAACACCAAAACTTTGTCGCTAAAAGTCATAAGAGCAAATATTTAATCGGCAAAAGTCATAAAAGCAAAACTAAATTACCGTTGAGTGCTGTAAGTTAAAAACTATTATCAATCTTACCGATGCAATTTCTAGGCCCGTTTCCGAATGGCATGTAAGTAAATGGCTTGATGTTGTGTTTGTTTTCTTCAGAGAACCGCTCAGGATCGAATTTCTCAGGATTCGGGAAGAATTTAGGGTCTCGGTGGAATGACCACACCGGGATAGCAACGGATTCACCTTTGCGAACCTGTTCATTAAAAAAATATTTTTGTTCCTTATGTCATAAGTTAAAAAAAAAAAGTATTTAAGTAGCACCGGAGCAGAAGCTGATAAGGAAGCAAAAACACCAAAAGAACCCACAAGTAAACACACAGTCATCATGTTAAGGTTTTCATTTTTTCACCGACAACACATTTCATGTGTTGTCTATATGCGATTGGATGGATTGGATTCGAATCAAATATCTACGTATCACATGTACCGATAAATTTAAGCTTGTCTTTAACTTAATTTCTTTATCGTTAGTAGCGGTAAAATGTCGTTACCAGCGGTTAAAAATTTACAATTGTGTGTGTTTTGAAGTAAAAATACCTTAACCAATAGTCATTAAATTGCCATTCTAACATTTGGCTAAGGTATTATTAATCACAGTTTATTTTTATAGTGTTTTGTCACTATTCAAAAATATAAAATAAATTGCACTTGTAAATAACAACTATGTCAGACGAGGACGTGTCTTACGCTAAGAGACGGGGTTCGATTCCTCGTCTAACACAGTTGCTTTTTAAAGGTGTAATTTACATAATTAAGGTAGTTTTTCTTCAAAACACACAATCGTGAATGTTCAACCGCTGGTAACGACATTTTACCATTACTATCGATGAAAAAATTGGGCCTTTATCCGTTAACTTACATAATAATCCTGAGTTGCTTTGTTGTTAGGCTTTCCCAAGTTGTAATCTTTTATACACAATCTATCTGTAGAGACAGCTGGAGGCCAGAGTCGTAAAACCTCTAAAATGAGTAATTTTTTAATAAATTTATCTTTATTTATTTTTATTTTTTCAATTTATTAATAGTGTACTTTTATAACTTCCGTACCTGATACAACCATGTCCATGTAGGTCATGTTCTGAATGGAGTTATAATCGAATTTGCCACCATTTTTGACATCATTTTCTTTGATCTCTTTCACTAGTTTGTCTTGAACATCTGGGTTGACGGCCAGTTCATGGACAGCCATCGACATAGCCGTGGAGACAGTATCAAAGCCAGCGATGAAAAATAGGATAGCTTGGGCAATCAAATCCTCATCAGACCACACTGAAAAACGAAATTTTATTTCTAAGGACAAGATATTCTATTATTACACGTACGTCAAAGTAGCGTTTGCAACATTAAATCTACCTACATCCGCTATCAGCGCTATTTATTTTTGTAATGAGCTCTTTTGTGACCTGAAAGGTTTTATTCGTTTGTTTGTATATTTTCATTAATTTGTATTCAAATCTACAACTTTTTCTATAATTGAATATATAATATTGATGTTAAAATGTTGTATAATTATCATTTTTAATGGCGAAACATGTAAACAATGTTCATTTGAGTGTAACCATCTCCATATACCATGTTTTTGTACTAATAAAGTTTCTGACTTCGTATTATTGATATCATTTACTTGCGGTCCGCACGCTATAATGATAACTTCACTTTTACACTTCTAAACACTTCGCTCATACAACATATAATTTCACTTGTTAGTGTACCCACCTCTGTTCACGGTTTTCTTTCCAACAACAGATTCTTCAACAGTCGCGAATCCTGCATCAGTGTCTTGCGTGGTTTTCTCATCATGTAACAGGTTTCCTGATATTAAAGATAGATTAAGTACTACAAAAACAAATATTTTAGTATATCTCTTATTATACCATATTTCTACAAGCATTTCTTTCAAAGAAAGGCTGGATACTAAGGACCCAGTTTCAAAGGTGTAGTAATAAAATGACATCACCAAAAATATGATTTAGATACCTTTCTTAGCCTCCATGAGCAGATGTATCATATCGGGTCTAAGGATGTGTTTGTCCTCGCGATGTTTCATTGTATCCAACACTAAGCACTTGAAAAAATTTGCCGTTTCATCCGAAAACAATTTTAAGTTGAATTTCTGGAAATAGTAATCATGTTTTAATTATTATCCAACACAATTAAATTAATACACATCGAAATAAACACAAAAGTAACTTAAATTATTATGCACTGTGCACGTAAAGTGTAAGGCACAGGTTTCGATTACTTGTCTGACAGTGTTGCTTTTTACAAGTGCAAATTTTACGAGTAATATAAAAGTGAACAAAAACAAAAAAAACATACTTAAATTCCCTTTAAGGTAATGTTTAAATTTTACAGAAGTAACTATTTTGTTGGTAAATGCTTTGACTCACCGCTGCCATCTTCGGGACGTTAATCATGACGAACATGAGGAGGATCTGGGTGAAGCTGAAAGTGGAAGCCACCTTCCCCATGGAGTAAAACTGGTTGTTGACGTCGGAGAGCGAGTCCACCTTCAGCCCAAAGGCGCAAGAGGCGATGACGTCATTGGCGTACCGAGTCGTCAAGTTTCTGACATCGATATCAATGTTATCGTCTGAAAAGGATTATTGTTTATCTACATGAAAAACACATTAATACTGAAAATTTGTTTTAATTATCTCACAAAACCAGGCAGGTAGGGCACATAGTGCGAAGAACTGATGGCCGTTGGGGCGGAAATGTTATGTTAGTATGTCTCTCGTCTCAGCATTACCCCCCAATTATCCCAAAGTAGTAAAGTCTATGTTGCGACGTACATTAGTGCTTTGACCCTTTACATAGCGCCTATTTGCAAAAATACCAACCTTTTGATTCCTGGATCTGTTTCTTCAGAGACGCTATCATCTGGTCTCCGACCTCGACCATAAAAGGTACCATGAGACGCATCTTAGAACTGGTGAACGCTGGGCTTAGGGTCGATCGCATGTCCTTCCATTCCTGACCTTCAAAATTATAAATGGAGGCGTATATAAATTATTTTCCCAAACGAAAAGATTGATGCCAAACTCAGGCAGCTTTTTATTATACCATTTCAATTATGTTAAAAAAATATATGTAATCGCATCATAGGAATAAACATTTTGATAAACTTTTAACACGTGTATGAAATCAACGTGGTGGTTTCAAGGATTTCCTTGTAACATGAGTCATCGCTTTGATTGGGTGTTTGTTACGGTACCTTAATATAACTTCATTCTAGTTTACTAGATAATTAAGAATGGTGTTGCATTAAAATATTTTCCCATAGTAAAAGAAAATAGTTCACGATAACAAGGTGTTAAAGTAACGGGATATTTTGCTGGATACATTGTATAATTTTATATTATGTCCATAAGCTATTACCTCGAAGGGAGAACAAATTTCTGCCAAAAAAGGGGTCAGTTTTTTCGTTGACGATAGCTCGGTGGTCGAGGAAATGCTCGAAATCCTTCACAGTGATCTTCTTTAGCAGCTCAATGTCTCGGATCACCACAGCCGGAATCATGAATTCGTATCTACCCACAAACCTATAAAATACACGTGTTTTTCTTATTATCGGTCAACCTCAATACTGAGACGTATCTGTCATAATTTTTGTCTTCTTCATCTTCCAATTTATGTACTTCATACCATATATTTTGAATTTAAATTTTGTTCTTTTAGGTGAAAGAAAGATCGTTTACGACTCATCACACACTGCGACTTTTAGCATCTATGCAGCCGGATGCAGCATCGATGCAGTTGCGATGCAGAAGCTGAAAATTGACAAATTATGAAATGTATTTTGGCGACTGATGCAGTCGCGCTTCTGCATTGATGCTAAAGCGCGACTGCATTGATGCTAAATTACATCTGTTCATTGCGTTATTCGCGATGCTGAAGCGCATTTTCAAAACGCGCAACTTCATCGATGCTAAAAGTCGCAGTGTGTAAAGGGTCTAATACATAAGGATGATTTGAATATATTTATTGGGAGGGAAATGAAAATAAAGGCGACATAAGTGACGTCAGTAATGTCTACGTTTTGCGATCCACCGATAAATGCTTCTTACATGGTATTATCTCAATATTCAATTACGGTTGATGTCATTTCGATATAATAGTCATAGAAATCGAAGTTTTCATAAATACAAAGCATCATAGAATAATTCTTACCAATTCCAACAGAAATTTACCTTTCTTCAGGAAAAGCCTTATACAGTTCATCCAAGGATTCAGCGAAGTGGTCTACTCGGAGAAGTTGCCTAGTCATGTTGCCCAGAAACGGGAGGGGTCTGATGTACTTCACTCCAGCATTAGAAAACTTGGAGTACATTTGCCTGCAATACAGCCATACTGCAGCAAATGCCACCGCTACCCATATGTAGACTATCATAGTTCTGAAAACAAGTAAAGGCGAATTTAATAACAAAGTTCTGAAAACACGATTTTATTTCAATCCTTATTAATATAAATGTGAACTGCCTCGGTCGGGTCAAAAATATATATCTGGGTTTCTTTGCTCACAAATTCTTAGGCTATCCCGTAGTTTGGAAGTTGGCGGTGTTTCACCCCCGTGCCTCAAAAAAGCACGTAAAGCCGTTGGTCTTGCGCCTAATTTCTCTCCGGTCGTGTCAGATTGCTGATCCATCGGGCTATGAGAGTGAAAGGAATAGAGAGTGCACCTGTGTTTGCGCACATACTTGGTGCACTATAATATTTTCCGCGCAGTTGGTTAGTCGTTGTGACTGGCCACTGTAGTCGAAATCGGCTAGGGGGACTATTAATATAAATGTGAAAGTAACTCTGCCTGCTTGTCTGTCGCGCTTTCACGCCAAAAAAAAAACAAAACCGAATTAATGAAACTCGGCACACACATAGTGTAGAGCCTGAGAAAGGACATAACCTACTTTTTATGCGAAAAAAGGGTTAGGGGGTTGAAAAGAGATGATAGGTTGAGTGGAAGTATCAACTTATTTTTTATTCACTTGATTCACAAATAATTATGACATTCAAATTATCTAAAAAAAATGGAGATAAAAAGGGGGAAGAAAGTTTTGATGGAAATAAGCCGTTTTTGAAGCTAGAACGATAAAACTTTTTCAATGGCGTAGATAAAGTAGATATAATTAAAAGTTTATTAAAATTTTACTCTTAAAGCGGTAAAACAACAATATAGAGTTGTCCTTTAAGGTTTTATCTTAAACATGCATATGTTACGGCTGATAGCCGAAGGGCGGCTACACCTAGTTTTAGCCGGCTACAACTAGGTGCAGCCCGCCACATGCGGTTAAACTTAGGTGTATCCTACTTATCTGCGGTTACAACTTGATTTAGCCTTCATTATAGCGGCTAGAACTAGGTACAGCCGCACACTGGTGGTTAAACTTAGGTGTATCCTATTTATCATCGGCTAGAATAAGGTTTTCAGTTCAGTTGTTTTAAGATTCTAATATTTCATTTCCCAATTGATTCGATTACATGGAATAAAAAAGAGACAGGGATGTTTAAGTGACATTTATTATTCATTATTTGACAGGCAAAATATATCTTTTAACAAAAAAGGCGTCTTTATAATTAATTAAACAGAAAATATCATATATCTTCTCAACATAAACTAACAGAACTAAACATAACAAAATAAAAATAAAGTTTTACTTTTTAACTATGAAAAAATCAACTAAGTCTTTGTTCTCTTCTCTCATATTTTTATGTTAAAACAAATAGGATAAGGTTTTTACTCAGTTTTATTTATACAAAAATCTCTCATGTATGATAGTATCACTTATTTGAACAAGATAAACTTGAATAACATTTAGATTTGACAGGCAAAATATATCTTTTAACAAAAAGGCGTCTTTATAATTAATTAAACAGAAAATATCATATATCTTCTCAACATAAACTAACAGAACTAAACATAACAAAATAAAAATAAAGTTTTACTTTTTAACTATGAAAAAATCAACTAAGTCTTTGTTCTCTTCTCTCATATTTTTATGTTAAAACAAATAGGATAAGGTTTTTACTCAGTTTTATTTATACAAAAATCTCTCATATATGATAGTATCACTTATTTAAACAAGATAAACTTGAATGACATTTAGATTTATATAAAATACTATAATAATTATATCATAATTTTAGAAAATTATCAGAAAATATTTTACATACTTTCGTATCTCGCTGGAAAATATCTTTTAACAAAAAAGACGTTATTTTAAGACACAATTTTATTTTAAAAACACAAAATATTATAAATCTTCTCTTCATAAACTAACAGAACTAGACATCTTTGGCGCAAAGATAAAAAAATAAACATAAGATATAAAGTTTCACTACTTAACTAAAAATTTAATCAATCAGGAAACCCTAGATACGAATCTCAAAATAGAACCAAAATCCTTAACTGAACTGAAAAACTAGTTCTAGCCAATAATAAATAGAATGCACCTAAGTTTAACCACCAGTGTGCGGCTGTACCTAGTTCTAGCCACTATAATGAAGGCTAAACCTAGTTGTAACCGAAGGTAAGTAATACACCTAAGATGAACCGCATGTTGCGGGCTGCACCTAGTTGTAGCCGGCTAAAACTAGGTGTAGCCGCACTTCGGCTATTAGCCGTAACACATACATCAATAGTGTACTTTTTAGGGTTCCGTAGCCGGATGGCAAAAAACGGAACCCTTATAGTTTCGTCAAGTCTGTCTGTCTGTCTGTCTGTCCGTCCATATGTCACAGTCATTTTATTCTATAAGTTTAAGCATTACACAATTGAACTTTGGTAGGAAGATGTATCTTGTTAACCGCTTACCGATTCTCATACACAAAATAAAAAATAATGACAGTTAAGGGAGGGCCCCATACATGAAACAAAACCAAAAAAAAATTTTTAGTCAAACCTATGCGTGTGGGGTGGGGTGTCTATGGATAGGTCTTTTAAAATGACATGACATGAACATTTTCTTTTAAAGTTTTACGTTTCATAGCTAGACGCTTCCAAAGTGGTAAAAAGGGCGTCCCCCCGCCCATCCCCCATATAATTTCTAAACCAAGCAAGTCTAAATTTTGAAAAAAAATATAATGTAGATATTAACAAATTCTTTCAACGAAAATTGATTTGGACGGGATCAAACTAGTAGTTTTTGAGATATAGCACATTTTCAACAACCGCAAACATAACTTTGTTCTTCATACAAACACTATGAAAAACAAAGTTAAATTTGTAGCCATCAAAATATTGTGATATTTTACTAAGTAGAAGTAAGTGGATTCCCTAATTCAGTTAAAGTTGGCACGGAACCCTCAGTGCGCGAGTCCGACTCGCACTTGGTCGGTTTTTCCTCAAATGCGCGACAAACGTTTAGTGCGCAAAAAAATGTTTATGTCCATTCTAATATGTATTATAAAGTTAAAGAGTTAATTTGTTTGTTTGTTTGAACGCGCGTGTTAGGAATTAGTGAACGATTTAAAAAAAAAAGTGTTGGATAGCTTATTTATCGAGGAAGGCTATAAATCATCACGCTGCGACGGGATGGTAGAAAGATATCTCGAAACGCGTGGTCGCATTCGCTGGGGATCGCTAGTAATAACTAAGTAACAACACAGACTTTCAAAATAGCAGTTTAAGAGAAGTTAACGCTTCGGTTACTGGATTCGTAATGCGCATTCACCACGTCGACCGACGGACAATTTTTCGAACTCGCAGCAGTGGCGACACCTTTTTTGGGTTTGACGAAACTTGACTTATAGCGATCAAATTAGCAGCCATCGGATCGCGATTCTCAATCCGCAGATCACAATAAAATCGTGATCGCCATCGTATTATTACTTTGTGGGTTATGCTGATACTTGTAAATAAATCAAAACGTGTCTTCAGGATCACTGTTTGATAGTGATAAGGCTATTTACTAGTCAAATACTTACTGCGTACTTAAAGATAAGATATTATTATGTTTATATGATCTGATAATTAATGTTGATAATGACTATTTGTTTTTTAAAAGTTTCTATTTATTTATTTGAAGCTAAACTGTTATTTGACCTGTCAAGGAGATGAAAATGTTGACATGGTCAGAGGGTGTAACTAGACTGGATAAAACTAGAAATCAGCATGTAAGAGGTAGTTTTAAAGTTGCACCAATACCTGAATTGTGTAGTTAAAACTTTCAAGGAATTAAAACAAAAAAAAAACTGAGGATATATGAGGATTATCAACTGACACAATAAAACCCATTATACCTCTCGTAGCATCTCACTTAGCACATATATTCAACGAATGTATTGATCAAGGTCAATTTCCTACTTAAATGAAATATAGTAAGATTATACCTTTATATAAGTCAGGAGAAAAAAGTGACCCAAGCAACTTCAGGCCAATTTCCATTCTACCTGCATTTAGCAAAATTTTTGAAAAAGTTATATTTAATCAATTGCTCTCTCATTTTAAAATTTACAAATTACTGCATGAGAAACAGTTTGGTTTCTCCAAAGGTAGAAATACAACAGATGCTGGGGTGGCACTCGTCCAACACATTTTGGATGCCTATGAAGATAAACATGATGCGATAGGTGTATTCTGTGACTTATCGAAGGCATTTGATTGTGTCGATCATCAAACACTCATTATTAAGCTGGAACATTACGGTTTATCGAATAATGCGTCAAAACTGTTGAATTCTTATCTCTCAGGCAGTCTACAAACAGTAAACGTTAATAGCATTAACTCCTCAGGTGCCCCGCTTCAAATGGGAGTGCCCCAGGGCTCAATATTGGGACCTTTGCTGTTTTTGATGTATATTAATGACCTTCATTTTTATTCAAAGGACTCCTGTGAGATAGTTCTGTTTGCTGATGATACATCTTTAATCTTCAAATCATGAAGAGGCGAAGAATCATTTGACAATATTAGCAGAGCTCTCTCTAAGGTATTAAATTGGTTCACTAGCAATAACTTGCTTCTTAATACAAAAAAGACTAAATGTATAAAATTCACAATGCCTAACGTGAAGCAAGCTACCACAGAAATTCTACTCAACGGTGAAAAATTAGATCTATCAAACTCCACTGTTTTTCTGGGCATTACATTGGATTCGAAATTGTAGTGGGGACCACATGTTGACGCTCTGGCTGGGAGACTCGCTTCAGCTGCCTTTGCGGTAAGAAAAATTAGACATTTAACTGATGTTGAAACAGCAAGCCTTGTGTACTTTAGGTACTTTCATAGTATAATGTCTTATAGTCTTCTCTTGTGGGGTTCTGCTGCGGACATCGATACCATCTTTATTATACAGAAAAGAGCCATTCGTGCCATTTACAAACTTAGTCCCCGCGAATCCCTGAGAGAATTCTTTAAGGAAATTAACATCCTTACTGTCGCTTCTCAATACGTATTTGATAATATCATGTACGTACGCAAAAATTAAGATTTTTTCACGAAAAAAATTGACATGCATTCGTATAACACACGAAATAAAAGCAAACTTTTCATTCCAAACTTCAGGTTAGCCAAAACAATGAATTCATTCCTAGGAAATTGTGTAAAATTTTTCAACAATATACCTAATAATGACATCGAATTACCTATTCATAAATTTAAGTTACATGTCAGAACTACCCTAATGTCGAAGGGGTATTATAAAATTCAAGACTATCTTAATGACGAAAATGTATGGACAGTCCAGCCTGCACCAAACTGATGTACCTACCTGTTTATTATGATTTGTATCATTTTTGAGGCAGCTAGTGGTGACTGAGTTTGTTCTGGCGTTTCTTCTCAGCACTTGCCAAATTGTCTGTGTTTTGTCTCGAAGCGCTAGTAGGGCCCAAAAGATAAGGAGAAATGTTCTAGCCCCATACAGGCCAAAATTGGTTGATATTACACTAATTATTGACGTTCATAAGTGGCATTTTGTGTCCTAAATTGAATAAATTATTTTTGATTTGATTTGATTTGATTTGAAAAATAAGAGAGAGTCGACTTAGATGGTACGGCCACGATATGCGAAGTGACAAAATGGTTCGTAAAGCTCTGGATTGTCCAAATAAGGAAAAGGCACCCTCCTGGCACCTGGTGGTCAAACATGGCCCGACAAAAAAAACGGCCAAGTGCGATTCGGACTCGCGCACTAAGAGTTCATTGCCAATTATAACTGAATTAGGGAATACACTTACTTCCACTTAGCTATTACGACGATAAATAAATAAATAAATATTTGACAACATCACATACATTGCTCCGATCCCAAGCTAAGTAGCAAAAGCCCTTGTGTTATGGAAATCGGAAACAACGGTGGTACCACAACACCCAGACCCGAGACAATATAGAAAAGATCGTTTTCTAACTTGACCCGACCGGGAATCGAACCCGAAACCCCACGAGATGGCGACGCTTGAAACCAGCGTGCTAGCCACTCGACCACGGAGGTCGTCAAAAAGCTATAATACCACAATATTATATTGTCAGCAAATTTAACTTTGTTTTTCATAGGGTTTGTTTGAAGAACAAAGTTATGTTTGCGGTTGTTGAAAATGTGCTATAACTCCAAAACTATTTCGATTTGGTCCAAACTAATTTTCGTTGAAAGTATTTGTCAAGATCTACATTACGTATTTTTTTTGCAAAATTTACACGGAGGGCATTTTACAAATTGGAAGTGATCTATCAAACGTTAGACTGTAGAAGAAAATGGTTTTAGGAACCTCTACGTTATTTTGAAAGACCTATCCGTAGCTGGGACTTTTGAAATGTTAAACTTCTGGTTAGTCCAAACAAAGTTACGAAGTCAAAAACCGGCCAAGTGCGAGTCGGACTCGCGCAATGAGGGTTCCGTGCCAACTTTAACTGAATTTGGGAATCCACTTATTTCCACTTAGTAAAATCCACGATATTTTGTGGACAGCAAATATAACTTTGTTTTTCATAGTGTTTGTATGAAGTACAAAGTTATGTTTGCGGTTGTTGAAGATGTGCTTTCTCTCAAAAACTTCTCGTTCGATCCCGTCCGAACCAATTTTCGCTGAAAGTATTTGTTGAGATCTACATTATATAACATGGGGGGGGACGCCCATTTTACCACTTTGGAAGCGTCTAGCTATGAAACGTTAGACTTTAAAAGAAAATGGTTTTAGGAACCTCAGTGTCATTTTAAAAGACCTATCTATAGACTCCCGACACGAATAGGTTTGACAAAAAAAGTTATTTTGGTTTTAGTTTCATGTACGGGACATGCCCCCCCTTCAGACAGACAGACAGACAGACTTGACGAAACTATAAGTGTTCCGTTTTTTGCCATTCGGCTAAACCCTAAAAATTGTATTCAACTTGGGAGAAATTTGGGAGATAGACGCTTCCGGAGTGTTAAAATGGGCGCCCCCCCCCCCCCTCTAATTTTTAAACTAAGCTATTGTATATTTTGAAAAAAATGATGATGTACATTTTATAAAAAAATTCAACGAAAATTGGTTTGAACGAGATCGAGCTAGTAGTTTTTGACATATAGCATATTTTCAACAACCGCAAACATAACTTTGTTCTTCATACAAACACTATGAAAAACAAAGCATTATTTGCTGACAACAAAATATTGTGGTATTTTTGGCTTAGCCGAAGTAAGTGGATCCCTAATTCAGTTAAAGTTGGCACGAAACCCTCAGTGGGCGACATGAGACCTTCTACAGCATGCAAGTTTTACTCAGTTAAATTTTTAACCGACTTAATGAAGGAGGTTTTGAGTTAGCCCTGTATTTTTTGACATTTCGAAATTGGCTAATAGGCAATTTAGGCGTCCAAATGAGTGTGTTAAATTTCGCAGGTGTATGTTATTCGTATGTTTGACATTTTTATAATTAAAAAAGTGCTTGTTTATGAATATATTGGAAACAAAATCTATCGAGTTTTTTTTTACATAAATCTATTGAGTAAATTTCAACTTGAAAAGCGGTATAAGTATCATCAATATCCCTTCAGTATCAATTTTTGAGGTAAGGGCAATAAAAATAATATGGAATAAAAAATATGTTCAAAGCGATTTTGATGAAACTTACACAGTTCCCTGAATATGCTTCAAATAATTTAAAAAAAGTTTTAATTCATCATATCGTATTCGTGATATCTGATCATGATCGTGATAATAATTCATAAATATAAGAATATTGAACATTAATAAAATTAAGAACTGGGGTTTGGAAGCCGTCGTACTCAAATATTAGCCAATTCCATAGACGTCACATAAATACTTGTCGAATTGGTGAACTCCTTTTTCGAAGTCAAATTAAATCTGTTTATTGCGTGAGTCGCGATGCTGAAGCGCGTTTTCAAAAGTCGTAGTGTGTAAGGGATCTTTGACAAGTACTGTGCAATCGTTAACACTAAACTTGTTAAATACTTCACTAACGCGGATATTTGTTTACGTAGATAAATACTCAAAACGAGCACTTAAACGATATTCCAAACGTTGAAACGATATAAAAAGTAATTGTTGTATTTATTTTACAAATCGTTGTTAATCATACAAAAATAATACGCAAAACAAAACAAAAAATAGTCAAGCATGATCGTTATTTACAAACAAAACACGCTTACCTTCACGGCTGGCACACTAACACACAAGTTGGATCCAGTGATGACGTAATATAATATGTATATCGCAAACGTCAGTCGAGTCAGCCGGTCGGGTGCTCACTGCGCGGGCGCAAGAGCAGTAGTAATACCACCCTTGAACCACAGTTTATGTTTAAATAGTGCCTTACATATCTTCTATTACTAGCGGTCCCCCGCGACTTCGTCCGCGCGTTTTGAGTTTGCTCCCTCCCCTCCCGTCGCAGCGTCATGTTTTATATCCTTAAGCCTTTCCCAATAAATAAGCTATCCAACACAAAAATATTTTTTCAAATCGGTCCAGCAGTTCCTGAGATAAGCGCGTTCAAACAAACAAACTCTTCGGCTTTATAATATACTAGCGGTCCCCCGCGACTTCGTCCGCGCGTTTTGTGTTTGCTCCCTCCCCTCCCGTCGCAGCGTCATGTTTTATATCCTAAAGCCTTTCTCGATAAATAAGCTATCCAACACAGAAATATTTTTTCAAATCGGCCCAGCAGTTCCTGAGATAAACGCGTTCAATCAAACAAACTCTTCAGCTTTATAATGTATTAGCGCAAGCGCACGTTGTACTTAAGCTGCGAACATTATTTTGGTGCGGAGTTATGTTAAAACTGTGATAGCTCCTAAGATATTTATTGAAATCAAATGATATAAAGGGCAAATTGGTTCTAAATGAAATGTTCGTGATGATGAATGTATTTATTTTGATAAGAATAAATACCTGTGTGTATAATACACCTCTAAAAATAATGCATTATTTATTTACAAATTTATTAACATAAAAAAGGTTGTAGTAAGTCAACCATAAAAAATAGACATATGCTGTCGCGGACTTTATTATAGAACTCTTAATGCTGAACAATCTTGTCATACATGATTTTTGTGTAACTTAAGCGGTTTCCGCAGCGTATGCAGTGGAAGCTCTCAAAAGGAATATCTTTCTCCCGTTTTCGCAACATTTTTCATTTCTGCTGTGGTCTTATGAGTCGTATCTTTATGTTATATAGACTAAAGCCTTCCTCTATAAATGGACTATCCAACGTAAAAATAATTTTTCAAATCGGGCCAGTAGTTTTTGAGATTAGCGCGTTCAAACAAACAAACTCTTCAGCTTTATTATATATGTATAGATGTATAGATAACGACTCGCCCCGGCTTCGCTCATGTGCACTGATCCTTATCGTAGGGTTCAACCAGCATTTGCAATGTAAGCGCAACAAATGGGTTAATTTACGACTTCACTTTGAAACCTTTAAAATTATCAGTGTTGTGAATGTATGAAACATAAAAACCTTCATCTTGAATCACTTTATCTATAAAAAAAACTGTATCACAATCCGTTGCGTAGTTTTAAAGATTTTAGCATTAATGCATACGGACAGCAGTAAGAGACTTCGTTTTATACTATGCAGAACGGGAGAGAAGCTAATATAATTTGAGAAAACTATGGTCTTTAGTGACTTATCCATTAGGATAAGCAACCATTATGGTTGAAGCAAATTTACCCACCCGGCACGGGAGCAGTACCGACCAGGCGTCAACCATACGGAAGCACGTTATGTAAAGGGAATAGCAACGTCTCGGCATGGAATCAGCATCGGATAGCGAACGCTTTGCCTCAGATCATGTTTGCTACTACTTATGTCATGATAGGTCTTCTTGTGAATGACAGCCCAGTCCCGTGACATGGTGGGCGGATAATTGACAACCTTCCCATCCCGAGTTGATTACGACCCGAGGTGGTGACGTTTCCAAGTTAATAGATGTGCATTGATATGTGACGACCTCCGTGGTCGAGTGGCTAGCACGCTGGTTTCAAGGGTCGCCATTTTGTGAGGTTCCGGGTTCGATTCCCAGTCGGGTCAATGTAGAAAACGATATTTTCTATATTGTCTCGGGTCTGGGTGTTGTGGTACCACCGTTGTGTCTGATTTCCATAATACAAGTGCATTGGCTATTTACTTTGGGATCAGAGCAATATATGTGATTGATGTCCAATATGTCCAATAATATGGAGTTTCATACAAAGAATAATGAACGCCTCGAGTTAATACTCGAGTGCTGTTCCCGTAACGGGTGTATAGATGTGAAACAACCTTAAATCTCATATTTACACTATGTACAAATTGTTTTCAACGTATGCTTTGATCCTTAAAACATAATTATTTATTTGATATCATATCTTTATTTTCGAGTTATCAACTTTCAAGATTATATTTTATGTATTTGTTGAATTTTGTCATATCATTCTGACTATTTTACAATGTTTACGTGAGTTGAGTTTTATTTTTATAGGTTCGATTTGGTTTGTTATTTTTCACTGCCTATTAATAATAGGTATTATTGATTGTATAAAAGCTTAAAGCTACAAATGAATGATCGAACTTTAATATTGCATCGCATTGTGAAAGCAAAGTACCGTTAAAGGAAAATGGTTTCGATATTACGCACAGGGCTGATGCAATGATGCACAATAAAGACACAGTGCCGCTGCAACTTTAATAAAATCCTCATCATATCTTCTAAACAGCATACTGAAGAGTTCTTTGATCACAAAAACAAGCCAGAACTAAATTAGCTAGACCGAAGCCTATTTTTGGGATTTCAGAACAAAGAATCAGCAACAGAATCAAAACAAAAACGGCCAAGTGCGAGTCGGAATCGCGCACTGAGGGTTCCGTGGCAACTTTAACTGAATTAGCGAATCCACTTACTTCACTAAGTAAAATACCACAATATTTGTTGACAGCAAATATAACTTTATTTTTATAGTGTATGTATGAAGTACAAAGTTATGTTGAAAATGTATTATGTCTCAAGACTACTAATTAGATCCCGTCCGAACCAATTTTCGTTGAAAGTATTTGTTAAGATCTACATATATTTTTTTTCAAAATTTACATTCGCTTAGTTTAGAAGATGGGGGGACGCCCATTTTACCACTTTGGAAACGTCTAGCTATGAAACGTTAGACTTTAAAAGAAAATTGTTTAAGGTACCTCGATGTTATTTTAAAAGACCTATCTTTAATTTTTTGGTTTTAGTTTTATGTAGGGAGTCCCCCCTTAAATCACATTATTTTTGTGTTTTGTATAAGAATCGTAAAGCGGTTAACAGGATACATCTTCCTACCAAATTTCAACAGTGCGATGCTTATAATTACAGAATAAAATGGCTGTGACATACGGACGGACAGACAGACAGACAGACGTCTTACTATAAATTTTATTTTACAATGTGTTCATTTTACACTTTATCAAACTTTCAGGGAGTGCTTTAATGATGGTTTTGAACAATTTTTGCTATGGGACAACTTCGAAATTTTAACTCGAAGAAAATATATGGAACAGCTGATTTTTTTCTCGATTCGAAGTTTGTCCCATAGTAAAAGTTGTTCAAAACCATCATTAAAGCACTTCCTGAAAGTTTGATAAAGTGTAAAATTAAATATTAAATAATTGTATAGTGTCAAGTAATTAAACATTTTTTTTTGTTTTCTTAATAGTTTTTCAGATAAATGTTGCAATACCGAACAGGGTCATTAAGTTTTAGGCTTTGAATTTGAATTTTAATCTTTAGAATATTTTCAAATATAAATCTAAGGCATGATGTCTGATTTCTGACAGAATTGGACATCACCTTGGTATATTTATGGTTATGGTTATTATATAAATTAGTTCAATGTAGCTCCGTCAAAAAATTGACCAAACAATTTATTGATAGTTATGATCGAATAGTCAAGTTGGCTAACTTTAATTTTATTAAATTCTAAGTACCTATCTTACAAAAACCTTAGTATTATATCAAGTCAGATGAAACAAATGCATCTCTCAGTTTACTTTTATTTTAAATATGCATACATGCCTTAGACAAACCCAACCACTTCATACGTTTTGACCAACCCAAAGTACTGTCTAAAGAACGTCGGTTCATTCTACGTTTGCTACGCGAAGCTACAGAAATAAGAAAACATCCAAATTTTAACAGAGAAGATGGATGGGAAATTCCACCAGCATGGGATCCAGTTCTAACTAGGACCCAAGCTAGACCACTCTCTGCAAGATCACAAGACACAGTTAGCTCTTTCTGCGTGGATAGGAATATAATATTATTGAGTGAAGGTAGTGTAATTTTTCAAAAACTCTGTAAATGACAAATAACATCTTAAAAATATAATATTAATAAACTCGCGAAAAGTTAGTCCGTAAAAAAAATGTTTTATTTCAATGAGTAATATTCGCGTAAACTTCAGAAACAGGTACATTTAATATATATTTATTTCTTATACTTCTAAAAAATGAATACAATTAGTTACAATTAGTAATTTCGAAACAAGGTCATCAAATTAACTTCTCCTCCGTCACGTCTACAAATATTTATTTCCTGGTGCTCAGCCGGATCCAGTGTCCCCCCTTCATGCGCAAGTTGAAGGTGTCGGTGGCCAGCTGCGCCGGGATGGTGGTCCTCGCCGCCACGGACACCTCCAGGTGTTGCAGGAGTTGGTACAGCATCACCTTCACCTCACACAGCGCGAACCTTGAGCCTGGAAAATTGCATGTGTGTTATTAGCGGTGATAAAAGTATAACTACATTAGTCACACTGAATCAACCAGACGTATCATATCATCATTTAAATTTATATTCTTAAGACCTTAATTATATTTTTTCTTTCTTTTTTGCTAGTTATTAAATGAGAAGTTGTATTTACACTTTAATTTATGGATATTAAAATAGTAACTAGTATGATTAATGGTAATAAAATCAAACAATCATCAAAAGGATCGTTATTCAATACGATTACAATTTAATTTAAGATGTACAGCAGCCCTTCACAAAGTGTTTGTGTCCAAGTTGATAAGCAGAACTACTAAAATTCGGATTTATAAAACAGTCGTTAGGCCGATTTTAATGTACGGGTGCGAAACTTGGACGCTAACTTTGAAGGAGGAGAACAAACTCTTAGTGGCAGAACGAAAGATATTGCGGAAGATTCTAGGACCAACAAGAGGAGAAGATGGCGCATGGAGGCGGAGGTACAACCGAGAGATAGAGGAGCTAGTATCTGAGCCGAACATCATCGGAGAAATAAAATCTTCCCGACTTCGCTGGCTAGGACATGTGGAGAGGATGGGAGAGGATCGAGCCGTAAAGAGAGCGTATCTTGGTCAACCTTCCGGGCGCCGGCCGGTGGGGCGCCCAAGATATCGCTGGAAGGATGAAGTCGCCAAAGACCTGAAAGAGCTAGAAGTGTCCAACTGGTCAGATTTGGCACATAATAGGGAAGAATGGCGCACTTTAATGTCGGAGGCCAAGATCCACTTCGGGTCGCTGAGCCAGCGAAGTAAGTAAGTATGCAAAAACGCAAATTGCTAAGCTTACACATACTAGTATCTGACATGCAAGCTACTGATCCGTTTTAATCCCTCAAGCGTATGTGAACGAGACACAATAGATATTCTATTGTTATGCGGTCACATGCGACCGCTCGGGTGTTGAGATATTAAAGGCACGTATATCGTCCTAAATTTATCATTTACGAAGAGTGAAGACACACGGTCATTGTCCTTTTTTGCGTCTATTAGACGCAATGATTTCATCGCATTGACTTCCATACGAGCTGCGATACAGGCTTGTCAATAAAGTATAAATAAATAATAATAATAAATAAATATCCTTTGAACATTCCCACACATCGCCATCTAGTCCCAAAGTATGTAAGCTACTCAAAGCTTGTGTTATGGGTGCCAGACAACGGATATAATACTTAAATACTTTTTGTTTGTAAATACATACATGATATACATAGAACGGGACATAAGAATGTATTGTGACACGCAATTTTTAATACCTTTTTATTAACAACACAAAAGTTATCTGCAATCATACATAGTTAAACATTGCCGTTTTGGCTGTAAGATATCACAGACAAACTATAATGATAACACATCTTAAAAACGAATCAAAAACAGTGATTTAAATCGATAGAATTTTGACATTTTCAAAGAAATCCAGAAATTTTATACTAATATTACATGTTACTATTTATTTTGTTTACAATGCGAACCATCACCATCATCTTCATTATCATCATCTTTGGCCGCAATATCAACTACGGGTAACATACGGAGTGGAAGGATTATGCTTAAGTACTAGATTATTCACTAGGGCACTTCGTGATACAAACAAATAGAATTATACTAAAATGTCATCCAGTAATCTCTTGCCACGAAGGCTTTGTGGCACCAGCAATATTATTCATCATCATTATTAACAGCCAGAGGACGTCTTCAAAATGCCTCATCAAAATTAAATGTGGTCATGTTAGCTAGATCAGTTCTGTCTGATCTTCATGCGGACCCAGTGCCCGCCTTGCAGACGAACATTAAATGTGTCAGTGGCCAACTTAGCCGGTATAGTGGTCTTGGCTGCAGGAGACAGCTCGATGTGCAGGAGCAGCTGGTACAGCATCACTTTCACCTCGCATAGGGCAAATCTTGAGCCTGAAATAAAAAAATCAATGATCAATAATGATATCTAATTCTGAATCACTTTTTATAATCGCAAATACAGGGTGTGGTCTGTAATTGAGGCTGAGGCTGAGCTGAGCTGATTTCTTTGAATATAGTCCCTCCAAGTAACAAGTAATAATTTCATTGTGGTTTAAGTATATGTACAGGGTGGTCCATCCAATGACGTCAAGAATTTTTTTTTTAATTCCTTCCTCCAAGGGGTACCCAAAAATACTCCATGTATGTTACCCGATTTTTTTTAGTTTTCGAGATACGATTTTTTTTATGCTTTCATCGAAAATTTCGCTAGTGTTTACATAAAAAAATTACATAAAAAAAACTGATCGGTTTTTTTATGTTTTTTTTTCGAAACCTAATTCTCGTGAAGTGTTCTTTCACATGCATAACAATTAACTGCCTAACATTGCTGCATGTTGTAACAATTTCGATTCAAAGTTAATAAATTACGTTTCTGCGACCTAAAGTAAAATTTTCAAATTTAAATTAAAAAAACGATAAGGTTGCAAAGATTCTAATAAATTTTAAAAACTTCTCTATTCTCTAAGCTTTCCAAAAAGTACAAAAAAGTGGTAGGTAAAGCGGCCATTATTTCCTGTAATCGGGCTTCAAACGTAGTGGGGTGAAAATTTGGCCAATCAAGTAACTTCAATTGTGGAACTTTAATTTCATAATTTTAAATAGGTGATTGCTCCAAATTACTGAAAACCCATCTTGTTGGTAATAATAATTATTTTTACGACTGGTGTATCATTTTTTGAGGTTCATAATGAAACAATACAAATCAAATCAAACTATTTATTAATAAAATTAAATTTACAACAAATTTTCAAAGTGCCTCTCTCCCACTTCAATACATAATCTACAGCGCCTCAAAAAAATTTGCCTTAATCTTAGAAACGCACTTCTGTTGGCTTTTTTTTGGTTCGTTCAATTTCTGGCGTAGTTCGGCTTCGCTATTCGTCTCCCGCGCATAAACTATTTCTTTGTAGTAAAAATCGAATCCCCCACAAGAAAAAATTGATTGGGTTCAGGTCTGGTGAGCGTGTAGGCCATTCAATTAATTAAGGCAAAAAATTTTGAGGTGCTGTAGATTATGTATTGTAATGGGAGGGAGGCACTTTGAAAATTTGTTGTAAATTTAATTTTATTAATAAATAGTTTGATTTGATTTGCATTGTTTCATTATGAACCTCAAAAAATGATACACCAGTCGTAAAAATAATTATGATTACCACCAAGATGGGTTTTCAGTAATTTGGAGCAATCACCTATTTAAAATTATGAAATTAAAGTACCACAATTGAAGTTACTTGATTGGCCAAATTTTCACCCCACTACGTTTGAAGTCCGGTTACAGGAAATAATGGCCCCTTTACCTACCACTTTTATGTATTTTTTGGAAAGCTTAGAGACTAGAGAAGTTTTTAAAATTTATTAAAATCTTTGCAACCTTTAATTTTTTTTAATTTGAATTTGAAAATTTAACTTTAGCTCGCAGAAACGTAATTTATTAACTTTGGATCAAAATTGTAACAACATGCAGCAATGTTAGGCAGTTAATTCTTATGCGTGTGAAAGAACACTTCACGAGAATTAGGTTTCAAAAAAAAAACATAAAAAAACTGATCAGATTTTTTTATGTAATTTTTTTATGTAAACACTAGCGAAATTTTCGATGTAAGCATAAAAAAAATCGTATCTCGAAAACTAAACAAAATCGGGTAACATACATGGGGTATTTTTGGGTACCCCTTGGAGGGAGGAATTCAAAAAAAAATTCTTGACGTCATTGGACGGACCACCCTGTATTTTAAAGAAAATGTATATTTTGCGTTTTTTTTTGCAAATGAAATTGAACGAGCAATGTATTGCAAACAAATGTGTCCAGTCACATAGTAATTTAACATAGTTACTGCCTCGGTGGCGCAGCGGTAGGAGGGACGCACTTTAAAGCGACGGCTACGCCAGAGGTCTCGGGTTCGATCCCCGGGTCGGGCCAAAAAATATTACCTGAGTTTTTTTGTTCATAAATTCTTAGGGTAGCCCGGAGTTTGGAAGTTGGCGGTGTTTCCCCCCGTGCCTCGGAAAAGGACGTAAAGTCATTGGTCCTGCGCCTGATCTCTCTCCGGTCGTGTCAGATTGCTGTCCCATCGGGCTATGAGAGTGAAAGGAATAGAAAGTGCACCTGTGTTTGCGCACACACTTGTGCACTATAATATGTCCCGCGCAGTCGGTTAGTCGTTGTGACTGGCCACCGTAGTCGAAATCGGCTAGGGGGACTATTTTAATAACATAGTATTATTATTAACATAGTAATTCACTACAATGAGTGAGCAATTTTGATAAAGATTGATTAGGAATTATAACTTTGGATTACTGTATTTCAGAGTTAAAGCATTTTGGAGCACTATAACCAGGTCAAGGTAGTTACGTATACTCTGTAGAATCATTGACTAAATTTTTTGCTGCACCTTTTACAGGCCACCCGTAGTATATTTCCAAAGTGATCAGTTTCCCAGTCAATCACAGGAATCGTATTTTTTTAAGATTGAACACTTGATAATTTACAATATTTTGAACTTTTGGATTGAACAAAAGAAAATAGCTTCAAGATAAAATCACACATGAAAGATAAGACTAAGACTCTTTTCACTGAAATAACACCAGAACTTTACCGCCAAAAGTCATAAGAGCAAATATTATCAATAAATTATCGTCGAGTGTTTCTGTAAATCAAAAACGATTATCAATCTTACCGATGCAATTTCTAGGCCCGTTTCCGAATGGCATGTAAGTAAATGGCTTGATGTTGTGTTTGTTTTCTTCAGAGAACCGCTCAGGATCGAATTTCTCAGGATTCGGGAAGAATTTAGGATCTCGGTGGAATGACCACACCGGGATAGCAACGGATTCACCTTTGCGAACCTGTTCATTAAAAAAATATTTTGTACCTTATGTCATAAGCATAAAAGTCTTTAAATAGCACCGGAACGGAAGCTGATACGGCAACAAGAACACCAAAAGAACCCACAAGTAAACACATAGTCATCATGTTAAGGTTTCAGAAATTTTGATGTGCTGTCTATATGCGATTAGACGGATTGGATTCGAATCAAATATCTACGTATCACATGTACCGATGCATTTAAGCTTGCCATTGGCTTAATTTCTTTATTGTTAGTAGCGGTAAAATGTCGTTACCAGCGGTTGAAAATTTACGATTGTATGTGTTTTGAAGTAAAAGTACCTTAAGCAATAGTCATTAAATTGCCAATCTTACATTTGGCTAAGATATTTCTTAATCACAGTTTGATTTTTATAGTCTTTTGTCACTATTCAAAAACATAAAATAAATTGTATTTGTAAATAGCAACTTTGTCAGACGAGGACGTGTCTTACGCTAAGACACGGGGTTCGATTCATCATCTAACACAGTTGCTTCTGTTGTTTTTCTTCAAAACACACACAATCATGAATGTTCAACCGATGGTAACGACATTTTACCATTACTATCGATGAAGAAATTAGGCCTTAATCCGTTAACTTACATAGTAATCCTGAGTTGCTTTGTTGTTAGGCTTTCCCAAGTTGTAATCTTTGATACATAATCTATCTGTAGAGACAGCTGGAGGCCAGAGTCGTAGGACCTCTGAAATGTGTATTTTTAATTAGAATTATGTGTTTTTTTTAAATATATTTAATAATGGGTACTTTTATAACTTACGTACCTGATACAACCATATCCATGTAGGTCATGTTCTGAATGGAGTTATAATCGAACTTGCCACCATTCTTGACATCATTTTCTTTGATCTCTTTCACTAGTTTGTCTTGAACATCTGGGTTGACGGCCAATTCGTGGACAGCCATGGACATAGCGGTGGAGACAGTATCAAAGCCAGCGATGAAAAATAGGATAGCTTGGGCAATCAAATCCTCATCAGACCACACTGAAAAACGAAAAAGGTCAAACTATTCCATTATTTCACGTTCGTCAAAGCAGCGTTTGCAACATTAAATCTACTTCCGCTATCAGTGCTACATATTTTTGTAATGAACTCTTTTGTGAAGAGAAAAATAAATCTATTGATAAAAGAAAGTGATTGGATAGAAAGACTGCAACGGACTCCTAAAAGGCTTGTGCTTGATATTGTCCCAAGTTCAGCCAAATACAAAAAAAAAACTGTCTGAAAAAGGGTTTAAAAATATAGAATAAAGTCCCAAATGACAAGCCTAGTGTGACGAAGTCGAAGATAGAACGAGCTCGCCCAGTAGAAGCCTGTTACTCCAACTTTAAATAGATTTGAATTGTTATCATTAGGAAACAGACGCTGGTATGAGTCCCACCCGGGCGCAATTATTGGTTTTTTCTTCTTTCCTAGTTCTTATTAGTGGGAGATTTCGGTCAGATAGACCTCGTATTAGTATTTTTTTCTTATATTGCATCAGATACATTGCACCTTTGAGCCAAGTCTTATTTACTTAATTTGTCTGATGCTGATTTAAATAATTGCATAAACGGTAATAATTCCCAATTGAGAGTGGGGTATACACGATGATAGCACAAGTTATAGTATTGCAAATGATGCTTCAGTTAACTTTTAGATTTCTGGGTCTGCTGCTTACGTTTTCATTTGGTTCCCGACCATGAAGGGACCATGAGCCGTATCTCGTAGCTGGCGTCTCAAGTTTGGGCGCATTTCCTTGCATTCCACATTAAATCCAAACGTAATAAAGAAGAATTTGTATGAATTGTTATTTCAAGTAAAATTTCAAATGAACATTTCATAGAAATACAAGCATCGTGTTTGTACTTTAGTAGTTTAAAACTCATCAGAGATATTTTGAGATGATATTAATACACGTCGTAATCTACGGACCCAACTTTTTTAGTTTAAAAATATGTTTTTGCATCCATGCGTGGCTTGGACAGTCGACAATGGAGCGAAATTGCCCAAAAGATGCCTATTCACTCTGATTCTCAAGATTATATGGACAAACAGGGTGATAATGCAATATTTAAGCGTTATCAAAATAATTTATCGAGTCACGCTGATTCATACAAGTTACTAAAAGCTGTCTGTCATAAGATAACATATATATAAGATAACGTATACCTAACTGTCATAAGATTTATGTAATAAGTAGTATGTATGTTTATTTTTTGTTTAAATACCTATTGTTGTTTTAATCAAGCTTTCACTTTTGCCCTTCTATCACTTCCTTCGCGCCGCCAGCAATTTCTCTGTATAGACCTATGGTTGACTGGTAGAAAATGCTTATAGCATTAAGTCCGCCATTTGTTCCTTTTGTTTGTGCATGAATTGTTTTAAATAAATAAAATAAATAAGACCAACCATCCCTAAAGGCGGCGATATACATGCCTGTAACTGGCACACTTGCATGCCAGCTCCTTGCACGTGCCATCTACTTCCATGTGTTGGTTTACACATACAGGCAATGTGAGGGCTGGGGGGCTGTTAAATTGGCGCGTTGATCATGAACAGTATGAATAAATATAGGCATGCAAAGACGCAAATTGCTAAGCTTACACATGCCAGTATCTGACATGCAAGCTACTGATCCGTTTAACAGGCACGTGTTTCGTCTTAATTTGTCATTTACGTAGAATGAAGCCAAACGGTCATTGTAGTTTTTTTGCGTCTATTAAACACAATGATTTCATCGCATTGGGTGCCATGCGATCTGCGATATAGGCTAGTCAGTAAAGTATCGTTAAACCTTTTGGAAATTATTTCAAGGAACAATTTTGATTTCGCAACTTTGGACTAGTTAGGAGGTCATCATGACAAAAGTCCCATCCCGTAGCCCTTAAGCCAATCATTTTTTTTTAAAAAGGAGGTTTTCTTTTTACTTTTATTTTGACATCGTTTGAATTAGATCATATTTAATAACGATAATCTATTCAGTGTCGGAAGTCTCGACATAGTTCCGTGTAAAACCACCAGGTGGCGCTCGAAAAATGCTGAGACAAAATTGGTGTTTTCGTGTTTTTATTGATTGAGAAGAATTTTTGAATGATGCTTAAAAATCTACAAATATTTTTTAAGATTTATTAAAGATACGTAAGTTAAAATGATATTTGATGAATTAGAAAATCATAAAATTGAAATTGTCGACGCGAAATGTCAAAAATGATGCATCAGACTTCGCCCGCTGGCGTCTAAATAAATTTGTTGAATTTCGCAAGTGTATCTTTGTTCATTGTTTGACGTTTGTTTAATTGTTAATTGTGTTTGCTCACGAATATTTAGGAAACAAGATTTAATGTGTTTTTTTTTTACCGCTGGCACGGTAATGTTATCTACAGTATTGTAACTCGGCCGACTCTTTAAAATAAATACCTACAGCCGCGCGGTACCTAAACGTGCGATAGGGCTGCCTGCCCGCCTCCAGCATTTTACAATTGCCTACTTTAGTGTTTACATTTAGTTTTGTGATCGTAAATATACTTTTTTATATAAACAAATAATATATTTTGTGGATTAAATAGGAAGTATTCAATAAAAATGGGTGTTGTGTTTTGCTTGTTAGATTTAATTAAAAACATTTTTATGTTTAAATGACAAATCGATCTTATAAATTTGCTACCGAAAAATAATTGCGCAACGACTTAGACGTATGGAATGCTCAATTATTAAATTTTAAAGTATAAAAAATCCGCATTCTCATATAAAGCTTTATTAAAAATCAAATCAGCACAATATATCCTATTCGTCTTAATAAAATGTACTTAAACTTATTTTTCGAGAAAGAAATCGCGCGACTATTGTTAAAAAAACAACGCACCGTCCGTTAGTCATTGTGGCACAGTCGCGACTGTCTGCATGCCGAACGCATGCCGGAGTCGAGGCGCGTAGGTATAGCTCGCGTTTCGTCCGTTTGTATGGAGTTGGAATACTGTTTAGATAACATTACCGTGCCGCTGGCGTCTAAATAAATTTGTTGAATTTCGCAAGTGTATCTTTGTTCATTGTTTGACGTTTGTTTAATTGTTAATTGTGTTTGCTCACGAATATTTAGGAAACAAGATTTAATGTGTTTTTTTGGATGATCAAACGAACTTACCTTAAGTGAAGTTCGATCCAAATTGTCCTGACTTCGACGAAGAGATTTAATTGACCATGTAGTATGCCCTACTACGCGTCCATTCACTCGCACACAGGTTTACCGCAAGAAAGAGAAGGTAAATGACCTCACTCCCTCCCACGCCTCACAGCACTGCCAGCCGCCTGTCGCTCATTCATTTCAGAGCAAGGAGACCGATGTATGAGGTGTACAACATTGATTATACTTATTGTAAGGGTGACGATTATTTTTGCATAAAAAACGTACACGGGAATTAGGAAGGGTGGGACCTTAAATCTCTTCGTCGAAGTCAGGACAATTTGGAATGAACTTCACTTAAGGTAAGTTCGTTTGATCATCCAATTGTCCTGCCTTCGACTCTGAGATTTAATTGACCATGTAGATGTTTGGAGTAAAATCAATGTTGTTACAATAGAATAAGTTGACATCTCTGATGTTAGTAGTGATTGATCATTAAAACGATCATATTAAACAACAATTCATTGTTCATGTCGCTATCTTTGACATATACATGTATCACTATTACTAAAAAACATTAGTTGTATGATAACTATGATAAGTTATAACTTTCTACTAATAAAAATATCTTTATTAGAAAGAAAGAAGATATTTGTTAGTATTTTTTATTAATGATTAACTAAAAATTGATAATTTATTTATTTTAGTAATTTTAAGCTGAAATAAAGCATTTCTGTTTAATTGTGGCATGTTATAAAAATTGCAAACAATACAGAAGACGTATTGTTGGGCTGAGACGGTTTGCGAATAATATAGTTTTACACACTGAATTTGGCACGTAAAACAAATGATAATTTTATTACGAGGAAAGCCACATACAGAAAACACTTTTTAGTTAGCGCCTTATCTTTGGTAAGATAAAGGGCGTGAAGGTAATGTCGTCTGAAAAAATCGTTATCTTATTCTTGCAGTATTTAGCATATTTTATAATTATAGTTTTGAAATACGTATGTACATGCTATTCTATTGCTTTTCAGTATGGGATATGTAGGTATTAATGCGACTGTTTGAAAAATATTCGATCGAATACCAAACACATAAATAATATTTTATAAATTAAAATTTCGAATACCTGAGAAAATTTATATACTTAATTTGGTTATAAAATGTGTTTATGATTTGTATAAAAGTAATTGATTAAAAGATTCATTCTTAGGAATGTAATTCTTTTAAGATCATGATTATATTCACGGGTGTCTATCAATGATATATGATTATTTGCTGTGAAAGAAAAAGAATACAATAATTCAATGGCTTTGAAATATTATCGTTATCAGAAAGTTTAAGGCATAGGTAGGTAGGTAATGATTTTTTATGTATTATTTATATTTCATTAAGTATATTAGTTTTTTTTTCTAAATAAGATTTAAAATCGGCTTCTGGGAGCTTTATAAGGGCAAACGACCGCAAACGATTTCTCCGATATAAGTTTTGGTACCACCCGGTCCCGACCAAATACGTTTGCCTAATATTCGACTAATCGACCAGGAATGTTCGCCGAGTATTCGATAGTCGGCACATGTTCAGATTTATATATATGATATATGTGATAAATTTAATCATAATTTTATTGCCTGGGTAAATGTCTGGATTACTTTTAAGGATTACAATAAATATCAATCCTATGTTTCGGGTTGGTTGCTATGAGTTTTTTATTTATTTAACTTTATATATATTTTTAAGTTTGACAAATATTTGTAACATATTTGACTACAGATGAGACTTGTTTCAATATTATGTGCTGTGTCAAAAAAAAAACTGATGATGACTTAGAATAAGGGTACCTATTTTGACACGAAATACAAAAATAAACGGATATCCTATTAAAAGTACCTATGTCATATCGAGATCCCAAGGGTAAACTGGTTTTATACATATTTAAAAACATCTTTACATATGGTTAATAAAAAACATAGATAATTTGGTTTGAAATAATTAATTGATTCAAATTTTAATAAATAGTCGAATCACATGACGTCCTCTGGCGTAAGAATTAGGGAAAAGTCCATTAAAAAAAATCATTTTCAAAATAAAATACTTTTTCTCAACCATACCACCCGACCTATTTTATTATTAATTTTTAATTTTCAATTGTTCCACCGTATGTAAGTAACTGGTGAATATCAAGACAAAATGTCCTTTGAAAAATTATTGAACACAGTATATCGAATACTATAAACATCAAACAATAAAATGCATATAATAAGTACCTATTTTATTGCTTATTAGAGCAACGTTTTCAAGGAACAGTTCCTTAATAACTTAGTGGCTTTCTGGGGAAGATTGTTGGGGAGTGGGTGGATGTAACTGATTACAAAAAACTGATGATTAGAGAATATATTTACTTGATGTACTTTATTCTTAAATCACAGAATAAAGAGTAGGAAAATAAACATGGTTCATATTTCCAATAACTCGAATTAGATTATTATAGTGCAATTTGATTCTAATGCTGCATTGCATTTAGGATACGTCAGTTTTTTTTAAATATATATATATAAATAATAATTTCCTAGCCTTTTGTTAAAAAAATATTGATAGTGATATTTTTGTAATAATGAATATGGCTTGTATTTATTTCACGTCAAACGTAGGTGTGTGTGTAAATGGCAAATAAAAATAACCGAATTATATGAAATATTGTAATAATACTGGAGAAAATAAAATTGTGTCAATTTATATGCTTTGCTTATGCATTTCCATAAAAAGCAAAAAAGGCATTATCTTCATAAAATGAGCTTGTTTCAATTTAATAGCTACCTACTCTTATGGTATATCTAACAATGTGTCGATAAGTTTTGGTTTATGCTATCTGCCGCATACTTCAATACAATAGAACGTTTGATTTGAATTATTCTTAGGTGGTGCTTGAAACAAGGTCATAGAAACAAAGGTCAATTCCAGGTGACCAAAGGTTGTCACAATTTTTACTGGGCGTTGGCTGGCTTTTCCAAAGATAAAGGACACAGATCTTTATTAAGTTATCTCGACTCGAGATTAAGTACCGAACTTTGCGACGGTTAAATGAACGTATTCATAAAAAAGCTTATCACTTTCACAGCATATTTTTCGAAAAACGAAATAACCTCTAAAACAATGGAATACAGCGCACCCTAATAAATCTTATATGACGGTAGTACTATATTGATTTCGGGGTTTGATAAGATGTCTCATTGGCATATTTAAAAAAAATACGCTTTCCAGGTAGTTGTTATTGCTTCAGTAAATAAAATCTAAGCTTTACCGATTTTGTTTACTGAAGCAATAACAACTATTTATTTTATTTACTGAGAAGTTGATTTAATCTTAGTTGGATATAAAATAAATACGGCAAATTTCCTACCATTCAGAATCATACATTTGCCAGGTATTTAGCAAAGCTCATTCTCATTTTTATTATAGCTGTTAAAATTAAAAGCATTTAATGGAGTTTTTAAACGGACTGGTTTTTATATGGACCCAACCATATTTTGGTACGTCCTGGGCAAGCTTACAGCTTGCTTGCTTGCTAGTTATAATCAAAGAGCCAACCACAAGCTAAATAGCTATAGGTATGAGCAGAAAGCAGAATTGTATGTAGAAAAATCTTGCTTTCTTAAAAAGTACATTGTTTTCTTTTTACAAAATCTATTAAATTCAATATTTTAAGTAGTATTATTAAGCAATTTATGTTTACCATAGCATTGTCTAGTTAGACAATTTTATAGCCATTGGCAAGAAATAAGTACAAAAGAGTTGTGATCAATGGATAAGGACCCAAACCACCCATAACTTTGTGAGCTATGGTGGGATGCTATGCTACCGTTTTTAGAGCTTTGTGGAAAACATATTAGGAACGTGTACTGCAGGTTGCAGAGTACGTGTATTTATGATTAAGGTCTAAGTTGTTAAAGTGTTTTTGAGTCTCTCATGTTTACTATTCTGAGTAAAAATTAACAAAATAAATATTAATTTATTCGATTTGAAATAAATCTTCTGCCACTATTATTACTTGGTAAACAATTTTATTGCTATTTTGGTTTGTACGTGTGATAGCTCACATTATGCTCCATTTTAATATTTGCCTAAATATTGGCTGAGACAAGTGTTCGGTCGTGGTTTTGCCACGAGTGGAATACGGTAGTCCGTAATAAGTACATGTACGTACGGCCTTAAGGTGATATAACAAAGCATTCATAAGAACACATACCTTTTTTGGTCGGATTCTGATTCCGAGTGCGAGACGTTTAAAACACGCTGGAATTGTGACGGTAGATCACCGTTGCGAAGCAATTCGCGGCGCGTCATGGGCCACACACTCATACTCAGAGGCCATAGTGGCGCATCGTCAGCGCTGCTTAATATTAATCATGAATGTCTTTGGCTGTAATTTATTATTATAGCATCAAAGAACAATTGGCTGTAACTTCAGCTAACTTGTTTCCCTTTTTTCGCAATGAAAATGAGGGTAGGATATTGGAAGCAACGCATACCAAAAGTCTCAGATAAGATCTACAGGGTGAATTTGAAATCAGTCGACAAAACTTACGAGGATGTTTCATCAATAGTACTGATAAAGAAATAAAAATATTAGTGGGATCGGAGCAGTACATAAGAAACAAAAAAATATGCTATTGTACATTTTGGTCAACATGTTTTGTACGCAACTGTACAGGCGGAAAGTGGCGAGTTGCGGCCGAGAGACGATGCGTACCTACAGCATTACGCCTCGTAGGTATTCGTATTACGCGGGCTTTTTACAACGTGTATTATGAATAAAATTTACAAGAGAAAAACAAAAACATCTATCAGAATTAACTTACCAGAGCTGCGTGTATTTTAATAATTGTTCAAAGTGACCACCTTCTCTGTGAATGCACAAGCCCAACCGAGCACGACGCCGATGGTTGTTGGATTGTAAAACTTCCCTTCGATAATTTTAAAACGTCAAATGCACAAACAACCCATTCCCTGAGCTGAACCACTGTTGAACATTCACTTGCGTACACCATGGTTTTAATTTCACCCCACAAATAAAAATCCAAAGGCGTGAGATCAGGGGATCGCGCTGGCCAGCTGATTGGGCTGACGAAAACGTCTCTGCTTTTCTCAGAGGTTATTTATCTGCGAGTACACGCTAACCATAAAAAAAAACTCGCGGTTAGAGTACGACATTATCACGAACCATGCACTATCACTTCACTGCAATCCAACGAAGGTCACTGCGATCTAAACAAACTTATCGCAAATTCGCCTAATTAGGTCACGGTCGCGCGGTCACTGAACGGATTTTTTCTGTTTACGGGGCACGCCCGGGGCGCGCGGCGGCGGGTTTAAAGAGCTAGCCTGTGGGTGGGGCGAATCTTGCGCATCGTACACTTTATGCGATTGAGATAAAGATTATATTTTCTTAGCACTTTCCGTACCTACACGTTTGGCGACGCGCTTCATAGAGATATTGTTATTATAAACATGCCATTTATTGCAATGCGACTCTTGTGAACAAAAGTGCTTAGCATGTTTAATGTAATATTTTATGAGTTTTACTTTGTAAGCTTGATTTAGGTTGTTTTTGATTTGTATTATGCTTATTTATGGACTTTATGTCTGGCTAGTGCGAAAACACGATTACAGTTTCAACACTTACGATTTTTAATTTGATTTTACAGAATGCATGTATATCCGTAATACAACCTACCCTTAAAGTTTGTCGATTGTTTTCGGGGTCACCCTGTAGAATAATCTAGATAATTAGGACTGGCTGACCTCACGTGTCAGCTCTGCCAGTATTTGCTACAGATCAATATCGCGTATTGATTCGGAGCGGAAAATGCGGACTGGCTAGCATCGCGTGCTAGCTCGGCCGCGAAGCGTAAAGCATGCATGGTGCAGCCACGCTGGGTAGTGCGTTTTACTTCACATTCACTTGTTAAATTAATAACAAAAACATTTTTGAACTAACATGTCACTATAAGATAAATTTCGTTTAGCACGAAATAAAAACTTAACGGTTATATACTGTGGTTACTGCGTGCGTTGGAACGGCGCGCGCGCACGGACACGAATGAGCGACAGGCGGCTGGCAGTGCTGTGAGGCGTGGGAGGGAGTGAGGTCATTTACCTTCTCTTTCTTGCGCTAAACCTGTGTGCGAGTGAATGGACGCGTAGTAGGGCATACTACATGGTCAATTAAATCTCAGAGTCGAAGGCAGGACAATTTTAAATTAAATAAGTTTATTCCGATTTTGAGGTTGAAACATGTAACGGGAAATACGAATGTATTGTGACACGCACTTTTCATAAATACCTTTTAATTAACAACACAAAGGTTATCTGCAAACATACATAGTTAAACATTGCCTTTTTGGCTGTAAGATATCACAGACAAACTATTATCATAACACATCTTAAAAAGGAATCAAAAACAGTGATTTAAATGGATGTATTCATGTATTTTAAAAAAAAAACAGAATTTTATGCTAATATTACATGTTACTATTTATTTTGTTTACAATGCGTACCAGCACGTCACTTATTCTTTTATTTATTTATAGGCTCACAGAACAAGTTACAGTCATATTATTTACAGAAATATAAAGTTTCTTAATTATAGAACTAGACTATAACTGTCAATATGTGAGCATAATATGTTCCAAATATATTCAAGTGAAAGAGGATTAAACTTAGTGTGTTAGTAGGATAAACGATATCATCGAATATTAGTTAAGTTAGTTCTACAAAGTATTTATACAGTGGCAAACACAAATGCAAGTGAAGTGGTTCAACAAAAGTTATTTAAGTGTATTAGGCAAAATTTTAAATACATCTTTTTTGAATTTGGCTATAAGTTGGCTGTGAGCAGAAAGGCATGATGAATAATTTTAATGCAAGCATATTGCCTTATTATCTTTGGACACAATATCATCTACAGGTAACAAACGGAGTGGATGGATTATTCTTAAGTACTAGATTATTCACTAGGTCACTTCGTAATATAAACAAATAGAATTACACTAAAATGTCATCCAGTAACCTCTTGCCACGAAGGCTTTGTGGCACCAGCAATATAACTCATTAATATTATTAACAGCCAGAGGACGTTTTCAAAATACCTCATCAAAATTAAATGTGGTCATGTTAGCTAGATCAGTTCTGTCTGATCTTCATGCGGACCCAGTGCCCGCCTTGCAGACGAACATTAAATGTGTCAGTGGCCAACTTGGCCGGTATGGTGGTCTTGGCTGCAGGAGACAGCTCGATGTGCAGGAGAAGCTGGTACAGCATCACTTTCACCTCGCATAGGGCAAATCTTGAGCCTAAAATAAAAAAAAACAATGATCAATAATGATATCTAATTCTGAATCACTTTTTATAATCGCAAATACAGGGTGTGGTCTGCAATTGAGGCTGAGGCTGAGCTGAGCTGATTTCTTTGAATATAGTCCCTCTAAGTAACAAGTAATAATTTCATTGTGGTTTAAGTATATTTTAAAGAAAATGTATATTTTGCGGTTTTTTTTTTTGCAAAAGTAATTGAACGAGCAATGTATTGCAAACAAATGTGTCCAGTCACATAGTAATTTAACATAGTTACTGCCTCAGTGGCGCAGCGGTAGGAGGGACGCACTTTCAAGCGACGGCTGCGCCGGAGGTCTCGGGTTCGATCCCCGGGTCGGGCCAAAAAATATTACCTGAGTTTTTTTGTTCATAAATTCTTAGGGTAGCCCGGAGTTTGGAAGTTGGCGGTGTTTCCCCCCGTGCCTCGGAAAAGGACGTAAAGTCATTGGTCCTGCGCCTGATCTCTCTCCGGTCGTGTCAGATTGCTGTCCCATCGGGCTATGAGAGTGAAAGGAATAGAAAGTGCACCTGTGTTTGCGCACACACTTGTGCACTATAATATGTCCCGCGCAGTCGGTTAGTCGTTGTGACTGGCCACCGTAGTCGAAATCGGCTAGGGGGACTATTTTAATAACATAGTATTATTATTAACATAGTAATTCACTACAATGAGTGAGCAATTTTGATAAAGATTGATTAGGAATTATAACTTTGGATTACTGTATTTCAGAGTTAAAGCATTTTGGAGCACTATAACCAGGTCAAGGTAGTTACGTATACTCTGTAGAATCATTGACTAAATTTTTTGCTGCACCTTTTACAGGCCACCCGTAGTATATTTCCAAAGTGATCAGTTTCCCAGTCAATCACAGGAATCGTATTTTTTTAAGATTGAACACTTGATAATTTACAATATTTTGAACTTTTGGATTGAACAAAAGAAAATAGCTTCAAGATAAAATCACACATGAAAGATAAGACTAAGACTCTTTTCACTGAAATAACACCAGAACTTTACCGCCAAAAGTCATAAGAGCAAATATTATCAATAAATTATCGTCGAGTGTTTCTGTCAATCAAAAACGATTATCAATCTTACCGATGCAATTTCTAGGCCCGTTTCCGAATGGCATGTAAGTAAATGGCTTGATGTTGTGTTTGTTTTCTTCAGAGAACCGCTCAGGATCGAATTTCTCAGGATTCGGGAAGAATTTAGGGTCTCGGTGGAATGACCACACCGGGATAGCAACGGATTCACCTTTGCGAACCTGTTCATTAAAAAAATATTTTTGTGCCTTATGCCGTAAGTATAAAAGTCTTTAAATAGCACCGGAACGGAAGCTGATACGGCAACAAGAACACCAAAAGAACCCACAAGTAAACACATAGTCATCATGTTAAGGTTTCAGAAATTTTAATGTGCTGTCTATATGCGATTAGACGGATTGGATTCGAATCAAATATCTACGTATCACATGTACCGATGCATTTAAGCTTGCCATTGGCTTAATTTCTTTATTGTTAGTAGCGGTAAAATGTTGTTACCAGCGGTTGAAAATTTACGATTGTATGTGTTTTGAAGTAAAAATACCTTAAGCAATAGTCATTAAATTGCCAATCTTACATTTGGCTAAGATATTTCTTAATCACAGTTTGATTTTTATAGTCTTTTGTCACTATTCAAAAACATAAAATAAATTGTATTTGTAAATAGCAACTTTGTCAGACGAGGACGTGTCTTACGCTAAGACACGGGGTTCGATTCATCATCTAACACAGTTGCTTCTGTTGTTTTTCTTCAAAACACACACAATCATGAATGTTCAACCGATGGTAACGACATTTTACCATTACTATCGATGAAGAAATTAGGCCTTAATCCGTTAACTTACATAGTAATCCTGAGTTGCTTTGTTGTTAGGCTTTCCCAAGTTGTAATCTTTGATACATAATCTATCTGTAGAGACAGCTGGAGGCCAGAGTCGTAGGACCTCTAAAATGTGTATTTTTAATAAGAATTTTGTGTTTTTTAAATATATTTAATAATGGGTACTTTTATAACTTATGTACCTGATACAACCATATCCATGTAGATCATGTTCTGAATGGAGTTATAATCGAACTTGCCACCATTCTTGACATCATTTTCTTTGATCTCTTTCACTAGTTTGTCTTGAACATCTGGGTTGACGGCCAATTCGTGGACAGCCATGGACATAGCGGTGGAGACAGTATCAAAGCCAGCGATGAAAAATAGGATAGCTTGGGCAATCAAATCCTCATCAGACCACACTGCAAAACGAAAAAGGACAAACTATTCCATTATTGCACGTTCGTCAAAGCAGCGTTTGCAACATTAAGTCTACTTCCTCTATCAGTCTAGTACATATTTTTGTAATGAGCTCTTTTGTGAAGAGAAATATAAATCTATTGATAAAAGAAAGTGATATGGTAGAAAGACTGCAACGTACTCCTAAAAGGCTTGTGCTTTATATTGTCCCAAGTTCAGTCAAATACAAAAAAAACTGTCTGAAAATGGGCTTAAAAATATAGAATAAAGTCCCAAATGACATTAAATTTTGTTTTTTTCATAAATTCCAATCTAAACTATAGGTTATATACCTATATATGGCTAAAGATGTACAACAATATTTACCTGAAAGATTTTGTTCATGTGTGTTACATTCTTATTCTTTTCATTTGACATATTTTCATTAATTTGTATCCAAATCTACAACTTTTTCTATAATTGACTAATAATTTACTTCAATGATTACTTTACTTATTAATGTTGTATTTAATGAGGAATATTTTGTTCTATCTAAACTCTACGCTCATACAACGTATAATTTCACTTGTTAGTAATTTACCCACCTCTATTCACGGTTTTCTTTCCAACAACAGATTCTTCAACAGTCGCAAAACCTGCATCAGTGTCTTGTGTGGTTTTCTCATCATGTAACAAGTTTCCTATAATTGAAAATATAATAATTACTACAACATCAGAAATTTTGAGTATATCTCTTATAATACTTTATTTCTACAAGCATTTCTTTCAAACAAAGGCTGGATACTCAAGACCCAGTTTCAAAATTGTAGTAAAAAAATGACATCAGCAAAAAATGGATTTAGGTACCTTTCTTTGCCTCCATTAGCAGATGTATCATATCGGGTCTAAGGATTTGTTTGTCCTCGCGATGTTTCATTGTGTCCAATACTAAGCACTTGAAAAAATTTGCCGTTTCATCCGAAAACAGTTTTAAGTTGAATTTCTGGAAATCGTTATCGTGTTTGGATTAATATCCAACTCAATTAATTAATACACATGGAAAAATACGCAAAAGTTACTTAAATTATGCACTGCGCCCGTAATATGTAAAACACAGGGTTCGGTGTCTTGTCTGACACTGATGCTTTTTACAAGAGCAATTTATAATTTTGAGTTTGTAGTAAAGTGACAAAAACAATAAAAACAAAAAACCCATTTAAATCCCCTTCAGGGTAATGTTTAAGTTTTACAGAAGTAACTATTTTGTTGGTAAATGCTTTGACTCACCGCTGCTATCTTCGGGACGTTAATCATGACGAACATGAGGAGGATCTGGGTGAAGCTGAAAGTGGAAGCCACTTTCCCCATGGAGTAAAACTGGTTGTCGACATCGGAGAGCGAGTCCACCTTCAGCCCAAAGGCGCAAGAGGCGATGACGTCATTGGCGTACCGAGTCGTCAAGTTTCTGACATCGATATCAATGTTATCGTCTGAAAAATATTATTATTTATCTAAATGATAAACACATTAATACTGCAAATTTATTTTAATTTTCTTACAAACCCAGGCTGGCAGGGCACATAGCGCGAAGAACTGATGGCCGTTGGGGCGGAAATAAATAGTAAATAAATAAATTATTATTGCGCCTATTTGCAAAAATACCAACCTTTTGATTCCTGGATCTGTTTCTTCAGAGACGCTATCATCTGGTCTCCGACCTCGACCATGAAAGGTACCATGAGACGCATTTTAGAACTGGTGAATGCTGGGCTTAGGGTCGATCGCATGTCCTTCCATTCCTGACCTTCAAAATTATAAATGCAGGCGTATATAAATTAGTTTCTCAAACAAAAAGATTGGTTCCATACTCAGGCAGCTTTTTATTATACCATTTCAATTATGTTAAAGAAAAAATATGTAATCGCATCATAGGAATAATAATTTTGATAAACTTTTAACACGTGTATGAAATCAACGCAGTGGCTTCAAGGATTTCATTGTAACATGAGTCATCGCTTTGATTGAGTGTTTGTTACGGTACCTTAATATAACTTCATTCTAGTTTACTAGATAATTAAGAATGGTGTTGCATTAAAATGTTTTCCCATAGTTAAGGAAAAGAGTTCACGATAACAAGGTGTTGGAGTTACGGGATATTTTGCAGGATTCATTATACAATTTAATATTATATCCATAAGCCATTACCTCGCAGGGAAAACAAGTTTCTACCAAAGAAGGGGTCGGTTTTTTCGTTGACGATAGCTCGGTGGTCGAGGAAATGCTCGAAATCCTTCACAGTGATCTTCTTTAGCAGCTCAATATCACGGATCACCACAGCCGGAATCATGAATTCGTATCTACCTACAAACCTATAAAATACACGTGTTTTTCTTATTATCGGTCAATCGCGATACTGAGACGTGACTGACGTCATTTTAGTCTTCTTCTTCTCCCAATTTGTGTACTTCATATCGTATATTATGAATTTAAATTTTCTCCTTTTAGGTGAAAGAAAGATCGTTCAAGACCCATGACACCCTTCGACTTTTAGCATCGAAGCAGTCGCGATGCAGCATCGATGCAGTCGCGATGCTAACGCGCGTTAGCATCGATGTAGTCGCGATGCAGAAGCTGATAATTGACAAACTATGGACTGTATTTTGGCGACTACATCGATGATAAATTAAATCTGTTCATTGCGTCAGTCGCAATGCTAAAGCGCGTTTTCGAAACGCGCGACTGCATCGATGCTAAAAGTCGCAGTGTGTAAGAATGATACGGAATATATTAATTGAAAGGGAAGTGAAAACTGTCTAAGTTTTACGTTCCACCGATAAATGCTTGTTGCATGGTATCATGTCAATATTCAGTTATAGTTGATATCATTTCGATATAATAGTCATAGAAATCGAAGTTTCCATAAATACAAAGCATCATAGAACAATTCTCCCCAATTCCAACTGAAATTTACCTTTCTTCAGGAAAAGCCTTATACAGTTCATCCAAGGATTCAGCGAAGTGATCTACTCGGAGAAGTTGCTTAGTCATGTTGCCCAGAAACGGGAGAGGTCTAATGTGCTTCACTCCAGCATTGGAAAACTTGGAGTACATCTGTCTGCAGTACAGCCATACTGCAGCAAATGCGACCGCCAGCCATATGTAGAGTATCATAGTTCTGAAAACAAGTGAAGGCGAAATTAAGATTAAAGTTCTCAAAACACGATTTTATTTCAATCCTTACTAATACACATGTGAAAGTAACTCTGTCGCGCTTTGACGCCAATACTACAGAACCGAATTAAATGAAGCTCGGCACACACGTAGTATCTGAGAAAAGATATGAGCTACTTTTTAATGCGAAAAACGGTTGTAAGGGAATGAAAGGTTGTATGGAAGTATCGTAGTTTTCTGGAATAGTCATTTTTGATATGGAAATTAGTCATTTTTGAAATCTAATGAAACTTTTTCTATGGAGTAGATAAAGATGATATACACCAAATTTAATATTATAAAGTTTGTGTAAATTTTACCCTTATGGCGGTCAAATAATAATAGGGACTTTCATACCTAAAGTTTGTATCGAAAACATACATCAATAGTGACGTTATGCCTTAAATGCGCGACAAAAATCGTTTAGTGCGCAAAAAAAAAAGTTTACATCTATTCTAATATCATAAAGCTAAAGAGTTCGTTTGCACGCACTTATCTCAGGAATTAAGGGATCGATTTTGGTGTTGAATAGCTTATTTATCGAGAAAGGCTTTAAATCATCACGCTGCGACGGGACGGTATCCGAGACTCCAAACGCGTGGACGTATTCGCGGGGGACCGCTAGTTATAACTAAATCACAACCATAAAATTATTATCCCTTTGGAATAGAACGACAAAAGCAACATGTCATCAGTAGAAAGCTGTTTGATAAAAAGAGATGCGAGATGCGATGTAGCAGAACCATTTTTGGCAGATGTCAAACAGTTGACCGCCCTGAAGAAGCTCGCTAAAAATAACTTGCATTTGATTTTTTATTATTTTAAGTGAAAGGCGGCAGGCAGGCAAAGCAGATGTTGTTTTCCAAGACCTTGTCCTGATTATAGAAGGATTTAAGAAATTAGGCTTAGAACTGAACCTTTCAAAATGTGAACTTTTTATTAATGATCACGTTTCGTCTGGTTCCCGTCAGGCAATCATTGATAAATTCAATTCCCTTGCTCCTAACATCAAAATTCTGAATTCTGAATCGCTTTGCCTCCTGGGTGCCCCTCTTCTTGATCCCAGCATCGAACCTTTTCTTGATAAAAAATTGAATGATTTCACCCTTTCAGCCCCCAGATTAGAACACCTAAATTCACACATTGCATTTACTATACCTAAATCGTGTCTTTTTGTGCCTAAATTTACATATTTCTTACGTGCTAGTCCTATCTGGAAAAAAAATAATTATTTAAAACTATTTGACACCACCCTTAAAAATAGTTTGGAAAAAAATATAAATTTACATTTCGATAATAATTCTTGGGCTCAGGCTTCGCTTCCTATTCGTTTTGGTGGTATCAGAATTCGCCAAATTTCTAGTATAGCCCTCCCCGCTTTTCTCTCCTCTTTGCATAGCACTTCCGTTTTAGCCGGAAAAATCCTTGAACATCCTCGCCAATTTTCTGAGGTGAGAGAGGCGGAGGAGTTTTGGCAAGGTCTCTGTCCTAGAGAAGACATCCCAAAGGAACGTCACCAGCAAAAACTTTGGGATGTCCCTCTTGCGAGAGAGACCTTCAAATATTTACTTCAAAATTCCGTCAGTGACAGTGGTCGCGCAAGGCTCTTAGCAGTTTCCTGCAAAGATTCTGGTCATTGGCTTCATGCTTTACCGTCGAAAAATTTGGGCACTCTTTTCGATAGTGAGTCTTTCCGGGTGTGTGTGGGCCTCCGCCTTGGTACCCCTATATGTGAAATTTTTACGTGTCCATGTGGCAAGGAGGTTGATAAATTTGGTCTCCACTGCCTTTGTTGCCAGCAAAGCGCTGGGCGTCTCGCCCGTCACGCTACCCTTAATGACGCCATCAGAAGAGCTCTTGCGACCATTAATGTTCCTTCCACGTTGGAACCACGTGGTTTGGTTCGTGATGATGGCAAGAGACCCGATGGCCTTACGCTTATTCCCTGGGAACGGGGTCGGGCCTTAGTTTGGGATGCAACTTGTGTCGATACTTTGGCCCCTTCCCATCTCAGAGAATCAGCCCTTAAAGCTGGAGCAGCAGCGGAGTTGGCTGAAAACGCCAAACGTCGCAAGTACGTTTCACTTGCAAGTGATTATGTGTTTGCGCCGTTTGGCTTTGAAACATTTGGGCCGTGGGGACCCTCTGCTAAATTGCTGTTTAGAAAAATTGCGCCAAAATTAAATTCTTTAACAGCCAATAATAAAGCTGGCTGGTTCCTAGCTCAAAGGATCAGCATAGCTATCCAACGCGGCCACGCAGCCTGCATCATAGCCTCCTTGCCGCAAGGAAATGGTTTCGTTTTTGAATAGGTAGATATTAAGTTATTTTTTTATGTTGCATGTCTTAGTTAAATTTTTTCTTGTTTGTTATTAATAAAAAAAAACATAAAATTAAAAAAAAAGTGTAATTGTGTATATTTTGTAGAAATAATGCTTCTGAAACATGGTGCCTTGTTCGGTGATTGATTGTTATTCAACACAGCGCAATGATCCTTTGCGCTGATGATGCTGATGAACAAATTTTCATTTCACAGGTAAAATATTCCAAATCAAAAGTGTTATTGTTTTGTGGGTTATGGTGGTACTTGTAAATAAATCAAAACGTGTCTCCAGGATCACCATTTGATAGTGATAAGGCTACTTACTAGTCAAACACTTGCTACCTACTTAAAGATAAGATAATATTACGCTTATCATCTGATAATGTTGTTAATGACTATTTGTTTTCAAAAGTTTTTATTTATTTATTTTAATTTAAATATATTTTTTAATAGCGTTCAGAGTCAAAAGCGATGCATAAGAGGCATGTTTGTCCTGCAAACTACAGACAGTTGCAAGTCATATTTCGTCAGACAAAAAATTTTGACTCTTCTGTTGATCTTTGATTATACATTCTAGAAGTAGGTATTATTGTCAAATGTAATCCTCATCTTTTTTCCCGTTTATCGGATATCATCACACGCAATCGACGAAATGGTGATAGACTGTGCCTATGCACATCAAAAACATTGTTATTAAAAACAGCATCATAAGTATGGCACCTAAAATCTTTAGTAAATCCCTAATGAATATAAAATATTGTCTACTGAGCAATTCAAGTCTAAATTAAAAAGATTCCTAGTTGATAAGTGTTAAATGACTTTCTTGATGATACATTTTGACAATAAGAATTAATTATTGTGTTACTTTTTATTACTTACTTAGTTATTATAATAATTAATTGCTCAAATTAAGGATTAAAATATTGACATTACATGTTTACATGCCCAGTTTTCGGTAAAACACGTTGATACTAACTAAATGTAATTGATTTAACTGACATCTATTGCTACTGTGTTTGTAAATACTAAGCACACTACTAGACTAGCCAGGAGTGAAACATGTCAAATGGAACTTCTTGAGCTGGGAGGAGGGGGAGGGTTTGAAGGTAATTTGTTTAGGCTTTTTGCCTTTACATCGGGAACAATGCGTCCTAGCGACATGAGACCATCTACAAAATCGTCAAATTTTGAATCGACTTAAAAAAAGCAAGAGGTTTGATTTAGCCCCGTATTTTTTGACATCTTTGGCATTGGCTAATAGGCAATTTAGGCGTCAAAATAAGTGTGTTAAATTTCGCAAGTTTATGTTTTTTCGTACAAGTATGTTTTATATTTATAAAATAATGTGGTTGTTCACGAATATATTGAAATTAAGATATTGTGTCGAGATTATTTCTTATAAATCAATTAATTAAATTTCAACTTGAGAACCAGTACAGTATCATTAATATCTATTCAGTAGTTTTTGAGGTATGGGCAATAAGTAATAAAATGGAATAAAAAAATATGTTAAAACCGCCTGCAAAGAACTCAATAAAAAGGCTCAATAACACTTTTGTCCTCTTTTTAGGAAAAACAAAGTTTGAACTTATTTATTCCGTAATATTTCTTTTTGCACTATCTCAAAAACACTAAAGCGATTTTGATTGAACTAACACTGTTCCCTGAGTAAGAACATTTCAATAATTAAGCAAAAACCCTAAAAAAATACTTTCAAATCCCCCCTTTTCTCCAGGCTTAGGGGCTAGGGGTTAGGACTTTATATATGTTGACCTTCGAACGAATCCAAACTAAGTTAATAAGTCGAAAATCGTGTTCCTTCAAATTTTTGACTAGCGTATCTGTACCATAAACAATTAAACCACCATCATAATAAAAAAACACAAGATATTTATCTTTGCAATCGCAGAATGTCAACCTTTACGCACTGCGCTACTTTTAGCATCGATACAGTCGCGATCGTAACGCGCGTTAGTATCGATACAGTCGCAATGCAGAAGCTGGAAATTGTCAAATCAAGTACTCAATTTTGACGACTGTATATACTAACACGCGACTACATCGATGCTAAATTAAATCTGTTTATTGCATAAGTCGCGTTGCTGAAGCGCGTTTTCTAAACGTGCGAGTGCATCGATGTTAAAATTCGCAGTGTGTAAGGGGTCTTAGACAAGTACTGTGCAATCGTAAACACTAAACTTGGTAAATACTTAACTAACGCGGATAATATAAATTGCACTTGTAAAAAACAACTTTGACTGTGTGACAGACGCGGAATCGAACCCCGTGTCTTACGCTATCCGGGCGTATGCCTATACCATTCGGCCACCGTCACATTAGCAAGCCTGTTAAATTTTACAAGCGCTTACTTTATAACGCGAAGGCTGCGTGACGTCTGTCACACAGCCAAAGTTGCTTTTTACAAGTGCAATTTATATTACTAAGTTTGTATAGTGACAAAACACTATAAAAACAAAGATGTAATTATAACGCGGATATTTATTTCCGTAGATAAATACTCAAAACGAGCGATTAAACGATATTCCAAAAGTTGGACCGATATAAAAAGTAATTGTTGTAATTATTTTACAAATCGTTGTTAATCATACAAAAAATAATACGCAAAACAAAACAAAAAATAGTCAAGAATGATCGTTATTTACAAACAAAACACGCTTACCTTCACGGCTGGCACACTAACACACAAGTTGGATCCAGTGATGACGTAATATAATATGTATATCGCAAACGTCAGTCGAGTCAGCCGGTCGGGCGCTCACTGCGCGGGCACAACAGTAGTCGTAATTCTATCCTTGAACCACAGCTTATATTTAAATAGCGCCTTACATAGCCTCTATTACAACCTGATTATAGTACACCAGCAACTCGCCCCGGCTACGCTCGACAGCATGGATCCTTCTCGTATGGTTAAGCCAGCGTTTGCAATGAAAGCGCAAAAAATGTGTTTTTGTGTGATTTCGCTAATTATCAGTGTTTCAATGCAATATTATCATCATGTGGTGCCATTTTCAAATTCAAGATTGAAGGTCAGCATGTAGAAACCGATGCGGTCTTTTTAGCTGGTCATAAAAACGAAGTTTGATCCAGTCTTTGATGTCATCCATCCATTTTCTTCAGGGTCGGCCTGGTGATCTCTTGCCAGGAATCTTGCCTTATATTATGCATGTATAAAACATATAAACCTTCATCTTGAATCATTTTATCTATTAAAAACCGGCCAAGTGCGAGTTGGACTGGCGCACTGAGGGTTCCCAACAACTTTAACTGAATTAGGGACTCCACTTAGTAAATACCACAATATTTTGTTGACTGCAAATATAACTTTGTTTTTCATATTGTTTGTATGAAGTACAAAGTTATGTTTGCGGTTGTTGAAAATGTGCTATATCTCAAAAACTTCTCGTTCGAACGTCCGAACTAATTTTTGTTTAAAGTATTTGTTAAGATCTACATTATATATTTTTTTCAAAATTTACACTCGCTTAGTTTAGAATTTAGATGGTGGGGACGCCCTTTTTTCCACCTCGGAAGCGTCTACCTTTGAAACGTTAGACTTTAAAAGAAAGTGGTTTTAAGAACCTATATGTCATTTTAAAAAACCTATCCATAGACACCCCAAACGCATAGGTTTGACTTTTTTTTTTGTTTTAGTTTCATGTATGGGAGCCCCCCCTTAAATGTCATTATTTTTTATTTATTGTATGAGAATAAGACACATTCCTACCAAATTTCAACAGTGTGATGCTTATAGTTACAGAATAAAATGGCTGTGACATACGGACGGACAGACAGACAGACAGACTTGACGAAACTATAAGGGTTCCGTTTTTTGCCATTCGGCTACGGAACCCTAAAAACCGCATCAAAATTCATTGCGTAGTTTTAAAGATTTTAGCTTACATACATACAAACAGCAGGAAGCGACTTCGTTTTATACTATGTAGAGCAAGAGAGAAGCTAATATAATTTGGGAAAGCTATGGTCTATAGTGACAAACCCTAAATATTGAAGCAAATCGCCGTAAGCGCGTTCCCGAGAGTGGGTCCCTAATTGAATACGACCCGAGGTGGTGACGTTACGAAGTTAATAGCTGTGCGTTCATATATGGAGTTTCATACAAAGAATATAGAAAACGCCTCGAGTTGATACGGTGCTGTTCCCGTAACGGGTCTATAGATGTGTTACAACTTTAAGCTTATAATTATACAATGTACAAATTGATTTTCAACTTATGCTTTAATTCTTACAACATAATTACGAATTTGATATCATATCTTTATTTTCGACTTATCAACTTTCAAGATTAGATTTTATGTATTTTTTTAATTATGTCATATAATTTTGACTATTTCACAATGTTTACGTGAGTTGAGTTTTATTTTACATAGGTTCGATTTGGTTTGCTATTTTTCACTGCCTATTAATAATAGGTATTATTGATTGTTTAAAAGCTTAAAGCTATAAATGAATGATCGAACTTTAAAATTGCAACGCATTGTGAAAGCAAAATTCCGTTAAAGGAAAATGGTTTCGATATCACGCACAGGGCTGATGCAATGATGCACAATAAAGACACAGTACCGCTGCAACTTTAATAAATCCCTCATCATAATGGCATATTGAAGAGTTCTTTGATCACAAAAATAGTCTAGAACTAAACGAGCGAGACTGAAGCCTACTTTTGTGATTTTAGATCAAAGAATTAGCGAAAAAAAAGAGAAACGCAGTAAGCCGACGGAAACTCCGTTCTTACTATAAATTTTATTTTACAATGTGTTAATTTACACTTTATCAAACTTTTAGGGAGTGCTTTAATGATGGATTTGAACAACTTTTGATATGGGACAACTTCGAAATCGAGAAAAACAAACTGCTGTTATATACAAAAACTCATTTTTTCTCGAAGAAAATGTATGGAACAGCTCGATTCGAAGTTGGTCCAATAGTAAAAGTTGTTCAAAACCGTGAGTAGAGCACTTCCTGAAAGTTTGATCAAGTGTAAAATTAAATATTAAATTATTGTATAGTGTCAAGTAATTAAACTTTTTTTTTGTTTTCTATTAGTTTTTAAGATAATTGTTGCAATACCGAACAAGGGTCATTAAGTTTTAGGCTTCATTGGAAGTACACAAAAAATAATTTGAATTTGAATCTTCAGAATATTTTCAAATATAAATCTAAGGCACGTTGTCTGATTTCTAACAGAATTGGACAGCACCTTGGTATATCATTATATAATATGGTTCAATGGAGCTCTCTCAAAAAATTTGATAAACAATTTATTGATAGTTATGATCGAACATTAAAGTTGGGTAACTTTAATTTTATTAAAGCCTAAGTACCTATCTTACAAAAACCTTGGTATTATATCAAGTCAGATGAAACAAATGCATCTCTCAGTTTACTTTTATTTATCATGTAATATACATGAACATGCCTTAGGCAAACCCAACCACTTCATACGTTTTGACCAACCCAAAGTACTGTCAAAAGAACGTCGGTTCATTCCACGTTTGCTACGAGAAGCTATAGAAATAAGAAAACATCCAAATTTTAACAGAGAAGATGGTTGAGAAATTCCACCATCATGGGATCCAGTTCTAACTAGGACCCAAGCTAGACCACTCACTGCAAGATCACAAGACACAGTTAGCTCTTTCTGCGTGGATAGGAATATAATATTATTGAGTGACGGTAGTGTAATTTTTCAAAAACTCTGTAAATGACAAATAACATCTTAGTCTATCCGTAACTAATACCCGTGAAAAAATAATAAACTCGCGAAAAAAGTTGTTTTATTTCGATGAGTAATATTCAATTCTCATATATATATTTCTTATACTTCTAAAAAATAAATACAATTAGTTACAATAAGTAATTTCGAAACAAGGTCATCAAATTAACTTCTCCTCCGTCACGTCTACAAATATTTATTTCCTGAGACTCAGCCGGATCCAGTGTCCCCCCTTCATGCGCAAGTTGAAGGTGTCGGTGGCCAGCTGCGCCGGGATGGTGGTCTTCGCCGCCACAGACACCTCCAGGTGTTGCAGCAGTTGGTACAGCATCACCTTCACCTCGCAAAGAGCGAACCGTGAGCCTGGAAGTTTGCATGTGTGTTATTAGCGGTGATAAAAGTATAAATACATAAGTCACACTGAATCAACCAGACGTATCATATCATCATTAATTTTTATATTTTTAAGACCTTCATTATATTTTTTCTTTCTTTTTTGCTAGTTATTAAATGAGAAGTTGTATTTACACTTTAATTTATGGATATTAAAATAGCAACTAGTATAATTAATGGTAATAAAATCAAACAATCATCAAAGGGATCGTTATTGAATACGATTACAATTTCAATTAAATTAAATTAGATTAATGGTAAAAACCGGTCAAGTGCGAGTCGGACTCGCGCACTGAGGGTTCCGTGCCAACTTTAACTGAATAAGATCCACTTACTTCTACTTAGCAAAATACCACAATATTTTGTTGACTGCAAATATAACTTTGTTTTTCATAGTGTTTGTATGAAGTACAAAGTTATGTTTGCGGTTGCTGACGTGCTATATCTCAAAAACTACTCGTTCGATCTCGTTCGAACCAATTTTCGTTGAAAGTATTTGTAAAGATCTACATTATATATTTTTTCCAAAATTTACACTTGCTTGGTTTAGAAATTAGATGGGGGGGGACGCCCATTTTACCAATTTGGAAACCTCTAGCTTTGAAACGTTAGACTTTAATAGAAAATGGTTTTTGAAACCTCCATGTCATTTTAAAAGACCTATCCATAGACACCCCACACGCATACGTTTGACTAAACTTTTTTTTGACTTATTTTTTTTTGGTTTTAGTTTCGTGTATGGGAGCCCCCCCCTTAAATGTCAATTTTTTTTATTTTTTTGTATGAGAATCGGTAAGCGGTTAACATGATACATCTTCCTACTAAAGGAGATTGCCCATTTTACTATGGAGCTTGGTTGCGCAACAAATGAATTTTTATAACAACCAAAATTGGTGATAAAGGAGAAGTAATGTTATAAAATAAAATGAACTTGAAAAAAAACTTATTGTTTGTGGGGTTTTCCTAATAATTAAAAACAAAGTTCAGTTTTGAGGTTAGGTGTTACCAGGTACTAAATGAGGTAATATGAGGTAAATAAGATAGGTATTAATGAAAAAATGCACATAAACATATTAAAATAATGTTCAACAATTCCTACTGTGAGTAGTCTAAGAAATAAAATCACTCAAAATGAAAGTGTGGAAATACATAGTTTTGACTTCAATCGTATAATGAACGCTTAAAGTAATTTATACTTTTGTTGCAATACCTGCTGTATCTAGATTATATTACAAGTTAAGTCATTAAAAGAAATGATTAATTATATGATTTATTCATCATCTTCATATTTATACAAAAACATTGTCTAAAAATAATGCTGGCGCAGACATCAGTAATAACATTTGATAGAAATGTTGGTATTGGAGGTGGTATTTGTATTGGTGACTCCATGGAAGTTCTCAATGAAGACATAGAAGCATCCAAGTTTTTATTAGATGTGGAAGCTGCTTCTAGCACAACCTCTTGTTGTCTACTCGGGTCGACTAATGCATGTCCTCTCACACTTCTATAGACATTTGTTCAATAGGGTAAACAGACTTTCTCAAGCTGGTTAATCTGAAATTAAAAACTGTTTTTTGGAATCAAATGTTTTAATTAATTCAAAATACATATTTCTATAATTAAATCATTTAATTTATAAACAAAGCAAATATTTACCTGATGAAACGTTATGCATAAAATAACATCCCTCTCTATACTATTCACTGGAAGTTGATCTATCTTGGCTTTTATAATGGACTTTCCACATACATGGCACACTTGTGGGTGCCCATAAGCCTGTACTACTGGACCTCCAGAAGAGGAGGTCGCAGATTCGTTACGTAGTATGACAAAACATTCTTGACAGAGATGATTGTCTTCAGTGATCTGAAAAAATAACAATACTATACACCCAAATAATATACAGGTCCATATATATGATCACTATATTTTAATAATAAGCATGTCACAAGCAAGACTGCATTTTATTAACAATTACTATCAACAGCAGCCAAGTGTTTATTACTTACAATGGCCATGCTTATCCAGGAGCATAGAATACTAAGCATAGCATCGCTTGCCTCACCCACTTTGTGGTGAGTGGTAAGGCAGCGTATGCCTTAGAACAAGAGAACAGTTTACACAGCGAGCCACTGGCATCGTGGACGTATGAACGTTCGTCATAAAAACAGCACAGCACTTGCACAAAAGAGTACAGAATCTTAACTTCTTCAAATGACCAAAACATTTGCATTTCATAAGAAGCAATGAACAACGAAAATAAACAACCTAATTGTATTGTATCAATCATGACATGCATGACTTGATGACGGACGGATAAAGTTCTATTTTATACCATTTACGGGGCTTGTTACGCATACTGCCGATTGCCCTACAAGATCCTCATCGTGTAAAGATAATTATATTTCCGATACCCACAGATCCATTATAAAAAATAAACAACTAAAATGTTATCTATTTTATTAAATAGACATTTTGTTTATGCAACGCAATGACTAAAGCAACAGTGATGATTTTAGACTTTAACTGTCCCTGTAAATGTTTACATGACCGCACGACAGACTACACCTTAAAGCCACCTCTGTCCCTTACAAAATAAAAGCTGTTTTTTTATAACCTGTCGTGCTGCTAACTGTATTCAAAATAGGATTTAGTCATTTGAATAATTAATTAAAATGAAAATGAAATTCCCACAAAAGTTTTTTTCGTAACAAACAAATATGAATTATAAAAATAATAAACGAATTTTGGTTTATATGTCATGCTTATACTCTGCTTAATTAGAGTGGGGCAGATTTGGGCATTCTCCTTTCATCAGTGTAATGCTTATAGTTACAGAATAAAATGGCTGTGACATACGGACGGACAGACAGACAGACAGACAGACAGACAGACAGACAGACAGACAGACAGACAGACAGACAGACTTGACGAAACTATAAGGGTTCCGTTTTTTGCCATTCGGCTACGGAACCCTAAAAATGGTATTAATTACAGGGAAATTAAAACAGAAATTTTATTGAGGTCGCGTGAACCATACGACAATGGTTCAGGAGGTTTTTGCCCGTGCTAATATCGTATAGGGGATGACTTAGGGATGATTTCCGGGGTCATAATTGTTGTCGTGTAGAATGTATTGTCCTAAGCGGTAACCCTCAGTAAGGACGTGAGAAAATAAGTATTAACAGTGCACAGTTATATCATAATACTCCAACCCGAAGCAATATAGAACATTATGCTTCCTATATTGACCCGATCCGCGGTCTAACCCGGGACCTCCGAAATGAGGAAACCTAGAAAACTAGCGTGCCAAGGAGGTCGTTAAGGACTATAGGCATATCTTGTTCCTTTGCATAAGATTATAAATGGGTATGGCAACATGCGAACAATGTTTTTTTTAAATATAACCACCTACCATGTCATATATCATGTTTTTGCTTAAATAAAGTTTCTGATTTCTGATTTTTAAGTGATTGCCAAGCATTGACTTATATTTGCGACAAGACAACAAAATAGTTTTAAAATTTCGTGCGTGCGTAAAGACTTCTTACCAATACAATTCCTGGGTCCAAGCCCAAATGGCATATAGGCCAGGGAGTTAATCTTGTGCTTGTTTTCATCAGAGAACCGCTCAGGGTCAAACTTCATGGGTTCCGAAAAGTACTTAGGGTCGTGGTGAATCGCCCACACTGGAATCGCTACAACTTCTCCTTTCCGCACCTAAAGATATAAAGTGAAATATTTAACATTATTCTCTTGTGTATCTCAACTTTAAAATTTTAGACCATTATGTGCATAAATATGTGTATGTATTTTTTTTAAATGAGGCTAAGTCCACCTCATTTCTCTCTTCAATTTCTCTTAGATCCCTTACACACTGCGACTTTAAGCATCGATGCTAACGCGCGTCAGCATCGCGACTGTATCGATTCTAAAAGTAGTGCAGTGTGTAAAGGTTGACAGTTTGCAAGGGGAGTGTGTAAAGGGTCTTGTTTTAAATGATTTCTTGCAATCATATATATTTATCTGCATTAGTGCCTTTAATTTTAGTTAAACTATAACTTACAATGTAATCTTCGGTAGCCTGGCTATTTGGTTTGCCTATATTATAATCCTTGTTGCATACCCTGTCTAACGCGATACCAGCTGACCAGAACCTCAGGACCTCTGAAAATTCAAACCGTTGTTATTACGGAGTTTGAATATTTAAAACATCATTTAAACTTTCCCTATGATCCTCGATGCTTTTTGAATCAAATATGTTTAAAATTAGGATCTGTATTAAATTTACTAGAACCTCATCAAAGTTTTCTTATACAAGGCTAAAATTAAGGCATTTTTCAGCAAAATATCCTATAATGTAAAATATTAAAGGTACTTTCTTTTACTGTCACATAGCCTTCGGGTACCATGTATACTATGAGCAAAACAGGTATTAATTTAATTAAAACAAACAATTTATTTTAGTTTAAAGCTTATTTAGTGCAATTTGCGCATTATTTACAAATTCTAAAATGATATACAACAAACTTTTACACTTATAATATACCTGACAAAACCATATCCATATACTGCATTTCCTGTATAGACTTATAGTCGAAATTCCCTCCGTTCTTGGTATCATTTTCTCTGATTTCAGCCACAAGTTTGTTCTGGACATCAGGGTTTACTGCTAGCTCGTAAAGGGTGAACGACATCACGGCCGATATGCCCTCAAAGCCGGCGATGAAGAAGAGGATGGCTTGAGCGATAAGGTCATCGTCAGACCACGCTGTTTAATGGAAAACAAGAAAAAACTACATCTATTCATAAAATAAATTCATGTCAGTTACACCACTTATAGCGGCGGACCGATTTTTACTGACTTCAAAAAAGGAAGCAAGCCAAGAAATGTATGTGATATCGTTAGAATTTGGTAATATTTGTGTAAGCTGATCTACTAAGGCTTCAAAACACTTGTGCAATTTCATTGGTGTATGTATGTATCTTGAAAACAAGAAGTCATAGCGAAATTATTCTTGTTTAGTTCAAACAGGTACATTTAATCTTAGGGTTCAGTTAAGTTTCATCGTAATAAGTCCTGTAGTTTTTAAGTCCTGTAGTTTTTGAGATATGGGTAATGACTAAAAATCATGGTATTTTTTTTGAAAAAACGCCTTCAAAAATCTGACAAAATCTCAAAATAACACATTTGCCCTCTGTTTAGGAGAAACAAATTCATTTGGAGTCGGAACATGATCTCAAGCTTACGTTCATCTATATCGGTAGTCTACATACATAATGCACCGACTCCAAATGAATTGGTTTCTGCTAAACAGAGGGCAAATGCGTTAATATGAGTTTTTAGTCAGCTTTATGAAGGCTGATTAGTTTTTTAAAATATTATTTTCCATGATTTATCCCCAAATAACCTAGTACAAACGGAGTGTTTTATTTTTGGCCGGGACCACTAGAACGTTGGGTAACAGGTGGAATATGCAATTACAGATAATTACTTATCGGACAGAAAAAACTGATTTATTAATCTAGATATCAATCTGGAAATTTGTAAATTTGCTACGATAAGCTAGCTGCTTTTTGAAACATTGACATACACAGGTATATTAAAATTAGATATAATACCTCTATCAATGGACCTCTTTCCCACGCTAGACTCTTCAACTGTAGCGAAACCAGCCTTAGTATCTTGAGTGAGTTTCTCGTCATGTAAAAGTCTCCCTTGAAAAACAAACAGTATAATGGTATTAGTAAATTTATTTTATTTTTTTACAAGCTCTTAGTATGAAGTAAAAAAAGTTAAGTAAGCGTATAATGTCCCATTGCTGGTCAAAGGCCTTTTCTCAACTATGAGGCAGTTTGAGCCATACTCCACCACGAGGGCTCAGTGCGGACTAATCCTGCTGTCAGACGTAATAAGGCCTCTGACTACGCTTAACGACTAATATCAACCGATATTACCCGGGACCAACGGCTTCACGAGCCGTGCACGTGCTTCCAAAGTACGTGGATTTCCGTGATATATGTCAATTATATTGTCGGAATGGTCACCCATCCAAACACGACCGCACCGTAGGTTGCTTAACTTTGGTATCACTACCACTGCGCTACGAACACCTCATTATTATTAAATAAATATCCTTTATAAATATCCTTTGGACATTCCCACACATTGCCATCTAGTCCCAAAGTAAGCTACTCAAAGCTTGTGTTATGGGTGCCAGACAACGGATATAATACTTAAATACATTTTGTTTGTAAATACATACATGATATATATAGAAAACACCCAGACCAATACAAACAGACATGTTCATGCACACAATGTTTGTATTGTGCGGGGATCGAACCCACACCCGCTGCGTAGTAGGCGATTTCTAGACCACTACACCAGACGGGTCGTCAAAAAAATTCTTCGTCAAATTATTAATGACATATTATTACTCATGAAATGTGTACCTTTCTTAGCCTCCATTAGCAAATGGATCATGTCTGGCCGAAAGATTTGTTGCACCTCGCGATCCCTCATTGTGTTCAGCACCAAACTCCTGAAGAAAGTCTTTGACTTTTCCGTGAACAGTGTCATCTTTATAAACTGAAAAGGAAATGATCTGGATAAATTTATGAGTGTCTACATTTAAAAAATATAGATTCTGAACAATGTCAAAGGGTTGCATAAATTAAAAAAAACAACTAAGGGCCGATTTCACCAACGTCTGAGAAAACCTAACTGACTGAATAAGTATTAAAGGACCGAATTTAAAATGATGATGTTCGATTCCTCGTCTGTCGCAGCCAAAGATGATTATTACAAGTTCACTTTATATTATTTAGTTTTTATAGTAACAAAACACTATAAAAACAAAAAAAATATATAAATTCGCTCCCTTCATCTTAACCGATTGTTAAATATTTCCTTCGGATATTGTGAGAGCAATCTCGCAACATTGATGATGTCACGCAGCCTACGCGTTAAAGTAAGCGCTTGTAAAATTCAACAGGCTTGCTTATGTAACGGTGGCCGAGTAGTATAGGCATACGCCCGGATAGTGTAAAACACGGGGTTCGATTCCTCGTCTGTCACAGTCAAAGTTGCTTTTTACAAGTGTAATTTATATAAAACGACCGATTTTAAAATATTTATATTAATGATTGCTGACAAATAAGTAACGTTTTCAAATAAGGCGTATTGTATTTTGTTCGACGTATAGGTATGCCTTATCTGATGTTGGAAAAATGCGCCGTCAATATAATAAGTGAGTCGACATTTCCATGGTCACTTGACTGTGTCTGGCATACAGTCAAAATAATTCGTTTGTCATTGAAACTGCTCGGCTATGAATATTTTTAGGTAATTAGTAGACTATGACATCCTGTTATTGATATTCCGAAAAACAATTATATCTGCGTTAATAACAGTATCAACCAAACGGCACAATCTAACAAAAAAATCAATTATTTCAAGATAAGACGTGGGAAGATAAAACAGAAGAGATAAACAGCTAGACCATAAAGTGATACTTGTATCATCATCAAATGGGCAAAGTTCAAGGTCCGAGTTAGCTCCAATTATCTCAACTCAACCGAAGCGAGTTGACAAATTGTATCACTAAATGCCCGACGAATAGATTCCAAGTTGGGATCCTTGTTTTTTGTTTGCGAACTATGTTCGGGACAAGGATATTAGGAATAATTATATGTACCTCAGCGGTTTACAAATTGACTAAATTAATTGAAACATGCTTTCAAAAGTTTTGAGGAGCTGATTTTCGAATAAAACATAGCGTGATTATCAAAATTTTGCTTTGCATCAAAGTCAGTTTCTATTACTAATCCTTCTAAAATTTCCACATTGTCCATGAGATTGTTTTATTTGATTAGAAGAAGTTTCTTATTTATACTAATATTATAAAGCTGAAGAGTTTGTTTGTTTGTTTGTTTGTTTGTTTGTTTGAACGCGCTAATCTCAAAAACTACTGGCCCGATTTGAAAAAATATTTTTACGTTGGATAGTCCATTTATCGAGGAAGGCTTTGGGCTATATAACATAAAGATACGACTCATAAGACCACTGCAGAAATGAAAAATGTTGCGAAAACGGGAGAAAGATATTCCTTTTGAGAGCTTCCGCTGCATACGCTGCGGAAACCGCTTAAGTTACACAAAAATCATGTATGACAGGATTGTTCAGCAACAAGAGTTCTTTATTAAAGTCCGCGACAGCATAATGTCTATCTTTTATGGTTGACTTACTACAACCTTTTTTATGTTAATAAATTTGTAAAAAAATAATGCATTATTTTAAGAGGTGTATTATACACACAGGTATTTATTCTTATCAAAATAAATACATTCATCATCACGAACATTTCATTTAGAACCAAGTTGCCCTTTATATCATTTGATTTCAATAACTATCTTAGGAGCTATCACAGTTTTAACATAACTCCGCACCAAAATAATGTTCGCAGCTTAAGTACAACGTGCGCTTGCGCTAATATATAATAATGCTGAAGAGTTTGTTTGTTTGAATGCGCTTATCTCAGGAACTGCTGGACCGATTTGAAAAAATATTTCTGTGTTGGATAGCTTATTTATCGAGAAAGGCTTTAAGATATAAAACATGACGCTGCGACGGGAGGGGAGGGAGCAAACTCAAAACGCGCGGACGAAGTCGCGGGGGACCGCTAGTTAAATATATTTACACAAACCTTTCAAATTAATTAAGTTAAGTTTTTTAAGGTCTCTATACAAACTTAATATTGTAGATTGTACTTTTAAAAAAACGGTGCCAAAGACGAGGATCGGAAGTCTATTATGGCCATCTGGGCACATTCTTATACCACTCGCAATGGACTGTTTACGTTACAGGGTTTTCTTGTGATATTATTTATTTTTACACCCGAAAACATTGTCACGCTTACACTCGTATAATATTTAAATTAAGATAGATATTGCAAAAGGATGTATTAGCATGGTAATTCACACATTCGCATCAATTGTGTCTAGAATAGTGGTTGTTTGCACTCGGCTTCGCAGCGCAGTATCGTCCGTGTGAGTCATCGGAATGTCTCTACTCGATTTAGTGTAAATTTTAACAATTCACCTCAGCTATTTTAGGGAAGTTGGCCATCATCAGGAAAGCGATCAATTGCTTGAAGTTGAAGACCGAAGTTTCCTTCCCCATCTTGTAGAACTCACTGTTTACGTCCTTTTGCGAGTCAAGCTTCAGCCCGAAGGCGCACGAAGCGATCACGTCGTTGGCGTAGCGGGAGGTGATGTCCTTGATGTCAATGTCGATGTAAGGGTCTGCGGATTCATAAATTGATAATTTTTAACCGACTTCAAAAAAGGAGGCGGTGACCAATTCGACTGTATGTTTTTAAACGAACTTTAAAAAAGGAGGAGGTTATAACTTCCACTGTATGGTTTTTTAACCGACTTGAAAAAAGGAGGAGATTATCAATTCGACTGTATGTTTTTTTGTGGGGCTGAGTTACCTCATATCAGAGTCATTTGTGGACCGATTTGAAAAATGTTTTCGCTAACGTAGAGGTTATACCTTCTAGTTGGTCCCATTGTTGACAAGTCGAGATCTGATGATGGGATCTTGATGAAATCGAGGGAAAAATCAATTTAAATTAAAGGCACGTTTAGTGTTTTTTGCTAGAATCTTTTTGTTGACCTGTTGTTACGTCTGTTAGTCAACTTTGGGTGGAGCTGAGGTGATTGTGGAACTCCTTAACGCTTAGGAATTTAGTGATTTTAATGATAGACCTTATGATAGGTACGGAGTCATAAGGTAGAACTCCCCCTCCCTCCCTCTCTTGTAATCACAAAAAATGAAGAAAACAATTAACTTTTAAAAAATGTAAAAACCAACTTAAAAACCAAAATAGTCAAGAGTTCATTTAAGACTTTTTAATCCATTTTGGTTTTAAAGTCGGTTTTCACTTTTTTGTTCTAAAACAGCATCGTGTGAATCGCAGTTTAAATTTAATACGTAATCGAATATTACTAACATCGGATACTGAGCAACCAGTGTTTTTGTTAGTTACATCACAAAAAGCTAACTAAATATTAGGTTACCTTGTCACTTTGACGGTCGAGGTCTCAACAAACTTTAAAGGCAAATCGCTAGCACGACAAAAAAGTAAATGTCACTTCAAATGAATGAAAATGCAAGGTGCCAGCGATTACAGCTCTTAAGGTGGCTAGGTGATGGTGACTTTGATACTTAACACACACATAACACACCAATTGTCATGGTTTCGAAGTATGGAATTTTCATCCTTATGTAACGAATACCAGACAACGATCATGACAGGGGCGTCTCCCATAAATACTTAAATACACAATAAACATTCATGACTTAGGTACAAATATTCGTGCTCATCACACAAACATTTGCCGATTTGATTTGATTCGAACCCGCGACGGCGGCGTAATAATCAGGAGCGCTAACCAATACACCAAACGCGTTGTAATAATTGTGCCTACCTTTTGAAGCTTTGATCTTCTTCACCAATGAGTCTATCATTTGGTCACCAGCTTCCATCATGAATGGCACCATGACCCGCATCTTGGAGCTGGTAAACGCCGGGCTTAGGGTTGAGCGCATGTCCTTCCATTCTTGTCCTTAAACATATTATGATCCCGTGTATTTCAGAACTTGAACTAACTTGTGGTAAAAGTATGTGAAAAGAATTTTCTGTAAAGAGGCTAAGTTGAAGCATGTTTCTTAAAACAAAGTCACTATGACACCTGCACCGGCCCGTTTTGATGGCAACGGCGCCAACAATCTTCAATTCAATATAATATATGTAAAATATGCGACAGACAACAGACCGATTGTCTTGGTTTTCGAAGTAAAAAATAAATATTTCATAAAGACTGGTGTACCGGGGGCTTCTCCCGTAAATACTTAATTACAGGAAAACATCCATTACATAGGTACAAACGCTCATTATACAAATATTTGTCCCTTACGGAATTCGAACCCACAACGGCCGGCTTCAATCTATTTACGAGTACAACGTCAATAAATCGAGATTTAATCGGCATTATTAAAAATGCCGATACTTTAAAAAAAAAAAAAACTTATCGGATAAGTGATAATCGGGCATTGTCTATTTGTTTATTTTTTAATAAACAGGTTTCAAATACATTTTTTTATTCGTGAATATCTTTATTGTTCTTCTGTTTTACTCTGATTGCGGTACTAGCAAAAATATGTTGGTTTACCTTTCAAAGAGAAAAGGTTTCTTCCAAAAAACGGGTCTGTCCTTTCATTAACAATCGTCCTGTGGTCTAGGAAATTTTCAAAATCCTTAACAGTTATCTTTTTGATCAGTTCTAGATCTCTAATCATCACAATTGGAGTTAGGAACTCGAATCTTCCAACAAATCTGTAAAAAGAGCGAGCGATGGGTTGAAATCAAGCATTATACATCTTCTGGCGGCGGAGGGTGCTACATCTGTTATACGTGTCTTTGTTGTGTGTCTTTTTGGTGTATTTTGTGTCGTACTGTATATTACTAACTTTAGTTTTAAGGTCAATTTGTAACTAACCCAACAATATGGATCCCGATGTCCGAAATAAACATTATTTAATTTTAATTTTAATATAACATTTTCGTGAACCACCTCATTTTCAGCCTTATATTAGCTTGCCTTAGATATTGCCATTTATTTTTAACATTAATCATGCCAACGTATATTTGCAAAATATAATTATGATTAATCTCCGAGACACCGATGCTAAATATTTAGGAAAGATCAAGCCAAAATTACCGTTCATTCGGGAAAGCCGTGTAAAGGTCTTCTAAACTATCAGCCATATGCTGAACTCGGAAGACGACCTTCGCCATATTGCCCAGCAGTGGGACGGGGGGCAACTGCTTGACGCCATACCTGGTGAACCTTGAGTACACCTGACGGCAGTAGAGCCACAACGCCGCTACAAAGGCTGCTGCCCAAACGTAGAGTATTATTCCCTAAAAATAAAGAAATTTTCATTTTGTTCCGTATTTTGCAAATAAGAAGGAAATCAGCATCGATGAAATCGCGTGTTTTGTAAACGCGCTTCAGCATCGCGACTCACGCAATAAACAGATTTAATTTGGCATCTATGCAGTCGCGCATTAGTATCGATGCAATCGCCAAATTACAGTACATAATTTGTCAATTTCCAGCCTCTGCATCGCGACTGCATCGATGCTTAAAGTAGCACGGTGTGTATGGTAGACATTTTGCGACTGCATCGATGCTGCATCGCGACTGCATTGCGACATCATCGCTAAAAGTCGCAGTGTGTATGGGGTCTAAGTGCTAAAATAGGTAATCGGAAACAAGATACAAACTGTTTTACATTTTTAATTTCATTATCAATTTCAATTACATCCTAATGCATACATGTACATATTAAATGCACGTGTAATTTATTGAAGAGCATACTCATAAATAAAGGTGCACACTTTAACAATGAGCTAAGATGATGCTCAACCAATACAATATTATTCATCAAGTTTCCTCATCGGCGTTAAACTATTCCATCGTGTAATTGATTGCTAGTAAGCTAAACTTATGTCGAGACCATCTAACAATTATTATCATGAAATTGTTCACAATTTGGATACAGTATCTTCGAATTCAATTTCACTTGCTTGTTTCGAATGTTCCAAGTATGATTTAGTAAAGAACTAACCATTGAATTATTTTCATCATAAGTTTAAATCAATCTTATACTACATTTTTGAAAATGTGAATTCAATTACAAATTTAATTTAGGCGGTCTTATCGCTATAAGCGTTTTCTTTCAGGACAAACTTTGGACAAAGAAGTAATAATGTTCTGACTATAGATCTTGTCTGTAAAAATGAGTTTGTCGTGAAGCCCAGGAAAGTCTGGAGCCATCAATCACCTTAGATAATATACCCTTTTCTAGCTAGACACGTTTTATAGTTCCCAAATCATCTGGGTCAGATATTTAGGTAGGTACTTTACTTATTTTATTTAGTTCAGTTTAAATGTTTATTTTGCTTTCTAAAAGCCTGTTTCAAGATTGACAAAGAAGCACTTACTAATTCATAATGGAACTTCATTTCGTACACTCATCAAAAAAATATTGTGATCACGGGGCTAAGATAATTTGGTTTCGAATTAAGGACTTTTCTTCATTGTTGTGCTACGAATACCAGACAACATTGTTGACGGGGGCGCCTCCCAGGTACAAACGTTCGTGCTCTCATAAACGTTTACCCTTTGCGGGATTCGAACCCGCGACCGCCGGCGTAATAGTCAGCAGCTCTAATTACTACACCAAACGCGTCGTCGATTGATTAATGGATAGATAATACTTGTGGCAACTAATTCAGACATTATAAAGTAGACTGTAACTGAAATTAATTATAATGAAGTTGCAAAATTGATATATTTTCATGGTGTATATTTGGTTTGTTTTCCAATATCAAATTATAACCACAGTCGTCAGTGTTTCTTTGACACAATATTGAGTAAACTCCGATTAACGAAAAAAAACCATGCTGCAATACCACGTAAGAAGATGCGCAACAATAGAAAGCCCAATTACTGTGTAATAATTCAAATAATATTTGATAAGTAGAAGTTAAAAATATATACTAATATTATAAAGCTGAAAAGTTTTTTTTTTTAACGCGCTAACCTCAGGGATTACTGGACCGATGTAAAAAAATGTGTTGGATACCTTCTTTATCGAGGAACGTTTAAGGTCATAAAACATCAAGCTGTGACGGGAGGGAAGGGACAAAACTCAAAACGCGCTGATAAGTTCGCGGGGGACTGCTAGTGCATTACATAATTATTAAATATAAGGTTTCTTGATAGATAGTTAAATCGTTAATTGTTTAAAAAATATTACCAATGGTTGATTAAATGACGATCAGTAAGGCTATTTCAATGATTAGGCTACCAATGGCGTAATTAAGCGTAATTGTGCTACCAATGGTACCCATTTTTGTGAGTTTAAATATTAATTAAAGTAACAAGCCTTTATCAACTAAATTACAGGACAGGCACATTATATTCTGAGCCCTACCAATTGCTACTTAGATATTTTTAACTGATATATTTTTTTTTCAAATATGTTTTGGTAACGAGAGTATTAAATCGAGCTTTTCAGTGAGGTTTAAATTTGCGCATATAAGTCCTAAAAAAGCGATTATAAAAAGCTAAAGCTAGAAAAAACTAGAGTTTTTCTTACTAAAAAAATCGGTTCTAGATAAGCTTATACTAATAAATAAATTAAAAGCTTGTAAATACTGACCATTATGTCCCTTGCACGATTTTCAAAGCAGTTTCACAAAAACACACCACATAAACAAAAACAAATTACTCGTATATGCGCAACAATTGCGTGTTTTCCTCAGGCCGGCAGACTACTCTTTGGTGTCTTTGAGGACTGATTGCTGCCGGTTTTATTAACCCGTCACGTGTCTTTGTTTTTAATGTACTCACAATGCTTTATCAAATATGGTCTCTATTGTCTGTTGCCGCTTAACTTTTTTAAGAGATAATGCGAGACATTTATCAATTTAGTGCTTTCCTAGAATAATAACGCTGGAGTCAATGTATAAGAAGTAATTGATTATTATTAGGATAGAATTCAATTTGAAAAAAAAACATATATTATATTAAAAACATTCCCAGTGCTAATAATTAGGTGTGTTTAGCTGTTGAAGTTGACGAATAAAAAAAAACATAATAGGCTTTAAAAATATGCTAACTTAACAAAAACATTTGTTGGAACTGAGAGTAGGCTGGAACGTCAAAAGGATACAGTTTTTCGATTCGGCATCAGTGTTTTTTATTGTTTTTGTTTACTAAGTCACGTGAGGCTTTTGCAGCATTCTATACATAAAGTGTTAAAATATTAGGTACTATGACTTAAAAAAAATTGTCTGTCTAAATAAACCGTTATCAGTATAAAAACATAAAACGTTCTAAACCATGATAGGTTATCGTCACCATTATCAAATAATAAAATTGTTTTCGTAGTCTGACCGATAAGCTGACCTCCCTCGAGGTTGGCGGTCAGTGTAACTGAGCCCTTAGCTTCGGTTGTCACAATGCGAAGCCCTACTCTATTGACACCATAACTCATAGTGCCGACTCTTGCCATCCTTTTTATTTACGTCTCATATCAATGTGTGTGACAGTGACGTTGAGATAGAGTGCGCTTCTACTTCAAATCTACTCTATACAGTTCCAGTGGCAGAGTAATCACGGCATCAAGGTCAATGTGATATTCAATCAGTAACATCGTAATAGAGATACCTTCTGACCAAACACTTTTGTTGTTTTTCTACTAATTGTTTTGATACTGGTTATTGTCGTCAATGCGACCTTAACACCTTAATGTTTCAATTTTTATGGAAAAAAAAAGCTCTATCGAATGCAAAAACGCTTATGCAGATAAGATTAATTATAAGCAAGTTACGCACAAAAAAATAATAATAAAAAATACTTATTTTTTTTATTTAATAACTTAAAATTTGATTTATATGTCTTAGTATTTTTTTCTTGTTAGTTATTAATAAAGCCCTCGAATAATCTTCAAAACTAATATCTCTTATGTATTGGTTGGTATAGTTTGTTCTTAAAAAAAGTTTTGGCAATTTTTGAGCTGAGCTATGGTAAACTATCTTATGTGTAAATCATTTAAAACGTAAAAATTGTGGTAGAATAATTAAGAAATTGTAATTTGGTAATAGACAGGACTTGCACCTTTATGACGAAAACTACCGGAATAAAAACAGTTTAAAATATTTATTATTAAACACTGTTTTCTGAATAAATAAATAACCACTCATATTATAAATGCGGAAATAGGAAGGTCGAATGAATGTTTTAAGGATTCCGTAGCCGAATGGCAAAAAACGGAACCCTCGAAACCATTCGTATTTTCTAATTCCACACTCGGAACTCTCAGTGCGCGAGTCCGACTCTCACTTGAACGGTTTTTTACTCTTTACGCCAAAACCACTGAAGTAACTGTTATGAAATCAAAAAAATATATTTATTTAAATTAAACAATGACTTATTAAAACTTAAACCATAATACATAATAACAATCATACTATCGTTAATATAATTCTAGGTCCCATTAAAATAACCTTTAGGGCTGCAAAAACAATTCATTAATAAAATATTAACTAACTTTTTAAAACAATGTTCCGACAAGTAATTTCAATTCTTTCTGTTCTGGCAACTTATAACACATTTCAGTTGATATTATTGCATATATTTTTCTGATAAATATCCTTATGGCTAGAAGGTTATACAAATCACTTATCTATACTTTATTGCACTATAACTAGTACAATTAGCGGACTTAATACCTTTAGGTATTTTGTGTTAGTCACGTGGAATTGTTTTTATGGATCATAATTTGTAACACATGCACAGGGGCTATAATTATAGAAAATAATCATAATAGTTTTAAAAAACTAAAAAATACGCTTTTTTATTTTTTTCGTATCCCATTTAACAAACCCTTTCATTTAATACCCATATCATGGGGCTGAATTTTAAATAGCCAATCCGCCATCTTGGATGTCCGCCATGTTGAATTTAAGTCACTTGATTATTTTTTTCGTATTCAGGACATCATTGATACCCATATCATGGGGGTGCCTTTCAAATAGCCTGTCCGCTATCTTGGGGAGGCCGCCCTGTTGGATTTGTAATGACGTTTCTTAGATTGACATCTATTGTCATCAGAACTTAGAGCGTGTGCAAATTTCATCCTAATCGAAGACCGGGGGTGCGTGAAATTAATATTCAAAGTTTTTCTTACATACATAGTTACAAGTGATGCTAATATAAGCGTGTTTATAATGACATTATATAATCATTCTATATTTACGCGGATGTTACCGCGGGGAGGCGTTAGTGCTCAATATTTCCAAAACCGAATAGTTACTAAGTATAGCATATAAGAATCATATTGACGATTCTTCTAGGATCCGAAGTATTTTAAGTTTAACGTATTGTCGAATTTCGTTTTCCGTAGTAGCCCATGTGGCCACTGGAACAGTTTCACTAGTCTCTCATCGTCAGCCGAACCCAATGGCCTCCACGAAGACTGAAGGTAAACGCGCTTCTATCCACACGTGAGGGGATGCAGGTCTTAGGACACGGGGATACCTGCATCTGCTGCAGCAGCTGATACAACATCACTTTGACCTCGCACAGCGCGAACCGTGACCCTGGGGGAAGAAAAGATGGTGAGGTGAGGAAGGTCGGACCGACAGCACGGTAGCTCAATTGGTAAGAGCGGTAACCGGGCCAAAGCCCGGTTAGCCAAGAAGTTGCTGATTCGAGTCCCAACCGTGGGCAATTTTTAGTTTCTTATTTCATCTTTAACGAATATAAAAAATGATCCAGTGAGTGTTGAAAACATTTTAAAACCATTGGATAGCGAAGCATTATCAATTTCCAAGTTGAATTTATTCTGTAATGAATTACTACTTAGCCCACTGTTGCATAAAGAGACGAGTAGATGGCGCGAACGTCACGCGTAATGACGTATCCATAAGAGACCAAATTACGCACGGTCGGACCGACCGCACGGTATTTCAATTGATAGAGTATTTTTCCCGGTTAGCCAAGAAGTTGTGTATTCGAGTCCCAACCGTAGGCAATTTTTAGTTTCTTATTTTATCTTTAAGAATATAAAATACTAGCGGTCCCCCGCGACTTCGTCCGCGCGTTTTGAGTGTGCTCCCTCCCCTCCCGTCGCGGCGTGATGTTTTATATCCTAAAGCCTTTCTCAATAAATAAGCTATCTGACACAGAAATATTTTTTCAAATCGGTTCAGCAGTTCCTGATATAAGCGCGTTCAAACCAACAGACTCTTCAGATTTATAATATAAATAGCGCAAGCGCACGTTGTACTTAAGCTGCGAACATTATTTTGGTGCGGAGTTATGTTAAAACTGTGATAGCTCCTAAGATATTTATTGGAATCAAATGATATAAAGGGCAACTTTGTTCTAAATGAAATGCTCGTGATGATGAATGTATTTATTTTTATAAGAATAAATACCTGTGTGTATAATACACCTCTAAAAATAATGCATTATTTTCTTTACAAATTTATTAACATAAAAAAGGTTGTAGTAAGTCAACCATAAAAGATAGACTTATGCTGTCGCGGACTTTATTATAGAACTCTTAATGTTGAACAATCTTGTCATACATGATTTTTGTGTAACTTTAGCGGTTTCCGCAGCGTACGCAGCGGAAGCTCTCAAAAGGAATATCTTTCTCCCGTTTTCGCAACATTTTTCATTGCTGCTGTCGTCTTGTGAGTCGTATCTTTATGTTATATAGCTTAAAGCCTTCCTCGATAAATGGACTATCCAACATAAAAATATTTTTTCAAATCGGGCCAGTAGTTTCTGAGATTAGCGCGTTCAAACAAACAAACAAACAAACAAACTCTTCAGCTTTATAATATTAGTATAGATGATACAGTGAGTGTTGAAAACATTCGAAAACTATTGGATAACGAAGCGTTATCAATTTCCAAGTAAAATTTATTCTGTATTGAATTTCTACTTGGCCCACTGAGCATAAACAGACGGGTAGATGGCGCTAACGTTACGCGTTGCGTCTCAGGACACTGTGAGCTTTAAAATCATTCTAAAACAATAGATGGCAAGATTTACATAATGTGATAGTAATTCGTGATACGAACACGTTTTTGGCAATCGGTGTGCCTTTGTAAGATATCTTTGATTTATTTAAATGCTCTCAGATAAGCGTCAATAAATATTTATTAAATCAAGAAAGGTATATATTATTATCATCAGATAAATATCACACATTTAACAAAGATATCTTGCAAAGTAAAAGTGGATATGCGTTAAGAACCCTTACAGTGATATTGATAAATTTGATTATTAATAATGCACTTAATTGTTAATAGATATGTTATTAATATATTATAAGTACAAACGACGCGTTTGGTGTATTGGTTAGAGTTGCTGACTATTACGCCGCCCTTTAAATGCCTTAACTGCATCTGGCAGAATAGATCAATTTCAGAGATCGCGCTTTCTTACGTGATAACTTTTTTATTTTGATGACTTCCGTGGTGTAGTGGCTAAGCACGCTGGGTTTCAAGACGTCTCCGAGCTCCCGAGTTCGATTCCCGGTTCGGTCAATGTAGAAATCATAATTTTCTATTTTATCTCGGGTCTAGGTGTTGTGGTCCCACCGTTGTGTCTACTTTCCATAACACAAGTGTATTAGCTACTTATTTTGGGATCAGAGCAATGGACATGATTGGTGTCCAATATTTTAAATTAACAAAATATACCTATGCAATTTCTGGCTCCCGACCCAAAAGGCAGGTACGCAAACGGCTGGATGTTGTGTTTATTTTCCTCGGAGAACCGCTCAGGGTCAAACTTGTCAGGTTCGGAGTAGTACTTCGGGTCCCGATGGAGTGAGTAGAGCGGTATGATGAGGCCTTCACCAGCCCGGATCTACAAAAACGACATATTATAGGAGTTTAGAGTGAGAATTAAAACTATAAAACTATAAAACGAATCAACTCGTGCACAATGGAAGTATGTGTGGACAAACGAATCAACTCGTGCACAATGGAAGTATGTGTGGACACGAGAAGGAAAGGTTTATGCCCGCAAAGAGCACGGTGCTCCGAGACACCGTCTCCGCTCCGAGAACGACATTGCGAGAGTTTTTGGTTAATTACGACGTTTGATCACTTCTTTAATAATTTAAAACCCGGTTATATATTTTTAGCTTTAATGCTGTTGACTATTGTTAAAAAAATATTTTTTTATCCCATTTACAAATTATCTGAATATTTAGGTATGTTCCCTGGAGGTTTAGTTTCTAATATTGTATGTTATGTTATTGTTAATGTTATGTTGGGAAACAGCTTTTTTAAAAGCCTCATAAGTAACGGTGTGTTTGAACTGTGTAAGCTAAACAATTTTGTGTTAGCCTCCGTACTATCTCTATTGCTATCAAAATTAATTCACACATCCTCTTTTACAACAGTCAATCATTATACTAGTAATGAACACATGTCACACAAACAACTAGAATACTATTTTAAATTCCAAACTGTATCCACTGCGTATGAAATCTCATTTACAGATGAACGTCATATCACATTGTTACGACGACTACTTTTGCACTGTAAGCATATGCAAATAATTTATTCTTTTGTCGTTCAATTCTTGAAAGCCAGAAAACTTTCCGTTGGCTTGTTAAATCCTGGATCTTTAGGTACTAAACATGATGAGTTTCTTGTTGCCATGGACCGATACAATGTGGATATTATGGCCATTAATGAGACCTGGATTAAAGAGGGAGAAGAAGAACGAGCGCCGTTACCTCCTGGTTATCGCTTGCGTTATATCCCGCGCCCGCCTTCAGTTCGCTCCCGTGGTGGTGGCGTTGGGTTTTACGTCAGAAAAGGTATCAGTGCGCGGCTGATTAATATCCCTCTTACGATAATCGATCAAATGTGGCTAAGTCTTAGCCTAAATGGTATCAAGCTAGCAATAGGAACGGCATATCGGCCACCATGGTTTAACGCTGACACATTTTTAGATACCCTGAGTGAAACTATTTCATCCCTTGGAAAATTTGATAAAATTCTCCTCATGGGAGATTTTAATATGGACATTTTAAAGCCAGATGATCCTAAAACGAAGAAATTGACGGACTTCCTTTCGTATTTAAACCTCACTCAGTATGTTGATCGACCAACCCATTTTACCAGCCACAGTGCAACATTAATAGATGTGGTATGTTCAGACTCACGCATCTCTAACTTGATCGTTGATTATATACCTGACCTTAGTCATCATGCCTTTATAACTTGTAATATCCACATTAAAATAATTAAACCTACCCCCAAATGGATAGTATATAGGCCGCTCAAAGACATATATTTGGAACAATTTAATAGGGACTTGGAATTAATACCATGGGTTGACTGTGTTGATGATGATGTGGATTCTTTTGTGGATATTTTCAATAAGAATATTATTCAATTATTCGATAAGCACGCCCCTATTAAACGTATCTATATTAAATCGCACTCTTATCCTTGGATAACTTATACCATAAAAGAAATGGTAAAGCTACGTGACCAAGCACATACAAAATTTAGATTGTCTGGACTAGATACACACAAAAAATATTACAAAGATTTAAAGACGTTGGTAAATTCAGCAATTCGAAGTGAAAAATCTGCATACTTTAATCAATACATCAATAATAATTCCAAAAATCCTCGCGTTCTGTGGAAACATTTAAGGCTTAACGTATTCGATTTTAAAAAGAAAAAGTTTGAACTTCCCTCACACCTTAATGACGCTAATGCAATCAGAGATCATTTTCTTAACGTCCCTGGAATTAGTGCTGCAGATCCTAGTGTAATTAATAATCTTAGTTCTACTCGTTTTGGGCCTGCTGTTTTCTCGTTACAATTAGTCACTGATGAAATTGTTTATAATATAATTAAATCTATTAAAACTAACGCTCAAGGTGCTGATGGAATCACACTTGACATGATTTTGCTTACGTTGCCACACACACTCAGCACTATTACTGCCCTCGTGAATAAATCTATAGGGTCTGGTGTTTTTCCTCATCAGTGGAAAACCACCATAGTTAAACCAGTCCCTAAGACTCAACACCCTGTTGAATACAAAGAACTGCGCCCTATTAGCATTCTCCCCTTTCTTTCTAAGATTGTTGAAAAAGTTGTCTGTATGCAGGTTACTGAATATTTAGAAAAGCATAACATCTTGCCTGAGAAACAGTCTGGTTTTAGGAAAGCTCGCAGCACTGCTACAGCTCTGTTAGACGTTGTGGATAACATCCTTTCAGCGCGGGACATTGGCGAGGGAACCATTTTGGTCTTGTTGGATTATTCACGTGCATTTGACACTATTAATACCAAAGTCCTACTATCGAAGCTTTGTTACTACGGATTTGACTTATTGACTCTTAAGTGGTTTGCGAGCTATTTATCGGATCGTAATCAGTATGTAAAAATAATTAGTGACGATGGATCTACATCTTGTTCCACGACCTCACCAGTTGTTAGGGGTGTACCGCAGGGATCCATACTGGGTCCCCTCCTCTTTATTATATATACCGCTGACATCATTCATAGCATGGTTCACTGCAAATATCATTTATATGCTGTTGATCTTCAGTTGTATATTTCTTTTAAACCGGAAGAAACTACCACTGCAATACTCAAGCTGAACGAGGATCTTGACCGAATAAGTGAATGGAGCGACCGTCACAATTTAGTGTTGAATCCCTCAAAATCAAAATACATGATTCTGGGGTCGGATCAGGTTATGGCTGATATCGCTGCACAGCGTCCTGCTATTTATATGATGGGTGAACTTTTGGATTGTGTACCACAAGCTCGTAATCTTGGCCTGGTGATGGATGGAAGGTTGCGATTTGAGCAACACATGCTTGAACTCATGCGAAATTGCTTCTACCGGCTCAAGGTCCTGTATCGAGTCCGCGACTACGTAACCGTCGAAACGCGAGTCAAGTTATGTGAAGCTCTCATACTTTCTAAGTTGAACTACGCTGATACGGTGTTTGGGGGTTGTTTACTGGAGCGTACTCGAAAACTTATTCAGCGTATTCAAAATGCTTGTGCTCGTTATTGCTTCCCTGTTCCCCGACGTTCACATATAACTCCATTCTTAAACTGCAATAATTTGCTTAACATGTCAGCTAGATACACCCTACACTTTGCGACACTGCTTTTTGGAATAATAAAAAACAAAAAACCGGCCTACCTTTACGATAAGTTAGAATTTTCTAGACGTGCCACAAGAATTGCATCCCGATTAATGTGCCCACAACACAAAACGGCTGCTTTTCGTGGTAGTTTTCGTTACGCTGCCACGAAATGCTGGAACAACTTGCCACCACCGATCAGAAATTCAAATTCTTTAGTTTCCTTTAAACACCGTCTCAGAGTTTTTCTAATCGAGAACCAAATGGTCAAAAAATAAACAGCCGTTTTACACACACACACACACACACACACACACACACACACACACACACACACACACATACACACACATACACACACACACACACACACGCACACACACACACGCACGCACGCACGCACGCACGCACGAACGCACGCGCGCTTGCTCGCACGAGTTTCATTTGTTATTTAATAACACCTGGAATGCAACGTTAAAGCATAACATTTAATTTTTGCTATTGTATAAGTTTTCATTTGTATTTGTTTTAATTTTAATACAATTTGGTGGTGGTATCTCAACCTCTATGGTCTCCACTGAAAACCAGCGCCACGGCTTGCCGTGGCAAAAAAGCTGAGTGGAAACCAATCTGGTTTCACTACATATAATAACATATTTTTTTTATGTTTATTTCTGTATTTTTGTAGTGTACCAAATAAAATTTATTTCTTTCTTTCTTTCTTATAAAACTGATAATAACCCTGTTAAACGATTGTTAAATAATAATGTGCAATATGTACTCATATAATCACGCTGAAGAGTTTATTTGTTTGAGCACCCTAATCTCAGGAACTATTGAACCTACTTGAAAACAATATTTCGTGTTGGATAGCTTATTAATTAAGGGTGGTTTTGGGTTTTAAAACATTACGCTGTACTAGGAGGAAAGTAAGAAAACTCAAAACAGATGAAAAATTAAACCACATTTTAAAAACCATTGTTTATCTGTTGATATGTGCGTAGACTGTTGTCTACGCACATCTTTCACAGTATTGCAACGTCGCAAAATGAATTTGTTTTTCCTGAACAGACGGAAAATGTGTTAAATTTATCTTGTTAGTCAGTTTTTTAAGGTAGTTTTCTTTTAAATATTTTTTGTTATTACCAATATCTTTAAAACTAAAAATAGTTTAATGAAATCGACACTGTACTCTAAGTTGAAATGTACCTGATTGAACTTTTTTCAAAATCATCTCGCTATGACTTCACGTTTTCAAATAAACCATGGAAAAATATACATACACTTCCGAATTTTTGCACACGTGTTTACAAACCTTAATAGATCAACATACTCAAATATTATCAAAATTTTATGACATCAAATACATACACATTGAATTGATTATCCCCTCTTTTTGAAGTCAGTTAAAAGCAAAACCTACCACATAGTCTTGTGTCGAATTGCTGTTTGGTTTCCCCAGGTTGTAATCTTTGACGCAAACCCTGTCCAGCTGCATTGCTGCTGGCCACAACCTAAGAACCTCTGGAATTTAAACAATACCAATGAGTGTTGAATTTTTAAATAGAATATTTTTTTTGTATAAACATTTGTGTGCATGAACATGTCTGTTTGTATTGGTCTTGGTGTTTTCTATGTATATCATATATGTATTTACAAACAAAAAGTATTTAAGTATTATATCGGCACCCATAACACAAGCTTTGAGTAGCTTACTTTAGGACTAGATAGCGATTTGTGGGAATGTACAAAAGATATTTTATTTCACTGTTAGCTTTTCTCTACACAGATTTTGTTTTTAAAATTATGCAGCATTAAAACTATTTTTTACCTGAAACAACCATGTCCATGTAAGTCATGTTCTGAATGGACCTGTAGTCAAATTTGCCGCCATTTTTGGCTTCATTCTCTTTGATCTCCTGAAGAAGTCTTTCCTGAACTTCAGGGTTTAGAGCCAGTTCGTGGATCGCGAAGGACATGGCAGTGGAGATTGTTTCAAAGCCAGCGATGAAGAACAACACAGCCTGGGCTATTATATCGTTGTCAGACCATTCTGTAAAGGGGGAAATAAATATTCATCAAAAATGAAGGGTTTCCAAATATCGTATTACAACGAGCCCAAACTAGATATGTTGGAAAATCAAAGTTGTTAAAATAGTGTAAAAAATAAAAACAACAACCGTTCTAAAAAAAATTTGTTATTTTTAGAACGGTTGTTGATAATCACTGCATTTATGTGATCAAATTTCGTTTTTTTTTAAAGTAATTTTTCTGATTTTATACCTCTTGTTACTTTCTTCTGCCCCACAGCCGATTCCTCCACAGTAGCGAATCCTGCATCAGCATCACCTTTATCCAAGTCTTTGCTTTTGTCATCGTGAACAAGTTTTCCTGGAGATTATCATATTGTTTTACACATATTTTTCAACATATTTTTGAAGTTAAAACTTCTTTAGCGGCGTTGAGCACTTTTGTGGGATGGGGGAAAAATGTGAAACTCGCGTCAGGACACGTGGGCTGATCGAAAAACCGTAAGACGGTTGGCGAAATTATGGATGCAAGTTGATTTTTCTGAGATAAACTTTTTAATGTAATTTAATATAATATAAATTGTAATGTTTGTGTACGATAGCGCAATAAATAAATATTGTATACACATATTTTTCAACATATTTTTGAAGTGAAAACTTCTTTAGCGGCGTTGAGCACTTTTGTGGGATGGGGGAAAAATGTGAAACTCGCGTCAGGACACGTGGGCTGATCGAAAAACCGTAAGACGGTTGGCGAAATTATGGATGTAAGTTGCTTTTTCTGAGATAAACTTTTTTAATGTAATTTAATATAATATAAATTGTAATGTTTGTGTACGATAGCGCAATAAATAAATATTGTATTCTATAAAAATATTATATTATTATTATTATTATTGTATTATTATTATTGTATTATTATTATTGTATTATTATTATTATTATTATTGTATTCTATCACAAAAATGATACTACTTTTATATTGATAATAACTATTCCAAAAAATCAAAAATGCACAACGTTGATATTCAAGTTTTCACTTCTACCGGCACTCCCGGAGTGCTTTCACAGTTTTTTTTTAAATAAATATTGGACACCGGTCCATACATTTCTCTTATCGCAAAGTGAGTAGCTAATGCACTTGTGTAATGGAAATCAGACAAACCGGTGGTGCCACAACACCCAGACCCGAGACAATATAGAAAATTTTGATTTCTATATTGACCGGGAATCGAACCCGGGACCTCGAAGTGGCGACGCCTTGAGGCGCCACTACACCACGGAGGTCGTCAAATTGTTCGAATAGGTATAGGGTGTTCGTAATGGGTTCCCTCTATCTGGCAGAATCTTTTTGCTCCGAAAGTCACTTGGCATAACACACTTGGCATAATTTTCTTTAGTCGAATATTATTGAGGCAGAATTTTCTGTTAGCATAATTATTGTTTGGTCGAATATTTATATGCCCGAATTTACAATGGCAAACTTTTAAGATAGCAGAAATTTATAAGGCATAATAACCTTTGGCAAAAGTTCACTTTGCATACTTTCGTTAAGCATAATGTTCATTAAGTACGATGTTTATTTGACATAATTTGACTAGGCATACTATGAAGAAAGCAGAATTTCGTTTAGAATAATTTCACTACGCATATTGCTATTTCTTTTAAATAGTATTTTACCCTAAAATTGAATTAAAAAAGTCATTAAGTTGTGGTACAAAAGTTAGTGACAAACGAATCAGTGCAAAATCGCGTAGGCGCGAAGCTCGCGTGGGACTGCCGGAGCCCCGCAGCGCCGGAGCCGTGACAGAAACCATGCATGTTGCATGCTTGCATTTTGCATGCAAGCTGTTGCTTGCTTGCATGCTGCATGCTTGCTTGCATGCTGCATGCTTGCTTGCATGCAGCATGCTTGCTTGCTTGCTTGCTGCATGCTTGCTTGCTTGCTTGCTGCATGCTTTGCTTGCTTGCTTGCATGCTGAATGCTTGCTTGCATGCTGCATGTTTGATTTGCTATGCATGTAGCATGTTAGTATTGCTGAGATAGAACTACTTGGGATACACAGAGAAATTAAGGTTTATATGAGAATATTAAATATGAAAAATATGCCAAAAGACGATTCGGACTGTGAACTTTCTGCGATAGGATGATTCTGCCTATTAATGACTATATATACGAATTGTATGCCACAAGACGATTCTATCTGTGAACTTTCTGCGTTAGGATGATTCTGCTTTAAGACTATTATGGATATTAAATTTCTGCCTAAAGATGATTCTAGCTTACACGATTATGCCTTTTGAATGTCTGATAAATGAGTGAATGCTAATTGATGTTCTGCGAAAGGAAGTTTATGCTATTTGATGATATGCCAAATAAAATTATGACAATAAAAATTCTGCGAAACAAGGTAGACCCGTTCGTAATAAATGAACGTTCAAAATTCGGTAAAGAGGTAAAATTTAAGGAACACGATTTTTCGTAACTTTCTTAAGACTAGATAGGAAGTAAACAACAAATTATCAAAACCCGTAAAACTTGTTGTTGTTGTGTTGTTTACTTGCTTATTTAATTTTGAACAAAACCGGCCAAGTGACCTAACTTTAACTAAATTAGGGGTCTATTTACTCCCACTTAACCAAAATACTAAAATATTTTGTTGAAAACAAAAATAACTTTGTTCTACTTACAAATACTATGAACAACAAAGTTATATTTGCAGTTGTTGAAAATGTGTTTTATCTAAAATACTTTTTCTTCAATTTTTGTCGATCTCATTTTTCATTAAAATTCTATGTAAAGTTCTACATCGTGTATTTTGTTTTTCAAAATTTTCACTAACTTACTTTAAAATATAAAATACGACACTGTGAGTGTTCTAAACATTCTAAACCATTTGAGTTATCTTGTAAGCAATACCTTTTTTGGCTTCCATCAGTAGCTGTATCATATCCGGTCTGACGATGTTTTTCTCTTCTCGATCCCGCATAGTGCTTGTGACCATATTTTTAAAAAATTTCGTAGTTTCTTCGGAGAATAGTCTCATTTTCAGTATCTGCAACATAAATGATATTATTTGTTACGAACTCCGTGGTTTAGTAGCTAAGTTACGCTTGAAGCGTTTCATGGCGTGCTACTACGATGTTCCGGGTTCGATTCCCGGCCGCGTTCGGGTTAATCATAATTTTCTATACTGTCTCGGGTTTGGACGTACCACGTTCTATAACACAATGCATTTGCTTTAAGGGATTCTATGGCTATAGGGCGTAGATTGTCGGGCGAGAAAAATGATCACACCACATTTTGGCAAAATTTAACGTATTATAATCAAGATAATATCACATTCTACTAAATTAATAACGACATATACAGAGTGTTGTTTTGGTCAGCGACAAGCGATTCAGTAGTGGTTTAACAAAAGTTACTGACGCCAAAAAAATGAAACTAAAATAAAAGGAAAACAGTACTTAATCATTTTTTTATTGCGATACTAGCAAGCGAGTCAAAACTACCAACACTAGGTCGTTTCTTGTAGCTTACTAGCTACGGCGTAGTATTTCGTAGACTCGTTTGAGTTTTCCCATTCGTTTTGGTTGTCTTTAGAATGTTGTTAGGAGGTTTTCTCTTATAAAACTTGCGTATCATTTAAAGTTTTATTTTTATTTTTTTATATCACATTCCTATCCCCGAGTTGGATGTCACTGCCAAAAAACCCTGTATATATGTTTACAATTAAACTATTTATCACATTTTTAATAGTGTCGTTAAGAGACAATATTCTCATACAAATCATCATCAAAACATATGCTATTTTCTGTAGTACGGTACAGTGTAACCATTTTAACCTTGACTCTGCTTGTGAGGCCTAATTTAGTTTACGACATGCACTAAGGATGGGTCTAATTTTTTACCGTCATTTTTTTACACGAGTCTTCTGCGTGATGTTCTGAATTCGTTTCGTAAAAATCATGATCATACAAGATTCGATCCTCATTGGGTCAGGTAGTCAAAAAGAAACTGCGTAACTAGCTCTACCAACGCCTTTAAGGGCCAATTTTCCAATGGTCAGATAAAACATATCAGACTGATAAGTTATAATAGCGACACATTAAAAAAAATACATATCCGTATGATTGCTGACGATTAAGTGACGTTTCCAAATTAGCCATATTGTATTTTGTTAGACGGATATTTATTATCTGACTATTGAAAAATAAGCCCTAAATAAACTAACAAAACATGATACTTTTGAGATTAAATGGTGTGGATGATTAGTTAACCGTTTTAAATAGGTATGTAGTATTAAATTGATAATATTGAACAGACAAGCAAGCTTTTATTTCGATACTCACTTTCATAATTGTTGGGATAAGGAAGAATCCCAGAAACTTAAATAATTGTTTGGTGTCGAAATTAAGAGCTCCCTTTCCCTTTAAATAGAATTCGTTGTTGACATCTACGTGAGAGTTAACTTTTAGTCCAAAAGCACAAGAGGCTATGACGTCATTAGCGTAGCGTGTCGTGAGATCCTTTACATCGATGTCAATATATTGATCTGTAAAAGATGATCATGTTTAAATTCATAATTAAATACTAAACACTTTCAAGATAACATGGTTATCTTTACAAAATTTAAAAAAAAAACATAATTCTCATTTAAGACACGGACGAGTCTCTTAATTGAGAATTATCCATGTTTTGTGCACGCTTTCTACATTTGTATATCGGCAGCATCAACATAATATTGTAATCCATACTCTTTTAAAACATCGTCATATTATACATATATTATATAGGTATATGTATTAATTTTATCACTTGTGTTACAAACTCATATATGTAATATTAATTAAGTTCATATTATATTTACTATAAATTGTAATCATTTTGTTTATGTATTTTTCTTTGTATGTGAAAATTGCACATTTTTTTGTAAAAGTAACTCCTTTTTTTTTCAAAACCGAATACAATCAATCATCAAAGTTATGACTAGTAGACACTGCCATAAGGCGTTAAGTCCACTTTTTGTACAAATTTTGATTGTGCAATAAATTATTAATAACTTTTATCAAAAGTCAGTTTTTTTTTTAAATTGACATAATTTAAAATAAATTTCTTATTACCATCGGATTCCTGGATCTTTTTTTTCAGAGATTCCATCATCTGGTTTCCTACCTCTACCATAAAGGGCACCATCAATCTGATCTTCGAACTGGTGAACGCTGGGCTTAGCGTGGAGCGCATATCCTTCCATTCTTGGCCTGAAACGTAAATCATGGTATTTCAAATAAATATTTCTTAAATTTAATTAGCATACTATTTATTAAGCATAAATTACTTATTTCTTCTGACGACCCGTCTGGTGTAGTGGTCGAGAAATCGCCTACTACGCAGCGGGTGCGGGTTCGATCCCCGCACAATACAAACATTTGTGTGCATGAACATGTCTGTTTGTATTGGTCTGGGTGTTTGCTATGTATATCATGTATGTATTTACAAAAAAAAAGTATTTAAGTATTATATCCGTTGTCTGGCACCCCTAACACAAGCTTTGAGTAGCTTACTTTGGGGTTAGATGGCGAGTTGTGGGAATGTCCAATGATATGAATGATATTATTCTTCTATAAGACGTCGTTTTTAAGACCTAATAACCTACTTAATATATACTATATTAAAGAGCTTCAAAGTTTGTTTGTTTGAACGCGCTAATCTCAGGAACTACTAAACCGCTTTACTTTTGTGTTGGATAGATTATTTATTGAGAAAGGTTTGAGGCTATAAAACAAATAGCTGCAACGGGAAAGAAAAGAGCAAACTCAAAACGCGAGGACGCAGTCGTGAGAGATTGCTTGTGCACTTTGTGTATATCTATTAGAGTTTGATTTTTACCCCAAAAATTACAAAGGGTAAATCGTCACTGACTTTAACAGCTGTGAATAAGCCTCTTTCTCTGCTAGCCCTAATTTCCCAGTTACACCAGCAAATATACAGGATGGCCCAAACAGTAACGTTCAAATTTGCATCCAAGGCTATCTAAATATACCGATATATATGTTAGCCATATTTTCTTAGTTTTTGAGTAAGCAATTCCTTTCGCAAATTTTGAGAATTTTGAAACCAATTATTTCTCTACTTTTTATGGTGTTGTGTTGATTTTTTTTATTGCAGTTCGATACTTATAAATTAAATTGACTTTGATAAAACTGTGAGCTAGCTAAAACTAAGACTACCAAAAGTTTCAAAAAAATTGAAAAAATAGCCTCGAAAACAACAATTAACTATGTTATATTTGAATAGCCCTGGATGTAAAGAATCCAACAAAAAAAATTGGACGTAGTTTGGGCCACCCTGTATAGTTGTAGCAAATATGAGTATCTTAAGGGCAATCCTACGACCCCTTTTAATAAATATGAACATTTTACATGATCATCGTTCATGCTCAGAAAGGAAGAGTTAATTTTAATCAATCTTCCTGGTTTTAGAAGTGGAAAAAGTTTAAGACCAAGTCCTAATAATACTTGCCCTTCAGCGAGAACAAGTTTCTGCCGAAGAATGGGTCGTTGTTCTCGTCGACGATGGCTCGGTGGTCGAGGAAGTAGTCGAAGTCCTTGACGGTGATCTTCTTTATCAATTCGATGTCTCGCAGCATCACCACTGCGTTCATCAACTCGAACCTGCCTACAAATCTGCAAAAGAATTGACATTGAGCATTTTTGAATTGTCATTTCTTATACTTCATCGTTATGAAACCGAATAGAAATAAGTGGGTTTATCTACGCGGTAGCACACCAACTCACCCAAATCTTTCTAACTATCTTAATGAATTTGACCTCATTGTCATCCAAATTGGTTGAATGATCGTGAAAAGACAGGTCTTTTTTATTTAGGTTAGATTTGCTCTTGACTCCAGACCAAGCCAAGTGCGACTTAGACGAAGTCGAAAATGAAACGAGCTCGCCCAGAAGAAGCCTGTTCACTCGAACTTTGAATAGATTCGGACTGTAATCACTAGGAAACACCGACGCGGGCAGCGAGTTCCACTTCTTTGCCGTGCGCATTATAAATGTTGATGAGAAGCGCTTATTTCTTAACAGCGGGACATCGACAAGGTAAGGATGGTATCCTGTGGTACGTCTAGAAGAACGATGGAAAAAGGGGGCTGGTGAGATAAGCTCATGGAGTACCTTTGGTTCCATGGAGGTCATTGTAATTCTGTATTTTTGTGCTGCTATTAAGTCGCATTGAAGATCTTATACCTTAATTATTTAAGGGGACTAGAAAGCTGACAGTGTGTTCTAATCTTTCAAATTCTATGAGTTACTTACTTCTCATCAGGAAAAGCCTTGTAGATCCTATCAAGCTCTTCGAGCAAATGCTCTTTTCTCGACAATCCAAGTAGTCCGTTCCCTAAAATCGGGATAGGCGGGATATTCTTTACGCCATATCTGGAGAACCTTGAGTGGAGTCGTCTGAAGTACAGCCAAATCGCAGCCACAACGGCACCGAGCCATATGTAGAGTAACATGATCTGAAAAACCTGACGAGTCGGTAAGAAAAGATTTCTTTCTCCCCGTTTCAAAAAAGGCTGAAAATATAAGGAACACGCTAAATTTGTACTGCACCAAATTGGGCCCTAAATATGTTTTGCAAGTTAGGTCATGGTTTATACTTCAGCTACCTGATATTCGAATCTGGCTGCGTAAACAAAAGATTGTTGTTAAACAACTTAGTTATTTGGTGTAGCAAGATAAAGCATCAAAGCTTAGGTAATTATTTGAATGGCATCAGTTTTAAGATCACGAAACCAAACACTTTTGCATATTATTCTATATTATACAATGTGATGTTTTGGTCAGCGATCAATGATATTGGTGCCAAAAAAATATATTTTAAAATGTTTTTTAATGGTAAAAATCCCACAATATCAATTTATTATTGTGATACTAGCGAGCGAGTTAATACTACCTACACCAAGTCATCTCTTCGTAGCTTTCTAGCTACGGCGTAGTATTTCGTAGATACGCGCGAGGGTGCGAGTTTCCCTCTTCGTTTTGAATTTTTTTTAGAATATTTTGAAGAGGTTTTCCTTTATAAAACTTCCATATAATTTAAAAAAAATGAATCAGAATAACTCATATTATTATCCCTGAGTTAGATGTCACTGACCAAAATAAGACCCTGTGTAATTAATCAGATAATAGTGTTGAAATTAAAATCTTAATAAACTTACTCGAATACCTTGTCGTTTACAATCGGTACATAGCACAACAAAACACTCCTACACAAGTGCGTCCCTCTGATAACGACTCAATTAAATACAAATAGACGTTCTAAATATAACTTTTATCTTTTAAATAACAGTTTTATACCGCGTTTTTTTCTCAGCGTAAACAATGATTAAAAATCTTTTCGTTATGTCTGTTGACGTCCAAACAGGTGGACTTCGTGCTCTGTACTAAAACGACCGGATCCCCAATCTAATCACTTGGGCTGATAGTTGGCAAATTTATACGATTCGTCCTGAACGATTGCAGGCGCATTTCATCAGAAAATAAGCTCTTTGTGATTTCAACATAAATTCATCATTATTCGATTAAACAAGATTGAATGGAGATAGGTCTTGATCATGTGCATATGTGTGTATTTATTAAGCAAATATACTAGAAAGCCATAAGTCTTCAGTGTCTCGGCATATTTAAATATGAAATAGTTTTAACTATAGTAAGGCTATAGCTGCCTAGCAATTTTGAAGTCATTTTTCACTAGTGGTTTGCATATTGTTGGAATTAGATAAAAATTGCCAAGTTTTGAATATTTGGAGAAGGATTTCTCTTAAACGAAAAATGCTATCGAGATAATTATTTCTTTGTTCAGTCTTGTCAGGTTCACTCTGACTCAGGTACAGTGTAATTTTATTTTATTTAAACAGGCATACCAACAGTTAAGATATACACACTTAACTAATACAACATTGTCAATATTTTACGTCATATATGTAAACGTTTTAAATGCATAACAACAGTAAAATAATTAGATTTAAAATTTTTAAACATGCTTATGCAAAGTTTATGAAACAACTTTCTATTAAAACCAAGTATTAGTGTAGGTAGAAAATTTAAAGCTATCACATATCAATAGACCGCCTGCGGCCGAGTAAACAAAAGAATGACAAAATAAGTGTGTCCCAAGTGGTTCACTGGTAGACGATGACCTAGGGCAAACTTATGACCGCCAATTATACAAATCACAGTACAATAGAGCTTAAATAAAAAAAAATGTTGCTAAATTCATGAACATACATCTTCTTTTATCTGACGCTCATGTTTGTTTCGTGAGTGTAAGCGGTTTTCTTTGAAAAAGTGGAAAGGCACGAGAGACCTCGATTTTTCATACTTCAAAATTTCACTTAACTTTGTTGAGCCCATTCGAATAGTTTTTGAGATATAGGTAAAAACTGAATAAAGGAGTAATAAAATCATTTGGATTTGGGACATTAGGACTAAGCAAAGGTATCTACGCAGATCATGCACCGACTTCAGGTGAATTCTCTTAAATAAAAGGAAAATGAGTTGCTTGAAGCTTAGTGGTGGCAACTTACAGCAGCGTCGTGTTAGGATGGTTGACCATTCGGACCATATAACTGACGTTTATCAAGAGCATCTCCATGCTTCGGAAAGCACCTAAAGCCGTTGGTCCCGGCTAATATCGGTTACGATTAGTTATTAGGCCTAGTCAGAAGCCCAATGGGCAGTTTTATAAAATCTAACTGCAAGGTTGCTCCATTGCCTTGGAAAACCCCTTTGCCAATCCACATGGAGCCCGTGTGGTGGATTACGGCTTCTGCTAACTTATATTTAAGGTAAGGCAAAGGCCAGCAGTGAGATCTTTACAGGCTAACTTTACTTTTTAGCAGAAAAATACGCAATTATATCTTCCACTGATCTTATGATTAAATCTACGATAGTCACGAACTCACAAAATCACCCCCAAATAAAATATCTGTTGTTTAAAGAACTTATCAAAACTCTTATCATGAACACCGCTAAAAAGTTAATTTATTTATTAGTCCAATCAATTTATTATCAAACAATACAAACAAAGCGCTTTATAATGCAAAGTAATAATTATTTGATGATTACATTACAGACCGTTTGAGATTCGCACTATTCAGTCAGTTACCAGTTATATTCCAACTAAGTAACACGCGCTCAGTGAGACGAGTTATCTGACAAAGTTTATCGTGAGTAAACAGTATCTGATAATATTTGATATTCAAATAAACATTATCGTATCCTCTTCATTAAGTCCACATAAGATGGATATGAAATGTGTCCAGTTACAACCAAAATCAGATTTTTGTTTTTCTCATTTTTGTCACTCATTTGTCTGGATTCACAATAATATTTTTAAAAAACGCTCTAAACGCTGACCGAAACCGAAAAACACTACTAAGTGTATTTGTTTACATAAATAACTAATAATGTGTGCACGTGACTTGTTGGCGTAAATGAATATTTAAACAGAAAAGTAAAGATCAGGGGCCCTATTTTTGAATCACTCGCTTAGAGATGGCGAGTGATTTTCGTTTGAAGATGAATTAAAAGTCATAGAAAAAAACTCGTTGTCGAACGAAAATCACTCGCCATCTCTAAGCGAGTGATTCAAAAATAGGGCCCCTGGAGCTCTATTTTTAAATCACTCGCTTGAATATGGCGTGTGAGTATCGTTCGAAAACAAAATAAAAATCAATGACTATCACGCAAAATATTAGCGTTGGTACTCACAAAAATTCATTATCTTTTTTCAAATCACTTCCACGTGTTGTTAAACTAATTTTTATTGGAAAATCGGTCATTAAACAATGAATATCACACTCCATCTTGACGCGAGTGATTCAGAAATAAAGGCGTAATAAATCGTAAAAATGGCTCTTAGACCCCGTGGTCTTACGACGATTTAAAAAGCATATCCCACCGGACTAGCCCAACACTGGAACTGTTCCGCCAGGGTTTTATTTGAAAACGTCATGTACAGATATCACATGATTCTTGTTATTGTTCCCACACTTTTATATGACGACCTGGCTTTCAAGGCGTCGCCGCTACGAATCCGAATCTGAATCTCCGATCCAAAATGTCAATCTAATCAAAAAATTCTATATTCTCTCGGATCTGGGTGTTATGGCACCACCGTTGTGTAATTTCTATAACACAAGTGCATTAGCTACTTACTTTGGAATCAGAGCAATGTATATCATTGGTGTCCAATATTATATATTAATTTTACATGCAAAGATGTGAAATATTTGTATTAAAGACGCATACCTACTTACTTACTAAAATTGACTTTAAATAAACAATGGTTGCTTAGACTAACTTTTATTAATATCTCATTAACCAGTCAATTAAGTCTTCTGATGTGATGCGTAACTTCATAACAAAGTTACGTTCATTAATTTATCATTATCTTTTTTGTAAACATAAAACAAGAATTAAAGACCTTGTAAAGGTTGCATGCCTTGAAATGTTTAAGTGATGCCAGCCATGTTGTTAATCTTATAAAACCGCCTCAATTGTCGCAATCTTTTTATCATCGCATATTGAAACTTATCATTAACGGATTATCACTTAATCTTCCTCAGAACATGCATCTCATCATAATCTGGGGTGCCATCATCCTCGTGGCTGGCTATCTGTACTACCGGCAACTGTACTCCAAGCTAGCGAAGCGAGGACTCAAACACCTGACTCCAATTCCTCTGCTGGGCAACATGGCTCCTATTGCACTCAGATCCGAACACTTTACGGCCTATCTTAAGAGGCTGTATGATAGTTTTCCTGAGGATAGGTAAGTAGTTAATATCTTTGTTGAAATTTAACAAAAACCTACTATTATTTAGGTAGTATTTTATGGAAATACTGGTATCATTTATAACATGGCAATACCATTCGGGACTGGTTCCCGCCATCAGGCTCTTGTGTTAATATTGTGTTGACAAGTATAATGGATATTTTAGTAAACTGATTTCTCATTACCACCCAGACTGTGTACTTACCAACAAATCTAAATTTTGAATATACATTCCGTTATATTTTACTAAACTCTGCATTCTTCTTGTTGCCCAGAATCCTATTTTTCTACAGTTTTTTTAACTACTGTTTTTATATTTGCCTAGATACCTTATCTGTTGTCTTTATATGTTTGTACTAATCGGCAGTTGTTCGATGTTTAAGCGTCTTATTTACTATACTTGTTTCTGAAGTTTACGCGAATATTACTCATCGAAATAAAACAACTTTTTTACGGATTAACTTTTCGCGAGTTTATTAATTTTATCCCGACGTTTCGAACACTTTACAGCGTTCGTGGTCACGGGCAGACTAAGATGTTATTTGTCATTTACAGAGTTTTGAAAAATATACACTACCGTCACTCAATAATATTAATTAACGTTCCTATCCACGCAGAAAGAGCTAACTGTGTCTTGTGATCTTGCAGTGAGTGGTCTAGCTTGGGTCCTAGTTAGAACTGGATCCCATGCAGGTGGAATTTTCCAACCATCTTCTCTGTTAAAATTTGGATGTTTTCTTATTTCTATAGCTTCGCGTAGCATACGTGGAATGAACCGACGTTCTTTTGACAGTACTTTGGGTTGGTCAAAACGAATGAAGTGGTTGGGTTTGTCTAAGGCATGTTCACACACTGCAGATTTTATGTTTCGTCTATGTTTAACGTCAGCTATATGTTCTTTTATCCGCACGCCTATACTTCGTTTGGTTTGCCCGATGTAGGAAAGGCCACAGTCACATTCCAGTCTATACACCCCTGCATCTTGAAGAGGTATGGTGCACTTGACAGGTGGTAAAAATTGGTTAATCTTCTTTGGCGGCTTGAAATAAGTCTTGATGGAAGCTCGCTTCAAGATATTCCCAATCTTGTCAGTGACCCCCTTGATGTAAGGTAGTACGGCAGGTGGGCGTTCAACTGTCATGGGCTTGGCACTGGCACGGGGTCTGCAACGACGTGGTACTGGAAGCTGGTTGTCCCGTAGTACCTTCCTTACATGCTGAAGTTCAGCAGCCAGGTGTCGGTCGTCACAGATGCCCAACGCTCTCTGAAACAAAGTTTTGCCCACGGTAGCTAACTGTGAAGGATGATGGTGAGATGCACCATTGAGATATTTGTCTGTATGGGTGGCCTTTCTAAAAACTGTGTGGCTAAGTGTGTTATCAGAATTCCTAATAAGTAAAACATCTAAGAAAGCTAGTTTATTGTTTGCCTCAATTTCCATAGTAAATTGTATTTGTGGATGAATAGAGTTAAGATGGTTCAAAAAAGCAGAAACTTTATCAGTGGGTAATATTGTGAAGGTGTCATCTACGTACCGTTTATAAAACCTTGGTGATATAGGTGATGTGTTCAAAGCTGTGGCCTCAAAATCTTCCATGAAGATATCAGCAACAACAGGTGATACTGGGGAACCCATCGCTACACCATCAATTTGTATGTAGAATTCACCGTCCCATAATAAATAGCCAGATGTTAGGCAATGCTCTAATAGTTCTGCATACTCTATGGGCATATCCAATTCAACTAACTTCCTTCTGGTAATTTCAATGCAGTCTTTCACAGGTAAACTTGTAAATAGGGACTGTACATCAAAACTAACCATTGTTTCATTTTCTGCCAATTGCAAGATCTTTATTTGGCTTATGAAGTCATAGGAATCCTTAACATGCGCCATAGTTCCTCCTCGTAGTACAGATAGTGTTTTCGCCAAATGCTTCGCCAGCTTGTACGTTGGGGAATCAATCTGACTCACAATAGGACGGTGAATTCTACATACAAATTGATGGTGTAGCGATGGGTTCCCCAGTATCACCTGTTGTTGCTGATATCTTCATGGAAGATTTTGAGGCCACAGCTTTGAACACATCACCTATATCACCAAGGTTTTATAAACGGTACGTAGATGACACCTTCACAATATTACCCACTGATAAAGTTTCTGCTTTTTTGAACCATCTTAACTCTATTCATCCACAAATACAATTTACTATGGAAATTGAGGCAAACAATAAACTAGCTTTCTTAGATGTTTTACTTATTAGGAATTCTGATAACACACTTAGCCACACAGTTTTTAGAAAGGCCACCCATACAGACAAATATCTCAATGGTGCATCTCACCATCATCCTTCACAGTTAGCTACCGTGGGCAAAACTTTGTTTCAGAGAGCGTTGGGCATCTGTGACGACCGACACCTGGCTGCTGAACTTCAGCATGTAAGGAAGGTACTACGGGACAACCAGCTTCCAGTACCACGTCGTTGCAGACCCCGTGCCAGTGCCAAGCCCATGACAGTTGAACGCCCACCTGCCGTACTACCTTACATCAAGGGGGTCACTGACAAGATTGGGAATATCTTGAAGCGAGCTTCCATCAAGACTTATTTCAAGCCGCCAAAGAAGATTAACCAATTTTTACCACCTGTCAAGTGCACCATACCTCTTCAAGATGCAGGGGTGTATAGACTGGAATGTGACTGTGGCCTTTCCTACATCGGGCAAACCAAACGAAGTATAGGCGTGCGGATAAAAGAACATATAGCTGACGTTAAACATAGACGAAACATAAAATCTGCAGTGTGTGAACATGCCTTAGACAAACCCAACCACTTCATTCGTTTTGACCAACCCAAAGTACTGTCAAAAGAACGTCGGTTCATTCCACGTATGCTACGCGAAGCTATAGAAATAAGAAAACATCCAAATTTTAACAGAGAAGATGGTTGGAAAATTCCACCTGCATGGGATCCAGTTCTAACTAGGACCCAAGCTACACCACTCACTGCAAGATCACAAGACACAGTTAGCTCTTTCTGCGTGGATAGGAACGTTAATTAATATTATTGAGTGACGGTAGTGTATATTTTTCAAAACTCTGTAAATGACAAATAACATCTTAGTCTGCCCGTGACCACGAACGCTGTAAAGTGTTCGAAACGTCGGGATAAAATTAATAAACTCGCGAAAAGTTAATCCGTAAAAAAGTTGTTTTATTTCGTCTTATTTACTAACCGAAAATGAGCTCTATCACTGTTTGTCACTGTAAAAACATTCAATATTATAACCCAAATCCCAAAAACAACTAAACTGATTTTGATGAAACTGCTTTTTGGAAGTCGGTTAGCATATTAAAAGGCTAAAATAAACGATGCAATTTTTCATGGATCATGACATTTGCTTGAACAAATACACGAGGCGTCTGTCTGTCCTATCATTGTCACGTGGAGGCACCATATTATAATATGTCATTCAAACGAATAGTTAAGTTTTGTATATTTCTAAAAGTAAAAAGAAATATCAAACTGTAGGTACTTCCGTATATTTTAAAGTATTTTTGTACAAAAGAAAATCAAATGTTTACAATTTTTTTTTTCAGGTAACTTAGCAAAAGTACACGTATTTAACGTTGGCGGAGTGAACACTAGGGATCCATTTTTAGGGTTCCGTAGCCAAATGGCAAAACACGGAACCTATATAGTTGCGTCAAGTCTGTCTGTCCATCTGTCTGTTTGTCCGTATATCACAGGCACTTCATTCTGTAACTCAAAGCATCACACTGTTGAAATTTGGTAACGGCTTTACGATTCGTATATAAAAAGATAAAAAGTATGTAATTTAAGAAGGGCTCCCAAACATAAAACTAAAACCGAAAAAAAAAATGTCACACCTATGCGTGTGGGCTGTCGAATGTCTATGGATAGGTATTTTAAAATAGCGTAGAGTTTCCTAAATCATTTCATTTATAAATCAAATGCGTCTGTATAGACGCTTCTAAAGTGTTAAAATGGGCGTCCTCCCTCCTCTAACTTTTAAACTAAGCAAGTGTAAATTTTGAAATAAATATGTATTGTAGATCTTATCAAATACTTTCAAGGAAAATTGGTTTGGATGGAATCGAACTAGTAATTTTTGAGATATAGGACATTTTCAACAACTGCAAACATGACTTTGTTCTTCATACAAACACTATGAAAAACATAGTTATATTTGCTGTCAACAAAATATTGTGGCATTCTAGCTAAGTGGAAGTAAGTGGATTACCTTATTCAGTTCAAATTGGCACGGAACCCTCAGAGCGCGAGTCCGACTCGTCCTTGGTCTTTTTTTAAAAACGACCAATAAAAGTGGTATTTTTTCATGCTGAATAATCCTGTTTCTAGCCAATTTAAACAATGTATACGATGAAATGGGAGTCTATAGTTGGTTCATAAAAAAAATCGTGTGGATAGAATAATCACAAGGAATTAATGGTAAAAATTTAAATACGATATTTGACGGTCTGAAATTACAGGCTCTTATTTAAGAGAGTTTCCACAAAATAAAGAACAATGAATGAATTGACAAACTAATTTCATTACGAAGATATGGCAAAGCGTTAAGAGGACTGAATGAGCACACATTTACCTAAGTATTTTTATTCAATTGTATTACAACAAGAAAATCTTGTTTCTGCAAATATTTTAAACCTGTAACTAAATGATAAAAATATATTAATTTGAATCAAGAGCTGCTTACTCAGTGGAAACTGACGTCCCATTTCTTACCATATTGTAATCACAAATATAGTTCTGAGATACATTTTAGAACCTAAAATTAATCACTAAGTGCATTCTCTTATTTACCTGAACTAGGTTAAACCTGTATCTCAGGCTAAATAGACCTTACGCAAGCCATTAAAGGCTTACATAATTAAAAAAAAACTTATACAAAATTCAAAAGTTAATCAAAGTCTATTTCTGTTAATGATGTCAATTGGTGTGATGATGTCAAATTGTGACGACCCGTCTGGTGTAGGTCGAGAAATCGCCTACTACGTACGATATGGACGGTATGTACGGTGCGGGTTCGATCCCCGCACAATACAAACATTTGTGTGCATGAACATGTCTGTTTGTATTGGTCTGGGTGTTTTCTATGTATATCATGTATGTATTTACAAACAAAAAGTATTTAAGTATTATATCCGTTGTCTGGCACCCATAACACAAGCTTTGAGTAGCTTACTTTGGGACTAGATGGCGATGTGTGGGAATGTCCAAAGGATATTTATTTATTTATTTAATTGCTGTAGCTATGTATAGTATAATTAACTATTTTTAGAGACGTAAGACTGATGCGACATTGCAGTAAAACCTCAGTGGTTTTTGTCAATGTCTATTAAAATGTAACGTAAAGTTTTTTTTTAAATGCTAAAATGAAAAAAAAGACATCTGAACTTTGCCATGCCATTATTATCTGAAACTGAATCTGAAAACTTAGTATTGGATGATGTATTCAAATTTTCCAGGTTCATCGGTAACTACGAGTTCACTAACCCACTGGTGGTGATCCGCGACCTGGAGTTGCTGAAGAAGATCACCATCAAGGACTTCGAGCACTTCCTTGACCACCGCACCATCGTCGACGACAAGATCGACCCCTTCTGGGGCAGGAACCTGTTTTCTTTGAAAGGTTCGTAAATACAAATAATAATAATAATTAGTATTTACATTGACCCGACCGGGAATCGAACCCGGAACCTCGGAGTGATGACGCCTTGAAAACCAGAGTGCTTAGCCACTTTACCACGGAGATCAATATTGTAAACAATGGCGTCATTACTTTTTAAATAATACACGTATCTGTCTATGTATATAAAAATGATTTTTTTTTGTAAGTCTCGCTAAAGCTCGAGAACGGCTAAATCGATATGGATGATTTTGGTCTTGAAATATTCAAGGAAGTCCAGAGAAGGTTCTTTCAAAACAACGGCTCTACCATATAGGTAAAGTCGTTCTTTACACCATTGGGTGTCATTAATTGCTAACAGGGTCCAATATAAAGTGTTGAGACTTTTTCCCAGTAGAGGGTTGGTGTAGGTAATAAACACAATCTAGTTGAAAAACTTAAGTTTATTCTTTCCAAAATATGAAATCTAAAACAAGAGTAAAAGAAGAGAAACCCGGCCAAGTGCGAGTCGGACTTGCGCACTGAGGGCTCCGTGCCAACTTTAACTGAATTAGGCAATCCACTTACTTCCACTGATTAAAATACTACAATATTTTGTTGACTACAAATATAACTTTGTTTTTCATAGTTTTTGTATGAAGTACAAAGTTATGTTTGCAGTTGTTGAAAATGTACTATATCTCAAACACTTCTCGTTCGATCCCGTCCGAACCAATTTCTATTGAAAGTATTTGTTTGGATCCATATTATATATTTTTTTCAAAATTTACACTTGCTTAGTTTAGAAGTTAGATGGGGGGGACGCCCATTTTACCACTTTGGAAGCGTCTAGCTATGAAACGTTAGACTTTAAAAGAAAATGGTTTGAGAAACCTCTATGTCATTTTAAAAGATCTATCTATAGACACGCCACACGTTATGGTTTGACTAAAAAAAATTTTTTGGGTTTTAGTTTCATGTACGGGAGCCCCCTTAAATGTCAATATTTTTATTTTTGGTATAAGAATCGTAAAGCGGTTAACATGATACACATTTCTACTCATTTTCAACAGTGTGATGCTTATAGTTACAGAATAAAATGGCTGTGACATACGGGCGGACAGACAGACAGACTTGACGAAACTATAAGGGTTCCGTTTTTTGCCATTTGGCTACGGACGGAACCCTAAAAACGCAGTTCTCCCATACTAAACACAGAAATTCACGAATTCTTTTAATGCAGGTGACGAATGGAGAGACATGCGTGCTACCCTCAGCCCAGCATTCACCAGCTCCAAGATCCGTTTGATGGTGCCCTTCATGGAGGAGGTCGGGGATCAGATGATCAGGCGACTGAAGAAGCAAATCCAGGAGTCTTCAAGTTTGTATTTGATAAGTGAAATCAAATAACATTTTTTCGTCTACTTTGTCCATGACACGTCTGGCTGTCTAGTAAAACAAAAACCGGCTAAGTGCGAGTCGGACTCGCGCACTGAGGGTTCCGTGCCAACTTTAACTGAATAAGGGAATCCATTTACTTCTACTTAGTAAAATACCACAATATTTTGTTGACTACAAATATAACTTTGTTTTTCATAGTGTTTGTATGAAGTACAAAGTTATGTTTGCGGTTGTTGAAAATGTGCTATATCTCAAAAACTACTCGTTCGATCCCGTTCGAACCAATTTTCGTTGAAAGTATTTATTAAGATCTACATCATATATTTTTTTCAAAATTTACACTTGCTTGGTTTAGAAATTAGATGGGGGGGGGGGGGGCATTTTACCACTTTGGAAGCGTCTAGCTATGAAACGTTAGACTTTTAAATAAAATGGTTTTAGGAACCTCTGTGTTATTTCAAAAGACCTATCCATAGACACCCCACACGCATAGGTTGGACTAAAAAAAATATTTTGGTTTTAGTTTCATGTATGGGAGCCCCCCCTTAACTGTCAATATTATTCATTTTTTGTATGAGAATCGGTAAGCGGTTAACAAGACACATCTTCCTACCAAATTTCAATTGTGTAATGCTTATAGTTACAGAATAAAATGGCTGTGACATACGGACGGACAGACAGACAGACAGACAGACTTGATGAAACTATAAGGGTTCCGTTTTTTGCCATTCGGCTACGGAACCCCAAAAAGTATTTAGTCTACGATTAAAAATAATGTTTTTTCATCAAATAATACTAAATAATGAATTACATGCAAAAACCATGTATGATAACGAAAACAGGCACAGTATTGGTATATGCAAAAAGAGTTTCAATGAAACTTATCTTCTTTATTGTCATTTACAGCTAAATCAATAGAACTAGAAGTGAAGGACCTGGTCTCCCGCTACGCCAACGACGTCATTGCCTCCTGCGCCTTCGGTCTGAAGGTGGACTCTCAGACGGAGAGCGGCAGTGAGTTCTTCGTCATGGGGAAGGAGGCATCTACCTTCAAGTTCAGGCAGATCTTCGCCTTCTTCGCTTACAACTCCTTCCCGAAACTTATGTCGGTTAGTGTGCTAATAAATTTAATAAAGTTCATACCCTCAATGTTGACAAAGTGATTTAAGTTGTGAGTTTTAAAAATCAATTGCCAGGTTAAACTATTATATTAGCCCTAAAACGATTCAAGATCCTTTATTAGTATTGCACCCTAAGTCAATGGAATAAAATTCAAAACATTGTGGTGTCGGTCACCAAATAAACCCAATTAAATCACCTAACTTTCTTTCAGAAATTGCAAATAACCATGTTTGCCAAAAAGACAAGTGACTTCTTTAGGTATTTGCTGTCAAACACAATGCGAGAGCGAGAGACAAAGAATATTATCAGACCTGACATGATTCATCTCCTTTTGGAAGCTAAGAAAGGTACACACAATTAATTGACATTTGACGACCTACGTAGTGTAATGCCTAAGCACTCTAGGTTTCAAGGTGTCACTGCTCTGAGGTCCCGGGTTCGATTTCAGGTCGTCTCAACATAGTTTTTTTTTTCTATTGCTTCATTGTCTCGGGTCTGGGTGTTGTGGTACCACCGTTGTGTCTGATTTCCATAACACCAGTGCATTAGCTACTTACTTTATGTGATTGGTGTCCAATATTTATTTATTATTTATTAATATTTCTCGTTACCGTCAAACATCTTTGACAACATCATAAAATTGCGAAATGCTCTTTTTCAGGAAAGTTATCACACGATGATAAAGTCAAAGACACTGACGCTGGTTTCGCTACAGTTGAAGAATCGGCAGTTGGCAGAGTCAAAAACGAAACTGGTAATTACCAGAATTATATATTATAATATACTTTTTAAACAATTATTTTTAATAAACAATTGGAACTCTTGATTTGATTCTACAAATGTGATTGTTTCAATACTTCGCAGATTGGTCGGAAGATGACCTTATCGCGCAAGCCATGATCTTCCTCATTGGTGGTTTTGAAACAGTGTCCTCTTCCATGGCATTTGCCTTGCACGAGCTGACCATCAACCCTGACGTCCAGGACAGACTGGCGGAAGAGATCAAAGAGTACAACGCCAAAAACAATGGAAAGTTCGACTATAATGATCTGCAAAAGATGCCGTACATGGATATGGTGGTTTCAGGTTAGTTTTCATGCCTTTTATTTATATACTAGCGGTCCCCCGCGACTTCGTCCGCGCGTTTTGAGTTTGCTCCCTCCCCTCCCGTCGCAGCGTGATGTTTTATACCCTAAAGCCTTTCTCGATAAATAAGCTATCCAAAACAGAAATATTTTTTCAAATCCTTCCAGCATTTCCTGATATAAGCGCGTTCAAACAAACAAACTCTTCAGCTTTATAATATTATTATCGCAAGCGCACGTCGTACTTAAGCTGCGAACATTATTTTGGTGCGGAGTTATGTTAAAACTGTGATAGCTCCTAAGGTATTTATTGAATTTAAATTATATAAAGGGCAACTTTGTTCTAAATGAAATGCTCGTGATGATAAATGTATTTATTTTCATAATAATAAATACATGTGTGTATAATACACCTCTAAAAATAATGCATTATTTTTACAAATTTATTAACATAAAAAAGGTTGTAGTAAGTCAACCATAAAAGATAGACATATGCTGTCGCGGACTTTATTATAGAACTCTTAATGCTGAACAATCCTGTGATACATGATTTTTGTGTAACTTAAGCGGTTTTCGCAGCGTACGCAGCGGAAGCTCTCAAAAGGAATATTCACCACCCGTTTTTGCATCATTTTTCATTGCTGCTGTGGTCTTATAAGTCGTATCTTTATGTTATATAGCCTAAAGGCTTCCTCGATAAATGGACTACCCAACGTAAAAATATTTTTTCAAATCGGGCCAGTAGTTTCTGAGATAAGCGCGTTCAAACAAACAAACAAACAAACTCTTCAGCTTTATAATATTAGTATAGATTATGGAGTTGAAGAGTTTGTTTGTTGTAACGAGCTTATCTCAGGAATTACTGATTCGATATGAAAAAATATTTTTGTGTTGGATAGCTTATTTATCGAGGAAGGCTGCAAGTTATAAAACATCACGCTAGGGCAGAGGGGAGGGAGCAAATTCAAATCGCGCGGATGCAGTCGCAGGGGACCACTAGTAATATAGATTTGCACTTCAACGTTCAGTTAAGAATAAAACTGCAAGTTAATTTGATACTATAAAATAGCAGCTAAGTCATAATTATCAATTCACACGAGTATAATAAGAAATTAATAACATCTTGCATTTTCTTTCAGAACTAATGAGGAAGTGGTCACCTGGTTTCATGATTGATCGACTCTGCATAAAGGACTATAACTTGGGGAAACCAAACAAAGATTCCACTGAAGATTACATTGTATGTACTTAAAGTAATAAATGTAACTGGCAAAATTTTAAATTAAAAATATGCCTAGTTAAAATAGAATATGCTAGGCAAATAAATATATAGTTAGCGGTGGAAAGAAATTACAATGCCTAAAGATAATCATATAACTACTGGATAAATATCTTATATTTCGATTGATCTGATGTATCCCTCCATTTTTTTAGATCCGTCGAGGCGAAAGCTTAATGGCTCCGGTGTGGGCTTTCCACCATGACCCGGATTACTACCCCGACCCTGGCAGGTTCGACCCTGAGCGGTTCTCTGAGGAAAACAAAAAGAACATCAAGCCCTTCACTTACATGCCCTTCGGTGTCGGCCCAAGGAACTGCATTGGTAAGCTTACTTGCGTGCTTGTTTTTTTTTCAATCAGCCACAATAATGTATGAAGGATGATTCTAATTCCTGATTCAGCACAAAAGAAAAAATCTAAAATCTGACCGAAGGCCATGGAGGGTTTGAGTGTCATTGTTCTCAGTATCATCTTTTGGGGGGCTGGCCGGCAGGTTTCTCTGAAACCTACTTCAGGCTCCACTCTCTTACAAACTGTCATGATTATTCTTTCTATTTGTGAAGACAGAATAAATTGATATTGAATTGAATTGAATGGTTATAATTTTAAATCTTCAAAGCGTAACCTTGACAGTTAATACCAGACATGCTTGTAAATGCGTAATCAGTTGCTTATCATAGTCTACACACAGATAAGATACTGTAGACATTTTTTTAGTACTGGCGTCAGTCACCAATATCCATCAATTTATAACACGGGACCATACTCATGAGTATTCCTACTTCCAGGTTCCAGGTTCGCCCTGTGCGAGATCAAGGCTCTGCTGTACCAGCTGCTGCTTCACTTCGAGCTGGTCCCATGCGCACGCACCTGCGCGCCCATAGAGCTCTGCAAGTCCACCGTCAACCTCAAGGCCAAGGGTGGCCACTGGCTGCAGTTCAAGATCAGGGAGTGATAGCAGATGCGATCTGACCACTTTTTAGACCACCGCGACACTGCGATCAGAAACCAAAAAAAACGTCGCAGTCGGTCAGAAAAGGAGTGTTATGGATGTACGGGAAACGTCTTTTAGGCCTAAAATCAATAAAACTTAGTTACACACAATAATTTACCGATTGCTGATCGATGAGTGGGCGCATTAGTAACAACTTCTTATTTAATATACAAAATATATGGTGCTATTTTGATGTTATAGCAGTGTTGAGTTTATCTGTCTATAATAGATAAGTATTTTTTACATTTATTTTATACTTAATAAACTTTTATAAACAAGACTTGAAGTTTATCCAATATTTGTATTCATAGCATAAAATAATTAAGTTTCATTAAACTTAATATTAGAAATGCAACTTTTTGGAATATAACTTTAATAATCTGTGCGAGTTGATTTAAGTTACTCATGTGACCGCTTATCATTAAACCAGACCAGAGTAATCAAAAAAAGATTATTGTATCTTGTTATTATCAATTATTTAACCAATACCTACAAAAACATATAATGAGAATAGCGACTTACCTGATAACGACTGACAAAAGCCAAAAAAAAAAAAATTCAATTGGTGATTTCGTGCTTATTTATGTGAAACTAACACGCGACATTTATTTTTTATGATTTACTATGAAAATACTACAGCATCTTAAGACTAGATTAAACACTAGATAACGTGTTTCCGCATATAAATATTAAGTATAGCTTTATTGCGGTATCTTATAAAAATAACAAACGAAATGAGTTAAAACTTAACAAAGTAAACGAAGTACCCAATGAGGTGGAGTCGATCGGAATTTATGGGGCACACACATTACAGTGATTAGTTTTTATTTTTTATGACACTTTACTTTCATAGAGACGTTACTTTTTCGGCTTTGATATTGATCGTATAAATTAAGAGGTAGACAAGGTATAATCAGATCCTTAAGTATTTCACAGTTCTTTCTTCCCTTATTACCCATTTCAGTTTAGTCGCTTTACAGCCAGAATGCTGAAAAACCCCTAAAATGCAACATAAAATCCGCGCCATAAAGTCTCGGGTACGCAAAGCCCCGACTCGTGGTTCATTAGGCAGTCGCTCGTTCGTTCGTTCATTCGTTCATTACGCGTTCCGGATTAAAAGATACAAAAAGGTGAAAAATTACGGAACGCATCGGCGGAGATTACGGAGGATCACCTCGCTGTCATTTATCAACTTCATCGGAGATGCCGCTCCGGCTGGCCCAAGTCAAAGTTTACTGATTTATTTTCGGCTTCAGTGTATCCTGCTGGTTCACCATTATTATCATTATCAGCCAAAGAACAGTCACAGAAGAACATAGGCCTCCCTAACTGTTTTTCTCAGCAACCGGTTTTAAGTGGTTTGCATTTTTTTTAAGTTTTGAAACGTCATTTTTCCTCTAGTACGTTTTATCAAGAAAGAGGTAGCCTTTTATTTTTAGTGCTTCTGTTTTTATGTATCTGCTGCTGCCGCGCTACTGTCGCTCTTATGTGGAAATACTCCTAAATTTATTAAAGCCCGAATTTAAAATGCAAACAGACATAATTTGGTGAACAACGGAATGACGTCCTCAACAGCTAAATTGATTCTGAAACCATTAAAAATGTCATGATCCGTGGATGAAAATCATTTGATGTCATGATAATCAATATTATTAAACGTTTAGGAAATACTCCTACCCGTATTAGAAAACTTAGACCACAAGGAAAATCTTTCGAATGACAGAAGAATGGTGGAGGCGGATATAAAATACTCAATATATTCTGGGGGACGTTTCGTAAAGAAAAACCTTTTAATTTTAATACATGATACTTTTAAGGCCTCTATTATTTTTAAATGCGCCAAGCAGTGCTGCATGCAGCCTCACGGACCCGCCTGGTGTAGTGGTCGAGAAATCGCCTACTACGCAGCGGGTTGCGGGTTCGATCCCCGCACAATACAAACATTTGTGTGTATGAATATGTCTTTTTGTATCGGTCTGGGTGTTTTCTATGTATATCATGTATGTATTTACAAACAAAAAGTATTTAAGTATTAAATCCGTTGTCTGGCACCCATAACACAAGCTTTGAGTAGCTTACTTTGGGACTAGATGGCGATGTGTGGGAATGTCCAAAGGGTATTTATATATATATATATATGTATCATGCGACTGAGGTAGTATATGAAACGATTTGCATGGCCGCCATGAAACGCATCGCTCAGAAAAGGTTTATTTAAATATAGCGGTCTTAACTTTTATCCAGAAATTCATCTCGAGAGTTAAAATGTGTCATGTATTAACTAAATATCTAAAAAATCGAACTCTCAATAGGGTGTAGTATATTAATCTATGATAAATTAATATAACGGCGCGTAACATCGATGAAATGTTTTACCAACTTCAAAAAGGAGAAGGTTATCAGTTCGCCTGTGGTAAAACTCCTTAACGCTTAGGACCATTATGGCTGAACTTATGATAGGTAATTTGTGTATTAAAGCACCCCCCCCCCCCTTATTATAATCACATTTTAAAAAAAATGACCTTTTTAAAAAAAACTACTTCAAACACAAAATGCACTAAAAAGTCTTTTTAAAGTCGGTTTTTACTTTTTTGTAAAAGTTGATTTTGTCCAATAAGTATGTGATGGTGTAAGACAGCAGGATACTCGCTTTTTCATTTCGTACTAGTTTTCCCCCGCAACATCGTCCACGAATTTGAGTTTGCTCCAAGTTTGGTTCAGCCTAAAGCCTTCCTCGATAAATAAGGTACAAGAATAAGTTTTCAAATCGGTCCAGTAGTTCCAGAGATAAGCGCGTTCAAACAAACTCTTCAGGTTTATAAAGTTAGTATAGATTGTGGTGTGCAGTACAGTTTTGCTGTTATTCAAATATTTACTGTATTTCTTAGTAGTTAGGCAGTTGCCAGTTTTATGTAAAGGCGAAAGAAAAACTATGTATTTGTTTCTTTTCTGGAGCATATTTATTCATTAATTTTGTACATCTTTCTCTAGTACGTTTTCTGCTTTCTTGCTCAATAAGCATACATGTAAACTAATTTTATATATAGTTATTGTATCCAACTAAAACTATTTTATTGAAAATGTTGGCATAAGCCGAGCTCGTATAGCTTTCAGTGTCAAAAAGTATGAGATTACATGTCGAGCCAAACATCTTACCCTATTTCATCCGAAATAAAACTCCAATGTTTACATATTGAGACAAAACATGCATTAAATGTGCCATGTCATCATGTCAAAGCACTATACAATAGGCGATATTTGCCAGCTCTAAAAGGCTCATAAAAAGAGAGGTATTATAACTAGTCCATAGTTCTTAAATAAACAGCACAAACTTTATAAGTATTTTGCCATAAAAACGGCTTGTTTTGGTCACATTTTATGTTAACCGAGGGTCCTCAATATAGGGTTAACCTAAGATGTGGGTGAACTGTATGTCACCCGATCACTGGGTCGTCACCGTCCTGATGCTTTACATCCAAGATCCATATCCAGTCCAAGTTGAGCCAACGTCAACTCCGCCACCTGCCGGCTGTGCTTCTGCAGTGCCACAGGATCAGGGTTATTTTCAAGCAACAACACCTCACAGTTGCGCTTAAGAAAAGAGCGATGCCTTCCTGGATGACAAGTCAGCCTATCCGACGAAAATTACACTGTGGTGTGAAAAGAATGCGTACGTTCCTAAGTAATTGCAATATAATTCAAACATTTTACACTAAGTATAGCTGCTATGATTGCAGGAAGATTCATTTAAACTTTATTACACTGTAAATTGTACAATTGGCGCACTTATACCTTAAGGCATTGTCTATCAGTCAACCGCTTGAGAATGCTAAGAACCTAATCAATAAATATCCCTGGCTTATGCAAATAACATAAATCTATTAAACAGTTCTGTAATTATTATGTTATACAACAGAGTCTTACTAGAACAAATGTAATTATATTATACGAGTACTACAAATGCCTACAGAAGCTCTACAAATAAATAACTTTTAAGTTTCCTTTTTATCAGCATCGTCGGTCAATTCAAGTTTATTAACACCCTATTCCTGGTCAGGGATCCTGAGCTGGTGAGGTACATCGGCGTCAAGGATTTCAACCATTTTGTGGACCGGCGAGCTTTTGGAGATACTATCGCCCGATCTTTGGGAGAAACCCATTACTGCTTAAATGTAAGCCAATGGAGTCGACACCAAATCTATACAATATTACCTACTGTTCAAGTTTCTTCTTTTTTGACCAATTTGATAACTCTACGCATCCAAAAATACAATTTGTATGTATAGTAGGCACTAGGAAGTCGTAGGTATAGGTAAAGATGATAGTATTTTTATTTATCACGTAAACAATTATACTATTGATTACAGTAAACTTAGATGCTGAACAAAATGAGATAGTGAATTGTGTTACCAGACAGATACAGAAACATTGAATTTCACTGAAATAATAATAAATAATCAAAATTACACAGGATATCTTAATAACTAAGATGTAAAAGATAGGACAGAAAACCGACATCAATTTTGGTTTAAGCTGTTAGTTTTCACTCGTACCTGTATCGCCTAACACAACATCTGCTCCACCCGGGCATAATTCCGAATAATAATAAACCCGGTCTGAATTTCTGTGCAGCATTTCAACCTTATTTTGCTTACCTCAATAATGCTTATTCCTTATATGATGTGTTATTTAAAACGGACCGACAAACAAACATACCATTTTTAATATGTGTTAAAATTCCTGACCGAAGCTTTACTTTTATTTAACTATTATTATATATTATTGATAATTTAACTTTATATATATTATATTTATTGATAATTTAACCCTACAGGGCAGGGTCCAGGTTCGCGGTGTGCGAAGACCTGTATTTCTCGTCTGGAGCGCGGCAACTTTGCCACATAAAATTAATATTCCTATCGGAAGAGAAGGACAACTAAAAGCTGTCAAACGAAATCATTGATGTCAGTAACTAACTTAAGTAAAATTTGTAGATTAAAATTAGATTACTTTTCGTTCAAGTGATTTATACCAATCTTCATAAGTTAAACTAGATTACCACATGATAAACAGTCGACACAAAATATCGAACATACAGCTCTAGTGTAAAACTAAATATTACTTATTTATACAAAATATTCGTAGATTTGCATTATTATCTGTGTTATGCGTTCTTTAAAAATTCGAATCGGTCGACAAACGACTGAGATTTGAGGTAACATAGATACAAAAAAAACAAACAGTCGAATTGATAACCTTCTCCTTTTTTAGGGTTCCGTAGCCGAATGGCAAAATACGGAACCCTTATAGTTTCGTCAAGTCTTTCTGTCTGTCTGTCTGTCCGTCCGTATGTCACAGCCATTTTATTCTGTAACTATAAGCATTACACAATTGAAATTTGGTAGGAAGATGTATCTTGTTAACCGCTCACCGACTCTTATACAAAAAATAAAAAATAATGACAGTTGAAGGGGGGCTCCCATACATAAAACTGAAACCGAAAAAATTTTTTTTAGTCAAACCTATGCGTGTGGGGTGTCTATAGATAGGTATTTCAAAATGAAATAGAGGTTTCTAAAACCATTTTCTTTTAAAGTCAAACGTTTCACAGCTAGACGCTTCCAAAGTGATAAACTGGGCATCCCCCCCCCCCCATCTAATTTCTAAACTAAGGGAGTATAAATTTTGAAAAAATATATAATGTAGATCTTAACAAATACTATCAACGAAAATTGGTTCGGACGATATCGAACGAAAAATTTTTTTAGATATAGTACATTTTCAACAACCGCAAACATAACTTTGTTCTTCATACAAACACTATGAAAAAAAAGTTATATTTGCTGTCGAAAAATTGTGGTATTTTAGCTAAATGGAAGAAGGTGGGAGTAAGTGGTTTCCCTAATTCAGTTATCGTTGGCACGGAACCCTCAGTGCGCGTGTCCGACTCGCACTTGGCCGGTTGAAGTTAGTTAAAATAGATGACGTTTGCAAATTAGGCGTGTTTTTTATATTCATTCCTTGATGTTAGAAAAATCAGGTCTTTTCTTTAAAATGTTTCAATAGCGCCATCTATGCAAATTTATAGGAACTAAGTGGAAACTCGTTTTGGTGCAGTTTTCTTTCCGCTTTTCCGGTACTTGTATGCTTTCTGGGTCTGTATGGTCGGTATGCCGCGGTTGTTTTAGTATTAGTGGCTAGATGTCACTACGCTTATAGAAGCTGTGCCGACTTATTTGCTTTGAGCTTTTAATTTTTAGGGCGAATGTTATAATTTTTGTTTTAAGACTAGATAAACGTTCATTTATTTGAAGAAAAAAAAAATTAATCGCTTTGATAATTGATTAATAATATACTAGATCGGAACTTTTGAACTTTTCTTGAAAATTAAATTACTGCACACACACCTCAATATTAGAATGAATATCACAGCTTACAAACAAAAATTAAAATGAGTACTACATAAATTTAATTAAGTACAAAAAATACTTTTATCTTTAAGTTATGTTATCCGAAATAACATAGTCAAGTGAAAGTAGTCTAAAACTGCTTGCATCGTGCTAAATCGTTTTAATTAGAATGCAAGAGTGATCTGTGAGCCGGTATCTCGCACTGACAGCGGTATCCTAAAGTAATCATAATTAACTACATCAACCGGTCGTTTCACAGAACCGGTCCAATGTGACAACGTGTAGCTTAGGAAAACCTATTAACATTACCGTGACGTAACTTAGAAAACCTATTAGGTTGATCATATCCTAAAGTATTTTTTAAAATGTATAAATTTATCAGATTAAAAAAATATCTAAAATCACGAGGGTTCATTATGATATAAATAGGACCGCTGTATTTCATACCTTTGCTTCACGTGTAGTTTACAAATGTGTAGGTACGTAAGCATGGCTAAACCTAATCGCTTTTCCTACTAACAGTTTATTTGAGACCGACGGAGATAAGGTTGATATCAATAGACCAGACCTATTCATTGTTTCGTTGATTAGAACATTTTTCGTCAGTCAACACGGTAGTTCTAGACCCTAGTTAACATTTTACTGGAGTCCTTCAAAGTCAAGTGTCAACGCTCGCAAGTTTCTTGATATTTGATTGGACAAGCAACACTGTAGCTACGAGTATTTCCGCCCATTACTTACTTTTAACACGATTTCACACTTAGCTATTGTTAGTAAGAACAAGTCCAATTCTCGACCACCCGCGTCATGCTCTGGAGTTTCAATGAAGAGAATTAAATAAAATTAATACATACCTAACAGAAGAAGGAGAACCTAACGATTCTATAATGGCCACCCCCTTAACACAGACCAAGTGCTCAGTGCCGTTACCACGAGTGTACGGCGGTTTTACTCCCTATCGACGACGTAACTTTTTGTATGCAAAATTTTAGTTCTGCAAGTGGCCGCTAGAGGCGCCGTGCTATTTGCCATAGACTTATTTAAAACCGCCGTAAATTCATAGTACAGGGAGCCGATTCTCGCGGCAATCGAACTTTTTTCGTGTGGTAATTCGCTTGCGTTTTACCATTCTACCTAAAAAATCATATAACTATCTACACGTACAATATCTATCGCACGAACATAATCTAAATATATAGAAATCGTGACCTCAAAAACAATTTTTTCAAAAAAAAAACTGTGAAAGCACTCCGGGAGTGCCGGCAGAAGTAAAAAACTTGAATATCAACGTTGTGCATTTTTGATTTTTTGGAATAGTTAGGGAATAATTTTGAATGAATTGCTCTTATTATCAATATAAAAGTACTATCATTTTTGTGATAGAATACAATAATAATAATAATAATAATAATAATACAATAATAATAATAATAATAATAGTAATATAATAGATATTTTTTATAGAATACAATATTTATTTATTGCGCTATCGTACACAAACATTACAATTTATATTACATTAAATTACATTAAAAAGTTTATCTCTCAGAAAAATCAACTTACATCCATAATTTCGCCAACCGTCTTACGGTTTTTCGATCAGCCCACGTGTCCTGACGCGAGTTTCACATTTTTCCCCCATCCCACAAAAGTGCTCAACGCCGCTAAAGAAGTTTTCACTTCAAAATTTGATCGATAAACTTTTTTCGTTTACGAATTGCACTAGAATTTCCCCCCAGGAGATGTCATTGTCCACATTCACAGGTTTTGCGCAATATACAAGTACACTTACTCTGAACCTAATCAATTCGATGAGGCGGCAATCCGGCATGAACGGTGGGAGATCAGACGGTTCAGCGTGCTTTGCGAGGCACCACCAACTTCGTGATGCCGAGGGCCAACTTCCATCACCACCAAAATGCTGTTTCTGAGTATTTTTAAGTCGGAAAACTTCAGAAACTTTCGGCGTGATCCAATGAGGCAGTAGAGTTATTCAAATTATTTTGTAGAAAAGATGGTTTTGTATCGGTATTTCATGTGATACCTAATACTCATATAAATAGGTAATACTCGTATTATAGCAGAATATAAGATTAAATGAGTAGTCGATTAGGTTCTTAGCAATATTGTTGTTTAATAGATTTTAACTACAGCTTAGTATCAGGAGCTCTAATTTTGAATCACTCACGTCAATATTCTTAGTGATTCTAAAAATATGTGCAATGGGGAATGCTAACAAAAATAGAGTTATCTGTTTTTAAACACTCTTGAGTGAGTTTTATCCAATTTTCATTTGAAAAATCAAACATTAACCAATTATAATCTCACTAAGTGTTTCAAATTACTGTAGTGACTGAATTTATGAAAAACAGTCAAAAGCGGTCATAAATGGTCAGATTTAGTCATATTGATTTTATTAATAGTTAAAACCATTTTCGGTTGTGCCTACGCAAATGTCGAATTCGGTCGGTCACGTGACTTTCACGCATTTCTTTGAAACCCTGTTCTTTACATCTTATTTCAACCTTATTTACACTCTACTAAAGTCTGGTTTAGTGTTAAACACGTTCTTGGATATATTTTCTGTTGGCTGAAATTCTGTGTATTTCTTAATGTTAGATGACAATGTTTTTAGTAAACACAAAAAAAAGTCATTAAAAGTAATCACAACTTATTAACAAAACGAGACAAAATGTGATTTAGTTATTGTTTGCGAAAACCGATACCCATGCGATGAAATTGACCGACTTTGACAGTATTTGACCGGTCATACGTGGTTTTTGACATATTTGACTGGTCAGATATAGTCATTTTAAATCACTCATCACACGACACTGAGGCAAGTGATTCATAAATGCCAACCTCTATCAATCATCTGTGGCGCCAACTCTCTCTTAGATGGCGTACATATTTATATCATGAGTCGTCATTATTCCATATACAAGTGCAAAGCCGTCACACAAGTAAGATTTAAACAAAAACCGTAATTATGATCTTATGTTAATATCTTGTTTGTATACAAAGGATACACAATATGTAAGCTATTCAGCCGGTGTCACGCGGCGCCAGGCCTGGCCGGAGCCTCGTGAGGTTTAATTGATATGTAGATATGTATAATGACAGCAACGTGCTATGTGCCTCTATGTCAGCCATGCCGAGCCGAGCCCCCACTTCCTCGTGTTATGTAATGTTTATGTAATGCTATGCAATTATGAAAAATATCTATGATTTTATCCACCACCGGGGCAGTAGGCGCTAAGAGTTCATGTGTGTGACGTGTGTGGTGGTATTATTATCTGTTGTTTAGCTCTATGTCCTCAACTGCTTCTTTGTTACACTAGACAGGTGTTCAGAAGAAACTTTTGTACAAAAACGTGAAGCCAGGTGGAGTAACAATTTTATGAGATGGAACGAGTATCTTTCATAGCGTTCGCGTTTCCTTGGTAACTGCCGTGTTTGTGCATGCATAGGTACTTTATTATTTTAGAAAATGTGACAAAAAATGTCTTCTGAACAGCAGGTCTAGTATTAAATACATATGCAGCATTTTGCCTGTTAAATAAGTAGTAGTAAGTAGTGGTAGTTGTGTCGTTCTTCTTTTTTACCGCCAATGGACATGGCTGATAAATCCATATTTTACATTTACATATCATATTAGTAATCATTGGTAATATTGCCTAAATTGTTGTGTGAGATATCATTTTTCAGATGGTCTATCTTATGATGTCAAATTAATTTACAAGCAAACAATATCGATTAAAATGTACACCTCAGTCACGGTCTTCAAAAATAGTACCACTTACACCTCCGTCACGCGATGTAACTTTTTTCGTAAGTTGAATAATTAAGAGAAGTACCTACGACATGATAACATAATTCCTAATCTATCATACATCAGGAATATTTTCAAAGTTTGAAGTACTCTATTTTTGTTTTTAAAATTATACTTTCGTGTTATTGGGGACAATTTATTGTCGGTAAAAAAGAAGAACGACCCAGTTACCTACCTAGACATGGTTATAGTGCTCTAAAATACTTTTACTTGAAGATATAGTAATCCAAAGTTATAATCGCTAATCAATGTATATCAAAATCGCTAACTCGTTGTAGTAAATGAAAATGTCAAGTTCTAGGACTTTACACATTTTTTTGGAATACATTGCTGGTTCAATTTTTTTTTTAAATAACATTTTTATTTATTTATTATAATTAATTTAATAAAACCATTTATTATTGACGACACCCTATAAAGGTATGTCCTGACATATCTTGGCAAATGGAATTCATTTAAGTTCAGATACTATATTCAACTTTCCATGCATAATCATATATAGTTTATTTCGTATTTATCATTTTTCTGAGGGCCCTAACAATGGATTCGGTTCCATTAACTTGCGAAGAATTCTAATATTCATAAAGTTTTCTTGATTTTACTTTTGTGATAGTAACTTCTGTTTATGACACGTTATTTTTTTAACGCCTTGGTACTGGTTTGAATATAATAGCAAGTGTGATTATTCCCTATTTCTTCTTGCACATCATGCCAGCAAATGGGTAATGTTAAGAGAAACCTCAGCCTACATATTCACCTTTTGTTAACTCCACAATCAACATGCGATGATATTGAATCATGATAATAAAACAAGGGGATAATTCACATACATAAATTTTATATTCTTTGTCTTACTTCACATAAATTTCAGAAATAATACAATTAAATCATCTCAATATTCGCACGAGAACAACAGATCAACTTACTCTAGTTCTTTCTATAAAATAATTCACATAAAACATTAATTAATACTTACTAAAAATCGGTTCAAAGAAATACTTCTACTGATGAACTCCATTCTGGTATTGATATAAAATAATTAGTATAATTAATAATTTCAGTCGAGATAAATTCTCTATCGTTTCATATATTATTATTATTTTAGTAATTAAATATAATTTTGATACAATTGTCCAAAAACAGTTTATTATACGGATATTAATAAAAATACATTGGTACATAAATAAATCAATAACATACTATTAAAATTGACATAGATTGGATACATTTGGCACGATATCATAAAATTTATTCTTGCACCAAAACAAATTGTGATGAAATTTAAGTATTATTAGTTTGATACAATTCATAATTAAAAACTAAAAGTTAAATTCATTATTATTATCAGACACAGTAATGTTTCAACTAGTTTACTTTTACTTGCACCAAATAATTGTTCTAACATTCTGTGATTAATAGATAGTTTTTGTCATATTAATATACTAATTTAATTAACTTCACAAACCGTTGCGCTACATTAAATCATTTTTTGTAAGTGGATAGTACAAACATATCATTTAAAAAATCAGATAATAATTCTATAAATGTTACCGGAAAAAATGGTTCTTGAAAAATATTTTATTTTGTACATAGTGTAATATTTAAATAGATTAGATTGATTATATTATGTACGTATTTGTCGTTGTACATTAAGACACAACTTTGTACTGAAGTTCCAGTTTTTTTAAGTAAATTCAGTTCAATGCAATTAACAGACCTGCTTTTAATTTACGTAGAAAAATGATTGTATTGTAAGTAAATAAGGTAATAATTTTCATACGCGAGTACCATATAAAGTATAGTAAGATATAAAAATTAAAAGATACCTACTCAATTGCAGAGATGAACTCAATTTATCGTTTTGGCGAAAAAATCAACTAAGAACTAGGTGACAAGTTGGCAGGTCTGTTCATCGAATTGAACCAAATTTTAATGTTATCACCACCAAATACAACACTAGCAATAATAAATACGTATAATGGGTCGGAAAGGACGTTGGTCCTTTATAATGCTCGTATAAATAATATTTGAAACTCATATACATCTATTAATTCCTATCTTAAAATATCTAGATCTTTTTAGACCAGTAAAATGAATATGGAATTCAAAAGTAACAAAAATAGGAATGAAAGTGGTGTTATTTACAGAAATAAATCATTCGAATTTATCTTACATCACAGCAATCGCCTGAGAGACTCAAAACTTAATACTAACATTAAAATTGTCAAAAATTATTATACTTCGGGACAAGTTTCACTGTTTTTTTTTTTGTTTGAAGGGAAAATTCAGAGCTGATGATTTACAGTGTTTTAAGCAACAACCAGAAAAAAAATGTACTCCCTAAATTCTGCAGTTCGATTAAATTGGGGATAACTATGTACTTAAATGTATAAATAAAAAGTGAAACAAGCCCATGGGGTAATTAAATCTTAATTAAAACAACCTTTTGTCGAAACTAATCTTTGGCCTCAGATCTTTTTGTTGTCATTTGTGATATTGCACCGGCGCCAATCAACTTAACTAAACACTGAGACATGAGAGAATTCGTTAAATTATTATGCTTTTTGTGACGGATATTGAACATCTTAATATTAAAATTTTATGAAATAAATTGTCGAAAACTTTGATGAATGTCATTCGACTTTTAAGTTCATTAAACAAATATATAATAGTACGTATGGCAACATCACTTACCCTAACGTTTTATATAATAATAAACTAAATAACTAAATTATAAATAAAATGTGGAATGTTCAAAATATTTGTTCAAATAGTGTCTAGTTATCGTAAAATGGTAACAACGATCAAAATATTAAAAATACTTTATCTAAAATTCGTAATTGCAACGCGAACGTGTGTCTATAACTGCGAATGTCGTCAGGTGAGACAGATCGCAAAATACATAAAAAAATACTTTAAAAAATAATATGGACACTTCAACAACCGTTAATTGACGGGATAATCCATCCAACAACATACATATAACATACACGAAACAACCATCAACTATGCAAGTTGAACATTGAGCTTATGCTAGTTACACCCATAACAAGGGAAACACCTATCGAATCATAAACCTTCAGTGATCTTAATATACGAATGCCGTTCTTAATACTTTAAAAGGAACAAATTCCTTACATTCAAATACCATTCACAAATGCAAGTGCAGGATTCAAGGTAACACAAATCATTGAATCTCACATTTATTCAACATCTACTTTTTAGAAATTCATCTCTTGGTTGTATTTATAAAAGTTGAAACAATACCACATGTTTTTTTGAGAGTAAGAATTTCCAAAAACCAGAGGAAAAATATTTCCTACCCCGAACACATGACGTGTCCAATTCACCGCCTCTTAAACACACGAACCAAAATCTCTCATCCTGCTTCCACCATTGTCCTGAGCATCTTCAACAATTGTCTAACCTAAGACTTAATTCAAACTAGGAATAGTTAACGAGTACGTCTTCTGACTTAACTCTAACTGAACTCGGGCTGGCGGTGGTTATGTCAGGCCCCTTGGGTCCGAACTGGTAGACCAGGCGCGCCGTGGGCACGGAGACCAGGACTGACTGCCTGTAGTGATACCGCATGGCTCTGCTAAATTTCTCGAACGTCATGTTGTCGTTCTGTTTCTGCTGCCCCCACAGTTTGGCCACCTCGTCTGGTTTGACGAACCTGTAAAAAGGAAAAGCTGGTTTAGTGACCTGATTTTGTTTTGTTTTAGGAGATCTTATGACAAAGACTTGACTCTGACAACCATTATGAAATGCGGCAAGATATGTTATAAACACTGCGGCTTGCAACAGAAATGACAAACTGTTCCAACTTATCAATCGATTGCTAATGTCCCTTTGTCCGTCAGATTATCATAATATGTTGGGTATGCGTTAGTAATTGCAAATAACTAAAGTCATCGACTGATTACCCACTCATTTGCAATGTGGACCGACTTAATCAACTGTCATTTTGCAACACTGTTTTGTTACTCAAGTTGTTTACATCAGTCTTTTCAGTGATACCACCTCTTTTTAACCGACTTCAAAAAAGGAGGAGGTAATCAATTCGACTGTATGTTTTTTTTTTTCATTTTGTGGCTGTGTTACATCATATCGCAGTCATTTGTATACCGATTTTAAAAAAAGGATTTGCCTTCCTAGAGGTTACCTTCAAATTTTAAAGGCATGATGGAACTCCCTAACGCTTAGGAGTTCAGTAATTATAATGACAGAACTTATGATAGGTAATTTGTAGCTTCTTAAACGTCAAAGTCATAAGGTGTGAACCGCCCCCTTCCCTAACTAAACTTCTACTGAAAATAAACAAATAAAATTAACTGTTAAAAAAAGTGAAAACCGACTTCAAAACCAAAATGAACTAAGAAGTCTGAAATAAAGTCTTTGTCATTTAAAGGAATAGAATCCATTTTAGGCGAAAAAAATCTTTTTGGAGACGTTTTTACTTTTTTTATTCCTATGCTTACTTATTCTGTGTGAGAACAAAAACAAACAAAAAAACGTATTTTGGAACTGTCTACGCACGTTCGCGTTATTACCAACTCTAATGGTGAAGAGCATTTTAATGTTACAAATGTAGGTAATAAACGAATGATCTAATAATTCCGCATGTTGAATAGTATTGAAGAACTTGCATTATTTTAGATCTACTTACATAACTAGGCCCATGAATATGTCTTATTCACTTGTAATAAGGGCTAGTTTGCAACAAAAGTAGGTAACCTGATATGCTGGCCACTGTACATTAACAAGTCAAGTTCAACTGGAAATACTAATAACATAGCTCCTCATGTAATTTACTCATTATATGGATTCCCTACCTGTATGGAAAAACGAGAAAATATAGGGTGCGTGAATATACTGAAATTAAAAACTGTAAAGGTATACTGATAATTTGCGATACAGGCTCATACAAAAATAATGCAATTGACGGTAGGCATGACGGTAAAATCAACAATTAGTTAAATGTCTTTGTGTTACAAATCCTGGGTACAAAACAACAATGAAATGTGCACTCATTGTCTTGAAATTCGCATTTTACGAATTAATTAACTGCACTAACCTAATGGTATGAAAAAACCGCAAGATATGGTGAATCAACTGGCAAACGTGACCAATGACAGACAGTATACTGCATCATATTAAATTACTCAAAGTAGTCTGTCTGTCTGCTTGTCATTAACAATATATCTCTAAGACCCCTTACACACTGCGTCTTTCAGCATCGAGGCAGTCGCGCGTTTTGAAAACGCGCTTCAGCATCGCGACTCACACACAGCATCGATTCAGAAGCACGACTGCATTGATGCTAACGCGCATTAGTATCGATGCAGTCGCTAAAATTCAGTACATAATTTGACAATTTCCAGCTTCTGCATCGCGACTGTATCGATGCTAAAAGTAGCACAGTGTGTAATTGTTGACATTTTGCGACTGCATCGATGCTAACGCGCGTTAGCATCGCGACTGCATCCTTGCTTAAATTCACAGTGTGTAAAGGGTTTAAATGTTCAGCATATAAATAAATTTAAATTCGATAATATTCTAAAATTAAATAATTTAACCAGATCAGACGCCCTGTATAGGGCATTAAACATCTCAAACAACCGTGTCAAGTTCTTGATTCAGTGTCCAGATGACTGCGATCGGAGTCAAGGCTGACTTGTGTCATTACCAGCACCGGTTGAGGACCTCAAGCTGCACTTGTGTCCAGTAATGCCTTACTGGACACAAGTGACCATAATAATAAACTGAGAGATTCGTTCAACGAGATAATATATGTTGATTGTTGTGACAATAGACCCGATCTAGCGTGACACGCCTGTGATAAATTTACTCTTGATAAGACCAACGAGCTATTCAAAAGTGACAGATGATGTCGTATGTAGGTGATGTGTGCATGAGCAGTCCTGTGATATTATCTTATAGTAAAAGGTTGTAATATTTTTCAACGTTATAAAACTTATTTGCTTTTTAATTACTATTTCACTTTCTATTAGTTAAATTGACCTAATATCTATCAAGGTGTTTTTAACAACCAAAGTTCTTAACAATAAATACCTGGATGCTGTCTAAAAACTTAAAACATGGATAGCTAGTGTACGTTAAATAAAGTGTGCGAATGAATTTACCAAAGGCTCAAAATAATCTTTTTTTTTCTTTATCCTTGCAAAGTGATATGACCTCATGCTATCACACCCATAGCGGCAAGATGGCGCAAGGCTCTATTATTAACTGCGACACTTAACAACCGATATTCAGGATATTTCTACAGCTATCGATCGGGGAGCGCCATAGCACAGCCGATGCAAATCGCGTTGCATCACAATTGGCTATCAGATATAAAAACAGCCATGGCATTGGCTGATGGCGTGTCTGAATCAATTTTTTCTTGAGCCTTGTCTGTTATAATTGTCTTTTTATGTCCATTTGGCATCCTGATCGATTGCTACAGAACCTTCATCGGTTGATCGCTAGAAACAACCGATTTCGTTTCCGATTGTAAGTTATTTAATCGGTGCTTTGCATTGTTAAGTTGTTAATGGTTACCCTTGAATGCAATTTATTTACAAAGAAATGCAGTTATGCATTCTTTGACTTGATACACAATAACTTTTTTGATATTGCCTATAGGAAATATAAAGTGACTAGCGGTCCCCCGCGACTTCGTCCGCGCGTTTTGTGTTTGCTCCCTCCCCTCCCGTCGCAGTGTCATGTTTTATATCCTAAAGCCTTTCTCGATAAATAAGCTATCCATTACAGAAATATTTTTTCAAATCGGTCCAGCAGTTCCTGAGATAAGCGCATTCAAACAAACAAACTCTTCAGCTTTATTATAATATATTGGCGCAAGCGCACGTTGTACTTGAGCTGCGAACATTATTTTGGTGCGGAGTTATGTTAAAACTGTGATAGCTCCTAACATATTTATTGAAATCAAATGATATAAAGGGCAAATCGGTTCTAAATGAAATGCTCGTGATGACGAATGTATTTATTTTGATAAGAATAAATACCTGTGTGTATAATACACCTCTAAAAATAATGCATTATTTTTTTACAAATTTATTAACATAAAAAAGGTTGTAGTAAGTCAACCATAAAAGATAGACATATGCTGTTGCGGACTTTATTATAGAACTTTTAATGCTGAACAATCCAGTCATACATGATTTTTGTGTAACTTAAGCGGTTTCCGCAGTGTATGCAGCGGAAGCTCTCAAAAGGAATATCTTTCTCCCGTTTTCGCAACATTTTTCATTTCTGCTGTGGTCTTATGAGTTGTATCTTTATGTTATAATAGCCTAAAGCCTTCCTCGATAAATGGACTATCTAACGTAAAAATAATTTTTCAAATCGGGCCAGTAGTTTTTGAGATTAGCGCGTTCAAACAAACAAACAAACAAACAAACAAACAAACAAACTCTTCAGCTTTATAATATTAGTATAGATACTGTTGTTTGTGTCACCGTTATATTGTAAAAACAGCGGTATTATAATCAACAGTTTTAAATTCGTTGAATTGAAATCTGACGATTATTTGAAAACAAACTCGAAAAGATTTAGCATTTATACATTTTTTGGTGTATTAAGCATTTATAAGAGTACATGACGACCTAACCCGAAGAATAAAAGAGCATTCGCTTCTCACCCCATTTATCCTTTGCCCAATGATTTGTAAATTTACAATAAATCGGCAAATGACAATCTAATTTTAAATCCGTTAAATTGTAATCTGATGATTTTTAGAATATGACGGTGACATATACATACAAACATCAGCAAAAAAATCATCCAACCACAAGTGCGTCCTCGAACAATTGTATCGATCTTAAATTAGTCACATCAACATGTGCCCACATTGTCACCCGCCTCACAATGCCGGATTGACCTCTGTACGGCGGCTCCAATCATTAACCTTCTCGTGAAAATGTGATTCATTCGAATTTGGATGCTTGTGCGCGCGCGCAGCAAGGCCGGGCTCGTATCGCCGCATCAGCTGGGCCAAGGAGCCTGACAGACGTGAGCAGCATGACATGATGCCGAATGTGATCCGGGAGTATTTATGCCGTTATTTGAATCTAAACTTATATTATTAAGCTGAAGAATCTATACTTATATTATGAGGCTGAAGAATTTGATTATTTGATTGTTTGTACGCGCTAATCTTAAGAACTACTGGACCGATTTGAAAAAATATTTTTGTGTTGCATAGCTTATTTATCGAAGAAGGTTTTAGATTATAAAACATCGCGCTGCGATGGGAGGGGAGGAAGCAAATTGATAACGCGCGGACAAAGTCGCCAGGGACCACGAGTGATAAGATCAAATGACTTTTCCAAACATTAAACCCTTTTCATGCCACATTTCATATAGTAGAGACTATTTAGAGATTATAACCAGGAAAAAACAATCATTTTAACTCTGACCAATGGCCCATCATTCAATTTAGAGTTCTAGCTTTAGCTTTCTTTAGATTAAAATCTAATCTAATCTAGATCTTTAGATTAAATTCGTTATAATAAAATTAAGTATTGCAATAACTTGATCTCGCGAATTGGCCTATGTACTTGTAGGTTCCATTTAAGCTACACTTTAATCTATTAGACACCAATTGTCAATTGAGAATTTCCCGGAGTCCCGTCCAAACAATGAATTATGGTAATTTGGGTATTATCGAAAGACTGCAGCAATCTTAATTTACTTTGTAACAAACTTACTTAGTCTGATTATATGTAAGTGACTTGATAGCCTTTTCGATTTAAAAGTCATTTCTTGTAATGAAGTCGTAAAGAGTAGCATTGGCGGCTGACGTCAGAGCAGGTCCTTAGCAATATGCTGATATAAAATGCTTAATAACTATAGCATTGATGAGCCGGTCAGCCTTGCGAGCGCGTTATGCAAATAATTATGTAATAACTGACTTGGGTTTAAAAAACTTTTTTCGAAAAAAAGAAAAATGAAATATGTTCTGTACATACAAGTACTATCACGCATTCTTCAAACTAGTTATTAGTGGTCTCTAGGCCTATGAAATTATGTCATTATTACATATAACCTTTTTTTCTGCTCTATATGATGACTAGTGATTGAATAATCGAATGTATATTTACGTAAAGTGGAGATGTTGGCTATTATGGAATGCAATTTTGAATCTAAAAATCCCAGGATTGCGGAATAGAAAAAATCATTTTTTAACTATAGAATCAAATCGGGTGTAGGGATATTTACTTATCTTTTGGCTTATTATTGGAATGCATTTTATATCGAAAAGTTTTATGGATTTCTGAATCGCCATTGTGTTTTTTTTTAAATAGGAAATCAAATCCGGTTTACTACTGTGTGTTTGTTACTGCCAAATGCTCTTCTTACACCAACATGCCAATAAATCAATGGGGAGCCTAAAATGAACTTTAAATTATCAATGTGTATGACATTAATATGTCATCCCGGAGTCCTGTTTTTTTAAAAAAAATTAAAAACCACATGCTATAGCTGTAGTTTTTTCACCATGTTACAGACAAGTTTAACATTTTTGAATTTTCTGGAAGCCCGGGATATAATTAAAAATATTATTTTTAATAAGCCGCCTCCATAATATCTTATCCAAAAATGAACTTTAGGTAAATATGCATACTATTATCCGATCACTAGTGATGACTGCTGTTTCAATAACGCTAGCATGTTCAAATAAGTGTCATGTTGATAAATAATAAGAATCAATTGATGTCACTATGTCGTTTAAAAAATATATCAATATCTTTAAATATTTATTATTTTTTGTTACAGGCTATCGGAGTTTGGAAGCTGGAGCTATAGATGAGAAGAGGCTAGTTTATTCTCAGTATTTTCAGGACTACCTACAACTCTGTCATCTTAGCAACCTCAAGTCTTCATAATTGTCATAATTCAGTGTGATGGCGACCTTGGGTGTCGCAATTAAAACGATGATGAGGCCAGTTAAACTTAGATTATCTAGACATAAACAACAAGGTCGTGGTCGATTCGAGCTATAGGCTATTAGCATAGTGTTTACAACAATTATAGATATTGCCTGGTCACCTTAATAAATAATGGACGGTTAAGATGTGAACCTGATAGGAGTTCGATTCGCTTGTAGTACCAGGGGCCCTGTTTTTTAATCATTCGCGTCAAAATTTCGTGGGATATCCATTGGTAAATTTCCGATTTTAAAATAAAAATCGGTTTAATTCCAGACAGCAGTGATTAAAAAAATATTACTCAATTTTTTGAGTATTCACTTAAAGGATATTGCTTTGGAAACGATACTGATCCCAAAAAAAATTTTTTTCTTAAGTGGAAAAATCCTATAAAATCAATTTGTTATTACGATACTAGCAAGCGAGACAAAACTACCAACACCAGGACGCCTCTTCGTAGCTAACTAGCTACGGCGTAGTATTTCGTAGATAACGCGGGAGCTACGCGCGAACCCGAGTTTCCCCATTCGTTTTTTTTATGTTGTGGAGGGCTTTTACGAGTATCAAAATTGCATATAATTTAAAGTTTTTTTTAGAATAAGCTTAACTCATATTATCATCCCTGAGTAGGATGTCACTGACCAAAACAACAACCTGTATATATTTTGCTCGGTTTTTGTAGATTTTTATTTCGCTTTCAAACGAAAATCACACGCCATCTCCAAGATAGTGATTCAAAAATAGGCCCACAGTTAAGTTATTGTGAAGGTTGACAAAGCATAGCTATACAGTAGCAGTATGACAATCCTTATTTGTAATTACATCCTCAATGGCCTGAACTTAATCGTAAAATAGGGATCAACTTCAGTCTTTTTTTTTTAAATATTCATGAATCAACTGCAGTCAACCGTGACTGCGTCCGCGCGTTTTAAGTTTGCGCCTTCCTCTCACTTTGAAGCGTGATGTTCTATAATCTATAACCTATAGCCTTCTTCAATAATAAGTTATCTAACAGAAAAAGAATTATTTAAACCGTTCCAGTAGTTCCTGAGACTAGCGCGTTCAAACAAACAAACTCTTCAGCTTTATAATAAGGAACAGATTGATAGCGAAATGTATATGCGCATTATAGTTAACGCAATCTGTCAGCGATAAGTATACATATTTCGTTTTGAAATACAATTAACCATGTTATATATTCACTTATAAGTTATAGCAGACATCTTTGTGTGTGTTGTCATAGCAACTATTTTCGTTATATTCATACACGTGCTGGCAAGAACCTCAAACAAGAATTTCTAGAAATCGTATAGCGGTAGGCTAGTTTTTTGCCTTAGTTTTGTTTACACGTGCTAACCAAAAGTTCGTCATGAATATTGAATGACAAACACAATTCTAAAGACAGAATATTTTTTACGTAGGTGATTGGATACAGTCAAAACAACATAAAAAATGTCTGCGAGATAATGCGCATAAGATTAAGAAAATTCACATGCTAGTTAGGACTGTGTTTTTGTTTTGGGGGTCGTTGTGACTCCCGTTTTATGTGTAAATTTTTAACCCCTATTACAAGCATCATTTTGTGGGACCAACACTTGTGTTATATTTTACTACTAACACTAGTGTTAGTAGTCTCAAAAAGAGTTTTTCAAAAAGATGATGAAGTTGTGCACTGACTGGATACTACCTATTTTTTTACTTAGCTAATGTTTATCCCTGATTGTTTGTTTCTTTTATTTCATAAGTTACTAAGACATATACAAGCCATACTTAGTATTTATATATGGAAACACGTAAATTGTGTTTAGATACAAATCTAGTGAGTTACTTAGTTTTTCAGATACTGTAGTGATTTCCTAAGTAAATAAAAATAAAATCATAATGGTCTCTAGTTTGAACACGTTCATGCAAATGTGACACAAACCACCAGTTTATTGTTAATGTTGATCACATTAATTCATTTAAAAACTCACTATGAGTGTAAGAAAGTTAGTATAGTAAGAAAGTTCTATGCGTTTGGAATCCTCTTGACAATTTAATTCTGTAGTGTCATAAACGCTGACTGAATGTTTTCAAACAGAAAAACAAAAAAATACTTAGGTGCGCTGCTATTTCTGAAAACCATGCTTTTATGTTGTTATTCCCTAATTCTGCGTAATTTGATACTGTTTACCAACATCCTTTGTCCGTTGTTGATCAAAAAGTAAGTACTTACATAAAAAATAAAGGTACAATTATAAATAATAACAAAACCGGGCCCTAACTTGTTTGGGGCCCAATTTGCAAGTTATTTAAGCCGTGACGCATTTGAACATAAACAACTATACAATATTTACCATAAAGGTATGTTGTATATACAATGTGCATCACATTCAAAACCTGTTTCAGTCAAGGATCCAAATTTCCACTGCGTAGAATGCCCTTTTTTAGGACCGTTAACACATTCGGACGTATTTTTACACATCGTTTTACTGAAAGTTGTTTTTCGATTCCTATAAGTGATGATAGTATATTACCTCCTTTTTTTGATGTTGGTAATAAAAGGTAGTTAATTTGAGTTTTACTCTTCCTTCACTTATATTTTTTTAACTTTATTGCACTGGTAATTGCAATATTGGCGGACTTAATTCCTTATGGCGTTTTCTACCAGTCAACCGCTTATTAATGCAGAGAAATTTCATCAGTGGCGGAACATTAATAATAAATGAAAAGAGTTATACAATAAAATAAGCACTAAAATGCACTAACATAAAAAAAACTACGCTTTATTGAGTTCTATTCTTCTCCTAGACGTCGAATAAGTTAGAAATTCAAAACTTGAGGTATGGTAGGTAGGTACGGGTAGATTTGAATTTTAAAGAAAATCGTCCCGTGTAAACGCTCTTTTGGCTCGTAAACAAGTTGTTGGCTCCGGTTGGCCAGTCCACGCAAATTTCGTCCTCCGTGACGTCACAGCCTGTCCGGAATACCAAGTGCCACCGGTTTCTTTAACAGAGGACGCGTTTTGAAACGAGTTTGGTTTGCAAGAGCAGGTCCCATCAGAATTTCTCATAAAGTTATGTTTGCTGACTAAAGTTACAGTTAAAATACAGTTAAAATTTAAAATAGTACTCAAGAAAGTTACATTTGAGCCTGTATTTCACTATTTTACAGCACAGTAAGACTACAGATAATATAATGCTAATGAAAACTGGTCTGAAAATTATAATAAAAGAACTAGTTTTTGCTTCTGACAAACGGATTTCAATATTAGAAACCAATTGGACAACAATCACATACATTGCTCTGATCCCAAAGTGAGTAGCCAATTCACTTGTGTTATGGAAATCAGATACAACGGTGGTACCACAACACCCAGACCCGCGACAGTATAGAAAATTATGATTTCTACATTGACCCGACCGAAAATCGAACCCGGCCAAAGTTATAAAGTTACGGCTTTAGTAGGCGCAACTAACACAGTGAAAATAAAGAGTCGTAAGCAAAATTATCTTTTTTGGCAAATAAACGTTTGAGTTTGAGTTTAATTTTAGCGGTCCCCCGCAAATTCGTCCGCGCGTTTTGAGTTTGCTCCCTCCCTTACAGTTGCATCGTGATGTTTTATAACCTAAAACCTTGCTCGATAAATAAGTTATCCAACACAATTTTTTTTTCGAATCGGTCCAGTAGTTCCTGAGATTAGCGTGTTCAAACAAACAAACTCCTCAAAGCTTTATAATATTAATATAGATGTACTTACAATCTCAAGTTTTGCCACAACACAACGCGCGTTGCTATGAGCGCTGTAAACATGTTATTAGTCCTCAGACTCAGACTGTTAATTGACTGAATGACGGGTTTTCGAAACACGCTTTTAGCTCATGCTGTCTAGAGTTTTAAAGTATTTTATATATAATAATTATACATAATATGACTCAGACATCCGACGGATTATATCATACTAACTGTCTCAGCCCCATCGAACGGGATAAAAAATATCCTCTCCTGGTTCTAAATAAAATAAATTTAATTCAGGTAACAGAAAGACCCATACATTATCTAAGCTATCTTCTCACAAATTTTCAGCCAAATCGGTTCAGCCGTTCTTGAGTTACAAATAATGTTACTAACACGACTTTCTTTAATATGTATAAAGATTTAAAAAGAAAAATAAGATTTAGTATTTGCTCAATTTTCAATACCAAATTCGAACTCTCACATAAAAGTTTTCAATACAATAAAAGGCCAAGGCCACATATTCAGCATTACCTGGGGTCCTATTTTAGAATCACTCGCGTCAAGATGGCGTTTTATATTCATTGTTTAAAGTCCATTTTATAATTAAAATCAGTTGAAATCCACACGTAAGGGATTTGAAAAATATAAAGCTCAATTTTGTGAGTACTCGTATTTATTTCGTGTAGTTTTCGTTGATTTTTTTATTAGTTTTCGGACGAAAATTATGCACGCCGCATCCAAGGAAGCGATTAAAAAATAAGGCTCCTGAACCGTCGCCTGTGTGGTCATGCCCTTACGCGGATCGGGGAGCCCCCTGTACGCATTAAGGTCAAAACGTTCCAATAGTATCAAGGAGCCGACTAAAGATAATTGTTTTATTTTTATTTTTTCCCAGCCAGTATCGCATAGGTACATGCTTTTGTTTTATACAGAGGTTTAACTCCCTGCTTCCGCAAAAAGACCTGGTAAATTGAAAAAAAATACAAAAAATATAAACCACTTGTTACTTTTCCCAAAATTGCATACGCTACTTACTTTGGAATCAGAGCAATGTATGTGATTGGTGTCCAATATTTATTTATTTATTATTGATTTAATTATTAACTCAATTTACTGTTTCCATAAAGTTTTGGAATGGTCAAAAAACTAATCAGGTCGTAAAATAAGTGGTATAAACTCCATTTACGATCGCCATGTGCACTGATAACATTATCAATGCCAGGCCCCTATTCTCTGGCGCTACTGCCGCGCGGCTGGCACTTTTGAACACTAACGAAATGATGATTGAACCATTTATTAGAAAATACAACTTTATAAGAGTTAATCGAACGTTAAGCCAATTAACTAGTGGTAAAGAAATTTGTTATTCATGGTGAAATAGCTCTAATATATTGATAAACAAATTCGCGTTATTTATAGATTTCTTTGTGTGAAAAATCATCATTTAGCCGTTTAGAACTATTGAGCGCGCCATTGTGTAAATAAAAATAACCTTTTCAAAATATTATTAGGTAGATTGCATTATGCCGAAATAAGCCAACTTTTAATTACGCATACGTAATTAAAACAAATTCAAAACTTGATTATGCGATGTCTGCATTCAAACCCATATTTTTTCCAAAAATCTTTTAGTATCAAATGAAATGTAGTAACATCTGACTTCGAGATCATTGCATTATGCCAAAATAAGCCAACTCTCAATTTCGCTTACGCTATTAAAACAAATTCAAAACTTGATTCTGCGATGTCTGCATTCAAACCCATATTTTCCAAAAACCTTTTAGTACCGAATGAAATGTTGCAACATCTGACTTCGAGATCGTCTCATGCGTCAGTTGGTCTAAAATTGGCTCAGACCGTTTATGTTCATATAAACGCATTATATTAAAAAAGAAAATGAACTAAGATGTTAACGGCATAAATGTGAAGAAACTGTTTTTAAATTCAATTAAAGTGGTTTAGAATGTTTTTAATTAAATATATTGTGTATTAATTTCAATTTCATCTTTATCAATTAAAGTGTTTTGTTTTATCATAATTATGTTTTTATATTCGGTTCGACTTAGCTGCGTTTAGAGTTAGGTTTCCGCAAAAAATTACATGATTTTTTTTTCGCTACTTATTCAATCACTTTTATTTAACTCATTATTCAATTTGTAAAAGTGCTTTCAATTCAAAGTAATTAAAATATTCATTTTGGAGCTAAAAATAAAATCCTAAACAATATATTGTTATTAATGATGTTAAAATTGTAGCCATGTCCTTTACCGGGAATATTGTGAAAATCTTCAATTCTTTGTTTAATTACTTAAAATTTTCTGGTAAAATATTATGAAATAAACATACTGACGCACAGCAATCATCCAAAATTTCCGAGTTAATCCTTAATCAAAACTTAGGTCACCTTTTTGGGCAGCGAATATTTTTGTCGAAAACATGTTGTTTAGTATTTTAATTGATTCGGTTGGGAAAGAGGTCGAGTTTTTGCGTAGTCGGATGATGACGGATCCACACGTTCTTGCATCACGAGACTCAACAAAAATCATCAGTGATAGATATCAGTTTTTATTTGCAATAACTTTTAAGACATTTTGAAATATACGTATTATATCAGTTTCAGATAGTACCTAGATATCATTGCAAGAAAAACATGCATTAAATAGAGTTTTATTAGATTTGCAAAGCAATCCCTACGTACATCATATGTTAATCAATCACATGTGGCAGACTAATGTGGTTTTAACATGAAATATGTTCTATTGCCGCCAGAAAAAGGACGCAATTATCGTAACGACATATTTTGAGACCAAAAATATTTTAATTATAATTACTTAAGTGTCAGAGGGTACTGAATGCAATATATTAGTCCGATGGAATGCGAGCGGAATAGGAAATTATAAAAATGCTAAATTTGAACACGTGTAATGTAATAACCACTCGACTGTCCGCGCTGTCAGACTATGATGTGGGAAAACTGTCCGGCGATATCGCGCGACGGTTGCATGATAAAAATCGCGCGACATGTCGCGCGATAAAAACGATTATATAAAGAAAAGTATAGTTGTGATTACGAAAACAAAAATACTGGTAGATAGGTAATAGTTATAAATATATAAAAAGTTGAAAATATAATATACTTACTATACTATAATATATACTGTACTTAATTTATATATATACTATACTTAATACATACTTTTCTAGTAGTGGGCACTGTAGTACCACGGACAGTTTACCGTAAAAAAGAAAATGGCACTGTAGTGCCATTGGACTGCAGAGCGGTTAAGGAGGCGTAAATTGAAATCACTCGAAAATCCCTCTTTATACCTCCAGAAAACACGAAGAGAAATATGAAGAGTGATTATAAATCTAAAAGCTCAGTGCTTAAGAATTCTTACCTTTTCGAAGGAAATCACTGATACTGATAAGGAAAGAAATCATATAATTAATTATTGAAATGTTATAAATAAATAAAAATGTCAGGTGTCGGTAGGTAGTGCATTTTGGTGGAGGTTGATTTTTGCAGAACTCGCAACATAAATACCAAATTGATATGTGAATCAAATTCAATATACGTTAATATTTTATTATGGTTATTAAAAATAATGGACAAAATCCTGTTCATGTGACTCTTTTGAAATTATAACCCAAAAAAAATCATACACGTGTTTATCTTTTTTGCTGCTCATAAAACTCGTTTTCAAAACCAATTAGACCAGTGTTATAAAATCCCAAATGGCATATTGTAGTGGTTAACACAAACATAACCTCACTGTAGATACCGCTCATTCAATGTCGTGAAAATCTTAAAAACCGCTTATAGATTAGACACACTATGTCACGCATCTGTTGATACGCGATGATGCGCATGTGTGGGTTTACTATAGCACGTTTTCCTCAGCCCGTCTCTGTCGTTCGCGAACAGCTGAGAGGGAGGCAAGACGCTAATTGCTATGATACTGTTTATATCTTGGCTCGCTCTCGCGTAAAGCGGTGTCACACTGACTTTTAGGACTTTTTTGCAGTGCACTTTACTATCCGAAGTGATTTGCTCGTCTTATCCGAATTCGTGATCCAATAAAATACAAATCCCTTTTATATACATCAACGCTTGATTTCTTATTGGATATTTTCACAAAAATCTTGTTAGAAATGAAAAAGTTTTTCCAAACTAAATCGATAAATTAAATATGTATGTATGTAATCATGTAATCAAAGTAAATAAATGTATGTTTACGACCTCCGTGGTGTAGTGGCTAAGGACGCTGGGTTTCAACGCGTCGCCGCTCCAAGGTTCCGGGTTCGATTCCCGGCCGGGTCATTGTTTAAATCAAAACTTTCTATATTGTCTCGGGTCTGGGTGTTGTGGTACTACCGTTATGTCTGATTTCCATAACACAAGTGCATTAGCTGCTTACTTTGGAATCAGTGCAATGTATGTGATTGGTGTCCAATATTTATTTATTTATACCAAAACTTGGATGGCTTGCTCCCTATCATATGTTCGGGTACTCAAAAGTCAGCTGAAAGTGACTAATATTATCAATATTATGTCAATATTTAACATTGTGGTCATTTTAACTGAATAGCACTAAACTGAACTGGATTCCATTGAAGTCGAAAAACAGTTTATATTTATGTTATTCGTAATTTATCATGCCGTTAAATATATATTTTTTTGTACATGATATGTACCAATCAGATTATTTTCAACTCAAATGTACCAAAAGGATATTTTATTTGATTATATATGTACTGCCAATATGCATCAGTTTCGTTTCAACATCTAGTTCCTTATCAAAATGATATCATTGATAGCAATGCCGACTTTTATCTCAGATATTGTGGAAATGCAAAGTATATAAACAATTCAAGCTTCGCTTGCCTAGATATAGATTACCATAATTGTCACAACTTAAGTTAAACGAGGTCATCACATCCAAGAAACCGAAACGTAGTAAAGTTTCAAAGCAAGCTAACATTATCAGCATCTATTGACTGTCAAGATTCTTAATGAATCCCTCAATCATGTTTATGACAATTCACAGTAAATCAGAATTAAGTCCTCAACCAGATTCGATAAGACTTAACATAGGTCCGTATTACATTTCTGGCTAGCTGACTCCACAAGCTATCTACAGATATCAATGTTATGATAAGAAAAATAAACAAAACAGTGTACCCGCGACCTTATATGCTCGTTTTTATCCAAACACATTTTCGCAGTAGGCGTGTGTTTGCGCGAGTGAGTGTGCAAAACACGTGAATAAAACAAGTGCATTTAGCAATAAGAATATGAATCGTGAATTAAAGTGCATGATTGTGATATGACTCATGTGACACCAAAGTTACGTATAGAAGCAGACATTCGATTGATGAATTTGTGATGCATTACGTCAAATGAATAGCTCTTAAAAGTTGCATTTTAGAACAGAACAAATAATATAATAATTTATGTATTTGTATGCTTAAACGTTGCACCATCTACACGGAGACTATAAAACTAAACTCCGTCGTTTCTCAAAAACAATAACAATTTAGATTGTAAAAAACAAATAAAAATCCACGAATTGTTTTGTCGACGACCAAAACAACTCTACGTCATCGCGTGTTTCGCCTGTCTGTACACTCACGCTTTTTCATTCGGTTCGCGACCTTACTGCGATGATATAAGAATAAACATTTTATTGCACGTGAATGTACGGTTTGTGCATGTGTGTGTGAATGCGTGTATCGCGTGTGCTTGTGTGGTGCGTCCGCGCACCGCGGGGGTTTCCCACCGTGCAAATTATTGGCGCAACCACTCTACGCGAAACCAGTGACTCAGATTAAATTAACGACACACACTTTTACCTTTATATAAGGAAAGATAAGTTCATAACTCGTCCTTGCCTTAGTGCCTGACCTAAGACATAAATACTCGTCATCTTTCAGCCTAACAATCAGAAGATCTCGGTTCACATACAATTTTGAATGGTTATTCCTTAGCATTTATTCATTAACTTTGTTTCGTGGTAGGTAATAAACATTAAAGATCTCTTTAAGCTTGCTTCCGCGTTTTATTGTATGAAGTTAACATGAGGAAGTACCTCCTCATTTTTTTTTGTTGATAGATCTGTTAAAAAAGAATCATACTTGTATATATGTTGTGATATTAAGTTGTTACTTTGTAAAAAAAAGTATAATACATTTCACTTAGGTTTTATAATTAATACTTTTGTACTTATATCAAAACATAGCTTTCGCAAAGGGAAAACTTTTAGAAAACCTTTTTTCCTTCTATTTCCGTGTTTTTGAATCCAAATAAAGTAAGTTTTAGAGCGGTGCCTAAAGAAAACTTAGTATATCGAGGCTGTTTGGCACACACTTTTCTGACTCGGCTTTAATCACGTGCCCAACATAGAAATACCTGTTTTGTTATGGAAATAAAATGGGAAAAAATATGTAAGCGGTTACAAAGATTTTTTTCACATTTCACGAACGCGGTTTCATAGATATTTACGGGACTCTATTTTTAATACCCCTATCAAGGCAATGATTCACGTTGTGGTACGTCTCAGAAATAGGATTTAAAAAGAGATCTTTGAAATAGATTCAGCAGGCAGAACCAATTTTTAGTAGTTACCAGTAAAAATACAACTTTTCCTTTCATTTGATGAACTTGGTCTCTCCCTAACCCAACACTGTGTTAGAGTTTTTTTTTTTTTTTGCGGGCAAGATTAAACATATTCAGTTGTTGAAAATGTACTTGTCAATTTCTCACTTTTCAATTCGTATTAAAAGTCTTTTTTTAGTCAAACGACGTGATAGATTCGTGTTGATTGACGTTTTTAATAGAGTAAAATGTTCGTTATTTTTGCTGTGAAACCCATAAGAAAACGATTCTTTGTTCTTACCATGGCTGGTCAACACAACACTTGAAAATACTAAATATACCCAAAAACAAAAGAAAGCGAAGGAATAACGCACAAAGAAGGCACCCGGAAGGAGGGGTCTTACTAATCAATATAATAGAGCCACTATGATGAAAAAATGTATATGTATCTACCCCCGAAATGGGAGCCAAGCTACTATGGACCCTGCGAAGAGTTACTAACGTACAAAAAGGCGTAAAGAAACGTGGCACGAGGCTGCCCTAGTTATAAATAGATTTTCACGAAAAAGAAATGTTACAGGGACTTTGGTGCAAGCCTCCGCGCAGAGCAATGAACGAGACAGAGATTACATATTTTGTTATTACAATGTAGCATAGGTATAAAATTCTTCAACTATTTTTACAGGGAAACATTAATATTTCAAATATTTCTTAAATATCCGTAATGATATAAACTTTTGGGAAAATAAAACGCAAACCTTAATTAAGTTCAAAATAAAATCAATTATTCACGTGAACTTTGAACTACGCGCGTTATTAACGTGTTAATAATTAGTGACTTTTCGTTATCAGCTCAAAAAATATATATTTATATTATAACGGGAGGTCACAGGGGTCAGGTGGGCGCAGATAAGCCTAATCGTCTGACCTTGCTCTACGTGTTTACTACAAGTCAAATAGCTAATAAGGTCGCTCCAGTTACAAGCGTTATTATTGTAACTTAATTAATAAACTAAATTGATAATAACCAGTGTTATTTAAAGGGAAATATTACAAGTGATGCAGTACACCGTATTGTACAATTAATTTAATACGAAGATAATTGTATTTTTAGTGCTTTACATATGACGCGCGGAGCTTATAATGGAATCTATGTGGTTAATTAAGCGTATTATTTTCAGCTCAATTTTCCCTGTAGTTTAAATAATAATAATTTTATAACGATGATATGGAAATAATTGGGAATTTCACCTCTTTTATCTTTGTATTTGTCACTGCGTGAAATGGTACAATTTAAACCTACATTGAATTTTGACGATTAAATAAATACTAGAAATATTAAATTATTAATCATTTGTTCAAATTTAAGGACCTGAAATAGTGGTTGAGTTAATATTTAAATAATTTATAACTTTTTTTGTTTAGGAAAGTAGAAATTATGTTGAAATATGTTTTGAGTATTCTGTCCTTCTATATATTAATTACTTAAAATTGTCTTCTCAACTTGAATTAAAATGCATAAATAAAATACAATAATGCAGAAAGAAAACTGCATAAATAAAATCAAAATTTTAATATTTTGTAGCATTTTCAATTTATTTTTTTACAATTAACACACCAAAAGACACGGCACCGCAGCCTCTGTATCACCAACTAACCGCGTTCTAATTTCTCTGGACCACACTCACAGACGCAATTAAGTCGCGTACACGAGCTGTCGGAGGGGGGCTACTCGTGCGCCCCCCAGGGGGGCACCGTGCACCCCCCGGCCGGGGAGAAAAAATGCGCGTAGAAGCGGGAGAAAAAGAAAAACGGAAAGCGGAAACAAGTTGGAGCGACACGTGACTCGAAGCTTCCCGGGCGCGTTGCCATGGCAACCGCAGGGCTAAGGGGACGTGGGCTGCATTTAGTTTTTTTCGCACAAATTGTGATTCTATCGGAGTTTTCGAGGTTATTTGATTTTCAAGTATTTTATTATATTTTAATACCTAATTAGTTACATGTTTAAAAACTCATTTTTGTATCACAGTGTCAAAATTAGGTGATTTTACTAATAATTGTAATAATTATTAAAACTGATGGTATACCAGAAATCAATCCACTAATTAGCGTTATTAATCACTATTTCAATTAATAATGCCCGAAAACCAAATATCTATTAGTTTGCAACGGTTTCGGTCCGATAACCGTAATACTATTTTATTTAGGCTCAATCTTATTTTACGTGTATTACAAGTCTAGTAAACAACAAAGAACACATGTAATAAATATCCTTTAAAATAAATATCCTTTGGACATTTCCACACATCGCCATCTAGTCCCAAAGTAAGCTACTCAAAGCTTGTGTTATGGGTGCCAGACAACGGATATAATACTTAAATACTTTTTGTTTGTAAATGCATACATGATATACATAGAAAACACCCAGACCAATACAAACAGACATGTTCTTGCACACAAATGTTTGTATTGTGCGGGGATCGAACCCGCACCCGCTGCGTAGTAGGTGATTTCTCGACCACTACACCAGACGGGTCAAAAAGGTTTTAAGTAATACCGTAAAAGGTTTTGGTAAGTTTTGAAATTTCACTCAACCCTTATAGACAGCTTTATCAGAAGTTAATGAATGGTTTATTAAAACAAAAATAGAGAGAAAAATACATGGATAAGATGAAATACATTTTTTCTTATTCTGTAAGTAGTGCGCGCGTCCCGTGCAGTGAATACTTGGATAGTATAGATTTTTCTTTCATCCCCGTTGCTACGCCGCCCAAGGCCGGTTCCGGGTTGCTACTACCCCCCCGAAGGCCTTATCCATCCACTCTATTAAAAATATATAAAACTTACCCTCCAACTCACACGTGGAGATCACTGTATATAAAATATTATGAAATAATGCGTGAAAAAGTATAGTGTAACGAATTTTTGGCTGTCCCACAAACTTTACGTAATTTGTTATGGCACTTAATTAATGTCAGATATTTTACGACTTCGCGAGTTTATTGTTTTATTGAAAAAATGTATAAACATATACATTTTTTCAATAAAAAACAAAAAATGTATAGACATTATTATCATTTCCAGCTCTTATTCCAAGTTCATCTGGGGTCGGATCTCCTTAGTACCTACATCCGCGCCAGAGAGCTCTGTTCTAGGTTGTATAGGAGATAGATTATCTCGCTTCAGATCTCTTATGGCTTTCAGTCATATTTGAATTTCACTTAAACTTTATAATCGAAATATCTCCAACGATTGAGTAAGAGATAGTGACATAGTTTCCAAATTCATTGACGTCATTGAACGTTCAGTAAAAACCACACGATAACATTAAAACGTCATCGATATTGAATATTCAAATGAGCAGAATTATGATTCCCTGACCGCTTCGAATGGCGAAGAAGTTGGTGACGAAAAGACTTGCAGTTCAGTCTGACTATTAATGCTTCAACACCCGAGCGGTTGCAGGCAACCGCATAACAATAGAATTTGCATTGTGTCTCGTTCACATACGCTTGAGGGATTAAGCATAAACAATAATTATGATGAGATATTGTTCGAGCCTCGATTCCAACGCAAAAAACTCGAGGTCGATTGAAAAAAAGACATCAGAAAAAATTAACACACCGACGAAGTGATTTTGCGATGACTAAAAAACAAAAGCAAATACGTGTCTTTGAGAAAGAAACTTTGATGTTGTATCAAAAGTCTGCGCGATATCGGACCTTGTTCAGTCGGGTTATGGATTTTAACAAACAACATTAACGCGAGGTGAAGAATTCAAGGGTCCACATAAACAAAACAGGTTCCATACAACAACTCTACCTACGTGGGAGTTTGTGGCTTAAACAAAATTATGACCAAATGTTGTATATTTTTCTGTGCAATTTTCGCTTTTTTGAGTAGGATGTTAGTTTACTTACACATAAAACCGATAAAAAGTGATAAACATATTCGGTCCAGAATTTTGTTTCAAACACCAACTTATGATTTTTAACATGATCCAACTTTAGTTACATAGGATCGCGTTAAAGTAAACAAATAATTTTAAGCAATAGATAGGTACCATTACGGGCTTTAAATAAGTATAAGCTCTTAATTCTATATGGTGAGGCCACAGTTTGTATGCACACACCATCCACTTCTGAGAATAATAAATGTTAATAAATATGGAACCGGTTTGCTCAGTTCTCGGTACTCTACACTATGTTAATCAAAATAATAATCCATCAAAGGGGGCATTTAGTACCAATTAATTTTCATTACTGTATTATGATAACGCTAGTAAAGATTGCGAGTCTGTTTATAACTATTAACTTGTCTATAAGATTCTTATAAGAATTAAAAATCAAAATAGTAACATTTTGATTTATCCGTGCAAAGTAATGAAAATGTTTGCCCTAAACAAACACAAACTAAAACTATGTAAACAAATGCTTGAAAACCTGAATATCCAAATGACTATGTAGCTGTTCTTAAGCGCCTTAAGTGGAATACCATTTAGCGATGTCTCATTAATAAATTGATATAGAAAACTATTAGCATTAACAGCCTAGATACAACGATCATCTGACTGACCATAAAAACAGTTGTAAAACGTATCTTACCACCTGACAATAAAGTGCATCTTAACACTGATGAACTTGAAACCACTGATTCATGGACTTGTGGCGTTATCTTTGACCGAGTTAAAGACGAAGATGCGACAGTTGATATTGGGCCTTATGTTTTTAGTGATAAGACTTACTCAACACGCAATGGTGATGCTATTGAAGGCATGGAGGCCGTAGCCGAAGCAGACAAGGTTGAGGCGATAAAAACAGAACAAGCTGCCATTACGGCTAACAGGCGAGATTAACACCCCGTTTAGATGCAATAAAACCTGAATATTATCGGGATTTAACGTGTATGATGGCAAATTGAAAGGAAAGGGGTAGAAAAAGTTTCAATAGTGCGAAATTGACTTTAGTCATCAAACAAAACAATCAATTTTCTATCATTGAAATTATTTTTTCAACATGTACACACAAAGCGCATTACAAAATGATCCATTAAATTTTAATTATAAAAACAATAACCAGATCCAAACAAACGGAACTTTACAAAACAATGCAGCTAATTAATTGGGCCATTAAAATTGAGATTGCGTCGCGTGTCTCAGCGCGGCCAGCGCGGCCGTCCCAAGGCAGGACTTCAGCCGACCAAAGGTCGTATTCTTTATACAGATCGTTCATAGTGCATGGAATCAGAAGAACCTTTTTTATGACCACTTATGTTTCCCTTGAACATTTGCACCAGAATATTGACTATTGTTTCATAATTCTTTGACTTTGGAGACGTTCTCTAGATAGTTATGGCAACCAATGAATCAGCGGTAATACGAGTATTGTACAGTCGCCAGTACATCAGGTTACCTACTTTTGTTGCAAACTAGCTCTTAATACAACTGCATAAGATACCGCAGTGTTTACCTGGACGTGCTGTTGTCCGTACATTCAGCCCTTTTATCTTGGCTACTAAGAAATATTTATCAAATTAATGTTATCTTAGTAATAAGAATGATTAAGAAGTGGTAATTCTTAAAATATTCGCTATTAGCTCGTATGGCGAAAGTGAACAATTATAATATAAAAAAACCGGCCAAGTACGAGTTGGGCTGGCACACTAAGTGAAGGTTCCGTGCCAACTTTAACTGAATTAGGGAATCCACTTACTTCCACTTAGCTAAAATACCACAATATTTTGTTGGCAGCAAATATAACTTTGTTTTTTATAGTATTTGTATGAATAACAAAGTTATGTTTGCGGTAATTGATAATGTGCTCTATCTTTAAAACTACTAGGAACTTCGATCTCGTTTAAACTAATTGTAGTTAAAAGTCTTTGTCAATATCTACATCAGGTATTTTTTTTTCAAAATTAACACTCAGTTTAAAATTATGATGGGGGTGACGCCCATTTTACTACTTTGGAAGAATCTATCTCTCAAAAGTTAGACTTTTAGAGAAACTGGTTTTAGGAACCTCGATGTCGTTAAAAATACCTATCCATAGACACCCTACACGCATATGTTAGACTTTTTTAGATTTTAGCTTCATGTACATCACCATAAGGGTTCCGTTTTTAGCCATTCGGCTACGGAACTCTAAAAATTACCATATCTGTCATGTGAATATACATTTCTTACGTATCATATTGGTGAGGATGTCTATAATTATAACATGGATGTATAACAAAACAAGATTTACAAAGTCATATTCTCAGAATTTGCATATGAGATTAATGCAGCAGTGTAAATTATATTATACATGTGGATACAAAGACGAACCGCCAATACATACAACCTGATTATACCTCTGACACGTACAAGATTATTATCACACCTGCAGGTGATTTATTGATGAATTAGAGGTAATTTATTGAATTTTGTATCGATACAAAGTAAATATTAGCACCCAAACAAACTAAAATATAACAAAGACAATAAAATCAAATGAGAATATTACCTCAAAATTTTAAATGATAAAATTATATTAATGCTAATAAAACGACAGGAGCTAGGTCACTGAATGTCAATAAACCAATCTAGTTCTTTCATATTTGGTGAATCCTTACGACACACTCACGCATGAAGAAGGGGGATTTCATATGTAACGTAACAACGCTGCCATCAGCGTATAATTACATTCATTATGGTCGCCACTTTACCTATAACTTACAGATACCTGACTCGATCCAAGGAGAACTCAGCAATTACAAGTTAATCATTCGTCTAATAATGTATTTTAAGGTTGATTGGTAGCTTATATTTATTATTTAAAATGACACGACACCTAAACAACTTATACAATAGCGCATTCTTGGCACCACTTCAAATCCAACAAGTAACGTTTTACGTTCCTCTTAAAGATAATACACATCCATAACAAACGATCCCGCGTCAAATAGCACCAATGGTTAAGTTGTAAAACGGTTTATTGTCAACCAGTGCTGATCCACGTGCCTTCAACGTGATAAATAATGTATGAGCCGTAAATAAAACAAGATGCGAGATGCACTCAGCAAATGGTCAAGTCACGATGCTGCAGTTTTTGCAACGTGTCCAAGGACATTGAAGTCAAATAACTGAAACACTCACCTGAATTTTTTCAGCTCTCTGTCCTCCCATTTTATTATTTTCGGGTTGTATGTGGCGTCCAAGAGAAGATTCCGCAGAAATTCTGGAACTGATACGCTGCGCGGGCGTTTGCATATTTTCCGGCCGCTGCCTTTGGGTCTGCCCGGTGGTCGCTTGAACGATTTGCGTTTGTCATCCTCGTCTCCCGACTTGCTCCCGTCGCTGCCGTAGTACTCCGGGGAGGCTGTGGCGGACGAGCGGAACACTTCCTCGGTGTCGTCGCTGGAGTCGCACAGCCCTGGCATCAGGCTGTTGTCGTTCGGCCTGTAGTCCGAGCCGTACAGCCTGCCGTGCTTGTTATCCAACGAATCTAAGTCTAACACTGTCTGCACTGTGTCCGCGTGCTGGTACGGATCACTCTCTACATATCTGAATACTGATGAGTCTCTTTCTCTGTACATTTCTTCACTTAACCGGCACTGGAGTTTTTCGAACACGGCGTCCGCCAGTCGCCTGCTCAACATGGGATCGACGTGGTGTGCCACCATCCTAGCGAGCACCTCCTCACGTCTCATGGCTTTGAGTTCACTGCCTTCAATTTTGAAGTTGTGGAACGGGACGTCGTACTCGCTGAATCCCATGCACTGAACGGTATCGATGAGCCAGGACACCGTGTCGTCATCGTTCCAATCGTCGATGACTTTAAGTTTCCATTCATCTCTGCGGTATTCTCTTGAGTTGACGAGGTTGTGGTAGACAGCCGTGTCGATCTCAGGTTCGGGGTATTCGTAGGCATTAGAGTAGTAGTTCCCGTAGATGTAGCCTGTTCCCTTTTTGAAGACTTGGAAGTCGTCGAGGCGCGCGGGCGCGGACGTGGTGGGGGGGAGGTAGAATTCGCACATGTTTTGGTCGTAGGGTCTCGCGTAATCGATCATGGTGCGTGCGTCGCGGCCGGCACTAGGCGGCTGACTGACGCGAGGCGCGGCGGGCTCGGCGTATACTACCTCGCCAGAACGTTGTTTGTTTACTTCGAGTACGCGCTACGACTCTACGACGCGGCCGCGGCCCGCGCCGCTACAGAAGGAAAACTGAACTTACATATTCATTGATAAACTGATACGCAGGTTGATCCTAATCATAATTTGGCTTTCAACTTTAGAAGTAAACATTTTCTAAGTATAACGGCTTATGCATACGTGTGCGTTGAGGAAAATCTATTGATATGTACATTACCTACAATTACAAAACGCCATCTATGTTCATTTTAATACTAAAGTCAATTTAATTGATAATGAACTCTAGTATATCGTTAAATATAATTCACACAATAATACTACCACATAAATTAACATAGTTTTAGAGTTTGTTGAGTAAGTATTTATGTTTTTTTTGTCGTCAAATGTAGAGTCGATAGTTTCAAATAGAGAAATTGCTGGATGTTTGTATAAATGACTATCGATTCAATGTTCGGGTTTTTGACTTCTGCTGATTTCTGTTTCATTTCGACGTCACCGGCACGCACCTGGTGGTTGCAACTTTAATCGTTTTTAGTGATTTTGTGTTCTCATTCATCATATTTTGTAATTTATGATAATTTACCTCAAATGTGTATTGTTATGCTACATGCACAACGCATGAATCTTTTTCTAACTTTCCTTAATCATTCATCATTTCCAACTTTTCATAATCTTGCTTGTTCGAATCGTAGCGACTAAGAACAAGATTATAAATCATAGTAACACCTTAAGAAAATAAAATGTGATTAAATATCTACTTATTATATATAAAAGTCATCAACTAATATAACAGTAATAATTAAACTTTTTATTTTCTTTCACAAAGTTAAACTTAAGGCTAATCTAAGGCTAATTACTTTCCAATTTTGTAAGAGACTGGCGCATGAAATAGGTTTTGAGAAAAACCTGTGCTACTCGTAAGTAGATGCAAAATTCAAAAACGAGGGCCATCAATTTTACCGCTCACTGATTATAGTTTTACCACTATGTCCTTTGTCCTTATAAAGATACATTTTCCATTGGCGTGGCAACGACAATAAATAGTTAACTGTAACGGCTATCGGGCGCGGTGCTGCGGTTGTGCGCGCGTCATTGCGAGTGATTCAATCGTTTTCCCACTTTACGAATACTAGAGTACTGGATTATCACAGACTGGATGGCGGCAGATCACGTGGCACTGGCCTGGGCTTACTTCTTTCTTATTATAAAACAACAATAACATTATTTTTGAATTTCACGTTCTGACCATCGTCATAAAAAGAATATTCGTCAAATACAATACAAAACGCCTAATTCGAAAACGTCACTCAAGTTTCAGAAATCATTAAATAAATAAATAAATATTGCACACCAATCACATACATTGCTCTGATCCCAAAGTAAGTAAGTAGCTTATGCACTTGTGTTATGGAAATCAGACACAATAGTGGTACCACAACACCCAGACCCGAGACAATATAGTTTTTTTTCCTATATTTTCCCGACCGGGAATCGAACCTGAGACCTCGGAGCGGCGACGCCTTGAAACCAGCGTGCTTAGCCACTACACCAGGGAGGTCGTCAAACATTTGAGTGAATGTCATTAAAATTAGACGTTTTATACTTATCCGACCGAATGAGTATAAAACTACGTATCAATTGATATACACATACATTGCTCTGATTCCAAAGTAAGTAGCCAATGGACTTGTGTTATGGAAATCAGACACAAAGATGGTACCACGACACCTAAACTTAAACCTTGTTATTTTTCTTGTTCCAGGTCTTTTAAAGTGACATAGAGGTTACTGCAACCAATTTCTTTTAAAATCTAACATTTGATAGATAGACGTGGTGTAATAAGTAAAAGTGGTAAAATAAGCGCCCCCCCCCCCCTCCTCTAACTTATAAACTAAGCAAGTGTAAATTTTGAAAATGCATGATGTAGATCTTAACAAATACTTTTAACGAAAATCGGTTTGGACGGGATCGAACTAGTAGTTTCTTAGAACATTTTCGACAACCGCAATGCAATTTAAAACATAGTAATATTTGATTTCAACAAAATATTGTGGTATTTTAGCTAAGTAGAAGTAAGTGGATTCCCTAAAAATTGGTACGGAACCTCAGTGCTCAGTGCGCGAGTCCGACTCGCCTTAGCCAGGTTTTTTTTTAAACAAACAAGCACATTCGGGTCCGAGTGAGCGGCACCGCAAGAATGATTCTCGCGCACTCGGGCCCGTGTGTTCGTTCAGTGTTCGGCACTAAACGAGTTTAGTTTGTATATCTTTTACCTCAACAAGGCGGAAAGTCAAATGTAATAGTCCATTTGATGGACGTTTTAGTGCGGTTCCAGTTTTCCTTCCAATAAACAATTACTATTATGTATTATCAATTTATTTTGGTAACAGGGAAACTATTATGCAACGAAAATTATGTGGTATTAACAGTTAACAATGATGCCATGTTACAGGAAATTCAGCTACAAACTAAGTTTTGACGAGGTAATATGTGGTAATAATCATACAAAAATGTCAAAAAGATAGACCAATACTTTATGTAGGTAGGTGCACTACCTACATGCTCTCATACACAAACCTTTTATTACTTAAATTCGTAGGTTATTCTTTTAAAGAAGTCGTCGTAGACCTCGCTAGAACCCATTTGTGAAAATGTAGCCGTTCGTCATGTTCAAATATTATCAAATTCCAAAGACGTCACTTAAACACATGTATAATTGATAACCTTCTTTTTGAAGTCGATTTAAACCTTGAATAAGTTTATCTTGTGGCAAAATTTATCAGCTTTTCGTTTTGAAGAAGATCTCATGTCCCTAATACGTGTAGTTCCGATAATTCAGCAAAAACCCTAAAAAATAACCTTCAAACCCACTTCCTCTAACCGGCTCAAGGGCTACGGGCTGGGTATTTAATATGTTGACCTCCTAGTCCAAACAACGATACGGATTCAAAAATCGTGTTCCTTCAAATTCTCTCTACAAGGTTTAACGATACTTATTTTACTAACCTATAATAATAACAGCCCCCTAGCCGATTTCGACTACGGTGGCCAGTCACAACGACTAAACGTCTGTGCGGGACATATTATAATGCACAAGTGTGTGCGCAAACACAGGTGCACTCTCTATTCCTTTCACTGTCATATCCTGATGGGACAGCATTCTGACACGATCGGAGAGAGATTAGGCGCAGTACCAACGGCTTTACGTGCTTTCCAAGGCAAGAGGGTGAAACACCGCCAACTGCCAAACTCCATGCCAGAAACCCATTGATGGAAGTGTAGTCTTTTTGTAGTATAACATGATTCTAAGCTTTGAAAGCCACCCTTTGCACGTCCGATAACACGATCGCGACTCACGACAAGGCGAGTTGGCTAATCTAACTAAATCGGAAGATTCGACAATCTCCTAGCACAATTGTATAAAAGTAAAGTTAGCCTGTAACATCCAACTGCTGGGCAAAGGCCTTACCTCAACTATGAGGTAGTTTAAGCCACTTCACCACGCGGGCTCAGTGCGGGTTGGCGGAGGGGTGTTTGCAAGGCAAGCGACTAACCCTGCTGTCAGATGCTATCAAGCTTATGGGCATAAGGCCTCTGACTAGGTTTTACGACTTATATCAACCGATATTAGTCGGATGTTTGCAAGGCAAGCGACTAACCCTGCTGTCAGATGCTATCAAGCTTATGGGCATAAGGCTTAACGACTTATATCAACCGATATTAGTCGTTAGATAGAAATCAAAATTATCTACATTGTCTCGGGTCTGGGTGTTGTGGTACCACCGTTGTGTCTCTGATTTCTATAACACAAGTGCAATTAACTACATACTTTGGGATCAGAGCAATGTATGCGATTGGTGTCCAATATTTATTTATTTATTCAATTAAATTAGCCGGGACCAACGGTTTAACGTGCCTTCCGAAGCACGGAGATGCTCGTGATGTACGTAAGTGACGTACACTTCGGTCGGAATGGTCACCCATCCATACACGACCGCGCCGCAGGTTGCTTCACTTTGGTATCACTACCAAAGCGCTGCTACCACTGCGCTACGGGCACCTCGTGCTACATAGTCGTGGAAATTTATTAACGAAAAGATTAAAAAAATAGGCCGCGACAGTATTTAAAGTTAGAAAGACCCGAAGAAAGCGCTTACCAGAATTCTCTAGTGCTGCAATTTCTTTTAGATACGTAGCCTTGAAAAACTTGACCATCGCCGTAGAATTGCATCCCTGTCGGTCTTTTCCGCACTTCGGCCACTGTGCTTAGGAACTGCATGATCTTGTTCCACCAGCTCCATTCCATCACAAGGGGACCAGATGTGGGTTACCGTACTACCCCTATGTTGTTGAAATTCCACCTGCTCACACTTTTTAAATGCGTGCACCTAGGGAATGGAACTCGCTGCCTACTGAAGTTTTCCCTAAGGAATATGGCCTAAGCTTCTTTAAGGTGTAGCGACTCGATGACGCTACACTTTTGCATCGTGAGCAATTTTGGGGCTCGCGATGTAAATCAGGCAGTCGTCACCCGCCGCGCTTCTCGACCACTTATATCCATTGTCATAATTATGTATTTGGTGCACCAGTAAAGTATTATTATGAAGACCCAAGACTTCTCATTTACCACCACCGCACATGGACCCCGTCACCACCTTGCCTCAACAAAGGTAAGAGTAAACAGGCTGCTTGCTACTAAGCAGATATTCACCACCCTTATATACACCTGACATCGGATGCGTTCGAGTTGCAATATATATTTCGCCGAGGATAAATAAAAACGACCGCCATCAATTTAGGTATGCCTCACATGCCGCTTACAAGTGACGTCATAACCCTGGCAGGGGTTTTTATTGTTAACATCTACAGTTAAAAATAAGGTTTTTTTATTCACACACAAGGAGGATTAAGCTATCAGTCCTTATAAGTAAAGGCTGGCGCTTAGGTCAGGTCAGCGAAGAGGAAAATGGCGCAAACCGGTGGTGCAGCCTTGTTTGCATACGAGATACATTACTGCCAATCAATGTGCAACGACACACGAATGTATTATAAACGCTATAAATCTTCGTGAGATAATCTGTGCTCTTTAATATGTAAAGATAAGGAAAGATGGGTCTTCATTTATTAGACTTCTACGGGTTGTAATATGTTAGAATAGGTGATGTGAATATTAAAAAAATATGTATATTTAAAAAATGGACACCAATCACAAACATTGCTCTGATACCAAAGTAAGTAGCCGCCAATACACGTGTGATATGGAAATCTAACACAACGGTGGTACCACAACACCCAGACCCGAGACAATATAGAAAATTATGATTTCTACATTGAACCGACCGGGATTCGAACCTGGGACCTTGGAGCGGCAACGCCTTGAAACCCAGCGTGCTTAGCCACTACACTAAGGAGGTCGTCAATGAAATAATATACTTTATTATAAGAATTATTTAACCCAAACCCTAAAATGTAGAGACGATTATCAATTTAAGTAACTATGTCGATGATTTTTAGTTGAATTCATTGAAATTCTTTTGATTTATCCATCCATCCATCGCAGCCTTTAAGTCGTCTCTTTAAGGACATAGTCCTCCTCCATATTCGTCTCTTCCGTGCCTCTCTCATCCAGTTCTGCTCTGCGTGATGCTGGACGTCGTCCACCCAAAGAACTGGTGGGCGGCCTCTACCGTGTTGGCTCATGGTCTCCACTCCATGATCTTTTTTCATTCTGGCTTTGTGTATAAGTTTAGTATTTAAGAATGACGTCAATCCTTAATTTTGAGAGCTGTGGATTTTGTTGATATTATAAAATAAATTAAAATAGACGTGTGGCACTCGGAGACTGCCGCGGTAAAGCAATTGCATAGCATTTTTTATCAACTTATGGAATTATAATTATTTATTAATACAACCAATGCCACTTAAAGGCGGGTTGCTGAACTAAAGAGACAAGCGTGATATTACAAAAAGTCATTAAAAGTTCTGCTATTAGTCGATAGATGGAAAAATTAAAAAGTATCACCGCTATGCCGGTCGGAGTGTGGTGTGTTAGGTTATTTTCGTTACGGAATTTCCGGATTCGGTCTCCACGCTCAAGGCCCGCCATAGAAGCTATGCAATAGCTTTATAAAATAAAATGTAACCCGCCCATTTCCATTTCTGCCTGGTTTCAGTCTGAGCAACGTCCTTGACCTTCGACTTTTAACGAATTTGTTTGCTGCTTATTCGGTTGAGTAGCGTTACGTCCAGCATCGCTCTTTCCATCGCCCTCTGAACTACTCGTAGGCTTTCAGCTGAATGATCATTGACAAATGTGTGCAGTCAGTCAATTCATGAATCAATAGGCTGGAACTGATCATCACTACATAGTGTAAAACGAAGGGTGCTTTCCGCTGTCTGTATATATGTATGCTTACATCTTTAAAACCACGCAACGGATTTTGATGCGTTTTAAATAGAGATAGTGATCCAAGAGGAAGGTTCATATGTATAATACATGCATAATACGAGTATAGTATAGGTTTCTAAGTAAATTCGCAAATAAACTAATTTTTTACACTTACCTTGTAAACGCTGGCTGAACCCTATGAGATGGATCAAATTAATGTACTACAGTATTGAACACCTAAACAGGTTTATAAAAAAACCGGCCAAGTGCGAGTTGGACTCGCGCTCTGGGGGTTCCGTGCCAACTTTAACTGAATTAGGAAATCCACTTACTTCTACTAAGTAAAATACCACAATATTTTGTCAACTGCAAATAAAACTTTGTTTTTCATAGTGTTTGTATGAAGTACAAAGTTATATTTGCGGTTGTAGAAAATGTGCTATATCTCTAAAACTACTCGTTCGATCCCGACCTAATTAATTCTCGTTGAAAGTATTTATTAAGATCTACATTACATATATTTTATCAAAATTAACACTTGCTTGGTTTAGAAGTTAGATGGGGGGGACGTCCATTTTACCACTTTGGAAGCGTCTAGCTATGAAACGTTAGACTTTAAAAGAAAATAGTTGTAGGAACCACAATGTCATTTTAAAAGACCTATCCATAGAGACCCCACACGCATAGGTTTCACAAAAAAAATTTTTTTGGTTTTAGTTTCATGTATGGGAGCCCCCCCTAAAATGTCTTTATTTTTTATTTTTTGTATGAGAATCGGTAAGCGGTTAACAGGATACATTTTACTACCAAATTTCAACAGTGTAATGCTTATAGTTACAGAATAAAATGGCTGTGACATACGGACGGACAGACAGACAGACAGACTTGACGAAACTATAAGGGTTCCGTTTTTTGCCATTCGGCTACGGAACCCTAAAAAGCTCGCGGTGGTATATGTATATCTATTAGGAATAGCCCACAATAATAAATTTTTATTCCTTACTTTTTACGAGAAATAATGGCTTATTTACGTACCGATTTTAAGCAATGCAGAATTAATCCTTATTCAATTAAGTACTTTAAATATAATTACATTTTTGTTTTTTAGGTGTTTTTGCTGTGTGACAGACGAGGAATCGAACTCCGTGTCTTTCGCTATACCAAGTATGTCTAAACATTTGTTCGTATTGTATTATATTAAGTTATTTAATATAGATCATTTTTCTCAAATATTAAAGATTTAAAATTATTCAAATAAAAGTATAACTGACTTCAAAACCAAAATTCACTAAAAGTCTTAAACAAACTCTTGATCCTTTACGGAAAGGATACATTTTAGGCGAACAATGAATTTTTGAGTCGGTGCTCTGATATTTGATACTAGAGATCGTCAACTTGATGGCACCAACTCCAAAAAAAAAATGTTTGCCTTAGATGGATCGTTTCCTATCAAGGGTCAAGAGTTTATCTAAGACTTTTTAGTGCATTTTGTTTTTGCAGTCGGTTTTCACTTTTTTTAAGTGAATTTTATTTGCCAATTTTCAGTGATTACAGGAGGGTTGCACCTTTTGACTCTGTTCCTTAATAAGCTACAAATTACCTTTCATAAGTTATGTCATTAAAATTACTGAACTCCTAGCGTTTAGGAGTTCCACCATCGGCTCGGCTCCACACAATCTCGACTATCAGACGCAACACAAAAAACAACGCTGAACGTTGCATGAAGACAGCACTATCAGCGTTGCACCCGTGCAAAGCCGAAGCGGGTCACTAGTTAAGACATTAAGATATTTTAGTTCAATTCAAAATTAACTTTAATCTATTCCAAATATAATTGTGATGTTAAATGTGAGCTTAATTCATTTTTCTGATCGTAATGAATGTGCTTCCTTATATGGCAACAAAATCAATGCATTGAAAATCCTTTTTTGATTTTTTTTATAGAATATTTATCTTACTCAGTAGCTCATTGCCCGAGCAGTAACTCCTTGCCACGTCAGTTTGTACAAATTACAGGATATTCATAAGTAAGTAATACAATAAATTCATAAGAAGAAGTTACTAATCAGTATCAAAGTGCAATGACTCCTCATCTTATCTAGTAGGCTATCACTTTCTGTGCACACCACAGATTAGTGAAGAATGTAACAAGAAAGCACGCCCACTTTCATAGCCTATCGCAGGCAAGTTCGACGGCCGATTGCGCAGGAGTAGAAGCGCGGAAAATTGCGCGGAAAACCCGCTGGGATTAACCGAACCACGATATGAGCCTTCGGAGCACTAAAATGAAGCTTCGAATTCATACATACGTTAACCAATTGTTTCGAAGCTAGAGAGTGGTTAGTGTGAGTTATTTAAATGACGACCTCCGTGGTGTAGTGGCTAAGCACGCTGGTTTTAAGGCGTCGCCGCTCTAAGGTCCCGGGTTCGATTCCCGGTCGGGTCAATACAGAAATCATTTTTTTTTAAATTGTCTCGGGTCTGGGTGTTGTGGTACCTACCACCGTTGTGTCTGATTTCCATAACACAAGTGCAATTAGCTACTTACTTCGGGATCAGAGTAATGTATGTGATTGATGTCCAATATAAAAAAAAATTAAAAAAGGCTCGCAAAAAATATGGAGGGAAAATTTGAGAATGAAACACACCTATTTAAAGATTTTATTTTGTATTTTACGTCCTTCTGGCTGGGAATTGAACACTTGTTTTTTTCATGATCTTGTGGTTTATTATTTCAACCGTACTTTATAGACCCGATTGTTTTATCACAAGTAACTTTTTCAAATCGAGTGGTTAGAATATGAACCGCCTTAACCGCTTAACGAGATCGGCAAAAAATCGAAAAAGCAGTGTTTTTGGACAATGTTATTTTTTATATCCAAACAAAAAACCATATTACTATTCCTGAACGTGCTGCTTAGTCTAAACAATATTCAGTGCGAGTTTTCCTCAAGTTCTTAACCCGAGCGTGATTTTAGCGCTCTGCGCAAGCGCACCCACTCGGCACGCGACCAACGACGCGCCAGCTAACGTCGGAATACCGGTTAATTAAATTAAGAGGTTTTTTATAATCGCCATATAATTCGTCTATGGGCAAAGCCTTAATACTCAAATTGCTTTATCGATTGGTTTATCCAATCCCAGTCATAAAGAAATAAAAGCTTAAGCTTGAGAATATTATTTTTAACCAACAATTTTGGGCTAATGATCTCCAATATTTATCTTCTATTTCCTACATTTGCCCTTTTCATTGAAAGTAATTTTCGTTGAAAGTATTTGTTAGGATCTAACATAACGTTTTATTTCAAACTTAACACTCGCTTAGTTATAGTTTTGTCAATATTTTTTGTCAGTTTTAGTGTCTTGTATGCTAGCCGCGGTTGACAGGATCCATTTTCCTACCAAATTTCAACAGTGTGGTGTTTATAGTTATAGAATAAAGTGGTTGTGGCATACGTACGGACAGACAGACAGACAGACTTGACGAAACGATAAGGGTTCCGTTTTTTTGCCATTCGGCTACAGCACCCTAAAAATGAACATTTCTAATGCTTCTGATATGTATTACTACAGTATTCCAACCATAACTAAGTAATGCAAGAATTCTTTTTTCGTTATTTAAATACAAGTTATTAAACCTATTTTGTAAGTAGAACAGAACATAAGATGTCCCTCGTACCAATGGCCACGGTAATTTACGAGTTTAGCGGGGCCAATAGTGAACGCGCGCTTATCGCACAAACGCCAGGAGAATATTTACAGCCTAGTTGGCAATTGTTACTGGCAGTGTACCGAAAAAAAATAACAGAATGAATATGATATTTACTTGATGGTTTATGCTTAACTCGTTTAGTGCCGAGCACTCGAGCCCGAATGCACGACCATTCCAGCGGTGTCGCACACCCAGACCCGAGTGTTTACGGCAACGTATTTTCTGACGTCATTTTATAGATAGAACACGGACTCAAGTGCTTGGCCACTAGCATTCAGTGTGCCGACCAGTCGCATTTTTTTTTTAACGATTTTAAATGATCTTGACCAAAACTCTACAGGAACTCGGCCCACTTTGCGTCTGCATGCGTCTTTACAAAATGTTCGGATAAAATATATAAATATTTGAAAAAATACAGAGAAAAAATATTTTTGAAAAATCATTAGGAGGAATTCAAAGGCAGATTAGACATTTTGAGGTTATGTTTTGTGATTGCAGAGTTAATGCACCTCACCTACATTCATTTTGATACATTCAGAAGGTAATTGATATATTTTACTAAAGTAATTCAATTCTTACTTCCTTTGTTACCCTTAAAATACCAGTAAAATTATAATTCAAACAAGATTTTTGAAATATAAACTACAAAGACGCAATCTGGGCCCGATTTTGGTCAATATCTAAAAAAATGCGGTTTCCTAGGCTATTCTTCTTAAGCGATTGTTACTGCGTCGAAAACGAGTGATTGTACAATTTATACCATAGCTTAGTTAGCTATGGCAAAATTAGCTAACGTTTTTTTCAAATTTCCTATTTTTCTTTGTCGTATATGTATTTCCTTCTCAGAGTTTCGTTTCCAAAAGAAGATACTTTACTTTTCAATTTGATTTTAGATTATTTTTGCATTCTCAAATGGTCTTCTGGGGGATAAGGCCCTAAGGCATTAAGTCCACGAATTGAACTACTCACAGTGAAATAAAGTTTAAATAAACAAATAAGCCAGCACTATTGGAGGAATGTCAGACCTTATTTTGGCGATAAAGTTTTAATAAATATAAGACAAAAAAGTTTTAGCTAAAGGCAATTGCATTAACTAGGTCTAACTAACTGCTTACTAAGTTTTTGTCTTAATCACTAGAAGTATTTCATGTCAGTTGACAAAGACCTTAAACCCCTTACACACTGCGACTTGTAGCATAGATGCAGTCGAGTTTTAAAATGCGCTTCAGCATCGCGACTCACGCAATAAACAGATTTAATTTGACGACCTCCGTGGTGTAGTGGCTAAGCACGCTGGGTTTCAAGGCGTCGCCGCTCAGAGGTTCCGGGTTCGATTCCCGGTCGGGTCAATGTTGAAATCAAAATTATCGACATTGCCTCGGGTCTGGGTGTTGTGGTACCACCATTGTGTCTGATTTCCATAACACAAGTGCATAATCCACTTACTTTGGGATCAGAGCAATGTATGTGAATTAATTTATCATCGATGCAGTCACGCGTTAGTATCGATGCAGTCATCAAAATACAGTTTATAATAATAAGGTACATGGTAGCAATCCCGTATCTAACTATTCTAGTACAGTTCAAAATTTGTCAATTTCCAGCTTCTGCATCGCGACTGCATTGTTGCAAAAAGTAGCGCAGTATGTAAAGGTTAACAGTTTGCGACTGCATCGATACTGCATCGCGTCTACAGTGCGACTGCATCATGTCTAAGTTACATGCATACTTCGTCTGATTATCACAATAATAAAATCCTAGAGGCCAATTAAGCTAAGTAAATCATTTTGCACGTTTGCAAGTGCGGTCAAGCCATCCAAGGTGAGGTCTGTCGTGGAACCGGTTCTATGATGTGCTGTTATGTCATAGGTATTTAAGCACATTAATAAAATAACTCATAAATTGCATGCTTTGAATTAATTGGCGTGGACTTGGTTTATGAGTACAATCGTTTTGTTATCAAAAACTGTCTCTACAAAAATAAAAATCATTCTGAAACTAAAGTAATGTAAGAATAACCACTGGATAATTTCTCATCACCAAAAATCCGAATTAGAAGATTCCAAAAATGTATAAGCAAACGTTTCCAAACCGTGATGAAACTAAATGATTGTCTTAGCATTTGCCTGCTGCTTACTTATTAAAAACTTCAAAACTTTTTAAGTTAGACTTTATTGCATACCATATAATAAGCAATGGGCATCTTTTTATTCAGATTGGATAGTTAGATCAAAGTAGATGTATTTCATAAAAACTCGTATGTACAACGAGTAATTATTAGTGGCACGAGTTATCGGAATCGGAATCGAAGCCGTGACCTTCGTGAACCGGTCGAGATTACAAAGTATCGTGCGAACACTCTGTGCAAAGCCGTTGGAAATGCACTTTACAGAAATTACCTCTTTTTTATGTAGAAGATGCTTTATGCAACTGGACAATTAAGCAGTGTGCACTTGTCATCCAGGTTCACACACTAAAACCTTCGCGGTTTCCTTCAAAATGGGGTTGACTCCAGTGCATGCCATTTTTTCACGTGAACATTTTTTTTTATTTGGCCTTACAAAAGCAGTTTTCATGTTTGTGAGGTAACGTCGTTTTTTTAAAAAAAATATTTGTTTACGGGATCGAATCAGAAATTAGGAGATACGTAGAAGAACTAAGGTAACAGACATAGCCTTGAGAATCAGTAAGCTCAAGTGGCAATGGGCAGGGCACATAGCGCGAAGAACTGATGGCCGTTGGGGCAGGAAAGTTCTAGATTGGAGACCCTTCGACCAAAGACGCAGCGTGGGACGTCCACCAAGAAGATGAATATACGACCTTATAAAGATCGCAGGGTCAAACTGGATGCAGACCGCTAGTGATTGGTCACCGTGGAAAGCTGTGGGGGAGGCCTATGTTCAGCAGTGGACGTCCTTTGGCTGATAATGATGATGATGATTTGTTCCCAATGTTACCTATATCAGAGCCTGCCGTGCCGCGATCTTAGCGTAATTGAGGTAAGCTGTGCCGCAATTCAGTTGCAAGAATTCACACACCGGGACAAACATACATTGCAAGCTAAATATAAGCTTGTAAAATAATTTGACTAATTTATGGTGCAATATCTGCATACAAATAAAAAAAATGCATAAACCAAAAAAATTTGCAAAAATATGTTGAAAAACAAAACATCAGATCCAATAATCACAAAGTCATAAAATATCATCATCATCATCATCATCATTACCACTTCTCTGTTCCCTTCTTGCTTTTTAAACAATTGGAATTATTACCGATGTAAATTCGTATTTTCGTAACATCTAAATGAGGTAAACGTGCTTAAATGATAGCAGGAGCTGTTTCAATTCAGATCAATTTTCAAATTGAACATATTGCAATACCGACCCCACTAAACCGAAAGTGATCTATTAAATATAATTTTCTTAATATAATAATATGAGTTTCTATTACTCGATATCTTGCTTGGTAATACCAGGATATAATTTGAAATAACTCTGTTTTCAACACGAAAAATCGTCTATTCTAAACCGTTTTTATTTTTATTTTTTTATATTTAGTATGGGTTCGTTCTTGACTCTAGCCCAAGCCTAGTGCGACTAAGACGAAGTCGAAGATAAAACGAGCTCACCCAGAAGAAGCCTGTTCACTCGAACTTTGAAAAAAATCGGATTGTAAACTAAACACAAATGTATGTTAATTCGCAGATGACATAGTTGTAATTGTCAAAACAGACGGTAAATTGACTCAGGAAGACCATATTCAGGACATTAATAGTACACTTAAAACTTTAATTGAATGGCTTAAAAATAATAATCTACATATAAACCTGGACAAAACTTACTTCATTAATTTAAATAATACCTATATGTATATTATATCAGACAATGGACATAAATTTCGAAGGACAAAAACTGAAAGGTACAAATATGACGAAATTCTTAGGTGTATGGATAGATGATAAACTTAATTGGAAAGATCAAATCGAAAATGTTTGCAAAAAATTAACTGATTTTCATACGCACTGTACAAATTAGGTAAAGTCGCTCGCTACCAAATATTACAGCTTACTTTGCGTATGTAGAATCCATTTTAAGTTACGGTCTTTACAGTTAACAGTTACAGTTACAGTACGATAGGTTTACTTAGATAAAGTATTAAACACATGTTATAGAGCCCATGATTGTATATTTTCTTTCTTTATGCAAGACTAGCGGTCCCCCGCAACAGCGTCCACGCATTTGAGTTTACTTCCCCCTACCCGTCGTAGCGTGATGTTTTATATCCCAAAGCCTTCCTGAATAAGCTATCCTACATTAAAACGCAAATAGGGGCCCACTGAAAACCAGCGTCAGGTTCTCCAAGGAACCTTGCTTATGCTGAGTGATGTCCTCTTGGGTCTATACTTTCTCTTTCTATCAAATTCAAATCGGTCCAGTAGTTCCTGAGATTAGCTAGTTCAGCCAAACAAACAAACTCTTCAGCTTCATATTTCTTTATTAGTTTTTAAATTATTTTATATATTGTTTATATATTGTTGAATTATATAAATTACCATTAGCAACGAACCTTATTTCAGATAATGTTTAGTTAAAATGCGTTCAAGACTTTCACTCAGTTAATATAGTGACAAGAAAATGAATTTTATGACTATTTCTATTTTTCATAAAGATGAAAAAATTTGCGCACGGGCGGGACTTGAACCAGTAACCTTTTGGCAGACCGGGCCAAACGCTCTTACCAATTGAGCTACCGTGCTGTCAGTCCGACCCTGCGAAATTTGTGGCTTCTTATGAAAACTTCAACTGCGTGACGCTTAGCGCCATCTAAGCTAAGCAATTGGTAAGAGCGTTTGGCCCGGTCTGCCAAAAGGTTGCTGGTTCAAGTCCCGCCCGTGCGCAAATTTTTGGTTTCTTATTTCATCTTTATGAATACAAAATATGACACTGTGAGTGTTAAAAACATTCTTAAGCATTAGATAGCGAAGCGACATCAATTTCCAAGTTGAATTTATTCTGCAAAGAATAACTGCTTGGGCCATCTGTTTCATAAACAGACGGCTAGATGGCGCTAAGCGTCACGCAGTTGACGTTTTCATAAGTAGCCACAAATTTCGCAGGGTCGGACTGACAGCACGGTAGCTCAATTGGTAAGAGCGTTTGGCCCGGTCTGCCAAAAGGTTGCTGGTTCAAATCCCGCCCGTGCGCAAATTTTTGGTTTCTTATTTCATCTTTATGAATATAAACTATGACACTGTGAGTGTTAAAAACATTCTTAAGCATTATTTCTGTTTTATCAATCTTAACATAAATAGTTATTTCAATACAAAATTGAGCTCATGCACATTATAGGACTAAAGCTCACTTAAAAAAAAGTTAATGAAACCATTTAAATGAAACTTCTTGCATTTTATTTTAAAATCAGGTTCAGAATTTAGCAGACAAGAATTTTGTTATAGTAACTAGCCTGATTTCATGACAAGCGATTTTACTTACTGCCTTCAACGTATCAAAATAAAAAAATGAATGATTGTCTGTAGAGCACTTTTGTTCGAATTGAAGATCTTTAGGATTATAACGCCCATAACCTAAAATTAATACCAATCCATGTTAATAAGTAAATTGATTTTAATTTGGCCAAATCTTCAAAAAAAACAATATCTTAGTTTGTGAAACTGAGCCATTCTTTGATTCAAATGTAATGAAGGTACATTTGATTTGAGCTTTCTTAAATCTGGCCAAACGATTACGGCAGATATATATTGCCAGCAACAACTGCAAACCATGAAGGAAGAACTAGCTGCTAAACAACCGAGATTGGTCAATCGCTCTAGGCCACTGCTGCTTCACGACAACGCAAGACCACACACTGCACATCTGTCTGACCACACACTGTCTGCGACATCCGCCGTACTCCCCGGACCTTGCACCAACAGATTACCATTTTTTCCGGAATTTGAACAACTTCTTACAAGGAAAAAAATTCAACTCCGATGCGGCAGTCCAAACCGCCTTCAAAGGGAATTATTGATTCTCGTCCCTATGTTTTTTTAGTAAAGGGATCAATGAACTACCTATGAGATGGCAAAAGTGCATAGATAACAACGGAGCATACTTTGATTAATCAAATATATTTTACAAAAAAATCCCTCCCTCCCTCAATTACAAAACGCCAATTTCATATGTAAGGACCTAATATTTTGAGATTTGTTGAGTAAAACATGCATTTTTTAGGCAAGTAAAGGCGGTTTATATGCGCAACACCAGAAATGGCAAAAGACTTGTGGCAGATATCACTCCAAAAATGCAAAATTCTAAAAAAACTGATACTGGATGTGTACTCTTATTTATAACAAAGTACCTGATAATATAAAAGACCTGCCGTTCAACAGATTTAAAAGTGCACTTTATGATGTGGATGATTTGATTAATTTGAAGTCATGAGTATGTGAGTATGTTTGAGCCGTTTTATTTATTATTATTGAAACTAATTGAAATTGTATTAATATTCTTGAAAACTTAACATGTGTATTAATATTATGAATTGTGACTATGTTATTAATGTTTATTATTAATTGTTTATTATTAAAATATGTATTTGCATGCTATTAAATGATAGCTGAAAAAGCTGAGCTAACCATAGATTTATAACATCTAAATGTACCCTTTTTCATGAGCAAATAAATGCTTTCTTTCTGTAATCCCTAGGAAACACCGACGCGGGCAGCGAGTTCCACTCCTTTGCCGTGCGCATTATAAATGTTGATGAGAAGCGCTTAGTTCAAAACAATGGCACATCGACAAGGTAAGGATGGTATCCCGCGGTATTCCTAGACGTACGATGGAAAAAGGGGGCTGGTGGGATGAGCTCATGGAGCTCCTTCGCACACTCGCCAAAGTAATGCCTGTAAAATACGGCTAAACTCGCAACCTTGCGGCGATGGGCTAAGCTTTGGAGCTTATCATCTACCAGTTTGTCGTACCTATTAATCTTTTGGCTCTGCGTTCCACTGTGTCTAGTGCTTCAAGCTGGTACTTGGCTGATCCATCCCAGAGGTGACTGCAATACTCCATGCAGGACCGGACTTGTGCTTTTCGATTACACTTATGCGAAGTTATTTTTGTTTTTACATTTTGTTTTTCTTTTAACAACTAACTCTCTTTGCTATATTAGCCGTCTGTAGGTAAAAGGTATATTTACTCATTGTCAATTATAAGACTCGGACATACACATTGTGACGAACTTCAAAACTATAAGCGATAATCTCTGAGTTTGTTCCGGCGTTTCTTCTCAGCACTTGCCAAATTGTCTGTGTCTTGTCTCGAAGCGCTAGTAGGGACCAAAAGATAAGGAGACATGTTCTAGCCCCATACGGGCCATAATTGATTGATATTACACTAATTATTGACGTTCATAAGTGGCATTTTGTGTCCTAAATTGAATAAATTATTTTTGACTTTGACTTTGACTCCCTCAATCTCCTATCTCTTATCCGTCATTTGATACGTCAAATATATGTGTCTGATCGCAGTCCCCCGCGACTTCGTCTGTGCGTTGAGTTTGCTCCCTCCTCTCCTGTCGCAGCGTGATGTTTTATAGCTTAATCCTTCCTCGATAATTAAGCTGTCCAACACAAATAGAACTTTTCAAATCGGTTAAGTAGTTCCTGAGATTAGCGCGTTCAAATCTTCAGCTTTATAATATTAATATAGATGTATATTTTTTCTCTCTTTTTCACACTATACAGTGTCCTCAACGACTTGTCTTGTTGCTTGCAATTGCCATTTCTTTACAACTTTTAGGGCGTTACCGCTTGTGAAGTCACTGATTCGATTTATAGAGCAGGAGGCGCAGTGCCTTAATCATCGCTTACAAGATCGAACTCAAGAGCAAGACTTGCTAATTACTCATTACGAGTATTCGTCTGCGCCAAGTGGCTGCGAGGGAAACCCACCCAGCACTTTTTTTGCAAGAGGAAACTCGCGTGCTGTGGCGTGTTTCCCTTTTTCACGTCACATGCCACGTGTTTTATTACGCTTATTTTAGAAAGAAAATTTCATATTGTTGTCAGTAAAGTAAAAAAATAAATAAACAGTATGTGGCAAATTTAAATTCTGTCACCCATGGTACTACCAGACTGGTACACTCCAGGGATATTTGTGAATCTCGTCTTAAGCACAAATAATGGCTTGTATTATGAAGATTATGACAGTCAGTACATCGTCTCGACATGGAGATATTAAACTGTTTCAGTTCGAGTGATCTTTCAAGATATACGTGTTGAAATGCTTCTAGAGTAGTCTCTTCTGTATCCAATTTAAATGTCAACATCAATCATGCAATGATTTGGATGTCAGCATCAATTCATTTTTTTAAATAGAATAATATGAATATAATAATAGAATCGACTGTATTTATGTGAGCCGTTCTTGTGCCATTTCAGGGGGAGTAGTGCAGAACTGGTTATAAACTGATATTTTCATTTTATTTTTATGGCTCTGTATGTTCATCTCAACTGTATTTAGGTAGATACTAACATAGTTTTTAAGTTTTACTAACAAAAATTAGTCACTGTTACTTATGAGAAATAAATCATTCATTCATTCATTCAATAACTTATTGCTAGAAGATTTAGGGCTTTTAAATTGTTTGATTGTCCTAACAATTTATTTTTTATTGATCACATTGGATGCAAAAAGCCAGTCGCTGTAGAAATCCTTGGGGGATGATGACGGTTATGAAGTCCCAGACCGCTTAGAGGCAACATTTTTCTAGATTATCCCTGTGAACGTGTCGTAATTATTCATTGGTTGGAACGAAGTTCAAAATAATATGGCGCCATTAAAGCGGTTTAATTGAAAGCAGTGTGACACTGTGCATCCTACTCTACGACCATACTGCTACATATTAAGTCTAATTTAACGCATATATGCAAGATATTATGTACTTGAGAAAAAAATGGTTTAGGCGTAAGATTAGATATGTTAAGTGATACACTCAACTACTCAACCAAATGTAGTGTTAATAAAGTTATATGAATAATATTAGAAATTGTTTCTTACAGTACAGAATCGTGCGGAGAAAATTCTGTGATATCAAAGATCTTTTGCTAGTTCTAAAATGAACCTAAGAAATGTCAGTCGTTCCAAGTTAAACAATTAACAGGGTAGGTATATACGTAATAATAGTCCCCCTAGCTGATTTCGACTACGGTGGCCAGTCACAACGACTAACCGACTGCGCGGGACATATTATAGCGCACAAGTGTGTGCGCAAACAGAAGTGCACTCTCTATTCCTTTCACTCTCATAGCCCGATGGGACAGCAATCTGACACGAACGGAGAGAGAAGAATTTCTGAACAGAAAAACTCAGGTATATGTTTTTTATATACGTAATAAGTATGTAATATACCTTTAATGACTTATTAACTTTAGGTCAGATTTGTACAGTGAGTTGACTACGTATAGATAAGCTATGCCAAGTAAAAAATGTGTCGCAAATACGTCGACAAGATCGTGATGTATTTTTCAAATTTGAAATATTAAACCATTTGTATGAGTTAATGAACGATGTAGAGACGAAAGTCTTCAACCAGTGTGTGTTACCAGTGATGACATACGGATCCGAAACATGGCCTTTTACTATGGGCCTTATAATGAAGCTCAAAATCACACAACGAGCTATGGAAAGGGCTATGCTGGGTGTTTCTCTACGGGAGCGAATCAGAAATGAGGAGATACGTAGCAGAACTAAGGTAACGGACATAGCCTTGAGAATCCGTAAGCTTAAGTGGCAATGGGCAGGGCACATAGCGCGAAGAACTGATGGCCGTTTGGGCAGGAAAGTTCTAGATTGGAGACCCTTCGACCAGAGACGCAGCGTGAGACGTCCGCCAACAAGATGGACAAACGACCTTATAAAGATCGCAGGATCAAACTGGATGCAGACCGCTAGTGATCGGTCGCTGTGGAAAGCCGTGGGGGAAGCCTATGTTCAGTAAAGGACGTCCTTTGGCTGATAATGATGATGATGATGATGAGTTAATGACAACTGTTGTCAATTCATGGCGCACGAGATTTGTTCGTGGTGTCTTCCATTCGCTAGTAATTATAGTTCAATGGGTTCGTACGAGTAATGTGTAAGGAGGTAGGTATTGGATACTATTGGTCACACGGCTGGGGATGATGTTTTAATTGACGTCAAAATGCGGTGATCGCTTAATGACCTCATGTTAAAATTACTGGCTGCTGACGAATAAGTAAAACATTTGTGTATACTGTAATGACATATTTTACAAATAAATTAATGGCCTAATACTAGTACCATTCTATATTCGTATTTGTAGATAAATTACAAAAAATATGCGCCTGCGCCTCTCACCATAACCGATCAGGGCAAAAGCTTATATATCCAGTCGAGTCTACTTCTTGTATAAATTATTTTTGTATGTCGCAAACCACGTGGAGGAAAACGGAAGCATTCGCCACAATTTATTAACGAGCAATCAAAAATCAAAAAAAAATCAAAATCAAAAAATATTTATTCAATTTAGGACACAATATGCCACTTATGAACGTCAAATGTACAGTGAAAAATAAAATAAAAATAATTGTGCCCTGAAGTGCCCAGTGAAAAATAAAATAAAAATAATTGTGCCAAAAACATGTAAATTGCATCAATAATGATAGACAGCATTTCAAACGTTGTCCTGGAGCTTGTTAGCTAAGTAATCTCAATAACATCTATGAGAAACCGTGACCACCACATTCCTTGATAAGCTCTGAGTAATAAAAACGAAGTGGTATTTTGAATTAAGTCTACCTTTTAAGTCGGTCAAAAAAAATGCTCTATTTACCTGATTCTGGAAGTCTATGGTCACTTCCAAGCACCCACTATCTTAACCTTGGCTCACTTCAGAATTAACCACCATTTCTTTTGCTGTTGTCGTGGATACCTTATAAGGCTTCCCGGATTTTCAACGCGCACACTAGCGCCACTTTAGTAGAAAAATCATAACTCGTTAAATAAAGGACCAATAAAAAATCTGGTTAACAAGATTTTAGTACAGGATCTATAGTTTATATAGTACGTTTAAATTGATTCTAAAGTCTGCAGTTAGAGTTAGAAAAATTGCCAAAAGTGGCCATATTTTGCAGTTTTCTAACTCTAACTACAGTAAACTACTTTACATTAAGTCCGCCAATTTAAACTTTCTTTTAAGAAGTCTCTCCGCACCCACTATCTTAACCTTGGCTCACTTCAGAATTAACCACCATTTCTTTTACTGTTGTCGTGGATACCTTAAGAGGCTTCCCGGATTTTCAACGCGCACACTAGCGCCACTTTAGTAGAAAAATCATAACTCGTTATAAAGGACCAATAAAAAATCTGGTTAACAAGATTTTAGTACAGGATCTATAGTTTATTTAGAACGTTTAAATTGTTTCTAAAGTCTGCAGTTACAGTCAGAAAAATTGCCAAAAGTGGCCATATTTTGCAGTTTTCTAACTACTTTACATCAAGTCCGCTAACTGTACAATTAAGAGTGCAATAAAGTTTACAAAAAGTTTATAAAATAAATTAAAATTATTTTATCTAGACTTTACGTCCTAAATTTTTGCACAAATGGCTTATAAACTATGTTAGTGTGTTCTTAATTAAATGCAATTCATTTTAAGACCAATTCAATTTAACCCGAGTCAATCAAATTCAATTCAATAAAATCTTATGTTATTAAATAAAATTTAATACAATGTAATTTTATTTATGTAGTTCAGTTCAATCCATTTTAATATTATTGATGAAATAGATGTTTACCGGCAAGATCGATGATAAAAGACCGAGAGTGAACAAAACAGGCAGACGGTTCGACCAGCAAACCCATACTATTCTGGACGCCAAACTACACGTCACCAAGGAAGACACAGTTCGAAGACTTTAATAGAACAAACGAAAAAATAAATAAAAATAACGAAAAGAAAAACACAGTCATGCAACTCGCGATCTCACGATACAGGTCACATAACGCGGCCGCGAGGTAACAAAAAAGAAAGAATATGTCTGATTGTCAAAACACTTGGAAACCTGTCAGATGGCACTCTCGGCCCGCTGCCCTTCAGGCGACCCTGGGCGGGTATCGAGCCGCGCTAAAATACGAGCCACAGTGCTAAAATTTTTAGGGTTGCCTGCGTTAAACCCTTGTTATACCATCTTAGGTAGTTACTCTTTAGATCTGAAAATAAATATTAATCACAAGCATATTTTTGGCTGAAGAACTAAAGTTTATTTTTCAGAACTCATCTTTTAAACCGTTTATGGCTCATCTGTGTGAATATTTATGCATTTAATTCGATTTATGTTTTTTTTTTTAAATAATGTGCATTAGATCTAACATATTCCAGAGATATGATATAACCTATAATAATAAATTTAGTAAGTCGAAATTCATAATCACCAAAAACTAACCAATAAAGATTCACAGGATATAGGCATCCCTAAAGATTATAAACTTGTTTGTAATCCTCGTCATGTTGCATATGCAAAATTTGGTGTATTTTTTACCTGCGGCGGACGCGGTACCGGTCAGCTCCAAAGCCGGTGATGCCGTTTGCGATGCGCTTCTGAAGTTCTGACACTGTCATGAACAGCCATCATCGCAGGCATAGTATGAAACAGCATTCTGACTGACAATATCTATTGGAAATTGGTTCAACATATCCAAAAAATGCAAATCTGTATAGCAGCTTCTTACTTTAGCATTATGACGACAAGTTTCAAGCCTCGAGTTCAAGCTCGAGAACCCTGGTTCGATTCCCAGTCGGGTCACTATGAAAAACAAAGTTATATTTGCTGTTAACAAATTGTGGTATTTTGGCATAGTGGAAGTAAGTGGATTCCCTGATGTAGTTAAAGTTGGCACGGAACCCTCAGTGCGCGAGTGCGACTCGCACTTGGGCGGTTTTTTTACCTTTCAAGGAACGAAACCCTAAAAACGCAAATAAAAGTGGTATTTTTCAGTCGTTATATTATTTTTATGTTACTCAGAAAGTCAGTCAGAAATCGATATGTTATGACCAATATGTTTTTATGTTAGTCAGAAATCAATATGTTACGGAATACTTCGCAAACATTGTATTTAATCAAATACCCGGCGTTTTAAAAATTTGACAGCGTCTGTAACCTGTCAAAATCTCGTTAAGTGTTCCGTAAAAATGTGTTATCAAGGCTCACTATTCGCGTGAAATATATTATTAGCGGGCTAACGAAAACAATATAAAAAAACATCAAAATAATTAGTAGGTACACACGACGAGGAAAACATGAGATGTTTTACATAACATTCACGGACCACATTTGTCCTCAAAAGTAGCATGTTAGTTTTTACAAGTTAAAAAGCTTTCGAAGTTCCTGATTGCTCAAATTAAGATGAAGACAGGCTTAGCCGTAAATAATCAACAGAATCAAAAACTAGGTATAACCTTGACTAGGTTTCACTTCGTGAAATACATGGGAGCTCTCTGTTTCTTCACGTTCGTAGTTCAAATCTACCCACCCGGCCACGGGAACAGCACTGCAACCAGGCATCAACCATACGGAAACACTTTACGTAAAGGGAACAGCAACAGCTCGGCATGGGATCGGCACCGGATAGCAAACGCCTCGCCTCGGATCGTGTTCGCTACAACTTGTGTCAGTTCTTTTTTTGAATGACAGCCCGTTTGACAGGGTTGATAGTTGACAACCATCGGGCGACTCGCCGTAAGCGCGTTACTGCGCATGCTCCGCTGGTCGCGAGTGAGTCCCGATCCTGATCTCGATCCGAGTTGGTGACGTTACGAAGTTGATAGAGTTGCGTTGAAGTATGGAGTTTCATACAAATAATACTGAACGCCTCGTTGATACGGTGCTGTTCCGTGACGGGTGTATAGATATGCTAACAACTATTAACATGGAATCCAATGCATGAGGGTGCTAACCACCCTAACATTTTATCTTTTAGCTATGATTGAGTTATTTTAAGACAGAATAACTTAGAATCTAAACAGTCTAAAATACTAATTCTTACAAACAATACAATGCATGTTTTGTCACAAGTAATAATTAATTCACACTGGATTCAAAGCTGTAAGTATTTTGCCTAATATGGTCGACATAATCGACCCAATTCAAAAAACCACACAGAACTGTTTCGGGAATTCCAGTAAAGTTTAAAACACCCAATACATAAGCATTATTTCCCTGTTTAATCTCTTCGTATTGATTAATAATGTGAAACTAACTTATTTATTTCATAATCGTTTTTTTTTACTGGAAATTTTGGAACATGATTAAATAGCCGTGCTTTATCTTTATAGGAAACTTTGTGTTAAAAATATTAAACCTCAGTATTTTTTACTTTTATTTTACAGCACTAAAAAAAAATCTCTTGTTACTTTTCTTACTTTATAGAAATTGTATTTTGTAGGTAAAGTCATAGTAGTTCACTTTATACAACTGAAACTTGTAGTTCTGGGCTCTAGCTTACATCCTGCTTATCTGTATTTAATATTATAAAGCTGATAAGTTCGTGTGTTTGTTTGAAACGCGCTTATCTCAGACACTACTGAACCCATATTAAAATCTATTTTGTCGTTGGATAGATTTTAGGCTAAAACATTACACTGCGACAGAAGAGGAGGGAGCAAACTCAAAATGGGCTGACACAATAGCGGGAGACCGCTTGTAATAAAGATATTACCTTAAAGTTCTCGAAACTCCAGGAATTCAACTCAATTTAATTCTTTGTTTTGCTTACTAAGTGTTACATAAAATTCTTCAATCGTACAATATAATTAATATAGTATGACCGAATAAGAATAAATCGACCGGTTTATAAAGAACATTTATATAAATGATTGCTGACAAATAGGTGAAGTTGTCGAATAAGGCTTGTAATCGACGAATATTCCTTACCGGCGGTGGTAAAATCGACTCCTTGAAGAAAAGATACTATTCTGTGATTTTTAAGATAACTCATAACATGACAATTAAGCTAAGGTCATTTCAGAGCGGCGACGTTAGTGTGTACTCAAACCAAAACAAAACATCACGTCCTCACCACATTACGCCAAAATCTTCCATCATCGCAACAAAATGCCCTCAGCTCCTCGCCTTGACCTTCCACGGTTACACTGCCGGACAAAAACACTGCATACAAATTTCGGATCTGAAATAGCTAAGATATTTTTGTTAAAAAGTATAAACTTATGTTCTAAACTTCTAAAAAAAAACGCTATTGAGAATGCAGGACATGTACCTAAAAACTACTACAAGCCAGTTGAACTGAACTAGTTTGTTTTAGTGACATTAAAACTCAACCTTGTAGTACTATCCAAGAAAACGTCTTCATCTTTAAAACACAGAGATTTCCACTAGTGGATTCAGGTCTAAATTGTGTGACCTTAAGTGTAATTCCTGTGATCACATCTTCATCTGAGCTAGGATGTCGTGCTAAGGATCCCTTTCAAGGTCGCAAAGAAGGGCAATGATTATCAGATTTATCTTTTGGGATAACATTTTTTTGTTGTTGACGGACTAACCAGTTTAGGGTATAAAATCATAACAAACATTGTAGAGTGTTTACGTCTGGCTTGTATCAAAACAACCTTTTAAATATGATACACACCTAAGTATAATCATTTTCTTACAACATGCCAATTTCTTTGAAACAACAATTTATGACACGGATGTGTTTATCAACAGTCTTTTGTTATGCTTTTGTATATTCGACCGCCGGCGGCCTTTTGATCCGTGAGCGTATACGCTTAACATATACGAGTAGGTGGACGGCGAGGGAGTCCAATTTTAACGAAAAACCGCAAATCGATGTCAGGTTTGTCTGTTTGCCAGGCACACGAATACTAGACTTTTTTGACCCTAAGTACCACAAGAAATTCTACGGTAGTGGTTCGGTTCGGGCACTGGTTCACCAAATATTTTGTGGGTGTGGGAAATAAGATTATCCTTCTCAGGACTTGCCGACAATTGACACAAATTGGTGATGAAGAAAAATTGCCAAAATTATTTTTGTATAAACTTTAATATTTATGATTATTCTCACTAGCCATCACGCTGAAAAGAATAATTCGCAAGTCGGTTTCTGTACCTAATTGAAATCTAAGTAATGTTTGGTCAGATAGACTTATATTTTTTTTTCAAACCAACCTAAAAGAATATATGATAAACTGATTTTTGGTATTTTTGAAAAAAAACTCTCAAGTACGTTTATTCAAGCCTTCAATCACGATGTGAAATACGAATTTCCCTTACTTATTGTAGTACAGTCGCCAGCATATCAGGTTACCCATTTTTTTTTGCAAACTAGCCTTTATTAGAACGGTATAAAGCACTAAATTGTTAACCTTGACGTGCTGTTTTCCGTACAAAGTAAATGAACAATCCGGTTCGCCGCGATCCCTTGGCCAGCCGCCCAAGAGCGCTAACTGCGCGGATGACCTGCGCAGACGCAGCCTTCAATCTGCAACTTTATGGCAGTAGGTACACAAGTCATGTTCTAAGCGACGTGTTTGTGTATCTTTATTTTGTTTTGGACTAACACAGTCGTTTATATTGAGACTTAGTTTTAATATTTATTGCATACTTTGCTATTAACCTTTAATTTGACTCTTTGTTTAGAGAATAGCTGCTATCTAGTTTTGTAGGATGTCCAATCCATGTAATAGCTTTATGATCATATCCTTGTAAATTTTACAATATTTTACTAAAAACAACATACAATTTCAGCTTAAGTCACCTTTCCTCCAAAAGAATGAGTTACATTCATATACGAGTACCTCCAGTAATTTCTTGTGATTTTTTAATAGAATTAAAAGGTACTCGGCGGAGTGTGTAGTAACACTTTGTCCTGAAAAAATTAAATAATTTTCTAATATTATTAAAAATTTCGTGAACTTAACTTCAAAATTAAAAAAATATGTATAAATTAAAATATTTTTAAATTTAAAGATAAAGATAAAGATATTTATTTACTAAACATGTGTGTACATAAATGATGACAACAATGTTTTAGCATCAACATGTTCTGCCAACATTCGGCGTGTAAAAATGTCATTAAAAGCGAACAAATTGTATTCAAATATTCAAAATGCAGACACAATCCCATTAAGTCATAATTAAATAATAATAATTGATAAAAAAGAAACAATGTCACATTAAATTATATATAAAAATGTCAAAATTTGTCATCAAAAAATTCCTGTACATTATAATAACATTTGTCGACCAAGATTACTTTAAGTTTATTTTTAAAAAGGTCCTCATTCAAAAGCTTCAAGTTATTGGGTAGTTTGTTGTAAATTTTAGGGGCCATGCATACACAACTTTTATTTAACAATGCTGTTTTCGAAGGATGTAAGCATAAACGGTTTCCACCACGGCGATTGCGCACGTATATATCAGCCATGCGCTCAAATAAATGAGGGTTGCATTTCACAAATAGAGCGGTTTCCAAAATGTATAATGACGGAAGCGTCAAAACCTTATGCTTTCTGAACATACCTTTACACGTATCAGTAGTTTGTAATCTAAACATAGAGCGAATGCAACGTTTTTGGCCTTTAAAAACTATTTCTTTGTTGGTAGAGTTACCCCAAAAAATTATACCAAATCTCAAATGGGATTCGACTAAGCCATAATAAGCAGTTAGTAATGCGTCAACATTAACTGTACTGGAAAGCCTATATAACGCATACGCTTGGGTGCTTAGTTTTTTACATAACTCGTTGGTATGATATTTCCAATTCAATTTATTGTCTATTTGGATACCTAGAAAGCGAGCAGTGTCTACTTCGCTAATTGTTTTACCCTGGTACGATATAATAATGTCAGAAGGAGTTTCAGATCTTTGGTTAAAGTGCATTATATGGGTTTTGTCAATGTTTATTTTTAAATTATTATTATTCAGCCACGAAATTATAGAGTTTAAAGACTCATTAATGTCAAATTTATACGTATTTATGTCATTACACTTAATTGTCACCGTGCTATCATCTGCGAATAATGTCATGGGTTGTCTTGTGGCGGTTGGCAGGTCATTAATATATATAATGAATAGAAGAGGCCCTAATACACTGCCTTGTGGAACCCCGTACTTTACACTTCGTTCCTTAGAGGTAAAAAAATCCTCATAATTTGTTTTTGTATTAATTCTGCATATTTAATTTCATATATTTAAAATTTAATTAAATTAAACATCTATCAGTATTTTCTATCTGACCATTGTTATTTATTATAAACTTAATTGATGTAATATATCATTTATTAATGATTAAGTTGTTAGAATATAATATTTTTATCTAGGTCTAAGTTATCTAAAATAAATAATTTGAGTTTGAATTTGAAAAATATCATTTTAACTAGGTACCTCCAAATGTATCAAGTAATACCCCTTGTACATGTTGTTAGTATATTTTTCATGATGTGTGCCAGTCACGTCGGCCATTACGATGGTATCACTGCCAAGGTCCAGTTTTAAGTCTGCGTCAGAGGCACCGACTCGAACCTTGGAACTTACTTTTATTGTTTCAAGTACCTTCATATTTTTTTAATGAAATAGGAGATTAAAATGTTTTTTTTTTCTTTTTTAGGGTTCCGTAGCCGAATGGCAAAAAACGGAACCCTTATAGTTTTGTCAAGTCTGTCCGTTCATCCGTATGTCACAGCCCCTTTATTCTGAAAACATTATTCCAAAGTGGTAAAAGGGGGGGAGCGTCCTCCCCCCCCCCCCTCTAACTTTTAAACTAAGCGAGTGTACATTTTGAAAAAAAAAATACATGTAAGTAGATCCTGACAAAAATTTGTAATGAAATTAGTTCGAAGGAGATCGAACTAGTAGTTTTTGAGATTGAGTACATTTTCAATAACCGCTAACATAACTTTGTTATTCATACTGATACTATGAAAAACAAAGTTACATTTGCTGTCAACAAAATATTGTGGTAAAGTGGAAGTAAATGGATCTCTAATTCAATTAAAGTTGGCACGGAACCCTTAGTGTCTGAGTCCGACTCGCACTTGGCCGGTTTTACCAATAGTTTCACTAGTACTTTGAAACATAAACATGACAAATAAACTAAATAACAAGATTCATAAGTAACAGTTAGTAAGCTTTACGAAAACAACGTTGCGAGTTTTTTTTTAATGATTTGAAGTACTTCATGCAACTTCATGTGTTGCTTATGTTTTTCTAGAAGTCAAAACAAGCTAGCTAGAGCAATTATAGACCCAAAAGCTTGGCTGCCCATAGACTGAATCCGATTCCAACCAGCAAGTAGAAACACGCGCAACCTTTTTTGAAAAATATGGCGATGTTTTCAAAACCTAAGAATCCCGTACAAAAACCTACGTCATTGCAAAAATTTGCACTCATACTATGTCGTTCAAATATCGCTCTTAAGATTACGGCCGTATGTGAACGTCAAATTCGGGCGGTTTTGCGTAAGGCATGGCTACCTGCGCTGCGATTTGAAATGTTTTAAATATACACCATTTGCAGCTGTCAATATGACCAAGCTTTTCAATGTTTGAAGTTGATGAAATCATTTTTTCATTTGAAGCAACACATATCTCCAGTGAAACAATATTATCCTTAGTCGTATTCACTCTACAAATTTAAAATTATCGAGTTTACGAACTTTTATATAAGTTCGTAAAGTAATGTGTATGTAAAATGCTCTACTAAATAGCAACTTATTACTGTATTTAGGCACTAATTGCATTTTCAGCACCTTTTCTGAAATAATTTAATTCGCTTAAACAATCTTTTAGCTAATTCGTAAACGAAAATACTCAAACGGAGTTCATGAATATGTTACAGGAAATGTATGATATCCGATGATATATACAATTTCTAGGTATGGTATATAATTCCTAAAATTACCCGGAATTTTGTAAAGTAAATTATTTTAGGAAGGCACATTTCTTAAGAAATGTATGCATTTCTTACACAGCAATCGAAAATGTAACATAATAAACAAAATTGTAACAGTTAGTCTGAATGAGAGCTCTAATAAAAAGTATATTTCCTTAATTATTAAGAAATATGAAGATATTATAATTTATAAACCATATGATTGTTACATGCTTGTCTCAATGAAAGCTTTAATAAAACCACCATTAACTAGTAAGAATTAAAGATACTATTTATAATGTATGATGGTTACATAACGGTCTTAATAATATCCTCAATTATCGTATTAATGTACCAATAATGATCTATAGCATTTTCGATCGAAGTTCATGCATTGTCCGGTAATATCCCATTTATCAGCATAATTTATATTCATTGATATGCAAAAGTTTTCTAAGTTAGTTTATTAATTAACTGGTCGTATTAATAAGTTTTGTACTACCAAGTATGTAAATAAGGCAATGCACCGGATATACGAGGGTCAAACTGAAAGTTCTTAGAACTGGCCACATAAACAATGTAATAAAAAAAATATTCTAAAATTTGAAAATAGAACTCTTTGCCAATATTACTGAGTATATATTTCATTCATTTGTCATTTGTTTTACGATTTGGCGGCAAATTGAAAATTGTTTGTGTCACGTCAACATGAATTTAACACGAGAAAATTTTCGTGCAATGATTTTTGATGACTTTCGATGTCATTTAAGTCAACAAGAAAATTATGATAGACTACGATTGGCCTTTCACGATAAAGCCCCATCTCGTGCGACTGTTTACAACTGGTTTAATGAGTTTAAACGTGGTCGCACTAATCTCACTGATGATGTACGTGAGGGACGGCCTTCTACGGCGACGACTGAAAATAACATCTGTGTTGTGCAGCGTATGATAGAGACTGACAAAAGAGTGACCTATCAGCAGATTCGGACAAGCTTAGGCATTGGTATGAGTCAAGTGCACAAAATCCTCCACGAACATTTAGCGGTCAGGAAGCTTTGCGCCCGGTGAATACCTCATAATTTGACTAAGGCTCAAAAACTCCATCGTGTGGATTGGTGCCGTAAAATGATTGAAAGATTTAACGGAGGTGACTCAAATGCTGTGTTCGACAAACTAACAGGTGACGAAAGCTGGATTTACTGTTATGATCCTGAAACCAAAAGACAATCTGCTCAGTGGGTGTTTCCTTTCGAGGAGTTGCCAACTAAAGTGAAGAGAGATCGAAGTGCGGGAAAAAAAATGGTGGCCTCGTTCTTTGGAAGGATAGGTCATTTCGCAACAATTGTGTTTGAGGATCAAAAAACAGTTTCTGCAGAATGGTACACTACCATTTGTTTGGCACTTGTCTTGGAAAAAGTTCGAGAGAAACGACCTCGCAGTAGGATCCTCCTTCACCACGACAACGCCTCGTCGCACACCGCCAAGCGAACGATCGACTATTTGGCGACATCAAACGTTGAATTACTGGGTCACCCGCCGTATAGCCCCGACCTCGCGCCTTGTGATTTTTATTTATTTCCAAAAATTAAAGAAAAACTTAAAGGAAAGCGGTTTATGAATGCTGAAGAAGCGGTGGCTGCGTATCGCGATGCCATTGAAGAGACCCCTAAGGACGAGTGGGCAAAGTGCTTTTCCCAGTGGTTCCATCGCATGCAGCGGTGTATTGACGTCAATGGACAATATTTTGAAAAGATATAATAAAACTAATAACTGGCTAATGTAATCAGTTTTTGATTTTCTAAGAACTTTCAGTTTGACCCTCGTAGGAGGGAATAAAGTTACTACGCCCTTATGTTTAGGGCTTTTTAACCTTCTGTATACTCGTCTGTGCCGCACGAAAAAGTTTGAAAAGCTATAGCATAGTACAGCGCTGATTTTTCTTATACACCAAACATCAAAATGGGTGTATAAAAATAATTAAAAAAAAGATTACTACGACCCATAATGTTACAATTTAAAAAAGTTAATAATGGGATATGATTACATTAAAATTAAAATTCACTAAATAATTAACAATATACAGTCGAAAAATATTATCACAAGTTAAAAGTGATATCAATAAAATTTAAAACTCCACACAAAGAGTTACATGGATGCATGCATGCCTGCCACCACAGTGCCTTATAGCCTTCTTTTTTTTAAAGTTCTTAATTTTTTTTTAAATCGTATGATAATCGTCTAGCCGGTGCAGTGTGATAACGAAACATGCATACATTCCCTTTTGCATTCATAATACGAGTATGCGTACTACTCTTCAGGGGCGGTATGAATACGCGGGGAAATCCTCAGTATGCAGCGTCGTCGACAAACTTCCCAAGAACAGAATTTTATTGTCCTTTGAATCAAGGCCGTAAGCCACGCCCGTGACTTAGAGACTGTTCGGAAAACCAGTGCGTGTGGTTATGGCTTTTTGTTTTAGTCAGACATTGCTAAGAAATGTTGCGCAATGTATTGTATTTGAAAAAAGATGAAGAAAATTCATTTTTTGATTATGACACACACACAGCATACAGACACAATTTTGTGATACAAATAATAAAACATGAATATAAAACAAAGAAGCATTAATAAAATAAAAATTGCTCTCCGGGAGTGCCGGCAGAAGTGAAAACTTGAATATCAACGTTGTGCATTTTTGATTTTATGGAATAGTTAGGGAATAATTTTGAATGAATTGCTGTTATTATTAATATAAAAGTACTATCATTTTTGTGATAGAATACAATAATAATAATAATAATATAATATTTTTATAGAATACAATATTTATTTATTGCGCTATCGTACACAAACACTACAATTTATATTATATTAAATTACATTAAAAAGTTTATCTCTCAGAAAAATCAACTTACATCCATAATTTCGCCAACCGTCTTACGGTTTTTCGATCAGCCCACGTGTCCTGACGCGAGTTTCACATTTTTCCCCCATCCCACAAAAGTGCTCAACGCCGCTAAAGAAGTTTTCACTTCAAAAAACAAACTATTATAATTTCGGTATATTCATGATTAAAAACTCAATTAATTAAGGAGTCTTAAGCGTAATTTTTGACGTTTGGCGTAGCAATGCTTGAGACAAAATTGGTGTTTACATGTATTTATTGCTTGAGAATATTTGTTAATGCAGCTTGAAAAAACACATTGTTTTTTTAGAGATTTATTAAAGAATACATAAGTAAAAGTGATATTTGATGAAACAGAAAATTGAAATTGTTGACATGAAATGTCAAAAATTTTGCTTCAGACTTCAACAGTTTTGTGGGAGTCTACATGAAGATATTTGGGCAGGTGGAGCCGCAGTGGACCTCTAGTGATTTCTAATGTTAAGTTTGTTTTCTTTTATACGAGAGCTGACCTCTCCGTTTGTGATTTTGAAAAAAATATTACTAAAAAATATTACTTTTCATGTCACATTATTATTATATTATTTGCATACTTAATTTGTGTAAAATCCATTCAACTAAAACCCGCGTTTATTGCTTTGTATGATCGGCACCAGCTAATGTTAATATATTCGTTTTATAGTTATACAGTTTTCCTCATTACACGTACGTATGTGGCATATTATATTCATGTATGTATAAAGTTATTAAATATATACCTAATCGTTGATTGCATCCTTATCATAGGCTCATCATCATAGGCTGCACTTCGGCCACTGTGCAAAGGAACTGCATGATCTTGTTCCGCCATCTCCGTTCCATCACAGGGGGACCAGACGTAGATATTCCAACTGCTCGAACCAAGCGATTGGCTGACACTTTCTAAATGCGTGCAGCTAGGGGAATTCGCTGTCTACTTAAGTTTTCCCTAAGGAATATGACCTAAGCGTCTTTAAGGCCAGAGTGAATAGGCTGCTACTAAGGGGTGGGGTGAGATAAACAGTCGACCCAAACTATCGAACATGCAGCTCTAGTGTAAAACGAAATATTATTTATTTATACAAAATACTCGTAGATATGCATCACCTGTGTTATTCTGTCTTTACTTTTTAAGTAAATTAACATTTATTAGAATAGAATAATCAAACTGCGTACTTTAAATTTGAAGCGTAAAGGGAAATATTAATCTTATATTAAGAGGCTTCGATTTGGACTAATTTACCTACTGAATGTTTATGTGTTGGGAGTATTTTGCTATAATGAACAACAATCAATCACTGATCAAGTCACCATATTTCAGGAGAACTATTTCTTCAAAATATACACAAATTCACTAGAATTTGGTTTGGGATGCAACTTGTGTCGATACTTTGGCCCCCTCCCATCTCAGAGAATCAGCCCTTAAAGCTGGAGCAGCAGCGGAGTTGGCTGAAAACGCCGCAAGTAAGTCTCAATTGCAAGTGATTATGTGTTTGCGCCGTTTGGTGTTGAAACATTTGGGCCGTGGGGACCCTCTACTAAATTGCTGTTTGGTAAAATTGCGCCTAAATTAAATTCTGTAACAGCCAATAATAAAGCTGGCTGGTTCCTAGCTCAAAAGATTAGCATAGCTATTCAACGCGGCAACGCAGCCAGCATCATAGCCTCCTTGCCTCAAGGAAATGGTTTCGTTTTTGAATAGGTAGACTTTAAGTTATTTTTTTTATGTTGCATGTCTTAGTTTTATTTTTTCTTGTTTGTTTTCAAATTCACTTAAATTTTTGAAAAATCAAATGTAAGAAATTTTCAGCGAGCCTTCATGGGCTTCCAAACTGACTGACAGCCGCCAAAAACGGTTCTGCTACATTGCATCTCCCATCTCTTTTTATCACATAGTTTGCTGCTAGTGACATCACGCTCATGTCGTTCTCTTCCAAAGGGATAATAATTTTATGATTCTAATACATACCCGAAACTATTTCTTAAAACGGTTTAATTATCGAATTTAAGACGCATAACCGCATATTTGTCATAATTATATACTCAGTTAAGGTGGCAAACAACTGGCAGCCTTATCTCTGTACCGAAATAATGATTCTGCAACCGCCATAATGGACCTATGGTTAATTTGCTCGAATAAACCCACAGCCGACAGCATATCAGCTCTTCTAAAATTAGTCCCGACGAATAATGCCGTAGGTACATACCTACGGGTGCCAATCAACGTGTAAATTTTCCTGTAAGCTGAAATTGTTTTAACCCGAGTGGCTTATTCCATAAATATTTTACAGCAAATAATGATACACAACTAAAATATATTAATTAACAATCCTCTTATTTTTATTTTTATTATTGATAGGTTTAAAACACAAAAATACTCGAAATCATCAAATAAACTAATGTTAAGATTTAATGTTTCTTCTAGTAAGAAAGTTGTAGATGTTTCACTTCATTTTTTAGGTAAAATGGTTAAACTCGCGAGAATCGGCCTCCTGGGTGGCGATTCTTACGGCAATGGAACTTTTATCGTGTAGTAAATTGATTGCGAGTTTAACCGTTTTACCTAAAAATCAAGTCAAATATCGAAATTTAAAAAATATCACACAAACAAAATTAAAATGCATAGAAATTTTGATCCTGAGAACTAAATAATAACATTTCCTTCGACGAAGAAAATTCGATCGGTGAACTTTTTTCGTATACGAACTGCAAGAGAATCGACCTCGTGGTCATTTATTTAAACAGTATTATGCCTATATATTTTTATATGAGTACGTAAATATTGAATGTTCATTAAATTGCAGAAAATACAAATATTAAATAAAAATAGTAGTGTTCATCAAAATTAAATATGTACTACATATGCACACCCGATAGAGCACAGCAAACATCTTATTATCATTACCTGCTTAAATATTGAACAAATTAAATTAAGACGGAGTAAGTACCTAAATTAACAGCAAATGAACACATAATGAACTGTTTCTTTACAACATATTTTTTTTGATCATGAAAACTATTGATATTTAATATTCGACATAATGAACAATCAACAAAAGAAAAAAAATAACCTAAATTAAAATAAATAAATATACTATTTAAAAATAAAAACATTCCCCAAATCTGGCACCCGCGATAGCGGCATGGTGCCGAGAAGACTGGCTACATTTCCTCTTTGGATCGTTGAACTAATCCTTTGGCCTAGAAATGCGCCAGCTCTCCGGTCGCCCGTACAATCAATTAACCGCTTGGCTAAGTCATTGTACAGGCGATGTGCACCAGGCCCCCACGGCCCAAGAGCCTCAACCCCAAACAGCTCAAACATTTAAGAGCTGCTTAGCCCAGCATATTTGAGTCGTTTTGGAGACTCAGCGGAAACAGCAGCGGTTCCAGCCCCAGACATAATTATTGTATGTGCCTATTCTAATCGTGATCGTTGCACTAATGAGGCATCCTAAGATTTCCCTAAACGGCACAAAATATGTTTTTGAATATTTATTCGGAATTCTTATAACACTGTGAGTGTTAAAACATTCTAAATCATTTAATCAGTGTCGCTTGGTATGTTTATTCTAAATAAATGCTTCTAATATGCAGAGCGTTTACTCAAATCGTCATTTAAATGGGTTTCATGGCGTGGCTTCTTCAATGATATCAAGACAATAAACGTTTAAACTTGACCGACAAGCGCAAGGCGAAAATGCGACGCGTGCGCGAGGAATACGCAAGAGGGCACGTAGCGGCGCCCGCGCATGACACTGGAGCTGTTACTTGTGGAAGGTTCTGGAACTATTTAGGTCATGGTACAAATTTTATCCACCTGGTATATTTAATTAAGTGAGGAGATATATAACTACCTTAGATCGTACCACCTGATACATAAAATAACCTGTATTATTAATTGTGGTGTTCAATAAAGTATTTTTATCTATCTACTTACCTATAATAAAATTCAGTCAGTAAGAATAATAATAATTATAAATATACACCAGACAACACACCAATTTTCTGGTTTTGTGGTAAGGAATTATCTTCCTTGTGTTACTAAGTACCAGACAACGATTATGACGGAGGCATGTTTGTGCTCATTACAATCATCACACAAACATTTGCCTTTTGCTAGATGCGAACCCGCGATCGCTGGTTTAGTAGTCAGGAGTCAGGACCTCTAACCACTGCACTAAATGTGTCATAAAAGAAGTTATTGTAATGTTAGGAACTCTTTCAGTGGCTAGTAGTTAACAAGGACTTATCTTATTTCCAAAATGAATTGTTTTATTTGGACATTACACTTACCTACTTCGATGATACAATGCTAGTTATTTTCTACAATTCACCACGTATAAGCAAAGTTCGGCGACCTCACTAGTGACGTAAGGGACGTAAGGGTGCTTAACCGAGACCCAAAGCTCCAAGCCAACCTCACCTTCACGCGGTGCGTCCTATTTCAACAGACGAGACTCTGGCGACCGACCGATGGCGGGATAACCATCCCACAAAAGGCGCAGTAAAGTGTTGAGCTGTGATGGGCAGCAGCGTCACACTTAAAAGATACTGCGCCTGCTCGCTAACCCGCCTGCCAAGCGTAGCGAGTACTGGCAAATACCCCCCTAAATGGTAGGACACAAAAAATCCAGGCCCCCAGTCTCCGGCAGCCCCGCTATTCCTGATTCCGGTAGCCGTCACGGTAACGGCGGGGCAGGGGGTGCTAAGAATCCCCGGAGGCAATCGCGCTACCACCCCCGCGACAACTGGCCCTGGTAACTTATAACGCGTGCACACTGAGGACAGACGAGAAGTTGCTCGAGCTGGAGCAAGAATTGAGCAGGTTACACTGGGACATAGTGGGTTTATCAGAAGTCCGCAGAGAGGGCGAGGACACGATAACTCTGAAGTCTGACAAACTGCTCTTCAACCGGGAGGGTGACCAAAAGTCCCAAGGTGGTGTTGGGTTTCTTGTCCACAGGTCCCTCGTAAACAACATCGTAACCATCGAGAGTGTGTCGAACAGGGTGATATACCTTATACTCAAAATAACCGAAAGGTATTCGCTGAAGGTCATACAGGTATATGCACCGACCTCGAACCACCCGGATGAAGAGGTGGAGGAAATGTATGAGGACGTATGTAGAGCCATACACACTTCCACAACCTATTTCACTGTTGTTATGGGGGACTTCAACGCAAAACTCGGCAAGCGAGGCGAGTATGAGTTGAAAGTGGGACCTTTTGGATATGGTCAAAGGAACGCTAAGGAAAATAGGCTGTCCGACTTTCTGGAGAAGGAGGGACTCTTTGCGATGAACTCTTTCTTCCAGAATCGGCCTCAAAAGAAATGGACCTGGTTGAGTCCGGATGGCAAGGCGAGAAATGAGATAGACTTCATCATGACCACCAAGAGATGGTTATTCAATGATATCTCCGTGATCAACAAGGTAAAAACCGGTAGTGATCACCGTATGGTTCGAGGCACATTGAATATAAATGTCAAATTGGAAAGGTCCCGCTTGATGAAGTCCACGCTCCGACCTACTCGTCCCCATATCCAAAATCCCGAGAGCTTTCAACTCGAGCTGTCAAACTGCTTTGATTGCCTAGAGAATTGCGTATCAGTGGACGAAATAAACAACGGGTTTGTGGAAACTGTCCAAACAGTCGGATCTAAGTTTTTTGAACTGGCCGTAAAAATAGACCTCAAAAACTCTCGGTCCACACTCTCGACCTTATGGCAAAACGTCGATCTATGGCACTGCAGACCTCCGTTAATGCTCAAACCTACAGGCAGCTTAATATACGAATATTGAAGTCTCTGCGACATGACATTCGTTCCTTTAACACGAATAGTGTTAAAGAAACGATAGAGCGAAACCAACGCTCCAAAGTGTTTTCAAGACACATGTCTATTGGGCAAAGCCTGTTGACGAAGCTTAAGACGAAGGACGGCAGTGTCGACGAAAGCAGAGGTTTTGAGGGAGATCGAAAGGTTCTATGGGCAGTTGTACACCTCAGTAGCCAAACCCGTTGATAGCTCGGCCGGAGACCCACGAGCTATGCTGAGTCGACACTATTTATTTTTATTTATTTAAAAACTTTATTGCACAAATAAAAGTGTACAAAAGGAGGACTTAATGCTAATAGCATTCTCTCCCAGTCATACCTTCAGATCATGCAGAGAGATTGTTATGGGTGCAGGAGAATATTGTAAATAGATATTAAAATTGCAACAAATACTATTGTGTAAAATTATAATATAATATACATACCATAATATACATAAACTAAATATACAGTATAAAAGAGTTTAGATACATAACTACCAAATGCATACATAACTAAAAATATACATACATACATACATATTTTACATATTTCGCAATCATTGAAACAGAAACCTTCGCAGTTTGTTTTTGAAACACAGTTTCGTCTCTGACTTCCTGATCTCAAGAGGGATTGTATTCCACAGCCGCGAAGCCGTCACTGTAAACGACTTGGATTGATAGGAGGAGCGATGAGCCGGTATGCCTAGCCGGAGATCTTCGGAAGAACGGAGAGCACGACCATGTGATTGACATAAAAAGGAGAACATATCCTTTAGATAAGAAGGTGATGAGGGGTTATTGAGAATACCGTACAGAACACAGAGAATTCGAGAGTTTCTACGTTGTCGAATGGGAAGCCAATTAAGTTGTGCTCTGTAGCGGGAAATATGGTCATATTTTCGGAGGCCAAAGATAAATCTAATACAGCTGTTAAGAAGACGTTCAAGTTTGTCAGTGAGTGCCTCAGTGAGGTTAGTACAGCAAGAGTCCGCGTAATCAATGAATCACTACACCGAAGACATCCCGTACATCAGCCTCTACGAGATTAGGATGGCCCTGAAACAGCTTAAAAACAATAAGGCACCTGGCGAGGACGGAATCACAGCAGAGCTCCTGAAAGCGGGTGGAACACCGGTACTTAAAGTCCTTCAGAGACTCTTTAATTCCGTTCTGCTAGAGAGCATCACGCCTGAGGCATGGAACAGGAGTGTGGTGGTGTTGTTCTTCAAAAAAGGAGACAAAACCTTATTGAGGAACTATAGACCCATCTCACTCTTGAGCCATGTCTACAAGCTGTTCTCAAGGGTCATCACGAATCGTCTCCCACGTAGGTTTGATGACTTCCAGCCTCCCGAACAAGCCGGATTCCGAAAATGCTACAGTACCATAGACCACAATCATACGCTAAGGCAAATTATACAGAAGTCCGAGGAGTATAATATGCCTCTATGTTTAGCTTTTGTGGACTATGAGAAGGCCTTTGATTCGATCGAAACTTGGGCGGTGCTTCGGTCTCTTCAGCGGTGTCACATAGACTATAGGTATATAGAGGTGTTAAAGTGTCTATATAACAACGCCACCATGTCGGTCCGAGTACAGGAACAAATTACGAGGGCGATTCCATTGCGAAGAGGTGTAAGACAGGGCGATGTTATATCTCCGAAACTGTTTACAGCGGCATTGGAAGACTCCTTCAAGCTCCTGGAATGGGAAGGATTCGGCATCTCCGTCAATGGCGAATACATAACACACCTTCGGTTTGCCGATGACATAGTCGTTGTGGCAAAGACGCTGGATGATCTTGGCACTATGCTCGAAGACCTCGACCGAGTATCCCAACAAGTGGGTCTTAAAATGAACATGGAGAAGACGAAAATTATGTCGAGTTCCCTTGTTATACCCACTCCAGTATCCATTGGGAACTCAACTCTTGAAGTTGTCGACGAGTACGTCTACCTGGGACAAGTGATCCAATTGGGTAGGTCCAACTTCGAGAAAGAGGTCAATCGACGAATCCAACTCGGCTGGGCAGCGTTCGGGAAACTGCGCAAGAGCGTCTTCTCGTCTCAATTACCTCAGTGTCTGAAGACGAAAGTCTTCAACCAGTGTGTGTTACCAGTGATGACATAAGGATCCGAAACGTGGTTTCTAACTATGGGCCTCATAAAGAAGCTCAAAATTACACAACGAGCGACGGAGCGGGCTATGCTCGGTGTTTCTCTACGAGATCGAATCAGAAACGAAGAGATACGTAGAAGAACCAAGGTAACGGACATAGCCTTGAGAATCAGTAAGCTTAAGTGGCAGTGGGCAGGGCACATAGCGCGAAGAACTGATGGCCGTTGGGGCAGGAAAGTTCTAGATTGGAGACCCTTCGACCAAAGACGCAGCGTAGGACGTCCACCAACAAGATGGATAGACGACCTTAAAAAGATCGCAGGATCAAACTGGATGCAGACCGCTAGTGATCGGTCGCTATGGAAAGCCGTGGGGGAGGCCTATGTTCAGCAGTGGTCGTCCTTTGTCTGATAATAATGATGATGATGACTGGTGAAGTGGCTAAGTGTTTACGGGCTCGATTCCCGGTCGGGTTAATATAGAAATCAAAATGTTCTATATTGTCTCGTGTCTGGGTGTTGTGGTACCACCGTTGTATCTGATTTCCATAACGCAAGTGCAGTGTATGTGAGAGCAATGAATGTGATTGGTCTCCGTATATTTATTTAAAGTTCGTTTGAGAAGGCAAGCTTTTTCAGCATTTTGCGGAAGTATTACCGCATTATTGTATTTATTTTTACTATTTCCTTGCGTAAAGTGTTATGTTAATGTTGTAACAAGAATTTTGTTTCCTTAAAACGTCATGGGGAAGGAAGAACTGAAGAGTTGTAAACGTAAGGATTTTTATTTACCTATGAGGACATTGAATAGTTGTCCCAGGTTATTTTGAATTGATTCATAAATTAACAACCTGTCTTTACCTAATACAAACCTACTAACCTCTAGTTCAATAAAGGTATTAAAAACATAAAATTGCAAGTAGGTATGTTTTTGGCAAAGTAGGCAGCTTTTTTATGGAAGAGTGGTATTACGGAAGTCTAATAGCACATATGAAAAGGTTCTTAGAAAAAAAGTGACCTGCAGCCCTATTGAATCACTCGCTTGAATTTCGTTTGAAAACTAATTAAAAATCAATGAAAATCACGCGAAATATAGATTTTAGTACACAAAAAGTCCGTTTTTTTTTTAATCACTCCCGTGTGGAATTATACCAACTTTCTTTGGATAATAGGACATCAATCAATGATATCTCACGCCATCTTGACAAAAATAGGGGCCTTGAGGTAATGGGTAATAATTCTACAGATATCAATTCTGTAACACCTCCAGAGTCTATACTTTTACCACTTTTAAACCTCCAAATAGACCATTGACAGAATATTTTACCATGAGGAAAACGTCTTGTCAATATAAATCTATCAGCAAGCGTACACAGTTCAGCGGGTTATTACGGGCCTCATTATTTTTCGTCTACAATATACACATTATGCGACGTATTTTATATTATACTGGACCGATAGTGGAGCCCACAGTACCCATATACACCGCTAATTAAGTTTATCTCTGCTCCAGGCGCGGTTACCGAAGTATCGTTTCAGTGACGCAGGCGCACCGTAAACAACTCGTGCGATAGGAGTATAGAAACATTCGTAGGGATGACCAAGGCCAGGTGACTATATAATAGAATAGAGAACAAGTATATCAAATAATGACTGTGTTATCGATCCTACGAAACCTCAAATACAAGCAGGAACGTTACGTGATACAAATAAAAAAAGGCTGAGTGCGAGTCGGACTCGCGCACTGAGGGTTTCGTGCCAATTTTAACTGAATAAGGGGTCCCCTTTGTTCCACTTAGCAAAAATACCACAATATTTAATTGACAACAAAAATATTTTGATTTTTATAGAATTTGTATAAATGACAAAGTTATATTTGCGGTTGTTGTAAATGTGCTATATCTCAAACAGTAGTTCGTTAAAGCTTGTTAAAACCAATTTTCGTTGAAAATATTTGTAAACATCTACATTGTGTTTATATATTTATTTTTATTAGCTTAGTTCAAAAGTAAGGGGGGAAGGGGGAAGGGCAGATGGACAGACTTGACGAAACTATAAGGGTTCCGTTTTTTGCCATTATATCTAGTTTCTAGTTTTCTAGTTTATTGCCATTAGTCTTAGTATCCTTAAATATTTTACTTTTCCTATTTTAAAAGTAGACAAATAACACGAAACTAATCGTACTGATTTAGGGCTGTTGACTACTTTTTTATAGTGCAATAAGTATTTATTGCTGGCAGCTCTTGATGAGATACTGCGGCAGCCCTGCGCATGCGCTTTCCTCATCCGTCAAACGTTCCGTTTCATTTAATTAGGCAAAATATTGGTTTATTTCGTTTACGACAATGTTGTTACTTCATAACTTTATTTCGTACTTACGGGTAGCGATAAGCCCTGATAACAGTCTATTAAATATTTTATTTTGTGACCTGTTTTTTTAATCGGCACGTGTAATATGTATATATCTATACTAATATTATAAAGCTGAAGAGTTTGTTTGTTTGTTTGTTTGTTTGTTTGTTTGTTTGTTTGTTTGAACGCGCTAATCTCAAAAACTGCTGGTCCGATTTGAAAATTTTTTTTTACGTTGGATAGTCCATTTATCGAGGAAGGCTTTAGGCTATATAACACAAAGATACGACTCATAAGACCACAGCAGAAATGAAAAATGTTGCGAAAACGGGAGAAAGATATTCCTTTTGAGAGCTTCCGCTGCGTACACTGCGGAAACCGCTTAAGTTACACAAAAATCATGTATGACAGTTTTGTTCAGCATTAAGAGTTCTATAATAAAGTCCGCGACAGCATATGTCTATCTTTTATGGTTGACTTACTACAACCTTTTTTATGTTAATAAATTTGTGAAAAAATAATGCATTATTTTTAGAGGTGTATTATACACACAGGTATTAATTCTTATCAAAATAAATACATTCGTCATCACGAGCATTTCATTTAGAACCAAGTTGTCCTTTATATCATTTGATTTCAATAAATATCTTAGGAGCTATCACAGTTTTAACATAACTGCGCACCAAAATAATGTTCGCAGCTTAAGTACAACGTGCGCTTGCGTTAATATATTATAAAGCTGAAGAGTTTGTTTGTTTGAACGCGCTTATCTCAGGAACTGCTGGACCGATTTGAAAAAATATTTCTGTGTTGGATAGCTTATTTATCGAGAAAGGCTTTACGATATAAAACATACGCTGCGACGGGAGGGGGGGAGCAAACTCAAAACGCGCGGACGAAGTCGCGGGGGACCGCTAGTTTTTAATAAAGCCGGTTAACGTTTGTTGATTTAAAAAAATAGCTTTGACTCTCTCCATCATCTCCAGTTTAAACACGTAACCAGTCAAAAAAAGCACGTGTTTGCATGCGTGTCTGTCCATTTTATAACTCACACAATATATGTGTATGATAAGAAACTGCGGTGTGGAAGTCAGAGGGAAACCACCACATAATCTTCCCTAATTCGGAGGTTTTATAAAAAAAACTGCACGGACACGAGCCTAGCTCTGAAATGATATGATGATGATGATAAGAAGACAGCTTTTTTATTTATATTTTTGTCCGACAGATTCATTCTAGGATGCTTAGTAGTTCGTTGATGTCTTTTGTACTCAAATAAACTCGCACTTTCAGTAAAATGATACTGAGTCATTTATTATAGTTTATATTAAGTAGTTGATAACAAACAAAAAAAAACTAAGACATGCAACATTAAATTATAATTGTTACAAACAGTTGCTGTTTCAGTATTCAAATGTGCTTGCAAATATTTGACAGATTAATCGAATAATACATTATGTACGAAGTTAACTAACAAAAATCCTGAGCTTGGTACTTTTATTTAAGTATTCATTTGAAAAAGTCTTAAATACTAACGAATTTTAATTTATCCCTGTGGTTCGATTTGGAATTAAGATCAAAATTTCGTTAATTGCTATTTAGGTTTGTCGTTTTTTAACTAATGTTTGTGTATCTTTATTCCTCTTGGTTATTTTTTTAATTGTCCAGGTGCAAATACATAATAATAATAAAAAATTCCACATATTTTCATTGTCGTTACGTTATCGTTTAGCTGACTGAGAACCTACTAGTAAATTTTATTCAATATAGGTTATTATTATTGTGTTCTCGAGTGGTATTCCCACTCTGCAAATAACATTCGATTCGTTTTGCCTACGTATTATAATATTATGTGCCTACACGATAAACATACATAAAAAGCGCTTACTGATAAAATAAATGCAAATACAGCTTACGCATTACCTGTGGTTTTATTGTATTTATGAATTTACATTAAATTTTCGGAAACCTGTTAAGTACTTATGTGGTGAAAGAACCATGAAATCATCCACAGCGCCAAAAAAGGGACTTTTAGTTTAGCGGACAAACCATCACTATTTTCAGTGAAATTATTTGGTTCTTTTCCGTCTACAAATTAACACCCGTCATTTGACAATTCAAATTCTGCTGAAACGATTGGCACTGTCATCATGCACCCAATTAATATCAGTTTTAAAGAATTATTTATAATTTTTAACCGACTTCAAAAAAGGAGAAGGTTATCAATTCGACTGTATGTTTTTTTTGTATGTTTGTTACCTCATATCTCAGTCGTTTGTCGACCGAATCGAAATTTTTTTTCACTTACTTAGAGGGTGTACCTTCTAGTTGGTCCCATATTTTCCATTTTGGGATCTGATGATGGGATCTTGTTGTAATCGAGGGAAACCCTCAAATTTTAAAGGCACGTATAGTGTTTCTTTACTAGAATCTTAATGTTGACGTGTTGTTACGTCTGATAGTCAACATCTTGTGGGGCTGAGCTGATGGTGGAACTCCTTAAAGCTTAGGAGTTCAGTAATTATAATGACGGAACTTATGATAGGTAATTTGTAGCTTCTTAAAAAAATAGAATCATAAAGTGCAACTACCCCCCCCCCCTCTTATGTAATCACTAAAAATGAAAAAATAAAATAAACTTTAAAAAAAAGTAAAAACCGACTTCAAAACCAAAATGCACTAAAAAGTCTTAAACAACTTCACCATTGAAAGGAAAGGAATCCGTTTTAGACAAATAATTTCTTTTTGGAGTCGGTGCCATCACTTTGACCATCAAGCATCAACTATCACAGCACCGACTCCAAAAAGAAATTATTTGCCTAAAACGGATTCTCTTCCTTTCAATGGTGAAGTTGTTTAAGACTTTTTAGTGCATTTTGGTTTTGAAGTCGGTTTTTACTTTTTATTAATTGGTCTCAAATAAGTTATAACGGCAATATTTTTATTCATTTAGATGAATCCTGTTAACTGCTTTACGGTTCTTATACAAACAATAAAAAATAATTGTATTTGAGGGGGACTCTCATGTACATGAAACTAAAACCGAAAATAAAAAAAATTCAAACCTATATGTGGCCTATGGATAGGTCTTTTAAAATGACTTAGAGGGTACTAAAAGCATTTTCTTTTCAAGTCTAACATTTGATAGATAGACACTTCTCAAGTGGTAAAATGGGCGACTAAAATTTAAAAATAAATAAATAATATAGACCTTAACAAATACTTTCAACGAAATTTAATTTGGACGGGATCGAACTAGTAGTTTTTGAGTTATAGTATATTTTCAACAACCGCAGACATAACTTTGTTATTCATACAAATATTATGAAAAACAAAGTTATATTTGCTGGCAACAAAAAATTGTGGGAATTTGGCTAAGTGTATCTCTAATTCAGTTAACGTTGGCACGGAACCCTTAGTGTGCAAGTCCGACTCGCACTTGGCTGGTTTTTTGTAGTCGGTATAATAAAAATAGGATTCAGACAGAAGATTAAGAAAGAAAGAAAATACTTTATTCGACCGAAAAAAAATAAGTCTTTGGTTTGAAAAGGTATTGCTCGCGGCGGCCATCATGTTTTCCGACACTCTTATTAATCTGTGTTCCCGACAAAATACGAGGCAAACCGAAAATCATGCCACGCAATCCAGCCACGTACTAGAAGAGGAGACGTGTTTTTGGACACGTTGGCATTGATGACTTTAGAAAGTAGTGGTCAGATATCAAAATGTTTGTTGATGCCTTAAAAAACTCACAACAGCTTGAAAAGCAAGAATATTATATGAATCATAATTTTGATATGATTCCAATATCAAAGTACACCTGCAGCGCCTTGGCTGAGACAAAACTCTCGTTAATTTACTTGTTGAGTCAATGGGTCAATTAACTTTTTACACATTAGGTACAGTTAATACTTAAATAATAGACTGACAGTCGTAACTACTCATCAAAGTTGACTCATATTATTCTAACAATTTCTCTTTGTTCTACTTTTCATTCAGTGCAACCTTTAGTCCTATTAAGTGGGTTTGTATAATCGGTCAGTTGGTTTAACCATAGTATTATACTATCTGAGGTTTAACTATACAAAAGAATTGTCAGCCCTTTAAAACTTAGTATTGGTTTATCATTGTCATGTTGTTGTTTTTTTTTTTTAAATTTTATGTATAGTAGTATCGTACATACCTAGTTTGACACTATCTACAAAGACACATTTTACCAACTTCAATAAAATTCAATGTGAATTTATGTTAGTTATTTAACGCACCACCAAATGATCTCAAGACGTGCGAAGATTTGAATACGTACAAGAACAAACTAAAGCTTTATCTTGCAGCAAAGCAGTGCCGAAGAAGTTTCAAAAATTAAGCTCTTTAAACCTATGTAATATTGATGGAATTTGAAAATATTTAAGGTCTTTATAAGCTTCGAAGCACGTATGAATAATTTCAAAAAAAAATATTTGTCCACTGATTTCTCGAAAACAAGACTTTAAAGCAAAATTATTCTTATTTATTAAATCAGTTCATTAGTTTTTGAGATATAAACCAATAAAAATAAAAAATAGCCCTCAAACCCTGTGTCGGAAGTCTCGACATAGTTCCGTGTAAAACCACCAGGTGGCGCTCGAAAAATGCTGAGACAAAATTGGTGTTTTCGTGTTTTTATTGATTGAGAAGAATTTTTGAATGATGCTTAAAAAACTACAAATATTTTTTTAGATTTATTAAAGATTTGGCTACGTAAGTTAAAATAATATTTGATGAATTAGAAAATCATAAAATTGAAATTGGCGAGGCGAAATGTCAAAAATGATGCATCAGACTACGCCCGCTGATTAAGACGTTTGACTGATGTAGAAACAGCTAGGTTTATTTTAGTTTATTATTCTATAGTATTTATTTCTATAGCTTGATATCCTACGGCATTTTACTGTGGGGCGCGGCTGCTGATGTAGAGACAATTTTTGTGTTACAAATAAGAGCCGTGCGAGCTATTTATAATCTTAAACCTCAAGATTCCTTACGAGAGGTGTTTAAAGAAATTAGAATATTAACTCTAGCCTCTCAGTATATTTACGAAAATTTATTAAAGGATATTTAGGAAAAAAATACATTTATTCACGAAAAATAGTGACATACACAAATTACTAGAAAAAGGATAAGCTTGCTATTCCACAATTTAGGCTTCGAAAGGTTGGTAATTCTTGCATGGGGAAAGGTATAAAATTTTTCAATAAACTACCAGAATACATTATTAACTTACCGGTTAATAAATTTAAAACTGTTATTAAAGAAACCCTTATGGCGAAAGGGTATTATAAAGTAGATGATTATTTAAATGATCATCATGTATGGACTTGCATGATCACTACAAACATTGTAAACCTTTTGAAAAGAGGCATTGACAATAGTGACTGAGTTTGTTGCGCAGCTTCTACTCAGCACTAGCCCACAATTGTCCCAAAGCTGTGGTAGGGTTTATATTGGGACGTGTAAAAGTTGCGTAGTTGTAAGTTGCTATTTGCATAACTTTTATGACTTTTATTAGAAAGCTAAAAATAACGCTTTTCCCCTCTACTTAAGAGAAACAAATTCATGGAGTCGGTGCATGATGTCAAGCTTACCTTCATTCTGCATCGACTGAAAATCAATTAGTTTTTCCTGAGTAGAATGCATTATTTATTCCAGCCTTTTGAAAACGTTTTTAGTCCCCTATCCAACTATGACATCTTCGAATTCGCAAAAACAAGAAAACCAATCAAAAGTTGTCCAAAACACGACAGTGCTCCTAAACATGTCATGTCATAACCTCATGCCGCGGCAGGGTCGCGCGAGGTCTGCCGTGACCGGGGTCCCGAGCAGCCCTGCCGACCCTGGAGGCCGCGACGCCTCCGCACTGAATTATGCATCGCTAGCTGACTAATATTAACATATTCATCTTGATTGATAGAAAATGACGCCTTTTACAGATTATCATGATGTAAAATATATTTTTTTGACAAAACTATTTTTTTTTTGTTAGAAAACCCATGCTACAGGCCATTCCAGTATCACTTTCATAATTATCTTTTTCAGTGCAAAAAGAATATCGGAACGGTAGAAAAACTTTATCGCAACTACTGCCATCTAGCGGTGATTGTTAGAACTAAGATGAATTTCATGCGTTGCTGTGCTTGGAGTCTTGATAATGCGAGCTTAAAACTAGTACATATCAGTTTCAATAGATGGCGCATACCGGGATCTATTTTTCTGTTCCTCGCACTTCGGTGTGGTGGTTAGTGACAACTTTGGCTAGTCCTAGGTAGGTAGGTATTGAAGAGGGTAACACAGGTTTTGAAAGATTATATCAAATTTATAGTTTAATAAATGGGATGGCAGAACTTTTGCCAGAAACTACAAGTGCTACTAACAAAGCATGCAAGTTCTAATTCTGCACAGTTCCCCTGTCGATGAGATGTGAACCTTTACCAGTTACAAAAATATTCTAAACGACTGAAGTCACAATCTAATGACTGTAAATTTGTTTCAAAAATACTTGATTGTTTACGTTTACAAAAAATCTAAACAATTTGAATGTCATATATTTTTTTATTATTCATTTTACTTATTATTAAACATAGTGTGCTGATTTTGAAATAAAAACTTTCGTTTCTCTTTTTTTGTGGTTTCACAAATGTCTGGTTTGTTTTCGCATATTTCGAAAATTTTCGTGCATAGTTTTATAACGTATAACATGCTTTTTCCGTTGCAAACAATCCGGTCTCTATAAAAACCAATAAATGTAGTATTATGACTCATAATTTATGACGAACTTCACCTGTTAAGTGTATTTAGTAATTATACTAAAACAATGTTTAATGTAAAGCAATTTCATGACCCCTTAATAAAGATGCCCGGAAATACGGATTGTAAGTTTCATCGGATTTGAGCGAATGACGTGAGTTACACATATTTCTGGTGATAAGCTTTCCCAGAATGCCATAGACTTCAACGCTTTTTAATAAATTGTGTATCGGTTTATGACGTAGTGCTTGTATTAATACATCTTACGTATGACTATAACACTCGACAAAGACCTCTTTGCAAATGTGTCTAGGCTATATCAGTGACATAATTGTGAAATTCGTCACAAAACGACACCCATGGCGGAAGCGGCCTCGATTCTTCCGCGGCGCGCAAAAAACACAATCGTACGGAACCACGGCACGTCAGCAGAGGCCTGGGGCTCCGGCCCGTTACCCACGGATCCATGGCTGTCAACGACCAGCCTGGGAACATGCTGCGTCAGCATATGTTCGTGTCGCTTTGCCGATTTGCTGGGAAGAAGATGCTGGAGAAAATACTCAAGGTCGACTTGATCGACGCGACGTTGTGATGTTAGCGCACATAGTGTGTATATCGCAGCCATCTGGTTAAATCAGTCAGTTAATTAAATGCCTAGGCAGTAAATAAAACGTCGTCATTCAATAAAATGACTTAACGTCACTAGCCAAGTTATTGAACGCAACGTTTAACCAGATGGCTGAACTGGTTAAACGTTGTGTAGTCTTTTTTTGCAAAATTAGATGTTGAAGAATTTGTGATATTTTTAGGATGACTTTTAGTTCATAATTTATGATTACTTTTTTATATAACAATGATGATAACAGTAAACTTGATAGCCTCTTATTGATAGAAAGTAGTCAGTCCGTTTAGAATAAAACATCGGAAAAAATATTTATCACAGCTTAGTTACACCTAAAATAAATCAAAAACTAAAAATACGTGTTTCATTCTCAATGGACATGAATAAATGGTAACTTCAATACCTTTCTGTGTTCCCCGGCTTAGCACGGGTGCTGTGCGTAATGATGATTAAAGATTGCGTCCTTTTTTAGGGTTCCGTAGCCGAATGGCAAAAAACGGAACTCTATAGTTTCGTCTGTCTGTCTGTCTGTCTGCCTGTCTGTCTGTCTGTCCGTATGATGTCACAGCCATTTTATTCTGTAACTATAAGCATCACTCTGTTGAAATTTGGTAGGAAGATGTATCCTGTTAACCACTTTACGATTCTCATATGAAAATAAAAAATAATGACATTTAAGGGAGGGCTTACATACATGAAACTAAAACCAAAAAAAAATTTCTTAGTCAAACCTACGCGTGTAGGGTGGGGTGTCTATGGATAGGTATTTTTAAATGACATATAGAGGTTTCGAAAACTATTTTCTTTTAAAGTCTAACGTTTCATTGCTAGACGCTTCCAAAGTGGTAAAAGGCGTCCCCTCCCCATCTAACTTCTCAAGTAAGCTAGTGTAAATTTTGAAAAAAAATATATAATGTAGATTTCAACAAATACTTTAGGTTTGGACGGAATCGAACGGATACAGCACATTTTCAACAACCGCAAACATAACTTTGTTTTTCATACAATCACTATGAAAAACAAAGTTATATTTGCTGTCAACAAAATATTGTGGTGTTTTACTAAGTGGAAGAAAATGGATTCCCTAATTATGGTTGAAGTAAGTTAAAGTTGTCACGGAACCCCTTAGTGCGCGAGCCCGATTTGCACTTGGCCGGTTTTTTTAATAATGTGCTGATTCATAGCTATGTATTCGAAGCGCGTGTCTGCGAAAATTGTTACGTAGGTACGTTGATGGCATGACATCGCACAGTAAAGCTGAATGCACACTTATCCGAGCCGAACGCGCCGAACGCGACAAAAGAAACAAATTTTAGAATTCTTTACATGAAATCTCGCACACTTATTCGCGTCGAATTGTCCGAATCTGGAAGAACCCTTGAAATCCTAGATAAATGTGCGTTCACCTTAAAGCTGCGATGTAAAAAAAACATACAACATACATACAAACGGGCGAACAAGGTGTCGCAGTATCAAGTCGATTTATATTCATCAAGGTAACTAATTTCGCTGTGACATGCTTCGGGCACTCGTGGGAAACAATAATCGTCCTTATTATCATCGAAATATTAACTACAGAATATCCACTGCTGGACATGGTAATACATTATGTCAGCGATACTCAAAGTATGTGCCGTGGAAGACCTAGGGTTGCGCGATACCCAGGAATTTAAACAGAAGATAAAAAAAAACTCTCCCGATCATTTTACTATGTCGCCACCGCACCGTCAAAACCTTCGTGTATTTTTCAGTATCTTCTATTCTACTAATTCTATTATTACTTATAATTATTTATTATATACTATACTTGTTATGTTTAGTAGGTAATAAGTAAAAAATATGTATGGTAGATAGTTTTATTATGCTTATAAATACAGAAAGCACTTTTTAGGGTTCCGTAGCCGAATGGCAAAAAACGAAATCCTAATAGTTTACAGCCACTTTATTCTGTAACTAAACGCGTCACAAAGATGTATCCTGTTAACCGCTTTACGATAGGTCTTTAAAAATGACATCGAGATTCTTAAAACTATTTTTCAATTCAATTCAAAAATTCAATTCAAAATCATTTATTTCGGACAACAAAAAATCCATGGGTTAGTAATAGGTACAATAGCGCTTAAAAACTAGGTGTTAGTACTTACATACATGTGTATTAAATAATTCTATCAAGCTAAAATAAATTCAAATTAAAACAAAAACAAATCAAGCTTAATCAAAAACAAATTAAATTAAATTATATGAAATAAATTAAGGTTTACAAATACATAGAAATATAAAAATCAATTTGTCATGTACCTAAGAGGCACTCCGTGCGGCCGACAACTAGAAGAATTATGGTCCACTGTATGAGTCTTCAGTCGCACGAAATGCCTGACAATAGGCGCATGCGGATCATCTGCCACCGTTCTCAGGATGCTGTTGTCACTCCTCCTTATTCTTCCCATCTGTGACGCTACTTTTTTCCGAACTACGGCATTAAAGCCGTCAGTTCGGGTCTGCGCAAACATGCCAGATGCACTGCAGAAGCAATATATAGAATATTTTCTTTGAAAGTCTAACGTTTGATAGATAACCGCATCCAAAATGGGCGTACTCCCTCATCTAACTTAAACTAAGCGAGTGTAAATTTTGAATAAAATATATGATGTAGTTTTGAACAAATACTTTCAAATAAAATTAATTTGGACGGGATCGAACGAGCAGTTTTTGAGATAAAGCGCATTTTCAACAACCGCAAACATAACTTTGATTTTCATACAAACACTATGAAAAACAAAACTATATTTGCTATCAACAAAATATTGTTTTATTTTAGCTAAGTCGAAGCAAGTGGATTCTTTAATTCAGTTAAAGTTGGCACGGAACCCTCAGTGCGCGAGTCCGACTCGCACTTGGCCGGTTCTTAAAAGTTGCTTAAAGGTTATTACGGGTTCTATTAAGTATATCGCTTCCCAAAAGGATTCCATTACCAAAAAAGATTGAGATCCGCTGCATTATGTAAGTTGGAAATGTGAAATCCACTGTGATACGACCCATCCAATCGTCAGTTGGCCTCTTGTCGTACGTCACACTTTTTATCAAAAAATAAAGTTTATAAAACTTAAACCCGACTATTTAAAACATGCTCTAAAAAGTATGAAACAAGAAAATAGTCTTAAAGGATAGCCGTGGTCGTATGCCACTTTTATTATTTTATTATTATAATGAATCTGTTCATAAAGATGAAATAAGAAACCAAAAACTTGCGCACGGGCGGGACTTGAACTAGCAACCTTTTGGCTGACCGGGCCAAGCGCTCTTTTTTGAAAAACCAATTGAGCTACCGTGCTGTCAGTTCGACCCTGCGAAATTTGTTGTTCTCCTATGGATACGTCATTGCGTGACGCTTAGCGCCATCTAGCCGTTTGTATATAATATAATATAATTATAAAATATGAACTGTGAGTGCTTAAAACATTCTAAACCAGTATAATGAATCTGTTTTGCTACAGTAGGTTTTAAGACTCTTTTTTAGTTCCTTACTTTTAGTCTCCTAGAGGGCGCTGTAGTCAGTTTAACGTAAATTTATGCATCCTTTCCAGCGGACGATCAAGAGGCTCCCAACAACACCTCATATTTTGTCCAATTTTGATTTATACTATAGTAGCAATGAGGGAACAGATGAACATTCATACCCACATACATACATTCATACAGGTCAAAATCATAACCCTCCTTTTTGCTTCGCCGTAGGTAAAAAGTCACCAACACTGATTACGCCTCATTAAATAAGATGATTTAATCAATCGCAAATGCGAACCGGAAAAGCGATTCGTTCCGGCAGAGACGGAACCGATGTGACGTCTTCGTTGCGATGCCGTCGGCTGGGTGAGATAAAATCTTTTCTTTTCTATTTGTTTTTCAGTAGGAAAACTAGACTTGTTCAGAATTAGCCTTATTGTCACTTTAGTGAGACCCAAACTTTGATGAAATTCCTTTTGTGAGACGATTTGCTAACTTTGTTAGTGGTCTAAGAGCCGGTGAAGATCGACCTTCAACGACCTGATAACTCGATGAGGTTTTAGGGTTCCGTAGCCGAATCGCAAAAGAGGAACACTCATAGTTTTTTATCAAATATCATTCAGTAAATATGCCTATGATAACTTACCTGTCGAAAAATGTACATAGCTTTATTAATTTAATATATTTTAATCAATTTGGTTTCATCACCTTCACTCTTTTATAACCTAAGATTAATCTGAATCTATAGTTATTAACACCCAGAATATGCCTATGATTGTTTAATATTAGTTCATCGGTTTATTTTTGTTTTCCTTCTGTTGCATTTTTGTGTGCTGTAATTTTAAATATTCGTTTTTCTCTTTTTTTTTTTGAACAAACTAGTATTTTACCCACAAAATTACCCGCTGAAAATCAGCGTCGTGGTATACGTTCCACTGCCATGCTGAGCATTTTCGACTCGAATAGTCTACTTTTTGCATGTTTTTTAATGTTTTTTTTTTCGTCGAATAAAAGAAGTTTCTTTTTTCTTGCAAACTAAACAACCTACAGTCCGTTGCCCTACAACCTTGGTATTAAACTTGTGAAATCACAACTTTAGTACCTTTATTTTCTGTGAGCGTTCCAACTTTGGAATAGCCTCCCAAAGGCAGTAATAGCATCCACCTCTAAATTCTCTATCTAGAAGTCTTTACGGGCACTTTATAAGGAAGAGATCCATACCAACTTGTCTCACTGACTTTTTTTTCATGTGTACTATTAGTATGTTGTGTCTTCTCTACCCCGGGACCATGGGGTCCCGGACCTTTGGAAGGCGAAATAGGGCCGAAGCCAACATGCAGAGGCCTTTAACACAACATAATTCTAAAAGTTGTGTGACACAAACCGACGATAATCCCTGTATGCACTATACAAGTGCACCCAAGGACAGCCCCCGGTTTGTGTAGGGCTATTACAAGATATGGACGCAAAGATACTGATTAATGGGTGTGGGAGTTAGGTGGACCGAGTAACTGGGACTATGGAAGAACTAGGGACTGACGTATGTTTCTCACACGGATAAAATAGCAGGGGGTGACTTGCACACTCAGTCAATGGGCCCCCCAAATTAGTTGCTAGCACTAAGTGACGTAGACAACAAGGGTGCAACGCCAGTTGAGGTACTAGGGGAGTGGAGAGGTGAACCACGGCTCTCAGGACAATTCCGGTAATCCTTCAAGATCCCTACAAGCATCTTACTGACACATTTCCTACCACCGAGCATCTCTGCTCTAGCGAGTCTACACTCAAGCCAGGCAATGAAGACAAGCAAGAGGTGGAAGATCCTGTTCCTCGTCAGCGTTCACTCTGCCCGGTCAGTGAAGGCAAAACAGAGATGAGGAACAGGGGTTCTCCCAGGAGCAATCAGGTACGTGAGGTCGCTACTGCCCAAGAACTCGCCACGAGCTGCCCTGCGTATCTATTAGTATTTTTTATTATGTGTATATAGGTATACTATGTGTATGTTGACAATTACATATTGTGTATTAATGTAAACGGTACTTACGTAGTATGTAAGGTATTTTTGGTTTTAAATACCTTTTGTAATTTTTATCGTCAAACTCACTCTTTTGCCCCCTTATCACTTCCTTCGCGCCGTCTGAATTTTATCTGTATAAACCTATAGTGTACTAGTAGTAAAAAAATATGCTTTTAGCATTAATTTCACCATACGTGTCTTATGTTTGTGCATGAAGTATTTTAAATAATAAATAAATAGTCAGGAGCTCTAACCACAACACCAAATGCGAATGAGTGCCGAAACGATTGCACTATTATTAATTTAACGGAAAATAAGTAAACAATGGACAATATTGGACATCAAAGTCAATGTCAAGTAAAGGAAAAATATTAAAATTGATGATCTATTGTAGCACCTTATTGTAATACAAAATCACCGTCGCCCTGAAGATCTAGCTTAAGGCTTCAACGAACTAGATGTAACCAGGATCGTTAATTATTTAATTATCTACAATTACTGAAGGTGCGGTAACTTGCGTCAGTAAGGCGCGACTACATCACACTCGCCTTACAATAAAGAAGAGGTTACACTGCGGAAGGTAGCGGGTACGGAACACGCTCTAGAAAATTTTAGAATCTTGACGGAGCGTCTATGTCTACATTGTATTTAAAAATATTTTTTCAGTCTTTGAGGAAAACTTAAACCCTCTCCTCACTTTCATACATACATTTCATTCTCTACATATTTAGTATACTACAGAGTGTTGTTTTGGTCAGTGACGAGCGACTAAGGGGTGGCTGTACAAATGATACTGATGATGATGAAATGGAAAATACCCACAAAATATTTTTTTTAAGCGGAACAGCAATCGAGTTAAAATTACCAACACCAGGAAGCCTCTTCGTAGCTTACTAGCTACGGCGTAGTACTTCGTAGATAAGCACTAGCTACGCGCTAGAGTGCGAGTTTTCCCAATCGTTTTGTAATTTTTTTGAATGTTGTGAAGAGGTTTTATTGTATAAAACTTGCTCAGAATTTAAAGGAAACATTTTTTTAGAATAAGCATAACTCATATTATCATCCCTGAGTTGGAGGTCACTGACCACAACAACATCCTGTAGTATGTAGTAACAATCTTAGCATTTCTCTTTTTGGACTTGTCACATAAATTTGCTTTCTCATCTTTTCTTCTCTTGACTCATTACTCTATCTTTTTTCTTAATAAGTAGCAGCATCATCATTATCAGCCATTAAGAGTCCACTGCTGTTTCAGGCAGTGGACTCTTAATGGCTGATAATGATTTTCTAAAGTGTCTGGTTACATGAGGTCTGCATCCAGTGTCATCCTGCGATCTTTACGAGGTTGTCTGTCCATCTCGTCTGTAGACGTCCTAACTCTGCCTGTGTATGAGTTGATTAGTAAGATTTTTAATATGTCTATACACTGACACAAAACCCTTAAAAATCTTCATTAATCTTCCTAACTTCACACTGCACAAAGGCAATTTTCTCCCGCAACCCTTCAAGAAAGAATTCCCCTTCTACTTCTTCCACAGCTTATCGCTCCCGCTCCCGCTCCCGCTTACTCCACCACTGAGGCATCACTTCAATTGCATAGAATGCAGCATCGCAGAGACAGCGGCGCCAAAACAACAGGGCAACTAGTAACCGCGCGGCGATCGCGCGACCACCGCGTGTCGTAAACTTGAGAGTGAGCTGTGAAGTGCAATACACGGGTGAGTACGTAAAGCGATTCATATTCTAAACATGCATGGGTTAAGTTTCTAAACAACCTATGTTACCTTTATTTTAGAACTTTCCGTACGTGAACGACGCACTCGTGCTCACACACACATCAAAACTAGTTTGTGATCACTAGATTAAGCTAATTTTGTTTAATAAATGTAACTTATCAAGAAAACTTATTTGTTGAGAGTGTCCTAAAATATAAAAACAAAGAATATTATAATACCAATATCATGTAATGATCATTTACCGTAACAAAAAAATAGATTTTTCAAAGTGATCGCGTACTTTTTTGATGTGTGTACGTCATAAATAATAGGGAGTTTTAAGTTTTATAAGGGTATGTAATAGTTGTTGTTATTCTAACATGTGGTTAAGACAATGGTTATGTTAGTAGGTATGTTTTTAACCACATATAGAGGTACATTGAAATTTTATTATTCTTCGTATTTATTTATAGGTTCATTATTTTCATTGTCTTTGCTTTTTATTCAACTATTCATGTATTAATAGTTAATATTCAATAATAAGTTATTATTCATGAATTTAATTACAAAAACAAACAACGATGTTTTAAGTTGAAATTAATCGTTTTAGAGGTCACTCGCCGGAAATAGAGACAATTTTATGAAAATTCTCTCCGACCACAGTTGATAAATCCCAGTTAAAAATCTTTTACTATCATTAAGTGTACAATTCGGTCTTAAAATGAGTTTAGAGCTGAATCGAATGACCCTATTCCTGTTAATATAAGACATTATTGTCTTATGTTCAGATAATTTTGTCGTTCACTTACTAATGGGTTTTTTTCTGGGATGATAAAAATTAAAAAAACGACGATGACTTCTATGTACGAAAAAGTGTTTCTGATCTAAACCGATAACATTAAACAAAATTATTATGTCAAGAAACATTAAACAAAGTTATGATGTCAAGATATCATAGCGTAACCAAAAAAAAAATAGGTAGAGAAAAGCACGCGTTTTGTGTAATATAATACTCACACTCTACAATTTAATATTTTGCATTCTCAGCGTCTAGTGACTGAATCACTTAACTATGACATTGTTTAATAACGGCTAGAAATGTGTAAAATCTTGTTATTATAACTAGTAATTTTAAAAGTTACTCTGAAATTAACTCACAGAGTCTTAATTTGTTTAGTATTTCGATGTTATTCGTTCCGGACTTTATCCCTTTTGGTGGATATTAGTTTAAGTAGATGGCTATTTATTAATCAATTTTGCAAGTTTGGCGTTTACGGTAGTGTAAAGGCATAACCTCAAAAACCTCAAAAATATATTCAATGATCTGCTTTGTTTTGCCCCCTTCGATCGGCTTTTGTCACAAAACTTTAAGGGAGACGTATTTTTGTGTGTATAATTTTAGGGAAGCAAATATTTTTTTATCTATCGTTCTGCAAATACGTTAATGACCTTTCCCACAATGGGCAGCCTTGTCAAAGCCGCGCAGCTGTCATACACACAAATCACACAACGTGTGTGTGTATTGTGGTATTGTTTAGCAAATGTCCAGTTGTCGTATGTTATACAAAACATTGGGCGCAAAATATGAGGCCAAAACTACTGTTGTAGCTAAAGATGTTGTGTTATGACCAACGTTACTACCAATACTGAATGTATAAGTACTAAATAATTACATATAGGGTGTTGTTTTGTTCAGCGACGAGCGACTCAGTGGAGGTTGTTTAAACGATACTGATTCAAACAAAATGTTTTTATAAAATGATTGAAACCCACAAATTTAATGTATTTATGCGATACTAGCAAAGGTAAATCTAACATCACCAGGTCGCCTCTCCGTAGCTTACAAGCTACGGCGTTGTATTTCGTAGATACGCGCTAGGTACGTGCGAGGATGCGAGTTTCCCCATTCGTTTTGAAATTGTAAAATGTTGTGAAGAGGTTTTCTTCTATAAAACGTGCATAACTCGTATCATCCCCGAGTTGGATATCACTCACCAAAACAACAACCTGTATTGATATCGTCCTAAAAACTAAAACTTATTAGGTTGGTGATTCTCGCGGCAATCGATCTTTTTTCGTGTGGTTATTCGATTGCGAGTTTATCCGTTTAATCTAAAAACATGTAAAATATCGACACGTAAAAAAACTATCGAATCGAAATGCATAGAACATAACCCTAAGGAATAGATAAAAACTTTTTCTTCGACAAATTCGAGTTCGAGTTCGAGCGGTGAACTTTTTTAACAGACTTCAAAAAAGGAGGAGGTCATCAATTCGACTGTATGTTTGTTTTGTATCTATGTTACCTCATATCTCGACGCTCTATGTAAATTCTGTAATACAGAAGAAGAAACGGCCATGCATATTCTCTGCTCATGCGGACCGCTTATGAGCAAAAGAAGTATCCATCTCGGGCGGCATATCATGCACCCGGATGAGATAGCAGATATCACGCTCCAAAGAATCTGGCAATTTATAGACTCAACGGGACTAAGCAGTGAAATTTAAATATAAGGGCGCCACAATAGAACATACCTGGTCGAGCTGGCAACATTAGAGCCCAACAACCAATAATAAATAATAAAAATACCTCATATCTCAGTCGTTTGTCGACCGATTCGAAAATTCTTTTCGCCTACCTAGAGGGTATACCTTCTAATTGGTCCCATTATTGCCAATTTGGGATCTGGTGATGGGATCTTGGTGTAATCGAGGGAAACCCTTAAATTTTAGGCACGTATACTGTTTTTCTACTACAAGCTTAATGTTGACGTGTGTAGTTTGTAGCTTCTTAAAAAACAAAGTCATAGGTGCAACTGCCCCCCCACCCCTCTTCTGTAATCTCTAAAAATGAAGAAATAAAATTAACTTTTAAAAAAGTAAACACCGACTTCAAAACCAAAATGCACTAAATAAACTCTTGACCATTGGAAGGTAAGGAATCCATTCTATGCAAACAATTTCTGTTTGGAGTCGGTGCCATCACTTTGCCCATCAATCATCAACTATCAATCACAGCACCGACTCCAAAAACAAATTGTTTGCCTAGAATTGATTCCTAACTTCCAATGGTCAAGAGTTTATTTAAGACTTTATAGTGCATTTTGGTTTTGAAGTCGCTTTTTTTTTTATGGTTAATTTTTCGTAAACGAACTGCACAAGAATCGGCTTCCAGATGTTAAGGTCTGAATGTCAATTTCGAAACATATTTTTAAACAAGTAAGAAGAACCTTACATTGACCACTTAGTATTTATAAGATTTCGAGACAACTTTGGAAGTTTGAGATAAAAGTGATTGATTGTGGTATGATCCTGGGCCATTTTATTTTAAGTAAAGGTACAAGGAAATTTTAAAAGACATCAAAATAAGGATTAATTCCGCCTTTAGCACTTTATTTTGTTTGTGCAGTAAATACTTTGTCTCCTAAAAATATTTAAAAATTAGTTGATAATAATTATGCAAGAGAGATCTTTGTCTGTTCTGTGGAATAGGACAAAACATAGAAAAAGAGGAAATTATTTGTCACATTTTTTTTAAATAGTGACGCAGGCGCATTGTTATAGGCAGTCTGTTAATGCTGAGGTCATCAACTGACAGATCCAGGTCGACAACAATGTCGCCGAAAGCTCAATTATAGTAATTAGCCTAATTATTACTATTCGTTTGTGCAGATTACAGTGTTTAACCAGAGACACGGTAGGTTTGATTTCAAGAAAATAAATGATGCAACCGCTGTTTCTAGTTTCAGTTGTGTTTTTTTAGTTGCAACATGCAACATGGGCAAGATTATTTTGTCTTATTACTGTTTCTTTCAAATTATAGTAAACAAACTTATGTTGTTAGTTGAGGTCAACGGTGATACTTGCGCGTAAACTGCTAAGATTTTCTTACATTGATAGCATTATGTAATTCTATTCACACTGGCACTTTTGCACTTGGAGGTTATTGTGTCATATTTGTATGCAAAACGGGACAAATAAAACTATTAGATGTTGGTTTTTAATTTAAAAATCTGCATAGATTATTATTGCAAAAAAAAACTATGATTCTTAAACACCAACCATCCAGAATATTTTTAGACAAACATGAAGAATTTGTACACATATCAATTTCGTGGAAACTACAAAAAAAAAAACTCAAAAAGCAAAAAAGAAATAAAATAGTACTACACCTTCATGCTGATGTTATCTGAGCACTTGCCGTAAACTGCCGGCTAAGCCTTCGAACCTGATGTAGTTTCAATGGGACGATCCGGCTTGTAATGTTGTTGCTTATTTTTGTTAAATAAACACCAGATAACACACCAATTGTCGTGGTTTCGTTATATTAAATGTTCTTCCTTGTATTACGAATACCAGACAACATTGTGACAGGGGCGTCTCCCATAATACGTACATATAAACATACATGACTCAGGTACAAATGTTCTTGCTCATCACTCAAACATTTGCCCCTTGCCGGATTCAGCCCGCGACTGCCAGCGTAATAGTCAGGAGCGTGCAAACCCGTTGTCAAGTACGATCACTAGAAAAGAAATGAAATTCGCTGTCTTCCAATGTGTTCCATAAACACTATCAGCCTTACCAAAACAATTAAACTAGGTTTAAACAACTGTTTAAAATATCACATGCTAGTTTGAAATCAACGTCAATAGACATATAATAACTCAAATAAATGATATGCGGCTAAAGTGAAGTGTATGTCACCTTTATGACATACACTTCACTTTAGTCGCATAACATTTAAATAGTAGTTCAAACCATGATTATTTATTTGTCGTAAAGCCGTTAGATTTGGAAACAATAGTGAACTATTGTATACTAGTCAATCCAGCGGCTCAAGTCTGAAGCATTTTTAAACTTTTCGACAAATTAAATTTTCTGATTTTCTGCTGCATAAAATGTCCTTTAAACATACGTGTACAAACGTCCTTTTAACTAACTGATATCTGTAATAAATCTTTAAAAAATATTTGTATTTTTTAAGATTCATTCAAAAATTCTTCTCAATCAATAATACACGTAAACTCTAACTTTGTCTCAGCATTGTCTACGCAAAATGGAAGATGGAAGTCTCGACATGCAACACCAGTACCTAGTCACGCTGCGACTAAATTAGTGTATATCGTGTAGGTATTTATTGACCGAGAAGAATTTTTACTTAAAATTAATTATTAATTAATGTAAGTTAAAAAGATATTTGATGCAGCAGAAAATCAAATTCAAACGGTCTACGCGAAATGTCATAAATTTGATTCAAACATGTTTGTGTCATGTGATCTGGTCTAAGTGAGAGTGTATAGCTCATTGTACCATCAACTTATAATCTTATATCAGTCCCGATCAGGAGAAAGGTCGGTCCAGACCCCTGTCTATAAATAGAAGACGCGTCACGGAAACGCTGACCGCCAGGGAATATTCCGCTCCACCCTGCTCGTGCGACCTTGGGCCGCGGCGGAAGACGCCATTTACCGCGTTCTGATCGAGACCAATTGTCTGCCGCTACTTACACCCGCCACTCCTCGCCGCTTTTACTGTCTCCTACCGAATTGCGGTGCCCAGGGGCGGACGGAGGCGTTATAGAACATGTAGTTATTGCTGATATGCTAACCCGTATTGGGCGTCTGCAGTTAATTAGTCTGTAACTTTGTAGGGTCCGTAGCCGAATGGCAAAAGACGGAACCCTTATAGTTTCGTCAAGTCTGTCTGTCTAGACGCTTCATAAGTGGTAAAATGGGCGCTCTCCCCCCTCTAACTTTTTAAACTAAGCAAGTGTACATTTTGAACAGAATACATACGAACGAGATCAAACTAGTAGTTTTTGAGATAGAGTACATTTTCAATAACCGCAAACATAACTTTGTTATTCACACAAATACTATGAAAAACAAAGTTATATTTGCTGTCAACAAAATATTGTGGTATTTTGGCGAAGTGGATTCCTAATGCAGTTCAAGTTGGCACGGAACCTAAAGAATAAAAAGGAAACCGAGCGCGAGTCCAACTCGCACTTGGCCGGTTTTTTTTTATATAAACATCAATCGTTTATTTTAGGCATCTCCATTCATTATTTAATTAAAAACCTTAATACAACTCTGTTAGCCCTTTTCAGAAAATGGCTTATTATAAAAATACACAAAGAAATGTTTAAGATCAATGGAGACTCATTCTATCCGAATATAATATTGATCCCCTCACTCTATTTAAATATATTTTCTAGCAGCAGCCCTACGTATCAACTCTGGTAGCTAATTTTTTGTAGATTCAATGTCAGTTAGCAAACATGGCTATTCTCCCCATTGCTTCATACTTTGATCGCAAACCACAATGCATTGACAAGACCTTGGAGTTTGCCCTTCGTTGCGAAGGGTGCGTATAGCAGGGGGCGAATAATATTGCGTTTAGTTAACGTGTATGTACGTGATTGAAGGACCTTTGCGGTGTGTTAAAAATAGTTGAAGTGTGTTTGAGGAGCGCTTATAAGTCACTTATTTATTGATATATATTGGTTCGAGCATTGCATCAATGGTGCATTGCATAAATTCGAAGTAATATACCTGTTTTTAACTGACTTCAAAAAAGGAGGAGATTATCAATTCGACTGTTTTTTTTTGTATGTATGTTACCTCATATCTCAGTCGTTTGTCGACCAAATCGAAATTTTTTTTCGCCTACTTAGAGGGTGTACTTTCTAGTTGGTCCCATTTTTTCCATTTTGGGATCTGATGATGGGATCTTGGTGTAATCGAGGGAAACCCTAAAATTTTAAAGGCACGTACACTATACGTGCCTTTAAAATTTTAGGGTAAAAATAAACTCTTAAATGTTGGTGCCATCACTTTGACCATCAAGCATCAACTATTACGGCACCGACTCCAAAAAGAAATTGTTTGCCTAAAACGGATTCCTTTCTTTTCAATGGTGAAGAGTTAGAAGAGTTATTTAAGACTTTTTAGTGCATTTTGGTTTTGAAGTCGGTTTTTACTTTTTTTAAGTTTATTTTTTGAGTATCCTTTTCCTATTTGGCTCATAAAACGAAACTAAACGTAAGTTCTAAGTAGATAAGAAAGTAGGTACATGGTTTAATGAGACCTTTTCTCATGGGAATCATCTTGTTAAAAAATTACTCGCTCTTAAGACATTGATTTTTTTATTCATAAAACACGAATGTTATTGACATTATATTATTGTCATGCGGACAACGAAGTTATATATTTTTTTGTAATAAACTGTATCGGTGCACATTCTTTTAACAAAAAAACATAATAGTACCAGTATAATTAGTTCCGTAATTTTAAAATGACTTGGCAATAGCCTTTAACAAAAAAAAACAAATATGAAACAATAGATAACAGTTGAATCGCATAATTAATGTTCATTATTACTTTTTCCCATTGATATCTTTTGCCAAACGGCGTAGTTTTAAATAAAGCCGCAGTCCCCTTGCGTTTGCGTCCGCGCGTTTTGGTTTGCACCCTCTCCTCCTGTCCCAGCGAGATGTCTTATTACCTAACCTTAAGCCTTCCTCAATAGATAAGCTATCCAACACAAAAGTATGTCTTCTTCTTCTTCTCAAACAAAAGTATGTTTTTAAATCGATCCAGCAGTTTAAAGATTAGCGCGTTGAAACAAAAAAAACTCTTCAGCTTTATAATATTAGTACTATAGATATCAAAAGTACTTACGTAATAACAAATCATGATCTTAGATCAATGCTATTTCACTCACTTAATTCTTGGTACACAAAAAAGTTACGAGCCGATTATAATACCTTCTTAATACATAATACCAACTTCCTACGTTTTTATATTGTATAAAATGTAATCGCCCTACAACCATAAGCCACGTGCTTAAGATTCTGGCCTATTCTTTACACTATTTTGGGCTTTGATACCTATTTTGAAGAGATGAATGTCGCTTAAAAGTATATTTTACTCACAGAGAGCCATAGAGCCATTCCAAGGCAACACCTGCCTTTTATCTGACAAACATTTTGTAGGTCTTACGATAAACCAATCGTCTTTTCTTTAACTATCTACTTAAAAATATTTAACAAATAAATTTAAATGGAAACATAAGTATTCAAACATATTTATTGATGTGACCCATTGATGACCTTTATGGAATTATACTTAATACGATATCACGAATGCGATCGACTGAAAGTATTAGGTATATTATTTCGACCCATTTATTCGTTGCCCGGATAGCTCAGTCGGTAGAGCATTGGACTTTTAATCCAAGGGTCCAGGGTTCAAGTCCCTGTTCGGGCGTGTTATTTTTTAAATCACAAAACTGAGTGATCATTATTTATTTCTAGGAAGGAATTTCAACCTTCAGCATTATCTTTAAAAATGCTGACAATATCGTCATCTCTACACACGGATATTTATTGTATGAATAAATATTAGAACCGGCGTTCGACAAGGCCGGTTAAATGTACGCAAAAACTAACGAGTATTTAAATTTTATTGTCGACATACACAAAAAGTCCATTACGAAATCCAAGATCTAATTTGCAATTACTTTTTTCAGATTCACCGAGCGACCGGCCAGCGCTGTCATACGTTTCCCGCCATTTCCCCGGCGGCAGTCACCGCTGTCACTCGCTTGCCGCGCTCGCATATTCCAATTCCGAAACTTCAAATACATTCCGAACTGTGATAATGACATTTATTTCTTAGTGGCAGTGATTTTTTTTCTTAAAATCAAATGGGGATATTCGATAAACGATGTCTCGCGCATCGTCATTTAAAACCATATTCTAAATAAAAAAAACAACATCAAATCGGACTGTTGAGTGGAGAAATGACGAAATACAAGTTAAACAACACAGTGCGTTCGGCGTCAGAGGTGACGCTGACTTCTTACATGACGGGGAGCACAGACAGTCGGGAGCGGCCGTATCAGGTGCAGATGGATACCAACCAGAACGACACAGCGAACGGGGAGAGCAATCGAAACGAAGTGAAGCGGTGTCAAATATGCCCTCACGCGTGCGAGTTCGTTGAGCACGGAGAGGTGTTCGCGGCGTCGCTGGTTAAAGAGAACGACAAATTTGGGCTGAACGAGCTGAAGGTGGAGGGTTTGGAGCGGAACGTGTGTCTCTGTGAGAAGTACAACGGCGGATGCAAGCTGTGCCCGCGCCCGCTCACGCGCAGTCTGGATGGCACCGAGTCCTGCCTGGCGTGCCATGACGCGGCGGCCGACCCGTATAGCCGTGAGTATTTTCATTTTCATTTCAAGCAACACACTTGCCTTATTAAAAGTATTAGCAACCCCTAGCCGATCTATGCGGCTGCAACAATGTCAGAATCTGTTTAAACTTACAGAAATATTTATATTTACTTCAGTGTCTGGGGATGTCAAGGGGCCAAGCAAATAGGGTTGGTGGGGCGTATTTAATCTATAACTAATATAGGGTCTGTCAAAATAAACTGCATTCCTTCTTGGGGCTAATTCTGGCCCTCAAATACAACTACTTTTTGTATGGGACCAACATCGTAATCCCGAAAATAATTTCACTTCCCCGTAGTAGAGTTCCGATCAGCTGAAATGAAATGATATGATTTTTTTTAGTGAATAAGAATTTGAGTTACAAAACAGTTACATTTGCTCTTACGGTACTCGTATTTTCGCCAATCTTTACCTTTTCAGGTGTATTCAAATCACACTTAAATCTATTATTTCTTCAAATCGCTAGATTTCAACTTAATATTGACTTCTAAATTTATAATTTAGAAAATCATTAACGCTTTAGAAACAATTCTCGAGCAACCATGTTTTAACCAGTTTTCTTAATCTATTTATATTAACATCTTTGAACCTATCTGGCAATTTATTAAATATTACGATACACATAATGAAAGCATTTTTTGAGGTTAAAGCTAAATTCATAGGGGGCTTATAGAGTTTGTGTATAAATTGGTTGCGAATTCTTCTCCGTGTCGTATCCTGTATTTTTGAAAGAGATACTTAGATTTGAATACAAATACAAATGCTAATGCTAGTTTGTACTGGGAAATGTTTTTATTTTTTGGGATTTCGATGTTGGTCCCATACAAAAAATTGTTGTATTTTAGGAACATAATCACCACCCAAAAGAAATGCAGTTGATTTTGTGAAACCCTGTATTATAAAGCTGAAGAGTTTGTGTGATTGTATGCGCTATTCTCAAGAACGACTGGACCGTTTTAAAAAAAAAATTGTTGTGTTGGATAGCTTATTTATCGAGGAAGGTTTTAGGTTATAAAACATTACGCTGCAATATGAAAGTGGAAGGAGCAAACTTAAAAGGCGTGGACGCAGTCGCGGGGGACTGCTAGTTCGATATTCAAAACGTTAAGCTTATAAGTATTACTATTGCAAAAGTTTCAAGGTACGTGTTACGTGTTGGTTACGCATATCGTGTCCCTTACATAAATTACAAAAACTGCATATTTTACATTTACATGAATGTTGTGCAAGGAACTCATAAAACCGTGAAAACCAATATTTTATTGCCTATGACTCCAGTTAATATTTATGTGCTATAGAAAACAGTTACTTTAAATCATATTATCAAACATACAATATTAACGAGCTGCCTCAGTGGCGCAGCGGTTAGAGGGTCGCACCTTGAAGTAAAGGCTGCACCAGAGGTTCCAGGTTCGATCCCGGGGCAGGCTAAAAGTATATACCTGTATTAGTGTTGCAAAAAAAACGTTTTTTTTCTAGTGTGAAAAAAAGCGTTGAAAAAAAACCTGAAAAAAAAACTGTTTTTTTTCTAGAGCATGTTTTTTTTCAAGAGTATGAACTCCAAAACTTTTAAGACAGTTACCGTTTAAGATGAATACTTAAGAATACAATTTCGGCCTATTTTTAACTCTACTATACTTTTCTGGTTGAGTGATACCAAGATTTCATGAATAGATTGAAATCTCAAAAAACAAGAGACGAACATACAGACGCACCAGATATAGAAAATATTACAGTGTCTCAAGCTGTAGATCTAGAGACGGAAGAAGAGACAGAAGAAAGTGAAAATTCCGACACCGACAAGACTAGTGTAGGCACTGATACTAAAACTGAAAGTGAAGATGAGGAATAAGAAAATAAGTAATTGAATTGTTGGAAATCGGAAGTTGTTATAAGTTAATTATAATTAAATAAATAAGTTGATTTATTTTACAAATTTCATTTATCATTGAATTTAAATGTATGGTAGAAAAAAAACAAATTTAGAAAAAAAACAAGGGTGCCAAGTTTTATTTCATGTTTCTTTTTCAAAAACTGAAAAAAAAACAAATTGTTTTTTTTCATTTTACATCACTAACCTGGATTTTTCTGATCAGAAATTCTCAGGGAGTTTGGAAATTGGCGGAAATTGGCGCCTGATGTCTCTCCAGTCATGTCAGTTCCCATCCTATAAGAATGAAAGGAATAGAGAGCGTTCCTGTGTTTGCGCACACACGTGTGCACTATAATATGTCCCGCGCAGTCGTTGAGACTGGCTACCGTAGTCGAAATCGGCTAGGCGCACTATTATTATTTATCGTTAACACACTTAAATATTAATGGGTACTGGTTGAAGTAACAAGCTACATTCAAATGTTTGACTGATTGACGACCTCCGTGGTGTAGTGGCTAAGCACGCTGGTTTCAACGCGTAGCTGCTCCGAGGTCCCGCGTTCGATTCCCGATCGGGTCTATAATCTCTATCGGAATATAGAAATCAAAATTTTCTATATTGTCTCTGGTCTGGGTGTTGGTACCACCGTTGGGTCTGATTTCCATAACACAAGTGAATTTTGCTACTTACTTTGGGATCAGAGCAATGTGTGTGATTGGTGTCCAATATTTAATATTTATATCAATCTCCGAAGACCCAGCATATGAACACAAGTAATACTACACACGATTTTAGCATAAATAATCAAAAATTTTTTTTTTTAAAACCTCTGACCCGCTATATTAAAGTCACGGTTAACTTACCATTATTTTAATATCATTGTAGTAGCACGTCCCAAATTACCAACCGATAGGACATATGGGAGTTAGTCAGATCCACACATTATTTTAAGAGCTGTTGATCTTCAAACTGCCAACCGGGTCATGAATACCTGGTAAGGTGCTGACAATGTCAAATAAAAACAAAACAAAATTTGGAATCGATGGGACAACTAAAAACTAGAAACGAGCTGATGATCCTCAATCGGCTGATCAGATTTGAATAAAACATGGCTAAGAACAATCGATAAAATTATCTATGACACAGACAAAACTAAACGAAAATCGGTTTATCCGTTTGAGCGCTACGATACCTCTAAACAAACAGAGACACGTTCAATTTATAGCACCCCGCTCTTTATTTTTCGGGGTAACATACATAACGAAAGTATCTTAAATCCCTTTTTTTAGGTAGGTTTAATTCTATTTACTTATGACCTATTTAAAATATCAGGCTTTGCTAGTTTTCATACGTCCTTATAATGTACATTTATAAACATTAATATTTCATTGTCGGTATAAGATCTACTCTGCTTTTTTGGTCGAAAGGTCTCCAATATAGAACTTTTCCGCCCCAACGGCCATCAGTTCTTCTTTCGGATGCAAGCCGCTTGTGATCGGTCGCTTAAGAAAACTGTGGGGGAGGCCCATGTTCAGCAGTGGACATCCTTTGGCTGATAATGATGATGATGATAATGATATTTCACTAAAACATCGCCAGGTCATAACATTTTTTTGAAATATCGCTAGCTCTTAATTTACTCAACAAGATTTGTTTGTTGACATTCAATGTTAATGATGAACTTCACGAAAATATCGTTTTTTCTTCATCGAAAATTATTCTTTCAAGATGTCAATTAGTGAGCTTTTCTCAGTGAGAATACCACGTGATGCTTGAAAGTCAAGGTTTGCCCGTATCTTTTTCCCCTGTAATCTCTGTTAGTTTATGTATGGATACATATATGTATTTAGGTATGTTTATGAAGGTTTATTTATTAAGTTTTCATGTATATATATTCTTATCTTAACTTCATTGTGTTCTTTTACGCCGTCCGCTTTACCCAATTGTTGACCGGTAGAGAATAATTTAAGCATTGAGTCCGCCACTTGTACTTTCTTTGGTCTGTACAATAAAGACGAATATCTACTCCTACTACCTCCTATCAGTCCAAGGGCCCTTTTTTGAATCACTCGCTTCGAAATGGCGAGTGATTTTCGTTCGACAACGAGTTTTTTTCTATGAATTTTAATTCATCTTCGAACGAAAATCACTCGCCATCTTGAAGCGAGTGATTCAAAAATAGGGCTCCAAGTCGTTCACTGTAACGGCTACGCGGCCGTGGAATACGCTCCTTCTTGAGATCAGGAGGTCAGAGACGAAACTGTGTTTCAAAAACAAACTGCGAAAGTTTCTGTTTCAATGTAATTATTTTTTGTTATGTATGCTTTTGGAAGTTATGTATCGGAACTCTTTTATACTGTATATTTAGTTTATGTATATTATGGTATGTGTATAATATGTTAACTTTATACAATAGTGTTGCAATTTTAATATCTATTTACAATATTCTCCTGCACCCAAAATAATCTCTATGCATGATCTAAATGTATGACTGGGAGAGAATGTTATTAGCATTAAGTCTATCTTTTGTACACTTTTATTTGTGCAATAAAGTTTTTTTTTAAATAAAATGAATAAAATAAATAAATATAACTAGCAACACAAATATTCAGTAAATTGTGTTTATTTTTACCGTTTACATAATAATTGTTGCATTATTATCGTTCATTAAAGCTTAATTACTGGGAGGTAAAACGAATTATAAATTAGCTGCGTTTAATTTTAAGAATTTCCGTCCATTGTATCCTTTTAATTAGAATCTCTCAGTTGGTGGACCTTGATTAAAGTAAACAAATAAAGTATTCGGTTAGTTCAAAAATATTTAAAAAAAAGGATTTAATAATATATTTATACACATGTTATTGAAAGTGTATGTATTTGTGTATATATTTATAAGTAATTTTATCTTAAACCTTATAGTTACAGCTAAACTTGAAAAAAGCTTATCTTATTCGTTGGCTAATAAAATAGTTATAAAAATAGCCAATAATTATAAATCATTGAGTAAACCAGTACAGCTTCGATTTCAAATACACAAAACGGACAAATCAACTGTTTTAATACTAAGATTTTCTGTATTTTGCTTTCTTCCAATTACGACTTAAATGCTTCCTTGGCTACATGCTTAAATTTACGATTGAGTAAAATTAATCCAAACCAGCGTAACTGTTACAAATCAATCACATTATTATAGTACCCACACTTTTTCATACTTTAACTTATTTACTGCCTCATTATAAGGTATTTTTAAAGTCACGTGTGTTCACCACGTATGAAATTGGCAGAGTCATAGCGTGCATCTGATTCAGAGCCCTTCGATATCAGATACTTATGCGAACGATAAGTCACGTGACTTGACGACTGCTGTCGTAATCTCACGTGGTTTAGCGATTGGTAACACACTTAGTTATAATCTACAGCAGTAAATCAGCAATACTTTCTAAAATAAAACTGATTGGAAATGATGTCATCATAATATCTGCTGTCTTCAGATCATCTCTCATCGGTAGATCAGATCGGTATGAAGAATAGTTACCATGTTTTTAACAGTTTTCTCGAAATTTATTAATTTTATGGAAATATAGGCACTTGCAAAAACATGTAATACTTTTACTAACTTTAAGTCATCAAGTTTAAATTTTCAAACGGTCAAATGAAAAGAACTTTGCTTCTTTCATTTGTTTTATTTTTTTAAAGAACAGGGCGATTCCTAAAAATTTCACTGCACCTTTCTGTTACATCATGTATCCTACAACCTTCCTTAATAAAGAGCATTCAATCAATTAAATATTTTTTAAATTGGAGCAGCCTAGTTATTCCTGCGATGAGCTTATTTTAACATATAAATCGCCCGCACCCGCGGACAAACCACTCGACCTAGACCCTGGTCGTCGCCAGCGCAGCCGGTTAGCGCGACGACCTCACCGGCACACCTGTTCGCTATAGTATAGTTTAGTTAAGGAGACAGAGAGAAATCGCCATAAGTTGTCTCAGAAGAAGATAAGGAATTTGAAAACACCATGTACTTATGCATTTGGGAGTTGCGTTTTAATTTGTCATATTATAATTTCGTTAGGAAGTGGCGAGACCTTAATCTTTGTAGGGTTCGTAAAGGCAAACTGACCAGTTGTTTGCTCAGAATGCCATGCTTGCGTTATTAAGAATAAGATCAAATCTTATCGGCTAACCGGGCCGAACGCTCTACCAATTGAGCTACCGTGCTGTATGTCCCGCACTCCCGCCCGTGATGAAATCTTATTTTTAGGTACTACTATCTGATAAAGCTTTTCACCAATAGATATCCTCTTTCTGGGATCTAAATTCAACCCCTCCTTATCGATCTTTTCGCCCTAATCTCAAAACCAGTGGAATTTGATTACACTCAAAAAATTATCGTTCTATTCTTAACGAGTACCAAGCCACTCATTAACGAATCCAAAAATAGATTAAACTACCATTTATTTATATTGGATGAATTGAAGTAATAACAAACATGTTTTTGTATGTGATTTTAGAAGTGTTTTTGTTCTATTTTTCACCAAACCTTGAAAATATCTTAAATAAAAAAAAATAAAAAAAAATAATGCACTTTGAAACTTTGATGAAAATAATTTTCAAAACATTGCTATACATTCCAATTTCTGTAGCTCAATTTTGAAACTTAAGAATTGGTATTCATTTTGAATCGATTTTAAGATGTTTCTTAATATTTTTAATTTGGTATTAGTTAGACATACGACGATTTTCATGAGTATAATCAAATACCGGTAGTATTAGTTTTCGGGATTAGATTGGAATAAATCATTTCATCAATTTGTGTGCTTCGCGACATCACGTGTGGGTGCGAGTAGGTAGTTCCTGGCTTCGTTTCCGTCGGCCTCGTGACGACCACTTACTGAAACGTGCAGCGGTGATGGCAGCGGTAGTCCTGGGTCACCTGTCTGACTTGACCCCAGTTAAAGAAAATACCTTCCGTACTGGCAATTGTTTCTGGAAGTTATCCTACATTCAATCCTCTTTGACTACCTCCATGGTGTAGTGGCTAAGCACGCTGGTTTCAAGCCGTCGCCGCTCCGAGGTCCCGGGTTTGACTCCCGGTCGGGTCAATGTAGAAATCAAAATTTTCTATATTGTCTCGGGTCTGGGTGTGTTGTACCACCGTTGTGTCTGATTCCCATAACACAAGTGCATTAGCTACTTACTTTGGGATCAGAGCAATGTTTGTCATTGGTGTCGAATATAATATAAATAATATTACTTAGCTTAATACCACAAAAATCCAAAACTTAAGTTCTAATTCAGCTTAACACATACCCAATACAAATTCTAATCACACTCCAACATGAGACCATTGGTAGGAACACATGTAATGCCACCGCTAATCAAAGGCCTTGCCTTAAGGAAGTGATGAATAAAAGCTTTTCGAAATATTTAGCGCGCGTTTTTATAGTTAATTGACTATGACCAAACAGAAGTCGTCTTATCTTTGCAAATTTGCTCAACAGCTGCTTGTATGACGCGTTACTCATTATTTTCTCGTCTGAAACACGTTTCTCATTGTAGTTAGATATACCGTAAGTACACGTAGCTCTTGCTTATTTACATGACTGAAAGGCGCAAAATCTTCCGGCTATAAACACGCCTGCGCAGCTGAACGAAGCGAATCGCCGAACGTGTCAAGTTGTGTGCCCGCTACTTAGTTGTTACGTGTGTCGGCTAAATCTGATAACAATAATCTACACTAACATTATAAAGCTGAAGATATTGTTTGTTTGCTTGAACGCGCTAATGTCAGGAATTACTGGATAGATTGGAAAACAAAATTTTGTTGGATAGCTTAATTTATCGGGGAAGGCTTTAAGCTATGAAACATCACGCTGCAACAGGAGGAGAGGGAGCAAACTCAAAACGCGCGGACGCAGTCGCAGAGGACCGCTAGTAAATAATATTTATATCAAAACTACTGTTGCAATTTCTTATTTCACTTATTTAGCAACCAAATATAGAATTTAATGGTGTTTCATCTCTTGTAACAATGCACAGATTTTACTAGAAAAATGATCACTGATGGTGGATACGCTACCATCATTGGTCACATTTTTCTAAATTCATCTTTATAATATTCAATACAGGGTGCTCTTTTGGTCAACGACGAGCGACTGAGGGGTGGTTGTACAAACGATACTGATGCACAAAAAAATACTCACAATATCAATATTTTATTGCGAAACTAGTTAGCGAGTCGAAACTAACAACACAAGGTCGCCTCTTCCTTCGTAGCTTACTAGCTACGGAGTAGTATTTCGTAGATACGCGCGATCTAAGCGCGATAGTGCGAGTTTTCCCATTCATTTAGTTTTTTTTTTCAGAATTTTGTGGAGAGGTTTTTAAAAAAAAACTTGCTATAAAAACACAAACATAGCACATATTATTATCCCTGAATTAGATGTCACTGACCAAAACATCATATATAACTTCCTGTATAACTTACTTTTCATAAATTTGACTTACTTACTTTTCTAACCAATAGCTTTTCATTTACTTTTACGATACAAGATAATGTTTTTGTTTGATTTGAAAACCTAAAGTAATTGTTGCGTGTTGAGGTTATAATAACATAATTACAGCAGCTGTAATCTAATCATTTTACCTGTTATTAAACGACAAATGATTCCGAGATCCGCAGTGGCGTGTCTGACGCAGAAACACAGTAAAAACTCAATTGATCGATAACAACTTGGTAACAAGAAGTGCTAATATTGTATGAGACAATCTCCATTGAATCAGTCTTTCAATGACTGAGAATTGATGGACCCTTGATTCTTTGCTATGATTTTCATCCTGACCTAATTTTAATCTTTAAGTTTTTTTTTTGTGCTAGAGTGGACTTTGCCTCAGTCGCCAGTCACATGAAAGGCACCTAAATCGCATTCAGAGACAAAATACAACCTCTTTGACCGTCCGATTGGCGATTTGAGTAGTAATAGTCACTAGTACTTTTTACGAATAGACTGCTCATCTGTTACCTGTGTTCCTGATTTTACCCATACCGTTTAAAAGGAGGGGTGTTATAAGTTTGACTTGTCACTATTTGTGTGTTAGTCTGTCTTTGTGTTTGTGTATCCTATTGAAGAAGTGTCGCTCCTAAACGGGTAAACCGTTTTGGAAGCGGTTTGATAACTTGGAAGCTGGTTTTTTAGCAATTATTTTTAGCATAGATTTTTATGTTTGGCTGAAATCGGAGTAGTCGTCTCGAAAAAATTTTCAAGCTTTAGTCCACATTTATATCTAAATTTTGTTTGCGACGGGCTTTTTTTAGAAGTTTATTGTAAGATTTATTGCCTACTTGCTTTTACACGAAAAACCTTTAGAAACAATTAGATTGAAGATTTCTTATCTTGAAGTTACTGGCTGGCAACCCTATTTACAAATGGCTAATTATTCGAAATGCTATTAGAAAAAGCAGTTAATCCGGCATCAAGTGCAATACGATAAGCCCAGAATTCTGAAATAATGCAAAAAGAATATTTTGCGACCGTGACGAACTCATGCCTTCCTTGGTTAGTAATGCCCCTATAAAATATACCACACAAACATCATATAAATGTTGACGAAAAATTTTGTCACTTCAGTCATTTCTGAAAAAAATAGATAATAACTCTATACTACATACAAATTGTATTCATCCATTTCGTATAGTGATTTAATACTAACGTACGTTGACAATCATTACACCCTCATACATAACTGTAATCAAACTGTCAAATATAAAATTGTTATAAACGAGGTACAGTCGCCATCAGATATATCGGAGCAGACAAAGTGACCAAATACATCTGAACAGTTTAAAATTTCAATAAGTTCCATACACTACAAGTTACCATTAATATCAGAACATTCGTTACTTCATAAATATCTGAGCAGATGTTAGTCAATAAATTCTATACACACAACTAACCAATAATATCTGAACACTCACTTGCCTGAATTTATTTACTGCCTGACACTTTCATGACAGTGATGACAATACTGAAAACTACAAAGCGGTACTAACTGCCAGCGTCATCTTACTATAATATAAACTATGAAAAGAGTTCATATTATGGATAAGTATTTATGGTTAAGTTGGAAGCACTTCCTTCTGCAATTTGCCTCGATTGCTCAGATATTAAAGACCGACTGCGTATGTACGCAGTCGCACATTTGACGTTTTGAGTGTTCAGATAATTTTGGTTAGTTGTGTGTATAGAAGTTATTGACTAGCTTCTGCTCAGATATTAATGAAGTAATGAATGTTCTGATATTAATGGTAACTTGTAGTGTATGGAACTTATTGACATTTTATACTGTTCAGAAGTATTTGGTCACTTTGTCTGCTCCAATATATCTGACGGCGACTGTACAACATAATCGCGTAATTTTGCGTATATAATGATGGTGGCAAGTCAATAATTATTATAATTACCACTGTTTATCATCTTCCTGTTCGTCATGTGAGGTAACGGCCAATTTGGTGATTCTTCATTTTACCCCATTTGGTAGAGTGGTATTTACAACAGTTGTGAAATATGTAGCTCAAGAAATACACACTCATCATTGCCTTGAAGATAGCCGAGGTCAATATGGCTTTTTTCTGTTTTTTTTTCTTCTAAAGTTTATCGACACTTCAAAATGTGTTTTAATTCAAAAACAACTGGCAACATAGTAAGCATTTTCATTTATTTTATTTATATATTGTACATAAGTCCACAGATTAAGACTAAGACCGTAAACAATATTGATTTATATTACCTAAAGCCAATAAAGGATTGTCACAAATTGCTCATAAAATTAATTACAGCGAATGGTCGTGATAGACAAAGATACAATAAGACGTATAGTATGAACAATCTAACGCAATGATATCATAAAAAAAACTAAACGTGCTCATTAAACACTCATTTACTATAGTTATAAACAAATAAAAAACAAATACATTTGGCAAGAGAAACATCCACATATTTTTTCATACAATAGAAATCCAGATTTGTTCAAAGAGATTGTGTATTTATTTTAAATGTACTGGTTATGCTTAGAAACATATGAACTATGTTATTAGTATAATTTTCTCGAAATACAAACAAAAGTATTTTTTCTTACTACAACTCTACTCTTTATATCCAATCACAATTAATTATCCACGGACACAAAAACTGTGCGTATCGAAGTGAAGTAAAACGCCTTAAAAATGCTCTAATTTGATTTGTCTATTCAAGCGAGTGTTGTGTCTCAAATAGACAGTAAACATTTTTATTCCAAATACCGTTACTTTGAGTAGAGCTACTTACGCATTCAACGTCTTTGGTCGTAATTATTTACATGTTTTTTCTTTTCTCAATAGTAATCCTTTAAAAATAGCACAAAAAAATTTTGTTTGGCTGGCCTGTAAAATGATTTTCAGCGTTCTCTTTATCCAAAAAAAATACAAATAACGATTAATAGTCGTAATCATTATCATCTTCTCTATAAAAAATATATTTTCTGTTCGTTAGCGGTGATAAGTTTTTGGACAAGTTCAGGAAAGTTGTAAAAACTGAGAAAAATTTGATCTACACTAGTATTATAAAGCTGAAAAGTTTATTTGTTTGAATGCGCTAATCTCAGAGACTACTGGACCAATTTTAATAAATATTTTTGTATACATATAGAAACAAATAGAAAAATGATAAATTTGTTACGGTAACTTTTTACAGAATGAAGTTTGTTGCGAAAGATTAGTGAAAATAAAAGACAATTGCCAATGGATTTTTATATTCATCATAGCGATGAATATAAAAATCATTTGACACACAAATGGGTTTAATTCCTAAGAAATTCTATTACCACCTATCGCGAATAGTTTTTGCAACAATTTCAATTTCCTGAGGTGGATGGAGAGGCTAATTGAGTTTTTTCGCTAATTGCGCCGCCAAGGCAGCCAGCCGACTGGCGCTTCCTTCTGCGCCCGCGCCGTTTTTACAAGTTTTTGCAACTATCGCGAATGGCATGTCATAGGTTAGACGGCATTTTATAGATCAATCATCTTCTCACCCTGTAGGCGGTGCAGTTCACGCCCATTATTTTCCAACTTGGAAACAAAAACTGTACACTTGAAATTGTATTTGCTTTACTTTGCTGCCTTAATAAGGATTAACAGTGTCAAAGCGTAAAAAGAAAAATTAAATCTATGATAACCAACTTACTATACTATACTATATTTCAAACTAGCTGACCCCGCTAGCTTCTTCCCTGCCGTCAATTTCTCTATTTTACTCTTACTCCACCGCACCCCTTCAAAGAGGTTGTGTTGAAAAGTATTAATTTTTAGCTTCTTGTGTATAGTTAGTACCTGAAAGTTTGCCATGTTTACGTTTACGTGAATCGTTTGCCGCGCGCCCGCAGACGATCGTGTTTCAGTGTTTCAGACACATTGTCTCGTATTCGCGGAAACACCGGAATCTTCCATACTGCGTGTTTAACACTGCCTGTTATTTCTATCACTTTACAGACTTGCTTTGCTTGAGTTATGGATTTTTTTGTCATTTCGTTTAGTAGAATATAGATAATGTTAAGTAGGTACTTTGTCCGCTTTCTTTTAGCTAGAGAATGTGTAATAAAAAAATAAAATAAAATCCTTTATTTCTTTTTCTAAAAAAACAATTACAATGCCATGACTGTAGAGCCTACCTAGTACGCGTGGTGCCTGTGGCAGGAGACCCCATTCTCAAAGGAGAGTATCGCGTTTTATGACATGAGAATAAAAATACAATTCACCGTGAACACACCGGTTTCAAATAAGGTTTCGATAACAATTCTTTAAATTCTTTGTTACCGAGTGTGGCGAGCCCTTTTAGTAAACTAGTTTTGCGTGCGTAGTGTGATAGGTTGTAGATTTTGTATAGACTATGCAGTAATACAGAAGTGCACACTGTGCGCAGGAGTTACGAATTGAATAAAATCTAATTAAGTTATAATTTAACTCCATTAAATAATTAATCCAATGTAATTTAAATTATAATTTAATTTTTAATTTATTTGATCAAAAGCTAATTTTATATAACATTAATTTTATTTATTTATTATTATTAGTTCATTTAACATTCGTTTTTCTTACACTGGAATGAACCTATCCGCAATTAAGCTAAGCCATTTTTAGATATTTTTAAAATGATTTCTCCCAAAATGCCAATTTGAATTCTAGTTGAAGTCCGTTTAATACACACGCATGTAGTCACATCCATTCATTGACCGGCCTTGCACGAACCGTCATTCGACTGATCACCTCATTTCGAGCGAGATCCATCGGCGGCTGGTTGATACTGGTCACAATTCCGATGCATCCTGCGTGCGGACACGGTCGTTGTGTAAGACGCGGGTAGGAAGTGATTCGAAGATGAATCGGGACTACGTTTGACTCCTTGGTTTTATGAGAAAGGTTTATCAACTGTTTCTTCAACACTTTGCCTCAAAAAATTACGAAGGATAACCTAGGACACCGCAATTATTACGCGTAATTCAAAAATCGTTAAAAAATACTCTCGCTATTACTATTTTAAAGATTCATGCACACTCGGGCCCGTGTGATCGGTACTGCACTACACTGCGTGTTGGTGGCCAAGCACTCGAGTCCGAGTGCTATAGAGGTATATAAAATCACGTCAGAAAAAATCGGCGCCGTTAACACTCGGGCCCGAATTGGCAGCACCGTTGGAATGGTTCTCGCACACTCGAGACCGAGTGCTCGTCGCTTAACGAGTTAATCTGTCTTTTTGTTTCATTTGACGACCAGGAAAATATCATAAAACGTATTGTTTCTTTTATAAAAATTAAAAGTGAAGATACTTGACCTACATGTTGTAAAGGAAAATTTGACTTCGCATTAGTTTCGGAGTCCTGTCTTTCCAATAAATTTTGCATCTCTTTTGCTCATTTCTCTCATTATGTACGAGTTGTATTGTGTGTATTTACAAAGAAAACATTGTGTTAGGAAAATCCTGCTCTACATTTTCTCTCATTTACCTCCATAATGTGACAATAAGTTAACTAGAAGGCAGCAAGCCGTTTATAGTTACAATGTTAACAATCCATCTCTTGTGTTCTGAATCTTTGCAGCCAAGAACTTCTTAGAAATGCCGTGCCATTATTTACAAATAAACAGAAAAGTTTCTAAGCAACTTTACTGTAAAACCAACAAATTAACTTATAATTGTTACCATAGATGCACTAATTTTTATTACTGCACTTGTTGCTTAAATTGATATATGATACCTAATTTTTTTATTTAAGTTTGTATAATTGTGGTAAATTCTTATGTATCTAAAACACACTTGACTTAGTGAATGATCTATTCAGTTCCTCTCAAGAAGTAACAAAATCATTTGCGCGTCGTTCTCAATAAGTGGGGGCAAGGGATGTTTTATATATTGTGATTTTCTTTATCTGGGTGGGTTGATAGGCTTGTATTGTCTGTCTTAGCGTGTATCTTCCTAAATACGACATGATGAGGCATGTACGAGTTTTGTTTATGAGCCCGTCTGTGTTGACTAATGTTACCATGCCCGGCTAGCACAGGCATAACTGTTCTATTCGCTAAATATAGTCGGGCTTGTCTGAATTTAAATTAACCCAGATTATACTACTGGCCTTTTAAAAGGACACCATAGTTATTAGAAAGGACGTATAGTTATATCAAGTATAGCTTACTTTTTATCAGTTTATATTTATTTTAAATGCAAATTAGAATAAAATATACTCTTTTGTGTACCTGAAAACTCATTTTTACCTATTTTTGATGAAATGTACCTTTGAAAAATATAATTATATAACTATTTCAATAACTATTTGAAACAAACAAGTTTTGTACTGATATTGTACATAGGACCTTTTGTTTCTTAGGCAGATTTTTCCCGTCTTAAGTGGGTTAATTATTATAATAAACATACAGGATGTTATTTTGGTGGTACAAATGATACTGATGCCAAAATTTTTTTTTTTTTTTGAAATGGAATTCCACAAAATCTATTTTTTTATGCGGTACAGCTATCAAGTTAAAACTACCAACACCAGGTAGCCTTTTCGTAGCTTACGAGCTACGGCGTATTTCGTAGATAAGCGCTAGCTTCGCGCTAGGGTGCGAGTTTTCCCATTAGTTTTGTATTTTTTTTAATGATGTGAAGATATTTTCTTGTGTAAAACTTGCTCAGAATTTAAAGAAATCATTTTTTGTAGAATAAGCTAACTCATATTATCATCCCTGAGTTGGATGTCACTGACCAAAACAACACCCTGTTATAGTACATATACGAGTTTGTCTTTTAATTACGTTACTCCGTTTAATACCTATTAGTGACCAAAACAAAACGAGTTGTTAATAACTGCATGTCAGTTCCCATTGCCTGCAGACCGGTGCACGTGTCAGTCAGTCTGCGCACACGCACACACCTCACTAGCCACGCTCCTGTGTGACGTCACTGTGTGAAGCGAATGCATTTGTGTTGGTACGCTGAGGTAGGGAAAAAGTAGTCTCGTGAAGTGTGTGATGGAAAAAGGTTAAATGTATGCAATACTTATGTATTAAGACACAACTGTAAGCAACTAGATTTCTACTAGACAAAAACCCTTAAATCTGTTCTTTGGCTGACTTGCTTGTAGATCAACTAGTTTTCAACGAGCTCGTGATGAATCGGTGTTAGGAGACTTTTTACTTGAATTTGTATTTATTTAATTAAATTAATATTTTTTTAATAATCAATCCACAGCTCCTAAGACTAAGAACATAATCAATATTTATTTATATTACCTACAACCAATACAGGCTTGTCATTTTACATAATGCGCTTTTAAATTAATTACAGCGACTATTCGCTGTATTCTTTACAACTATTTGTGAAGAATAAAGATACAATAAAGACGTGTAGTACTTACACACAAACGCACTAATATCATTTTTTTTAAAAAAGTGCTCATAAAACACTCCTTAACTGCAGTTTTAAACAAACCAAAAAGAAATAACTATAACAATAGAAAGAGAAGGCACGGTAGCCCAATTGGAAGAGCGTTTAGCCCGGTTAGCCAGAAAGTTGCTGGTTCGAATCCCGCCCGTGCGCAAGTTTTGGTTCCTTATTTCATCTTTATGAATATAAGATATGACACTGTGAGTGTTAAAAATATTCTAAACCAAGAGAAATATCCTCAGAATCCTAAGTTAATAGCAAAATGGAAAGTAATGTTACTTAACATTTCGCATATTAAACTTTTTCATATAAAGATCAAGCCAGCATTTAAAACAGAAACAATAAAAAAGGTGTCAATAGGAGTATCTGGTATAAAAGTACATTTCTACTACGAGTAATAACTTATCATCTCATTCACCAAGTATATTCACGACATGATAATATTAACTGCGAACTTCCTTTAAAATGATTGTACCTATTTGCTAAGCATTGAGTGGAAAGTCTCCTGCGTCACAAACTCTACCTAGGTTTGCGTTAATTTCCCTCAACGAGCATTTCTGTCACGCAGGGCTGTCGATAAGAGCCGTGACCATTCGTTTGATAACCTCGCATTAATGTGTAATGAAAGCCAGGATAAATCTCAATTAGCTACGCCACTTTTTATGATCCTCTTTAACTACTTATACTCTGGCTTTTAATTAGATAGACCAAAATGACAGCTTCAATTTTACTATTTTTTAATGTGTTGTAACAATTCAATTGTGAGCGATTAATTGAATTTGTGATTCGATTATTCAGTAATGTGTTTCTACTTATTTGGATTAATAATTAAAGTTGAACTCAGCGCTATTAAACGAAATAAAAAAAGACCTTTTACTTGCACTAGCAATGTTCTAATATGAATTTAAACTTATTTGACTTTATACTATTTTGTAAAAATACTTTCGGAAATTTTGATGGTATTTGTAGGAACATGTTTTAAATCCGTTTTTTTTTATTTAAATTATTTGTAATAACACTGTCTTAATAATAAATCAAAATTGAAACCTTACCTATTTATGTATTTCCACTCATTTAAAAGTTACGATTGAATGTGATGATTATTTAGGAACAACACTATTTTTAAATTACCAAAAAGTGGCATCTCACCAAATTTCATTTTAGTATAAGTATCTAATTAAAATCAGAGTATACCACTAAATATTATAAACCAACACGTGCTTGACTCTTTCTATTTTTTATCATAATAAGAATAAACGAAAATGTATGTTGTTATTCTTATTACCTAAATAGTATGTCATTATAATCAATTTTTTTTTGATCAGAATGCATCACTAGCTACCCGCCTGATATTCCACAAAAAACCATGGGGATGGCAATTTAGCACCGTTAAAGTTTAACTTTACGCTTGTGGACTTGTATTGACAAAGCTAAATCGATCTTGAATAAATCTTCGGTCTTTCTCTTTGTCAGCCCTGCGCATGCGCATGCGCAAACGGAATCGTATTTCACTTTCCTTATGCTAATCGTACTTGTAGGTCAGGTTTGTTTTGATTCTTGTTTATTTAGAATCGATCAATGACACAAAATTGGATGATCAAACGAACTTACCTTAAGTGAAGTTCGATCCAAATTGTCCTGACTTCGACGAAGAGATTTAATTGACCATGTAGTATGCCCTACTACGCGTCTATTCACTCGCACACAGGTTTAGCGCAAGAAAGAGAAGGTAAATGACCTCATTCCCTCCCACGCCTCACAGCACTGCCAGCCGCCTGTCGCTCATTCATTTCAGAGCAAGGAGACCGATTTATGAGATGTACAACATTGATTATACTTATTGTAAGGGTGACGATTATTTTTGCATAAAAACGTACACGGGAATTGGGAAGGGTGGGACCTTAAATCTCTTCGTCGAAGTCAGGACAATTTGGATCGAACTTCACTTAAGGTAAGTTCGTTTGATCATCCAATTGTCCTGCCTTCGACTCTGAGATTTAATTGACCATGTAGATGTTTGGAGTGAAATCAATGTTGTTACAATATATTAAGTTGACATCTCTGATGTTAGTAGTGATTGATCATTAAAACGATCATATTAAATAACAATTCATTGTTCATGTCACTATCTTTGACATATACATGTATCACTATTACTAAAAAACATTAGTTGTATGATAACTATGATAAGTTATAACTTTCTACTAATAAAAATATCTTTATTAGGAAGAAAGAAGATATTTGTAAGTATTTTTTATTAATGATTAACTAAAAATTGATAATTTATTTATTTAAGTAATTTCAAACTGAAATAAGGCATTTTTGTTTAATTGTGGCATGTTATAAAAATTGCAAACAATACAGAATACGTATTGTTGGGCTGAGACGGTTTGCGAATAATATAGTTTTACACACTGAATTTGGCACGTAAAACAAATGATAATTTTATAACGAGGAAAGCCACATACAGAAAACACTTTTTAGTTAGCGCCTTATCTTTGGTAAGTTAAAGGGCGTGAAGGTAAAGTCGTCTGACAAATCGTTATCCTATTCTTGCAGTATTTAGCATATTTTATAACTATAGTTTTGAAATACGTATGTACATGATATTCTATTGCTTTATATTTAGGTATTAATGCGACTGTTTGAAAAATATTCGAACGTATACCAAACACATAAATAATATTTTATACATTAAAATTTCGAATACCTGAGAAAATTTATATGCTTAATTTGGTTATAAAATGTGTTTAATGATTTGTATTAAAGCAATTGATTAAAAGATTCATTCTTAGGAATGTAATTCTTTTAAGATCATGATTATATTCACGGGTGTCTATCAATGATATATGATTATTTGCTGTGTTAGAAAAAGAACACAATAATTCAATGGCTTTGAAATATTATCGTTATCAGAAAGTTTAAGGCATAGGTAGGTAGGTAATGATTTTTTATGTATTATTTATAATTCATTAAGTATATTAGTTTTTTTCTAAAAAAGATTTAAAATCGGCTTCTGGGAGCTTTATAAGGGCAAACGACCGCAAACGATTTCTCCGATATAAGTTTTGGTACCACCCGGCCCCGACCAAATACGTTTGCCTAATATTCGACTAATCGACCAGGAATGTTCGCCGAGTATTCGATAGTCGGCACATGTTCAGATTTATATATATGATATATATGATAAATTTAATCATAATTTTATTGCCTGGATTACTTTTAAGGATAACAATTATTTATTGTATTCCTTATCAATCCTATGTTTCGAGTTGGTTGCTATGAGTTTTTTATTTAATTAACTATATTTATATTTTTAAGGTTGACAAATATTTGTAACATATTTGGCTACAGATGAGACTTGTTTCAATATAATGAGCTGTGTCAAAAAAAGTCTGATGATGATTCAGGATAAGGGTACCTATTTTGACACGAAATACAAAAATAAATGGATATCGTATTAAAAGTACCTATGTCATATCGAGATCCCAAGGGTAAACTGGTTTTATACATATTTAAACATCAAACATCCTTAAATATGGTTAATAAAAAACATAGATAATTTGGTTTGAAATAATTAATTAATTCAAATTTTAATAAATGGTCGAATCACATGACGTCCTCTGGCGTAAGAATAAGGAAAAGTCCTATATATAAAAAAAAAAACATTTTCAAAATAAAATACTTTTTCTCAACTATACCACCCGACCTATTTTATTATTAATTTTTAATTTTCAATTGTTCCACCGTATGTAAGTAACTGGTGAATATCAAGACAAAATGTCCTTTGAAAATTTATTAAACACAGTTTATCGAATACTATAAACATCAAACAATAAAATTCATATAATAAGTGCCTATTTTATTGCTTATTAGAGCAACGTTTTCAAGGAATTGTTCCTTAATAACTTAGTGGCTTTCTGGGGAAGATTGTTGGGGAGTGGGTGGATGTAATTGATTACAAAAAACTGATGATTAGAGAATATATTTACTTGATGTAGTTTATTCTTAAATCACAGAATAAATAGTAGGAAAATAAACATAGTTCATATTTCCAATAACTCGAATTAGATTATTATAGTGCAATTTGATTCTAATGCTGCATTGGATTTAGGATATGTCAGTTTTTTTTTTAAATATATATATATATATATATATATATATATATATATATATATATAAATAATAATTTCCTAGCCCTTTGTTAAAAAAATAGTGATAGTGATATTTTTGTAATAATGAATATGGCTTGTATTTATTTCACGTCAAACGTAGGTGTGTGTGTAATTGGCAAATAAAAATAACCGAATTATATGAAATATTGTAATAATACTTGAGAAAATAAAATTGTGTCAATTGATATGCTTTGCTTATGCATTTCCATAAAAAGCAAAAAAGGCATTATCTTCATAAAATGAGGTTGTTTCAATTTAATAGCTACCTACTCTTATGGTATATCTAACAATGTGTCGATAAGTTTTGGTTTGTGCTATCTGCTTCATACTTCAATACAATAGAACGTTTTATTTGAATTATTCTTAGGTGGTGCTCGTGGTAGGTGGTAAATGGTAACAAAAAAACAAGGTCATAGAAACAAAGGTCAATTCCAGGTGACCAAAGGTTCTCACAATTTTAACTGGGCGGTGGCTGGCTTTTCCAAAGATAAAGGACACAGATCTTTATTAAGTTTTCTCGACTCGAGATTAAGTACCGAACTTTGTGACGGTTAAATATCACTTTCACAGCATATTTTTCGAAAAACGAAATAACCTCTAAAACAATGGAATACAGAGCACCCTAATAAATCTAATATGACGGTAGTACTATATTGATTTCGTGATTTTATAAGATGTCTCATTGGCATATTTAAAAAAAAAATACGCTTTCCAGGTAGTTGTTATTGCTTCAGTAAATAAAATCTAAGCTTTACCGAATTATTTACTGAGAAGTTGATTTAATCTTAGTTGGATATAAAATAAATACGGCAATTTTTCTACCATTCAGAATCATACATTTGCCAGATATTGAGCAATGCTCATTCTCATTTTTATTATAGCTGTTAAAATTAAATCATTTAATGGAGTTTTTAAACGGACTGGTTTTTATATGGACCCAACCACATTTTGGTACGTCCTGGGCAAGCTTACAGCTTGCTTGCTTGCTAGTTATAATCAAAGAGCCAACCACAAGCTAAATAGCTATAGGTATGAGCAGAAAGCAGAAATGTATGTAGAAAAATCTAGCTTTCTTAAAAAGTTCATTGTTTTCTTTTTACAAAATCTATTTAATTCAATATTTTAAGTAGTATTATTAAGCAATTTATGTTTACCATAGCATTGTCTAGTTAGACAATTTTATAGCCATTGGCAAGAAATAAGTACAAAAGAGTTGTGATCAATGGATAAGGACCCAAACCACATAACTATGTGAGCTATGGTGGGATGCTATGCTACCGTTTTTAGAGCTTTGTGGAAAACATATTAGGAACGTGTACTGCAGGTTGCAGAGTACGTGTATTTATGATTAAGGTCTAGGTTGTTAAAGTGTTTTTGAGTCTCTCAAGTTTACTATTCTGAGTAAAAAATTACAAAATAAATATTAATTTATTCGATTTGAAATAAATCTTCTGCCACTATTATTTTTCGGTACTTACGAATAAGATACTTGGTAAACCACTTTATTGCTATTTTTGTTTGTACGTGTGATAGCTCACATTATGCTCCATTTTAATCTTTGCCTAAATATTGGCTGAGACAAGTGTTCGGTCGTGGTTTTGCCACGAGTGGAATACGGTAGCCCGTAATAAGTACATGTACTTACGGCCTTAAGGTGATATAACAAAGCATTCATAAGAACACATACCTTTTTTGGTCGGATTCTGATTCCGAGTGCGAGACGTTGAAAACACGCTGGAATTGTGACGGTAGATCACCGTTGCGAAGCAATTCGCGGCGCGTTGGCACAGGTATGGCCGGATGAGTGCGGGCGAGGACCGCTGATTCATACTTAGAGGCCATAGTGGCGCATCGTCAGCGCTGCTTAATATTAATCATGAATGTCTTTGGCTGTAATTTATTATTATAGCATCAAAGAACAATTTGCTGTAACTTCAGCTAACTTGTTTCCCTTTTTTCGCAATGAAAATGAGGGTAGGGTATTGGAAGCAACGCATACCAAAAGTCTCAGATAAGATCTAGAATAATCTAGATAATTAGGACTGGCTGACCTCACGTGTCAGCTCTGCCAGTATTTGCTACAGATCAATATCGCGTATTGATTCGGAGCGGAAAATGCGGACTGGCTAGCATCGCGTGCTAGCTCGGCCGCGAAGCGTGCATGGTGCAGCCACGCTGGGTAGTGCGTTTTACTTCACATTCACTTGTTAAATTAACAAAAACATTTTTGAACTAACATGTCACTATAAGATAAATTTCGTTTAGCACGAAATAAAAACTAACGGTTATGTACTGTGGTTACTGCGTGCGTTGGAACGGCGCGCGCGCACGGACACGAATGAGCGACAGGCGGCTGGTAGTGCTGTGAGGCGTGGGAGGGAATGAGGTCATTTACCTTCTCTTTCTTGCGCTAAACCTGTGTGCGAGTGAATAGACGCGTAGTAGGGCATACTACATGGTCAATTAAATCTCAGAGTCGAAGGCAGGACAATGAATATTTATTTAGCATTTTTTGCTACTTAGACCCGGAGCTCTATTTTTGAATCACTCGCTTGAATATGGCGTGTGAGTATCGTTCGAAAACAAATGAAAAATCAATGAAAATCACGCATTATATTGGCGTTGGTACTCACAAAAATCATTTAATTTTTTTCAAATAACTTTCACGTGTTATTATACTAATTTTCATTGGAAAATCGGACATTAAACTATGAATATCACACGCCATCTTGACGCGAGTGATTCAAAAATAAGGGCCCAGATCTTACCAACGTCAGATAAGGAATATTCGTTGAATATAACACAAAATGTCTAATTCGAAAACGTCAACTATTTGTCAGCAATCTATGTAAATGTCATTTTAAAGTTGGCTGTTTTATATTATTATTCAGTCGGATAATTCTTATCTGTCGTTGATAAAATCGGCCCTTAGAGGCTCTTTGCTTATTGGCGTGATCTTTATCACGCCTCACTTACTTAGACACAAGAGATTAAGATTTTGAATTGATTTCATTATTATGCAGATGTCCTATATTGTTATATCTACCCTAAAAATATTTTCAAGTTTTTAATAAGCTTATAAAACAATGAAATGCATAAAACGTAGAAAATAAATCACAAGCGCTATAAAACTGTTCAATTACGTTATTCTGCAAGTCGTTTAATAAAATTCACTCCTAATTTACTAACCTAAGAAGTAACTATTTACAGGAAAATACCAATTCTATAATTAGTGTCTGTCTGATGTAACGTTATAATTTCTGTTCTTAAGTTATCTCATTCAGCTAAATATAAATGTGTCGCAAGTAATATTAATTCCAAATACATATTATTTAAACGTTCTGTAAACTAGTATGTCAGTCGGTTGCGCAGCTGACCTTTCTCTCAGTCTCCGGTAAAGGTCGCCGAATTTCATTTAACTTCTAACACTAATGAATGTGCTTGTGCATGGTAACAGACAATATTTAGAGCCACCTCTATAGATGATGAAAAACCGATTAAACATGGCATGTTAGGTACTGCAAAAGATATATTAGTTGATAGTGCACTTATTTGAAATTGTGATATGTATTATTGTCGATACTTTCATTATTTTTCCCTAATGTTCTCTCACCTAAATTAACATGTGCCAGTAAATTGCAATACTTTAAGTAACATATATATGTCCCCGGGAAATGTATGTGTCACCATATTAATTAAAATTGTCCCTAAGTATAAATCATCAGATTAATGTAAATTGGTATTTTAAATAATAGTTTGAACACTTTTTCTGTATCCTGAATATACGATCTGTCCCTATAAATCCAATCACCAAACTATTCATAGTCATTTTAATAAGTTCCATAATTAAAAATAATGGATCTGACACCTAATAAATGAAAACATGCCTGGACCATATTTTTATTGTGCGGTTACAATTTATTGATGTGTAGTTATTATCATTGGAAAGTATTTTTATACCATTAACTTTTCAATAAATAAAAGGTTAGATTAGGTCAAAACTAACCACACAGCGCGCGAAGGCGAGCGAGCGTGCCGAATGCCGATGCAGCGACCACCGAGTGCGATTTTTCTAGTAGGTATTTTTAAAATCCCTTATTATGTAAGAGAATATTTATTTTTTTAACGTGGTATTAACTTATTTTCTATAAATTTTATTTGGAAATCTAGGCACATTCGAGAGGAGATATATGGGGGTACAACTTTCCTTAATTTGGTCGCGCAATAGAAATCCGCGTGACAGTCAATGGGGTTTGATATAATACAGAAAAACTGCATGGGTTTGATAGACCCATAAAAAGTTGCTTATAAAGAGTTCGACCAATTTGCGTCAGTACTAGTAAACAATACCATATTTTTAATTATTATTCTTTTGGTTGTGTTTAAAGAAGTCCTTGATTTGTTGTTTTAAATTAGGAATAAGGAAGGTACAGCCCTTAAAAGCACATGCGTCGTAACGGCAGCCAGGGGACCAGTAGATCGAATCAGGGGCGCGTCCTTGGCGCGAATGCACACAGCCCCATGCACTTTCCAAGGTCAAATGCAACCCTTTACGAAATAATGTGCGCAGTATTTTGAACAATGAACAGCTTTCACTCAAAATGGCGTACATTTCTCCCCCGATCTTTTCTTGTTCAATTAATCTTTCAATCGATTGACAAAAACTTTGTACCTACTTATTTTTTTACTTGTATGGTATAGAAACACAAAGGTATTCTATAAAAAACAATTACAACGTGTAATCAATCTGAAATGTTGACGTAAATTTATATAAGGAAGTCACCACAACATTATATAGGTCTCTACCTAGTCTTTTTATAGTCTTTACATTTGCAAAACTAATGTTTTACGAAATTTGCGAATAACTTTCGCCTGTATGTCACGTCTCGTGTCGCGTGTCATTGAGCAGTGACAATGGAGGACAGAGAATGGAATAATATTCGCTTACCAACAGTAAACTAACAGTCGATGGTTCTGCTATTGTAGAGTACAGTAAAATTGGACCTACTTGTAGAATACAAAATAAATAAGGTAAATTTACCACTCACGTGTGGCGCTGGTTCCGACTTTAATGGTTGTTAATAATTTGAACCGCCATCTTCATTATTCTTATTTAAAATAAAGATGCAGAGCGATCTATTTCACCTACCAAGATTGGTCAGGTAAGCGATTGAAATTACAAAATACAAGAATTTCAATCGTGAGGGTAGGTTTAAATTAGCTTATGTTTGTAATCCAGTGATTCGTAAATGCAAAAACCGTAAGTGGCTAGTATAAGTTTAGTAGCTATGTTTTCCCTCATGCTTTAATAAGCGTAGCATACTTTTATAACATTTATCCATTAAGAATGTTGACTTTTCCTTCGTGGAAAAGACTAACAAGGAAGTTAAGATACTAATAAAAAAAAGTGATCAGTTTTCTTTAGCAATTAATAAAACAATGACACTATAAACCTTACGCTCACTTGTTCCGGATTATGCCGTATGTATTACAGCTTCAATATAAGCTGAACTATATTTTTATTAAGTTGGTCCTGATATTAGAGTTCAGCTTACAGCAGTTATAAAAAATTAGCCTGCGTGGGTGGCGAGTGCACAGTGCACCAGGCGTGTTTGTGCAAGTGTTTCTAAACAAAGACAGTGGTTGATAAACAGACAGACAGACGTCAAGCGCTATTGACGAACGTTAAACAATTTCAGCTGGAACTCGACACGTAGTTTCCGCGTTAACTAAGTTCAGGTTTCAGCTCAAAATTAATTTATTTGTCTTCAGCTACATGATTATTTTTTGGAGATATTAATAACATCTCAATTTTGATATATATTAGAAATATATTTATAAATCAAAATAAATATAAAAAAAAATATTTTTTTTAATCATGTAAAAAAAACTGTTATGGATTGATAGCTCTTATTCTATCTCACCTTATCCAATGGCACTGTCTCATTCTAAAGTTGTTTGTATCCTTGAAAATCTCTCTTTACACTAGCTCTCCTCCTCTTTTTTAAACACACCCTACACATTACTGCTTAACTCACTTCTATTCTACACTTTATAAAAATCACCTGTTAATATGTGTCTTTTTTATATTATTTATGGCTCGTAAGTTTTTTTCCATAAGTGTTCTCCGCTTTTCCTTGACTTAAATTGTGTAGGGCTGCGAGGGTGGCCTGGTGACCAGGTTTTTCCAAAAAACCTATTCATTCCTCCAAAAGATTATATACTCGTACTCGATTATATACTCGTGCCTGTTAATATCTAATTAAGTTTCTAACCAATGTTGAACATGTAATTCCGATTTATGTGAAGGAAAATAAATACAACATTTATTTATTTTGGCGCACATTCTTAATATTTTTCATTTCATTCTTTCATTTCTATTGCAGCTTATAAACACATTTAGTATCATTTTCGAATTAAAGGTGATATCACTTTGCTGACTTCATTTTACATCACGCTGTATACCGACCACTGGGGCCTACATGTCCAGTGTCCATGTATATCAAATTTTATGTAACATTTTAGGTTTCCAGTACTTTTCTTTGTAAATTTTAAGGTAGTTAAAGTGTTAATTCCAAGCAACTATGACCAACATTTCACATTCCGTAATTTGCACACTCTGTAAGTAAATATTTGAGTGTAAGAGACGCTAGTATAATATTTGCTTAGCTGCCTTAGTTTGTTCTTCCTCGTTCTTGAATAAGCACCTAACCTACTATTATTTAATTTTTTATTAATTATTATTAAGATGAATCATACAATTTACTCATAGTATTGTTTTAAAACTGCGTTCTATTTAAATAACTATGAGAAAGTATTTAATGTTTGCAAAAAAGATAACAGACAATAGAATCATATGTGTAACAATTTATAAAAACAATATGATAAGAATTATGTAACAAGCCCGATTAAAACATTATATCCAATTTTACCACTTTGGAAGCGTCTATCTATCAAACGTAAGAGTTGAAAAGAAAATGGTTTTAGGAACCTCTATGTCATTTAAAAAGACCTATCCATAGACACACACGCATAGGTTTGTCATATATTTTTTTTCGGTTTTAGTTTCATGTACGGGGGGAGCCCCCCGTTAAATATCATTTTTTTTTTTTTTTTTTTTTATAAGTATCGTAAAGCGGTTAACAGAATACATCTTCCTTCCAAATTTCAACAGTGTGATGCTTATTGTTACAGAATAAAGTGGCTGTGACATACGGACGAACAGACAGGCAGACAAACAGACTTGACGAAATTATAAGGGTTTTTTTGCCATTCGGCTACGGAACCCTAAAAACCACGAAGATTAAAAAACTTTTAAAAAATGCTGAAATTGGACTATTTTTATTTTTCAGTTAACATTTTAGTGGTCTTGATTTTATTTATTCTAAAAATGACGTGGAGTCGCTTTTCTGTCAAGATTTTCTAATACCTCCATTTCATTTCCCCAGACACAATCGGCTCGTACCCAACCCTGTCGAAGGGCGGCAGCGATGTGTCCGAGGGCGGGGCGGGCGGCTGGCGGCGCGGGGCGGCTCGGCGCGTGCGCTCCTGCTGCTCCAAGAAGATGCTCCTGCGCAGGGTGCCCATACTCAGCTGGCTGCCGCAGTACAGCGCGAGGAAGGGCCTCTCAGATGCTATTGCAGGTTAGTGGAACATAAGTCTCCCACGAGGAGCACTTATAAAAAGAGCTACAAAAAGCTCGTAAGACAGTGACTTTCACATGATACGAACAACGTGCAAATCTGCGGGCTATCATGTTCGCTCTTATCGCCAGCGCCCGCCATTCACGCTCAATATCATCATTGTCATTTAAATCTGTGGTTAATACATGTCCAAGATGATATAAGCATATTCCTAAGCATGCTCATAGATATGTAGATCAATGTTTAACAAGTTGAATAATCCAATTAATCCCTAATCTTGTCATGTTGATACTGAAAGTTCTAATAATGAAATTTTGAATTTCAATTTTCGAAGTTTCGAAGTAAATATTTGAAACTTCTACTCTCAAGAACTGATCAAGATCAGGGGTGCGATTGTGTAAAGCAATCGTATTCGTTTGACAGTTGAAAACGTACGATATGGTCTGTGAAATGGCAAAGAACAAAGGGTTTGACAGATCAAACCGTACGTTATGAACTGTCAAATGAATACGATTGCTTTACACAATTCCAGCTCTGTTTTTGCAGAGTAGGTACCGAAAATAACCATATCGTGACATAATTTAATTATAATTCTACTGGACTGGCACTGCAGTCCTGTTTACTAATAATTAGTCCAAATGATTTTATTTCTGTGCTGCAGTAATTTTTATGATCCACTAACCATATTCGCTTAGTTCAAATCTAACATGGGTTCTAAACGAGTCGTGCAATCTATAGTGGCCGTAATGCCGCGTTTCGTTATTATTGCATTGTACTTTTTCCATGCAAAATCTAATTAGCGATAGCCATGAACTAATGAATTGCCAACCAAAGGTCCCTTCGCTAGTAAGCCAATGGTAGGAAGTTGCACAGCCGTAGCCACAGACTCCCGTCCTGTTTTACGATCGCAACAATCGCTTTTATAATATGGGCATTGTCATCGTCAAGTTTTACGGCGGGGCGACCATGTTGCTCCGGTGACCGGTCATAATGCCTGAAAGAAACCGCAAAACTATAGCAGCTACAGTTGTTGTCATTCCAAACTTCAGGTTAACCAAAACAATGAATTCATTCCTGGGAAATTGTGTCATATTTAAGTTACATGTTAAAACTACCCTAATGTCGAAGAGGTATTAAAAAATTCAAGACTATCTTAATGACGAGAATGTATGGACAGCCCAGCCTGCACCAAACTGATGTAACTACCTGTTTATTTTGATTTGTATCATTTTTGAGGCAGCTAGGGGTGACTGAGATTGTTCCGGCGTTTCTTCTCAGCACTTGCCAAATTGTCTGTGTCTTGCCTCGAAGCGCCAGTAGGGCCCAAAAGATAAGGAGACAGATCTAGCCCCATACGGGCCATAATTGATTGATATTACACTAATTATTGACGTTCATAAGTGGCATTTTGTGTCCAAAATTGAATAAATTATTTTTGACTTTAACTTTGACTTTGTTGGATTCGCTTCACCAGCTTCTTTATAGCGATACTAAGTGAACACGGAGGTGCTGAGATCTAGTATTGCTACCGCAGTTTTGTGACTGAGATTGCATAGCCGGCTATAACTACCGTTCAGCCTGTTACACAAACGCGACAATCGCGTTGACAATAACGTATTGTGATCGACGCGTCACGGCCGGCTGCCCTGGACGCATCGAGGTCAGAGTCCGCGATTTTCACGTCATTTTTGTCAATTTAATAACTTAAATGCAGGTCGATGACATTTCATGGTGAAAAAAAAATCAATTTCGTCAGGTACCTGCTTACTCATTATGGGCAAAACCGATTTTATTAGTAAAGTAGACTTTAAAAAAAAATAGACTTATTAGACCTTATAATAATTATCACAATTGAATCGTAGATATTATAAACACCATGCCCTCAAGTACAGTGTTAGTCAGTAAGCAAACACAAACTAATATTCGGTGCCGATATTCCAAGCCGCCTAATGGGCTGATAGAACTATGTTCAAATATATCCCCTAATACAAAAACTAGTACTAGGTTTTAAATCAAGACAAGACTACTTCCGCGTGATAAACTGTTCAATTCAATTCAATTCATTTTATTTGCATAAAACATGGTAAAAATACATACAGATACATATTGTGGTGTTTATAAATACATTAAAGTTCAGCATGTTTTGTCTGGGCGTCTGGGTAAGACGTGCAAATTTGTCATTTTGTTAGGCATGCTAGATTATAAGTTCATACAATGTCAACAATATGGATTTTCATAAAGATTAATGTCAAATTTTAGAATTATTATCAACGATGTCAAAGTATTTCATTCAGTAATACGAGTACACTAAATTTTATTTATGCTATGAGGTTTCTTCATTTATTTAATTAATGTTAAAGTTTGATCATTCAGAAATCCGAAATAGTATAATAGCATTTATCAGTTAATATTTTTTAATTTTTTTTTAATAATGTGTTGTTTAGCTTTTTAAAAGATGAGGGTAATTTGTTAAAAATGATAGGCGCCATGCTGAATATACTGTTTCTCATAAGAGCTGTTGCAATATCGTTCGTTCACCGCGTGAAAATTAAATTGCACTCGTGCGTAGAACAACAATAAATGTTTTCAGTAATCTTCTGTTAATATCTTGTTTCATATTTTATATAGAATGTTTAATCCTTGATATTATCTTTACTCTGTCTCCTTTTGTGGCTATTTTTAATTCTAATAACTATCTGTGTTTGTAATTAGGTTCATTATCTTGATTGCGTTTCATGTACCTGTGTAACAAAAGAATACAATCTGAGAACGCTGTTTCCATGCAATTAATCACTAGTCGTTCAAATATCAATACAGACCAGGAAAACTGCTACGGTCGCGTCGTAGCATTGTGAAGACTTCGTAGCTCGTAGCAAGTGTGTTGTTTTTATGAACCAATTACCACAAAAAAGCATTATTGAAGAACAAACTTTGTGAATCAATTTATTGCTTCATCATGTCTATGAAAGACGTTATTATTTTTTAATTCATTTCTTTAGATGTTTGACCCTTAGCACACTGCTAATTTTAGCAGTGATGCAGTCGCATGCTGTTGCTATGTTACATGTTGCTAGTAGTTCAAAAAATTCAAAATCATTTATTTCTTTTAACAATATTTTACAACATTTGCCAGATATTATGCTTGTAGTTAGGCTACTGTTTCGCCGCGCTATATGCCGTAACAATACATGAATATCAGGTGTTATCAATAACCAGGATAGGTGGAATACCCAGCTTCATCTCTTCTGTCAATAACCCGTCCCATTCTCCGCAGGCATAACAGTGGGTTTGACTGTGATCCCGCAAGCGATAGCATACGCCGGCGTGGCGGGTCTGCCGCCCCAGTACGGACTGTACTCTTCTTTCATGGCGTGCTTCGTGTACACGGTGTTCGGGTCGGTGAAGGACTCCGCCATCGGGCCCACCGCCATCGCCGCCATCTTGACAAGAGAGAACCTACATGGATTGGGGCCGGAGTTCGCAGTGCTGCTCGCTTTTCTGTCGGGCTGTGTGGAGCTTCTCATGGGGATATTGCAGTTGGGTAAGTTTGATTTAATATGTTTTATTAATTTAAACTTTATTGCACTGTAAGTTGTACAATTGGCGGACTTAATGTCTAATGGCATTCTCTACCAGTAAACTACCTGGTAATGCAGAGATTTTAATCAGTGGCGGAATATTAATAATATGTGAGTGTGGTAAAAAAAAAGAAGTAAAATGCACTAACATAAACATACATACTAATATTACACAAATATTTAATGGGATACATAAGCAAAAGACTAATAAACAGACATAGAATGCATATACTCAATAAATACAAAATTATGAATGATAAAGGAGATGATAACATATCTTTTTAACATATTTTTTTTAGAATAAGCATAACTCATTATTATCATCCCTGAGTTGGATGTCACTGACTAAAACAACACGCTGTATATGTAATGGGAAAAACCCATAAAACATTTTTGTTATAACGAGTGAGTCAAAACTACCAACGCCAGGTCGCATCTTCGTAGCTTACTAGCTACGGCGTAGCATTTTGTAGATACGCGCTAGCGACGCCACTTGTGCGTAGTGAGAGTGCGAGTTTTCTCTTTCGTTTTTTTAATGTTGTGAAAAGGTTTTCTTTCCCAAAACTTGCAATTAAATTGAAGTTATTTTTTAATTTGAATAACTCATGCCTTCTCCACCATCCTGTACTCGTATGTTACCATCATTACGGATTAAAAACTGTTGAGCACCCCCATCCGTCAGTTCACATAACACTTATTCAGTCTCATTAATCCTCAAAATAATCAAGGAACCAAACAATATATTGGCTTTTCTTTGAGAACAATATCTTATTAACATAAAATGAGGAAGTAGATATTTGCATTTACTCATAGCTATAAATACAAAGCCCTACACAAAAAAACAGATGCGTATCATATCGGAGACAGTAACAAGCAGCCTTCTATAGTAACAGCCGCAGCTGGTCCTTTGAAACCGTATTTTTCCGCAGACATCATTCCTCATTGCATTGTTTCACACATACTGCTTCTTTTCTGCCTCATGTTTGTTTTGCTGTCACAATAATAACAATTTGACCCCTTACATACTGCGATTTTTAGCATCGAAACAGTCGCACGTTTCGAAAACGCGCTTCAGCATCGCGACTCGCGCGACTGCGCGTTAGCATCAATACAGAAACGCAGTCGCTGAGATACAGTACATAATTTGTCAATTTCCAGCTTCTTTATCGCGACTGCATCGATGCTCAAAGTATCGCAATGTGTAAAGGTTCACATTTTGCGACTGCATCGATGCTGCATTGCGACTGCATCGATGCTAAAAGTCGCAGTGTGTAAGGGATATTTTCACGCGTCACTCACACGCAGTGTTTTTATTCTTTCACTGTTTGTTTTACATTATTTTTAATACATATTTCGCAATGTTTCCTACTGCTGTTATATACTGCTATTGTGAGCGTTTCACGATTACAAGCCGCCATTTTATCGCATTCATACACACGTTCAGGCTGACTCAGTATAGTGGCATTTGTTTCTTCGTATGACAACTGAAACAAATATGCTAAGCATTCATGTTAAATGGCATTATAACTAAATAGATAACAATTCACCGTCCACAATGAGCATCATCAAACTATTTTTTTTTCTATTCATACCTATTGCCATATAATAAAATGTATTGTGCATCGTTATATGCTCCAATACATTAACGCAATAAACCTCGTGGTCACTTATGTGCTACGGCGCATCGTACTCTAAAGTATCTTTTTATGAACAAATAAACACACTCTTATTATAAATAAAAATACATACGAGATTATTCCTATTACAAGAGTGATACATATGTATGAATATAATGTTAATATTATTTGTCCCTACTTAATAAAGATTTAAAATCTGTTTGCTTTAAATAGGAAGCTCATACATAATGCGAAAATTAATATAAATATACAGCTAACTTATTATATATAGTGCATTTAGATGTAAATATTACATAAAGCAGGTTTTCTGTGAAGGATGCAATTTGCTAGACCCTGTGTTTGCACTTACTTATAACATTAATCTGAGATGACGCGGCGATAGGACCTGTTTCCGGTCCGTTGATTCTAATCTTCTCAAATGCGTCACTTTAGAATGAAGCATTAATTAACTTCAGGTATGGTAATGTTAGCTCAAGACAATTGCATTGGAAGATCTAATTCATAAGCAGTTATTTTGCTGCTACCTTGTGTATTCCGTTAATTGGCAAATTACACCTGACATTGAATTTGTAATTTATAACAGATCGTTCCTGAATATATTTTTGTTTTTTAGTGTTCTGTCACTATACAAACTTAATAATTTAAATTACACTTATAAAAAGCAACTGTGTCAGACGAGGAATCGCACCCCGTGTCTTACGCTATCCGTCATATACCCGCTATAGGCATACGCCCGGATAGTTCAAGACACAGGGTTCGATTCCTCGTCTAAAATAGTTTCTTTTAACAAATGCAATTTATATTTGTAAGTCGTTTCTGATTAAAGTGTGTCATCAATACGAGTATTAATGAATCCTAGGTAACATAATTGTGACAATTTTAGAAATAATTAAGAAAACTATTTTGCAAGAAACTAATTGGTTATATTTTAAATGAATACATTTTGTTTATCGAACTTAAGTTAACAATGCATAGTAATAATTAACAGTTCGGTTGCACTGCACCTGATCTAAATTAACTTTGACCAACGTATGTATTTATTATTATTGGACTTGTAACTTGCTTAGAAGAGATTGTCCCCAGACCCTGACACTGCTCTTATTTCGCAGGGTTCCTGATCGACTTCATCAGCGGGCCGGTGTCGGTAGGCTTCACGTCTGCCGCCGCCATCATCATTGCCACCACGCAGGTCAAGGACATCCTCGGGCTCAGCTTCCCCGGAGGAAAGTTCTTACAGGCAGGTGCCTCCTAAACCCAGAACAGACCAATGTTGGTCAGGAACATAGCGGATCAGTTGCAGCGCGATTGCCTTGCCGGCGATCTATCTAACATGTCAATCGAAATTATGCAACAGCTTTGCTCTTGACCTGCGATTGGTTTGTTCTAGGCTGCATGCATGAACAGTTGTGTATGGGGTCCCGGACTTTTGGAAGGCGTACATGGGGCTAAGCGCAGAGGCCCGTTAGACAACATTAATCTAAAAGCTGTGTGACACAAACCGACGATTATCCCTGTATGCACTATACAAGTGGACCCAAGGTCAACCCCCGGTTTGTGTAGGGCTATTGCAAGATATGGACACAAAGTTACTGGGATATTATTATTATTATGAGTTTAACAAACCTAGTTTAATAAATGACTCGCTATGCGTTTTGGCTTATATAGGCAGTCATGACAATTTACATTATTAATAACTCAAAAAAATACTTAAGTTCTCCTTCGGTACCAAGCTTAATTTTAAATTAGTCATGCTTACTTATAGAATATTAAAATTACTCCCAGTTTCATGCTACAATTAAAATTTATTCGAATCACATTTTTTGTTAATTGTAATTTAGTACCTGTCTAGTTCAGCTCTCACTATCGACCAATTATTTTTTGCTGTCCCCATTATGTCAGAATAAGTGTTTTTTTGTGCACATAATTAAGTTTTTGCAAGCTGGCACACTTTCATTCGGCCTTCGGTGTCTTGCAGGCTTGTTTAACAATTCTCTAGAAATCTAGATTGAGCCTGCAACTACATGACAACACTGTTGCTATTATAAATGATTGCTATCCTTCTTTTCAATAATTTTACTTAAATGAGATATGATAGCTCAATTATGATGCTACAAAGGCTTAGGCGTAGGTATCGTAACTCAGTAGCTATTAGAGGTTTGTCTGGTTCTATTCAAGGTAAAAAATTCAATGTTTTCCACTAGTAACTTTGACATTAATTGTGCGGAAAGAGATCTCATCGATAGATTTTGTGGACGGTTATCTGACACAAAGTTGCGTAACACTACACCACCAAAATAGTGTATTATTTTATTTCTTCCTCTCTTAATCTATATCTGTGTATTTTTCTAATATTTTTAAAGTATTCCCTATGAGTCTGTATTAAGACCATCAATACATGAAACTTTTAGTGTGGGGTCATGGTCAAAAGCCTAAATAAAATTTCATATGCCGTATACAAATCAGAAGATTCGAATGATGGTCCCATAGTAAAAGTGGAACCAAGGTATTTGTGGTCTCATTCAGCTCCTAAAATTTGGCAACACCTTGCACAGTCATCCTGTATATCATGTTGACGGTTTAAAAGACTTTGTAATGAATGTTGCGTGTGCGCAGGTGTGGACGGGCATGTACGAGCACATCGGCGAGACGCGTCTGTGGGACGCCGTGCTCGGGCTCTCCTGCATCGCGCTGCTGCTGCTGCTCAGGGTGAGTGCCAGGGGAACTTGTCAATTACGATTAGACCAATTTTATTACATTTGATGACTTTAATGCTCTCACTAAGTAAGCGGTGATAATAAACTGGACTTCAAACTGATTCTATACGGATTCCGTGGCAATTTCCATTCTTAATCACGAAAATAGTTTAAAATTGTATAGCACCAAGACTTTTTTGTTAAAATATTTATTAAAACAATGGCGTCTTTAGCTGATTTAAAGAAAATGTTCGAATCTTCAAAATTCTAGCTAAATTTTTTCCTATATTATTCCTAAGAGAAATATCTAAATTAAAGCTGTTAACGCTCCTCCGAGGTTGGCAATGGATCAGGAAACATATTATCATCTTAATTAATTGACAATTTAATTTTCCTTAATATTGTCGTTAAACCAAGGTCTTTAATTAAATTGCAATTTAAATGAAGCTGTTAAGTGCTGTTTTCTGTCGTTTAGTATTTGATAACCAACAGGAAGTGTTCTTGCAAAAATATTTTCAATATTATAATAGGTATCAACTCGCAGATAAAGAAATCACTCAGTCATAACGTATCAGTTGATCATGTTTGTGGAAAAATCTATGCCTGTCTCCCAGCCAGCACTCAGCGTGCATTACATGCATTTGATGCGTTGAGATTGTATCATGAGGCATTACTATATTTACTGCATCCGCGACCAGGAAACTCATTACAGCTCACTTCATGCAGGGTTACCAACTTTAGAATCAACAATACAGAATAATGTTTTTAAAAATCTACCTTTGAACGTAAATTGCCTGTTTAAGACACAAAAGCTATTTAAGAAATCTGTAAATACGTGAAATTACCATTTATAACTAAAACATGATTAAGTGGACGCATTGTTTTTGCTCACCACAGCTGCTTATATTAGTGTAGCTTAACTTTTATCTGCAAACTTTGGCGCACAGGTGTTTTAGGGCATTTTTAGAGCATTGTAGTTTTTAATATTTTTTGTACTATCCTTTAGTACGATTTATGTCTGTTTTGTTACCAATGAAAATACGGTTACATTAGGTACTAGCGATTTTGACAACCCTGACTCCTGAAGATTGAATCTCAGTGTAATTTTCAGTTAACACTGTGTTTACCCACCGTGTAATGCAATCAAAACATGATTGTGAAGCAGTTTTCAAAACATTACGTGCTAAATAATTTATTGAAATGACAGCGCTTTCATTTGATATGCTTTTCAGGTTTCATTTACAGATTATAAATGTATCCTATAACTATTTAAGATAATGCATTTACTAAAACAACGACGACCTCCGTGGTATAGTGGCTAAGCACACTGGGTATTAAGGCGTCGCCGCTCCGAGGTCCCGGGTTCCATTCTCGGTCGGTTCAATGTAGAAATCTTAATTTTGTATATTGTCTCGGGTCTGGGTGTTGTGGTACCACCGTTGTGTCTGATTTCAATAACACAAGTGCTTTAGCTACTTACTTGGGGATCAGAGCAATGTACGAGTATTTGACTGATGTCCAATATAATGTTTTTAAAAAAAACATGTTTTTACTACTGACACTTTTCAGCCACGATATGGGGCGTGAGTGAATACGCAGTTCGCGTAACAAATTGCAACTTTGATGGCGACCCAAATTCCCCAAACGAGTGGCTATATTCACGACAGAATAAATAAGTATTTTGACGTTATATTCGATCCATGTACGTTTTGTGACAGAAAGTGAAAGACATCGACGTAGGCGTCGCATCGGACGCGGAGGCGGGCGGCGCGGACGTCAAGCCGAGCCGCGCGCGCAGCTTCGCGGCGCAGGCGCTTTGGTTCCTCTCCACCACCAGGAACATCCTCGTGGTGCTGGTGTGCGCCGCACTCGCGTACTACTTCGACACGAGGCAGCAGGCGCCCTTCGTGCTCACCGGTCAGTCTATTTGTACCTAACTGCTTATCATCAGAAACTCTAAAGGGGGAACCAACGTGGCGCCAAATGCGTTCCCTGGAAGATCCCAGGAATGTTGTAGTGTACGATCGCTAAACTTTTTGCTTACGGTTGAAAATACTTTCTGGTAGCTCTTAAACATCCCTCAATGTTATATTGTGTAACACAGCAAGCCTGAAGTCTGTCAGAAGTCCATTGGTTGATCTATCTGTACATAGTATTAATTGGCTGCTAAATTCTATTCTCCTCACCACCGAAATACACCTGATATTATCGGACCAGCAAATAAGAGTGTCTAAGTACTGGTCCTTCTTTTGTCACTTATGGCTTATGTAATAGTGATCCCACCATAAATATAAATTTGAACAATGACAGCCGATTTCAAGTTTCATTGTGGACTTCGCCGAAAAATTTCTTTTGCTTGAACTTTGATTGACGTTTACGTATTAAATCACTCTACAGTTGTGCAAGACGGAAGATTTTTTTTTTTTCGTAAAAATTGATTCGTCTTCAGAAAAAAGACTAAAATGACGCTAATAGGAGAAACAAACTCATTTGAAATCGGTGCATGATGTGCGTACGTAGACTGCTGCTGTCCGTTAAGATTGTCATCATGCGCCAACTTCAAATGAGTTTGTTTCTCCTATCAGCGTTATTTGAGTCCTTTTTGTTTTTTAAATTCAATTTTAATGAAAACATTTTTTTTCGTCGTTTCAAGTTATTTTCCAAGTTACAATGTCCTTGATTGATCTAAAAGTTACTTATACCGTCTCCTTGTTGTAATAAATACTTTTGTCAAAATTGCATCAAAATCGGTCTATCCAAACGCGAGAAATTCCCGAAAATTTGTCCGAACAAACATACAGGTCGAACTAAAAACCTCCTATTTTTGAAGTCAGTTATTAATCCATGCTCATATCCTTATTTAATCCCCTGTTCATATCCACCTTTCCTGTTCCAGGCGACGTGAAGCCGGGCCTGCCGCAGCTGTCACCACCGCCGTTCACAGCCACCGTCGGCAACCACACGTACACCTTCGCGGAGATGGCCTCCACGCTCGGCTCCGCCATCTTCGTCGTGCCGCTGCTCTCCATCCTCGAGAACATCGCGCTGGCTAAAGTCTTCTGTGAGTGTATTTTCTGCTATCCCTTTACGAGTATTGTTTTGGTACGAAGCAAAGCGAGAAGAAGAGTCTTAATAATTCGCAAGTTAAAAGCTGTTGACCCGTCGCTCACAAATTTTTACAGGCGCTCTAACCATGTTAACTGTGTAATGTCAATAATTGGAATTGACGACAAAATTCTAATATTTAATTTAAATTGTAATTTATAATCAACATAATTTAATTGACATGAACTGTAATTGAATCTTTGCACGTCTACGAGCAGGCCTAACAAATTAACGGTTGAGTTTGAGTTTGTAAATATATAGTATAGTTTATTAATATAGCCATGATGCAATCTGGTAAGCAGGCACAATATTATCAGTCAAAGCTCCTTCATACTGCACTAATGCAACTTTTAGGTAGATCGACTGTGGTGCGACAGTAAACGTCATACGTGATCACCACGCAAAATTCGTTGTGCTAAAGCTGTCGCAATGTTTCTGACTTAATGTGAAGGATTTCATTAGACAGACGACCTTGTAATGATCGTAGGATCACACTAGATGCAAATTGCTTATGTCCGGTCGCGGTGGAAAACCGCCTAAACAGGCTGTTGTTTTAGTCTGTGACATCGAACTCAGGGATGAAAATTTGAGTTATGCTTATTCTGAAAAAAAACATTGAAACACTACGCCGTAGCTATATGTCAAATTTGTTTTTGGCATCAGTGTCGTTTGTATAGCCACCCCTGAGTCGCTCATCGCTGACCAAAACAACAGCCTGTATTTAGCACTGGACTTCCATTGGTTGATAACGATGATGATGCTTTGAAGGTTCCCGTGTAATGAGTATCGTGTGTTGTTCCCAGCGGAGGGCAAGTACGTGGACGCGACGCAGGAGATGCTGGCGCTGGGCGTGTGCAACATCGCGTCGTCGCTGGTGGACTCCATGCCGGTGTCGGGCGCGCTGTCCCGCGGCGCCGTCAACCACGCGTCCGGCGTCGCCTCGCCCGCCGGCGGGCTCTACACCGGCGCGCTCGTGCTGCTCGCGCTGCAGGTGACAATGTGACTAGGGCCTCACTAGCGTGTGCAACATCGCGTCGTCGCTGGTGGCCTCCATGCCGGTGTCGGGCGCGCTGTCCCGCGGCGCCGTCAACCACGCGTCCGGCGTCGCCTCGCCCGCCGGCGGGCTCTACACCGGCGCGCTCGTGCTGCTCGCGCTGCAGGTGACAATGTGACTAGGGCCTCACTAGCGTGTGCAACATCGCGTCGTCGCTGGTGGACTCCATGCCGTGTTTTTTTTAATTAATCGAAACCCTTACAATCAATTAAAAAACATCGACAATCGATTGTTCGATTAATCGATTTCGATGTTACAACACTACTCTCCAACCGTCTTATGGTTTTTCGATCAGCCCACGTGTCCTGACGCGAGTTTCACAGTTTTAACCCATCCCACAAAAGTGCTCAACGACGAATTCTAATCTATAATATAATCTTCATAAATATGAAATAAGAAACCAAACATTGCGCACGGGCGGGACTCTTATTTCATCTTAATGAATACAAAATCTGACACTGTGAGTGTTAAAAAAAACATTCTAAACCATTGGATAGCGAAGCGTTATCAATTTCCAAGTTGAATTCATTCTGTAATGAATAACTACTTGGCCCACTGCTGTTGTAAAATATTTGGAGTAGATAGCGCAGACGTCACGCGTAATGACAAAGGTATTCATAAGAGACCAGAAATTTCGCACGCTCGGATCGACGGCACGTTTAACGCTCAATTTTAAGAGCGTTTGGTCCGGATAGCCAGAAAGTTGCTGGTTCGAGTCACTTTATGAATATAAAATATGACACTGTGAGTGTTAAAAAACATTCTAAATAATAATCTTCTACGGATTTCGTAAATAGCGGCCTCTTTTAAACAGTTATAGGACAGGTGCGCAGGAGATATTAAAGTGCCTAGATGTCTTTTCACTCACATAAATTTAGTGAAATGGCAATCTTGACTGATTAGAAACCACACGTGGGACCAACGGCTTATCATGCTTTCCGAAGCACGATGACACATCACCACAATAAAGACAAATTGACCGGACATCAACAGAGCAGTCAAGCTAGGGGCCAGCCCACACGTACCACAATCGCACCACGTGGTCGGCCGCATATTTCGTATTGAAAGTTTATAGTACTGTTGACACGTACCACATTTTGCGTCGACCGCTTGTGTGATACCGATGTCATCGCAACCACCAGTGACACTGAAAACTATACTGACCAAGAAAAAACCCAGAACCACATCGACATTGTCGGAAATACGACTCAACTGCAAAAAGCTGCAGTGACACAATTTTCTCACGTAGCACTGCGTGACAACATTTTGACGCCGCGATGTGTTGTGTCGCTCTGGTACATGTGGGATGGCCCCTAGCTTGACTGCGCTGTTGATTTTCGGCCAGTTCCTTAGTGTGGTGATGTGTCATCGTGCTTCACAAAACACGATAAGCTGTTGTTCCTGCGTTTGGTTTCTCGTCACTCAAGATTGCCATGTTACTAAATAAATGAGAACATTTGGGCACTTTAATATCTCCTGCGCACCTAGCCTATATCTGTTTGAAAGAGGCCGCCATTTAAAAAAAAAAATATTATACACATGGATTTTCAACCCAGTCCGGAATATCATCCGTTCTGCTCTCTACAGAATTAAAAAGTTGCAAGTGAGTGCCATTTGTGTAGCAAAAACAGACTTTACTAGAGGCTACGCGACGTGTGACGTACGTACCTACGACGAACGTATTACGAATCTTAAAACTGTAAAATGCCGGTGTCACACCATTTGTCCTCCACGCCCGTCCACACCATTTGCTTTGAATGAAGAAGTTAATGGATTGATCTGTGTTCCAGTACTTCACGCCGTACTTCTACTACATCCCGAAGGCGTCTCTGGCGGCGGTCATCATCGCCGCCGTCGTCTTCATGATGGAGCTGCACGTCTTCAAGCCCATCTGGAGGACTAAGAGTAGGTGTCTCAACGTCTTGTGATTGCTTAAATATTAGATAAGAAAGGCAAGCTACAAAAAAAACTATAAATCAAGTTTTTTATTTTTATTTAGGTTATATTTTATACTCGTTTTGGTTTTTATTTATATTTTGACCGAATTATTGAAAATTTATTATATGCCTGCCAATTTTGCCTGAGCAATAATGGCATAGAAGCGTTTGACCAAAATTTGCTCGAATTAAATTAACAGGCGTTAAGTTTTTGTAATGCTTATAAATATGGAAATAGCGGTATTACCAAATATACAAACACCATTTTGCTGGCGTGCCGTAAAATATGTAGTGGCTTTGCAGTTCCACGGTCCTGACGCCAGAATATTGCTTTGTTTTTTTTAAAGTAGCAAGAATGACTGCTTGTACATTGCTGACCTCTCAGGTTTCTTAAAATATAAGAACCAAGATTGTGCAAAAGCTAGGCTTCCAAAGAGGTCTTAGTAGCAGCCACAGTAAATACAATAAAATTTTCCAGAGCTGGACATAATCCCGGCGGTGGTGACGTTCGGCGCGTGCCTGCTGACGCGGCTGGAGCTCGGCATCGTCATCGGCATCGCCGTCAACCTCATGTTCCTGCTCTACGCCTCGGCCAGGCCGTCCGTCAAAGTCACCAGGGCTGTGGTATGTGATTAAGTTTATCTACCTAGTCTTAAATTGTCCTCCAATGATACTTTTTTGCGTTGTAGCACTTGTGACTGAGTATGCAGGGCTATTTTGTAATTAATCCCTCAAGCGTATGTGAACGAGACACAATGCAAATTCTATTGTTATGCGGTTGCCTGCAATCGCTCGGGTGTTGAAGCATTAAAATGAAATGAAATTTATTGCGTATGGAAACAAGGTTACATAAAGGTCTGAAGGTATCACTTGGATCTACTTTTTCAGGTGTATATGTAGCCCTCATATTGTAAAATCCGTGTGTATACAATCTAACGATTTAAAATCCGTTAAATTGTGATTTATCGATTTATTATGAACTGTATTGAACTTCATACATTCTAACGTAGGTAAACTGAAATGACGAATCACTGGGCAAAGTGAGGAGTTAGGGTAGGTAAAGGTTGGGTTGACTTGTGAGTACCAATAAATGCTGAATCATATCGAGCTTGTTTACCATTAATCTATAAAATCATCAAAAAAGACAGATAACAATTTACCGGATTTAAAACCGTAATATTGTAATCTCTCACTTTTTACAATATTACGATGAGTTACATTTCATAGAATTTAAATTGAAATGAAATTGGTTGGTTAATAAGAAAATATTTCTGTGTGCTCGTGAATTCAATGAGAGACGCGTAAGTATTTTACTTAGGGTGAGGTCGATCCGATTTATGAGAATCTATGAGAGAAGGCCGCGGCATATCAATGTTACTGAAATCGCCGTAACTCAACGTCTTTAAAAATTATATGCACGGAACCACATCAATAGTTTGAATTAAGGTTATGCGTTAGTACTTTTAAGTTTTCTGTATAAACTCATGACGATGACGATCCTTGATAAATCAGAGGCGGAATTGTGTAAAGCAATCGTAATCATTCGACAGTTCAAAATGTACGGTATGATCTGTCAAACGGCAAAGAACAAAACGTTTGAAACATCATACAGTACGTTTTAACCTGTCAATTGCATACGATTGCTTGACACAATGTCACCTCAGCATTGCCCCGTATGTGTGTCAGTCGCGCGACGGCGTAGAGCACCTGGTGGCGACGGTGGACCGCGCGCTGTCGTTCCCGTCGGCGGAGTTCGTGCGGCGCGCGCTGCGCAAGGCGGCCGAGCGTGACGCGCTGCCGCTCGTGCTCGACGCCACGCACGTGCAGGCCGCAGACTTCACCGCCGCCAAGGTACCTACCTACTCCTTTATGTCGATGCTCGTCTTTTTCTATATATAGAACTCCCGAACTATTAAACCCGTTGTTGGTCGTTGGGGCAGGAAAGATCTAGATTGGAGACCCTTTGACCAAAGACGCAGCGTAGGACGTCCACAAACAAGATGGACAGCGGAAAGCCGTGGCGGAGGCCTATGTTCAGCAGTGGACGTCCTTTAGCTGAGAATGAATGATGAACTATTAAACGCCATCTATTGTCTCAAAACAAGCAAAATAATTAGCGCCGTCCGCGCGTTTAAATTACTGTCTCGGTTGCTAATGTCTGACGAAAACTCGATGGCGTTTTCGGCTATATTTTGTTCTGTGAATGCTATTAATAGTGAAAGCTGTACCTACGCCAAAAATACGTTAATCAATACACAGTTTAGCCGTTTGGCACATTTAAAGATACTAGAGGTAAAGCTGGAAGTAACTTAAAAATTATGTAATGTAATGATGTGATATTTTCGAAAGCTGCTTATACAATCCTTTCAATCTATCAGGCACGACAGGTTTCGGAAGATGTTTGAAAAAAAATCCCATACAAATTTTGGTCAATCCCATGGAAGTATTTTTTTGGTATTTCGGGTCAAAAAAAAAATGTTTTGACCTCTAGTGTACGTTCGATTTGCAGTTTTCCCTTAAATTGGGCTCGTACGCCGTCCACCATAACTACTTTCCAGGCTCATAGCCCGTCGATGAAACTAGCCCTGATGCTTATCCTATTCGACCTGCACGTTCCAGGGCATTAAGTCGCTGATCGAGGACTTCCACGCGCGCGGGCAGACGATAATCTTCTACAACGTGAAGCCGTCGATCGCGGGCGTGTTCCGCGGAGTGCGGCCGCGCCCCTTCCTGCACGCCGCCTCGCGCGCGCACCTCGAGCGGCTCCTGCTGCAGGCCTCCGTCGCCAGCGCCGACAAGCTGCCGCCAGCGTAGGTCAGTGCCTAGCTACTAGCGCTCCCCCGCGACTGCGCCCGCCTCGAGCGGCTCCTGCTGCAGGCCTCCGTCGCCAGCGCCGGCGCCGACAAGCTGCCGCCGGCGTAGGTCAGTGCCTAGCTACTAGCGCTCCCCCGCGACTGCGCCCGCCTCGAGCGGCTCCTGCTGCAGGCCTCCGTCGCCAGCGCCGGCGCCGACAAGCTGCCGCCAGCGTAGGTCAGTGCCTAGCTACTAGCGCTCCCCCGCGACTGCGCCCGCCTCGAGCGGCTCCTGCTGCAGGCCTCCGTCGCCAGCGCCGGCGCCGACAAGCTGCCGCCGGCGTAGGTCAGTGCCTAGCTACTAGCGCTCCCCCGCGACTGCGCCCGCCTCGAGCGGCTCCTGCTGCAGGCCTCCGTCGCCAGCGCCGGCGCCGACAAGCTGCCGCCGGCGTAGGTCAGTGCCTAGCTACTAGCGCTCCCCCGCGACTGCGCCCGCCTCGAGCGGCTCCTGCTGCAGGCCTCCGTCGCCAGCGCCGACAAGCTGCCGCCAGCGTAGGTCAGTGCCTAGCTACTAGCGCTCCCCCGCGACTGCGCCCGCCTCGAGCGGCTCCTGCTGCAGGCCTCCGTCGCCAGCGCCGGCGCCGACAAGCTGCCGCCGGCGTAGGTCAGTGCCTAGCTACTAGCGCTCCCCCGCGACTGCGCCCGCCTCGAGCGGCTCCTGCTGCAGGCCTCCGTCGCCAGCGCCGGCGCCGACAAGCTGCCGCCGGCGTAGGTCAGTGCCTAGCTACTAGCGCTCCCCCGCGACTGCGCCCGCCTCGAGCGGCTCCTGCTGCAGGCCTCCGTCGCCAGCGCCGACAAGCTGCCGCCAGCGTAGGTCAGTGCCTAGCTACTAGCGCTCCCCCGCGACTGCGCCCGCCTCGAGCGGCTCCTGCTGCAGGCCTCCGTCGCCAGCGCCGGCGCCGACAAGCTGCCGCCGGCGTAGGTCAGTGCCTAGCTACTAGCGCTCCCCCGCGACTGCGCCCGCCTCGAGCGGCTCCTGCTGCAGGCCTCCGTCGCCAGCGCCGGCGCCGACAAGCTGCCGCCGGCGTAGGTCAGTGCCTAGCTACTAGCGCTCCCCCGCGACTGCGCCCGCCTCGAGCGGCTCCTGCTGCAGGCCTCCGTCGCCAGCGCCGGCGCCGACAAGCTGCCGCCGGCGTAGGTCAGTGCCTAGCTACTAGCGCTCCCCCGCGACTGCGCCCGCCTCGAGCGGCTCCTGCTGCAGGCCTCCGTCGCCGGCGCCGGCGCCGACAAGCTGCCGCCGGCGTAGGTCAGTGCCTAGCTACTAGCGCTCCCCCGCGACTGCGCCCGCCTCGAGCGGCTCCTGCTGCAGGCCTCCGTCGCCGGCGCCGGCGCCGACAAGCTGCCGCCGGCGTAGGTCAGTGCCTAGCTACTAGCGCTCCCCCGCGACTGCGCCCGCCTCGAGCGGCTCCTGCTGCAGGCCTCCGTCGCCAGCGCCGACAAGCTGCCGCCAGCGTAGGTCAGTGCCTAGCTACTAGCGCTCCCCCGCGACTGCGCCCGCCTCGAGCGGCTCCTGCTGCAGGCCTCCGTCGCCAGCGCCGGCGCCGACAAGCTGCCGCCGGCGTAGGTCAGTGCCTAGCTACTAGCGCTCCCCCGCGACTGCGCCCGCCTCGAGCGGCTCCTGCTGCAGGCCTCCGTCGCCAGCGCCGGCGCCGACAAGCTGCCGCCGGCGTAGGTCAGTGCCTAGCTACTAGCGCTCCCCCGCGACTGCGCCCGCCTCGAGCGGCTCCTGCTGCAGGCCTCCGTCGCCAGCGCCGGCGCCGACAAGCTGCCGCCGGCGTAGGTCAGTGCCTAGCTACTAGCGCTCCCCCGCGACTGCGCCCGCCTCGAGCGGCTCCTGCTGCAGGCCTCCGTCGCCAGCGCCGACAAGCTGCCGCCAGCGTAGGTCAGTGCCTAGCTACTAGCGCTCCCCCGCGACTGCGCCCGCCTCGAGCGGCTCCTGCTGCAGGCCTCCGTCGCCAGCGCCGGCGCCGACAAGCTGCCGCCGGCGTAGGTCAGTGCCTAGCTACTAGCGCTCCCCCGCGACTGCGCCCGCCTCGAGCGGCTCCTGCTGCAGGCCTCCGTCGCCAGCGCCGGCGCCGACAAGCTGCCGCCGGCGTAGGTCAGTGCCTAGCTACTAGCGCTCCCCCGCGACTGCGCCCGCCTCGAGCGGCTCCTGCTGCAGGCCTCCGTCGCCAGCGCCGGCGCCGACAAGCTGCCGCCGGCGTAGGTCAGTGCCTAGCTACTAGCGCTCCCCCGCGACTGCGCCCGCCTCGAGCGGCTCCTGCTGCAGGCCTCCGTCGCCAGCGCCGACAAGCTGCCGCCAGCGTAGGTCAGTGCCTAGCTACTAGCGCTCCCCCGCGACTGCGCCCGCCTCGAGCGGCTCCTGCTGCAGGCCTCCGTCGCCAGCGCCGGCGCCGACAAGCTGCCGCCGGCGTAGGTCAGTGCCTAGCTACTAGCGCTCCCCCGCGACTGCGCCCGCCTCGAGCGGCTCCTGCTGCAGGCCTCCGTCGCCAGCGCCGGCGCCGACAAGCTGCCGCCGGCGTAGGTCAGTGCCTAGCTACTAGCGCTCCCCCGCGACTGCGCCCGCCTCGAGCGGCTCCTGCTGCAGGCCTCCGTCGCCAGCGCCGGCGCCGACAAGCTGCCGCCGGCGTAGGTCAGTGCCTAGCTACTAGCGCTCCCCCGCGACTGCGCCCGCCTCGAGCGGCTCCTGCTGCAGGCCTCCGTCGCCAGCGCCGGCGCCGACAAGCTGCCGCCGGCGTAGGTCAGTGCCTAGCTACTAGCGCTCCCCCGCGACTGCGCCCGCCTCGAGCGGCTCCTGCTGCAGGCCTCCGTCGCCAGCGCCGACAAGCTGCCGCCAGCGTAGGTCAGTGCCTAGCTACTAGCGCTCCCCCGCGACTGCGCCCGCCTCGAGCGGCTCCTGCTGCAGGCCTCCGTCGCCAGCGCCGGCGCCGACAAGCTGCCGCCGGCGTAGGTCAGTGCCTAGCTACTAGCGCTCCCCCGCGACTGCGCCCGCCTCGAGCGGCTCCTGCTGCAGGCCTCCGTCGCCAGCGCCGGCGCCGACAAGCTGCCGCCGGCGTAGGTCAGTGCCTAGCTACTAGCGCTCCCCCGCGACTGCGCCCGCCTCGAGCGGCTCCTGCTGCAGGCCTCCGTCGCCAGCGCCGGCGCCGACAAGCTGCCGCCGGCGTAGGTCAGTGCCTAGCTACTAGCGCTCCCCCGCGACTGCGCCCGCCTCGAGCGGCTCCTGCTGCAGGCCTCCGTCGCCGGCGCCGGCGCCGACAAGCTGCCGCCGGCGTAGGTCAGTGCCTAGCTACTAGCGCTCCCCCGCGACTGCGCCCGCCTCGAGCGGCTCCTGCTGCAGGCCTCCGTCGCCAGCGCCGACAAGCTGCCGCCAGCGTAGGTCAGTGCCTAGCTACTAGCGCTCCCCCGCGACTGCGCCCGCCTCGAGCGGCTCCTGCTGCAGGCCTCCGTCGCCAGCGCCGGCGCCGACAAGCTGCCGCCGGCGTAGGTCAGTGCCTAGCTACTAGCGCTCCCCCGCGACTGCGCCCGCCTCGAGCGGCTCCTGCTGCAGGCCTCCGTCGCCAGCGCCGGCGCCGACAAGCTGCCGCCGGCGTAGGTCAGTGCCTAGCTACTAGCGCTCCCCCGCGACTGCGCCCGCCTCGAGCGGCTCCTGCTGCAGGCCTCCGTCGCCAGCGCCGGCGCCGACAAGCTGCCGCCGGCGTAGGTCAGTGCCTAGCTACTAGCGCTCCCCCGCGACTGCGCCCGCCTCGAGCGGCTCCTGCTGCAGGCCTCCGTCGCCAGCGCCGACAAGCTGCCGCCAGCGTAGGTCAGTGCCTAGCTACTAGCGCTCCCCCGCGACTGCGCCCGCCTCGAGCGGCTCCTGCTGCAGGCCTCCGTCGCCAGCGCCGGCGCCGACAAGCTGCCGCCGGCGTAGGTCAGTGCCTAGCTACTAGCGCTCCCCCGCGACTGCGCCCGCCTCGAGCGGCTCCTGCTGCAGGCCTCCGTCGCCAGCGCCGGCGCCGACAAGCTGCCGCCGGCGTAGGTCAGTGCCTAGCTACTAGCGCTCCCCCGCGACTGCGCCCGCCTCGAGCGGCTCCTGCTGCAGGCCTCCGTCGCCAGCGCCGACAAGCTGCCGCCAGCGTAGGTCAGTGCCTAGCTACTAGCGCTCCCCCGCGACTGCGCCCGCCTCGAGCGGCTCCTGCTGCAGGCCTCCGTCGCCAGCGCCGGCGCCGACAAGCTGCCGCCGGCGTAGGTCAGTGCCTAGCTACTAGCGCTCCCCCGCGACTGCGCCCGCCTCGAGCGGCTCCTGCTGCAGGCCTCCGTCGCCAGCGCCGACAAGCTGCCGCCAGCGTAGGTCAGTGCCTAGCTACTAGCGCTCCCCCGCGACTGCGCCCGCCTCGAGCGGCTCCTGCTGCAGGCCTCCGTCGCCAGCGCCGGCGCCGACAAGCTGCCGCCGGCGTAGGTCAGTGCCTAGCTACTAGCGCTCCCCCGCGACTGCGCCCGCCTCGAGCGGCTCCTGCTGCAGGCCTCCGTCGCCAGCGCCGGCGCCGACAAGCTGCCGCCGGCGTAGGTCAGTGCCTAGCTACTAGCGCTCCCCCGCGACTGCGCCCGCCTCGAGCGGCTCCTGCTGCAGGCCTCCGTCGCCAGCGCCGACAAGCTGCCGCCAGCGTAGGTCAGTGCCTAGCTACTAGCGCTCCCCCGCGACTGCGCCCGCCTCGAGCGGCTCCTGCTGCAGGCCTCCGTCGCCAGCGCCGGCGCCGACAAGCTGCCGCCGGCGTAGGTCAGTGCCTAGCTACTAGCGCTCCCCCGCGACTGCGCCCGCCTCGAGCGGCTCCTGCTGCAGGCCTCCGTCGCCAGCGCCGGCGCCGACAAGCTGCCGCCGGCGTAGGTCAGTGCCTAGCTACTAGCGCTCCCCCGCGACTGCGCCCGCCTCGAGCGGCTCCTGCTGCAGGCCTCCGTCGCCAGCGCCGGCGCCGACAAGCTGCCGCCGGCGTAGGTCAGTGCCTAGCTACTAGCGCTCCCCCGCGACTGCGCCCGCCTCGAGCGGCTCCTGCTGCAGGCCTCCGTCGCCGGCGCCGGCGCCGACAAGCTGCCGCCGGCGTAGGTCAGTGCCTAGCTACTAGCGCTCCCCCGCGACTGCGCCCGCCTCGAGCGGCTCCTGCTGCAGGCCTCCGTCGCCGGCGCCGGCGCCGACAAGCTGCCGCCGGCGTAGGTCAGTGCCTAGCTACTAGCGCTCCCCCGCGACTGCGCCCGCCTCGAGCGGCTCCTGCTGCAGGCCTCCGTCGCCAGCGCCGACAAGCTGCCGCCAGCGTAGGTCAGTGCCTAGCTACTAGCGCTCCCCCGCGACTGCGCCCGCCTCGAGCGGCTCCTGCTGCAGGCCTCCGTCGCCAGCGCCGGCGCCGACAAGCTGCCGCCGGCGTAGGTCAGTGCCTAGCTACTAGCGCTCCCCCGCGACTGCGCCCGCCTCGAGCGGCTCCTGCTGCAGGCCTCCGTCGCCAGCGCCGGCGCCGACAAGCTGCCGCCGGCGTAGGTCAGTGCCTAGCTACTAGCGCTCCCCCGCGACTGCGCCCGCCTCGAGCGGCTCCTGCTGCAGGCCTCCGTCGCCAGCGCCGGCGCCGACAAGCTGCCGCCGGCGTAGGTCAGTGCCTAGCTACTAGCGCTCCCCCGCGACTGCGCCCGCCTCGAGCGGCTCCTGCTGCAGGCCTCCGTCGCCGGCGCCGGCGCCGACAAGCTGCCGCCGGCGTAGGTCAGTGCCTAGCTACTAGCGCTCCCCCGCGACTGCGCCCGCCTCGAGCGGCTCCTGCTGCAGGCCTCCGTCGCCAGCGCCGGCGCCGACAAGCTGCCGCCGGCGTAGGTCAGTGCCTAGCTACTAGCGCTCCCCCGCGACTGCGCCCGCCTCGAGCGGCTCCTGCTGCAGGCCTCCGTCGCCGGCGCCGGCGCCGACAAGCTGCCGCCGGCGTAGGTCAGTGCCTAGCTACTAGCGCTCCCCCGCGACTGCGCCCGCCTCGAGCGGCTCCTGCTGCAGGCCTCCGTCGCCAGCGCTGGCGAAGTCTGGCTTCAGTCAGTCTGTCAGTCCGTGTAGATAGGTAACACTTTCATTCCAACTCGATGGACGCCAGAAAAATGGTGTGACCGTTGCCCAAGACGACTCCAAATCAACAAAGGCCTTCCCAGCTGACTCCCTACGAGGCTCATCAACTTCCTTCCGGTGTGATTCAGAGATCCCTCGAAGGCTAGATCTACGATTCTTAGTTATGTTTATTTAGCTTTTAATTAAACAATGATAGCCCAACTGAAACCAAACCATGAACAAACCGTTATTAATTCTTTGCTGTACCCTACCGGGTGTGCATATGTACGATATAGATCATGTAATTGATACTCTACTATGTAGTTGCAATAAGTAAATTATAGTTTCTTTTGATATGAAATTATAAATGTTTTAAATTTTCACAGGGACTTGTGATCGAGCTGCGCAACTCCATCGGCTCCGTGCGCCAGACAACAGTATTTATTAGATGTACATAGACGTGCGATGTATTTATTAGTCTCAATGTAAGTAAATAAGAAGCCTAGGTAGTTAACAGTAAGAGTAAATAAAATGTTGAATATGTTTTGTTTTGATTGCTTTGTTTCTACAGAAAGATATTAAGCCTTTCGTTACCAGCAACACCGTAAAACGGTAGTGCTCCGTTAACGATAGCGTAACTGGCAACGAAGAGTTACCATAAACACTATCGTTACCGATAACGTTAGTGCTACCAACAACGTTCCCGTTACTACCTGAAACTATAGTGTTATCGGCAACTTAAGGCTACCGATAATGGTAGTGTTGCTGACAACAATAGCATTACCGGCAACGTTCGTGCTACCGACGCTTCAACACCCGAGCAGTCGCATGAGACCGCATAACAATAGAATTTCTATTGTGTCTCGTTCACATACGATTGAGGGTTTAACGTGAACGGCAAAATAGCGTCACCAGCAACGTAAGTGGTCGCGGCAATATAACGTTACCGACAACATTAGAGCTACAGGCAGCATTAGAGTTACCATGAACGTTCGCGTTACTAGTAACACTAGCGTTACCTGTAACTTTGGTGCTGCTGGCAACCGTAGCATTACCAATAATGTGGGCGTTACTGGCAGAAGTAAAGTCGATTATATTTATGATAATCGAATACGTAAATTCGAGTTAGTCCGAATAATTGGTATGGTCGTAATAATCAATCAGTACCTATATTAGTAGATGAAGGCTGCATAAAAATTGTGATCGCTATCGCTTAATAGTTCTTGTTTTAATACTAATTTAGTACTTGTGTTTAACAGTGATAAGTCAAAAAGATAAAAAATAATACTGTATCTATATGCCTTGAGCGGGATAAGGCAAAATACACGCAAAATCTAAAACATTAAATTACAATAAAAAGACTACAGAAGACCTTTTCAGAAAATGAGAGCATGGAAACAGACGTTTATTCTTCAGACAATCTTGACCAAACACTCGGGGTTTAACTATGACCCTCGCTTGGTGAAATGGAAACAACGTCATGGTCATGTGTATGACAAGCTACCTCTAAGAACTGCAACTGCACATATCTTCAACTGCTACTTGGGAAGCTCCCTCTATAACAAACTTAATGAGCTTCTTAACATTTACCCACTAACCAATAAATTCAAATCGACAGTTACTACTTACCCTATCTTAAGGGTCTAGACTAAGAATCCACCGAACTGCTTCTTTTAGATCCTCAGTAAAACAAATAATTAGAATGGCATATATACAAATAATACCTATGTTTTTATAATCACTAAAATTCTATGTAATTAATTCTACCACAGTTTTCAGTATCATATAGTTTTTTTTTTACCACAAATGCGAACAATGCACACACACAAACACACGTTCAATCAAATGCACTTACACTCTTAGGCCTTACACAGTTAGGCCAGTATTATTTATTTTCCAACATGTTTCATTTCTCTTTTTCCATCTTCTTAGCGTGTCGATGGAACACGAGATTACATCGTAGTAGCCCAGAATTCAGCCACTTGTATTGCGGATCGACTACAGTTCATTAAATCCGCTGGCGTGCGGCGTATTTCATATTGATCCCTTGTTATACACTTCTAATATACCTACTGTGTTCTTTATCTACGTTCAGGGTCGCGACCTGTATCACCGCTTTTTTCAGACCTATCTCAGGCGCTAGTCTCTCGCACGTTAGGAACCTTTTAAATTGTTAATAACTAATTATATACTTGCTACTTTCCTAATATGCTAGGGAGAAATAAATGATTAATTTATTAAAAAATAAAATTGTATTGGGTTACAACACTATAAATGCTGAAATGACATCGTCTTAGCAATCATCTAAGGTAAAATCAATTATAGCGCTGTGAGCAACGTTATTGTTTTTGCTACTTTCAACATAGCGTTGCCGAAATCGTTAGTGCTATCGGTAACGTTGGCGCTACCCGGCACCGAAAGCAATACCGACAACGCTAGGGCAAAGTTCGCGTTACCAGTAAGCGCTACTTTCTTGCCACACTATCACTACCCGCATTTCTGCGAATAAAAAATCACCATGGAGATAATAAATGTATTTAGTTTACAATTGTCGCCACGCGGCGCGGACCGCGGCCTCGCGCGTCGCTACACTGAGGATACAACACGCTCGCTACACTCGCTACGACGGAGCCACCACACAACCAGGTGATGGGGAATATAATCCCGGTTTTACATTACAATAAAAATCACAAAATTTCAAATAACCTGGACTAATTTAACGCTCATCAATCAACCCAATCGTGTTTAACTCCGGTCGTATTCGCAACAAAAATTCAAAATGCCGAATTTGTATTCTGTTACATGGTTAGTATTTAGTAAAAAAAACTACACTAAACAATCAATTTCAACAGTAAAATGTTAGTTAAAATTTTAATCCTAAAAAATTGAATTGGCAGTGTAATAAAAACAAAATACAAATTCAGCACAATGACACAGTTCAGACTCGACAGTAAAATCAAACTAAACACTAAATTGATGCAAGTATAGCACCAGAATTAACTATAAATCTCTGGTTGAGCAGTGGATAAATTCATACAAAGTAGAACAGAAACGGTTCACTAATAAAAAGTGAGCAGAAGTTGATAGTATTAGAATACACATGTGTCTTCAGCTCATAGGTTATTTAGTTCCTAGCATAAAAAATGAAATGGATATAAGTGGAAATTCTTGTTTATTGTGGACTCGAAATGACAGTAGGACAGATCAAACATTAGAGCTGAAGACAGAATAATTAGGAAGACGAAATTGAATCCACCAAGAGAGATCATTAGGGCGCGTGCACACCTGGGACGAACTCAAATCGAACTTATAATATATTGAACCAAAAATAAAGTGCGTTCGTCCCTGGCGCAGCGTAGCAACCGGCAGGGAGATAAATGCTGGAATTTGTTATGTAATCGAGATCAATACTTTTAGTGGGTGTCCGTTTTCTACATCTACTTCAAATCCTCGTGTCAGTGTTTGAATGAGACCGCTTTTTGTATTAGAGTTACGTTGCACGATTATTTAGAAAGGGAATTGCAATAGGATACACTTTATATTTTATTACATTTCAATTTCAGTTGATTTCTAGCGAAAAGCGGCCTTATTTTGTACCGAGTTAAAGAATCCAACGACACTGTAATTATTTTATTAAATGAAATGGTGTGTGTGTGCGAAAGAGAGATGTAGAATCCGGACAAGTGGTTAGTGAGTTGAGTAGTTCCCTGCCGCCGCTCGTGGTCCCGATGCGTGGAGACAGAGGTCGCCACAGTTGCATTCATTTGGCATTATTACATCGTACAAAATATACCTAACTAACGATTACAATATGACACGTATAATTATATAAACCAAAAATTTGCACTTTCCGCATAAAATGTCAACAATATAAAATGGGTATAATCACAAACTAGGCTAGGGTACAGTCGGCCTCGGCTCGAGATTAGCTCTATCCGGCGCGTCTGCAACATCTACCGCGGCCTTGTACAGTCGGCTTCACATACAGGGTGACTTTTTTATCAGTACCGAAATTTTGTGTAAAGACTCCACTGATGAATATGATCAAATTTTACTATGGGGACAATAGTGAAATCGAGAAAAAAAATCAGCTGTTCCATACAAAAAATCAATTGGCGCGCGGTCAAAATGTATGGAACAGCTGTTTTTTTTTTCTCGATTTCACTATTGCCCCCATAGTAAAAGTTGTTCGTATTCATCAGTAGAGTCTTTACACAAAATTTCGGTACTGATAAAAATGTCACCCTGTATGTATGCACTTTAGAAGAAACTCGACCTAATTAATAAAAATCACGGTAAAAAGTGCGCACATTAGACGCCGGCCGTTCACCAACTTACATTTAACAATAAATTTTATACTAATATCTAACCTTTGACTGCTTTAGATGTTAGAGTCACACAGCAGGCCAGCTAGAAATACACAAATTTGCGAATGCCTCGACACCGCGGAGTATTGATCGCTACGTACAGAAGGCGGCATTCACACTCGTGCGACCTGACCGCCATTTGATGAAATACAAAGAGACCGGTCAGGTCGTTTGTAATACTAGAATTTCACTACTGCATACTTGATGCATATTAAAGTAGTGTAAGTGTTTTTGGAGATATTTAATAGGGTAACACTACAATAGTGAAATTCAGGCAAAAAAACAAGCGTGCCACCACAGGCCGCTCCCACCTGCGCGCGAAAGGGATCGGAGAGCGCACAAAAGCGAGGCCCCTAACTTACCTTAACTTACTTATATTACGCTAACATAAATTGAATCTCTTAGATTTTGAAGTTTTGTGCGGCAATGTTACCCCGCTTCCAACGAACAATAATAAATTGTAAATAAAACATTAAAGCCACCGGCGCGGTCCGCCGAACTAACTTAACTGGACAGTCGAGATATGGCAGTTACTGTGGCTGACTACTCCGCGCTTACTCTTAACTTATTTACATATTGGAACTACTATACTTGAGTGAACTATATCGATTACTCCTATACACCGTACGAATAAGATTCCATCACATATTAATCAGACAGGCCTACGCTCTACGCGCCCACGGTCGTTTCAAATAAGATCGGTTTCAAATGTGATCTATTTGAATCGACTGCGGGCATCGTTCATACAAAATTACACGAGTCTCGAATTCACTATATCTATAGACAGATGAAGGACATTACGTAACTTTCGTATTCTAGTTGAACAGAGTGTATCGCTCCGACACAAGATTCATCGGAGCTCAGGCACCCTTACGGCCTCGTAACATTATGCAAAAATAATCTATTTTGTGATATAATACGTTTCAATATTTTGCACGTTGCATATTGTTACACTTTTCCGTATATTCCGTGAGGTGCACGAAGCGCGTGGTCGCTGCGGAGTCGCTGCGGCGCTTCAGTACTTCAGCAGGTCGTCGTTGAGTTCTGTGAGCGCCAGTTTACTGTCTATCACTGAAAATACAAATATTAAAATTTTAATGTTTAAATTCATGTACACGATTCACCCAATTGTGATGCAACAATAGCGTACTGTGAATGTTTTCTCGTAATATGTATATAAATCATATGTTTAGCACGATGAAATAAATAGAGTTATGGCAGAATACAACACAACATCAATGAACAAAAATGATTCTTAAAAAACACAATCAATTTATAACAAAAACGTGTTTATAAAAAAACTGTGACCCCAACATTTAAAGCGAAGATGACACAATTTCAGACGATATCAGAACTGAATATGAATAATTTACACCATATCGATTATTTCAAAAAATTAAAAGAACGATTTCTACATTCACATGAAGACCCGTGTATGCAGGTTTGCCACATCTCCGTCGTTTTAACGTAGATCTACTAACTTTAAGGCTTTCCTGCTACCTACGAACTTTAGTACTAGAATCTACGTACTTTTTATCTAATATAACTTCTAAGGCTTGAAGGGGCATTATGTTTTTCACTTTACAGAAACTGACACTTACTAGTGTCAATGTCAGTTGTCTATGTCATGGCTGAAAATTGAATAACAAAACACTTGTTTTATTTAATTTTGGCTACCCTACTCTCTTTATTTTACTCAGAAAAAAAAGGAAGTAGATCTACGAACTTTTCATCCAAATTTTATACATAATTCACTATTTTTTCTTATGTAGTCTACTACTTTTTCAAAATCCGAGTTGGCAACACTGCGTGTATGACAAATATTCGTACAATAGTGTAGTGTATGACAACCAGCGGTGAAGCGGTGCGCCCGTGCGGTGCGCGCCAAACAAGCTGTCGGTCCCGTACCTACTCGTACTGTACGCGGGCTGCGGCTAGTAATAATAGTCGTAGGTGGAGCGCCGGCGCTGCGCCCGCGACGCGCTGCAACGCACGCGCGGGACCAAGTCAGTATTAAGATTGTGCTGAGCCTACTATTTGATTGAGAGGCATGTAAAATCATTTATTTCTCAGCGCTGGTGCTAATGCTGGTTACTCAGAGTTGAGAGTATGATTATGATAATACACTTTACCTCAAACCACTATTCAATCATGGAAGGTATTCCATGTGGTCGATAAATAATAAATAAAATAAATATTTGACAACATCACATACATTGCTTCGATCCCAAGCTAATAGATAAAGTACTTGTGTTATGGATATCGGAAACAACGGTGATACCACAACACCCGGACCCGAGACAATATAGAATAGATCGTTTTCTACATTGACCCGACCGGGAATCGAACCCGGAACCTCACGAGATGGCGACGCTTGAAACCAGCGTGCTAGCCACTCGACCACGGAGGTCGATGAAGTGCTATAGAGCTTTTTAAGCTATCATTTCATATTAAAAATAAGTCCTATCCTACTCAGTTTTGAAATATTTTGAGGTGGGGTACACATTGTCTAAATTATCAACTGCTTTCTCAAATGTGTAACAATTAGTATGAGTGTGAATGTGCGTGATACTCACTTTGGTCCGGGATAGTAGTATGGAGGGGGTCGCTCGTACTCAGTAGGGCCGTGGTAGCGCGGGGGCCCTTCTTCCCAGTGCCTGCAACCCAACGCACCGTGCCAGAGGCGTCACAAGGAAGCGTGAACGAATACCCACATTTAAGTGATAATAGCTCGATAGAATATTGTGAACACATAAAGCAAATCGATTTCCAATACCACGCGGGACATTGTGTCGTAAATTTGTTAACTGCAACTTGAATTCGCAATACTGAACTTAGTTCGAATGAGCTATGCTATTCATGATATTAATGTAACGGCCACAAAAAATAAATTAATTTTAATATACTAGCTGAAATTTTTATCAGTGCCCAAATTTTGTGTAAAGATTCCACTGATTAATATGAACAACTTTTATAATGGGGGCAATCGAGAAAAAACAGCTAAAGTTCAATTGACGCGCGGTCAAAGTGTATAGAACAGCTGATGTTTTTTCTCGATTTCACTTTTTTCACACATACTAAAAGTTGTTCATATTCATCAGTGGAGTCTTCACACAAAATTTGGTCACTGATTAAAATTTCAGTCCGTGTGCATTTTATTCATCCAAATGATGAATAGTAGACATATTGTATTTTTTTAATAAAACAACTGTGATTGTTAACAACTATAAAGTTTAAGTCATTTTTTATTATATTTTTCTAGTAGACAACCGGTAACGACCGAATACATGATAAAACATAATCTGATTACCGTGACCCAAGTGGAAATCATCGTTATCTGTAACATAGTGAAATCAATAGCAATATATAAAAATACTCACTTTGGCGCCATATCATTATATCTGCGCGCGTGGTGTGCGTCGAGAGGCGCGGCCAGCGCGGGCCCCGGCGCGGCCCCGCCCGGCCCCGGCCCCGGCCCCGGCCCCGCCGCGAGGGGCCGCCCGCGCCCGCCTCGCTTCTCGCACTTGTAGGCGCTGCGCAGGACCAACAACGTTACACTCTCAACTGATGGGAGAACATTTTTGAACATCGTCCGTTGTGCGTGTTCATAATAAAATTGATCTTGTAAAATGATCTTCGTTTTCTCTCTCGTCACCGCTTTGGTGTACGTACGATATTCAAAAATGTACTCCCTAGATGGAATCGCGAGAAATTGCCTACAGTCTATTTTTGTTTTTTTTTTATGTATTGGAGTAGACATAATGTATGATGTAGCTACTCTTTATGGTTCCATGAACTACAAATGTGATGATAATGAGTTAATATCGTATGAATTCGATAGGTATGACTGTAAACAGTTTATCGTTATTTCAATAATTTATGAAAATGACACTGGACTTTTTGCGTCATGATCTTGAAAAAAATATCATAATACTTATTAATTTTTTTTATATAATCAATATCCTTATTTAAATTCCAGAGTCAATGTCACAAAGTACCATTTGAAACAAACACAAAAGCTACCACCACACCAAAGCAGGGAAACCAGCTCATCAGTAGGCTGCAGTCACAAAAAATATTCATCAACGAAATGTTAGACCTACTCGATGAAAGATTTTCATTTAGAAAACATTTAAATGCAAGACAACATCGTTGCATCCTTTGAATTGTATCACGCGTACAATCAATAATATTTTTTTACTTCACGTTTATGAATATTCCTTGGGATTTTTTATATGTTAAATGGTGGAAATGCACACAAAACATAAAGCAAAGATAACTTAAAATATAGTCATGTAACAGAAGTCAAGCAAATGATATAGGGGATAAATTTTGCGAAGGTTAAGTTTCTTTAGTTTTTTTCCGGAAACAAAGAAATATTAAAAAAGCAGTTAAATTATTTCACTAAAAATAGCAAAAATACGGTTGAAAACAACAAGAGAAACACCACAGGCCCATTACTATATTCAAGAAATCACGTTAATGGTCGCTGATATTTATTGAATACAGAATCAGCCATTGTGTAACTGCAGTTAGTTAACTTGTTACTAATATTAATTTCAAATGGCAAATACATTTTACAGAGTTACACAATTAACTGAGTGTCCGGGCATTTTAATGTAACTAAATCGCACTGGTCTCATGTATAGGTGCGGTAAACTAGACTAATATACTCGATGAAAATATGCAAATATTTAACGAGGAAACAAATTTGGAATGAAAACTGCACGAAACTTTCGATGTCTTTTAAGTGTTTTTGACAACAAGCGTACCTGTAACATAGAGATCAGTGCCAAAACCAAATTAGTATAATAATCGCAGGAAAGCAGTGTCGGTTACCGCCAGTGCGCCGGCGCCGGCCGAGCCCGAGTAAGCCGCGGTAGCCGCCGAGAACTTAACGTAATTAAACTTAACTTTAACGGACACAGGACAAACACGGAACGAAACTGTTTATAACTTAGCTGCTGAAATTCATGAACAAAATTAACATAGTCAATTCCGAGTATTATAATTTAATTCAGCAATCAATTGCAGTCCTTATCGTTAAGATATTTTAGATGCCGGTATTTTAATATGAAAGTACAGAGGAGAGCCAACGATTAAATTGACAACGCATGTCACAAACTCACAGTGACAGTGATGGAAGACATCTCAAAATTGGAACCGTAAAAGATCGTGTTTAACTAAATTAAGACTAGACTATGATTTAATTTAAATTACTATAAAAGCATTCATATTTTTCGTCAAACAATTGCACTGTGTGCAAAACCTACGCGTAAAATTGCGCCTTAACCTAAAATTGTTACCGTACAATGTAGGTATAAACGTATGACAAAATGTCCTTACCGACTATTGGAGTACACTGATACAAAATCGAAAATGCGATATGATGAGAGGAGTAGAGTAAATAGATATAAAACACGGTATACGATCCCTATATTTTATAATATACTATCCAAAAGTATCAATTTACGTGACAAGACACGAAAATACACAAGAACTACGTCAATTCGCTTCAGTGCAACTAATTTACTGAGTTTCTGCTAAAATGCAATTTACTTTTTATTTATTTTACAAAACCTTAATATGGTCACATTGTAAGGTCCCCTAGAAACTCTTAATGTAATGAATAGGTATTAAGTTGTATAATTGTCGAAAATTTATTAGATATTAAAATGTAAACGCGTTCAGTGAATGCATATTAAGAACAAGTTTTTATAGAACATTTTCAACACATTTCTTTTGATGTAAATTAGTTTGAAAGAAGACTTAAGATTAAATTTAACTTTGATTAAATTGGATAATTACACGAGAAATTCATAATTCGATTAATGGACTATTTATAACAATTTGATACTCTCAACCTAACTACGTATTTTGATAGGAATAAGCACGTATAATTTGGACTTACAAATTTAAAAAATCAGTCACGGCATATCTTAACTTTATATGAGACTCTTGTCGAACTAGCAAATATACAGCTCGTATCAAAATACTTTGAAAACGGCTCCAAAAGCTACCAATGTATATAACTACAGTATGGATAGACGTGAATAATACTATGTCGTATGTATAATATGAGATCAATGTTGTACGAGCGTTGCGGGTAGTATACAGATTCATAATATTCGGATGATTATTGGTCTTTATCAAAGTTAATTCATAATATATAGTATTTAAATATTAGTAAGCTGACCGCATAATAGAGTCCTCGCATACAACTTTCGGCGACTTTCTTGTACTATCCATTGCAATAACGGCTGTCGCAAACTAAATCAGATATTGTTACATAATATTTTTAATATAAAATTGACACCTGCAGTGTGGGATCCAAGAAGCAAGTTGCTATATTTCCATATCGAAAGACATTTTCGTAAAACGGGACGCGATCTCTATTATCATGTCGACTTACTGCTTCGGTGCTATTGCACTAGTAACTGTAGGCGAGGTACAAGCGGTCGGCGAGTAACGAAACGGACGTATCTGGTCAAGCGCGAAGCGTGCGGAATTATTTATCTTATTTTTATTGATATTTTACGATATCGTGTTTAATGATATTTATGAAAAATTTATTAACTAACCTAAAGAAACGATTCGTCAAACGAACTCTAAACGAATTTAGCCGCAAACCGCGGATTCGAAACAACACAACAGCCGAATCGAGCCGTCCCAATCGAACGGTAGAAAATAAACGAAAACGGGCTACGGCCGGTTACTCGGACTCGTGTATGCCGGACTCGTTGTCCTCGTCCTTGGCGTCGAGGCGCGTCTTGAGGTCGTCGATGAGCGCGGGCGGCACCAGCTGGCACACCACCTCCGCGCCCTCCGCCACCAACAGCGTCCCGGCCCCCGCCCCGGCCCCGGCCCCCGCCCCGGGCCCCGCCCCGCCCGGCGACGCGAGCGGGGCCGACGGGGCGGCGCGCCCGCGCCACTCCGCTATCTTGCCCTCGATGTCGAGCGTGCTGCGTTTCGATCCGCTGCGACGCGCAGCGATCCGTCACAATGACGTACGTTATCTTTCCGCGACCCCCCGGATACGGATCTTTTCGCTCAAATAACGGACTCGTTGTCCCGGATTTTACACGATCCGGGGTGTCGCGGTCGACCTGATTTGAGATCCCTACCTCAAAGTAACATCAACAGAAATGAACTTAAATTAACGAAATGAACGTAAGTAACTCTACTGGTCCTGCATGCGGGAGACCGGGTTCAGTAGGAGCATGCAGCCTAACGCATGCGTTTGTCCCGTACCCTTTCACCGACTACTGTTTCTTAACTACTTCGACGCGAGAAATTCTACTCTATTGTCACTCGAAAGAAAACCTACGACTAAGAAAATTAAACCTCAACCGCAGTAAGAAAAAGGAAAATGCCGAGACTTCATGCATTGTGCGCCCAGCCGAGTTAATATGCGCTACGATAAGGCTGGGCGCACACGGTCTCAAATGATAAGAAGCGCATGCAGCGGGGAGCGCGGGGGTGTCGGGGCACTTACTTGGCAAGGGGTACGTTATCGCGGTCCGCGTACGCGTCATACAAATACTCGCTGCAACAGACAACAGACGGTCAGTCAGCTGCGCCTCGACCGGACCGACGCTGGACATTCGCACGACACATAACACACTTCCATTTCACGAAACCAGTGATCACATTTTGCACCTTTTTACAAATTGAGTATAATTTTCAAGTAACTTGTCAATATGGGAATGTGTCAGGTTGTGAGAATTTCTGAGACAAAATGGATAAGGGTTGCGCACATACAGGATATCATATCATATTGCAAACGAATGATCTGGGATGCGTACTGGAATGAATATGTATTCAAATTTCAAATGAATATGGAGCAAAAATCATTCTATTTCAGGGATGGTTCCTTGAAGAAGAATATTGAATAATGATGGTGGTATGATTTTCTTTAAATTGTAAAGAGAAGATATATAATCTTGTTCGTGTAATAATCAATAATTTTACGAATATAAATACAGAGAAACATCAATAGCTACTGCTGCTTTTAATGAAGCTTAACATATTATTATTAATATCATAATCTTAGAACTACATAATAATATTAATTACGTAACAATAAGCTATGTAAGTATCTTTATAATTATAGGATGAGATGATGATAAAATAAAAAGTAAAAGAACGTATAGTAACAACTGAAATACATGTCGTATTTACATGACACTAGGTGCTACGGGCGTATGTACAGTCGCGGGCAAAGAAAGTGACAACATGGATCTAAGTACAGCTGACGGCGGGTCGGGCGGGACTAGCCATGCCACCTACCGGCTACCGGCTACAGAATGCCGACGCACAACACTGATACTTCCACAACAAACAGACACACGCCGCCGGCCGTTGGAATTAGTTTTGGGACAGCAAACATCAAAAGCATTCATAACTAGAACCCATCTTACGTATACTAAATACTAGGTATTCTCAACATTATCAATTGAATTCTATCCTTTGTTGATGTTAGTGAATAGTATTTAGTGCATATTTTTAACGTAACTATTTTAAACACAACAGTAATCACCAAATGAGGACTGAAGATAAAATGTTTTTTTTTTGGATTACTGACTAGTTTATGAGTTAAAAAGAACATTTTGTTATCTCCCTCGTGATTACAACACAAAGCACGAACAACGCTGGCTATCTACACAGCAGGGTAAGGGGTCCAATGGCCGGCAGCGGCAGGAGCGTGCAATAGAGGTTGAAGAGTCGCCGCGGCGCCGCGCCCGCGCACCGATAGCTACCCCACCGCAAACCGATTACCGACCCTTTCAGGTTTAGAACGCGCTCGCCTCCTTTATCAACCTGGTTAAAAATTGTTAAGCTTTCATTTATCAAATTCCGATCACGATTTGTGCTTTAAATAGCACTGAGTGTAATCACACAGGTGTGAGTAGTAGGTAATCGGTATGATTGCATGATCTGTGTTTTGTATGCTCTGCTGTTAGTTATTTAACATCGCAAACGAAGTGCAGGCATATGAGACAGAAATCAGTTGTGTTACTTCGATATGAAAAGCCTGGGTATTGTTCAATTTTTATCTCTAACTAGGCTGTATAATTAGTGTGACCAGTGTCTCCATATGTAAATTGAGAAATGCCGTGTTGTAAGGGTGAAATTACCGTGTTCGGTAAATCTGCCAAAAGGTCACTGTGAAAATTACCGTGTAATTTTTCAAAGGAAAATATAACATTATGAACCAAATCCAGCCTGAATTATATTAAATAAACATGTCATAGGCTGAATCAGTTTCTCCTAGCACGACACTGTCTTATTTTCGTAAATGAATTCATTGATTTTTGACAACATTCCGTTAGTTGGCCAGAAAACAACGTTTTTTTGCCATTTTGTTTCTCAAATTAAAGATTTTAACGATTCCCCTGGGAATCCCGGGGAACCAAAGCAGTATTGCCATCACAAAATTTGTTAGGTCAACAGACTAGTTTCGTTTTACGCAATCTTCGATGAATTGTTTACAACAACTTAACTTAGAATGATAATACGATGATATTAATGACACGGTCGCGGTAATATATCTTTTCCTTGACGGTAGATAAAAGTTATCAGGCGTCAATGAGTCAGCGAGATAGAGCTGCGTGGTGCAGTGAACGAACGAGCGATCGAGCGAACGAGTGAGTGAGTGAGCGAGGCGGTGCTACCGGTCCGTGCGGGCGCGTACCGGCCGCGCGCGCAGTTACCCGGCGCGCCGCGTCACCGCCACGGGCCGCGCCGGCGCATCGGCTCATACGCGCTGTCGACAACACCGCCGCTTTACACCCTTACACACTGCGACCTTTAGCATCGGTGCAGTCGCGCGTTTTGAAAACGCGCTTCAGCCGATGCTGAAGCGCGTTCACGCAATGAGCAGATTTAATTTAGCATCGATTCAGTCGGGCGTTAGTATCTACGCAGTCGCCAAAATTCAGTACATAATTTGACATTTTCCAGCTTGTGTATACTAACGCGCGTTAGCATTGCGACTGCATCGCTGCTGAAAGTCACAGTGTGTACAAGGTCTTACATCGCTTACGGCTGCCACGGCCTGACAACAAATATGATAGCCCTTCGCCGCGGTGCACAGCTTTCCCAAGTATTGGTACGGTAACTCAGTATTTTTATCAAGTAGGTACCCTTTGAATGTTGAACGTTTGCCTCATTGTTGTATCAATAAGTTTCGAGCCCATACGACAAGGTTTAATATTTGCTGTCGGGCTATTTATTTCGTAACTTGATACGGACCGGCTATAAAAACGCTTTATATTTTACGGAGTGATGGTGGTGAATGAACAACTAAAATAAATTAAAACTAAAAACCGAAATCAGTACCCTCTTGATAATATCAAAAATACAAAAAATAATAATAAGCCTACTCTACACCTGAAAGGAAAATCATTAACATAATTCGAAATAAAAAAAGGGTACATTCTCTTTAACCAATTCAACGTTCAGTTGATTAAAAGTTTCCTTTTGAAAAATAATACTTAAATTCTGCCAATGAAGGCCAAGTTATTCACTTGGTAGTTATTTCCTCTGGTGTATTCGATCTAACGTTTGTGTGTATTTGATACGTTGTGTGTTCTATCTATTCAAAAAGTACCGAAGCAAACTCAGCGACAAAATGGCGACTCCTCAACCTCAACCTCGGCCGCTTCCCAAGAGACGAACGAACGGACAGTACGTAGGCAACAAGGATCACATTCTTTTGCGCCGAGAGAGTGGGACTAACATCTGTTTGCATGAATCGGACACGTCTTTTAAAGCATATTATAAAAACCCCCAGAACACGTAACCATGTACCGAGGAATAAATTATTCTTCAACAAAAAATAGTAACTATTATATGTTGTGCATTTATAGATGGCACTGTATATTTCTTAGTTAATTACAATCATTTTTGATGATAATGATGTATCTGGTGTGTTTATTGTAATCACATGGTTTTGTGTTAGTCAAAAAAATATTGATAATCTCATTAAACATCTAAGACATCGCCGGATTCAATTTTTATGGACAAATCGCAACAATTGCCAACACATGTTTACCATAAAATAGCCCCGCTCTCTCCGGCGTCGCGATCCCACGGGACGGACCAAGGGGCGGGACACATGGGGTGCAAACAAACCCAACACATCAAACGACAACTGAACGTTAACACACAAATAAACAATCCGAAATAAATAAATTACTGAAACGAAACAAGTAACGGAAAGAAAAAACTGAATTGTCTGCAGCATTGTTTCAGCATCAAGTTCTGGTCACATTGGTAGCGATTCGCGTGCTTTGAGTTATGAAGCTGAATGAATGACGGACACGGTGCTTGTTATTTTACTACTGAGTAGTTAGCTCGATAATTTGCAGTTTAGGAATTAATTCGTGAACCTTTTATACAATATCATTTAAGCACTGTAAAACCTATTTGCTGTTAGTAAATGATGATGGCGGATGCCTTAAATCAAGCGGTTCCCATTATAACTACGTCCCAACACACATTCATATCCCAATGCAAGCGAATCACTTAGCTCATAAGATTTTGATGAATTTGGTAATGGAATTATTGAAAATACCATGCAAAATATAACTGCAAACAATTCAAATTATAAAAATGATGAATGAAATGATCTCCTAACTCGAAAAAGCGCCTTTTCGGTCACAAACACGTTGTGAGCGCAGAGGCGGCCACATAATTCTTATACACAAGTCTGTTCAATTGAAAATAGCCAAACCATGCTTAATTAATAAGTTTGATGGAGGTACTACGTTGAAAAAAGCATTTAAATCTCATAAAACTTGAATCTATTATTATAACGATCCAAATCATACTGATTTGGCTATTTCCAGGCGACTTTATAAAAACATGGTGCCATATAAAAATAATTGAAGCTGAAACATAATAGTGCGCGTGCATTTGTTTCTAGTGTCGAGTCGCCGCGTGACATGTGTCAGATTCAATCATTTCTGCATGACAACATGAGGAACTAGGTAAAAAATTGATTGTGTGATTGTATTGTGTGGATATTACTTGCTTCATTCGTGCTATAGTGAATGAAAGTATAAAAACACATTTTTGTATAAATGTCTGTTTGTGCAAAATAGTGTATCTGATATGGGACAGTGAATGAAACAAGTATTCGTTCGGTTCGTTTGACATGAAAATGTCAACATTGTAGATTAAAAGTGTGACGTCAATTGCATCGAGCGCGGTAATATTTATTGATCAAAATTAATTAGTTGCACAATTGCAATAATCGTTTTTCATTTAAGATTACAAACCGCTTCGCTAATTAGATGCCAGAAAGGAGTGCAGAAGACAACCGATTGTTTTTTTAAGTAATGGATGGAATTTAAGTGGTTAATTTATTTTTTGGCGAGATTATAGATGCGAACTTGGTTATTAACGATTTTAACCAAGTTTTTTTAAATGCATTTCTCATTATTAACGGTTAATTTACCGCAATTCATGGTAATAACGGTTAAATACCACCGCTAGATGTCGCTAGTGCCTTGAAATGTGTATCACGAGTTGGATGATGATGCCAGCTTACTACTACTAGCAGAAAAAAACTTCGCGTGTTGTGAATTCTAAGTAGAATGGTCGTCGATGTATTGTCTACGACGGTTGTGGTGTTCATATTTAATTTTGATGTTCTCGCTGATAATACGTCAGTCGTCGTTGATGTAAATGATCTTGATGAAGGCGAGAAAGCTAGTTTATTATTTTTTTCAAGACGTTACTTTTTTACCTATTTTGGGCATGAATTAGATTTAAATATGTCGTGTTTTTTACGTCTAGTTACCTGGGTCGATTCTTAATGCACGTTACAGTTATTAAAAGTAACATATTTTGTACATATTTTTTAAATAAACGAAAAAAAGCGACACTATATTTTAACGTAGCGACAAACTAATATGTATGATTTATAAAATCTTAAACAAGATCTTTATTTATCCTTCGAATATCGATTTATTATTATATATAATTATCTCTTCACCTAATAAACAGATTATTAACCATTTTTCGTTGTAGCAGTTGGATAATTAACCGTTAATAATTGAGGTGCTCGTAGCGCAGTGGTAGCAGCGCTTTGGTAGTGATACCGAAGTGAAGCAACCTACGGCGCGCGAGTGTTTGGATGGGTGACCATTCCGACCTTATAAGGCGGGTACAGACTGCTGCAACGCAACATGCAATGCAACACGAAACGAGCATTGCATCAGTGTAGACGCGGGGCGCGCACAACGTGCGCACGAACCGCGCATGTACCTACTCACATCTGTTTCCGAGATGCGCGCGAACGGATCGCTCAGTCTGCAAAAGAACACGTCTTGTTCCATGTTCGCGCGCGTGAGCCGTACACACCACACAACCTGTCCACACTGACGCTCCGCGCATACTGCGCGCCTCTTTGTGTTCGGGGAAAAAACCGACAAATTTCGGGTCGCTACGCGCAAGAGTTGCAACAATCTGTTCGTGCGCGTAGTAGACGCGGTTCGTGCGCGCAAGGCGTCTACACTATGGGAATTCTGTTACTTTACATGATACATTGCAGCAATGTGGACGTCAAATTCTTGCATTGCATGTTGCATTACATGTTACATTGCACTAATGTGTACCCGGCTATAAGTGACGCATATCACGAGCATCTCCGTGCTTCGGAAAGCACGTTAAGCCGTTGGTCCCGCCTAATATCGGTTGATATTAGTCGATAAGCCTAGTCAGAGGCCTTATGTGCGGCTTAATAACATCTGACAGCAGGGTAAGGCGCTTGCCTTGCAAACACTCCTCCACCAAACCGCACTGAGCCCGCGTGGTGGAGTATGGCTCAATCTACCTCATAGTTGAGGTAAGGCCTTTGCCCAACAGTGGGATGTTACAAACTAACTTTACTAATAATGGCACTTTATCGGTAGTAAACCAAAGTTTTGGTTAAATAATAGTAGCTAATGGTTTTAGAATGTTTTTAACACTCACAGTGTCATATTTTATATTTATAAAGATGAAATAAGAAACCAAAAATTTGCGCACGAGCGGGACTTGAACCAGCAACCTTTTAGCAGACCGGGCCAAACGCTCTTACCAATTGAGCTACCGTGCTGTCAGTCCGACCCTGCGAAATTTGTAGTTTCTTATGAAAACGTCAATTGCGTGACGCTTAGCGCCATCTAGCCGTCTGTTTATGAAAGAGATGGCCCAAGCAGTTATTCTTTACAGAATAAATTCAACTTGGAAATGATTGATTTCGCAGGGTCGGACTGACAGCACGGTAGCTCAATTGGTAAGAGCGTTTGGCCCGGTCAGCCAAAAGGTTGCTGGTTCAATTCCCGCCCGTGCGCAAATTTTTGGTTTCTTATTTCATCTTTATAGTAGCTAACGGGTTTTTTACAAGTATAGGCGAGATCGAATCGCGCTGAACGCAGTGTGACGTGCTGTGGTCACGTGTCCGAGTGTGTGTGTGTGTGTGTGTGTGAGCGTGTACGGTGTAGAGTGTAGAGTGTAGAGCGCGTACTCACGCCTCGTGCAGCGGGCCGGGGTAGGGCTCGAGGTGCGCGTAGAGCCGCGCCAGGCGCGCGCACACCACCAGCGTGGGGATCAGCAGCGCCACGCACCACGACACGCTCATCCAGTACCCGTTCTGTTTATAACAACATTCGCCGATTAATAAATACTAGGAACTCCAAGAAATACATTTTATCAAATTTTGACACGGTGTCTACTCCTGATCTGCAGCAACTAAAAACCGGCCGGCAACTATTAAGAAAGGAACTAACAATTTTGACTGAAATGGATTAATAAATAAGTCAGACAGCATTCCTTGAACGACCGGTCTATAGATGAACAGGACGTAAAATGACAACGCCAGTATAAAAATTTGGTGGTGAATTCTATCACAGTTTCAGAATAATTATCTTAGCATACCAAGCTTACCATAAATAGATCTGTTTCAGGTTATAAAAAAAGTGTGCCCTTTTTAAGAATAAAAGCCTTGGTCACTGCAACATATCGTACTATGACCGTGCTAGGAACGTATCAGGCAAAACAAATATCTTTGTTTTGAAAATATGACACCTTTCCCACTAGACTATTCAGCCACCGACCCAAACCTTTGCGTGTCATGGACGGAGTAAGATAAAGACGCAAAATACGCTCACACCTTCAATCCATTTGACGATGAGACGGAAAAATTTAGATCTGTAAAGTGGGTTATTTAAAATCAAATACTCACTGAGGATCGAACGGTTGGAATATCGTCAAATTTCAATTCGTTTGTGGTGAAGGTTCCGACCGAACAGCTATAGACATTCATGAAAGCAGAATTTTGGCCGAAGGGTGTTTTGCATTTTGCGGGGACGGATACCAAGATGCGCAACTATCCGCCAGCAAAATAGTGTTTCATTTGTTTCGTATTTTTTAAATATTATATATGTTTTTTAGTCGTTAAGGTATCTATTGTATGTCGCTGCGGGCAGAGACCCTGAGGCGTACCGACCGTGGGCATGAGTATCTTGCGGCACGCGGCGTCGCGCGTGGCGTTGAAGGCGTGCGACAGCGGCCCGCAGCGCCCCGCCTCGTATGATACGTCGCTGCGGGCAGAGACCCTGAGGCGTACCGACCGTGGGCATGAGTATCTTGCGGCACGCGGCGTCGCGCGTGGCGTTGAAGGCGTGCGACAGCGGCCCGCAGCGCCCCGCCTCGTATGATACGTCGCTGCGGGCAGAGACCCTGAGGCGTACCGACCGTGGGCATGAGTATCTTGCGGCACGCGGCGTCGCGCGTGGCGTTGAAGGCGTGCGACAGCGGCCCGCAGCGCCCCGCCTCGTATGATACGTCGCTGCGGGCAGAGACCCTGAGGCGTACCGACCGTGGGCATGAGTATCTTGCGGCACGCGGCGTCGCGCGTGGCGTTGAAGGCGTGCGACAGCGGCCCGCAGCGCCCCACGTCGTGCTCGGCGGCGCGCACCACGCGCGCCAGGTACTGCTGCACCAGCGACGACACCGCCTCGCCGAACTCGTCAGTTATCTGTCACCAACGAACAAACAAATATTTTTTATCTTGTTGGAAAACAAACATCAATATAATACATGTAAAATGTTAACGGGAGATATAAAACTTATATGCCTATCTAGTTTTCACTTATACGAGTAGAACGTAACGTACACATCAATACGTAACAATAAGACATAATCGTGCACTTAAATATGTTCGAAAAACAATACCAGAAAAAGATAGAATAAGAAGAAATCCTATTGAGCTGGATAGATAATACCGATACCGAGTTAATAATGTCTATTATTTATATTATTGAGTTTGAATACTGACAAAACCCTCATTATCAGCCAAAGGACGTCCACTGCTGAACATAGGCTTTCCCCACGGCTTTCCACAGCGACCGATCACTAGCGGTGTGCATCCAATTGATCCCGTGATCTTTACGAGGTCGTCTGTCCATCTTGTGGGTGGACCTCCTACGCTGCGTCTTTAGTCGAAGGGTATCCGAACTAGAACTTTCCTGCCCCAACGGCCATCAGTTCTTCGCGCTATGTGCCCTGCCCATTGCCACTTGAGCTTACTGATTCTCAAGGCTATTTCCATTACCTCAAATCACACAACGAGCGATGGAAAGGGCTATGGCTATGTTGGGACAGGAACACTACAAAAACAAAATATAATAATAAATTGGCTTCCTTCATCCGATTCCATCCGATATTGCGTCCTGGTATTGTTAGAGCAATCACGCAACATTGATAAGTGTGACGCGTTAAAGAAAGAACTTGCAATATTCAACAGGCTTGCCAATGTGACAAGGAGTTCGATTTCTCGTCTGACATACAGTGGTGGGGTGGTCATATAATTAAGAACGCTGATTTTTTTAAACTTAGTCGTAAATCTAGTTGCATGCATTTTTTTTATTTGTCTCGCTTTCGTAAATCTGTTCATTTAACAAAGCTTTATTCAATCAAAACACAAGATCAACTAAAAATAAAAAGATAAACTTTTAAACCTACTTCTAAATAAAGTATCGCATAATATTCCTATTAGCTGGCTGGTCACGTAATTAAGAACGCTAAATAGTTTATAACTTTATTCAAATTTTAAAAGCGAACACTGAATAGATTTGTGGTTTTAGTCACTTTTTGTTTAGTTTTGGCACTATTATGACTATTTGTAAGGATTAAAAGTGATTGCTACTTATAAAATAATAATCGGGAAAAATAAAAGCTGTGATAAATCTACCAGGGAAGTAATAATAAAACTTCGCCGGAAGAATTGGTCTTATAAAAGATTGCCGACCATCTGAAATGTTAAAAACGATGGTTTACTATGCCGTAAAGTATTTTACTACATATCTAACTACTTCGAATGTTTTTTGTGTACCTAAACATAGAAAAAGATGACCGAAACATCGTTCATCTGGCAAAACAAAATCCTTTTTCAACACACTTGCTCAAAACGACGTTTTTATTCCACCGATTTTTGGCTCATAATCATAGATATTAAACACGCGTGCTTTTTCATTATATTATTGCACTAGTGCTTTTAGTTTATTAACCCGACCAATTAGTACCAAGTCGTAAATAAGAAGAAGAAGCGATTTAATTTAGTCGGGTTACACAATACTTTTATTTTAGCAACAAACAGTATTTATGCGAAAGATAACAGTATCTACATATTTATTTCAGTAAATGGTAAATCCAGATTTATTACTAAAAAATAGCTCAAATTCATTTAACATTTTCTGTAATTTGTGTTTTAAACACGAATTATTACATTTTTAATCTTGGCTTTTGGCCGATTTAGTTCGCGCCTAAGCCTTGCGTGCGCATCGGTACCGCGGCAAGAAAAAAAAAGAACGCGCCATTTTTCGTAAATAATAATAAATTGTCGGCGGTGACGAAGTTTGGATTAATTATGGAGTTTAATATTAATGAAAATGTCTACTTCAAGTGAAGAAAATGAAGAAAACCTATTATTAACTCCGCCGGACATACGTTTATGATTTTTGTACTTAGATTCAATCAGTAGCCTCTTGTAATCTTAACTCCTCATATTAACAGTGTACGTTATTTATATTTATATAAAATCGAGTATTGTTACTTTATCGAATAACGTTATCGCTATTTAAAAATGGCAACACTGGCTGCCCCTTCTTATTTTCTGACTTGCGAAGTGCACTCGAAAGGCGAGGCAGTCTAGTGCTGACCGCCGAAGCGAAAGGTTAAGGGAAGGAACCTATGTTAAAATGTAGTTATAATTATTGATGTGGCTAGAGATAGTGATTTGTATCAAAGATAAGTGTGTTGATCGAATAAAGAACTTTATAAACTCAACCGAGTTTGATTCACAACACTTCAGAAGCGAGAAGAAATCTACAGCCCACAAAAGGTATGTACTATTATTTTCAAATGATAAGAGCAAGTAATATTATTTAAGAAAATTTTCTTGAAGATAACGCCATAAATACCACGATAGGATAGCATTGGTTGGGATAATATTCTGCTGCGGTTGAACTGTAGCAATATTATCCTTATTTAATCGTGTTAAGTTTCCAACTGATCGTTTGGTCAAGGCTACTCCTTGATAATGATCTGTGGTGACTAATACGAGTATGCTCATAAGCAAAGTAGGTAGGTAACAAATTGTCGGGCTAGCCCTAGGTTGTTCTTAATATGAACTGGGCCTATGCTAACTCGACGCAGTCGTGCTAAGCTATCATCAAATCATTTGGCCAAGGCTACCCTTTGCTAATGGTATGTGAAAGCTAAATGCGCGATTTATTAAATTGGGTCAACTACGTAGGCATGTTTAACAAAATATTATATATTTTTGTCTCATAATCATTTTTTTATCGGGGTAGTGTTAGGTTGCATTGGTTGGGATAATATTTTGCTGCGGTTAAGCTGTTGCACTATTATCCTGACTAAATTGTGTTACGTTTCTAACTGACCATTTGGTCAAGGCTACTCCTTGATAATGTTCAGTGGATACGAGACACGAGTACGTGCAACTAAATAGCTAAATATAATAAATGACCTCAGTAGTTCCTTCATCCTAATAGGAAATACGAAAAGAAATAGGTACCTATTAAATATTATCATGTCACTGCCTATTGTAGGTAGCTATGTTTAGTTGATTGAGAATAACCGTTCAACCTGCAACTGTTCTAGGGCTAATATTTTTGTGTTCATAAATAATTATACAGTAAAAAAATCTTTATTACAGACTTTGCATTCATAATTTGTTAACAGACTTATAAACTATGTTAGTGAGTTCAACAATTGTGTGTTTTAATCAATTGTGTTAAATTTCAACCAATTCAATCTAATTTAATTATTAATATTCGAATCATTTCTTATTTCAATTCGTTTTCGTTATATGACATGAATTGAGTGCCCTTTAGGGTATTTACACCCATTGATTATGTAAGTGAGTTAAACAATACTGAGTTTTTTTTATTTATTTAACTGAGTTCAATTTAAGCTAACTCAAGTAAATTAAATTAGAATAATTTTTCTTTCACTTGATTTGATATGACTTGATATAAAGGCATTTTAAGGTAAATGCCTTATTGCCAATTCAACCCAATTTAAATTCATATACATTTTAATTTAAAATTAATATACATTCGTACTCATTCAATGTATAACTTGAAATAAATGCCATAGTGTCAGATTTTACAAAGAAGTTTTAGCGGCCAGGTGTGTCGCGTGGGCCAAGTGCGTCCTTAAGTAGCGGCCAGGTGTGTCGCATGGGCCAAGTGTGTCCTTATGTAGCGACCAGGTGTGTCGCGTGGACCAAGTGTGTCCTTAAGTAGCGGCCAGGTGTGTCGCATGGATCAAGTGTGTCCTCAAACAGCGGCCAGGTGTGTCGCGTGGTCCAAGTGTGTCCTCAAATAGCGGCCAGGTGTATCGCGTGGACCAAGTGTGTCATAGTTCTGTACATTTTTTTTATTCAAAAGCAGTAGTAGTGGCCAAGTCAGTCAATCAATCAATCAATTAAATTCATGTATTGTGGAATACATGTTCATCAGTTATGTATACTAGCTATGTATTTTTCTCGATTAGATCGGGCCATTTGTGCCATGAAGAAGCTATGTATGTTTTACAAAAGGTCAAGTCTAACTGTGAATTCTTTTACTAGAAATTTTCATTAGCAACGGTCATGTGAGCCATATAGGCGCACTTACTTGCGTTCAGGATTATTTGCAACATTGTTACTCTACTAAAATTATGCTCTAATAAATGAAAATATGGCTCCATAGTAATTAGGTTTAAAGACATTTATTCTCATAAATACATACAGTTCATTTACAAAGATAATTATTTAAACCATAACTTAGTAAATAATTACCATATCCAAAGTATGATTTTGTTGATAACAACACTAATGCTGGTATTCTTTTTCTTCCGAGGTGATGAGACTGAAGAGCACGAGACCAAACCAGGCTGGTTGGGCCTAAAGAGACGAAAGAGCTCGCGATCGAGGTTGAGGACATCGACATCTTCTAAAGGAAGTCACAAATCAAAAAGTACCATTTCGGCGTCACCAACGCTCGAAACCGTCGAGTCACCTGAAATTACCGTTTCACACAATCCGAAGTAACTGTTTGGCTCCGATCACAAAGAGGAAAAAATAGCAACTACTATGTTTTAACTGTAGTATATTCATTCACTGGATAAGTCCTTGTACACACAATTCTGATATTTTTCGCGGAGGTTTATCTTGATTCCCGACGTTTTAACCATTGCAGCGTTCGTGGTCGCGAGTAGGCTAGGATGTTATTTATCATTTACAAAAGAAAAAAAAATCATCACTTCTTCTTGGTAGAATGGGTTATTTTGTTACGATTGAGTGCAGAATTTTGAATATATGTACAGTCGACAGCACTTCAAACACTTTTCACTTATGTTGCAAACTTAACCTAAGATACTGCAGTTTTTACCTTGACGTGCTGTTTTCCGTACAACTGATAATTTTGGTGAATGCATAAACATCAGAAGCCCTTTTCACCGTCTTGTATGAGATCACTGTCAATGCTTTAATTAAAAATAAATTAGTGTAATATTCATTTTTAATCGCTCCCACAGACCTAATCTTATACTAAGTTGACTTTGCGAAAAATACCGCGCATTTACCACGATCATGAGAAAAATATACCTATTAGCACACGATGTCAGTAAATTCTTACTTGAATTAACGTCGTGACTTATTTCAAAACAAAGATTTAATTAATTCATTGACGCGGTAATTTTAATGTCGGGTTACTTAAACGCCATTTAAGTCGCGTAACGCGTTACAATGCAGTTCGTTTATACAACATTCATAGATAATACCCTTACTTCCTTTATATAAATTGTTCTGTCGTTTTAACCATACTAGAACTGTAAAGAGTAGCAGATTCCGTTGCAATTTTGACAGCGCAGTTAACCGCCAAACTTGTAAGACATAAAATGTATATAAAAAGTTTATCAATTATCATTTATTTGATGAAAGAAATACACAGTAGATAAATAATTAATTACAAACTTAACATCGCTCGCTACATGTGCACACCCGGTAGGGTACAGCAAAGTAAAGCAATTTTATAGGTGAGTTTTACCTGTTAATAAATTGTGGAGTAATTATATTAATTTTGGAACAGATGGTCCTATACCTATACATATTAATATTTATTTATGACTACTATAAACATTTAGGAACCAAATAACTTACTACACAATATTTCTGTAATACTGTACAAACATTAAAAAAAAATTGAAATTATACATCAAGAATGAGCTTAGGTAGCTATACTTTACTTTTACTTATTAAATAACCTTCCTATAAGTATTCCTGACTAGTAGACAGTTAGTTAAATCAGTCAGTTAAATTAATGTATCCTCAATGTCTATATAAATTTGTTTAAAATGACATTGTTTATCTATAAATCATTACTCCGACGATTTGTAAAAACATTTGTTTTGTGATATTATTTTTATACTTATTGTCTCTTAGCACTTTTATTATATACGTCTGTCTAGTTTTCGCTCAATTTAGTACTTATGTAAGAGACGAAAGGCATTGTCGCGGGTCAGGGTGCCCTTGAAGAATAATATTTTTTTTGTTAGGAAAAATAAAATCGTATGCGGGCCAGTTTTCAAAAGGAAGGGTCTTCTTTCTATGTTATTGTTTGATGCTCTGTTAAAATATTATCACTTATAACGAGATGACCTTACATAATGTACTAAGCATTGACTTGAAAAGAAATATATTTTCATTTATGAATATTATATTGACGCCAAACACGACGTTTGCTCTGCAATATGCTTGGGTTTGGAATAAAAGACGCATCGCAATACATTTAAATGGGGACTAGGGACGTCTACACGCCAAAACGTCAGCGTAAATAGGAGACCGTGATCTCATAGGTCAATTAATAGATAATTATGCACAAAGGCTTTATTTCAAAACTAGTTTTTATTCTAGTTCCCCACTTTGATATTTTTCTGTATTCTTGGCAATATCATGCAGTTTATTCTTTTTTACATGTAACAGCATAATATGTTGAGTTTACTTTGCGGAGTAAATTGTATTCGTGGTAGGGTTTAATTATTAATGTCATTTGACTATTAAATCTAATCTCAATTCTATTTATATTAATTGTATAATGATTAATAAAGTGAAGTAGGTACTTGTTCCTGCTACTAAATTAAGACCACACCTTCATGTACTTTTCGTTAATAATTAACAAATATGATTAATATGGGCCCTGAAATATTATTTTTTTCTCATCCGAACACACATAATATTAGGGAAAGTTAAACTACAAAGTAATATTTTATGTGAACAATAAATTGTAAGATCATAAGAGATTCTATAAATAATAATAATGATCCCTTAAATGTCTGTATCTCCGTAAACAGTATTTATAAGGGATTAAGAACAGACATTAAGGTAACCATTCAATTCCAATAAAAAAAAACCAAAACCACATTATAGCTTAATTCTTCTCGTATGACTAAGTGCTAAGATTCATAACTTTCATTGAAATGCGCCACGAAAATTACGAAATTTAACTTTTTTTAAAGTTATCTAAGTAGCTTCAATAATTCTTGATTATGTTCTCCACGATTAATAAGTGACATTTATTTTGGATGCTTTAGTGACTTTCTAATATCTATCTCAATAAATAGTTTTATACATTACTCAATATGAAAAATTCAAATCATGAGACTGTGTTTCAGAAAGGAACTTTTGTTTTAACCTGATTATTTTATTTACCTTATACATATCATTATACACATTGTGAACTATTATCATATTGCTGGATATGTGATTGGTGTCCAATTAATTTGTCTTTTACTGACTTGACTGATTTTTACTTTTTAAATGAACTGTTTATGTAGATAAGGTCTCTTTTAAGTTAGGATCGTTTATATGTCACACACTTAAAACTACAATAGGTTACCTATACATTTTCATTCATTCATCAATTAAAAAGTCAATTTAGTTATTCTTGCCATATTGTTATCTTAAAATCAGATGGTTTTTTTAAAAAGCTTGTTAAGTATATTAGAAGATAATAGACTAATAAAATAAAATAAATATGGCTTCGATAAATGACTTTTTGTCATTCATAGACTGGAGTAAAAAAAAAGATTAGTCAAATTAATAGTTACGATTGTTATCATAAGTATAATAACATAACCATTTTTAACTTATTAGCCTGTAGAACGAAGTAACTATGAAACTATAGGTACATAATAGATTATGAACCCGGTTACATAAAATGTATAAAATGTTCGTTGCCACAAGTCTTATAAGCAGGCAAAGTATAATCAATCTAAAGATTCAATAGATCAATCTATACAGGGTTAATTTAAATTAACTGATCACCTCTTGCAGGCAGCCTCTCAACATCAATTCCAACAACATTTGTTCTACGACTTTTTACAAATCTTGATAAATAACACAAAAAAAGAAAAAGAAAAATAATTTTGTTTCCTCTGTTATTCACTACTCTGTATGATGTACGCCGAGGCGCCCCTACCTCGCCCCGCCTGTATTCATTCAACGTTTCGGTACTAACTACCTACTATTTTCCGCGCTTTTTCTAAGCCGGTTAATTTACTACGTTTGTACCTAAGTTATTCAGACTATCTGGGGGCTTACATTCAGCTTCTTTAAAGAAGTAAGTTTGTTAAAACCCAAGCATGTCGCGATACCTACCGTTCAGACTCGCTGCAGGCTTCGCGAACATTGTCACCACACCTAGGCAGCACTCGTACCATCGCAGTGTACTCACGTTACGGCATCGCAGTACTGTTTTCCGTAGGCACTCACTAATTAATTGAACTTCGGTTACGCGGCAAGTGAGGAGACGCGCGCAGCGGCGGCGCACGCGTTTGGTATCGACCGTGACGTACGACTGAGGTCAAGTTCAAATGGGCATCGCCGCCGCTGCGTTACCCCGCCCGCCACCCCGCGCCCCGCTGCACGTGGTGATTATTTTTTCTACGCAAGGTGCGTAAATAGAGTAACGCAAGTTTAGAGTCAACAAATAATTTTTGTATGGGAAAACGTAAATTTTAAAAACTATTAATTTTGAAAAGTCGTAGAACAAATGTTGTTGGGATTGTTGTGGAGAAGCTGCCTGCAAGAGGTGATCAGCTAATTTAAATTAACCCTGTATAGGTCAAAGCTACAGCAACTCAAGTCATCCAAAAATAGGTTATAATTATTATAAGAACTAGAAATGTGATAATTGTAATTAATTAAACTTAAATGCCGAATGTGATGATTTTCTATTGTGTACGCTAAAGTAAACTTAGAATTACTAAGTTAGCCCAAAAGCTTAAATTTTATTGCTTGTAATATGATAAATGTAGTATGCTGTAGTAGTATTGATATAAATGCGCCATTGTAAATATTTTTTTAAAATGCACCAGGAGGTGCATTAGGTCGGATGGCCGAATGTGATGATTTTTGTACTTAGATTCAATCAGTAGCCTCTTGTAATCTTAACTCCTCATATTAACAGTTAACGTTATTTATATTTATATAAAATCGAGTATTGTTACTTTATCGAATAACGTTATCGCTATTTAAAAATGGCAACACTGGCTGCCCCTTCTTATTTTCTGACTTGCGAAGTGCACTCGAAAGGCGAGGCAGTCTAGTGCTGACCGCCGAAGCGAAAGGTTAAGGGAAGGAACCTATGTTAAAATGTAGTTATAATTATTGATGTGGCTAGAGATAGTGATTTGTATCAAAGATAAGTGTGTTGATCGAATAAAGAACTTTATAAACTCAACCGAGTTTGATTCACAACATACGTAACAAGGCGAAAAACGCGTGCGAAAGTCTTTGCCATCAAAATCGAGTGAAATGTATTTTTACTGTTTTAATAATTAAAAACTTAGAAAATGAAGAGTCTTGTTTTTTCCTCGCAAGTGTGTTGAAAAACGTCGTATGAAACACGTGTGCCTGTGACCATTATATACGCGGCTTTCTTATGGCGCACTCGCTTTCGCTCGTGCGCACACAATATCGCCTTCTTTATAATGGTCAACTTAGCACACTTGTATCATAATGTACTATTAAAGGGTCTAATGAGATAAGAAAATAATATTTTGGTGAAAACAACTCTTCAGCAATCTCAGCACGCACTATTCAAAGACATTTGTTAGGAGAAAAAATTGCATGAGGGGATAGCAAGAAAGTTACACTTGTTGAAACTTTGCCACAGGGAAGCCCGGCTTGCATATGCGAGAAAGTATGAAAACTGGTCTTTGCGTCAGTGAAAAAATGATCGTGATCGTTTTTGTGACGAGACAAAAATTAACAGAGTATATTTTGATAGAAAAGGATATGTATTTCGTCCCCCAAATACAGCATTCAACCCTAAGTACACGAGACCTAATTAAAGCACGGTCGTAGAAATGAGAAAGGAGATTGCCCATTTTACTATGGAGCTTGGTTGCGCAACAAATGAATTTGTATAACTATAAAAATTGGTAATAAAGGAGAAGTAATGTTATAAAATAAAATGAACTTGAAAAAAAACTTATTGTTTGTGGGGTTTTCCTAATAATTAAAAACAAAGTTCAGTTTTGAGGTTAGGTGTTACTAGGCACTAAATGAGGTAATACGAGGTAAATAAGATAGGTATTAATGAAAAAATGCACATAAACATATTAAAATAATGTTCAACAACTCCAACTGTGAGTAGTCTAAGAAATAAAATCACTCAAAATGAAAGTGTGGAAATATATAGTTTTGCCTTTAATCGTATAATGAACGCTTAAAATAATTGATAGTTTTGTTGCAATACCTGATTTATCTAGATTATATTACAAGTTAAGTCATTAAAAGAAATTATTAAAACTCTTATAATTACATGATTTATTCATCGTCTTCATATTTATAAAAAACATTGTCTAAAAATAATGCTGGCACAGACACCAGTAATAACATTTGATTGAAATGTTGGTAATGGAGGTGGTATTTGTATTGGTGACTCCATGGAAGTTCTCGATGAAGACAGAAGCATCCCAGTTTTTAATAGATGTGGAAGCTGCTTCTAGCACAACCTCTTGTTGTCAACTCGGGTCGACTAATGCATGTCCTCTCACACTTCTATAGACATTTGTTCAATAGGGTAAACAGACTTTCTCAAGCCGGTTAATCTGAAATTAAAAACTGTTTTTTGGAATCAAATGTTTTAATTAATTCAAAATACATATTCCTATAATTAAATTATTTAATTTATAAAAAAAACAAATATTTACCTGATGAAACGTTATGCATAAAATAATAACATCCCTCTCTAGACTATTCACTGGAAGTTGATCTATCTTGGCTTTTATAATGGACTTTCCACATACATGGCCTGTACTACTGGACCTCCAGAAGAGGAGGTTGCAGATTCATTACGTAGTATGACAAAACATTCTTGACAGAGATGGTTGTCTTCAGTGATCTGAAAAAATAACAATACTATACACCCAAATAATATACAGGTCCATATATATGATCACTATATTTTAGTACTAAGCATGTCACAAGAAAGACTGCATTTTATTAACAATTACTGTCAACAGCAGTCAAAAGTGTTTATTACTTACAATGGCCATGCTTATCCAGGAGCGTAGAATACTAAGCATAGCATCGCTTGCCTCACCCACTTGGTGGTAAGTGGTAAGGCAGCGTATGCCTTAGAACAAGAGAACAATATACACAGCGGCACTGGCATTGTGGACGTATGAACGTTCGTCATAAAAACAGCACAGCACTTGCACAAAAGAGTACAGAATCTTAACTTCTTCAAATGACCAAAACATTTGCATTTCATAAGAAGCAATGAACAACGAAAATAAACCAACTAATTGTATTGTATCAATCATGACATGACTTGATGACGGACGGATATAGTTCTATTTTATACCATTTACGGGGCTTGTTACGCATACTGCCGATTGCCCTACAAGATCCTCATCATGTAAAGATAATTATATTTCCGATACCCACAGATCCATTATAAAAAATAAACAACTAAAATGTCATCGTTTTTATTAAATAGGCATATTTTTTTTGCAACGCAATGACTAAAGCAATAGTGATGATTTTAGACTTTAACTGTCCCTGTAAATGTTTACATGGCCGCACGACAGACTATACCTTAAAGCAACCTCTATCCCTTACAAAATAAAAGCTGTTTTCGTATAACCTGACGTGCTGCTAACTGTATTCAAAATAGGATTTAGTCATTTGCATAATCAATTAAAATGAAAATAAAATTCCCACAAAAGTTTTTTTCGTAACAAACAAATATGAATTATAAAAATAATAAACGAATTTTGGTTTATATGTCATGCTTATACTCTGCTAAATTAGAGTGGGGCAGATTTGGGCATTCTCCTTTGGGGGTGCTTTTCTGGACATGGTGTTGGACTTGTAAAGTTTATAGAAGCTCAACATGAATCAATTCCAATACAAAAATATACTGGAAGAAACAATGCTGCCTTATGCTGATAACGTTCTACCGGTTATTTTGACATTCCAGCATGACAATGATCTAAAACACACTGCACGTACCGTAAAATTTTTTTTTACCGCGGAATCAGTTTCTGTTTTAGACTGGGCAGCTAACAGTCCGGATCTAAACCCAATAGATAATCTGTGGTTTAAAGTTAAGAATAAGGTCTCAAATACGCTGTGTGAGTATTTCAGAGAGCTTTACGACGTTTTTTTAGAAGAATAGAACCCAATTTCCGTTGCGAAATGTAAACAAATTATAGAGTCAATGCATCACCGGTGTAAAGCAGTAATTAAAAGTCGTGCATATGCTATTAACAATTAATTTTAGTTCAAATGTATGAAAAAGCTTTTAAAATTTGCGGCGCTACAAATTGTTGTGATTTTTTAAATGTAAGTATTTAAAAAAAAAACTTGGGCAGTTGAATAAATCGTTCATAATTATTTGTCCAGATTCAGTACTATTTAAATGTTTTACTTTGGTAAAATAAATTAAAATTGAGACAAAAACGTTTGCTATTTTATTCTTTATTCCTAAACTACGTTGCTCTAGTAATGTAGCTATTTTATAACATAACTAGTTGTTTTTAAAATGGTACACATCTCTGGGTATGACATGTTTTGAAATAAAAAAATCTAGAACTTCTAATCGTTCTTAATTATATGACCACAACTGTAGTTTCTTTTTTCAATTGCTTTTTATATTATTAGGAATAATAGCTTTCTTTTATCGATAAGGGGAACATAAATGTTTACTGATTAAAAGTTATCAGAGACAGTATTCTTATGAGTATGGTATGTTAACACATTTTTTAGAGATTTGGGGAGACAACTTGAAATTCAATCTTCTATTAAATTTCAGAGGGAACAGTACTCATATAGAGTTCTTATGGTATAAGGTACGAGTACATATTTATTACGAAATCGATGAATTTATAATAATGATGCATTTTTCCTCTGGTTTATGATGTGCCGTAAATACTGCAGTAAACACTACGTCAGCGGGCCAAGTGGCGCGCGCTCCCCCGGCGGGCCGGAACTACCCCCCAGGCGCCCCGACAAATGAATATTTTTACATATTCTCAGTAGAATAAATAAGTACATTTTTAATGAATTAATTTTAGGCACCAATCGCAAACATTATTTTTTTAAACTAATCAAGAATGTCCCGGGGCATCAAGTCCGCCAATTGTACTACTAACGGAGCATTAAAGTATAAAAAAAACAGGGTAATCAGTATTTTTTACCTACCTAAAAAAATAAAGTAATTCACATAAAAGCCCAAAGCATTACAGCCTACTATCCGGACATGCTTGTAGCCTTTAAGCGTAAAGACACGCCGTACTGGTGTCTGTGACATGGCTGAACCTATGCTACCTTCGACATCTTTGCCCTCCCTGGTTTCCAGCAATTTGCAATGACCGTATTTTCAGGATTGGTGGCGGTATAGCAATATACATCCGATCTCATATTCCCTTTACGATAATTAATGCTTCCCCACCTTAGCGCAGCTAAATGAACAATACGTAATATGACGTAACTGAACAATAATAAAAACATTTATGACACAATAATTGCTTAGGTTCCACTGATAATTATAGCTATTGATACCGCGGTATTGCAAAATCTTACTGTAACAGGCTTAAATGTTTATGTTATATAAATTCTGCTTTACTATCTTATTATTAGATTCTTCTCCCTACAAAAGCTTTTTATCCTATATCGTAATTTGTTAACTTTGTACCTATAACTCGTATAGAAACTTGAAAATGAAGACCCTTTTCAAGTTTCTATACGAGTTATAGGTGCCAAGGTAGAGTCTATTTGCTGTCGATTTAGCAGCCAGCAAATTGTCCGCAGTATGCCCAAAGCAAACATTATGAAAGTGCTCGTGCAACATCTCTTCATCGAAATTAGTCTCTGCCATACAAAAGTTTTTCTCAGTATTTTCTACAGCCCGTCTCTTATAGTGGATTACTTTTTATCTTTTGAGCGGACTTTGGAAGACCTGACTCCTCTACAAGTCATACTATACTGATGGGAGACTTCAACACCTGTCTACTTAAAGACGATATCCGTTCAGCACGCCTTAATTCATTAATTTATTCGTGTAATTTGAATGTTCTTTCTCTTAAGGCTACTTTTCTACCTAACTAGCACTTCTCACCTAATTGTGTGCCCTCTCTTGATTAGATTATTGTCTCCTCGGTTAATAATGTTGCTAGGCACAGTCAATGTCACGCTGACGCCTTCTCGAACCACGATCTCATTTTACTCTCATATCAAGTGCGTCCTCCAAAACCAAAGCCTAAATTTCACTTCAACACGATGCTTCTGTTACAAACTGGTTTAAAATTCAGATGTCTGAAACTGTTGACGAGAAGGTATCGTAAATCTTTTTAACACGCTTCTAATAGGTCTGTATGATAAACATTCTTCTATTCGGCTGGTTAAAATAAAGCATGTCCCTGCTCCGTGGCTATCCGATGAACTCAAAACACTGAGAGACAAGAAGAACGCTGCTAAAAGGAATTTTAAACTGGACCCCCGTCCAATAAAAACCGCGAAAAATATAAATCCCTTCGGAATCGCTGCAACACTTCTTGTAGAGACGCTCAAAGACGCCATATTCATAAATCAGTCGAAAACGGAGACCTGGCTAGGGTCTGGAAATTTCTTAGGCCTATTGGAGTTAGAAAAAGCCGTAATGATCATATTTCGAACAATATTCATTTAGATCTTCTGAATCAACACTTCACAATATGACGGTGTTAATAACACCATCATAAATAAAACCTTAAATCAACTCTCATCTCTTTCAACTCCTGGGTATCCTCCCTTTATTTCTCGTCAAGTATCCGATTGTGATGTAAAGAAGAACATCACCTCCATTGCCTCTAATGCCGTCGGAGCAGACTGTGTGAGTCGCCAAATGATTCTTCCGCTTATTGATATTTTGACTCCGATAATCACCCACATCTTCAATGAATCTGTACCTTCAAGTTCCTTTGCCACAATGTGGAAAAACCTCCTCCAAAAAAAGGAACATCTTCCTTTACCGATTACCGTCCAATTTCAATCGAGAGTATTTCCTTTCCAAAGTGATGGAGCGCATAGTTTATCACCAACTCGTCTTCCTTTGCGATAACCATCTCCTAAATCCGTTCCAGTCCGGTTTTCGCCCTGGTCACAGTACGACTACCGCTCTGGTAAAAATAACTGAGGCTATTCGACTTGGCATGGACAATAAGAAACTCACTGTGCTAGTTCTATTAGATTTTAGCAATGCCTTTAATGCCGTAGATTTCGATATATTACTGGAGCTGCTTCGTTCTCTTAACATATCTCCAACGGTGCTTGACTGGTTTCATAGTTACTTTCATGGACGTCGGCAACGAATTCGTTCACAGGATTCGTTTACTGCATGATGCGACCTGAATGCTGGTGTACCTCAAGGCAGTGTACTATCTCCTCTTTTTTTAAAAAAAAAATATATCAACTCTATCACGCGTTATCTTACGTCGTTTTTTTCATCTTCATGCAGACGATCTCCAAATATATTCACAAGGGTACCTTGAAAACTTAACCTACATATTAATCTATAATTATATTAATTTGTTATATTTATAATTATGTATTTTGAATGTGATTTTTATTATTGTATTTATTAAAATATACATGTATGTTTTATATAATATATTATTAATTTCATAAATTGTCTTGATCTTTTATGCACATAATACCCCTTACCATGAGCTCATTAATTCTTTACCTAAAGGTTGTCTGGAAGAGATCGCTTTTAGCGATAAAACCGGCTAAATGTACAATACATTTTCTCGAAATGAATTTGTAATTAACCTATCTGATGTGCAATAAAAAGTTATCTTATCTTATATTATCTTTTTCAGGAATCTGTTGATAAGGAATCAAACAGGGCCTTAACTTAAACCTAAATCTATATGCAAATCTTAATTTGTTCCAGCAGGTCTTCGCGGCCGTGGTTAAATTGGTTAAGTGCGAGAGAACCCGACCTTCCACATAGTCGGTACTTACGTTTTGCACCAGCTCCGGTCCTTGCGTATTGAGGTAGTGCTCAGCCTGAGTGGTCTCGTAGAGCAGGTACGAGATCGCCTCCTTCAGCGACGTATGGTTGAACCGCAGCGCGTCGCGCAGCCTCACCGCCGTCGACTGGAAGCCGCACATATTTTACATTTTTAAAAAACTATGATATTTAGTCTCTTGAAAAATGGAGCGAGCGCATTATTATACAATTAATTGGTAAATTACATCACGCGTCTATTATTCTAAGGGCTGATTTTTCAATAGACAGATAAGAATTATTCGTCGAATAAAATATAACATGGCTTATTTGCAAACGTCACGTAATTGTCTGCAATTACACGTGACTGACATTTATTAAACTCTGTCGGTTCATCATTTATCAATCTCATAACTTTAATCTGACCATTAAAAAATCGGCCCTAAGAAGAAATGGGCTCGGACATATAGCCCGAATGGCAAACGACCTTTGGCCAAAAAGAGTCCTGGAATGGAGACCACAAGACCGTCAGTCATAGCTGAAAATGATCTTACGGCCAACATTGATACAATGTGGCGAATGATGATGATTGTAATCAGATGGCGCATTAAATCCATGACATTAATCTTTTTGTCAGGTAAAGATCTTGGACGTACTACCTCGAGATTACGGTGACGGGTGAGCCACCTACCGCTTGACCTCAGCTCCCGCCGTCATATATAAAAAAAAGTCCACAAATCACGCGAGTGCACAGCGCAGTGGTCAGCTCCTCTACGTTGGATTCCGTGGTCGCTGGAATCTCCGAATAAGATGACCCAAGCCCGCTGCGTCCTACGCTGTGTACTCACGCCGAGCTCGGCGGTGCCGGCGCGCATGCCGCGCAGCACGCCGGCGTGCAGGCCGCGCAGCTCGGCGGCCGCGGCGCGCAGGGCGGGCGCCACGCGGCCGAGCCCGCTGCGTCCTACGCTGTGTACTCACGCCGAGCTCGGCGGTGCCGGCGCGCATGCCGCGCAGCACGCCGGCGTGCAGGCCGCGCAGCTCGGCGGCCGCGGCGCGCAGGGCGGGCGCCACGCGGCCGAGCCCGCTGCGTCCTACGCTGTGTACTCACGCCGAGCTCGGCGGTGCCGGCGCGCATGCCGCGCAGCACGCCGGCGTGCAGGCCGCGCAGCTCGGCGGCCGCGGCGCGCAGGGCGGGCGCCACGCGGCCGAGCCCGCTGCGTCCTACGCTGTGTACTCACGCCGAGCTCGGCGGTGCCGGCGCGCATGCCGCGCAGCACGCCGGCGTGCAGGCCGCGCAGCTCGGCGGCCGCGGCGCGCAGGGCGGGCGCCACGCGGCCGAGCCCGCTGCGTCCTACGCTGTGTACTCACGCCGAGCTCGGCGGTGCCGGCGCGCATGCCGCGCAGCACGCCGGCGTGCAGGCCGCGCAGCTCGGCGGCCGCGGCGCGCAGGGCGGGCGCCACGCGGCCGAGCCCGCTGCGTCCTACGCTGTGTACTCACGCCGAGCTCGGCGGTGCCGGCGCGCATGCCGCGCAGCACGCCGGCGTGCAGGCCGCGCAGCTCGGCGGCCGCGGCGCGCAGGGCGGGCGCCACGCGGCCGAGCCCGCTGCGTCCTACGCTGTGTACTCACGCCGAGCTCGGCGGTGCCGGCGCGCATGCCGCGCAGCACGCCGGCGTGCAGGCCGCGCAGCTCGGCGGCCGCGGCGCGCAGGGCGGGCGCCACGCGGCCGAGCCCGCTGCGTCCTACGCTGTGTACTCACGCCGAGCTCGGCGGTGCCGGCGCGCATGCCGCGCAGCACGCCGGCGTGCAGGCCGCGCAGCTCGGCGGCCGCGGCGCGCAGGGCGGGCGCCACGCGGCCGAGCCCGCTGCGTCCTACGCTGTGTACTCACGCCGAGCTCGGCGGTGCCGGCGCGCATGCCGCGCAGCACGCCGGCGTGCAGGCCGCGCAGCTCGGCGGCCGCGGCGCGCAGGGCGGGCGCCACGCGGTCGAACCCGCTGCGCTCCTCCACGGCCGCCGCGGTCGAGCTCAGCTGCTCGGCGAGCATCTCCAGCGACAGGGATGTCATGTTCGTCTCCAGCTGGAAACAACAAGTTCAATTAAAATGTTGAAAAAGTCTAAAGCACTTTCAGCTTCGGAACATAATGGTTTTGAATCGTGTATTGTTTTGCATGTGTCGTTGAATTAATAAAATATTACATAAGAGAATGATTAAAAGCAGAATGGAAAGTGTACGAGCTAGCATCGTACATTGCGACAACCACGGCGTCAGCGACCTACATAGCAGCAGCTGACCGATGGACCCAGCAAGCACCGTCGGCACTCACACCGGCGGCACACAAGCATAAACCTTTATATGTTTACATACAATTAAATCATTATAAATACATGTATCGGAACAACAATAAACTAGATATCAACCGTCCGTGTTGGTTCTCATTTCCCTCCGCTGCGGCCAAGACACCTTTAGCCGTCACTATGATCAGTCTGGTGAGCCTGCCAGACTGGCAGCGGGTCCACGCCACCTACCCACCGTCCTAACGCTGCTACCCTGGGCGACCTGGGTGCAGCTCTCCTACCTTAACATCCTTATTATATCTAAGTATCTATTGTTAGGCTGGGCTAGGGCTCTAGGGACTTAGTATCTTAGGCAAAGGGATATCTACGCCACTAGGGAGTTAGTTTCCATCTTAACCTTTTATATACTGTACAGTCGGGACTTCTTCTCGCCTGTACAGAAAGCTTTTCGACACAAATAAATAAAATGAAGACCTTCGAGACGAGTGTTCATCAAAACTGTTCTAAATCGACATACGAAAGTTCTTGCATAGTAACATAAGATTAAGTAAGTATCGCTTTCTTTGGTACAGTTAAACCGTCTGGGTCCTCGTCGGGCCGGGGCGGAGCGGGACGGCAGGCCCACTCACCGCTTGCAGGATGCGCTCGAAGTCGAAGTCGGAGAGGCCGGTGTCGGCGAGCTGGCGCAGCTTGCGCTGGGCCGAGCGCGCCAGGATGGTGACGCCGGCGGCCGGGTACAGCGGCCGCAGCGTGCCAGCCCGGGGCGGGGCGGCAGGCCCACTCACCGCTTGCAGGATGCGCTCGAAGTCGAAGTCGGAGAGGCCGGTGTCGGCGAGCTGGCGCAGCTTGCGCTGGGCCGAGCGCGCCAGGATGGTGACGCCGGCGGCCGGGTACAGCGGCCGCAGCGTGCCAGCCCGGGGCGGGGCGGCAGGCCCACTCACCGCTTGCAGGATGCGCTCGAAGTCGAAGTCGGAGAGGCCGGTGTCGGCGAGCTGGCGCAGCTTGCGCTGGGCCGAGCGCGCCAGGATGGTGACGCCGGCGGCCGGGTACAGCGGCCGCAGCGTGCCAGCCCGGGGCGGGGCGGCAGGCCCACTCACCGCTTGCAGGATGCGCTCGAAGTCGAAGTCGGAGAGGCCGGTGTCGGCGAGCTGGCGCAGCTTGCGCTGGGCCGAGCGCGCCAGGATGGTGACGCCGGCGGCCGGGTACAGCGGCCGCAGCGTGCCAGCCCGGGGCGGGGCGGCAGGCCCACTCACCGCTTGCAGGATGCGCTCGAAGTCGAAGTCGGAGAGGCCGGTGTCGGCGAGCTGGCGCAGCTTGCGCTGGGCCGAGCGCGCCAGGATGGTGACGCCGGCGGCCGGGTACAGCGGCCGCAGCGTGCCAGCCCGGGGCGGGGCGGCAGGCCCACTCACCGCTTGCAGGATGCGCTCGAAGTCGAAGTCGGAGAGGCCGGTGTCGGCGAGCTGGCGCAGCTTGCGCTGGGCCGAGCGCGCCAGGATGGTGACGCCGGCGGCCGGGTACAGCGGCCGCAGCGTGCCAGCCCGGGGCGGGGCGGCAGGCCCACTCACCGCTTGCAGGATGCGCTCGAAGTCGAAGTCGGAGAGGCCGGTGTCGGCGAGCTGGCGCAGCTTGCGCTGGGCCGAGCGCGCCAGGATGGTGACGCCGGCGGCCGGGTACAGCGGCCGCAGCGTGCCAGCCCGGGGCGGGGCGGCAGGCCCACTCACCGCTTGCAGGATGCGCTCGAAGTCGAAGTCGGAGAGGCCGGTGTCGGCGAGCTGGCGCAGCTTGCGCTGGGCCGAGCGCGCCAGGATGGTGACGCCGGCGGCCGGGTACAGCGGCCGCAGCGTGCCAGCCCGGGGCGGGGCGGCAGGCCCACTCACCGCTTGCAGGATGCGCTCGAAGTCGAAGTCGGAGAGGCCGGTGTCGGCGAGCTGGCGCAGCTTGCGCTGGGCCGAGCGCGCCAGGATGGTGACGCCGGCGGCCGGGTACAGCGGCCGCAGCGTGCGCGTGCGCGCCTCCAGCGAGCGCCGCGTCGACAGCACCAGCGCGTCCAGGTCGTACAGCCGGTGCAGGTGCAGAGCCTGAGGAGCATCATTAACCAATTAAACACCGCGAAATAATATAAAGAAGACGCAATCGACTGTCAGTAAAGCATAACCTTAAGGAAACCCCACGACACGCAGAACCATAAAAGGTAACAGACGGACATTGCGTGAAGAGCTCTCGGTCGTTGGTGCGGAAAGTTATAGATTAAAGACTCTTACCAAATGTGATTCCAAATTTGCAAAATTCAGCTTTCGAGTGCAAGACACTTTCATTAGTAAAGAATGCGAGCGCGCAAGACCTTTCCCAAAAATATATTGCGACGCTCAAACGCGAAACGCCACCGAGATGAACGGACGACGTTTAAAGATCGCAGAATCCTCCTGGATGCAGAGCGTTTGGATCTACTGATATGATCGCTGTGGAAAAGGGAGGCCGATGTTGAGCAGCAAACGTCCTCAATCTGATAAGGATGGTAATATTTTTATCCTTCCAATTTCAAGAAATAGCAGCCTCTCTAAACAGAGATTCGAGTACTAACTGGTCACTGGTACCTGCGCAGGAGATATTATAGTACCCCTATACGTGCACATGCGCTTTATTCATACAAATCTCTATTCTTTCACTCCCCTTAATTCCTTCCTTTAGATCATGTGCACGACCAACAGCTTAACGTTCTAACCAACGCACGAGGTAGTCATCACCACAAACTTACAGACTCAGGACTGTTTTTGAGTATTTTCAAGACAGGAACTTACCAATTAAAAAACGACTGACGCAGCTACGTATGAAATATTATTTTATGTACACTTGTAACGAACTTTGTAATCATAATCATTTTTGTAAGAAAATCTTGGAATTTTAATTTGACCCACCTCCCGGTCTTCGATTAAGATGAAATTATGCACATGCTATGAGTTCTGATAACAATACATGACTAGCTAAGAAACACTATTACAAATCCAATATGGCGACCTCCCCAAGATGGCGGATTGGCTATTTGGAATGCACCTTCTTGATATGGGTATAAAATGAAAGGGTTTGCTGAATGTGATACGAAAACAAATAAAAAAGCGTGTTTTTTTTATTTATTTTTAAACTATTATAAAATGAGCGGAGTGTGTGACGTACCTTGTAGATGGTGTTGTTCCGGTGGCAGGCGACGAGCACGGCGCTGAGGTTGAAGTCGGGGTCGCGGCGCTCGTTGAACAGCGCCTTCTCCAGCCCCACGAACCGGTCCACGTCCGCGAACAGCCGGCTCTCGCGCGGCTCGCTGCGCACGCAATACGATAATTGATTACTTATGAAGTTTAGCGCGGGAAACGAGAATAGGGAGTTGGAATTTGTTTCTTCATTTTAGTAATTGGTTTTTTCTAGTATTTTTTTGTGATTTTGTGTTGGGATCATCATAATAATGTGTGCTATTGAAGAAAACAATGAAGACAAAGGAGGAAACAAAGTAAAGCGTGCTCTGATCGCAGATCGCGCCCTCTGATTCGGATCGATATTCTCGTGCTAAACTTCCTTCTTGAGCATTGAAATGCGAACGCCAGCCCCGCATTTCAATGAGTTAGGTTAGGCTAGTTAGGTTAGTTTAGTTTAAGTTTTGTAGTGTTAAGTGTTAATATTGAACATATTACTGAAGAAATTGTCCGTATGGCTCCGTCCGTGGACGTAAAACTTGTAAATTAAAAAAAAAACAATACGATTACGGTGTCACGACAGACAGACAGATTTTCATTATTTGTTTTAACCCTTAGAATGAGTTATGCACCCTCGGGTGAACATGGCCGCTGCGATTGTCAAATGAATGGCCCCTCCATTTTTTTCATGGAACTTCAAAAATGGATGTTTTCTAGCAAAACGGTATTTCAAAATTACCTTTTATGTACACCAGTGTAATATTAATTAAATGTATAATTAACTACATTCGGACCGAAGAAACAAACGAGAAATTGACCAATAGCGTAATACACACAAGGTGCATCAACCGCGAGACGAGTTACAAGGCACCATCTATGGGTATCGGTTCCTAGTCGGGCCGATACATAATTCATAATTACTATATTTTCTTTAGATTTTGAGTTCAATATCTTTAGATGCGTTGTTATTAACTATTATTTCTGATTTCTATAAAAGGTTTGAATGAAGAATGCAATAACAAATACCACAGTTTACATTGATAATAACCACATATGTTGTGATAATTGTGGATGTGATACACATTTGAAAACTTAATAAGAATAAACTCATGAGAAAATAATAAAATTTAGATGAAATTCATTTAATGAAAATAAATTAGGTAGAAAGTTGAATATCCTGAATAAAAACAAGGCAAGGTTTTAAGAAAGGCTGAGCTTTTCATCATCAAAAAAATCTCCAAATTAAGATTTAAAACTGGAATACACGACACGTCTGGTGTACTAGTTAGTGCACAACTACACAGCCAGCGGTTGCGAGTCTGAATCCCGCAAGGGAGGGAAAATGTTTGTGTGATGAGCACGAGCATTTGTACCAAAGTCATGGATGGTAATGTATTTACGGGACACGCCCACGTCAAACCGTTGTCTGGTATTCGTACTGTAGTATATTGAGAATTATACAATGTGTATTTTGGATTCTTAATCCAACGAAATGTGCTGATACCAGACCCAAAATTATCGACAAAAGAAATTGACAAATAAAAAATAAATAAAAAACATTTTTGTACACAAATATTCGAAAGGTTTTTTAAAGTTATTTGTTACATATGGTTTATTTTTTTATCTTATTAGCTAGATTAACTGTTTAGCTTTCAAATGAGATTACTTTGAATAAAAAGACAACGAAAAAATTAAAAGAAAAAACTTTTTTTTTAAATATGGCTGACAAAAAATATCTTATTTTTTTATCGATAATTTTGGGTCAAGTATCCGCACATTTCGTCTCATCAAGTATCGAAAATACATTTTTTTTAATACAAAATGACCATGCGCGCGGTGGTGGGGAACGCTAGGTGGGGAGCGAGCGGGGCGTGCGACGCACTGGCACTCCCGCGCCGACCGCCAACCGAGTAGCTCTGTTACGCAGTGGTCGATGACCTTATGGTACAGTTTAACAAGAAAGAATTTCTCTTACTTCAAAACCAGGACATCTGATCTGCCGCCTAGCGCATTTAAATATAAATTTGAACTGTAAATAGTAAATGCGTGTATGACTCACGTGAGCGGGTCGCACACGAAGCGCTGCGCAGTGAGCCCGACGAGGAAGTACGCCGCCAGCACCGCGCAGCAGCAGCCGCCCACCAGGAACATCGTCATCATGCCGCTGGAACACCACGCGCACAACTGTTCATTCATGTTCACGAAGCCATCTTGTAGGGAAACGCGGGGCGTCGCGCGTCTTCTTAAGTCTGCACTACACTTACGCAGATGTATCCGCGGATGCTCACAGAGGCATCCGCAGATGAATCCAACGTACTGTCCACACTTCTGCAGATCCATCAGACTATGTTCAACCTCGGCAGACGCAACACAACAAAAAAAACAAATAATGTAGACAATAAAACAAATTGATTGAAATATACATAGGAACACTATCTAGTAAACAATATTATAACCTTCCTATTCAGTAAAGATATTTTAAATATGAATTCATACTAACAACATTTTTATTTTTATGATACTTATTATTTGGATTCCACAGTCAATTTTCGTGTTGATACAGCTCAATAAACTTAAAAATTTCTTGTGTGGTCATATTGACCACACAAGAAATTGTCACGTATACACGCAGTCATTTTGAGTTTTTTACAAACGATGCGCCCAGTTAAACAAAGTGAAACGAATAGACGCACGCGTGTTCTCTTTATCGCAACTACGATGAAACTGATGCATCGGCAGAAGTGTGGACACAACTTCAAACGTCCGCGCCGAATCCCTTTGATCTGTGTCACAAAAACCGCTAACGGATTGCGGGCGGACGCATCTGGCGACGATCGGTACCGCCCACAAACGCACAAATCAGCTCCTCTACACGTCCGAGGACGCATCTCCTGAAGTATAGAGGAGGCTTTACAAGACGATTGTACCGTATCGACGGTATTGGACGACTTGGCGGACTAAATTCCGTTTGTGACAGTGTGACAGTCCTTTTTAACGAAATGAGAAATTTAAAAATGAGATAAACACAAAACTTACAACTTATATAGTTATTTATCGTTGAATACTGAGATATTTAATTAATTTTATTCAGTGATATTATTTAAAAAGTTATAAAAAGATTGTTTACATTATTGGACTAGTAAAGAAAATGGGAGTTTAACTATGATGATGAATAGATTGAAATATTCCTGTAGATAAAAAAAACATATAAAATATTAGGAATTTATTGATATATTCTTACCCTGCTTTTAATATTCCGGTCCATAAAAATGGTTCAAAAACCGACGTTAAGAATTACAGACCTATTTCTAAATTATATATTATATCTGTTTATTACTATTTGTGATTATCAATAAGTGGTTAAAATATTTTATAATTTGTAGCTCACTGATAACTTGTAAAGTTTGGTTATCGAAATAAATAAAAATAAAAAAGTTTTAAATTTTTTCCGTGATGAAAAGTTTCAACAAGATGAAGCTTACGCACGCGTTAAATTATTACACTTTGAACATTTCAACAGCCCTAGAAGGCCAATGTCTCGGTGCTGGCATGTGCGAGGTTAGCTCAGTACGAGGTGGGTCCCGCCTCGGACAAGAGTTTGTTAAGACCAATTTACAGTATAGTCTTGACCCTTTGACCAAAGTTGCAGCGTAGGACGTTCATTGACAAGAGGGACAGACGACCTCGTAAAGGGCGCAGGATGCAGACCGCTTGCGATCGGTCGCTGTGGAAGACCGTGGAGACCTGGCTAAACATGATGATGATGAAGCAGGAGTCACGTGACGTGTTGGGACTCACCAGAGCAGGCAGGAGGAGCCGGCGCCCTTGTTGCAGCAGTCGCTGGCGCCGTACGCGTCGGGCCGCTTGCCGCACACGCCGCACAGCAGCCCCAGCGCCAGCAGACACGTTATCTGACAATTGATTATTATTTTATGTATGTTCAATTAAAAAAAAAACAATTCTAGGTGTATGTGATATCGTTAGAATTTGACAATATTAAGACAGAGGTGATCTATTAAGGATTTCAAACATTTGCGAAATTTTGTAGGTGTACGAGTATGTTTGTCCACGAATCTCGAATATGAGATGGTTACAGTGTCATTACATACCGTTAAAACGGTGTACGGGAAACGGCTTACAAAACGGCTTCATTTCGATAAAATCGTAGCGTATGTACAGAAAATCTCAATAGGTGAGATACCTACCTAAAACACTACTAAAATAAGTTATAAATTTTAAAAAATGCTGAATCTGGAACATGTGCTAGGTGCACATTCTCTCATTCAACACAAAGGATGTATTAAACAATATTTATTCAGTTTGTTGCAAAATCCTCAGGGCTGTTAAAAAGGATATTAGTAATGACACGTATACTGACGATAACTGCTTCGGTGGCGCAGTTTAAAGCGACGGCTACGCCAGAGTTCCCGGGTTCGATCCCCGGGTCGAGCCAAAAATATGTACCTATGTTTTTCTGTTCAGATATTCTCAGAATAGCCCCGAGCTCCCCTATGCCTTGGAAAGCACGTAAAGCCGTTGATGCTGTGCCGGATCTCTCTCCAGTCGCGTCAGATTGCTGGGCTATGAGAGTGAACGCAATAAAGAGTGCACCTGTTTTTGCGCACACTCTTGTGCATTATAATACGTCCCGCGCAGTCCGTTAGTCGTTGTGTGCTATGTGGACTATATTACAATAATAATTATACTGACGGTGAGCAGCGCCGCGGCGGTGGCCAGCCCCAGGGAGCGGCGGTAGGGCCCGTAGCGGCGGTGCAGCTCCTGGATGCCGTCGGCCACGTCCTCGCGCTGCTGCAGCTTCTCGCTCGCGTTGCCCGCCAGGTGCGTGATCTCGTCCGCCACGCCGCGCAGGCGACGGCCTGCCACATAACATAAATTAAAAACTGATGACATAAATTCACGGACGACGGCACGTCAAGGTAAACCACTGCAGTGTCTTATGTCGTTGAAATAAAGTAAAGTTTGCAACTAAAGTGAGTAACCTGATGTGCTGGCTGTCATGTATCACAATATCTAGCCTGATCTGAGGGTGGACAAATAATAAATGCCTCAGTCTACGAGCAACCGTTGTTCATTGTTATGTATCACTGGCGACGGGCTGTTATGTAACCACGCGTGTGTTTGTGTGTTCGTGCAGTATTTAAACGAAATAAAAATGCCTTTCGGACATATTGAAACGTATAATTTCGCAAATAACATGGGATGGAATGCGTATGTACGAAAAGTCAGACAGTTTATAGCACTAAATTAAATCGATAACACGTTAGAAGTAGCCACGTTGGTGACAGTTGTTGGTGCGGAGTAGTCCTATTTATTAATGTGCGATTTGTTACTTCACAGTCGAAATCCTTTGACGATCTGATAAAACTGATGAAAGATCACCTGGAACCCGAGAGATCGGAGATCGTTGAAAGGCATATTTTTCGCCAGCGTACACAGCGTCAAGGTGAAAGTGTTCGCGAGTACATATTACAAACACTTAAACACCTAGCAAATACTTGCAATTTCGGAGATAAATTGCGGGAGAATTTACGAGATCAATGTGTAACAGGTTTGCGCAATGATTACACGAGATAAAGGATCTTTGCGAAGAAGGATGTGGACTACAAGCGCGCGGCGGAACTCGCACAAGCGCTCCGGCGCCAGGCCCAGCGCGCCCCGAGGGCAGCGCGCATGCTCACGGTTTTCTCAATTGGGGCATACGGAAGGCAAGTGTCGGTTCAAGCATTAAAATTGTGATGGGTGGTCAGCGAGGCCGTTTAAAATCAGCGTGTGTTAAAAATCTAAATGACAATAATAAAAGTGCTGGAAAAAATGCAACAAAGAACCATTTTTTCCTAAACGGGTCGGACTCTGACGACGAAGGTTGTAATTTTTTTAATTTAATAGTTAATAGTGATGGTAATGGGCCTTATTTTGTCACAATAAAGTTAGAAAACATTTTATGTAATTTGACATTAATACTGAAAGCAAGCTATCTGTGATTTCAAAAGAATATTATAACAGAAATTTTTCGAGCCTTCCCATTGAATATAAAAAACTTACTTTCAAATCATATACAGAGGACGTCATCGAGACGCTCGGTTTTCTGTGGTAAATGTAAGCTGTGATGAAAATATTTCGAAACAACTGAATTTATTTATTATTGAAAACGGTAGGCCACCCCGAACGAATATGGGCCCCGATCGAATATAAAACAAAATATGGACCGAACGTGGATTAGGGAATTAAGATTAGGCATGAGATGAGTGCTACAATTTCACCGAGGAGGACTCGCAGGCGGTTTTATTACGTAAAGAGTTTCCTGAGGTATTTGTAGTAGGTTTAAGAACATTCAATAAATCTAATATTAAACTGTATCTTAAGGATAGCTATATTTGTTAAAGCACGAACGACTAATATCTTTAGCGTTTCGGCAACCTGTCGAGGGGATCTTGAACGTCTGCATCGGGAGGGTCTCTGTCAGATTATGACACTCCTATTGTGCCTGTTATAAAACAAAACGGAACTATTCTATTATGCGGCGACTACAATGTCACTATAAATCCACTTAACCGCATAATCTGACAGAGACCCTCCCGATGCAGACGTTCAAGATCCCCTCGACAGGTTGCCGAAACGCTAAAGATATTAGTCGTTCGTGCTTTAACAAATATAGGTGCTATCCTTAAGATACAGTTTAATATTAGATTTATTGAATGTTCTTAAACCTACTGCAAATACCTCAGGAAACTCTTTACGTAATAAAACCGCCTGCGAGTCCTCCTCGGTGAAATTGTAGCACTCATCTCATGCCTAATCTTAATTCCCTAATCCACGTTCGGCCCATATTTTGTTTTATATTCGATCGGGGCCCATATTCGTTCGGAGTGGCCTACCGTTTTCAATAATAAATAAATTCAGTTGTTTCGAAATATTTTCATCACATAGGTACTTTTGTTTATTTGCGCGTACGGCTTGGTATCAAATGTATACCTGAAATTAGAAATCCCAGCTTCAGAGAAAAGGCGCACTGAAAAAACCCTACTTCCTAGCGCCAACAAATATTTTGCTGTAATCTTGTAATCTTGATCACGGCTTGGCTGTACAAGTTTTGGCGCTAAAATCCGGCCGAATACTTTTACGTAATATTCAGCTATTCGGACAGGAGGCTCGCCAAATATTCGGTATTCGGTAATCGAAAAGTATTCCTATTTATTTATTATAAAAGTTTTTTTGTTTTGTAATTTATTCACTCTAAGCAATTAATTGGTAGGTATTTATCTTCCAACTAGGTTATTATACGAGGTATAAACGATGCACGGAAAGTATCGGTACGCAAACGAGATTACGCGATAGTGTTTCTTATTGCAATATGGACAAGATTCAGTTTTCAACGTTTTAAACAAATACTTGCAAGTATTTTATACCTGGTTTTGATCCCTGGTGCTGATTTATGGACGTACTTTTAAGCCCTAGCACTTGCATTAGCAAGTACGAGCCGTGTTTATTAGCGATGGGTCGTTAACGGATTTTGAGATAACGTAACGTAACCGTTATGTGATTTCCAATAACCGGTTTTATAACTAGTGATTTTTGTAACTAGCTTCTTTCACAACGTCCTGAATAAAACGTGTTAATACACCTGTTTCGTTTTCACTTACGTTCGCGTTCTATAGTTGTTTCATTCATACACGCAACAAAGCTATCACGCGTTATATTCGACCCTTTTTAAGACGCTTTATACATTTCTCGTTTTACTCCTTCATGCTAAGAAAACGCTGTGTGGACAGGCCTCCGTCACTTGCTCAAGGTCGCGCTATAAGTGCCTACCGCACAGTAGGTCGGTACCGACCCAAGTGGCTGTTGGTTGGCACACGCGAGACTGCGCGTTACTTAATTTCGACAAAGTTTTGATAAACCGGCCGGGTAGGTACTTCGCTGAATGAGTTACAAAAAATTAATTTCATTCCGCCTTGCCCTTGCTTTCCAAAAGATTATTTATTAAAATTATTCATAAGATTCAGAATTTTTACAACAGTTAAATTGAATAACCGTAAGTTCCGCGACGGTAAAAAAAATATTGAACATTTCATAAAATTAAAGCATATATAATTTTTATCTGTATTGATCTTGCGGCCGCAGATTCACCCGAATGAACCCTCTACCCGTGAACCCGTAAATCTCAGCCATATAGTCAGCAGCCCCCGAGCCACGCAGTAACAAAGAAACTCACAAACCTACCAGGTTACTTTTTATCCAGGGGACACATATAGCGGGTCCACGCGGGTGAAACCGATGGAAACAACTACTATCAATAAGATTTCATTTTTTTATTGTATAATGTAACAAATATAATTAACAATAAAAAATTAAGTGTTTCAGCAACTCTGTGTTTAATTTACGCGCTCGGTACAACCCTAAAGTTTTCGCTTGATAACGCAATCACGCGGCGTGCGCGGGAAACTCGCTTCTCGGTGCGCGTTTGTAGAGTACATTTCTTACTGCAGCCGAGTTGCGGCGCATTTTGTAGGTAAATATAGCGTAGGTATTTTAGCTTTTGTATGGGAGTGATGTATCTGTTACGAAGTAACTATTCTCTAGTCTGTGTGGATGGGCAATGTAAAACGTCGTTTTCAACTTGTCATAACGAATAATGTAAAACCAGTGATTTTGCGTGAGGAGTTCACTCCTCACGCAAAATGCCAACCAAACATGCACGCTATGTCTTTTAGTTAAGAGTGAATTCAATTTGACTTCAGAGCGTTGTGAGTTAAGAAAGCAGCTATTGAAGACCGATGCCTATTTCGATCGTTTTAATGTCGTTATAAATGTAACTAGTTATTGTTGTGGAGGATAACGAGTGATCACTGTTTGGGCTCGTGTCCTTGAACACGCGCTGCCCGTCAAGAGCCGTGCCTATGTCCTTGAGCACGCGCTGCCCGGAGCCGTGCCTATGCGGGGCCGCTTGCGCACTCACCGGTGTCGGCGAGCTGCTGCTGCACGGCGGGGATGTGCTCGTCGACGGAGCGGCGGATGGCGCGCTGGATGTCCTTGAACACGCGCTGCCCGTCCGCCACCTCCTCCTGGATGCGCGCGTCCAGCAGCGACGTCACGTTGCTCAGCAGCTCCGACACGTTCGGCATCTGCGCAAGCGCACTGTGACGTTCAATCTCATTGAAGGTATTACTCGGCTCCGAAATGAGCATGGAACGACCAGCAGAAACTACTAATCGCATCCAAACGCGGCATTCAATGTTATTTATACTCTGATTTTAAATTGGGTAGACTAGAATGACAGCTTAGATTGAACTTTTTATTGTTTAATGTTGCAAGCGTTGATGAGATTTCAATAATAAAATAAATTATTGAGATCTCGTTAAAACATTACACAAAGCTATAAATTAACGTCATACATATAACATAATATCTTCTAAAGCTTTTTTTTTTATCTGATCCCTTGGATTTTTGTGTCCTTTTAATATGTTGACTTTTTAATCCTTTAAAATAAATTAAAAGAAATATTATGTTGATAATTGTAGCAAACATTGTTTTTAAACAGATTCAATTCCAACTACTTACAAATATTTTTGTATACTTGAATAAATTCCAATGATCAATTGAATTGAAATTAATTTTTTTGATTATTTAAATTACGAAAAACCAAATGACATTTTGGTCTACCTAATTAAAAATCTGAGAGTATCAGGCACTAGAACACCATGGTAAAACTTAAGTCCATTTAACTACTTTTAAGGCCACCTATAAATAACCGTGTTCTAGGCAAATAAGTTTTCATTTCACTTAAGATTGTCCATTAGTGCGGGACATATTATAATTCTCAAGTAAATGCTTAATACGCGGTGAAGCGACATTGCCAGTGAGAGAGATCAGGCGCTAAATTACCAACTCAACGTGATTTCTATGACACGGGGTGTCATCACCAATTCATCAAATCAACATCCTGACACCAAGCAAATACCTGCCTAATTTAATAACGGAAATGGTGTTTTATTTACTTTATGAATTGATTTAAATAGACAAGATATTTATGGCATGCACATCACAGTCAGTAGTAAATAAAGAGTGAGATGATAGACTTACCGATGGGAAATATCTGTCAAGCATCTGTCCAAGAGCGCATGAAATAACAGATCAAAGTCAGCAAACAAGCACATAAAGCAGGTGACTGATTAGGTATTAAATCGTGACTCATTGAACCAGAAATTGAATATCAGAAACAATAAAGTTAAACATAAAATTACAGACTAGCAGGGCTTGGAAACCGGTAATTTTTCTGAACCGGTTTAATAAAAATACAGGTGGAACTTTTTGAAAAAGGTTATGTTCCTTTGAACTAGTGATGGGTCGAGGGCAAAAACAAATATGGACAAAATGGGCATAAACATAGCATATTGGGCATAAATGAGTATACGACCTAATAAATGTCCGATCACTGGGCAGAAAAAACTAATTACTTTCGTTTTGTAAAAAAATTGCGGGGACATTAAAACATGTATCATTTTTATTGAAATAAAGTTGAATAAAATAATAATAAAACATTAAGAAAAACTATAATAGTTAATTATAGTTTTTCTTCATATTAGTTTTGTATGATATTGTGCATTACTTTGCTGTTATACTTACGTCAGAATCACATCACACACACACGCCATGCAGTATATTTATAAATGTTTTTTTTTCAAGTTGTGGAAATCAATTTTCTTTGATTTGATCGATTTTAATTATTTTTTTAGAATGTTTTTAAAACTTACAGTGTCATATTTTATATTCATAAAGATGAAATGATTCTTCCCGGTATATACCCAAAATGGGTAAAAACGAGGGAAAATATCCGGTAAATACCAAAATTAAGGGTAAATATAAGTTTTGCCCTAACTTAATATTTTTCAGTATACAACCAAATCAAACACGTTATGCAATTGTATTAAGGCCGAACTTAAAACAAAACTGAATTGCATTGATTCTACTTGTGAAATACAAAATATTTAGCAGAGATTTTTTTTAACTTTATGTCCTGAAAAAAACAGTTTCCAACACAATAAATGTTGCTTTAGCCGGTTACGTACACAAATAAGTTATATATAAGTAATACAAGGTCGATCAATAGGTACCCGTTTTGGCGTTAGGTATTAAATTTGACATAACCATCATTAATGACATTGTGCTTGATATTGAGTTATTTGCGGATTTTTTGAGAGCTTGTTTTATCTCTCGTGTCTGGTGTAATTTGATAAAATTGAACATGAGCAAAACGAACCGTAATTTATTTTTGGACGGAAAAACATGCGTTGAAATAAAGGAAAATTTGGGGTTGTCAAATCTGTTTTTGGGGTGCCATGTCAAAAAGGTGTCAGTGTGATGGCTGCCGCGATTGCTAACACCGCAAAACAAGCGTTAACGAGTAAAAATGTCAAGCCGTATTTTTCCAAAAACCTCACTCGCCCAACTGTGACTTTTAGGGACCAAAAAGGTCCCTAAGATTGTTGATTATTCCCCGATATGAAAACCTTGCTGCGAAGAAAAAAAAACATCAAATAAAGAAGTCATTGCGGACACAAAAACCTATTTTGTAGAGTTACAAAAAAATAATTTGAAGGAAGAAATGTTGAGAAACGTTAATACTGCTAAATAATGACTACGTTTAAAAGTAAATAAAACTAAAAACAAATTTGTTTTAATTCCGAACACGGGTACTTACTGATCGACCCACGCCGAATCGACCGGAACTAGATTATCTTCTGTTCCTCTTGTGGACTTTTGAGTGGTTTGTGATTAAATTGTGATACCTTTTAGACTGAAGACTATTATGGCTGTTACGCGCACGGGCCTTTATATTTACAAACAAACATTATGTAATTGGTATTTTTATTTGTTAAAGTTGAAGTAAAGTGAATATGTTCTTAACCAACTAAATATACCGAATTCCGGTCTGTCATCACCCCATATTAACAAATAATCGTTTTTACCCATGATTACGGAATTTACCCGGGTAAAAACCCTAATTTACCCAAAATGGGTATTTACACGGTAATTTCCCAATGAGTATTTTCCCGTCGCCCATCTCTATTCGAGTCCCGCCCATGCGCAAATTTTTGGTTTCTTATTTCATCTTCACGATTTTAATTTTATAATTTAAACTTCACTTGACTCTTGCTTATGCTAAAGGTATGATATAACATACATGTCATGAAAACATTCAAGAGACTCCGCAAATTTTCTCATTATTGTCCCAGGTCGCAAAATCCTTAATACAAAAAAAAATACGAAAGATGAAGTTTACGGGGATTCAAGAGGAGAACCGAAATACTTACTGTTATTACTCGTAATTATTAACATGAACATACCATTCACCTGTAATAACGTTTTTTTAGTATAATTTGTAATATATTTAGCTTTAGTCCAATATCTTTTGGCGAAGAAAAAGTGTCTGCATAACGTAATTTAGCTATTTAAATGATTTTCAAATAAAACTTCAGCCCATACGACAGGCATTTATTCGGCGTTTACGGGCAATTATTCGGCGTTTATTCAATGCGCCCAATATGCCAAGGCGTAAACCCATCTCTACTTTGAACCGGTTTTTAAACCGGTTCAGAAAAGTATGGGTATTTTTCATTAACCGGTTTAACTTTTCGTTCAGCCAGGACAACCACCTCAACTTCGTTAAGATCTGCGTGCGGTGAGCGCATTAACGTTTGTTTTTATTCAATAAAACGTATTTTGTTGATTTATCCTATCAGATACGTACAGTGGTATTTCTTCAAAATATTTGTGTAACTTTTAATTATAATATCTATACTAATATTATAAAGCTGAAGAGTTTGTTTGTTTGTTTGTTTGTTTGTTTGTTTGTTTGTTTGTTTGTTTGAACGCGCTAATCTCAAAAACTACTGGCCCGGTTTGAAATTTTTTTTTTGCGTTGGATAGTCCATTTATCTAGGAAGGCTTTAGACTATATAACATAAAGATACGACTCATAAGACCACAGCAGAAATGAAAAGTGTTGCGAAAACGGGAGAAAGATATTCCTTTTGAGAGCTTCCGCTGCATACGCTGCGGAAACCGCTTAAGTTACACAAAAATCATGTATGACAGGATTGTTCAGCATTAAGAGTTCTATAATAAAGTCCGCGACAGCATATGTCTATCTTTTATGGTTGACTTACTACAACCTTTTTTATGTTAATAAATTTGTAAAAAAATAATGCATTATTTTTAGAGGTGTATTATACACACAGGTATTTATTCTTATCTAAATAAATACATTCATCATCACGAGCATTTCATTTAGAACCAAGTTGCCCTTTATATCATTTGATTTCAATGAATATCTTAGGAGCTATCACAGTTTTAACATAACTCCGCACCAAAATAATGTTCGCAGCTTAAGTACAACGTGCGTTGTTTGTTTGAACGCGCTTATCTCAGGAACTACTGGACCGATTTGAAAAAATATTTCTGTGTTGGATAGCTTATTTATCGAGAAAGGCTTTAGGATATAAAACATGACGCTGCGACGGGAGGGGCGGGAGCAAACTCAAAACGCGCGGACGAAGTCGCGGGGGACCGCTAGTTAAACAATATAATGGCAATAGAAATAATTCTGAAGCATCTGATAATTAGTTTAACATCTTTTGAAGTAAATTCGGTCTGAAAACAAGTCGCGTTGCGATCGTCGCGAGCGGCTACGAATTAACCGGTTTATTTAGGTTCACAGTATCGCTCTTATTTGGTTCCGCTCCGGAACGGAATTTAACGATAAAACCGGTTTAACCATTATAATACCGGTAAATCTTGAACCGGTTTCAAGCCCTGCAGACTAGTTAGAACTGTAATATGGTGTCGATATATCATCATGTAATCATAGAAGAATTTTCTTTATTGCAAAAAGAGAACGTCAGCGTTGAGCATTGTTATACCCACTTCAATAGCCGACTCAATACTTCTAAACATAGATGATGAAAAAGTATTTGTAATATTACAACATTAACAACGCATGAAGCAGCTTAAAGACACTGTCCTTAATCAAAAAATAGATGAATGTGATGTATAAATTAGAAGTTATGTACAGGTTTAACAGGAGGGTAGTCCCTGACAGAAGAAACAGTATGACCTCACCTGGTTGTACTGTATCTCGGTGTCGAGCTGGCCGATCTTGTGCTTCTCCTGCAAGCGGATGCACGCCGGCTGGTCGCACTGCGCGAGCGTCTGCAGCAGCTGCCCCTTCACCTTCCGGAGACCTACAAGCGTACAAATTATTTGTGACCTAGCGGTAGTCCAAGTATAATACTTTCTTTCGTTCCAATTCATATCGTATCTCGATGGACTGAGAAAAACAAGATCTCTTTGGAGTTCCAGTGTATGTTAAATCTGAAGAGAGGAACCATAGATTGTAACGTTGTATTTATTTACTTAAGATCACGTGACACGAAACGCCGAATGGCTTAATGTACTCTCGTCCATGTCCGGGAAATTGTTGCATAGTTATGACATATAGTGACAGCTACACACAGATGACATTTGTTTGACAAGTGTGACAGCTACTTATTTTTATTTTTATTTTTTTTATTGAGGAAGTTTCTTGGCCTGGAGACCATTAGCCGCAATCTATATATATCTTTTTCACTTTTTCACATTCACAAATCACATTACGTCAATGTCAAATTCAAACAAAATTCATAACTGACACAGCTGAGGTACAGTTTTTAGAACTTGGTTGTGAAGCTTCCTTGCTGTTACGATCTTGAATTCATAACTTTTCTACTGTTGTTGTTATGAATGTATAAAGCGGAGAAAAGAAGACTGTATTGGTAAGTAAATCTTGAAGGCGGCGGGGAACACTTATCTTTAGATCGTCTGCAATATCCTGCATCTCGCACACCATGGCTAATCTTTGGAGGCCAAACTTGGTACATTTGAAAATGAAATGGTCTGCATCTGCTTTAGGAGTTCCACAGTGTGAACAGTTGTCGCTATTTACAATTCTCAGGCGGAACAGGTGGGTTGGGACCAGACAATGTCCAAAACGGAGTCTGTTCATGACAGTTATAAATTTTCTCGAATCACATAAGATGCTATTGTACCACGGTCTTTCAGGCAATGTATTTTGAATTTCGGCGTACCATTTACCCTTATTTTGGCTTATTGTAGACCAGTAATCTCTCCAGAGAGCTTTCAAATGTTCTTTAGAATAGGTTTCCAAGTCTGTAAATGGTATCTTTAGAATAGTTGAATGGTCTGTATTGTATCCTTGTGCTAGGGCGTTATCTATTTTTTCATTTCCTTTTATGCCACTGTGGGAGGGAACCCATAAGAACTCAACTAACTTTTTACACTCAAATAATTCATATAATACATTCTTAATTGAGTAAATTATATGATTAAGTTTAAACTCAAACTTATGTCCTTCTAATGCCAACAAAACACTTTTTGAATCAGAGATTACTATGAAATGTAAGTTATTAACAGTTTTAACATATAACAAGGCTTGTAAAATGGCATAGGCTTCAGCCGTAAAAATACTAGCTTGACAGTCTAGGTTAATTACTTCATACATTTTAAGTTGTGGATCATACCAACCACTTCTAACAAAATCTGTAGTTTTAGAACCATCTGTAAATATCTTGTAACAATCTTGTTTTCCCTCAATAAATTGAAAATAGTCTAATTTATCTTTTATATCAGGTATGCTGATTTTATAGTTAGAATTAGTTAGAGCTTCATATTTACATTTGTACAGAGGCCACATTTTATCTACACATATATGAATCCTATTTACATTTTTTTTATGGATATAAGAAAACAAAGTACAGAGTTCTGGCAATTTTCCATTGATTACATTATTTACAGAAATTATTGGTTCATCTAAATTTTCTGAAAGTATTGAAGGAAGAATCAAGTTACAAGTGACAAGAGCATTATTAGATGACAGTTCTTTAATACAAAAGTTTTGTGCTAATTGAAGCCGTCTCAAAGATAAAGGTGGAATACATGTTTCTGCCTCCATTGCATTTATTGGAGTGGATTTCATAGCACCTGAGATTATGCGTAAAGCAATATTCTGGATTATGTCCAATTTTTTTAATTGAGTATGATTTACATTCATATATGCTAAGGAACTATAGTCAAAGTGAGATCTTACTAGGCTTTTATATAATGAAGATAAAATTTTTGGGTCAGCTCCCCAAAAAACTCCAGTTAAACATCTCAGCACATTAATAGCTTTGAGAGCGTTCTTTGAAATGGAGGCTATATGTTCATTAAACTTTAACTTATCATCAACAACTACACCAAGAAATTTATGTGAATTTGTCAATGGGATTACACAATTATTGTATTTAATGTTAACATTTTTGTCACAACCAATAACCATGACAGCACTTTTTGATGTGTTGATGGTAAGCTTCAATTTTTTCTCATAATATAAAGACAATTGCTTGAGAGCAGAGTTAATATTAGTTTGTGCTATGTTTATGTTTTTATTTATACTGTACATTAGTATGTCATCTGCAAACTGTAATACTTTTACATCATCATTACCAATACTGTTAATTAATTGAGATACATATAAACAATACAAAGAAGAAGATAGACAGGCACCCTGCATCAATCCTTTGGACGAATACCGTGGCCCATGTAGTATATTGTTAAATTTAACAAAAACAGTTCTGTTATTTAAAAAGTTATTAATCCATTCTATTAATTTTCCAGGGATACCAACTTCATATAATACTCTACAGAGGGTATTTAAATCAACATTGTCATAGGCGCCTTGGACATCTAAAAACACACATACAGCATTAGCGTGAGATAGGACAGTGTTTTTCATAGCTGACAGATATGAAACAAAACTGCCTGCCGCACTCCTACCTTTACGGAATCCAAACTGACTTTCAGGTAAGAGTTGATTTTTTTCTATGTAATAATCTAATCTAAGTTTAACCATCTGTTCAAATAATTTACCAACACAGGAGGCTAAGGAAATGGGTCTGTATGAGTTAGAGTCATTATTGGGTTTATCAGGTTTTAGAATAGGTATTATACATTGTGTTTTCCATGTCTCTGGTACAATTTGTTTTTGCCAGAGTAAATTAAATATTTCCAATAGTACTATTTGTGCTGAATTGTGCAGTTTTTTAAGCATAATATATGGAATTTCATCCAATCCAGGAGTGGAATTTCTTCTTGAATTTAAAGCTATCCAAAATTCATCCATATTAAAAGGTTTCAGTAAAAAGCTACTACTAAAATTGTTATTATTACTATCAAAGATGGCATGTAATACATCTGTACTTGCTTTTTGAGACTGAGAGAACTTGTCAAGAAAATCTGGTATCCATTCATCATTTTTACTAACACCATTTGACTTAATTCTTTTAAAGCGACGGATTGAATTCCAGATCTTAGTAATAGGGGTATATCTATTGAATGAGCTGCAAAGGTTTTTCCAGCTATTGAATTTTTCTTCCTTTATAATAAGTTTTTTTTCCGCATCAATTTTCTTATAATTAATATAATTCTCTAATGACATATTATTTCTATATTTTTTCAGTGCGTCTTTAGAAAGCTGGACTGCTTCTGCACACCTATTATTCCACCATGGAGCTGGAACACGTTTGATTCGACTTCCTGAACTTTTAAATATAGGTATACATTCATCTTTAAGTTTATTAATGATATCACAAAAATCATCATAAGCAGATATAGGATCTTGTTTATTAACTACAAAATCTTTAAAATATTCTTCAGAGTTTGTCAAATATTTAGACCAATCAGCCTTGTGAAATAAGTATCGTTCTGGGGTGCTATTGATTTGATACTGTATGGGAGAAATGTGGACAACAATGAATGTAGGGAAATGTATACTGCCTAAAGGGTCATCACCTACATTCCACTCACATAAAGGTGCTAAGACTGGGCTGGCACAGCTAATATCAATGGCAGAGGTATTTCTATTAGGAGCCTGTATGGTTGTATGTTCACCATTATTTAATATACATAAATCCATTTCATCTAATAAATTGAATAATTCTCGCCCTCGAGCCTTGGTTAACTGACATCCAAAAGCAATATGATGTGCATTGAAGTCACCTGACACTATACATGGCTTAGGAATACTATTTATAATTGATTTTAATTTATTTATATGGAATCTTTTTTCTTTTCCAGGTGGACAATATGTACAAAGTATCGAAATTGGCCCATTTTCTGTTTGTAGTAAAATGGCTACAGATTGGACATCTTCATAAAAAGGGATAGTTAGTGAAGTGAACTTAAGTGTTTCTTTAATGAGGATACCTACACCGCCATGATTATTGCGTGCATTTCTGTAAATGAAATGATAACCTGGAAAATTAATAGCTGGCCGAGAATCTTTCAACCATGTTTCGTTCAAAAGACAGATGTCTGTGTCATTGTCCTTTAGTAATGTACATAATAGGGCTTTCTTACTAGTAATGCTCTGAATGTTATGTTGTATTATTTTAAGCTTTTCCATATACACTATTTAATTTTTTTAATAAAATATCACGTATGTGAGATGAGGTTCTTGTTGTGTTTGAATTACCCACGGCTATTAATGTTTTAATAATACAATCAATAATTTTGTCATTCTTAGCAATATCATTGAAATCAAATGACCTGTTCTCAACTATATTCTTTGGGGCTCTAGTGGCAGAAACTGGCAAAGGTGGAAAGGCAATATTCTTAACAGGATTCCGTACTACATTTGCAAAACTTTTTTTATTGTTTTCTATCTTTGCCAATTTTACTGGACAGCTTTTTGAAATGGCTAGATGATCGCCACCACAGTTTATACATTTCAACATCTCTGCAACACAATCTCTGTAACTGTGAGGTTCAGCACATTTGGAGCAAACTTGATCATTTCTACATACTTTTGCTGAATGGTTGAATTTAAGGCATTTGTAACACTGCAGAACTGGAGGAATGTATTCATGAACCTTGTATCTCCAGTTATCCAGATATATATACTGGGGCAAGTTTGTACCTACAAAAGTTACAGAAACTGTGGTCAGGGGATGTGAAGTGTCACCATCTTTTTTCATAAAGCGTCTTACAGCGATAATTTCCTGGTTCAGCAGTAAACTTAGCGTACAATTCCTGGTTTGAAGTCTCTTTTGGTACAAAACGGACTACCCCAACCCTCTCCACAGAGGCAGCAGGAATATATGCCCGCAAACTATTCTCGGATAGACATTTATGGCTTAAAAAGTCGTTGGCAAATGCAGGCTGCTTAAATACGAGTATAATTTTTGACGAATTCACTCTGCGCCTTTCATGAATTCCCTTCACATTCTTGAACATTTTGGAGACTTGCAGAGGGTTTCGATTTCCTAATTTTTCTTCTTTATTTTGGCTCTCTACATAGACTGGAAATTCATCACAGACGAGATTGTCGGGATACGTGCGTTTGTAGCCAATTTTGGTGAAAGGGTGGTACTTGCCTTCATGTGCTGCGGCGCCCGCTTTTTCATGCTTACGTTTTTTCGCCTCAGAGGCTCCTTTCCCTCCGCCGCCTATATCGTCTCCATCACTCTCCGACGCCATATCGTCGATTTTTGCCGTAAAATTCGCTCAAAAACAGCAATTAATAATATTTAAATAAATTTGCTTCAAAAAGCGCGCTTTCAGTTTCCCGCCAAAAACCGAACAACAGCTACTTATCATTTAGAGTGATACCCGTCGTGGGAAGTTTCTCGAGAAAATAGGGTGAATTTCGCATTGCTTTTAGGTGTGTTAGAAATGGGTTTGCAAGGGGAGGGTTCTAGGTGTCGTTTTTGTACATGAATGTATTGAAGTAGGTAGTTCATTGATTTTTTAGTAGTAGACTTGATACGGTTCGTGTATTTTCATTGACGACCCGTCTGGTGTAGTGGTCGAGAAATCGCCTACTACACAGCGGGTGCGGGTTCGATCCCCGCACAATACAAACATTTGTGTGCATGAACATGTCTGTTTGTATTGGTCTGGGTGTTTTCTATGTATATCATGTATGTATTTACAAACAAAAAGTATTTAAGTATTATATCCGTTGTCTGGCACCCATAACACAAGCTTTGAGTAGCTTACTTTGGGACTAGATGGCGATGTGTGGGAATGTCCAAAGGATATTTATTTTATTTATTTTATTTATTGGAAAAAGTTAGAAAAACTGAACTCATTGAAGTTTTCTTTTATTTTGGTATTGACACTTTGTTTTCACTAGTATCCTTCAGGTTCTATGAAATTGAATAAACAGATTTGCTTCGCTACGCCATTATAGATGTGCCGTAGCCGGCAACATTCCCGTGACATAGAAATGAATATTTAAACGACACAGGTTAAACCAGCCAGCAAATTTGGCAATGTTCGGTAACATTGCAAAGTTATTATCTTTGCAACAAAAATATTTATCATGAATATTTGCATTTCAATCAAAGAATGATAAAGGCAACATTTTTGTGCGGCACATCTATAAAATATATTCTTTTTCTTTTTTTTTTTCTTTCTGACACCAGAATTGTTTTAAAACCCTAATTTTACTCGATTTTTTTTTCAATAAATAAATAAGTTAAGTTTTACGGTCTAGACTGTTTTTTGTACCAAATAAACAAAATAAATAAATACGGAATGCACTATGTGTAGCGAGATTTTTTTTATAGGAGTGTATGATTCATTGAATGAGTGATGGTATTGCAATGTATGGGGGAGAAAAACATAGTTCGACCCAGGATGGACAGGGCAAGAGACGGAATCAAATCTGAATAAATTCATTTAAACGTATGAGATCATCAGTGCTGCGTGTTTAAGCGTTACTGTAACTTGTGTCAGTGAAGTTACAAGCTCTAATTGTATCAACGTCACCGTCTGCAAGCGTGTGCCGGCAGCAGTGCGGACTTGCTGCAACACGTGTACTGATACACACCCGAGTTGAGCTGGTCGGCCTGCGCGCGCAGCGTCTGCGTGAGCTGCTGCACGGCGCGCAGGTCTTGCTGCACGGCGCCCAGCCGCTGCACCATCGTGTTGAGCGTCGTCACCGACACGGCGCGCGAGAACTCGCCCAGCTGCACCGACACCGCCATGCCCGTGCCTGCAAACGGATAACATTTGTATCGTAATGCATGTGCTGTAATGAATTACCTTCATGATTTGGAATGTTTTTAACATTTACAGTGTCATATTTTTATATTCATCAAGATGAAATAACCGACCGACAGCACGGTAGCTCGATTGGAAGAGCGTTTGGGCCGGTAGCCAGAACGAGTCAGAGTCCCGCCCGTACGCAATTTTTGTATTCTTATTTCACCTTTATGAATATAGAATTACCTTAATTCCAAAAAAATATACACGCAATAAACATACATATAATCTCCTTCCGGTTTTCGTTACTAGCGGCCTCTTTCGACAGATAGGCAAGGTGTGAAACGTACGCCGGATATATATATACACAGTCTGGCCATAAATACTGTTACAATTAAAAATAAGAAAGATATTATATTTGAATTTGGAATCTGTCATTTTTAAACGATTGGTTATTGTGTTTTCTAATTTTAGCGCCAATACATTTTATAATATTGTGCGATATTAAAATAGAGTGGGGTGATAAAGAGAACCGAATCGCTGTGATTGAACTGTGACACAAAGTTGGTATAGAGCCAAATGCATTTTTTTAAATCTCCATACGCTTGGTATCAGTCAAATGTTTGTGTACCGGGCTATCAATAGGTACAATGAGACCTCCTCTGATTGTGAAAGAAAAAGACCACGTAGTGTTCGTACGAAAAAGGTGGTCAAAACAGTAAGGGAAAGAATTCGCAAAAATCCTGTCTGAAAGCAAAATATGTTATCTCGGGAGATGAAGATAGCACCCAGAACCACTTCGCGTATTTTAAAAGATGACTTAGGACTGGTCATTTTTAACTGATATTTAAAAAAAGAATAGGGTGGTAAAATCGAAAAAACTACTGAAGCGGTACGCATAGGGGGAGGTCACAGAAAAAATTTTTTTACGGATGAGTTTTTTTTTACAATTGAGCAACATTTTAACAAACAAAATGACCATATAAATGCTCAAACCTCTTAGGATGCTTCCCAATTAGTCGGCAGAGTGCAACGTGGGCATTACCCGACTTCAGTGATGGTTAGGTGGGGTGTTAGCTATGAAGGAGTGACTCAGCCGTATTTTGTGAAACTATATTTTATACTATTCTTGAGAAGGTGGTTAAGCTTAAACGCTAACACCATGTTCAATAACCAAGGATGGTCTTTCCAACAAGACTCGGCGCCGGGTCATAAAGCTCGGTCCACGCAGTCTTGGTTAGAAGCGAACGTTTCGGACTTCATCAGAGCTGAAGACTGGCCTTCGTCTAGTCCCGATCTTAATCCGCTGGATTATGATTTATGGTCAGTTTTAGAGAGTACGGCTTGCTCTTAACGCCATGATAATTTGGAGTCCCTAAAACAATTCATACGATTGGCAGTGAAGAATTTTCCCATGGAAAGAGTGCGTGCTTCTATTGATAACTGGCCTCAACGTTTATAGGACTGTATTGCAGCCAATGGAGACCATTTCGGAAAAGCTTTTTATATTTTAAATTATTTTATATTTATGTATAAAACTAACACACTGTAAAAGTTATAAATATTATTTGCATTTTTTTTTCTTTGTGACTATATTTATGGCAAGACTAGGTAATAGTGCTGCAATGTAAGTGCACTGCCTGTGCCTTTTACGGTGAGATGGCAAACCGACATGACCGGTGAGAGCTCAAGTGCAGGACCAACAGATTAACTTGCTTTCAGATGCACGAGGGTGTCATCATCACCAATGTCCCGATTTGGAGCTGTTTCTGAGTATTTTCAAGAAAAAATCAAGAAACTAGACCTAATCCAGGAATCGGATCTGACGATTTGGGTAGCAACGAGCGAAAGAGACCACACCAACAGCGCAGTCAAGGCAATAAATGTCACATGATTACGTTGGTAAGTTTAAAATAAAAACAATGAACATACGTGCGGCGCCTCACTCGCGCTCGACTGAGCTGCGGGTAAGCTAGCTACTTTAGACAGAGGCACTCACTAGCGAGGAGTCCGTTGAGTTTATGCTCCAGCTCCTGGTAGTTGTTGACGAGCAGCCAGCGCGCGTGCGCCTGCGTCGCGTTCAGGTATGCGCGCGCGTCGCGCAGTCCGGCGCGCACGGAGCCCGGCGCTTCGGTCGCGCTCGTCTCCAGTTGCGAGTCAGTCGCGAACGCGCACACCACGCCAAACCTGACACACAAGTTAAATATTATTACGAGCTGGAAATCAAAAGTACTTCTTAATGTTTCCAGAATATATGTATACACTGTTAGATATAGCTGTCTTTAAGCGACTAAATTAAGTGTAATTTCATTGACTGTTTCGACTGACGTTTTTTTAAGTGTCTTTTGCTCATATTTACAGTTACTTGCCATGAAAGTTACAACGATGTCACTCGAAGTCGACGTACTACAACATTTACGTGAAAACAACACGATTGACTTCCCATGAAAAATGTGCACGTTTTAAAAACAATCGAGCACATTAATTTAGCAAGAATACGCTACTGCCACCAATCTGAACTATCAATTATTTTACTTGAACCAAATGTTTTCAATACCTCATAACGAGCCTAAATCCAAAAGTAACCTTATTTGAAAATAATTAATAACTATAACACACAACCACAACGGGACCGATTCGGCGGTTCTACATTAATCTAAGCATCTAAGTCTTGAATATGTAAACGATCGACACGATGTACACAGACAGGAATACTTACAGGAACAGTGTGAGTAAACCGATGAGAATGATCGCCAACAGCCCCTTGAGACACGCATCGTACTTGCGGTCGAAGGCGCGCCGCCGCCGCCCCGACCGGCACCAGTAGCAGCAACACCAGAAAAGTCTGAAAACACAACACACACATCTCACTAAACGTACATAACGATATCATCATCATCACTGCACTTGTTTCATGGTTAATGATGAGCCAATATACTATACAAAGCTAACCGATAACCGATGATCATAAGCTTCAATGGGGTCCACAAATCGAGATCTTGTCAAAGAAACTTAGTTCAAAATCAAAAAATCAAATCAAAATCAAAAATAATTTATTCAATTTAGGACACAAAATGCCACTTATGAACGTCAATAATTAGTGTAATATCAATCAATTTTGGCCCGTATGGGGCAAGAACATGTCTCCTTATCTTTTGGGCCCTACTAGCGCTTCGAGACAAAACACAGACAATTTGGCAAGTGCTGAGAAGAAACGCCGGAACAAACTCAGTCACCACTAGCTGCCTCAAAAATGATACAAATCAAAATAAACAGGTAGGTACATCAGTTTGTGGTGCAGGCTGGACTGTCCATACATTTTCGTCATTAAGATAGTCTTGAATTTTATAATACCCCTTCGACATTAGGGTAGTTTTGACATGTAACTTAAATTTGTAAATAGGTAGTTCGATGACATTATTAGGTATAATGTTGAAAAATTTAACACAATTTCCCAGGAATGAATTCATTGTTTTGGCTAACCTGAAGTTTGGAATGACAATTTTGCTTTTATTTCGTGTGTTATACGAATGTATGTCACTTTTTTTCATGAAAAAATCTAAATTTTTACGTACGTACATGATATTATCAAATATGTATTGAGAAGCGACAGTGAGGATGTTTATTTCCTTAAAGAATTCTCTCAGGGATTCGCGGGGACTAAGTTTGTAAATTGCACGAATGGCTCTTTTCTGTAAAATAAAGATGGTATCGATGTCCGCAGCAGAACCCCACAAGAGAAGACCATAAGACATTATACTATGAAAGTAACTAAAATACACAAGCCTTGCTGTTTCAACATCAGTTAAATGTCTAATTTTTCTAACCGCAAAGGCAGCTGAAGCGAGTCTCCCAGCCAGGGCGTCAACATGTGGTCCCCACTGCAATTTCGAATCCAATGTAATGCCCAGAAAAACAGTGGAGTTTGATAGATCTAATTTTTCACCGTTAAGTACAATTTCTGTGGTAGCTTGCTTCACGTTAGGCATGGTGAATTTAATACATTTAGTCTTTTTTGTATTAAGAAACAAGTTATTGCTAGTGAACCAATTTGATACCTTAGAGAGAGCTCTGCTAACATTGTCAAATGATTTTTCGCCTCTTCTTGATTTGAAGATTAAAGATGTATCATCAGCAAACAGAACTATCTCACAGGAGTCCTTTGAATAAAAAGGAAGGTCATTAATATAGATCAAAAACAGCAAAGGTCCCAATATTGAGCCCTGGGGCACTCCCATTTGAAGCGGGGCACCTGAGGAGTTAATGCCATTAACGTTTACTGTTTGTAGTCTGCCTGAGAGGTAAGAATTCAACAGTTTTGACGCATTATTCGATACACCGTAATGTTCCAGCTTGATAATGAGTGTTTGATGATCGACACAAGTTCAACTGCCTATTCAGTAACAAAGATATGGCTTTTGACTGGCGTTGAAACGGCAAGTTTAGTTTTTTTTGGTTATTTTTATAGTATCATGTCTTACGGTATCTTGTTATGGGGCTTACAATATTAAATCAGTCAATTCTTTAAGTGAATTGCTTAACGAAGTCAAGATACTTACAGAGTATTTACAGTTTATTTATGAAAATCACCAGAAACAAGAATAAGCTTGCTGTTCCAGATTTCAGAAGGTTAATCACTAATTTATTGGAAGATGTATTATTTTCTATAATAAATTACATCAAGCTATAATTGAATTACCCTTAATAAATTCAAATCAATTGTTAAACAATGTTTAATGACTTCAGGATATTATAAAATAGATGATTATATGAACAATAACAATGTAGGGTCTAGCATTTACGAACATTGTAATATTTTAAAAAGAGGCATTGACAATAGTGACTGAGTTTGTTGCGCAGCTTCTTCTCAGCACTAGCCCACAATTGTCCCGAAGCTGTGGTAGGATCAATGTTGGGACGTGTATAAGTGCTAGCACTAAGCTCACCCAGCAAGCGGCAGCGCAGCGGCCAGCAGCGCCGCGAACACCAGCACGGTGATGGGCCCCGCGTAGTGGCCGGTCAGCACGCGCCACTTTTCGCTGAGAGACGCCAACTCCAAGTGACCGTCTGATATTGATACGATTCCTGAAATAATAAAACCAGTATTTTATAAAATGAGAGAAATTATCATCAACTTTTTTTTTAAAAAATTCCAATTAGATGTCGATGACAAGCACATGCCCCAACAGTAACTGTTAATATTGTGTGCCATTTAAATCCGTCCGCAGTTTCCCGTGAAATGTTTATGATATATATATTTTTAGTCTTTAACATGCGTCAATTTAAACTACAATATTGAACATCGGTCTATCTAGCTTGCTAATCTTCATGTGCAACAGTCGCAGTATTATGCTGTGGTGACTTGAGTTTACTTTTGTCCCATTTATCATTTAACGTTTCGCATAGTTTCAAAAGCGATATTGTTTTCGGCGAGATATTGAACGATTGACACGGCCATACCAGTCCCGGATGTTTATCGGCTTGTCTCACTAACACAGTGGCTTTCCTTGAAAAATTCTCAATGCAAGTTGCATTACGTTCTCCCATACGTTACGTAGCGGTACAAACGGAGTGTTATTTTCTATTACTTAAATGGACCTTTGAAGAAAACTTTAATCCTATGGATTTATAAAAAAATACGTAATGTATGATTCGTCTTTAGTGAAACTAAAAAAAACTAGTTTTAATGAAAAACTAACTACGAATGCTGAACTATATCGGTTAAATACATCACAGGACAGGACGAATTTTACGCGAATTCGTAGCTGCTTAGATATCTTAAACTTGTAGTAGGTTAGTGCAAATCTAACTGGAATAAATGAAAGCAGTCAAACGAGGCCATCGAACGTGTTTCCTCCTATTTGTGATCTGCTCAAGTGGTAAATATTCACGAAGAGAAAAGCTTCATAACAACGCCTGTATGCACCGAAACTCGAGACGTTCATTTAGTTGAACTAGTTCTGCGAAGCTCTCAGTTATCAGAGCTGACTTCAATTGCATCTCATCAGCGCGCGAACGAATTACGATAGCCCTTATCACTGGTGCTGTCGCGAATTGGACTCTATCGTTGCTAGATAAGGTTGACAGTGGTCGAGGCAGCAGATAAGGCGCGCTGGCCCGTTTGGCCAATTTGTTGTCTCACAGCGGAGCGGGGGCGGGGACAGCCGTTAACTGTCCAATTTGATCAATTGCCGCTGTGCGCTACTTAAAGCGGAAGATGCATAAGTAATAATAATTACTCAGAAGCCTACATGTTTATAAAATACAAAAGGATATGTGTCGAAAAAGACGATTTATTTATTAACGATGCAAATATGAATGTATATACCTACTTGAAATGCATTATATTAATGACAAACGTACCTCAGCCTATAACTCATTCGAACTGTTGTTTTACTCTCTAAGTACAGTACAGTAAGGCCGTATTATGATGAAATAAAAATCCACATGGCTACGGTGATGTGGTAAAAAAAAGTTGAGTCTAGACTTTAATAACAATTGTCAATAATTTTCATCATGACTACTCGTATATTAGTACATGGGCGAACTCAGCAGATGGAGCTCTCGCCTCACTCATATCAGCAACAGCAAATGACGTCACCGCGAACGCGCCGCGGCACCGGACACACAATTTCGATTAGTTCTACACCGGCTCGTTGGTCTAGGGGTATGATTTTCGCTTAGGGTGCGAGAGGTCCCGGGTTCAAATCCCGGACGAGCCCATCCCTTTTTGCTTTTTGTTCTTCTATTGCAATTTTTATTCAATTTTATTGCAAGTACATAATTCTTTCAAAATTTTCTAGCTCCACTTCTCGCTGCTTAAAATTACATTCACATATTTCTAACTTTTCAACATGAATGAAACCCTTCGATTAATTAAATCATAATTCCATCGTTTATTTGTTATAAAATTAACGAGAACAGGAAAAAAATCGCCATGGTTACAACAACTTGACAACGATTGGACCGTTTTGTTTAAGACTTGTTTGGTGTTTTACTGAACTCTCAAAGCTTTCGTTTCGTTCTCAAACAGTTTAATGGTTATTAATTTGTGCTGGCGGTGGGTTGTTAAAATCTTCACTATACATAAGAAAGTTGTGGAATGTATTTATAGTTGTTTTTTTGTAATTATTTCAGTTATATCCAATTGGTTTAATGTTAAGAGTGTTGCAGGCATTTGGCTAATATTCGTAAAAAAATCATAAAAGTTAAAAGTTGTTTTATGTTTAAAACATTATAATGAAAATGCAAAAAAAAAAATTGACGGGGCAGCGTCAGTAGCAGAGCGAACATAATAAGTTTTTTTTTTTTTCAATAATTTTAGTTAAAATTTCGATATATACAAACGTTATTTTTCACTAATTGTTCGGCTATTGCAGAGGAACGAGGTGAGCAGAGCAGATGCAATCAGCGTCCTTGGCCGTGCCACAGAAAATATAATAGTACTACGTACAGAAGGATCACTGTACTAAGAATGATAAAGTAAAAAGAACTTTCGCTGCAACGCAATGAAGTGCCATTCACTTCGCACGATTTTAATTCAAGGTTGTTTTATCTACCTATCTATACCTGTCTCTTTCTAACACGTAACGCTTTCCCTGTTTCGCGGCCTTGAATGTGTCAGGGTTGCGAGCGGCGCGTGGCACGAACATACGCGTAGCGTAGGTACACAACGCGCTACTCAAATAAAATAAATAGTTTAGAGGACCTAGCACATTTCTTGACTGTGTTCTATCGGAAAAAGTAATTGATAGTGTCAGCGTTCGTTTAGTATTAAAATAAGTGTTTACTCTGTCTAATTTAATTATTTGGTACAAAATTAATGATTTCGGAGAAATGAAAGTACAAACCAAACACACATGTATGTACGGCCAACAGCACGTCAAGGTAAACACTGCGGTATCTAATGCAGTTGTAATAAGGGCTAGTTTGCAACAAAAGTGGATAACCTGATTTGCTGTCGACTGTACATCACACTCAAACAAATAAAATTTTATAGTATACTATACATAACATACATAGTAATAGTATACATAAATCATAGCTCGGCCTCAGCCCGGTTAGGGTGGTGAGAAGGTTGCGCGGGCGCACCGCCGTTTTAAAATTTATGTATTTGTTTATGTGAACCCTATCTATCGTACCTTTATAAATGCTATCAAAATCGAGATTAATTTTATTGGAATACCTAAAAATTAAGGGTGATATTATATAGCTAAAGTAAAATAATGAACTGTAGCTCTTGGACTATTAGATTTTGGACTACGTAAAATCGTAACACAAAATTACTTAAGTAATTTGGTAGGTACTTATAAATATTATGCTAAATTTAAAGTAAGTTTAGTGACCTGTTTCCGTTTATTTTAAGTTAGATTGACGTAAGTAACTAGGTAGGTATCTTAAACTCAAACCTATTTCTTTGAACAAGAAATGTTGAATACCTACCTACAAAATTTGTTTTGATAAATAATGTCATAATTAGGAACACATATCTCAAATTATTAATAGTTATTTCGTTGTAACGAAGTCAGTCACAGGTTGAGAAAATAAACACAGTCACAGGCGGGCGCGTGGCGCGGTCCGCGAGCGGCAGCCCTAGCCCCGCGCTCATTTATGCTCGGCGTACTGAGTCGCTTGAACGTACCTAAACTTCGGAGTGACACCCCCCTGGCCGTGCCGTGCGCGGGCGCAGCGTCGCGCTCTAGTGCGCACACGCAATCGACATGCACGGCACGAGCCTACATGCGGATACGATGATTTTTTTGTTATGTATACGACAAAAAGAACCCTTATAACACAAAACACGAAATTGGAACTGACATAAGACCGAGATGTGAAGTAATTTAATTTGTTCTGCTATAATATCTACGCGGGCGCAGATTTAGGGAAATTATTTAAAGACAAATAAACTTGCTAAAACAACTTAGAATGTCCAACTCAGGCATATTATAAAATTGAATAACAAAGACCGTATTAGACCCTAACAGAAGAATTTAAGGATTTTTGACCTATTTTGTTAATAAGCGAAAAGATTAAGTTGCGGTATTTTTAAAATAAAGAAGGTAGGAAGTGTCACTATCAGTTAACGTATTTTAATTTACGTAACAATGGTAACTTTATGTATGAATATGGCGACTGTGAGAAAACTAAAGGAATTTTCTCACAATATAAAACTTGATAGCGTGCGAGTGGATTCGGAGTTAGGTTTTGGTAAAATAATAATGTTGATGTAGATAATAATCGCTCGCCTTGATCTGGTTTCGTTTTGCCACAAAACAGGCTAATATTGAAACAACAAATGCAATCGCGAACAATTTGTAGCGGTATAAATAATAAACTGCTATTTATTTCAACGTACTGACAGAAATTACTTTGTGCCTGCGGAATGACGCAAAACTGTCGAATGCCACAAAATAAAACATAATATATTACTGATACATATTGTACAAAACTGTGGTTACTAACATTAATTTTTTCCTGTATCCCTACAGGAAAAATGTTGTATATGCCAGGATACTAAACTACCTTTTTGAATGTCGATAAAGAGTTTGTAAAAGTCACTTCCTGATAATGCGTATAGGTAAATTTTGTACTAAAACCCACAACGATGAAACTTATTATAGCTATAATCGCGAGCTGGAGGGCCCCACTCTTCATAAAGGTAGGTAGGCATTAAAATGCACATATTTTATACTGCAAGCTTGCACTACGTAGATTAAAGCGCCCACACCAACGCCATTCTAATCTAATCCATTAAATTGGTCTTGCTTTATAAAATTTCTTTTCCTGAAATGTACCAGCTTAAAATGTAATGTGACTATGAGCAATAAATGATTTGATTGATTGATTGATTGATTAATTTAAAGTAAAATGCCTATGTTTAGTAGACGTTCATTGGTTGATAATAATTATGATAATGATATGATTTGTTGAAGTTTGTGGATTATTATTAAATTATCTGTTTGTTGATTTTAATGAACGTAACATAGCTGCGCTAAAAAAGAAATACAAAATCTCCTTATGCGGGAATAAGATAATTATTTGATCTAGATGATGATAATGATTGTGGAAAGGTATTGGATTCGAACATGGTATCTACGCCAGCATGTGTACACGTACGGTCGTACGTGTACAGGGCTTTTTCAAAGAAGTGAAGACATACCCTTGATTTCTTTCAGTTACAAGCCCTTAGATCCCAAGTGTGCGAAATGCTCCGAAGCCCTCTCGAGCGCACTCCGGGCGCTCGTTACGTAGGTGTCGCCAACCACCAGGGCGCGCGGGTCAAGGGCCATCCGAACATCGACTCTCGTTGAAACAGTGCTTCTGATGAGCACTCCTTCACAAATATGTACTGACAATTTTGGGTAAAAGTATACGGCTGAACATTAAACTTTAAATAATGATTCTCTATAAAAAATGTTTTTACAAGAATAAAAGATTTAAAAAGATAAAATGGTTAAAAATTATTTTCCCGTACCGGGAATCGAACCCGAGCCTCCTGGGTGAAAGCCAGGTATCCTAGCCACTAGACCATACGGGATACATTGACAGTATTGAAATTCTCAGATAGTTTCCGACGACATTACGTCAGCCGAACAGCGCTGACGTTAATGATAATGACAGCTGTTTTATTCGTGGTTTACGGCTGATTACACATTGTGTCGTATCACCCACGATATCAAAGGTCATTGTACTGGCCGAAATAGCTGTGCAGTAGGTATTTGTTAGCCTGTTGCTAGAGGCGTCAGGGGATGCGCGATCCGGGCGGGGGCGGGGAGGGGCGGAGACAGCCCTTTGTGAGGTGCATGCAGCGGCGATCGATAGCAATACAAACACGCAGACAGCGGCGCGGGCCCTCGCCGAGCCGCTGTCTGACATCGCAGCATCCGATGCACCGTCTGGCCGGGAGTTCCCCTGCCAATTATACCTTACCAGCGCCGATGGAATGATACTGAGCACTGAGAGCCGTGCTTGAACACGAAGCTTACAAATTCAAACCAATTCAGTCAGAAGAGGTACACTTACAGTTTAACGAATTATTTAATAACAATAACAGACACAATGTCTGTTCTGTTCGTAATTGTCTTAAACATTTATGTAAAAAAACCGTATTCATAATTAAGTAATTAGTGTATAAATAAATACACAGTACGTAACAACATACCTAATTCATGTTTGAACAATTCATTACTTACGAAATCTTGTCAAGCTTGAATAATCAATTAACAGCTTAATTAATAGCGCTTGATGGATTTTTTGTTCAAATTAACGCGGTTAGTTTAAGTTTACCCTCCCACAGAAAATTCTAGAAGAGATCCTACAATGAAAAGTGAGGATAGGCGAAGGAGAACTTAAATAATTAACATTGAACTACTTTTACTAGCGTATGAAACTGACACCACGAGCAAATCCCGTGAGTCATGAATTTACGCCACTAGCCATCAATTCATTCATACAAATGATTTCATATGCGAATCTCAACTTACTGATAATAGACTAGTTGACCAAATTTCAAAAACTTGATAATATGTACTTTAAATAAGTAAATATGTTTTTTTTAACTTTTTTTTTTAATATGTAAGTTTACCCTTATGAAATAATTTTATATTATATAATGGATTTAATATTTACAGGATTTAATTATGATTTACAATATTCAATTGGAACGGGCTTCAAAAAAGGTCGAATTGTCATGGCATCCTCAATAACGGCACGGCTTAAGTCGAAAGTCTTCTTTACAGCAATATACTATGAAGAGTTTTGTATTGTGCAATGCCTGACGTCCTCTGATAGGCGTTTACTGTCACGTGTCTAAATGTGTGTTTTAAACAAACTTAATTTCCTATGCAAAATATGAATAATCCTTATTTAAATTCATAAAGGAATTAGTTTTTTGATATCTCCATACCCTAATTACTCCATACACTTTAAACTGCCAACATTGTGATTTATTCTAAGTGTAAACTAGCCTATTAGTGACCTTTGTTACGTTACAAATAAGGAACAGCACAAGTACTGGCCAATCTTAAAAGTGTTCGAAAAGCTCCACTTCACACAAAGCGTATACAATCCAGGCTACATTTTCTGAAAGAGAGCCTATTTCTCGGCTGGCAGTCGGCGCCTCTCCAGCCGAGTAGCGAAAACCAAGTAGCCGCCAACAAAAGAGCTGCAAATCAGATTGCGATGAACGATAGATAGATAACTCTTTATTGCACATTACATAAATTAATTTACAAATTCGTTTTAGGGAAATGTACAATTTAGGCGGTCTTATCGCTATAAGCGATCTCTTCCAGACAACCTTTGGGTAAAGAAATTAACGATCTTGATTTACGGCTGTGATATCGAATGGAATTATGTAAAGACCGTCGACAAAATGTTGAAAATGCTGATTGCATGATGATCACTGATCAGATTCATTTATAATAGAAGCGATCGTTTTTTTTATTTACTTTATTTGGATTTTTATTGATAGACAATGCTAAGAAAACGACCGCTACAGTAAAATTATGAACCATTGGCGCCCAACGTGTTGGAATATGAAAACCATTGGTAACAACAACAAAGGGATTTTGGGACTGAAAAAGTAGACTAACAAACTAATCGTGTAGATCACGCACTCAACTGAGCATAAAACGAGTAAACTAAACCGAACAAATGGTGAAATCGATAGAAGCCACGTGCGACAGTCAATTTATGGGTCTGGCTGTAAGTTTCCAGTCGCTGCTCACCCAAATTTTGTTTCGCCGTACCTCCGAGTAAAACTCATCAACTTTATCGACCAGGCGTGTTTAAGACGATTAGTCTAAATTCAACCGCGACAGATACGAATAGAAGGTACAATACATAGTACTGCTGTGCTACCGGCTACCGGGTGGTCTATCTTTATCTATCTTGCCTTTGCCTGAACTAATAATCAACGTTCGTGTTGTTAGTTGCCTGCGCCGGCGTCGCTTAGCGGAAATTTAAGAAAAAAGCAAAATATATTTTTATTATAAAAGAAAGTCGTGTTAGTTACACTATGATATGAGTCGTGTTATTTACACTACGGCTGAACCGATTTGAATGAAAATTGTTGGGGAGGTAGCTTAGAACCAGGAGGAGGACATAGGATACTTTTATCCCGTTCAACGGGGCCGGGGCTGGTGCAGGCCGGGGCCGGGTCGAAACAATGTTTGCTGGGACAGCTTAACTTTTAAAATTACGGGGCTGGGGGCGCAACAATGATCGCTCGGTCCACTAGTATATAAAATTCAACTTAGCACCGCTTACCTAACCAAGCAGTAAGGATTTCAATTTAAACTGAATTTGTATGCATTTTCGAAGGGTATAATACGGCACATTAACCGATAAACTTAAATGAATCAATGAGTGTAAAATCCCACAGCTAACAGGTTAGCCAGCAGCCTGCGGTCGGAGACCAATTGACATACATGTGCCATTGGCATACTTCCCGACATCCGACACAGCAGGTTACCAGCCCGGACGCCACTTTCCAAACACTTACTTTATCTTAGATGCAGTACTTTACCTGGAAAGATAAGAAAATGTTTGTTATTGACTTTATCACAAACGATTTTAATGAACACGATAATAGAAGTGATAGCCGCATAATCTGTTGACACGATATTTATTGTTAATTTGTTACGATTTAAGATCTTAAATGTGAATTTATAAGTCATTAATGGAATCAGGCGTTTAGTGATGGGTTTCTGCCCGGTATTTTCTCTGAATTTACCCAAAATAGGTAAAAACACGGGAAAATACCCAGTTCATATCTACCAGATTTTTGATTGGACTTTAATTTAACGAGTTATGATTTTTCTACTAAAGTGGCGCTAGTGAGCGCGCTAAAAATCCGGGTAGCCCCTTAATACGTCCAGTCTCTAAGACCACGTTCGTGGTCCATAACAATTGAAAATCAATTGTGTCTGGAATCTCCGTACTCGAAGCATTAAGTTGTTACGTAATAATTAACAGCATCTTATAGTGACGCATATCATTATTAAAATTCTTTAATGTTTTATATAAATATATTGAGATTTTGCCATCGCCTGAAAACACGTGTAAATTCAATCGCCTGAATACACATGTAAATCCAACTATTTAGGTCAATCAATAAGTACCCGTTTATGACGATAGGTGGTGTCAGGTATTAAATTTAACATAACCATCATTCATGACGTTGTGCTTTATTTGAGGTTATATAATTTGCGGCCTTTTTCTGAAGCCTTTAGAACTGTTTTTATTTCTCGTATCTGGGCCTGGATCCTTTACGGCATAATTGTTTTTTTTATTCTCCGATATAAAAACCTGGCTGAGAATAAAAAGAAAACCTCAAATAAAGAAGTCATTGCTGACAAAGAAGCCTATTTTGTAGATTTTCAAAAATATAATTTTTGAAGGAACAAAAAAGTAGGAAAAACGTTGAGAAAAGTAGAGATGCCTAAATACCTGATACCTTTTGAAAGAAAGAAAATAAATTTGTTTGACTCAAATAATTACATCAAGCATAAATTACAAAAAGCAGGCTACTTGATTCAAAAAGGCACCCCGCTAAGTCGTGGCAGTGCAGCGGGACGCATACCTGATTTTCAGCGGACATTGGACTGAAGTCTGTATAACTGCTGTTACGACTACGGACTTTTATATTCACAAAAACATTTAATTGATATTTTTGTGTGTTAAAGTTATACTAAATAAACATCTTAACTAGCTAAAAATACCAAATTCCGGTCTATTACCGGAATATCATTATTAGCAGCGTTTTACCTGAAATAAAACGCTTATTAAATACTTACCTTATTTGAAGCTTACTAGTTTGAGATAGGCCCTACGTGTTTTCCGCTTATATGTCCCTCCTTTTCTACCCCATATCTTGCATCTCTCTCGCACACCATCCAATTTCAATAACCGCCAGGCAGGAGCTGACGAGTTTTCTCGGCGGCCATACTTCTTCATTGAGTCGAAAACACCAGGCAGAAATTAAAGTGTAAGCTTCAAATAAGGTAAGTATTTAATAAGCGTTTTATTTCAGGTAAAACGCTGCTATTAAATTCTAGACCGTTATTTGAAGCTTACTAGTTTGAGACGTGTTTGTTATCGCCTGGTGGAAATGGACGCCAATGTGAGAAAAACCAACAATGAAATGTATGTATTTTGGTAGTTGATTACAGATACAAGAATGTACCTACTCAAAATGTAAGTAATACTTACATACTATGTGTATTTCAAGATAAAATAAGGTGTGCTGGTAAAATCTACAGATTTAGAATATATATTTATAATAGTTAAGTAAATTAGTTTTAAGGAATAAAAATAAAAAAGAGAGATACAAAAATTAAAATGGTTTTATTTCCCTTTCATAACAACATATCATTTTAACAAAGAATTACAATTCTTGTAAATAACAATAATAACAAAAATATGACCTCTAATCAACTGAATTAAACAATCGAGATAAATTGCTATTTGTACTAGTTGGTTTTATTTCCCTTTTGTAAAACCGGGTAAATGTATTACCTGATCGCCAATTACCTTTCGATAAAATATCGTCTAATGGTAGATTGTCAACCCAATTTTTTGATGCTACCGCTGAGCGGAAGCTTCCTGGGGTTGCAGTTATTCCTGCCCCCTTTAACAATGTCTTAATACATCCCGCGATCATCGTTCGGGTGGCTGCCTTTGGTTGGCCTCTAACAGATATAAAAAAAATCGATGAATTAGCCAATGTCCTTCTATCTTCTAACAACATTTTAGTCTTTCTGACCCAATACACCGGACTAAGATTTCTATTTTCCTGATTATCCATCAAACTCCAACCCGACTGCCTATGATTAGAGCTGTCGGTCTTTGAGCCAAAGACTGGCCATAAAATCAAATTGTCTTTGTTATCTTTTAAATGATCTGAGTCTACCGCAAGAAGGGTAAGGTCATGGACTCGCCTTCCAGAACAGAGAAGCAAAAGGGCAGCAGTGTGTCTGGAAGTTTCAAATGGACTATTCTCGTCTACATTTACTGTACTTAAGTAGGTAACTAATTGATCAATATTCCAGATGGATGGTTTCCGTGGAACAGGTTTGTTCAAAGCTATTGACTTTAAAATGTGTCTGACAAGAACGTGTGAGCTTAACTCTCCAGCAGTTTCTGCATGGCATAGTGTAGCTACAACAGACTTGTGTAACAAAATAGTATTGTATGATAGTTTGTTTACTATGTGTAAGTCCGCTAAGAATCGTGCAAGTATAGGTCCAGTAGGATTCAATGGATCCAATTTCATACTTTTCGCCCAGTCAAGCCATCGACTCCAAGCTGATTGATAAGTGTTACGTGTAGATTGTCTCCAAGAGGACTGTAATAAGCTTAGCTGATCAGTACTCCAGTCGGAAAGACTCCTTGTCCACCCCCACATTTCGATATTCACAGTGTCATTTGTTGGACCTTGAGAGGTGGTAACCCAGTTGCTGTGTCTATTAGTTTCTGCTTGAGGTTCATTGCTGTGTGGGGTGCTGCTAATGCTCGGGACTTCAAGGCTTTCCGCCAAAATACCTGGTACCAACGAGGAACCACTAGGAGGTATATTCCAGTTCCCGAATTGAGGTGACTGAGAACTTTGTGTATCAGGTAAGGTGGAGGAAATATCCATGCTAGCGGGTAAGTCTACACCCGAGAAAAAGCATCGCGGAACAACGCTTCTGCGTCCTTCAGATCTAGGGACACATAGTTGTGAACTACGTGGGCTCGACTCGAGGCAAATAAGTCCACTACCGGGGTGCCGAATTTCTGGAAGTTCTTTTCTGTTGCCTGCGACACGAGATGCCATTCTGGTGGATCTTTGTGTCGGGAGAGATGGTCCGTTGATTCCGTAGATATGACACCACAGTTCGATTGAGGCATTGAAAAAGGACTGTCGATTGGCTTAGAAGCTTGCTGTGCTTTTCTAGAATCTTGAATATTGCAAGCATCTCTTTTAGATTGTAATGAAGGTGTTCTTCTTCCGCGTTCCATGATCCCATGATGGCTCTTCCGTTTAGTTGTGCGCCCCAAACTACATCGGAAGCATCCGTGGATACAAAGTGACAGGGAGGTTGCGCGTGAATCTCTGAGGTTTGGTGGCAGCCGACCAGCCACCACTTTTGATCATACTTATCTTACCACTTTAGAAGGCATCTATTGGTAGGATGAACACTAGTAGATTGCTGTTCAACACTGCATTGAGGAAAGTGAGAAGAGCTCGGTAATGCAGTCTGCCATTTGGGACAACGAAACTTGCGAAATTTAGAAGTCCTATCAAGCTCTGCCAGTCTTGCAAGTTTGTCGTGCCTCATTTTGACAATGTCATTATTTTGTTGATAATGTTTGTAATTTTGTCCGCTGGAAGTGCTTTTTGATTTGACCAAGGATCCCATAGAATCCCTAGGATGACAATACTCTTTTGCGGTTTGAGAATTGATTTTTCCACATTTACTTGCCATTCCAGGTGGTGCAAATAATCCAATAGAGCCTTGATATTGAATATTGGAAAGAAAGCTGGGAGAATTTGGAACTGTTTCCAGTACTTTTTGCTTTATCATTTGGGATATCACCACATCCATGTCTGTGGACTCTTCGGTGTGTCGAGGTCCTTTTAGGTCTGGCATTATCAAAGGTGGCTTTACGAAGAATGGTATGCGATACCCATTTATTATTTTCAACAACAAAGGTGGAGCTCTCATTTCTTTCCATTGGTCCTGATAAATTGATAGGCGAGCCGCCTCGAAATTCCTCGATTCAAAACTTACGTTTCTTGTTGGTCGCGTTAAAATCTGCCTGCGGCCCAGGTCGCTTTCTGTTCCCTCTGTTGGAATCTTGGTTTCTATTATAGTTTCCTCGTGAAGGACGAAAGGAGCCTATCGAGTTTTGTGTCATGCGCCGATCAGCGTGAGTGTGACTAGCAATTCCCTGCGTGGGACGGTCATAATAGTGACCCTGCGAGGGTCGATCCGAATAGCCACCCTGTGAGGGTTCGTTAAAATGATGCTGCGAACTGCAACATGAATGACTGGTACCCTGCGAGGGTCCGTGATAGTGAACCGACCCCTGCGTGGAGTGGAAAGTAGACTTACTGGTCCCTGCTTGCGAAGCAGCGCCATAATTCACAGTCTTTAAAGGCCGAAAAGCTTTTTTGACACCACCAGCTTTTTCAAGTGCTGCAGTGAACATATCTGAGCTAAATAGATGCTGGTTAGAAGGTGGGATCTTTCTCAAAGTCGATTTTATTAATGGGTCGCGTACATAATTTGTGATGCCATCACGTCGCATCTGAATGACTTCGGCTCGATGCCCGCAAATTAGTTGCAACAAATCTGACGACACTTTGAAATAGTTCCCGTTACAGAAAATATCACTAATTTTGTTGCGTAAACTTTCTACATTAAGATTATTTTCATTACCAGCCCAGGATAGCAGGTCCGTAAAGCTTGATGATAGTGCTTCTTTTTGTTTCAAAACGCAATAGGTGAGGGCAGAGTAAGCCTTATCTGAATACGCTAAATGCTTTAACTGATCGTAAGCACTAACTTCTTCATTAGCCTCTAAGTCTGTGAAACCGGGGGTAAGATTATATTGTTTTTGGACGTCAGAGTACCGCACCTCACACCATTCTTTTTTATCAAAGTGTTGAACGCCTTGCAACGATTGAACTAGGGCCTCAGCTGCCTTAGGAACTGCGGGCTCCTTTAATGTAGTACCCATATTAAAGGTAATAGGTTGCAGGTTCTGTGGGTCCTGCGATTCAGTAATACACGGTTCTGGTTCATATAGAAAACCGCTAACACTATCGTCAAATTCATCACGATCTGGGCTGTGGGTAGACTCGATGGGATGATGATCTCTATGAGCCAGTTGTTTGCAAAGATCTCCAACTTGTTGTACAAGATTACCTAACAAAAGTTCACTACGACCGGTACTTCTTTTATTTGAGCGATGACGTCGTCGACGGCGACGGTGACGACGCGGGGAACTATCCGACGAGCTCGAGCTAGACGACGACGATGACGAAGACCTATTGCTAGATTTTCTATCTTTTCTACGGCTCGGTTCACGGGCTGAGCTGGCTTGAGTATTTATCGTTTCTGTATTGATTTCATTAGGATCACTCATTCTAAAAATAAAACGAACAAAATCTGAAGCAAAAAATCACACGGAAAAATATCGGAACAAAATGGGGTAGGACGTATAAATTAATTAACCGGGACTAAAAACTCTCTTGAGTTCACAAAAACAAATGCCGAACGGTAAAACCGTTTAGAAATCCTTGCGTATAAAACGTTCTGTACTCACCTGTGTTCTGTGAGTGCACTGAGTTAGATTTGAACAAAAAACTACAGGGGTTGGTCAAGCCAACCTTCTCGGGCGGAAAACAAGACGCCAATGAAGAAGTATGGCCGCCGAGAAAACTCGTCAGCTCCTGCCTGGCGGTTATTGAAATTGGATGGTGTGCGAGAGAGATGCAAGATATGGGGTAGAAAAGGAGGGACATATAAGCGGAAAACACGTAGGGCCTATCTCAAACTAGTAAGCTTCAAATAACGGTCTAGAATTTAATAATAAATTACCGTTTTTACCAATGATTTGGGATTATACCTTGGTAAAAACCCTATATTTTCCCAAAATGGGTATTTACCCGGTATTTTCCCATCGTATTTTGCGGAAATCCATTATTATGTTGAATTTTATAAAATTATTTTGCTTTATATTTCCACTAAGCGACGCCGGCGCAGGCGAACTAACAACACGAACCGTCACTGCGTTGAGTATTAGTTTCAGACAAATGCAGGATGCACCACCCGCCCTCTCTCAATACGCATGCGGCACAGCTAATGCAATTATTAGTTCCCAACACCAACGTGCATAAACCACAACGCGTTTCGCCACTAGACGTGGCATTCTCACATGTTGACCCCTTATTGTTATCACGCCTATCGGCGTTCTCTGTCCGCGAAAGATTTAATCATTTTGTGACTGTAAAATGTTTTGTGTACCGAATAGTAATTTAAAAATAAACTATCCCAAACCTTATCAATAAACACGATAAAAGAAGAAATATTCAAACAAGATAGTTTGAACAGATATTGACACGATATTTATTTAAGAAAATTGACTTTACCCCAAACGTAACCCATAAACACGTTAATTTGCGTTATCCAGACAATCTGTTGACACGATATTTCTTTTAAAAACCGGCCAAGAGCGAGTCGGACTCGCGCACTGAGGGTTCCGTGCCAATTTCAACTGAATTAGGGAATTCACTTACTTCCACTTAGCTAAAATACCACAATATTTTGTTGACAGCAAATATTACTTTTATTTTCGTAGTGCTTGTATGAAGAACAAAGTTATGTTAGCAAAAATCCTATCTTTATACAGGCAAAGGATTGACTAAAAAAATATTTTCGGTTTTAGTTTCATGTATGGGAACTGCCCTTAAAAAATGTTATTTTAATTTGTTTGTATAAGAATCGTAAAGCGGTTACCAGGATACATCTGCCTACCAAATTAAAACAGTGTAATGCTTATAGTTACAGTATAAAGTGTCTGTGACATACGGACGGACGGAGAAACAGACAGCCAGACTTGACGAAACTCTATAGGGTTTTTGTTTGCCCTTTAATTTCCTCGTAAATCAGAGTCCAACGCCGGCTGGCGTGAACTGCAGTTGGTGCTTTTTAGACCCATCATTAATAACGTACGTATTCTAGTATAAAGAACCCACAACCTGACACTGAAAAACATTTGTTGCTTAAATTAGAAACACGAGGCAGTTCCAAATTGAGTGCTTTACCAGATTTTAAGTGCCATTCATTAGGTATTGAATTAAATGAATAGTTTCTATTATAACAATTTACCAGAGCCTTTTAAAATTGTTCTTTAAAAATTTCCTCCGAATCCTCTCTTTTCGACATCCCTCTTTTGGCTATCGGACGGTGGGAAAGTGGGTCAGAATCCAAGAGGGTGACTTAACAAGGGGGTTGTGTGCGAAATGGATCAAATGAGTATATGGCATACATCCCTACAGTGCGAGTTATAGTTTTTTTTTCGGTTATGTAGGTGGTTTATATGATAAGTGATTATTAACACATTATTCCCCTACAATTACTTTAAAAATATCGGAGAAGCGCATACAAAAAAAACTCGACTTACTACTTGACATTTAAGGTCATTAACATTAACAAATATACATAAAAAAATGAGTGACCTATAAAAGAAAAATTGTGACGACCGAGAATCTTCTCTTTGTAATAAAATGGAATTTCCAAACGATATAAAGAGCGCCCCTTTTCTTCCACCGCCCGATATGAATGAATTATTACTTTGCTTATCGACGTTAACTATGTGTATGTACGTTCCCGGCTTAGCAAGGGTTAGGGTCCACTCCACATAGGTGCTCGTAGTTTAGTGCTTGTACTCAATGGCCTGCAAGGGCGGCCATTACACAGGGGTGGCCGAGCTGAGCGAACGTTATGAACAGCCTTGTTACTGACGCCTCGATGCCTCGCTGTAACTACCTTGAACCTTCGCTCGAAATAGAATGGAGCGGTAGAATGGAGCGGTACAGTAAATAGAACCACCTTGCACCTTGCTAGGTGATAGCTATTTAAAATATTTTTTTACATATTTTTTCTACGCTAATTAATGTTTCTAAAAGAGCAGAGACCTGAACATTTGTAGGATTTTTGAGTGCTTTAGAATGTTTCTAACACTCACAGTGTCATATTTTATATTCATAAAGATGAAATACGAAACCAAAAATTTGGCTGACCAGGCCAAAAGGTTGCTGGTTCAAGTCCCGCCCGTGCGCAAAAAATTTTTGGTTTCTTATTTCATCTTTAGGATTTTTGAGGTTTCTGGTAGTACTATTATATTTTCTGTGTTTCTGGGTCTAATAGTTTTGAAAGCTTCTAGCCTGGCATTGTGCTTTGTACACGGAGCACTCAGGTTCGCGACGATTGGATACGCGTGCAAGCGTGTAGAAATACAGAAACCTTGTACAAAAGCGTGTGGAATCGAAATCGCTAGCTTTCTAGCGGGAAAGCGGTCGCCTTCAAAAGCTCTATTTTACTCCAGTTATTAACGAACGCTCATAGCCTGTTAGTTGATTATATTTTAGATTTTCAGTTTTTCGAAAATTCGGCCAATGCTATGAATAATGAATGGAACGACTTTTAATTAATTAATGCTCCTCGTGAAAGCGTTATTTGGTCGTAAATGTTGCTGCCCACTACACAGAAAATGAATGGACATTGGCAATAAATAATTTTAGGATGTAATACAGGGTGTTGTTTTGGTCAGCGACGAGCGACTCAGGGGTGACTGTACAAACGATACTGATGCTAAAAAAATATTTTTATTGAAATAGAAAAAAACCCACAAAATATATTTTTTATGCGGTACAGCGATCGAGTCAAAACTACCGACACCAGGTAGCCTCTTCGTAGCTTACTAGCTTCGGCGTAGTATTTCTTAGATAAGCGCTAGCTACGCGCTAGGGTACGAGTTTTTCCATTTTTTTTTTAATGTTGTGAAGAGGTTTTCTTGCATAAAACTTGCTCAGAATTTAAAGAAATCATTTTTTTAGAATAAGCATAACTCATATTATCATCCCTGAGTTGGATGTCACTGTCCAAAACAACACCCTGTATACATATTATTGTTAAAGTCCTATTCTATATTTCAATCATTATTCCAATCTACTTTGGTCAAGCTCAGGGCGAGTAATGACATATCCATATCAATTTATGCTATCACTTGCAGACAGAGTGCCGAAGACAAAGAAACTTATAGTGGGAACTCTCTAATCATTTGAAAACAAGTACAACAAAGAAGTATGTCAACAGATAAAGTTAGTATCAACTAGTAAATTTGGCATCGTTAAAAATGATTTGCTATCAAATTGAACTCTGACATCCATCTTAAAAACAATCAATGTATAGATTTATTTTATAGATTAAATAGTCAAACTACAAAATAAGCAAACACTTTTTCAGATACTTGCATTTATTTGACTGTCACACACAATGACATTGTAGACATATATATTATATGAAACTAGAAATAGTTCAGTACAATAAACAAAAACAAAGGTTAAGTAGTTAGTATTATGTACCAAACCAAACGTGAGAATGTGTGTGTGTGCTGTATAGCTGTGCAAAAACCCGATGATTTGACATTTGACACGTAACGAGTTTGTGATTGCGACGACAGAATACTAATTTTATAGCCCCCACTATCGAGCTTCATATTGTGACCACGTATGTCACGACATGTCACTCACATAACACGCGGGTCGCGGCAACAAACGCAAAAACCTCGGCAGTCCCAACATGCTGCACATGTGTCAGCTACTTTCTACATTGTTCACCGTCCGATGCAGCGCTCACAGCGATGGTCCACTGTCGACAATAAACGTTTTCACTTTCACAACTCCACGGTTTAGTAGTTTATTCTATGAGCTGACGATTTTGTTTAGATGGACCATTTGTATTCCACTTTCCACCTGGTGAAAGCATTTTAAACAATATCTTGCGGGTTATTCAACATTTTAATTTGTGTGGTACGATTTATTTGACAATAGGAAAAAGAACACAGATAACTACAATCCGTTGTCGATAGCTAATGTGCGAATGCGACTCATATTTATTTTGTAACATAGGCAATAAATGTTTCTATTGGAGATCCTTTTGGGCAGCTGTTGTGGTGAGTGGTCGTGTCGCACGTGTTCCGCAAGCGGCCGGCCGACCCTAAAGAGATCTATTGTCTTAGAGCCCGACGCGCGCGCAAGGGCATCTTAACAACGAATCGTCCCTCAAAATATTGAAGCGGTTTCGCCGTGAGTAGTATTTTAGAAACAGTGTTAAATACATCGCCACGATTAAGATAAATTGAAAACAAATAGCGCGTAAATTTCCCTTCACAAAATATCTCATTTCCGTATATTAATGTGTGATTAAATACCAATAGTGCGTAACATGTGGTCGTAATCAAATCACCGGTATATTTTAAACTAGCGGTCCCCCGCGACTTCGTCCGCGCGTTTTGAGTTTGCTCCCTCCCCTCCCGTCGCAGCGTGATGTTTTATATCCTAAAGCCTTTCTCGATAAATAAGCTATCCAAAACAGAAATATTTTTTCAAATCGGTCCAGCAGTTTCTGAGATAAGCGCGTTCAAACAAACAAACTCTTCAGCTTTATAATATTACTAGCGGTCCCCCGCGACTTCGTCCGCGCGTTTTGGGTTTGCCCCCTCCCTTCCCGTCGCAGCGTGATGTTTTATACCCTTAAGCCTTTCTTGATAAATAAGCTATCCAAAACAGAAATATTTTTTTAAATCGGTCCAGCAGATCCTGAGAAGCGCGTTTAAACAATCAAACTCTTCAGCTTTATAATATTATTAGCTCACGCGCACGTCGTACTTTCGCTGCGAACATTATTTTGGTGCGGCGTTATGTTAAAACTGTGATAGCTCCTAAGATATTTATTGAATTTAAATGATATAAAGGGCAACTTTGTTCTAAATGCTCGTGATGATGAATGTATTTATTTTGATAAGAATAAATACCTGTGTGTATAATACACCTCTAAAAATAATGCATTATTTTTTTACCAATTTATTAACATAAAAAAGGTTGTAGTAAGTCAACCATAAAAGATAGACATATGCTGTCGCGGACTTTATTATAGAACTCTTAATGCTGAACAATCCTGTCATACATGATTTTTGTGTAACTTAAGCGGTTTTCGCAGCGTACGCAGCGGAAGCTCTCAAAAGGAATATCTTTCTCCCGTTTTCGCAACATTTTTCATTGCTGCTGTGGTCTTATGAGTCGTATCTTTATGTTATATAGCCTAAAGCCTTCCTCGATAAATGGACTATCCAACGTAAAAATATTTTTTCAAATCGGGCCAGTAGTTTCTGAGATAAGCGCGTTCAAACAAACAAACAAACAAATAAACAAACAAACTCTTCAGCTTTATAATATTAGTATAGATTAGTGCAAGCGCACGTCGTACTTAAGCTGCGAACATTATTTTGGTGCGGAGTTATGTTAAAACTGTGCTAGTTCCTAAGATATTTATTGAATTTAAATGATATAAAGGGCAACTTTGTTCTAAATGAAATGCTCGTGATGATTAATGTATTTATTTTGATAAGAATAAAAACCTGTGTGTATAATACACCTCTAAAAATGATGCATTATATTTTTACAAATTTATTAACATAAAATGGGTTGTAGTAAGTCAACCATAAAAGATAGACTTATGCTGTCGCGGACTTTATTATAGAACTCTTAATGCTGAACAATCCTGTCATACATGATTTTTGTGTAACTTTGGCGGTTTCCGCAGCGTACGCAGCGGAGGCTCTCAAAGGGAATATCTTTCTCCCGTTTCCGCAACATTTTTCATTGCTGCTATGGTCTTGTGAGTCGTATCTTTATTTTATATAGCTTAAAACCTTCCTCGATAAATGGACTATCTAACATAAAAATAATTTTTCAAATCGGGCCAGTAGTTTCTGAGATTAGCGCGTTCAAACAAACAAACTCTTCAGCTTTATAATATTAAGTATAGATTCAATTCCAAGTCTCGAAGTGATTCCTTGTATGTGAATGTGTTGTAGTGAATTAGCTTATTACTTCTTTGGGCAAGAAATTGCCGGAGAGCTTAGTGAAAGATGTGTATTAATTGCGTTCAACTCTGTTTAAAATAGTAAACTGTTACAAATAAGGTACCTACGGGTGTCGTGGACAAATGGCCTATACCGTGATACCGTTTTTCCGTGGCATAGTGACGCCTGACTAAGATGATTCTGCTATGCTGGAGCTCTACAGTATGTACGGGAGTAACTCGCGGTGATAAATCGTACATACATATAAACCGGAGTCACGCGGCTTAAGCGTCTCCGCAGAAGGAACGTGTCTACCTCGGTTCCTAGGCAGAGAGGATAACCACCGGCAAACCCGCGACGACGGACACTGTGCTAGAGCGAAGCCCAACACTCAACTAAGCTACAATATACCTACTCATACAAACATGGTGAGATCTTTCCATTTGAAACTTTATTATGTACACACGAGTTATTTTGCAACTTAAATAATTATACAGACGTAATAATGGTCGAGCGGGTCGGCTTGCGTCGCCCAAAAAAAAAGAATGCTCCCCATAACTTTCGTGACACGTGTGGTGAAACTCATTTCAGTCAATCATACAATAATGGACCTTAGCGTATTGTATTACATCCTTATGGCTATAAGAAACTTTCGAAACAGCACTGGGATACCACTAAAACAAAAGTAACAAAAAATGCACTTACACAGCATCGCCTTTCAAAGTCTAAGAAAAATACACACGTGCGTCCTAATACAATTTAGGTGCAGCCCCTAACTGGACCCTCACAGCGGGGTACCATAAATATGTTGCAAACTCCTTACCGTCTGACATCTTAATAATGAACTCCGCTTCAAAACTATAGTATCATTGACATTGAATGAACAAATTCTCGATCACATAAATTTAGGATTATGAAAGATATCATTAAACGTTACTTAATTCAATTGCCTATTCCAGTCTTGAATTCATAAATGAGGTTACTGTTACTGCACTCATCCAACACCTCTATCAAAGTTTGAACGAACTAGCCAGGTCGTAAACTCATGCCACAGGTGAACAATTAAAATAGCAGGCAAAACCGACTGTTCGACGAATGGTTCTACGTGATAGCCCCACAAATCAACAAGCTGTCATTCTTGACTTTGGCTCATCGGGCAGTTGGATGTGATCCTGCTGAACATAAATCTCACAAAATCGTTGACGAAAACCATCATTCATCATGAATCCAAAAATAAATCCAAATCGTAACGACAGAATACAATCAATTAGTAACATAAACTCATATTAGAAATCCAAAAAGAAATGTGTCAGTGTAAAATCAAAATTGTTTAAATCGAATTTATAGGTACTACAATAACACCTTGGCACTAAAAGATCTAACTCCCGCAAATAATATATTCGGACGCCCTGGGTCGATAGGACGCCGGCGGTAGCGTACGTAAACGAAGGAATAACAATTTATAAACACCTCTTTAAAAAAAGCTGTGTTAATCCTGTGAACTATAAAACGAAATAATCTAAGTTTTTTAAACAAATAATAGTACCTTCTTATAACAATTTCCTCGTAGTTAGGTAAAAAATCTCCCTCAATTTCTTGCACAAATAATATTGTACATTGCCCAATACGTACATAGCAAAACTATCCGACCGTTGTCAAAAAAGCCAACAACATGCGAAACAATAACAACAGGACCAGAAGAGTAAATTGTTAAAGCCCTGAAAAACTTTCTAAGTGGCGGAATATGAAAATCGATTTTCAAGTTAATATGTTCACTGTTGAATCATATTTGTTCATCATTTCTATAATATACTATTGTTTTAAAAGAAAACAAAGCACAAACGGCCAAGAAATTTGCCTAACATTCAGATTCAGAGATTTCAGACGTGCACCTTTTTAGCGCCTGCTCTTACTCAACGCAAACCACCATCAAGATTGGCATGTATTGCACTAATCTGATTTTTCTTTCAGGTTAAAGATATCTTTAGATAGCAAGCAAAGCCATAAAAAACTGCAGAATCGCCAAAAAGTGTAAAATGCATGTGTGTGCAGTGTAAAAACGAAATTGTGTCCTCATGATGTCTGTGCGTGAGTTCGTGTGTCTATGTGTGTCGCTACTCGTGCTAGTGATTTTCTGCTTTCTATATGTGCTGTGTGTTGACTTTATGTGCGGATCAGTGATGGTCAGGCAAATTTTCCGGCAACTAAAAAAAGAAACCGCATTTTTTTTGTATAAAAAAATCTGAAGCAGACTCTTATGACAGGAAAGCTCAATACTAGAAGCTACAATGGTCAACGTCGGAGCGCAGCGAGCCAAAAGCTGAAGACAGCTACAATCATCAGCGTCAGAGCGCAGCGATCTTTAAGCGAAACAGCGACAATGATCAACGTCTGAGCGCAGGGAGCCATAAACCGAAGACAGCTACAATCACTAACGTCGGAGCGCATCGAGTCATAAGCCGAAGACAACTACAATCATCAACGTCGGAGCGCATTGAGTCATAAGCCGAAAACAGCTACAATCATCGACGTCGGAGCGCATTGAGTCATAAGCCGAAAACAGCTACAATCATCGACGTCGGAGCGCATCGAACCATAAGCCGAAGACAACTACAATCATCAACGTCGGAGCGCATCGAGCCATAAGCCGAAGACAACTACAATCATCAACGTCGGAGCGCATCGAGCCATAAGCCGAAGACAACTACAATCATCAACGTCGGAGCGCATCGAGCCATAAGCCGAAGACAACTACAGTCATCAACGTCGGAGCGCATCGAGCCATAAGCCGAAGACAACTACAATCATCAACGTCGGAGCGCATCGAGCCATAAGCCGAAGACAACTACAATCATCAACGTCGGAGCGCAGCGAGTCATAAGCCGAAGACAACTACAATCATCAACGTCGGAGCGCATCGAGTCATAAGCCGAAGACAACAACAATCATCAACGTCGGAGCGCATCGAGTCATAAGCCGAAGACAACAACAATCATCAACGTCGGAGCGCATCGAGTCATAAGCCGAAGACAACTACAATCATCAACGTCGGAGCGCAGCGAGCCATAAGCCGAAGGCAGATTCAATGATCAATTACGTAGCTCAGCGAGCCTTAAGCCGAAGTCACCCTCAATGATCTATGTCGGAGCGCAGCGAGCCACAAGCCAAAGATAGCTACAATGATCAACGTCAGAGCGCAGCAAATAACAGATACAGAAGACCACCATGGCATGATAGCCCAACCCCTCGCAGCATCAACGCTCACTCCCCATGGATGATACCCATCTTCCCTACTCCTAGACCAATTTAGGCTGAATAGCTACTTTGGTTCTGGTCGGAGGGCTGCGGCTTGCCGACCTTCCTCTCCCATCCCAGAGCGTGTCCCTCCTGCCTCCAACCTGTGCACCTCGGTTTGCCGGTTTTACCGGATCTGAGCCCTTGTGGCCTGGCTGAGTAATGCACTATCGAATCGAATCGAATAGGCAATAAATGTTTCTATTCTATTCTAAAACTAACGGGCGAAGAACAGGAAACGAGAACTTTAAGTGGGTATACTATGGGCGGTCTTTTAGATGTTAACGTTTCCTCAAATTAAATAGAGACGATTGATATTACACCGTTCTATAAGTAGTATTATAATCGGCTTATGTAAGAGATACAACAAAATGGCGACATTAAATGGCGTAACGACACGGGATGGAATAATCAAGGGGCGAACGCGAGCGGAAAATGTGATCTCCGCGCCGCCGTGCGATGAGGATCAGGAGTAACGTACGAGATCACCGACATAGCGAACATAAGGTGGCATATTTATTATTAAAATAAACTTATCAAATATGGGAGAATAATCACTAAAACAAGTTCGCATCTATCAGATTATTACTTGACAGTTGACGGTTTATTTGTACTTTGTACGAGATATGTAATCGACCATGTTTGTAATTTTGCATTTAATGTAAGATAAGTGAGTGCCACACAAGACCACAACACAATAAAAAAAAATTACAGTTATTAAAAAAAGCAAAAGAATTTTCCCGTACCGGGAATCGAACCCGAGCCTCCTGGGTGAAAGCCAGGTATCCTAGCCACTAGACCATACGGGAGATACGAGTTCAATCGAATTTGTCGATTCGTATCTCCTCGAGACAGCAACAATCGTTATCTCAAGGTTGATGCCGTCATTTACTTTCCAATTTACAATTTATTACACAGCTGTTTATTTTGATACCATGATTTAATACATTGATAACATGTACACATCTTTCGTGAAAGAACCATATTACTATTTCATCATCAACCAAAAAAGTTGTTTTTCCATAACAGTGATCAATAAAAAAACAAAGCACCGTGAAAGGATTTTGTAGGGTCGTTCTCACAGTCGATACTTTCAGCATAATTTTAGATTTCCCCTCTGCTTTCCATGTTATTGAAGGTTAAATAATAAAAACAAGCGACAGTGAATAGTCTGGTTTGCGCAGATAAAATAAGACCGTTTTTTTACAATGACGAGTATACCTAAGGCTGAATTCGTGAGTGATTTCGATTTTGTACTTGATCTAGACTTGGCCAAGCTATTCAGTATTGGAAAGAAGGTCGGTTACTCACTTTGTATTAGTAGTACAATTAGGTATGCATAGGATAATATGATGCGGTTATTAGGCCTTTGGCAGTCCCACAGAACCCATTTTTTAGTGAGCGTAGGTATTTTTTTACTGCCTTTCATCAATTTATACGAAAATAAAATCAAAAAGATTCTTGATTTACTCTGTAGTAGCTAAACATTAGCTAAAAAAGGCCGACGTAAAATAGATGCCAGCAATATTATATAGCATAGCTCGTAGTAGATTAGATACTCGTAGATTAGAGTAATTAACATAAAATTGATGAAAACATGATAAATATGATTATGAACATGATTGGTTCAATTATGTGATTTAGATAGCACAAAATACATTTTATCGGATCGTCCCCACTCAGATCTATCTGTCTAGTTGCTAAGCAACGTGCCAGTTACTTTACGATGACTCAACTCAATAGTCTGCGCTCCAAACTAATTTCAATCTCAAGTCCAAAAGTGCTATAATCAAGTGCGCAAGTACAATGGCATGACTCGAGTGATTGTGCAAGTCGCAACTGTTAGGTTTAACTGTAACCCAATGAACCAGATTGCGCAGCCACGGGACAGCTGGCCGGCTCTTTGATGAGTAAACAGGGCATTAGCACCAATTTGATGCGATAATGGAGTCGTACTGGACGCTCTAGAAAACAGGGTTACCGTTTGGAGAGTGGATAGGAGGTACCAAGGTACTTAGCACTCTCGAAGATAAACTATAGCGCATATTTCGGCTTCAATATTGTTCAAAACTGGGCGATACATTTATATTGCAACAAACCATCGGATGCAATTCAGATGGTTTGCAATATAAATGTACGTTACGTGTTACGGAGTCATAATAAGCGTACAAATAATACATTTATCGGATGTTATAAGATTATTGTTATAATATGAAGGAGTTCTTTAATTGAAAGTCAGGACGAGATTTCCTCAGGCTCAGATTGCCATCAGGATTTCCGAATACCTTGTTGTCTAGCTAGCCGAGTAGTACTCTATCTACTTTAAAAATACCTGTAAGGTTAACATGCACGCCCAGATAAAAATTTATCGCGGCATTCTATTGTTTGTTTATCAAAATTCGCCATACTGCCATTAAAAAAACTTGTCATACTGTCAAATATCGAAATATGACGAATTTATCATTGAACCCTAACATGCATTTTTATGCAATTTTGTCAATTTGCCGTGAAAAAGTAGCGTCCACCAGAGGTCGACGATAAATGGAAAATAGCATATTGAGAGCAAACACATATAAGAGTGTCATGCTATATTTTATCCTAGGCTCTTAAAAAACAAGAAACGGTTAAATGTCGAAAACAAAGGCCCTGTGGAACATTATTTGAACACCACGGTTGAACACATTCTCAGTAGGTATCTATGATATAGTGTTATGTTAAGTTTTGTTTTTAAATCAAAATCACGCATTTGATGAATGTAGTGAAGTGATTTTTAGCCAAATCTGAAATAAAACTAAGTGAATGATGAGGAATTGACATATTATCTCGTTATCGTTTGGGATAATTTTGTATGTGGTTGGCATGTTAGGAAATATGATAAAATAGCATAGATCGACTAATTTTGTCATGTCAATCGAAATAAATATTGTGTCATGCATAGCAATAGCAATAAAACGAGTTGGTAAACACATGTCACGAGAATAGTAAAGGTCAAATATCACCCCATTTACACAAAGAGGTAAGTCATAATAACGTAATGTAGCAAAAATGACTGGTTTCTTTTAAAAAGAATACATATAGTTTTAGTAATGGACATGTAAGCGTTAATGGTATGACACTGTTTTTGTAAAACATCGTATTATTAATATAAAACCTTTATGCTGGCTGGCTGGAATAACAGCAAATATCAAACAGACTGAAAGAGCACATTTAATCCGGTTTACGCAACATCGTGTTTCACTGCCTTTTGCGGCAGATATTTTGCAAGCATTGGCAAAGGATTGAGATAAATAGCAAGTCATCACAAATCATCCAGTAATAAAAGAACCATATCAAAACGAATGTCGTAACTAAATACACCCGTAGTGGGGTGTATTCATTTAGCTTTAAGTTATCTCTAGCTCCCTCTCGATCGATCTATGAGACTGGGTGGTTGCATATCAATTTGATTCTTACACGATAGGTAAATCGTAGGCAATTTAACTCAACTACAATTTTCAACAAGTAGACGAACAGACGACTTTGTAAAAATCGCAGAATCAGGACGCAGACCGCTGACACCCAGTCGCTGTGGAAAACCGTGGGGGAGACCTATGTTCAGCAGTGGATGTCCTATGGTTGATTATGATGATGAAACAATTATAGCACATTTTGTTTAACTTGTAACTAGACCTTCGCCACAATTAGTTAAAAATACGATGATGACTCTGTCAAGGAATACAACTAAATATTCAACAATGACCCAAAAACGATGTACCTGGAGAAGTGTGATAAATGAGTCCCTTTTTCTAATGGAATTGGAAAACAACTGATAGTTATAGTAACAATACTTTCAGGACAAAAGAGGGAGACAAATTTAGAACACATTGTGTTTTATGGAGATGATGGCCTAATCGATAACCTACATCGGTCCTATACATGATCTATTGGAGTCGTGTTATAAATAGGCGTCGTGTCGCGGCTTGTGCAAGTAAGTGGCGGGAGCCGACCCAGTTGTGCAGCTGCGTCGGAGCACCGTCGTCTGTTGCTCTAGAGCCCTTCTGTGCTACTTATGGTCACTAGGCCCGTTTCAGGCAATTCCACCAAAAACACCAAGACTAATCGCTCATAATAGGCCATCTTTCAACTGCTTAATAGACTATTCATCTGAATGATGGTATCTATTTTAAGGGGTAATGATACAAGTCCTCGTATATTTTATAGCAGCGGGTATGGGTCAGGTTAAAATGTGTGACAAAACCAAACATCGTCGTTGTATATTTTTTCATATCTGAACTTCACGCCCGCCCGCCCGCGGGCGTAAACACTGTTTTGACAAGAATAAATAATAATATATTTTATCATGGAAAACGCAGGTTTAGTTCGTTATCAATATCCCAATATGATGCCATTGATTTCATGAGTACAAAAACCTTTAACACTCAATCATTTTATCATTTGCAAATCTCACTGGAAAGTTAGTAAAATCAACCAGCATACATAGATAAGATTGCGTAGTAACCCTAAAATTAACACGTTAATAGATAAAAAATACTTCAAGCGTATACTCGAATACCTAAATGCTGTCTGTGAAAAAAATGATGATGATCAATTCGCTTCGATAGCGCAATGGTTTCTTCACATAAAATAATTCACATTCGTGTACTGAATACCGTAAAACCAGTTATTAAAATTAAACCAATTTATTACACATATTTCTTGTAACAAAAAGTAAAATTAAAGACTTTTGCATAATCATCTTTTGCATCTTTTGCATGATCAATGATTTTCCTAATTACAGCGAGCGCAAGTGTGTCGTGTGGTGTGTGTGGGCTTGGGCAACTCACTCAAATTAGGTACCGTCACCGGGGCACGCATTGCATTTTCCCTAATAATGTACAATACGAAATTTTGACGATCAATGCCGATATCAAAATATCATCCTATTTCATATCTCTTGTTTCAGTCAGTAACGGTCTTAGTTAAAGTCACACAGATTGATGCAGAAACTCAGCTCTATGTTAATTACAGACAACGTATCCCTATCCTATTATCCTTATTATTAACAACAGAACATTACTTATATATATATATATATATATATATATATATATATATATATATATATATATATATATATATAATATGAATACTTCTCGTAGACATCCCTAATAATCAGTGTACGACCCTGCGCGCGCGCACAATAACACAATTAACTGCGTGTAAATCACGTCACATCCTTCATTTGCTATTCTTTTGTGCGGTATGATCACTGCCGCGGAGTTATCATCACGTTAAACCAGCCAAAATCAAGATTCCCAATGCAGTGTTGAAGGCTTGGAAGCGACATCAAGAGGAATTAAGAGGCACACGCAAACCAAAAGCACTGGGGAAATGTTTCTTTCATTTCAGTAGAGGCAAGAATCGATACCAATATTGAGATTTTTGTAAGAGAATCTTATAAACGGTATAGTGTGTGAGCAACATGATAATGGATTTAAATCAAACGAATTTAAACACGGTCGTATATAATTCATTAACAGATTGCAATCAATGAGAAGGCTCAACAGGATGTGTTATTCCCTATTCATGCATTTAGAAGTCAAGTTTAATTGTCCATGAATAAAAGCAATGGACATTGATGATCTGAATTGTAGGCACCCCGCTACCACATGCCACATGCCCACAGCCCACGGCGAGCAATTGATACGACCTTGGGTCTCCCTCCCGCGGCTCCCAACGATTATTCGCCAATTTGCTCTGTTCGAGACCAGCCACCGTGACAGCCATGATCCATGAATGTGACTTTCAACGTAATGTAAGACTTTAAATCTTATCTTGAATTGAATAAATCTTACAGCAAAGAAGGCAACATCATTTACATGAACACAATACAACTTTGTCGTTTTGGAATCAATAACCGGCTTCCGCTACCAGGAAATCATGACATATCAGCAAGTAAGGGCTAACCTGGGCTTAGAGCGGCGTCGACGCGCACTAAACGCAATGCACCGATTACAAAAGAGGTCGAGTGCCGCCGCACTGCAGGTGCGACCCAGATCCGATCCGGGACACCACCCTCGCTCCACCATTCAAATGAGCCGACTTATTTGGCAACCACCTCCACCCTTGTTTCACGGACAGTATGAAGACTCCGCATTGTGGAAAAGAAACCGCAAATAGAACCGCATGTTTACATTCCCGTTATGAAATGGCACGAAGCGGAGCGGGACGACGACCCGGCTCGCATGCCAACATGTCATAGATCAAATGGGAATACATAATTTGGATCAATCCGCTTTTAACAATTTAAACGGAATGAAAACATATTATGAAAGGAAACGGCTAGTTTCAGAAGTTCTTGGCAACGCTCCAGTGGAGAATCAACTTCATAAATAAACTTCCCCCAACGCGATGCGCTTTGGGAAAGAAGACATTAGAAATAAAACGAATTATCCATGCGACAGCCAATGTAAACTAAAAAGGTATTGAAAAAGCAATATTCAGTGAAAAATTACACAACGCCGTGAAACAGAAGTTTACGTCACACTGAAAAACGGTCTCCACAGTTATATCGGCTGAAAAAGTACTAGGCGAGCATGAGCAGATAGCAGTCATTGTTATCAGTGACAAGGCCGGGGAGCGGGGCGAGGGGAGAGCGGGGAGGAAGCGTGACGCGGGCGCATCACTGTAACGGCCACTACGTTTACGTGACGTTATCTTATCAGCGGCGTCTGTGAAACGCGATCGCGTGCGCAAGCGACGCGCGCGACTCAGCCATCGCCACATGCCTATACCATCCTAGTAAAATTTGCGAAATTACATCGAAATAGTGGAAATTCCACGCAAAAACTACAAATAAATCGAATATTTTCCCCTCGCCAATGCTTAGTTATAGATTCAACTCAACTACGCAAGCGTACACAAACTTTCAGCACTTGCTATTTCCCGTTTCCTTACGTTTTGGTTTATTCAACAAAAACCGCGTATAAACGTATATGATTGATTCGAATCATTAATAATCATAAGAGTATTTTTCGCTGAAAGTCGAATAAGACGGATTATTTCTCTTTATTTCATGCTCTTGTTAACGGAGATGCTACTTATATGGTCATAGAAGATAATGTATTTTAACGCACAAGGCATCCGTTTCGTTTCAAGTACTTGCTCATTTTACTGTTTGAACTCAGCTGATAAACTTGTGATAGTTTTTAATAATATAATAGAATGAATGACCCTAGTTATTGTCAACCTACCGCTAAAACAATGGCTCGTGGGCACGGTTGCGCGCGCGCAGAATTGGCAGAGAGCGTCGCCAATGTCGAGGTTGCGTTGAAACTGCGGGCGCTATCAGTGACATTGAACGGATACACAGATTGCGCTTCCGAATTGGCGGTATTCAATTCAGACTGGAATTTCAAACAGCAGACTGGTGATTTCAAAGTTCGCTTATCATTTGAGTAAAAATAGCTTTAAATAAAAACCGTCCAAGTGCGTGTCAGACTCGCGCACTGAGGGTTCCGTGCCAACTTTAACTGAATTAGGGAATCCACTTACTTCCACGTAGTAAAATACCACAATATTTTAATGACTGCAAATATAACTTTGGTTTTCATAGTGTTTGTATTACGTACAAAGTTATGTTTGTGGTTGTTGAAAATGAGCTATATCTCAAAAACTTCTCGTTCGATCCCGTTCAAACCAATTTTCGTTGAAAGTTTATGTTAAGATCTACATTACATATTTGTTCAAAATTTACACTCTCTTAGTTTAGAAGTTAGATCGGGGGGACGCCCATTTTACCACTTTGGAAGCGTCTAGCTATGAAACGTTAGACTTTAAAAGAAAATGGTTTAAGAAACCTCTAAGTCATTTTAAAAGACCTATCCAGACACCCCACACGTTTTAGTTTCATGTATGGGAGCCCCCCTTAAATGTGTTGTATTATTTGTATTTTTTGTATAAGGACCGTAAAGCGGTTAACAAGACACACATTCCTAACAATTTTCGACAGTGTGATGCTTATAGTTACAGAATAAAATGGCTGTGACATACGGACGGACGGACGGACAGACAGACAGACAGACAGACAGACTTGACGAAACTATAAGGGTTCCGTTTTTAGCCATTCGGCTACGGAACCCTAAAAAAGCTACCAAATCATTAGAATGTAAGACTGGCCGCGGGAAAGCCGAAGCTGAAAACAAAACGATAACTAATTCAGGGTTGGCCTGGATAATTATCGTGAAAATTATCTTGATAATTATCATTGATAATTATCATGATAATTACGTGTTGATAATTATCATTGATAATAACGAGTAACTGTTATTGTACAAAACAAAACGAAATAATATATAATGTGTATCCAAACGCATGTTTTTTCGTCACAACATCAAGAGTGTATCCAAACGAACGCCAAATTTCATTCATCTACAGGGGAATTAAAAAAGGAAAATTAAAAGTTCACAGTTGAAACTAAAAGTAATATCTAAATATAGAAAAAGAAATTATGTATACGTTATTTGATTTTAAAGTTGGATAATTATCAGATAATTATCGGATAATTATCAGAGAAAATAATTATCTTGATAATAGCCAACCCTGAACTAATTTGACCATAATATTTATGTGTTTACGTTATTAAACATGTATACTATTATTTTGGAACACGACAATTATTTTATCTTAAGTAACCAGCACCGAAGTTTTTGTGTAATCAAAAAACAGCCGCTGACTCCACGTTATCTATGACAGCACCTCACCAGTCATTTCACGCTCGCACGACTCTTAAATAGTTTAGTTAGGCCAAAATGAGATAAAGAAGATGCCAGTGGTAGTTGAGTTAGCATTATGACTAACAACACGCAACGAGCCAGCGACATGTGACCGTAACGGTGTAACATCCCGTAAGAGAACGGTGACCGTGTTAGCGCAGCGGCTTCTTCATACCTAAGGGTGCGTACCCACAGAACCCGAGTGCGCGGAATTCAGCTGCCTGCAGGAGCCGTGTAACGAGGCACAGATTCAAGAGCCTATTGAAGCTGCGCAAAGATAAGTGAAGGAGTGCTGGTTGAAGTAAAGCTATCGTGACTTCAATGTTGAGATGTGTTGAGCAATGCTGGGAATTAAATTTGCTTGCAGTCACGTAAACAGGGCCTATGGCCTATAGGGCAACTGGCACGACCCCAGCCCCACTCACTCTGAGCATCCGTGCTCCACAGCTGGCACAGCACTATTACACTAAATTCATCATGACAAACGCTACGTTTTAGCCAACTAAACTCCGCGTGTTGAGAAGAATAAATGTCTATCCTGTATTCATTAAAGCGATGTGTATTATTTTTTACGTTTTTGATAAGCACCCGCTCCGCTTCTATGGAAGCGCAGCCTTATTTGCTATTACTGCGCATGAGTGGGTTTTGTTTTTACACCTTTTTGTTAGTCTGTCCGGTGAAAGCCAAACAAACATGCCCCGAATATAGTAACATGGATGTTGAGTGCGATAATATGTATAAAACGTATTAGGAAAGTGATTACAATAAAGCAGAGATCATAATCTCGACTACATAGACTAAGTCGTCATCATATCATGTACAGATCAATATGATCCCAAGCGCATGTAAGGGGAGACTGTTCTTATTCTTCTACAAAGTGAAGAAAAAGTAGAGTCAAACGACAACAATATGATCCCAAGCGCATGTAAGGGGAGACTGTTCTTATTCTTCTACAAAGTGAAGAAAAAGTAGAGTCAAACGACAAAAAAGAGGAATTTAGGGTGCGAGGGAGACAAGTGCGAGGCAGCGGCGCAAGCGCAGCTCGGAAGCGCGATAACGGCGGCCAGCGACCCCGCCCCACGGCCACGAACAATGGCACACTCACAGGAACCGTCACCCAATAAATTACCACTAGCTACTATCTAGGGGAAGTTCATTGCTTTAATTACTCATAAGGAAAGAACATTAAACTGTAAATACCCAAATTCTATTTCCGAGAAAAGATAGTCGCATGACCAAAACAGATATTACTCGGATACCATATTTTCTGTCTCTTTTACGAATAATATTGGCTTATTGCTTTTTTAACTAGAACTTTTGGAGTCGACCTAATTTATGTCGTGTCAATGATAATGATAAAGGTATGATTCCGAACCACGCTGCACGCAGCAGTGCTACCACAGCAGTGCTGGCTGCCACAGCAGTGCTGCCGCGACACTACTGGTTTCCATACAATTTCTATAAGCTTATATGAGATAACATTCCGAGCTAGGCAGCAAAGGCGGTAATTTTTTTAGATTTTTTTTTCGTTATTGTTTAAGTTATAATGTACTTAATTGAACTAAAATAGTTACAAGCACCTTCTCCTCGGTGTAAAAAATACTTTAGTGAAAACCGCATCAAACTCGGTCCAGCCAAACGCGAGAAATTTGCGGACAAACATACATACTTACAAATATGTGTGTCGAACTAAGAACCTTGTTTTTGAAGTCGGTTGAAACAAGATACATTCATTCAGAAAAAGTGCAAGTGACCGTATATTAAGTACATACATAATAGAGCTGTAACTGTAAATATGAATATTTGGCTTTACAACATCATAAACGAGCAAATGAGGGTCATTCTAAAAACTGTAAACATAACAGCAATTTATCACGCTAATTAATCATAATGTAGCGGCGCGACGGTCAAGCGTGTTCCAAATTAGATGATATTGACGGCGGGGAGTGTTTGACTCTTGGCGTGCTTTAGGTTACTTACTAGTTATCCTGGCAATAAGACCTCATTCGTCAGTCAGATACTTTCTTACTAAATTGTTTAAGGATCTCTTTATAATTTCCTAGCAAGATATTTCGTATTGTCATATTTATTTGTCATTTGTTACCTAGGTTTTTTCGTAAATGAATAATAAATTTTGTGACTAGTGTGTCACTTATTTTGAGGCCACATTATTATTATATCGCAGAGCTGAGAAAAAACCTTACAGAATTTATGAAACATTTGACATTCAGAATGATTTTAAACAGACAATAGCAGAAATCAAGGTTTCACATAAACTAACCGAAACATCAATTAGTGATACTGACGAGCCATTTATAAAAACAGCTGTGGGGATATGAACGGTTTTGAGAAGTGTGTTTATTGACTAGTATGTTTGTGGTGCTGGTGCTAATGATGACCCGCTGCCGCGCCGGCTGCCCAAACAACCGCTGTTTGTTCGATAAACCCACGACTTGGGATGTGCACTCCACTGAGGTTCATAAAGCTAATAAACTGCATTTGATCATACCACGAGGAAACAAAAGGCCTTACTCATGACACTGATAAAACTAGTAAATGATAAAGCATGTAGCACGTGTAAGCTCAGTACGAAATTGATATCTGAAGGAATACTACGGATAGTTTTTAACGTTAAAATAAGGTTTTTTAAACTATCCGTTTGTTTTCCAGTTTTCGTTTCACCAGATACTCAGAATATCGTTTAAGCGTAATTGTCTTAGCCGTTCCCTAAGAAAACATATGTTTATGCAGATTTGCGCGAAAATTACAATAATTACGTCTCATTAGTCAATAAAGCAGACAGTTGTAATTATTACGGAAATTATCTACGTATTTTCAGCAAACATTTGAGGAACAATACCCAGCTTTGCCGGGAAGCGTTTTCAACAGAATAAATTAATGACTTCCTTCAAGAAAAGACTTAACGCTCGCGTATCACTCATCCTTTATCAGCTAGTCTCTGGGGTCCCTAAGTCAGAGTTCGGAACCATCAATCTGAATCTTGAGGTATTTTGTACAGTGTAGTAAGCCTTTCTGTTAGTTCTTAAATCATACAACTAGAATGAGTTTTGTATGAACGAGTTCTCCCCTTCAAGATTACCCAGTAAAGATCTTCGGAAATCTACACTTACAGTTTTTAGGTCAACCACCTACGCATCGCTGTCACGCATGTTTCTAATTTCACTACTTATACAGCAAGTTTGAAGTTATGCCATATTATTTCTACCGTGCCAATGAATTTAGAGACTACCTAGAATGGATGAACCATTAACGATATTCGGATTTAAAATTTGAACAGGCAATCGAATTCAAGCGTCTCGTATCACAATCACAACGGTCAATTGCAAAACCAGTTGTGTGTTCGCGCAAAAAATGGCCTAGGAGATAAAAATGGGTCCATTCAGCTCGATCGCGGATTACACAACTAATCGCGTAACCTTGGCCCGGACACCGGCGGAGATGTGAAAGTGAGGACCGAAGCCACACGCGCTGTGATGAGGTCACAGAGCCAACGAACACTCATCAGATTTGAGCAGGCATAAGCATAACTTACTTGGACGATGACTCAGGAGTAGCGTTAAAGGTGGTCGTGCTACTAAATGCATTTGTGATGGCGTCATCATGATTCAGACGAGATATCTTTGTTCGGCAATTTATTTTGGATTCGATTATGATCGAGGCTTTAACTAATGACATCCTTACCAAAGAAATACGATGGTAGAGGTAAAGTTTATTTCAACTGTAGGTCTTAAACATATTAATTAATTCGTCAGTAAGTACTATTGATTTTAGTACCGTGAAATGTCTGTACGCGGAACTATCGGCGACTGTAACTCATGGCCATAAATCTACAATAAGTACAGTCACACTGTATCGTATCGTAGTCGTTCGAAAGCGAGAAGAGATCGACTACAAGATCCCAGACCTTTGATCCACAGACAGTTGAAGGAGGTGAAAGTCTACGAGGCCGGGTGCGAGGCGATTGGAGCTAATACAGCGCATTCACGTCACGAATTCACGATCAGGCACCACGGGATCGCGATCTGAGATATGACCGGGATTAGTCCGCGGACGGTATCTGCAGCTCAGCTTAGATATTAAATTCAAAGGACTATTATTCAAAATCATTCATACAAACACTATGAAAAACAAAGTTATATTTGCTGTCAACAAAATATTGTGGTATTTTAGCTAAGTGGAAATAAGTGGATTCCCTAATTCAGTAAAAGTTGGCACGGAACCCTCAGTGCGCGGGTCCGACTCGCACTTTTTAAAGTATATTTTATTTTTACAAGTAGACTCACTGGGGGACTTTTACACGTCTATAAACAATACCAGAAGCTATCACTATTGTCTGCCTTATTTCTAAAATTAAGGTTTCTGAATATGTACATAAACTACTCTGTGCAAATATTTATTTACTCATACAGGTAATCATTTATGACTAAAGTTTTATCGTGCTATTTCAAAAAGCATAATATTATAAGACTGAAGTCATTTCGACTCTGAGAAATAATCTCATTTTATCAATTACGCGGTATTTACACATTATGAAATATTGTGCAAATAAGTGTATCAAGTGTTTTTGCCGCAGAACATCACAAGCAGATAAGGGGGTTTTACGATGTTAAACTAGTTACATATTCAGGGTGTTTCATGTAATGTGCCAAACCGGTGCGTGGTGATAGGTGACCACTATACCTGTCAAATAAATTCTTATGTATGTTCAGCGGTTTTTAATAGTAACCGAGATATTTGCAAATAAAGTTTACTGGGAAATAATTCACAATGCTACTGAAAATCGTTTGTTTTATTCTTATTTAACATGCTATTCTATTGGAACTTAAATCTTATTTAAAACATGTTAATTAAATGAGAAAAACACATCTACCCAACGTCTCTATTATAGGTAATTTTATTGGCGCGAAAACAGGTTTTGTCTGTAACAAATTATATGTACATTGATAGTAAATTTCATAAAATATTAACAGAGAATACTAAAAGGAAACACTAAAGGAGTTTATATTGGTCGTCTAGTACTCGTAACTTACCTCATGTAATCATACCAAAGCTACGAGTCTGTAAGTATTTACAAATATCAATATAATGGTAGTCCTCACACCGGTCTATCGAAGCAATCATCAGGACCAATGTTTGTCATAAACACCCGGTTGTACAGGATTTGTTTGGTTTCATAGATTTAAAGGATATGCAACTGCGAATTTTGATTTGATGCAAGGCAAATAAATAAACTAAGGCAATCACTACTTTCGAGTTTAACGGGATAAAATGTAACTAAGAGACTGAAGACAATGATTGTTTTCGTCAATAAATTGATATATTGATCAAATACTATGATAACAAGTTTTAACATTAAAAGTTTGTTTAGACTGTGAAAAAATGTTTATGTGACATGAATGAAACCGAAGGTTCTGAAATGTGCGAGTGATTCACATTTCACACAGCAGTTATTTAACAGAGCTCAGACAGCAATTAAACTGTTGGTTCAAAGAAAATTAACGCTAGCCAGTTAAACATGACTAACATGGCGTAATTCACAGTTTTAGTTCGTGGTGTGTGGCTGAGGGTAAATTTTATATTGATTACTAGCTAAATCATCACCAGCTGACTTTCGTCAAAATTCATTTAGAATAATTGATGTATCAAGGATTGGTATTGGGTACCATAAAATCGAAATTTGATCAAAATCCCAAAAAAAATGAGAAATGATATCAAAATTCTGACACTGAATTGTTAAAGAATTGCTTTTTCTCAAAATCCTTGTAGTTTTGTAGTTGCCTTTTATAACAACTTCGCGTTACGTTTTGAGAGTTGATGGTTAAAGTAGTCTCAATTCTAAAAGAATGAGACAAAAACGAGTCTGAATTCAAAAATAAAATTATTGTGTGGTCAGTTTGCCAGTGGTCCAGCAGAACTGGGGCTCTATTTTTGAATCACTCGTTTCGAAATGGCGAGTGATTTTCGTTCGACAACGAGTTTTTTTCTATGACTTTTAATACATCTTCGAACGAAAATCACTCGCCATCTCGAAGCGAGTGATTCAAAAATAGAGCTCCTGGTCGCGGCGTGAGTCACCGTTCCCGCACGCGCCGTTATCGCCCGCCTGCGCCCGCCAGTGTGCTACCAATACACCTTTCAAGCCTAACAATACACCATTCTTTGCCTCTGACATAGGACGAGGAATGTTATGCACTCTGGTATGAACAATGATTACTGCCGACTCGTGAGTGATTACGAACGGAGTATTACAGAATTCAAATAGCTTTTGCTGTTGAAAAGCGATTTGTTTGAAATAAAAAATATTCTATTACCAAACTGGTATCCAATCTATTCTGCTCGACGGCGTAATCCCAGTAAATCCTAGTCTATAGTCCCACGAAAGGATTTTCTCGATAGCCTAAATCCACGAAGCCCCGTTTGTATTTAATACGATCTCGATGCGATAGAATAAAATAATACTAGTTCGGACTTCGTTATATTCACACTATTATGAGGAAAGTGTATCACTGAACGTTTTTGTTTTGCGGTGTTTTCTGGGGGCCTTTATTGTTTATTTGTTAAACAAATTCGATAAAACAGTTGACTAAAAAGGTAAATATCAAACAACTTTAAATAATTGTACACGATATACACATAAGTTCATTATAAGGAAAATCAATGGGGAAGTCAAAAAGTCTAGTTTCAGTCATAACTATTGTACATAACTAAACTGTTAATATTTTCTCGTCTATTTAGATATCGATGTTAAAATGTAGGCTGCCATCCTCCACCGGGACTTGAGTGGTAGCTAATCGAGTAAATGGATCGTTCTCCGTGTCTAATGTCGCAGATTATACCGCGCGTGTAGAACACGGAGTAGGTGGCTGGCGGACATTAAATCTGGTTCGTTATGTATTACGGCCTAGTCTACATCTGTGTTGCGGTACTAGTGTCGTGATAATAGTACGTTCGCTCTGGATTACATTGGAGCACGGAACACACTGTAAGCGGATTTCATATAAGCCGTGTTGGGACTAGGATTGTCGAATAAACGCTGTGATAACAAAGGAAATACTTATGTTTTGGATGTGTTCTGTTCATTGTTTCTGAAGAATCTTTAGTATTTAGATAGTAATAAAGCAACTAACCGAAACGTGAAGTGTTCTGAAGACACAGTTATTTAGTTATTACGCACGGCACCAGTCGGTAACGTGAGCCCAATATTTATGAGGATTGACCAAAATTTACAGGTCTAATCTAATAGACAACTTACTATGGATGGCACATTTCATTAAATCAAAAAAAAACGTGACATAATTCAAGCTACACAAAAAACGTTGGGTATTTGTTTATGGATTAAATAGCGGTTGTTAGAAGTCAGTTACTTGATCAAAATAAATTTACGCGCATGGTCTTAATAGCATTTGAATTCGCACGTGCAATTTGAATTGTTGTTCTGAAATTCCTGTGCCAAAGGGGCAGGAACAATAAGAATTAGAGCGCATCCCGCCGCAGGACGAGGCGACGACACACGTCACGGGGATATTACCGTTGTAGGGCTGACACCGCCGTCTCCAATATCAGAGAAACAATGTAATAACAATCAAGAGAACACAACATAAGTTCCAGTCCGGCCCTAAACGGTGATAGCTTATCACTATCGCTGCTGATAACACCGTGTGTCACGGTCAACTGCGTGGACTATCTAGACTGGGTATTTCCGTTATAAAAACAATTTCAGTCGGTCCCAAATTAATGTTTCTGAGTCATGACAAAAACTGGTTTAATTGGATAGAATTTGGTAAATGACTTTTACTAATAGTCGAAGTAAATAATGTGCTTCCCCAAATGGTGCATTTCTTTTACACATTTTAGTGCTATATTGATCGAATACTAATTATGATGCCCCTTCTTTAATTACCCAAGTCTCCTTATCCTAATAACATGGCAATGTAAATGATTGATCAGATTGACTGACCTTTACCACTAAAGTGCTAATAAATCTCAACAAGCGCTTTGTTCATTATTGCCCTGCACATGGCAGCCCTAGCCGCAAGAAGGCGACGTGCAGGGCCGCGGGTCGTCGGCCGAGACATGCGTCCTGCGCGCACGCATCTTCTGAGATGACTATTTATTACCCTACTACTCTCTTCTCTGCTGCCACTAATCCAGATTTATGAAATAAGCTTCACAGCAAAAATGTATACCCGATGTTATTATTTAACAAATAAAGTTGTTACTATTTAAATAATACAGTAGTGATTTCATCATTCAGAGAGACATCGCGTCACAATTAATTGTAACTATCTCCTCGGCGCACCGACCGTGGGAGCCGGTCTAGTAACGGCTTTATTGACTAATTGGCAGTTCCCAGAAAAACAAGTCAGTTTGAAATTATGACTTGCCATGAATTACTAGAAATAAACATGGCAAGTTTAATAAGAAATGCTATGTCACGAAAATATTTAGATGGTTAATTTACGTATATGTTGCAGAAAATCTAAACCTACCAATGTAATTCAATACAATAAGTGTAGGTATTCAAAAAATATGATACCAGGTACTGTGCTGTATGTAACAACAGACATCATTCAATAGAAATGACACATGCATGCAAGAGCAGATCTTTGCTATGAAGAACAGTTTGCATGGTGCTAGTAAGAAAACGCACTACGGGGACTGTACCATTTCCATGCATGCGTGCGACCGCGCGACCATATGGCATGGGATCCTTACGGCGGGCGGATGTACAGAAATACCTTATGATCTCCACTACTCCAGTGCCACTCAGACAGAATAAAACTACAATGCGACTGCAAATCATTTGGCGTGCCAGTGTGGCCTTATGGCCTTGTTACTTCAATACAAGTGTTAGCATAAAGGAAACCAAAAAAGGACATGAAGGAATCAAAACATTGGTTAGGGTTGAGATTGTGAGAGTGAATTAATAATAATTGGATTAACTATCGTTACCATGAAGCTGATATTCACATATCAGATCAACTGATATTCTAGTTATTGATTTTATTCAGCTGAATGTATCAGCAGTATGTAGCTGATATTCTGATATGATTTCATGAGGAAATTACCTCATTAAAACATATCAGAATATCAGCGGGATGGTAACTAAAGCTAATCCAATTAGTAATTAATCCTATAAGCACCATTGTACATATAACAAATCATTCAATTAATAATATGGATTATTCCAAAATAGATAATGTTTAGTAATGCAAATAAAGGCTTCAATGTTTCAGATACCTGTCAGCCAAATCTATACGCAAATACAATTGATTGTAGGTAAGAAATTGAGGGAATAATATTATCTTAGTTTTGACTACCTAATAGCCTATCCAAGATGTTGCTACAACTGAATTTTCTAATATTTGGCAATAGAAGTTCACTGAAGCTAAATGTGTCTTATTGGAGCAAGAAAAAGCAGATTTTTGTGTGTGGCAAGGTTTGGTAAAAAAAAAGAATGTTTATTTATATGTTTAAAAACAATGAACTTGCAATTATTGCAGTTATACATTAAGTACCTACTATACATACTTATAATCAAATATAAATTTTACCAAGTACCAAATTTATTCTTGGGTACTTGAGAAGTGTAAGCAACTATGGTGGTCATTCATTATTATTATCATCTTACAGATAAGTGTTCACAGAAATCTGATTTCTGATAGTGTTGCAGCAGTGCATTGTTGAGTCTGATATCGGAAAGCTGCAGCCCCATTGTCCCACAGCCAATTGTATGGAAATATGACATGTCAGGCCAACTTACACTCACTTGATGTGAAATATTACTCAATGTTGAGAATATAATATGCAATTTTTTTAGGCCTTTAGCATCATTCACCAATTATGAAGTATTTAGGGATTGTTAGATAAAGTGATGGTCAACCAAAGAAGTGATTGGTTTGACCTGATGATCAATACAAAGCAATTGTAGACTGCTCAAAAATATTATTACAATACTTTCACAACTCCTCTTCAAAGGTACCAAAATTTTTTTTCTGACGAGTCAAAAACTTTAGGATTAACTCACCTTCAGGGTAGGCCTGCTTGTTTGCGATGAAGTCAATCACGAGGTGGGTGGAGTTGTAGAGGAAGCCCATGGCGCGCATGTCGAACTCCACGGTGGCCACGTAGGTGGTGTTGATCACGGGCTCCGAGTAGCTCACGTTGGCCATCTCCATCACGCCCGACATCTCGGAGCGCAGGTTGCGGCTGATGTTACTCAGGAAGGACTCCGCGGCCGCGCCCCGGGCCAGCGCGACCGCCATCAGCACCGTCACCCACCGAAGCATCGTCACTTTGAACACTCCGCACTCAGAACTACCACATCACGAACTTGACCGCGCGTGCACACACTATTTATAATTCGGAGGGTAAACTATTTGTTTGCAAAACAAACGCCGAGATACCCGTTTACTAAACATAAACACTTGCAAACGAGGTCGATAACGATATCGACTCGAAGGAAATGAATGGATTATTAAAATCAGTCGCTTTTATTTAATATTAAAACACATAATGAATAAACCTCACTTAATCTATCTTAGTTTTATGTCAAGATATTCATATTTCCTAAAGTTCTATCAGTTCTTTGTTACAAAAATAAAACGGCAATAGTCGGCCATCCACGAACCCGTTGTGAATGGTGATTATTGGTGATTGATTAAGTGACAGAACAGAACGATCGGACGGTGATCCACATTCACAACCCCCACCAATTTCATCATTCGTTCTATGGGCAATTTTCTTCCATCATTTTATTTATATCTCTCACTAGATGGCGTAGTCGTAGAACCTTTTTTATGTTTGATTCCCGCAAAGTTAAATATTTCACTTATTATTTTTGTTATTCTTTAGTTAGGTCATTTTTACTTTAGGTTGCTTTTGCATATAATTATTAAACTTTATAAAACAATGAGGATAGAGTTCGTAAAGAGATCCCTACCGCCATCTAGTAAGGGATATAAAATACGAAAGAAAACAGCTCATTGGTTACCAGCAGAGTTGCCGTTATCACAATGTTATTTTGTCATACTGATAAATAGAAGATTTAACAAAACTATTGCAAAAATGCTTGATTTTCCTGATTCTGACACACAGTTAATAATATTTTTAGTTATCATCGCTAGAATGCATTTTGTATTTTTGGGTCTTAATACTTCAATGAACCCACTTAAAACGGTAATGTGTTATTTTATGGCAACATTGATTGAACGAAATAGTAGTTCCCATTCTCCATTCAATGCGTTTCTTAAGTTTTTCAATAGATGGCAGTAATAGCAGGAATTGGGGTATTCAGTTGCTTGTAAAAAAAGAGACTTCCTACATAACATATTATTTTTGATATCCTTCATCAAAGTATCTATGAATGATCATTCCTTCCTAGCCTTAAAATAAAAAAAATCGGCCAAGTGCGATATGGACTCGCGCACTGAGGGTTCCGTGCCAACTTTAACTGAATTAGGGAATCCACATAGTTCCACTTAGTAAAATACCACAATATTTTGTTGACAGCAAATATAACTTTGTTTTTCATAGTGTTTGTATGAAGAACAAAGTTATGTTTGCGGATGTTGAAAATGTGCTACATCTCATAAACTTCTCGTTTGATCTCGTCTAAACCAATTTTCGTTGAAAGTATTTGTTAAGATCTACATTATATATTTTTTTCAAAATGTACACTCGCTTAGTTTACTTAGTTAGATGGGGGGGACGCCCATTTTACCACTTTGGAAGCGTCTAGCTCTAAAACGTTAGATTTTAAAAGAAAATGGTTTAAGGAACCTAGGAAAGGATTTTAGTTTCATGTATGGGAGCCCCCCCCCCCCTTATATATAATTATTTTTTATTTTTTGTATAAGAATCGTAAAGCGGTTAACAGGATACATCTTCCTACCAACCAAATTTCAACAGTGTGATGCTTAGAGTTACAGAATAAAGTGGCTGTGACATACCGACGGACAGACGGACAGACAGACAGACTTGACGAAACTATAAGGGTTCCGTTTTTTTGCCATTCGGATACGGAACCCTAAAAACTTGGGATTTCATACGGATGAAATGTTTTGTATTCCAATGGAAATTTCATAATGAACGCGATTAGAAAAACCACAAACGTTACCACTTTATCACTTTCAATCTGAATTTTATAGAGTTGAATTAAGTTTTCTTTTCTTATTTCTTATTCTATGTCGTTATTCATTCTTGCAAACAATGCCTATATTAGATATACTAAAAAAACATTGTGCCCTTTTATTAGCCCTTTTATTTGGCTGGATTGTTGGAAGGGACACTTTTTTTGTGACGGCAATTTCAAATCGGTCTTTAACGCGAGATTCCAATATAATGTTCTGGTAATGCAGATTGTATGCAATAACTTTTGAGTTGAATTTTATAAAATGCTTTTGCTTTCAATTTGCGCTATGCGACGCAGCGCAGGCCACGCGAGCTAAATGCGACAACACCTGGAGCTCTATTTTTGAATCACTCGCTTCAAGATGGCGAGTGATTTTCGTTCGAAGATGAATTAAAAGTCATAGAAAAAAAATCCTTGTCGAACGAAAATCATTCGCCATTTCGAAGCGAGTGATTCAAAAATAGGGCTCCTGGGCCCCTATTTTTGAATCACTCGCGTCAGGATGGCAAATGATATGCATTGATTAATGTACGATTTTCTAATGAAAAATAGGACAATTCCACTCGGGAGTCATTCGAAAAAAGATGACTGAATTTTGTGCGTAGTAACGTCTGTAATTCGCGTGATTTTCAATGATTTTTAATTCATTTTCAAACTCAATTCAGACGCCATTTTCAAGCAAGTGATTAAAAAATAGGGGCCCTGAGCTGAGGCTGACACATGTCGCGTTGAGGTATTTTGCACGTTGCTTGGTGCTAACAACTGCATTGGCTGTGGCTCATACGTATTAGGGGCCGTCCATTAATCACGTGAGGCTCAAAAGGGGGGGGGGGAGGGGGTACGGAAAACATCACGAAAAATCACGAGGGGAGAGGGGGGGGGGGTCTCGTTAGGCATCACGTGTATTAATTTTATCTATTACTGAACCTAAATTTTGAACGGCGCGAAAATTTGAACGATTTGTTGTCACAAACCTCTTTGCCAATAACAACTGCCAGTGAAGAAGAAGCTTTACCAGTTGTAACCTTAAATTCATTTAAGACGGAGTTGCAAGACTTTCAAGACTTTCAAGTCTTGCAACTCCGTGGGACGAAGACAACATTAATTAATTATTCATTAATTTCATTGTATAAAACATATAAATGTGTTTAGAATCACCATTTTTTTAATATTTTTTCCTGTCAAAAATAGCCTTTACTTAGACTTCCAAAAAAATACACGTGATCCAGGGGGGAGGTGGGGGGGTGTGGTCCCAAACCTCACCAAATATCACCAGGGGGGAGGGGGGGTCAAAAAATGAGAAAAACGACCTCACGTGATTAATGGACGGCCCCTTACGTAATACAAAAGTTCTCTGTGGTATTGAGCGAGGGCGGGCTGTGCATCCTGCACTTTCCTGGGCCTCTATTTTTGAATCACTCGCGTCAAGATGGCGTGTGAAATTCATTGATTAATGTTCGATTTCCCAATGAAAACTAGTATCATTTCACGCAAAAATGATTTGAAAAAACATAACTAATTTTTGTGAGTACCTTATATTTTGCGTGATTTCCATTGATTTTTAATTGGTTTTCGAACGCAATTCACTCGCCTTATTTAAGCGAGTGATTCAAAAATAGAGCTCCTGAACTAAAACTCATCGCGGTACGGTTCGTGTGATGGGTGCCTGCGCCCGCTTCGCTTAGCGGAAATATAAGGCAAAATAATTTTCAAAAAAAATTATAATTTGTTAATGGATTTCCGCAAAGTAACACCTGAAGGTCTACTACGAAGAACGAAATCCGTCAATACAATTATTGTTGTTCAGATCTGAATTTTTTTTGGTATGGAATCCTTGCTACGGACTACGGATCAGCAAAACGATTATCTTACTGACAGATTTCGTTTTTCGTAGTAGGTTATCTGATTCCATAATTGTCTCTTGAGTTTGAAATGTAATGATTGACACCTTTAAATTTTGCAATTAGCATTGCTCATCACATCATTCACAATACAGCCACCACTGTACCTAGTAGTTAGCCCTTAAAGTGCTTCTTCACATTAAGTCTCAAGCAACGCTCCATTCACGTGTTTTCGCCTTGCGACAACGACAGGCGTTCATACTAAAAAAAGAGCAAAGGGCAGCGCCACAGCTGAGTCGGTGCGGACGTGCTGCTTGCGATACATTAAGTAGAAACTCTTTAGCTCCAAAAGTACACACAACAAAATGGTCTGTGGATATTTTAATTAAACCTATAACTAAATATCTATTAGCTTTCTGTTAAGACACCGGACACATAAAAATAAACCTGATAATACACTTTTAGATAAAGATAAATTTAAAAATTACTAAGATGAAGAGGAAAATTCAGACAAAATTTCAATCTTAACTTATTTTTGAAACATCAAAACCTAAACAAAATTAAATAGAAATAGCAATTGTTGAAAACTTAAAATTAATAATCCGTGGATCCATCTAAGATTCGCCTGACAGATCTGCAGCGGTTCTGAATACTTAAAACAAGGGTGTCAATATCCTGTTGTGGAATACTGTCCTGCTAAGATGCAAGAAAAGCTGTTTTTTATGCACAATATCTTCAGAGAAATTCCTTAGAGCTCTTCTCTGAAGCATAAAAAACTTATTACGAAGTACACCAAGCCTTAGGTCAATCTATAATTCAGTACTGTATTACATCCTGGGGTGGAGCACTCAAAACTGTTTTGATGCCTCTGGAGCGTGCCTAAAGAGCTATTTTAAGAGTCGCCAATTCCTTACCTTTTTTGTATCGAACAGAATTTCTTTACAATTTCTGCAAAGTGTTTACCGTGCGCCAGCTTTTCATCCAGCACACCATATTAAAATAACAACACGCACTGCTCCCTTACAATGCCGACGTAACTAACAAAAGACGGATGGATAAAGTCTGCAATCCACAATGGACTTCGAAATTTACTTTTACTAATAGGTTCTTCAGTTTCATTGGACCACTATTGTATAATAGATTAAACGATTTACTAAACTTATACGAACTTTATTACCATAACTGTAAGTTGAAATTAGATCTGTATCTTAAGAAGCTGTCATATGATGAGACTGAAGACCTGTTTGTCATCATCCAGTAGGCGGTAGGGTATATTTATAATTAATTAATAGGTTTATTTGTGTTATCTTAGTAAGTTTATTGTAATTTATTTGCTAACATAGTCCTTTTATGGCCTGAAACACAGGTCCAACCTATTTCTGACAAATACAATACTGTAAGTCTCTAAAGCCCTTTTTAGTTACCATAAATAGAGGAAATGCGGGTAATTCGGAATACGGTATGTAATTTGGACGACATCAATATTAGAGTTTCCAATGGTGACATCTATTAGAAATCACCTTTACTAGGTAGTTTTTGTTCTATTGAATTTATAGGGCGTTGCTAAGATTGCGCCATTTTGACAGTCTTTTGTTAAATGACGTCCGAATGAAAGTGCTGTTTTTGAAACTTTTCAAGTAAGTACTAAATCAGTTTGCATCTCGAATATTAATCATATTTAGTTGGTTCCATTGATGCAAATTTAAGTTCGGTATTTATATTATTGAAACCACGGGTGTGTATGTTACCTATTTTCGATCGATGTTTTTACAGGTTAGAATTAATAACCCCCTTCTTCAAAGTCGGTTATTAATTCTACCCGTAGGTATGTACGGATTTAATTTATTTTAATTGCAAAATATTCACATATATAGTAAAAAGTTTATTTTGAAAAAAAAAGACTCAGAAAAAGAAGAATAGGTAAATAAGTTTTGGAGTTAAGACTGATTGAAGTTAAATAAAAATTTGATAAGGTATTTCAAAGAGGACTTTAGAACTTAAAAAAGTGATTAAATAAGTAACTTTGGAGTTAAAACTAATTAAAGATTTTTATACAAGATACAGAAAAAAGGCTAAATAACGTGTAGAATTCAGACTATTTGAAGTCAAAAGTTTTAATACTGCGTATGTATGTTCCTAATAAATTAATACAAGACATATTTATCAAATAAAAAAAGAAGTATAACGGTGATTTTTATTTTAAATACCTACTATATTCCAAATTATATGAACGTGAATTTAATTTGGACTGCCTGTTCTATTCCAAATTATATTTACATGCATTTAATTTGGAATACCCTATTCCGAATAATATTCACATTGGGTAACCAGTGCCTTTCTGTCAATTTACGTATAAACCAAAGTTTATCCCACTTCGAGAATAATAATACTTTTGATTAATATTATCCTAACAATACATTAGCTTCACTCACATTTTATGTGGTTTCCGTACTTATTTCTCTTAAACCTTGGTAAATATGTTTTTTTTGTAACCTGTATTCCAAATTACCCTCATTTACTCTACCTTTTGTTTATTAATAAATAATTTATTTATATCCCAGGCATGTTCAATAGGATTTAAGTAAGGGGATTGTGCAGGCCAGTCTAAAGCTTTAGTTATTTAGGTTTAATTGAAATATTCCTAGAGCATGTTGATGTGTGTATCAGAACGTATCCGACTCTACATGCAGCATGCAAGCAAGCATGCAGCATGCAAGCATGCATGGTTTCTGTCGCGGCTCCGGCGCTGCGGGCCTCCGGCAGTCCCACGCGAGCTTATCGTCGCAGATGGTTTTCGCCCCTCCGCGCCTACGCGATTTTGAATTACACTCTAGGGGTGGGGCAAACAAGACTGCGTGGAGTCGGTTTTGCACCGATTCGTTTCTGTCACTAACTTTTGTACCACAACTTAATGACTTTTTAATTCAATTTTAGGGTAAAATACTAAATTCTGCTTTCTTCGTTGTATGCCTAGTCAAATTATGCCAAATAAATATCGTACTTAATAAACATTATGCTTAGCGAAAGTATGCAAAGCAAAATTTTGCCAAAGGTAATTATGCCTTATAAAATTCTGCTATCTTAAAAGTATGCCATTGTAAATTCGGGCATATAAATATTCGACCAAACAATAATTATGCTTACAGAAAATTCTGCCTGAATAATATTCGACTAAAGAAAATTATTCCAAGTGTGTTATGCCAAATGACTTTCGGAGCGAAAAGATTCTGCCAGATAGAGGGAACCCCATTGAGGTCGCTTCAAACAAAGCGTCGTGAGGACCAAGAGCAATCGATTTAGGCTCTTAAGCTGATTAGACGACAGAGACCTCGGCCGCACGTAGGAAACATAAATAAATATAAGAATATGTGCCAGGCAACATACAGTTTTCACCTGTCATTTTAAAGCCCTCCTCACTAGATGGCGTTACAGTAGTTTTAGTTTTTTTTACGTTAACGGAAAATCATAGACAAAGAATAAAAATATTGAAAGTAAATATTCTAAAATGCATAAATAACTTTTATTTAGGATACTTATTTTTTGTCAGTGGAAAGTCTTTTTTTACTAAAAGTACACATTAATATGTTTTACTGTTTATTACTTTAATAACGTTCGTTGGAAAAAAGAAATTGCTCTAGAAGAAAAACCCTCTGCTATAGTACTTTAAATAAAGTTTAAAAAGTTTTTTTTTTAGTGATGCTAGCGCCATCTCTTGACAAAACAAGACAAGAAAACTGCTAATTTTCTTCCTTGTGCTACGAATACCAGACAACGGCTATGACGGGGGCATCTCCCATAAATGCTCAATTACATTAACATCTATGACTTAGGTACAATCGTGCTCATCACAAAAACATTGCTCCTTTCAGGCTATGAACCCGCGACCGCTGACACAGTAGTCAGGAGCGCTAACCACTACACCATTCGTGTACAAATTATATTAGGGGTTTTCAAATGTTCTTATCTTGGTAGCAACCCTTTTAACGCTTCTTCACAAGAAGCGCGATTTTGCCTTGCGAATACGACAGGCGTTCTCGATACTACTGGTTTCTATGTGTTTGTATCAAGACCACCGGCAGTCAGCGACGCGTTTTCATCGTCCTGTTCGTCGTTAGGAAGTAGCACGGCGGTGTCGGGCGGCGCGGCGGCGACTGCGGCGAGCGCGTCGTGCGGCGTCCGCGCGGCCAGCGCGCGCGCATCCACGTGCCGCAGCCGCGCCAGGCGCCGCGCCACCGCGCCCGACGCGTTGAACGGCAGGAACACACGGGAGGAGCTCTTGAACTTCTTACCGAAGCGCTCGAGAGCCTGCAAAGGAATGAAACGAATAAATTGGTAAATTGTACATTTTATCAAATGCCAACACGATTCCTATTTGGGCATAAAATATGAAAACCCATTGAAGATGTGAGCGATTCATAGTTGCAGCGCAACGCTTGATAAAATACACCCCCTCCTCCTACGAGGGTCAAACTGAAAGTTCTTAGAAAATCAAAAACTGATTACATTAGCCAGTTATTAGTTTTATTATATCTTTTCAAAATATTGTCCATTGACGTCAATACACCGCTGCATGCGATGGAACCACTGGGAAAAGCACTTTGCCCACTCGTCCTTAGGGGTCTCTTCAATGGCATCGCGATACGCAGCCACCGCTTCTTCAGCATTCATAAACCGCTTTCCTTTAATTTTTGGAAATAAATAAAAATCACAAGGCGCGAGGTCGGGGCTATACGGCGGGTGACCCAGTAATTCAACGTTTGATGTCGCCAAATAGTCGATCGTTCGCTTGGCGGTGTGCGACGAGGCGTTGTCGTGGTGAAGGAGGATCCTACTGCGAGGTCGTTTCTCTCGAACTTTTTCCAAGACAAGTGGCAAACAATTGGTAGTGTACCATTCTGCAGAAACTGTTTTTTGATCCTCTAACACAATTGTTGCGAAATGACCTATCCTTCCAAAGAACGAGGCCACCATTTTTTTTCCCGCACTTCGATCTCTCTTCACTTTAGTTGGCAACTCCTCGAAAGGAAACACCCACTGAGCAGATTGTCTTTTGGTTTCAGGATCATAACAGTAAATCCAGCTTTCGTCACCTGTTAGTATGTCGAACACAGCATTTGAGTCACCTCCGTTAAATCTTTCAATCATTTTACGGCACCAATCCACACGATGGAGTTTTTGAGCCTTAGTCAAATTATGAGGTATCCACCGGGCGCAAAGCTTCCTGACCGCTAAATGTTCGTGGAGGATTTTGTGCACTTGACTCATACCGATGCCTAAGCTTGTCCGAATCTGCTGATAGGTCACTCTTTTGTCAGTCTCTATCATACACCGCACAACACAGATGTTATTTTCAGTCGTCGCCGTAGAAGGCCGTCCCTCACGTACATCATCAGTGAGATTAGTGCGACCACGTTTAAACTCATTAAACCAGTTGTAAACAGTCGCACGAGATGGGGCTTCATCGTGAAAGGCCAATCGTAGTCTATCATAACTTTCTTGTTGACTTAAATGACATCGAAAGTCATAAAAAATCATTGCACGAAAATTTTCTCGTGTTAATTTCATGTTGACGTGACACAGACAATTTTCAATTTGCCGCCAAATCGTAAAACAAATGACAAATGAATGAAATATATACTCAGTAATATTGGCAAAGAGTTCTATTTTCAAATTTTAGAATATTTTTTTTATTATATTGTTTATAAGTGGCCAGTTCTAAGAACTTTCAGTTTGACCCTCGTATTATCCCAAAAGATACTTGTTCACCATTCTCAGTCGAAGGCACAGTCAAAATTTTCCGCAACGGACTAGTTCAATCGAGCTAACCTATTATTAATATACCACTGCCTTGACTTTTGGTTGGTCTCTGGGTTAGAATAATGAACCCAAATTTTATCTCGTAGAACATTATTTTGGATAACTTTGTCGGTATCGATAAACTCATGCTCCGAATAACACTTCAAGTGCACACCCGCTTCTATGCCGGCATTCACGGAACCAATTATGCGGTACCTTTTGTTATATTAATTGTACTTATAAGGAGATCTCAACCTATGTAAACTCAAGATGCGTAATAAATATTTTTCATTTTAATTTTTTCTATGATAATCTCAAGTTCATGTCCTGAGGCATGGCAAAAAGCATTCATTTAGCCGATTCCTAAGAAAAAAATACCATCGTGACGGCTAAAGAGCTGGAAGTCCTGAAGCGGGTTGTAGCAGATCAACTTAAAACTTATCGCGAAGAGAGCAACATTCTACCGGATAAGCAGTCATCATCATCATTATCAGCCTAAGGACATCCACTGCTGAACATAGGCCTCCTCCACAGTTTTCCACAGCGACCGGTTTGATCCTGCGATCTTTACAATGTCGTCCGTCCATCTTGTCGGTGAACGTCCCACGCTGCACTTTTGGTCGAAGGGTCTCCAATCTTTCTTTCGCGTTGCATTAAAACTTATAACTGCGGGTATACGCGACGCATATTATGTAGTAGTATTGTTACTACTAACACCCTCGACGTTTCAACGGTGTTGCAACCGTCGTGGTCACGAGGAGACTGGCGCTCGGCATCTTCGTCTGCATCGGGCGGCCGGTTCTTCTCCTACCCTCCAACTATCCGATATTTGTTGTACACGTGAACTAAAGTCAGTAGGTTCAGTGCGACACACAACACTCACAGTGTCAGGGTTAATGTTTATTGATAGAGGCGACACACACGGTTTGCACTTATTAATCACTGGATTCCAGGCCGATGACAATTTAAACCCGTCTTCCCGATTGAAATTATGATACTTCTTGATTTCAATCGCTTCACGTATTATCCTAGTATGGTAATGGCGATCCGTGGAAAGGATTTTCGGGTCATGTAACTCCATCCAGTGATTAGTCCCCATATTAAGGAGATGTTCTGCCACCGCGGATTTATTAGTCTGCTGATTTTTCACTGCAGCGATGTGTTCCTTGACTCTTTCGGCTATAGTCCGTTTTGTCTGGCCAATGTACGAACTACCACAGCTGCAGTCTATTTTAAAATAGACCCGCAGTTATAAGTTTTAAGTTAGAATTTTTCTGCCCCAACGGCCGTCAGTTCTTCGCGCTATGTACCCTGCCCACTGCCACTTGAGCTCACTGATTCGTAGGGATATGTCCGTTACCTTACTTCTTTTACGTATCTCCTCGATTCTGATTCGATCTCAGATAAGCAATCCGGTTTTAGAAAATCGTACAGCAATTCAACATCCTTACAAAAGCAGAACCTACGGAAAACTATGAACACAGGTGCAACAAAAATCACACTCTACCGCTCCAAGACAGAAGAAGTATTACAGACTAAGTACTTATATTCAAAACAGCTCAGTCAAAAATAGATTCTCCACGCCTCCTTTCCTTAATTAATATCCATAAAATTAATATTCCTATCGGAATAGAAGGGCAAGTAAAAGCTGTCAAACGAAACCGATTTAAGATGTCAGTAACTAACATAAGTAAGTAACATTTGTAGCTTTAAATGAGATAACCTTTCGATCAGGTGATTTATAACAATGTCCCTAAGTTAAATATAGTAGTTTACTGCATGATAAACAGTCGACACAAAATATTGAACATGCAGCTCTAGTGTAAAACTAAATGTTATTTCATTATACAAAATATTCGTCGATATACATTCCCTGTGTTATTTTGTCTTTATTTTTTACGTAAATTAACGTTTGTAGAATAGAATGATCAAACTGCGTACTTTAAATTTGAAGCGCATTGGTAAATATAATTCGTATATTAAGAGGCTACGATTTGGACTAATCTACCTGTTAAATGATTATTTGTTGGGGTTATGCCGCTGTAATGCATAACAATCAATCACCGATCAAGTCACCATGTTTCAGACGCATTATTTCTCCAAAATATACACAATTTCACTTTTAAATATAAAAAATCAAATGCACGTAATTATCAGCGAGCTTCTGCGGGGCGGTCAACTGTTTGACATCTGACAAAAATGGTTCTGCTACCCATCTCTTTTTATCACACAGTTTGCTGCTAGTGACATCTCGCTTTTGTCGTTCTATTCCAAAGGGATAATAATTTTATGTTAATATCAGAGTACTGCACAGAACCCTGACGAGACCGGCGGCTCATTCCATCCCACACAGTGTCATGAAATATAGGCAGAACTCTTTTTTCATTAGGGCTCCTAATGCGTTCAATACTATGGCCGATGACCTCGAGCTAGACTTATTTAACACTAGTATTAGTACTTTCAAAAAACATTACTCAAAAAGATGGTTTGAAGCGGTGCACTAACTGGATGTATCTTATGCGTCTTTAACTTTGTTAAGCTTTAACCCATTCCGCTTGTTATTTTTGTAAGTAACTTCAATATGTACAAGCTATACTTAGATTTTAAATGTGGATACACGTAAATGGTTTTAAGTTATCTATTTAGTCTTAACATTCTGTATCCTTATAAAATAAAATAAATAAAAAATACCAGAATTTCTGAATCCAAATTCGTCAGCAGGGGAGTTACTCAAGGATCAATTCTGGGGCCAATTTTATTTATAATATAAAGCGTTGATGTAACTAAATATGTTAATAGCCGCGAGTCCTCAGAGTCCTGTACGAGGTCAGGCGTGAGTCAACTTGTCACTGCCATGGTTGATATGAGGTTGGTTCGTAGGTGCACGCTGTTGCCCGTATCTACCTACGAAACACCATTTGCATGCGCACGCTTAGTATTCTAGCTACGTAATTTTTAGCTGAATATACCACGAGAGCGACAGGCAGGCTCCGCGTGCATATATACACTGGGGACCAGACAGCGAGACACAGTACCTCCTCCGCGGCGTAGTCGAGCAGCGCCAGGCGCGCGCAGTCGAGCAGCAGCGGCGCGGGCGCGGGCGCAGCGGCCGCCGCGCGCTCCAGCACGCGCTCCGCGTTCACGTACACGAGCCCCACGCTCGGCTCCGCCACGCAAGCCGTGCCCGATGCCGTCTGAAAGCATCAGTTCATGTCAACTTCTGGACACATTTTTATATTTATTAACATCATTTAGTAGCATTTCTTAAAATTGTTTTAAAGTCATAACACGATGACGGTATGATCTTCCTGTTTACACTTTCTATTTCGTCTTATTTTTTGTATAGGGAGTACAGCAGCAGCGCCAGGTCAGGTCAGGTCGTCAACTCGCCGTCACGCAGTGGTAAGGCGGCGGTGGCCCGTACCTTGACCGTGCGAGTGGCGACGGCGGGGTGCATGAGGGAGTACAGCAGCAGCGCCAGGTCGGCCAGCACGCCGCCCAGCACGCCCAGCTCGACGGTCACGCTCACGCTGACCAGGAACGTCACGCACAGCACCAGCAGCTCGCTCTTGCTCTGCCGCCAGAGACGGCGGACGATGCTGATGTCGATCTGGAACGGGTGAATAATACGTATAAAAAACTAAACATAGGCAAAATGTTCAATGTCATCTTTTACATGTACCTTTTGCCCTAATTCTATGTGTTATATTCGAGCACAGTTGGTTTGGTATTATTGCATTAAAACGTTGCTTCGTAACAAATTTCAAGATCTTAGTTCACGGGAAATACCCAGTTTTTTTAAATATTTGAATCGCCAGCCCTTTTTAAAATTGGGCCACGATTGCACCCGATGTTAAGTGGCAATGCAGCCTATGATGGACCATGTCTGCCTAGTAACAGCTTATTCACTCTTTTCTTGAAAACGTCCAAATTGTGTGTGTCCAAAAGGGAACACTTCTGCCTGCAGCGAATTCCACTCTCTAGCGGTCCGCAGAAGTAATATGGACCGAAAACGCTGGGTGCGTATTGTTGGGATCTCGACGACATAGGGGTGGAATTAACGCCCGCGTTTTGTGTTCCAAAGATGAAAAGGGGCTGGTGGAATCAAGTCATGCAATTCCTTCGCACATTCTCCGAAATGTAACTTGTACTTCTCTCCTTTGCTCGGGACTCAGCAATTTGTTATCAAAAATCGTCCTCGATAAATTTTTTTGCTCGGTTTTCAATTGAGTCCTAAGCAGACAGCTGATATTTGGCAGAACCGTTCCAAAGGTGGCAGCATTACTCCATGCAAGAGCGGACCTGAGCTTGATACAGTTGTAGAAGCTGGTCGGGGTGAAGAACCGCCGGACCCTAGAGAGAACGCCAAGATTTCTTGCTGCTGTTCTGGCTACAGACTCAATATATTGCTCGAAGTTCACATCAGAAGACAGTTGGATGCCTAAAAGTTGCAGTCCATTGGTCACGGCAACAGTCGAAGTCAGGTCTAAAGAACTCCGTTTTGTTAAGAATACGCGGCTGTGTTTTGGTAGTGTTAAACGTCACCAGGTGGGCTTCCCCCAATCGGAGAGAGCCTTGAGGGTGCCATCCAAACGCTTTACCATGGACTCTCTACAAGTCCGGATCTGATCGCTGCTGGCTCCCGCCCTGGAAAGGTGTCTATCAACAACTGTGCTATCGTCTGCATACCCAACTATACCGGGCACTAGCAGATCATTGATATGGAACGAGACGGGGGTTGCTGATAGAACTGACCCTTGAGAAACTCCGGCATCGGTAGCTTGAAGATCCGACGAATAACCATCAGGACTACTCGTATCGATAGCTCACTCACAAATTCGGAAATCCAAGCCAGCAGGAATGCCAAATGACGGAAGCTTGCCCACCAGGCTTACGTGCCGAACCCTGTCAAAGCTTTGGAGATTTCAAGAGACACAGCCTTAGCCTCTCCGTGCTTCTCTATGGCCTCACTTCAATAGTGTGACAGTGGTCGGAGGTTCCCAGTGGACCGGTTGCCGACACCGAGTATCTGTTCGGATCAGTTGTCAGCAGAAGGTCTAAGCAGTTAGCAGCATGGGAGTCGATATCAGGTACCCTTGTAACACAGTTAACCACCTGGATGAGATCTAACGTTAGAGCCAGTTTAAACGTTGAACATCTTGTGTTGGGCACTGCAGTCCCCCAGGATAACTAACAGTGCCGATGTGTAACATTGGCACGCTTTATCTGCCGCCTGACAGAGATGGTCACAAAGGTGCGTTGTCTCCTCATCCCCACTATGCGAACGGTAGACACAGGCGTAGATTACCCGTTCAAAACCTGTGTCAACCAGAGGCCATAAAGCTGAAAAATAGCTCAAAACTGTAGATGACGTACGCTGTGTAAGCTGAACATTTGATCTGCGTCTCGGTAAGGAACAACAAATGTGGTTTTTCGGTCTCAAGCTGATGGTGGACTGAGTTAAGATTGGAGTGCAGCCCACGTACGTTTGTGAGGTACACCTTTTGAATGCGTTGTCTTAGAAGTAAGATTTTCAACAGCTCCAAGGGACAGAAGACCTGAGTATTTGATGTAACTTCTAGATTGATTGCCTCTTTTCTTAGGAATGCGTTGGTCCACGCGTTCCTGAGAAAAGGGTCTTGACAGGCAACGGACGGACAACAAAATGATCCTATAGGGGTTAGCGTTTTTCTTTTCTCTCAATATCAATCGTTGACCTAATTGCCAAGAATCGAACCCTAAAAAGTAGTGGAAAGCCATTTAAACCATTAGATTTAAATACAATAAAACTCACGCACGGTTCAAGGATAAGATTGCAAATGCTGTTACTGGTGAGACACGGTCTATCTTATGCCGCGTTTCACTTGCCAACATGAAATCGTAGTCAAGACCAATGGTAATTTAAGAAATACGCTAAGAGATTATATAAATGAATCCGACTCACCATAAATATGACAGCGCAGATCAGCACGGAAGATAGACACGCCTTCGGGATGAAGTAGAAGTACTTCGTCATGAAGATGAGCGCTAGTAGTGTGATTATGCCTGTGAACATTTCATACACATTTTCATTAAGTGAGACACCGGCCAAGTGCGAGTCGGACTCGCGCTTATTTCTACTTAGCCAAAATACCACAATATTTTGTTGACAGCAAAAAAGATTGTGTTTTTCAGTGTTTAAATGAAGGACAAAGTTATATTTGCAGTTGTTGAAAATGTGCTACATATCAAAATCTGTTTGATTTCGTTCAAACCAATTTTCGTTGGAAATATTTGAAAAGCACTACATAGTGCTTTTTTTTCCAAATTTTTACTTGCTTCGTTCAAAAGTTTAGAGGAGTGGGATGCCTAATTTACCACTGTGGAAGCCTTTATTTCCATATGTTTGACTTTTGTAAAATATGGTTTTAAGAACTTAAATGTTATTTTATGAGACCTATCTATGGATGCCGCATAGGTATAAGTTTTTTTTTTGTTTTAGTTCCATATCTGGGAGCCACATACTTAATTATTTTTATTTTTTGTATGGGAATCGTAAAGCGGTTAACAGAATACATCTACTTACCAAGTTGTACCTGTGCAAAGCTAATTGTTTGAGAATAAAGTGTCTGTGACCACGGACGCACGAACAGATAGACATACAGATTTGATGAAACTATAAGGGTTCTGTTTTTTGCCATTCGGCCACGGAACCCTTAAAAGCTGGTCACTATACTGCGCATACTTTACATCTAGGGAAGCGTATTGAATGCAATACTCTTAATTAAAAAAACACGGTAAAATATGTCAAGTCCATACAACTGAAGTGTGTGTTACTACCAGTGTGATGACATACGGATCTAAAACTTAGTCTCTAACTTTGGGCTTTATAAAGAAGCTCAAAATCACACAACGAGCGATGCAGACCGCTCACAACCGGTCGTTGTGGAAAACCGTGGGGAGGCCCATGTTCAGCAGTCGACGTCTTATGGCTGATTATGATGATGATGATATTACTGAAGAACAATTTTTCACACATTTTAAGAATACAAAAATATCGAATTTACAAGTCTTTTTACAGTGGCAAATACATAAATCCATCCAAATATGAAGTGCTATGAGTGCCATGTAGCTCTGCCTCTGTCTTCTGTATGGCCGTATCGCAGGTTACCCGAGTAGAAGTCGGCCGCAGGAGTCCACGCCAGCTACACAGCTTATCTCGTCAGCATTCATCTGAGCGCAGCGTCAATGGAAATGCTTGCCTTTTCACACGGCTCCCGTCTAGCTAAGCCCCTGTAAAAACGCAGACTTACCTGAATAGAGACCTGCCGCAGGAGTCCGCACGCCGGAAGAATGAGCTACAGCAGAGCGCGTAAACGCCCCGCAGGTGGGCATGGCATGGAAGAACGATCCAGCTACGTTCACCAACCCAAGGGTCACCATCTCTTGAGTAGCATCCACGCGTCCTCCCGGTGCTGAGGAATAAAGAGACAATTAACTCCGGTGTTGAATTTGAAGATGTAAAGTTAAATGCCAACAGCAGAAGATTTGAGTAACAAAATCCACAATAAACATCGTACAGCGAAGTTTTCTGATCAGGGTTTTATTGAACCCGTGTTACGAATACCAGACCACGATGATGACGGGTGCGTCTTTTAAAAATACTTAAATTCATGTGACATCCATCTAAGACTATAATTTTAAAATCTCCCCAACTTTAGAAGTAACACGGTACTGAATTTCAAATCGATGGAACATAATGGTAGGCAGATCGATCCTCATACACTATTAAAGAGTTGATAAATAAAAAATAAAAATATAGAACACTCAGGATAAAATAATCTGACACGAAAAATTTTGAATAGGTTCATCCGTTTGGAAACTACGATATCACTAAGATAGATATACAGATACACACGTCAAACTTATGACACCGGTCTTTTTTGCGTCGGGGGTTGTTACAAAGCAATGACGACCCGTCTGGTGTAGTGGCCGAGAAATCGCCTACTACGCAGCGGGTGCGGGTTCGATCCCCGCACAATACAAACATTTGTGTGCGTGAACATGTCTTTTTGTATCGGTCTGGGTGTTTTCTATGTATATCATGTATGTATTTACAAACAAAAAGTATTTAAGTATTATATCCGTTGTCTAGCACCCAAAACACAAGCTTTGAGTAGCTTACTTTGGGACTAGATGGCGATGTGTGGGAATGTCCAAAGGATATTTATTTTATTATTTATTTTTAAAAAAGCCTCGTGTTCATCAAAACAATTGCCCTTTGCGGGATTCGAACGAGCTTTGTATCCAGAGCGCGAGCTACTACACCAGACGTATCGAGACAAATCATTTATCATCACAACACGTGATGATTGGTAGTAAGTTGGTATAGTCCGAAGAGAGTGTGAATGGCAGGTGCAGCGTTCGTCCGCACACGACTCTCCTCAATCTGATGCTAAAACAAGTCCTCGGTACTCACTGAAGGCCTTCGCGATGGCGATGTTGGCGATGACCATGACGACGGGCAGCATGAGCACGGTGGGCCCGAGCCGCCGGACCATGTCCGGGAACGCCACCGTCTCGTTGCCGATGCGCGCGCTCAACGGCGGCAGAGATACCGAAGGCATTCCCGGCTCCACCTTGCCTGAAAATACGGAACGATACTATGAAGAACAGACACGCCTCTAATTCTCTTACAACGTTAGCAACTGACAGCTGTGTCTGTAAATAAGTGTATTCTAAAGTAAGTTTTTCTTTGCTAATCGAATATTGTATACAATCTTGATGTTCCTTTTAAATGAAATTATTCATTTTTACCCGTGACGCAACGGAGTACGTGTATGCGTTTAGGGTGAGAGAAAGTTTTTGTGTTTGTGTGTGTGTGCAAACGAATGTTCTCATGCATCTCCAAAACGGCTTGACCGATTGACATTTATGGTTTTCTGCAATGGATTATTAATTAATTGGCGATGGATCTTAGATAGGTATTAAAGTATTAATATACTAGGGGGCGCTGCAGTTGCCATTTCTTCTCAAAAATAGGTTGTAGGTAAACACAATAAACAACTACAATAAGCCTAAAAGTTATTGTTTCAATTTAACTTTGATATTCTTACAAGTAATATCAGTCACCAGATCTAACGGCAGGTTATTCATATGCCGTGGAATCAGGTAGCTAATCGTGCGCTCTAATTAAAAAGCCGGTTTCTTGCAATTCCTCGAGTGAAAACCGAATGTTTCGACGTATCTCCAGAACGGCTTAACCGATTGACATGCAGTTTTCCGCCGTGGATTTGTAATAAATTTACGCTGGTTCTTAGATAGGCATTATAATAGTAATCCACCAGGGGGCGCTAAAGTCACCATTTCTTTACTCAAGCTGCGAGTAATTTTTCGATGCGAGGTTATTTCAAAACTGTGACAGCTTCTAAGCTGTTTTTTTTAAATCAAATGATGTACTCGTACAGGGCAACTTTCAAAATGAAATGCTCGTGATGATGAATGTTTTGACAAAAATCAATACCCGTGTGTATTTAACACCTTTGAAAATAGTGCATTATTTTATTAACAAATTTATTTACATAAAAAACCATATAACATAGACATATGTTGTCGCAAACTTTATTGTAGAGCTGATAATGCAAAATAATCTCGTCATACATAATTTTTGTGTAACTTAAACGGTTTACGCAGCGGAGGTTCTCAAAAGAATTTTTTCCTCCGTTTTCGCAATATTTTGCGTTGCAGAGCGCCGCGGCGCTGGACTTATGAGTCGTATCTTGATGCTATATAGCTTTAAACTTTCCTCTAAAATGGGCCATCTAAAGTAAAAACATTTTTCTAAATCGGTTCCGTATTTTCTAGGATTAGCGCATTCAAACAAACAAACAAAATCTTTAGCTTTATAATATTTCAATATCATTGAAATAGCTCGGTACAAATATCGAATCGATTCGGAATACTAAAAATGATGATAATTATATTTCTGTTTCTATAGTGAAAAGAGTTGATGATAATTATATTTCTGTTTCTATAGTGTTTTGTCACTATACAAACTTAAAAGTATAAAATGCACTTGAAAAAAGCAACTGTGTCAGACGAGGAATCTAACCCCGTGTGTTACGCTATACGGGCGCGTATGCCTATGCTACTCGGCCACCGACACATTGGCAAGCCTGTTGATTTTTTGCAAGTGCTTTCTTAGTGACAAAACACAGAGATATATAATTATAAAGGCCGAGTGGCATAGGAATACGCCCGGATAGCGTAGGCCACGGGGTTCCATATTTGTCGTCTGACACAGTTGCTTTTTTCAAGTGCATTTTATAATATAGAGCTGATGATCTTCAAACGGCTGATCAGATTTTCATGAAACGTGTTAATAATACTCGGGATAATATTATCTATTACACAAAAAAAAACTAAACGAAAATCAGTTCATCCGTTTGGGCGATTTGGATAATGTACGTTACCACAGACAGACACACAAAGACACAGACAGACACGTTAAACTTATAACACCCCGCTCGTTATTCATCGAGGGTTAAAAATGAATATGTTTTTAGAGAACTCTGTCGAAAGTTACAATCATGTGTATATGTATAAAACAGGCGTGTCAAGCACTCATTTCTTGAACACTGTTAATTTAAATAAAAGAACATTTTGTGGCTACTAATGTTATATTTTGTGGTTGAATGTTATCGAATTCTTATAAATTAAAAAAAAAACATGCTTTTTGTAACATCGAACATCAATTAAATTAAGGCCACCTTATCTTCGTCATTCAACACTTGTGTACACACACATCCAATGAGGTGTATTTGACGCATCCAAGACATTTGGAATTATTACAAGGACATAAACATTACGCAAAAATGCCTTTGCTCCGATACGGTATATTGACTTATGGTTTTGAAGAAATATTGTAACGACTTTGAGTTTTTTGTATTGTTTGGTTTATCGAAAGAAGAATAAGTTATTTAGAAATTGTGCCACGGCATATACATGGATAAGCACTTATACCGCGGATTCGCTCTAAAGATTCATTTGAAAAGCAATAGATCAACCGAACGCGAAGACGCGACGTAGCAAGTGGAACAGTCAATTGGTTTACAGATATATCTGTTGTCAATGCAGGAACAGAAGCTAACAAATTGGTCAATAATCAAAACGAAATAGGAACACATATCTTGGTTTGTAAATTAGACACAGACATAATATAAGTTACCTGACAGCTTGACAATGAGGTGGTCTGGGTCGTAGGTGCAGTAGGCGAACACGGAGGCGGCCACCACCACCAATGCGTTGCGCCCGATTGATATCAGCCACAAAGCTTTGGCCAGCTTCTCGTCACCAACTTTCAGGTCTTTCAGTTTCTGCAACCATTATATATGTTACAATCTGGTATCCATGCTACGTATCAAGTTCATTTTTAAACAAATAAACTTTGCAATGGAGATCAGTAATTACTGAAGATAATAACATCAAAAGTAGGACAAAATGTTTCGCTCAGTACACCGTAGCATACCGTGACCATGCTAGGAACTTCAAGTCCAGCAAAATAATATTATTTGTATTAAAACTGTGACACCTTGACCACTATACCGTTCCGTCATCGACTAACACCGTAGCGTGCCTTGCACGGAGCGTGTCCGCAGTTTCGCACCGGCAAAATACGTTCTCTCTCGCTCCATATAACGATGGGAAAGAACGCTGAAAATCCGATAAGAAATATTCGTCGAATAAAATACAAAATCTGTGATTTGAATACTTTCCCTATTTGTCAGCAATTATTGATGTAAATTACATTTTAAAAACGGTCGCTTTATACTTCATCAGTCAGACACCTATGTTTCATACGACGTTTGAAAAATCGGCCATTAATCCAGAAGCACACCCCTATTTTATCCGTTTAGTTTCTCAAGCATGCCTGTTCCTTGTGTGACATAATCAAATCAAAATCATAACTTTTTTCTATTTGCTAACAAACCTGTGTGTTAAATTTTTTTGTAAATCTTTCTTTCTTTTAAGATTATCACAAGCAATTTCTTCCCAATTTATTTATGAGCTCATGTTTTATGTTACACAGTGATGTATCATCAATTGGGTAAATGCAATATTACTTTTTCATTTTCAATGTTACGCTAGAGTCAATAAAGTACAATATTTAAAGTACTAGCTGCCTAATAACCATTTACAACCTGTATATGATAGTAGTTAACCAGTCCGATCATCCATGAGGAATTAAAATGCAAAAAAATACTTGCAAGAAATGTACACATATTTTCACCTTCATTCTCATCGTCCGACCTCACTTCAACAAGGCCGGACAAAGACTACCTTATCTGTGAATAAGGGTCTGTCTTGTGAATAAGGATATATCGAAGTTGTTTTCTGAGCTGTTTTCGTTGCTGTTAGGACGGACGTTTGAAATAGTTTCAAGTTGGCCTGAGATTCGAGCTGATCCCTTTAAACAAAATCCAGCAAACTTTTATAACAAAACTATAGGACATCAATCACAAACATCGCTCTGATGCCAAAGTAAGTAATAAATGCACTTGTTTTATAAAAATCAGAAACAACGGTGGTGGAATATTATGATTTTCACCTTAACCCGACCCGGGAATCGAATCCAGAACCTCTTAGCGGCGACGCCTTGAATCCGCCTGATAAGCCACTACACCACGAAGGCCGTTAAATTGACCCCCGGTCGCCGAGGGCAATCTCTCTGATGTTAAATCTCTGCCTGCTTATCTATATGAGCGTATCTGGAGACGCGCGTGGTAGTCGCTCAAACTATTAAGGGTTAGCTTGAAGTGATTAACAAATTGTATGTATTTTTTTTCATTCGCTCTATTGAAGGTAGCGAAGCGAACAACTCACCCGCAGCAGCAGGAGCGCGGCGCAGCACGCGGCGGCGAGCGCGCAGTCGCCGGCGCGCACCTGCCGCCACCGCAGCGACACCTTTTTTACATTATTTATTTATAAGTTACACAAAACCATTTGCAGTCAAATATTCAACACTATTTTTAACTAAAATCATTGGTGTTGAACTTAAATTCCACGCATGGGCGTGTATACTGTATACACATATCAGAGCTTTCGCACTATAGGAGCAATGTCTTAATATGACAGATTTTGTGAAAATACAGGGGCTCAAAAATCTTTAATGCAAATTCCCAACAATCATGTTTTCGAATTGTGCCCCTATAGTACGAAATCTGCAATATTTATCAAAAAAAGTCAAGTGCGAGTCGGACTCACGTACTGTGAGCCTGACCGCGGGAGATGCCAATAAAACAAGTGTTTCGCGCACGGTTCGTATATTAAGAAGAGTAATATTACAGTATCCGTCGCTTAAATACTAACTTAACCTAATATAGGGTGAGGCAGAGCTCACACAACAGTACGAAAGGTTCCGTACTAGACTACACTTGGTACCTAATGGACAAAAAAATATGGGAGCCCCCTTCAACGTAGCCGAATGGCAAAAAACGGAACCCTAATAGTTTCGTCAAGTCTGTCTGTCTGTCCGTCCGTATGTCACAGCCACTTTATTTTGTAGCTAAAAGCATCACACTGTTGAAATTTGGTAGGAAGATGTATCTTGTTAAACGTTTTACGATTTTTGTACAAAAAAAAACCGGCCCAGTGCGAGTCGGACCCGTGCACTGAGGGATCCGTGCCAACTTTAACTAAATTAGGGAATCCACTTACTTCCACTTAGTAAAATACCACAACATTTTGTTGACAGCAAACCTAACTTTGTTTTTCATAGTGTTTGTATGAAGTACAAAGTTATGTTTGCGGTTGTTGAAAATGTGCTATATCTCAAAAAAATTCGCGTTCAATCCCGTCAAAACCAATTTCGTTAAAAGTACGAGGGTCAAACTGAAAGTTCTTAGAACTGGCCACTTATAAACAATATAATAAAAAAAATATTCTAAAATTTGAAAATAGAACTCTTTGCCAATATTACTGAGTATATATTTCATTCATTTGTCATTGTTTTACGATTTGGCGGCAAATTGAAAATTGTCTGTGTCACGTCAACATGAATTTAACACGAGAAAATTTTCGTGCAATGATTTTTTATGACTTTCGATGTCATTTAAGTCAACAAGAAAGTTATGATAGACTACGATTGGCCTTTCACGATGAAGCCCCATCTCGTGCGACTGTTTACAGCTGGTTTAATGAGTTTAAACGTGGTCGCACTAATCTCACTGATGATGTACGTGAGGGACGGCCTTCTACGGCGACGACTGAAAATAACATCTGTGTTGTGCGGCGTATGATAGAGACTGACAAAAGAGTGACCTATCAGCAGATTCGGACAAGCTTAGGCATCGGTATGAGTCAAGTGCACAAAATCCTCCACGAACATTTAGCGGTCAGGAAGCTTTGCGCCTGGTGGATACCTCATAATTTGACTAAGGCTCAAAAACTCCATCGTGTGGATTGGTGCCGTAAAATGATTGAAAGATTTAACGGAGGTGACTCAAATGCTGTGTTCGACATACTAACAGGTGACGAAAGCTGGATTTACTGTTATGATCCTGAAACCAAAAGACAATCTGCTCAGTGGGTGTTTCCTTTCGAGGAGTTGCCAACTAAAGTGAAGAGAGATCGAAGTGCGGGAAAAAAAATGGTGGCCTCGTTCTTTGGAAGGATAGGTCATTTCGCAACAATTGTGTTAGAGGATCAAAAAACAGTTTCTTCAGAATGGTACACTACCAATTGTTTGCCACTTGTCTTGGAAAAAGTTCGAGAGAAACGACCTCGCAGTAGGATCCTCCTTCACCACGACAACGCCTCGTCGCACAGCGCCAAGCAAACGATCGACTATTTGGCGACATCAAACGTTGAATTACTGGGTCACCCGCCGTATAGCCCCGACCTCGCGCCTTGTGATTTTTATTTATTTCCTAAAATTAAAGAAAAACTTAAAGGAAAGCGGTTTATGAATGCTGAAGAAGCGGTGGCTGCGTATCGCGATGCCATTGAAGAGACCCCTAAGGACGAGTGGGCAAAGTGCTTTTCCCAGTGGTTCCATCGCATGCAGCGGTGTATTGACGTCAATGGACAATATTTTGAAAAGATATAATAAAACTAATAACTGGCTAATGTAATCAGTTTTTGATTTTCTAAGAACTTTCAGTTTGACCCTCGTATTTGTTAAGATCTACATAAAATATTTTTTTCAAAATTTATACTTGCTTAGCTTAGAAGTTAGATGGGGGGGGGGGGGGGGACGCCCATTTTACCACTTTGGAAGCGTCCAGCTATGAAACGTTAGACTTTAAAAGAAAATAGTTTTAGAAACCTCTATTTATTTCATTTTAAAAGACCTATCCATAGACACCCTACACGTATAGGTTTGACTAAAAAGAATTTTTTGGTTTTAGTTTCAAATTTCCTTTTCCCTTAAATGTAATTATTTTTTATTTTTTGCATGAGAATCGCAAAGCGGTTAACAGGATACATACTCCTACCAAATTTCAACAGTGTGATGCTTATAGTTACAGAATAAAATGGCTGTGACATACGGACGGCTGCAGTAGTGGCAAACACAAATCAATGAGATAGAAAAAAAACAGGAAAAAAGAAGAATTAATACCTGCTGCAGATTTTCAAAGACCGACTCCGCCGTGAAGGACAGCCCCAAGGCGCCCTTCAGCTGCGCCGCCACGATGATCACTGCCGTGGCTGACGTGAAGCCGCTCGTCACAGACACCGAAATCAGCTCCACCATGAAGCCTGGAAGATGGGAAGAGAGAAAATATTTTTATTCGTCACAATTTACAATGGCCTGCGTTAATGTTAATTTAACATTAACGCAGGCCGAAAATCGAAAAGGCACCCAATTTTTAGCGGCTATCTTGGTGAGTAGCATAAACTTCTCGAAATTAATTTATGAATGCGTTAAAAAAATGGGAGGAAACTGGACTTTTAAGCAATCAAGAAGGACGGATAAGTAGGAACGATTTTTAGAGTACATTTAGACGCAGAATACTTATCAATAAAATTAACTTAACTGTTAGTCGTGGATTTGATTTATTCGTTCGACATTTTGATTTAATGACTAATTAATTGAAAGTCGTTATAATTTCATTACACTAATTCCGAAGTGGCGCCACGAACGTCACTGCCTTAGGTACCACAAAGCCTTACCTATCTCTACTCTACACGTCTATCAATTTATTTACATAAGTATCTTCTTTAACCCATAAATAATTTTCAAAAAACATAAGAACTTATTAATTAATCTTGACGTAGTTGGGTGTACCGTCAGCAGCGGGCGGTACCCTCAGCATACTTACCTAGCCTTAGCAGTCCCGTCAGCAGCACCTCGCAGCCGGACAAGAACGGTCAGCAGTACCACGAACAACACGGGCAGCCTGCGGCACGTCTGCAGCATCAGCAGCGGGCGGTACCGTCAGCACACTCACCGAGCTGCAGCAGGCCCATCAGCAGCACCACGCAGCCGTAGAGGAACGTCAGCAGCACTACGAACTCCACAGGCAGCCTGCGGCACGTCTGCAGCATGAACTGCGGGCGGTACCGTCAGCACACTCACCCATCCTCAACAGTCCTGTCAGCAGAACCATGCAGCCAGAAAGGTGAGCAACATCACTAACAACATGGACAGCCCGCGGCACGTCTGTAGCATCAACTGGGGGGCGGTACCATCAGCACACTCACCCATCCTCAGCAGTCCCGTCAGCAGCACTATGCAGCCGAACAGGAAGGTCAGCAACACCACGAACAACATGGACAGCCCGCGGCACGTCTGCAGCATCAACTGCGGGCGGTACCGTCAGCACACTCACCCAGCCGCAGCAGCCCCATCAGCAGCACCACGCAGCCGGAGAGGAACGTCAGCAACACCACTAACAACATGGACAGCCCGCGGCACGTCTGCAGCATCAACTGCGGGCGGTACCGTCAGCACACTCACCCAGCCGCAGCAGCCCCATCAGCAGCACCACGCAGCCGGAGAGGAACGTCAGCAACACCACTAACAACATGGACAGCCCGCGGCACGTCTGCAGCATCAACTGCGGGCGGTACCGTCAGCACACTCACCCAGCCGCAGCAGCCCCATCAGCAGCACCACGCAGCCGGAGAGGAACGTCAGCAACACCACGAACTCCACGGGCAGCCCGCGGCACGTCTGTAGCGTCAGAAGCGCCATTAGACTTGTCGGCCCGATCGACACCTCCTTCACGGTGCCCAGGAACATGTACAGGATCGTTCCTGAGACACACCATCATTGAAAAACCGGCCAAATGCGAGTCGGACTCGCGCACTGAGGGTTCCGTGACAACGTTAACTGAATTAGGGAAACCACTTACTACCTTCTTCCACTTAGCTAAAATACCACATTTTTTTGTCGACGGCAAATATAACTTTGTTTTTCATAGTGTTTGTATGAAGAACAAAGTTATGTTTGCGGTTGTTAAAAATATGCTACCTATATCTGAAAAAAAACTCGTTCGATATCGTCCCAACCAATTTTCGTTAAAAGTTTTTGTTAAGATATACATTATATATTTTTTTCAAAGTTTACACTCGCTTAGTTCAGAAATTAGATGGGGGGGGGGGGGGGATACCCATTTTACCACTTTGGAAGCGTCTAGCTGTGAATCGTTAGACTTTAAAAGAAAATGGTTTCAGGAACCTCTATGTCATTTTTAACCGACTTCAAAAAAGGTGGAGGTTATCAATTCGACTGTATGTTTTTTTTTTATTATTATTATTTTTTGTATGTATGTTACCTCATATCTCAGTCGTTTGTTAACCGAATCAAAAATTTTTTTGCCTACTTAGAGGGTGTACCTTCTAGTTGGTCCCATTTTTTCCATTTTGGGATCTGATGATGGGATCTTGGTGTAATCGAGGGAAACCCTCAAATTTTAATGGCAGGTATAGTGTTTCTTTACTAGAATCTTAATGTTGACGTGTTGTTACGTCTGATAGTCAACATCTTGAGGGGCTGAGCTGATGGTGGAACTCCTTAACGCTCAGGAGTTCAGTAATTATTATGACGGAACTTATGATAGGTAATTTGTAGCTTCTTAAAAAATAGAATCATAAGGTGCAACTCCCCCCCCCCCCCCCTCCTCTTATGTAATCACTAAAAATGAAGAAATAAAATAAACTTTAAAAAAAGTAAAAACCGACCGATCGGTGCCATCACTTTGACCATCAAGCATCAACTATCACAGCACCGACTCCAAAAACAAATTGTTTGCCTAAAACGAATTCCTTTCCTTTCAATGGTGAAGAGTTTATTTAAGACTTTTTAGTGCATTTTGGTTTTGAAGTCGGTTTTTACTTTTTTTTTGAAAGACCTATCCATAGACACCCCGCATAGGTTTGACAAAAAAACGGGTTTTAGTTTTATGTATGGGACCCCTTAAATATCATAATTTTTATTTTTTTGTATATGAATCGGAAAGCGGTTAACAGGATATATATTATCTTTCTACCAAATTTCAACAGTGTGATGCTTATAGTTACTGAATAAAGTGACTGTGACATACGGACGGACAGACAGACTTGACGAAACTATAAGGGTTCCGTTTTTTTGCCAATTGGCTACGGAACCCTAAAAAGAAGGTCTATTTGCTCAGTTAACTCGAAAAAGAGAATTAAGCCACCCTGGACAAAAGTTTGCGTGAAACATTATTTCTTGTTTTAAAAGTTAACGGTACGAAAGATACAATTTATTTAATTATGCTAAAGCGACAAGACGTTGTATTTATTGCTAGAGAGTATATTGCTCGCATTAAGATTATTTAGTGTTCACATTAAAGTTAAATAGGATATAAGTAGTCGTACTAATTGAATTTGTCCATAACAATAACATGTTTTTGTAATCATATAAAGTAGCTAGAGTTCATAAAATCAATTGTTTGTATTTGACCGGCACATAACCTTAAGAGACCTAAAATATCGATAAACATTATTTAAGACCTTAATTGGTAAAGGTGTCGTAATCTTTTTTTTTTAATCTCAATTATTCATGATTTCTCTGAAATTATCAATGAAAACTTTCAACTAACACAATCAGTTTACTTATTAACTCGCGTTAATCGAACTTTTTTTGTCTCGTAATTTGATTAAGAGTACCACTGTTTTGAAGCAAAAATAACGTAAAATATCCTCATGAAATAAACCAGCTTACGAAAAAAAATGATATGCATAGATATTGAGACGCTGATGAAGAAAAAATGTATTTCCTTTGCATGCAAAGTGTGAACTCCCAGAAAACTGTCACCCTGGTCACGGCATCATTCGGCTACTCACTTACCCACAAACGCGGAATAGAGTCCATACTGCACGGGCAGGTCTGCCAGCGCGGCGTAGGCGATGCTCTGCGGCACCAGCGTCAGGCCCAGCGTGATGCCCGCCACCGCGTCCGCCGCCGCGGTCAGCCGCGTATACCGCGGCGCCCACGCCAGGATAGGCAGCCGCCGCTTCAGCAGCCGCATCCACCGACCCTCGCCTTTACCCGACCTAAGGTTCTCTTTTGACATCTTAATTCATTTGTTTTTCTATCAAAATATTGGTGTAGTCCTAACGAGCGACGTCGGTGGACTGAGGCGCCGAGCGGCACCGCTGGATATAATTCACCCTTTATCACCGCGTCATTCATCTCCTCGCTACGCGCAAATATGCAGATCAAACAACAACACCTCACAGGTTCATTGATAACGCCGTTGTCAATCAAACGTTCTATTTGTCTGAAACACCCACATTTTCCCTATATGAATTTGCTATTATCAATAAATAGATTTCGAGCTACCAATTCTTAAACGGATTGGTATCAACGTTCTCACTTTATAATCTCGTTCCACTGATCTCGATCAGATTAATAAAATTTAATTATTTGTTTCATTAACGTAATTTTAGCCACGCTAAGGCACAGGCGCAGGTAAGATACAAAACTGATCTGACCTGTTCCACAAACTATGACTCAGACGCACTTTATTAGAATGTAACGTAAACAAAATGTCAAAAATTATTATCATTATTGAATTAAAGATTAGCAGCTAAAGTTATTCAAAGAAACTTATACAGCCTACAAGCCCTCGTGTATCATTCCAATAAACTAAACTATCAATGTTTTTTGGAAATAAAAGTAAGTAACTAAACCACTACAATTGTAGTAAGTGTAAGATTTAAAAAATAGGTAGGTCCTAAGTTTTCGCAAAGTAAGTAGGTAATACAAAAGCTTCTGGGTGGGACCGATCCATACAAAGTATCAAACAATACTTGTCTTTCTTTATTTAATCTATTTTTTAATCATGACCACCCGTATTTCTCGTGTAGACATTAAAATGTTTTTGTTATCTGTATTGGTAAGTGCAGTGTGCTACGTATCGAGGTGTTTTTTCTTTATCCTACCGTATCTAGCTACTAGATGCTAGTCTGTTACTACCGCACTAGAAGTTGAGTTGGCCTAGTCTAGGCTAGATACTGGCTGCGAAAGAATGCGGGGATAACCCGCAGCTCCCCTCATACTTACCGGAGGACACCGACTGCTTTTCAGTGGATATGTATATTGTAATATACCTACCGTAATATTGTAAAAACAGCGTAATTACAATCTAAAGATTTATGTGTTTAACGATTTATTGTGAACAAGTTCGACAAATTTTAGTTTATGCTTTTTTGGTAGGTACTTACATGTCAAGCTAACACTTCATCTACCTTACCTACCGACCACTTTGCACAGTGATACGTCAGTTTAAAATGTAACGGATTTCATAATGTTACATTGAATCACGCGTTTTTTACAATGTAACGGTGACGATACCCAATGAGGGAATCCCACATAGCCGCTGGTATCCCTAGGTACGGCTTTTCCGGTCGTTAAAAAAAGTTCATACTAAGAACTAGTACTGTTATACGATACGTTGCCAGTACTTATATGTACGCTAGCTTAGTTTATTTCTCTTCATAGTTTATCTGTTTCGAATCAGTAGCTCTATTTTCTAATCACTCGCGTCAATATGTGGAGTGATTGTCGATAGAAAATCAATATAAAGTCAACGATAAAACACATAACATAAACAAGACTACTTACAAAATTGAGTTATCTTTTTTTTTCAGTTACTCCCGTCTATATTGCAACTGTTTTTTAATGGCAAATCAATCACTAATTAACGAAAATCACGCGCCATATAGACTCGAGTGATTAAAAAATAGAGGCCGCGAACCTGTATATATTCTGACCTTGGCTACGTCCAGTGAATTTATTAACCTCCAAAAACAATTAAAAAAACTGACAACTATTTATATTTATTGCTTCAAAGATACCACATCTCCCAAACTATAGGAATGCTACCAGCCTACTTTATAATTTTTAGACATATGTAGACAAGTTAAGTTTTTAACTATATTAATATCATCTAAGAATGTGATCCCTGATTGAAATGTACTACTAGATGACAACATTGCCGATAGAACGTGTAGGTTCTACTCTACATCTTAGGGGCTACTTTTTGTTTACGAATAATACACCTTTATAATATACAACAATTTTATTGCAATACATTCGTCCACTTTTATTAAAACTAAATTATAGTGTAAATGCACCACAGTCACCTCGTGTTAGTGCTAGCAACCGAGAAATAACAATATTATAATATATATATTACATGTTCGTATGCTGGATAAACGTTTGCATATATACATGACGCTATGGTACAACTCTAGTGTATACTACAATGCAAAGGCTCGTGTCAAGCTCAGGTACTTACGCTAAGTGCCGGCTGCGCGGGCGGCGACCTACCATTCATCTATACTGCCGATAAATAAAGCCTTATAACTTGATGACGCTAATTTAACTCTTATTATATGATGCTGAGCCTTCCAAAGTGAATATTTACTTCTTAAAGTAATTGTAAACATCAATGAATTTGTCGAAATTGCAAGACAAATCTAGATAAAATGCAAAAATAACTGCATAAACATGGTCCTGTATTTATGATTTCATTTAGGACTACAAAATGGTTGATTTGAATGCTGCGGCAACTTATTTTTGAAGTGTCACTATAGCTTGTCATCCCTAGTGAATCTGCAGTATAAATAATGGAATAAATAAAGGTTATGTACAGAGTCCCCGCTTGCAGCCGGCGTCACTCATCGCTCAAACTCTGCCCGCGCCCCGCTCGCTACATCCCCTCCCCGACACGACACTACTATTGCTTTCATATGAATGGAGATTCTTTATACTGACTACCTAAGGCACCTGTTCGTTAAGCAATTACATGATGGCAAGTATTTTTCAAAAGTTTGCTTGCTTGTAAAATGCAGAGTATATTCTGTAACCATTGCAGTCAAACTCAAGTTCCAGTGTAAGTTAATGAATAAATAAATTAAAAAATGTCAGGTAAATTACACCCATAGACTCACATAAATTAACTTGAATGAAATTTAATGTCTTAAGTTTAAAGATGAACTTATTTACATACAAATATCATTATATTCAAAAACGCACATTAAATTATTATTAAAAGCAATTCATGATTTTGATTAAATTAAAAGTTACATGACGTCAAACTAACCTAAAATAATACTAGAACATTATTCCTCATTCTGAACACGCGTGTAGGTATATAATATATTATTGCAGTACACACAATATGACATTGATTTTCTTTGTTTAAAGATAAAATACATCAGACACGACATATACGAGTATGTTTAAGTTTTGACTGCAATAGGTACATTTTTTTTGTTGTCCCTGATTTATTTATTGCTTTCCTTGCTTTTGAAATACCATGGGGGCGGCTAAGGTTCAGCAGTCGACATCCCTTGGCCGATAATTATAATAAAAAGATGATGACAAAAATTCATAAACTACAAAATTAATTATAAATTACAATTGTCAAATATTCTTTAAACTATCTAGAAAAATGTGTATCAAATAAAATCCTTCTTGGTAACACGATATATTTATGTGAGTTTAAACTCATAATTACTTTAAGATATCTTTAAAAACTTAATTGTGCAACGAATAACGTAACATCAGGTAAAATACAATATTTATGTAAAAATGACTAGGGCTAATATTTAATAAGTCAGTAAATATAGATACTAAAATATTATAAACTGCTATTATAATGTGTATATTATTGCACATTTTTAAGGCATATCTGATTTTGCATTTACTATTTTTAAAACGTATTATACTTAAATGTTGGCAAATGTATTCCATCATATATTTTTCGTAAGCCAATTTATAAAATAAACACATGTTATACAATATTGAACTGTATGTGTCAAGTGTTAGAGTGTATAGTCGTGTACTTATCGCGGTTGCGGGGCGGGCGTCGCTGAGGGCCCCGTCGCGGCGCCGCTACTTTACGCGCTTCATTATCAAATCTATCTGTTCATCCACGCGCGGGCTCGTTCCTCTGCAACAAAATAATCTGTTAGCGGCCGAAGTAAAGTCAGAGACTATCTGAGATAAAGTAAAGCTTCACTTCTATTATTCTTGAAACAATTTTCATCATCGCCAAATTATTAAGAGATTAAACAAAACCGGCCAAGTGCGAGGTGGACTTGCGCATACAGGGTTACGTACTTATCTACTTAGCTAAGCCCTTACATGTCTTGTAAGACAAGACCAAGATAAACGAAAATCATCTGCCGGTTTTCTTGAAATTAGAAAATATCCGAAATAATGAGACGAAACACGGTTACATCTTGTGGCTTACAATTTTTTTTTAATAGCTAAAATGACAATCAAAATCAATATTTGACTTATGTTTTGGTATTTTGTTTATATATTCTTTATTTCACAAACAAAATTAAGTACAAATGGCGGACATAATGCTTTAAAGCATTCTCTACCAGTTGCACACCAATCACATACATTGCTCTGATCCCAAAGTAAGTAGCTAATGCACTTGTGTTATGGAAATCAGACACATATATAGAAAAAATATAGAAAATTTTGATTTCTATATTGACCCGACTGGGAATCGAACACGGGACCTCGGAGCGGCGACGCCTCGAAACCGAGCGTGCTTAGCCGGCTAACAGGGTGCAGAGGATTCGAAGATTTCTACGCTGTCGAATATTGAGCCAATTTAGCTGAGACCGGTATGGAGATATATGGTCATATTTCCGTACGCCAAAAATAAAGCGAATGCAGTTATTAAGGAGACGATCAAGTTTGTTTAAAAAGTTTTGGGATAGATTCGTACAGCACACATCAGCATAATCCATGACAGGCAGCACCAATGCCTGGATCAGCAGAATTTTGGTACTCACTGGAAGAATGTTCCGGAAACGGTAGAGAGTTCGAAGTGAGTACGTGACTTTTCTACTGGTCTCCGCGATCTGCTTAGCCCAAGTGAATGAGCTGACTATCATCAGTAACAAATTTTTGACGTGACAGCTATAGGGTATGGTGCAATCGTTATAGAGTAATGCCGCCATTGGCACATTGATTTTCCACGGGTTGATACGGGTTGCCAACAAGAAGAGTCTGGCATTTGGAGGGATTGACTGAAATGCCGTACCTACTGAACCAGTCGGATATAGACTTGAGGTTTTTATTCATGACCTATATAGTCGAGCTAAAGTTGTCTGCATCAGTGTGGGAGTAAAGTTGCAAATCGTCAGCGTAAAGATGATAAGAGCAACCTTCCAGGTCATGAGTGATGAAATTGATAAAGACCGAGAAAAGTAGAGGTGAAAGTATACCCCCTTGCGGCATTCCAGCAACAAGGTCGCACCATTGGGAAATACTCTGGTCAAAGCGGATAGCTTGCTTACGATCGCGAAGATAAGAGGAGAACCATTCCAGTGCCGGTGTTGAGATACGCAAGTGGGAGAGGATGGCGAGAAGAATGTCATGGTCAACAGAATTAAAAGCATTAGAAAAATCAATGAGTATGAGAACAGTTATTTTACAGTCTTTTAGTCCAGCTCTTATGTCCTCGGTGACTTTTAGAAGAGCCGTGGTAATGTTATGATCAGGACGGAAACCATATTGAAAATCGTTGATAAGATTATTTGAGAAAATGAAAGTGGACAGTTGTTCATATACGATAGCCTTATGACTTTTGATAGAAACGGGAGGATAGAAATAGGACGGAAGTTACTAAGAAGGGTGGGGTTCGTTATTTTAAGGAGTGGGCGAACAAAGGCATGTCGCCAAACACCGCAGACACTAAAGAAAAAATAATAATGTGTGTGATGATGGGACCCAAATTCGCGAGTATTAGAATGAGCATGTTTCTGCTTATATCATCACACCCAACCGCCTTGGATTTTATGGAGATAACGGTTTTGCGTACCTCGTCACCAGTAACCAGAGAAAAGTGAAAAGAATCGATGTGTGGAGGGTCTCTAGAGAGAATGGAAGATATAGTGGAAGATTTGACAGCCGTGCAAAGTTTGGATACAGAAAAGAAATAAGAGTTATGTTCATCAAGGGAGACATGTTTATATGAGATGAAGCAGATAAACCAAACCCAAGTGAATTGAGGAACTTCCAGGTATTTTTGGGGAGTTTGAATAAGATCATGCTTTTCCTTACCTGAAGGTTGTCTGGAAGAAATTGCTACAAGCAATAAGACCACGTAAATTGTACTTATAGCGAATATATAAGATACTATCCTGTGTGAGATACTATGGTGTGCAATAAAGGTGTATTATTATTATTATGATGTAGTAACCTCTGTACGGCAACCGTGTTACACGTATCAACTAAAATAAAAGTAGTTTGACAGCTAGTCAGTTGGTCTGTCAGAAGCGTGTCAGTGTCAGGGCTCACCGGTACGCGGCGGGATCGGGTCCCACGATGGCGACGAGCTGCGGCACCTCCGCGGAGTGCGCCGCGAGCCGCGCCAGCGCGGCGCACGCGCGGAACAGGTGCTCCTCGCTCGGCGCGCACTGCAGCAGCTGCAGCAGCGCCATCGCCAGCTCCACGCACACCTCGTCGAACACCTGCGCACCGCACAATTACGGACGGGCGGAACTCAATCCTGCAGCCTCGGACTAACCGAGGCAACGCTCTTTTCAATAGAGCTACCTTGCTGTCATTTACCCGACTGTTTTGCAACGGTGGCCACTACTGCAAAACAGTCGGTTAGATGTCGCTAACGTCACGCGTTAAAGTATTCATAAGAAACCAGAAATATCGCGCGGTTGGAACGACTGCACGGTAGATCGATTGGAAACAGCTAAGGTGCGGTAAGGGTTGTGGGTTCGAGTCCCGCCCGTACGTAATTATTTTTTTTTTTATCTTACAACATGTAGCCGAACCACTTTATCCTAAACGGGCTTAAGAACGGGCGAACTAGTAGTTAATTAATAGTTGGTTTCGAATTAATATACGGGAACACCAAAAACATCATAAAACTCAAAATAATATTCATTTATGTATTCGCATTATTACGTATATCATCTAAGCTCCTCGATATAAATATTAGCTTGCAAAATACCTATTGCTTATGTTATGTTATTGAGGGATAACACCGTGACGTATCCATAGAAACGCAAAACGCGGCCACAAAGTGCAAATACAGTAAAAAATATAAGGAAAATACAAATACAATAATGCTGCTGGATTTGTTGATAAGTAGACGACATAACAAACGTATAATTTGACTTAGTCTTAATCAGAGATGAACTAGTTTATCTGAGAAAACACTTTATGTTCTCGTACACTTAATGGTTAACTGAAAATCCCAGCATGTTTGTTACAACTAGAGAAGTAGGCGAGTGTATGTAATATGTGTGACAGATGCTGAGCAAATACAGTTACATCTGCTGCCGAAGGGCGCGGCTGAGTTATGCTATCTTATCTGTCAGCAGTTATACATAGATCAGGACACCCGCCCATTGTGTTATGATCGGCGAATTAATTATAGAACTCGTACGTTTCCACTCCTCTGTATTGTTTACTACTATACCCGATATCATAATTACTGACTTAGGTTATCAAATAATTAAATTAACTGAACATTTCTCATCTTCGCTTTCTAGCTATCGTATTTTGTATATGTTTGAATTAATCGAATAATCCACTGAACCCTTTTGTGGCTTACAATTTGTATGTTTTAAACTATATTACGTTATTATTTAAGACGCATTCATTGCTTTAAAATTTCAAAAGTTTCTTGAGAAGAATTGTTTGTATTGAGCTAGGTTAATAAAAATCGGTCCAGCCGTACGCGAGATATTCGCGGACAAACATACACTCATACATACAAACATACAGGTTGAACTGATTACCTCTTTTTTAAGTCGGTTAAAAAATATGCATGGACACTGATATAAATAACTATGTGCGAAGTAGGTGGTGGGGGAACCCGAATCGACGACTGCGCTCGCCATGTCATCGTTGGAGGACTTCTGGCGACTTAATCAGTCCTTAATTTACGTCTCCGTTAATAATACTATATAGTAATAAAATATAGATTAACTTAATTGCATAAAATAAACGATTAAATACAATATTTCATTGCAATAACTTTGGTTTAATTACTTTTCGTAATAACAAACCAGCCGTTTATCATTCCAACGTGCGCCACTTTTGAAAACTTTATATTGAACTGATACAATTAAGCATCAGATGGATAAAGTGCTTATATGCCGTGTCATGAAAGTATGCTTAGATTGTGTTTGTTTTGTGTCAGTTTTCCTTGTTTGTTCGTGAATAAAAACCGGCGGACAGCTGCTTCCTCGAGCGAATCTTTAGTAAATACCGAACACGGGCCGTGAAAATGTTCGCGACTCGGAAAATATCAAACATTGTTATCAGGTGGCGCTTGACGATTTGATATATGGCGCTTACTCTTTTAAGTAGCAAAAACTATATTGAACATTATTGGGACAAGGGGATTAAATGTGTCTATTTACTTCAGATACTACCATGGTATTGGACGTTAGTTTATGACCTACTTTCTATGAAATTCAAAGATAAAGATGGTCGGATTTTCCGTTTGACGCAGGTCAAATGTTGGTAGTTCAGCGAGAATGCAAAAAAATATCGAAGGTGAGTTTCCTCAATACTGCAGCGCGGCCTAAATTTAGTCAATTTAATAAGTGTGAGACTACTACATCGGCTGTCGGTAAGTGCGTGAAGGGTGGCTCATTTACGGATGTGAAGAAGTCCTGTAGTCTCCGCGCTCTGTACCTTGGACTTGGCTTCCTTCGGCAGCAGGTCCCGCAACGCGCGCCCCGACGAGAACCGCTGCAACAACGCACCGGATGCACCACACACACACACACACACACACACACACGTATACTCATACGCACGCGTGGTTGCACGCACGCACTCACGCGTCATCTCTCACGCATCAGAAAGTATTGCACAACATCAATCGTGACTGTTTTTTTCCTAATTTGATATTATATGACTTATGATTTTTTGGTATCGCTGCAGGTGACATGGAAATTATTTGGAAATCCATTTCTCAGTTGACTGGTTACCAAACATGCCACTTTTAAAGAAAAATCCTATCAAAGAATTTTTTAGTCAAATAGGTAAAAAAAAATTTTATCTTATTATAATATTACATTGTAAATATAATATGAATGCATATGTATACATTTATCAAATAATTTGTTCAATAATGATAAATTACATAAATATACTGTAAAAAATATGTATGATTGACATAGGTAAAGCTACACTATAATAAAAATGGAATAGAACTAAATATGATGTTGTGTAATACTAACAAAATAATAGGAATGTTATACGAGTAAACATATAATAAATTATGATGTTGTGACAAGTGAGTTAAGCTTTGTGAGATACACATAGTACTACTACTCATGCTGTTATTTACAAGGGAGTTGTAGGGGATTATATGAATGAGCCATGTGATATGTTGTAGGGGATACTGTGCATGTAAGATACGTATAATAAGCTTTTTTTCTGGCCTTAATTACTGACCCTAATGCCGTGCTTGTAGCAATATTGAAAGAATAAGCGTAAAAAAGGAAGCAAATGGTTCTGAGTTTTATTTTGACATGTGCCAGTTAACAGTTTAATACGTTCCTCTGATATTTAATATTAATTGATTTGATTTTAATTTATTGACAATCCTCAAAAGTAATTGAATAGTATTTTTATGCTTCAATTTGATATCGAGTATTTCTATTCACATAGCCGTAAAGAGAAACAGAAAACAATTTAGGGTTATTATATTTCAGTTCGCGAACACGATTCTCTTCAAACGAAATCATAGTATAGTTATAAATTATTAGTAGGCGACACGTACGCAAACACCGCAAGCCTGCGTACACACCCGAATACTGTTTACTGCCATGGCAAATGGGACATCTGTAAACACCTTATCTGCCGGGCAGAGCCTGATAATACTTTTCTCTAAAAAATTTACTACTCAAAACTACACAAAAAATATTATGATAATAGTTTGTTATGTACAGTCCATTTATAACGGTTGATTTTAAGAAGAATGTACCAGTAGGTTAGAAACTTTTGAAAATAGTTGATAATAAATATTATTATATTGTTAGAACTGAACTATATCATGCCTTGTTTACCAATATCAATAAACTAACGAAAAAAAAACACTTTATACAGGCAAGAAGAATAAGACTAAATCATCAAATATGGTAACGTAAGACATCGTGGCTTGTCCAATTATGGAGAAGATATTATTAAATTATCGCGAAATTATCGGAGAATGGTACGTAACAGATCAGAAGCGAACTTTTAGAAAAGTGGTGATATTGTTGTTTTTAAGCATAGTGAAAAATAGATGTGTTATGAAATAGATGAATACAAGAAGCATTCAAGTATCTATAGGTTACACACGTGTTTAACGTGCATAAAAGTTTCTAGAATGTTCGTCATTTAATACCATTTGTAATCTCTACCAGGAAACAATACGCGGCACAAATTCCCCAAACTACATGAAAACAATAATACATCAACAAATCAAACACTAAACAATGTCATCATCTCGTTATCTACGACATTGATAATTATTATCGTGACAATATTGTGACAGTTATAAAGCCGTCAACTTACACGTTTTCCATGAATATTTTATGGTGTAAGTTGGTTGCAGTCTTACATAACGTAAAAGGTTTATTTTTTTATAAGACTGATTATCTTAATCTATATTTGTATTAGGATGAAAATACAATGTGCATCCATCGAATATTTTTTTCGGTTTATTGTTTCTAAAAACTACTTTGTGTTAAGAGTCTATATTGGTATCTATGCAAGTTGTAAAAAATCAGTCAAGTAAAGATATTTAACATAATGAAAAGAACATAGAAATGATACCTGAAAAAAAACAGCCATCACCGGTATTCATAAACAACATTTAAAAAAAAAGGAAATTAATTAACCGTTCAGAAATTGTTTTTTCGGCAATTTCAATTTTGACACGAAATGTATGAAATGAATGTCAAACTTTCTGACTCGTGTCATTTTTCCTGAAGGTTTTCTGACAAAATTGAAAATATAATAGAAATTGCAATCAAAAAAAATTAAAGCGAAAAAACAGTACAAAAATATAATTAAAAATTTAAATTGTCATAATAGCATTCTCAGAGTAGCTAAATTATGGTTACCGCTGCTGAAAAATAATGTTTTATTTTTGTTATTGAAGAAAATAATTCTTAACATTCATAAAGATGAAATAAGAAACCAAAAGTTTGCGCACGGGCGAAAAAACTTTCGGTTTCTTATTTCATCTTTATGAATATAAAAAATTGACACTGTGAGTGTTAAAAACATTCTAAAGCAAGTCTTAACATAAAAAAACGCGTATTGTTTGTGAACACAGCACCACCGGCGCTATAATGGCAAGATGCGCAGGCGCAAGAGGATATAACGAGCAGGAGAGCGATACTGACCACGGTCTTTACCTCCTTGGTGGCGATGTTGTACATGAGCGCCGTGCCCACGTCGCGCAGCTCGGCGTCTTCGCTCAGGCAGCTGTGCACGCACACCTGACAAAAAGCGAAGTGCTTATTTCACGAAAGGCGAATGCCCCTTTTACTATGGCGATCCGTACAAACTTGCGTCAAACCAAATTTACTACCAAGAGGCTAGTTTTTTTTTAATACTTTTAACTATTCACAAGATTTTCACAATTGACAACATTTCATTTTTGTAAAGGTATGAAAATTCGAAAACCATTTCAAGATTTTGCATTTCTAAACACATTGAACATTTTTTCAGATTTTTTTCCGATTTATTTTTAAAGTTAAATAAAAAAGACTGAAAAGACCATGGAAATTGGCATTTCACAGGTTACGCCATTGCAATGACATTTCATGCAGAAAAAAAATGCTTTTGAACTTTGAGCTTGCTGTCAGTTGTCACTTTGACGTTTAGGCTATCGTTATTTCCGGTATTGTATTGGATATTGGTTATCGATAAATTACGATGTGGTAAATTGAAGGTTATTACAAAACACATTTTCATTCTAACATTTTTTTAGTTCAGATACGAAATAATCATCATGATTCCTCACACGAAAAATAATGATATTTGTAGTTATGAGAAAATATTGGAGTAATTTTCAGACATCATAATAATAATAAATAAGAAAGGTTGTTGCGTTGTTTTATTTGGTTACTTTTAACAAAACTTAAATTAGGTAATGTTACATAATAAAGTAAAATTAAATACTCAATGGATATACCATTGTTATCTACATCTTAATTCTACAATTGATACAGACCACAACACTATAAACGTCAGATATTTTTTTAACGAATATAGCAAAGACGAGACCTCGAAACATCCAACTTCCTGTACTTACGCTCTTTTAGAATGGAGAGTTTTTAAACAATTATTATTGAAGAAAATACTGAAAAAAAAAGAAAATGAAAAAATATAGGTGCCTTCATTTTTGAAGTTCTTTCAGAAAAAAAATAAAAATGTGCATGTGAAAATTTTGAAATGTTGTCAATTATTGACCACATTTTCGAAATATTCAAGTAAATTATAAAACGCCTGATTATGTTTCTAAGCACTTAAGAATCACTATCTCGATATGCCACAACACAGGAGTCACAGTCTTATATCTAGAGAATAATCGTAGTGAATTATTTATTCCATAAAAGTACCAGAACTTCTCAATCAAACGCAGCAAAAATACATCTATAGAAACAAACATCAACATAACGCCATAACCTAATTGACATTGACAATGATAGTTTTATAATTAAGTGTTCCGGAACGCATTGAAAGTCTTTTGAGTTTCTAAAATCCGCAATATTTATTTCATACATGATTGTAAAATAAAACAAACTTATCAAAAATTCTGTTTATTACAATAATAATTTTCTACTATGTTATCCTGTTAACCGAGACAGCAGCTAAAGTTAACTAGATATACAAGTTTTTTTTATGTTTAACTCTCAGTTTACAATATAATAATAGCTGACTACTGTTATCAGAACGAAAAAGTTTTCGGACATTAATAAAAAAATACGTCTAAGCATTTTTTTGCGGGAGCAGGTCAAGGTCAATTGTCAATCATGTATTTACATTTTTAATGCGGTTAAAAAGACTATGAAAAATCAATACAAATTTAACATTATTTTTGGTAATCATGAACCTGTGACGCAATGTGGTACGGGGTTTAGGCGTTCACCTTTAAACCCTAGCTGCGTTCCCACAATAAAGTCCACCAATGATCCTTGCTCATACATGACATGTTTTGCTTCTCATATTTTAAGCGACATCATTATTACGACGCGTTTGGTGTATTGGTTAGCGCTTCTGACTATTACGCCGCCGTCGCGGGTTCGAATCCCGCAAGTGGCAAATGTTTGTGTGAAGAGCACGAACAATTGTACCTAAGTCATGGATGTTTATTATGTATTTAAGCATTGATGGGAGACGCCCCAGTCATAATCGTTGTCTGGAATCTATACTAATATTATAAAGCTGAAGAGTTTGTTTGTTTGTTTGAACGCGCTAATCTCAAAAACTACTGGCCCGATTTGAAAAAATATTTTTACGTTGGATAGTCCATTTATCGAGGAAGGCTTTAGGCTATATAACATAAAGATACGACTCATAAGACCACATCAGAAATGAAAAATGTTGCGAAAACGGGAGAAAGATATTCCTTTTGAGAGCTTCCGCTGCATACGCTGCGGAAACCGCTTAAGTTACACAAAAATCATGTATGACAGGATTGTTCAGCATTAAGAGTTCTATAATAAAGTCCGCGACAGCATATGTCTATCTTTTATGGTTGACTTACTACAACCTTTTTTATGTTAATAAATTTGTAAAAAAATAATGCATTATTTTTAGAGGTGTATTATACACACAGGTATTTATTCTTATCAAAATAAATACATTCATCATCACGAGCATTTCATTTAGAACCAAGTTGCCCTTTATATCATTTGATTTCAATAAATATCTTAGGAGCTATCACAGTTTTAACATAACTCCGCACCAAAATAATGTTCGCAGCTTAAGTACAACATGCGCTTGCGCTAATATATTATAAAGCTGAAGAGTTTGTTTGTTTGAACGCGCTTATCTCAGGAACTGCTGGACCGATTTGAAAAATATTTCTGTGTTGGATAGCTTATTTATCGAGAAAAGCTTTAGGATATAAAACATGACGCTGCGACGGGAGGGGAGGGAGCAAACTCAAAACGCGCGGACGAAGTCGCGGGGGACCGCTAGTGTATGATATACAGGGATGAAAATACCTTACTTCGAAATCACGACAATTGGTATCTGGCGCATATTTATTATTATTCATTTATTTATTGGATAATATTACACGTCTCTGTTAGCTTCAGTGGAGTTTAAAAAAAGAAAAAACCGATGTCATTACAATTATGATGACTTTACGACCAATGGCGGAATGGAAATGTTATACTTTTTTATCAGTACCGAAATTTTGTGTAACTCCACTGATGAATATGAAATACATTTACTATGGGGGCAATAGTGAAATCGAGAAAAACAAACAGCTGTTCCATACATTTTGACCGCTCGCCAATTGTACTTTTGTATGGAACAGCAGTTTTTTTTTTTTGATTTCACTGTTGCCCCCATAGTAAAAGTTGTTCATATTCATCAGTGGAGTGTTTACACAAAATTTCGGTACTGATAAAAAAGTCACCCTGTATAGTTTGATGACAGTTTGATTGACGATGCAGTACAATTGTTTTAACCTCACTTGCACTGAATATTGAAACAATATACCGTAAGAAATCTCTACTAGCTAAACGCATAGGAATGCAGAAATTATGTCATTTTTAGAATATGTCTTACTATAAGCTGCAATCAGATAAGCATTGAACGATTGCAAAGGAACAGAACAGGCGATGTTGGGAAGATTACTTTCCCTTTGTATGTATGGTTTTTGTATTCTTCACTTTGGATGAACTTTAAGACATGAAAGCTTAATAAAAGTTAGCACTCCTGAATACTCTGCAGACGCGGGTTCGAATCCCGCAAGGGGATCCCCCCTCTCGTCTGTGTGATGAGCACAAACATATTTTGTACCTATGTCATGGATGTTTATTTAAGTATTTATAGGAGACGCCTCTGTCATAATCATTATCTATACTCGGATTTTTAATTAGATAGACCAAAATGACATTTGGTGGGATGCCACTTTTACGTAATATAAAAATAGTGATGTGCCTAAATATTCGACAAATTCAATTCTGATTCAATTGTTGCTTTTAAATGATTGTAGAATAATTAATTGGGTATCGTTCGAATTTGTGTTGTGCAGAAAATTATTTGCATAAAATAAAATAGTTATTTATTAAAAAAAAAAATACCAAACAAGTTTTGTTTTAAGATCATGTTACCTACAAAATAATATCATAATTTCTAATAGTGTATTTAAAGAAAGTAGTAAATAGTCAAAATAGGTTGAAGTCATACAAAATATTGGTATTGCATGTGAAGGGACTTAATTTGTTACCTATTAGTTTTTTTTTTATGTATTACGTTTCTTTGTAATTGTGTTTAACGTTTTACATGTACTGTTTATCAAAATAAGTAGAATCACGAAATTGAACAATCGTATCACAAATTCAATTTATCGTTCACAATTGCATTGTTACAACACTATTGCATTACGCTTGCAACATTAAAAAATAAAAAGTGCGATTGAAGCTGTCATATTGGTCTGTCTAATAAAAATAGTTTAGTATTGCACACACGTATTTGCAACACAAGAAAGAACATTCCTTTCTTCGAACCCATGACAATTGGTGTGATATCTGGCGCAGATTTATATTTATATTTTTTACGATTATTATAATTTCATTTTGATAATTTGTTTTAATTTTGATTTTTATTGCGTTACTACTATCATTTTTTAATGTATGTTTTTTTGTGAATTTGTATTAGTCAAATAAACGCTTACTGTATTGTATATACGGCGCGTACCTTGGTGGTGGCGCGTATGTTGGACAGGGTCTGCGCGCCGGCGGGCCACTCGCTGATGTAGAGCAGCCACTCCGACGACGCGATGTTCTATATACGGCGCGTACCTTGGTGGTGGCGCGTATGTTGGACAGGGTCTGCGCGCCGGCGGGCCACTCGCTGATGTAGAGCAGCCACTCCGACGACGCGATGTTCTATATACGGCGCGTACCTTGGTGGTGGCGCGTATGTTGGACAGGGTCTGCGCGCCGGCGGGCCACTCGCTGATGTAGAGCAGCCACTCCGACGACGCGATGTTCTATATACGGCGCGTACCTTGGTGGTGGCGCGTATGTTGGACAGGGTCTGCGCGCCGGCGGGCCACTCGCTGATGTAGAGCAGCCACTCCGACGACGCGATGTTCTATATACGGCGCGTACCTTGGTGGTGGCGCGTATGTTGGACAGGGTCTGCGCGCCGGCGGGCCACTCGCTGATGTAGAGCAGCCACTCCGACGACGCGATGTTCTATATACGGCGCGTACCTTGGTGGTGGCGCGTATGTTGGACAGGGTCTGCGCGCCGGCGGGCCACTCGCTGATGTAGAGCAGCCACTCCGACGACGCGATGTTCTATATACGGCGCGTACCTTGGTGGTGGCGCGTATGTTGGACAGGGTCTGCGCGCCGGCGGGCCACTCGCTGATGTAGAGCAGCCACTCCGACGACGCGATGTTCTATATACGGCGCGTACCTTGGTGGTGGCGCGTATGTTGGACAGGGTCTGCGCGCCGGCGGGCCACTCGCTGATGTAGAGCAGCCACTCCGACGACGCGATGTTCTATATACGGCGCGTACCTTGGTGGTGGCGCGTATGTTGGACAGGGTCTGCGCGCCGGCGGGCCACTCGCTGATGTAGAGCAGCCACTCCGACGACGCGATGTTCTATATACGGCGCGTACCTTGGTGGTGGCGCGTATGTTGGACAGGGTCTGCGCGCCGGCGGGCCACTCGCTGATGTAGAGCAGCCACTCCGACGACGCGATGTTCTATATACGGCGCGTACCTTGGTGGTGGCGCGTATGTTGGACAGGGTCTGCGCGCCGGCGGGCCACTCGCTGATGTAGAGCAGCCACTCCGACGACGCGATGTTCTATATACGGCGCGTACCTTGGTGGTGGCGCGTATGTTGGACAGGGTCTGCGCGCCGGCGGGCCACTCGCTGATGTAGAGCAGCCACTCCGACGACGCGATGTTCTATATACGGCGCGTACCTTGGTGGTGGCGCGTATGTTGGACAGGGTCTGCGCGCCGGCGGGCCACTCGCTGATGTAGAGCAGCCACTCCGACGACGCGATGTTCTATATACGGCGCGTACCTTGGTGGTGGCGCGTATGTTGGACAGGGTCTGCGCGCCGGCGGGCCACTCGCTGATGTAGAGCAGCCACTCCGACGACGCGATGTTCTATATACGGCGCGTACCTTGGTGGTGGCGCGTATGTTGGACAGGGTCTGCGCGCCGGCGGGCCACTCGCTGATGTAGAGCAGCCACTCCGACGACGCGATGTTCTATATACGGCGCGTACCTTGGTGGTGGCGCGTATGTTGGACAGGGTCTGCGCGCCGGCGGGCCACTCGCTGATGTAGAGCAGCCACTCCGACGACGCGATGTTCTATATACGGCGCGTACCTTGGTGGTGGCGCGTATGTTGGACAGGGTCTGCGCGCCGGCGGGCCACTCGCTGATGTAGAGCAGCCACTCCGACGACGCGATGTTCTATATACGGCGCGTACCTTGGTGGTGGCGCGTATGTTGGACAGGGTCTGCGCGCCGGCGGGCCACTCGCTGATGTAGAGCAGCCACTCCGACGACGCGATGTTCTATATACGGCGCGTACCTTGGTGGTGGCGCGTATGTTGGACAGGGTCTGCGCGCCGGCGGGCCACTCGCTGATGTAGAGCAGCCACTCCGACGACGCGATGTTCTATATACGGCGCGTACCTTGGTGGTGGCGCGTATGTTGGACAGGGTCTGCGCGCCGGCGGGCCACTCGCTGATGTAGAGCAGCCACTCCGACGACGCGATGTTCTATATACGGCGCGTACCTTGGTGGTGGCGCGTATGTTGGACAGGGTCTGCGCGCCGGCGGGCCACTCGCTGATGTAGAGCAGCCACTCCGACGACGCGATGTTCTATATACGGCGCGTACCTTGGTGGTGGCGCGTATGTTGGACAGGGTCTGCGCGCCGGCGGGCCACTCGCTGATGTAGAGCAGCCACTCCGACGACGCGATGTTCTATATACGGCGCGTACCTTGGTGGTGGCGCGTATGTTGGACAGGGTCTGCGCGCCGGCGGGCCACTCGCTGATGTAGAGCAGCCACTCCGACGACGCGATGTTCTATATACGGCGCGTACCTTGGTGGTGGCGCGTATGTTGGACAGGGTCTGCGCGCCGGCGGGCCACTCGCTGATGTAGAGCAGCCACTCCGACGACGCGATGTTCTATATACGGCGCGTACCTTGGTGGTGGCGCGTATGTTGGACAGGGTCTGCGCGCCGGCGGGCCACTCGCTGATGTAGAGCAGCCACTCCGACGACGCGATGTTCTATATACGGCGCGTACCTTGGTGGTGGCGCGTATGTTGGACAGGGTCTGCGCGCCGGCGGGCCACTCGCTGATGTAGAGCAGCCACTCCGACGACGCGATGTTCTATATACGGCGCGTACCTTGGTGGTGGCGCGTATGTTGGACAGGGTCTGCGCGCCGGCGGGCCACTCGCTGATGTAGAGCAGCCACTCCGACGACGCGATGTTCTATATACGGCGCGTACCTTGGTGGTGGCGCGTATGTTGGACAGGGTCTGCGCGCCGGCGGGCCACTCGCTGATGTAGAGCAGCCACTCCGACGACGCGATGTTCTATATACGGCGCGTACCTTGGTGGTGGCGCGTATGTTGGACAGGGTCTGCGCGCCGGCGGGCCACTCGCTGATGTAGAGCAGCCACTCCGACGACGCGATGTTCTATATACGGCGCGTACCTTGGTGGTGGCGCGTATGTTGGACAGGGTCTGCGCGCCGGCGGGCCACTCGCTGATGTAGAGCAGCCACTCCGACGACGCGATGTTCTATATACGGCGCGTACCTTGGTGGTGGCGCGTATGTTGGACAGGGTCTGCGCGCCGGCGGGCCACTCGCTGATGTAGAGCAGCCACTCCGACGACGCGATGTTCTATATACGGCGCGTACCTTGGTGGTGGCGCGTATGTTGGACAGGGTCTGCGCGCCGGCGGGCCACTCGCTGATGTAGAGCAGCCACTCCGACGACGCGATGTTCTATATACGGCGCGTACCTTGGTGGTGGCGCGTATGTTGGACAGGGTCTGCGCGCCGGCGGGCCACTCGCTGATGTAGAGCAGCCACTCCGACGACGCGATGTTCTATATACGGCGCGTACCTTGGTGGTGGCGCGTATGTTGGACAGGGTCTGCGCGCCGGCGGGCCACTCGCTGATGTAGAGCAGCCACTCCGACGACGCGATGTTCTATATACGGCGCGTACCTTGGTGGTGGCGCGTATGTTGGACAGGGTCTGCGCGCCGGCGGGCCACTCGCTGATGTAGAGCAGCCACTCCGACGACGCGATGTTCTATATACGGCGCGTACCTTGGTGGTGGCGCGTATGTTGGACAGGGTCTGCGCGCCGGCGGGCCACTCGCTGATGTAGAGCAGCCACTCCGACGACGCGATGTTCTATATACGGCGCGTACCTTGGTGGTGGCGCGTATGTTGGACAGGGTCTGCGCGCCGGCGGGCCACTCGCTGATGTAGAGCAGCCACTCCGACGACGCGATGTTCTATATACGGCGCGTACCTTGGTGGTGGCGCGTATGTTGGACAGGGTCTGCGCGCCGGCGGGCCACTCGCTGATGTAGAGCAGCCACTCCGACGACGCGATGTTCTATATACGGCGCGTACCTTGGTGGTGGCGCGTATGTTGGACAGGGTCTGCGCGCCGGCGGGCCACTCGCTGATGTAGAGCAGCCACTCCGACGACGCGATGTTCTATATACGGCGCGTACCTTGGTGGTGGCGCGTATGTTGGACAGGGTCTGCGCGCCGGCGGGCCACTCGCTGATGTAGAGCAGCCACTCCGACGACGCGATGTTCTATATACGGCGCGTACCTTGGTGGTGGCGCGTATGTTGGACAGGGTCTGCGCGCCGGCGGGCCACTCGCTGATGTAGAGCAGCCACTCCGACGACGCGATGTTCTATATACGGCGCGTACCTTGGTGGTGGCGCGTATGTTGGACAGGGTCTGCGCGCCGGCGGGCCACTCGCTGATGTAGAGCAGCCACTCCGACGACGCGATGTTCTCGAACAGGTTGCACATCTGCGCACACACATTTCACATAATTCATATATATTATTTATTATCACATATTTATTTTATATTTTAACAACAACAACAATATAGTAATCAAGCCAAGCGAGAAAGAGATACTTAAAAAGAGAAGGAGTTCATAAAATATCTGCTAGTCTACCAGCCTACGCTGGCGCTGAAGTCTCCTGGTGGAAATTTAATTTAAATTAAATTTAATGTGTTTTTATTTCAAACTTGGTTCATAGCTTGTTAGTACTACACACCATATACAAAGATGAAATAAGAAACCAAAAATTTGCGCTCGGGCGGAGCAAATTTTTCGTTTCTTATTTCATCTTTGTGAATATAAAATATGACACTATGTTAAAAACATTCTAAACCAGTACACGCCATCTTAAAAGTCAGTGTTAGTTTGCACTATTTAATAATACTAATATCCCTTTGATGGTGTGTAAGCATATCCATTGCCGTAGCGATAGTGTTAAAACACAGTATCAATAGTGCCATGGCCATCCACGAAGGCGCGAGCCACCATGCATCCTAATTGTTTATAGGTGTGCAAGTTATTGCTAATATTTTATAGTTTAATCTTTAATATGCAAACTTATCTTGGATTATACTATTGTTTATTGTTCTAAATAAAAATAAAATAAAAATACATCGTACTTTTTAGCCGTCTTAGAGCCGAAACCCACGTTATGTAACCATTTTAATAAACCTCTAGGACATGTTATCCTTTTTTTAAAACTCCATATAATTTTTGTGTAAAAATATCTAATAATTTAAGATAGTAATGTATCATCGTGGTTATAATGTTTATGAAATTCAAAATTCAAAATTCAAAAATATTTATTCAATTTAGAACACAATATGCCACTTATGAACGTCAAATGTACAGTGAAAAATAAAAATAATTGTGCCCGGAAGGAGCCGAATCATGTCTCCTTATCCTTTGGGCCCTACCAGCGCTTCGAGACAGAACACAGACAATTAGGCAAGTGCTGAGAAGAAACGCCGGAACAAACTCAGTCACCACTAGCTGCCGTAAAATCAAAATCATCAAAGGTAAGTAAATCAGTCGGTGCAGGCTGGACAGACCACACATTCGTGTCGTTCAGATAGTCTTGAACCTTATAATAGCCTTTAGACATAAGCGTGTTTTTAACGTGTTTCTTAAATTTATCAACCGGCAATTCGACAAGATTGTGTGGTATATTATTAAAGAATTTTATACAATTTCCCATGAACGAATTACTAGTTTTAACTAATCTGAAGTTAGGAACGACAAGCTTGTGTTTATTTCTTGTGTTATATGAGTGAATGTCGCTCTTCTTCATGAAATAATTTAAATTTTTACGGACGTACATTATATTGTCAAAAATGTATTGAGAAGCCACAGTTAATATGTTGATTTTCTTAAAGACCTCTCTCAGGGAGTCACGAGGACTAAGTTTATAAATAGCACGAATGGCTCTTTTCTGCAAAATATATATGGTATCAATGTCTGCAGCAGAACCCCAAAAGAGAAGACCGTAAGACATAATACTGTGGAAGTAACTAAAATACACAAGCCTCGCCGTTTCAACATCAGTCAGATACCTTATTTTTCTAACTGCAAAGGCAGCCGAGCTTAGCCTCCTAGCTAGGGCTTCAATATGAGGTCCCCACTGTAATTTTGAGTCAAGTGTAATGCCCAGAAATACAGTGGAGTCTATTAAGACTAGATTATTACCATTTAGTACAATATTTGGTGTGAGTTGCTTTACATTAGGCAAAGTGAATTTTACACATTTAGTTTTACTAGCATTCAGCAACAAGTTATTGGTGGTGAACCAATTCAATACTTTGGAGAGAGTATTGTTTACTTCGTCAAAATTTTCTTCATGTCTTTTCATTTTAAAAATCAAAGAAGTGTCATCAGCAAACAGAACTATCTCACAAAGATTTGTGGAATAAAATGGCAGGTCGTTTACATATATCAGAAAAAGTAAAGGCCCCAATATTGAGCCCTGGAGGACCCCCATTTGAAGAGGGGCTCCGGAAGAGTAGGTACCATTTATGTTAACTGATTGTATTCTATCTGATAAGTACGAACTTAACAACTTAGATGAGTTTTCCGAGACACCGTAGTGTTCTAACTTAATGAGCAGTGTCTGATGGTCTACACAATCAAACGCCTTTGATAAATCACAGAAAATACCTACGGCATCATGTTTGTCTTCATAAGCATCAAGAATGTGTCTGATGAGTGCTACTCCGGCATCGGTTGTATTTCTACCTTTAGAGAACCCAAACTGTTTTTCGTGTAGTAAATTATTAAGTTTAAAATGGGAAAGGAATTGATTATAAATGAGTTTTTCAAAAATTTTACTTATTGTGGGTAATATTGAAATAGGCCTAAAATTGCTGGGGTCACTTTTGTCTCCTGATTTAAATAAAGGGACAACCTTACTATGTTTCAATAAATTTGGAAACTGATTTTGGTCAATACATTCATTAAAGATATAAGATAAGTAAGGAGCTTTTAGAGGTATAATGGGTTTTATTGTGTCTATTGATATACCCGACTTATCCTCTGTTTTCTTTTGTTTTAATTCTTTAAATGTTTTTATGATGTCTAAAGGACTAATATTTCTGAATTGAAATGAGGATTCGCACCTATGGACACTATGTTTTCAACGTTTCGTACTAAATTGTGCTAATGTTTTATTTAATTTCTTAGGCTTTAAAATCTTAATAATAACCAAGTTTTATTTAACGAATGACAAGTAGTTATTGCATACCTTAAGTTATCGGCTGTAAGACGGTTGAAAAAGCACGGTGTATATATTTTTACTGCATTTTTGTCTCAAGCCCCTCCACCCCGATTTCTACAATCAAAAATGAGTGTATATATTTTACTGCATTTTTGGCTCAAACTCCTCCATCCCGTTTTCCTCAATCAAAAATGACTGGCGCGCGCCTATGTGGATGGCTCTATACTGTGTACACAAATGGTGTAGCTATCTCGGGCACGTACCAGCCTTGCGAGCGCGCGCTGCTCGGGCAGCGGCAGCGTGTCGATGCGGTGCGCGTACGTGAGCAGCGCGTGCTGGCGCCGGTCCTGGTGCAGCAGCAGCGACACGTCCTCGCGCAGCGCGCACGCCGCCAGGCAGCCCAGCGTCGCCTCGCGGACCGCGCCGCTCAGCGAGCCGTCGTTCAGCAGCCGCCCTGCACCACACGACCGACAAACATTTCTAATCAGACCATGGATTTTTGGCGCAACTGTGTTAGGAAAGCAAAGGGAAGCGCTTCCTACCGACCGGGTGTTATGTATGTAGTTAGTCCGCTCTAGATCTTTAATATTGCGGTCCAGTCTCCATACTTCGACTATAGCGCCATCTATTCGCGTCGAGCCGAATCAGCGTGTTGCGTTGAAATTTAGTGACAGTGCTTGGTCATAGATGTCGCTACATATTCAAACAAGTAAGGAATCAATTTATACGAAGATACTCGACCGAATCACGAACGAACGTACATGTCAAATGTCGAAGGTCAGGGATGTTGTTAACACTATAGCCAGGCAGAAATGAAAATGAGCAAGAGACATAACCAGAACGCATCGAGATCGGTGGTCCAGAACGATAATGGAGTGGCGACCATGGGCAAACACGCGCAGTAGAAGTCGCCCACTATTTCGTTGGGTGGACGACATCCAGCGTCCCGTGGGCCGGAACTAGAAGAGTGTCACGGGAGAGACAAAGATGGATGAATATAGAAGAGGACTATGCCGTTAATAGAATGATTTAAAAGCTGCGATGGATGGATGGACAGATAGATGGATATACAAGGATGTTTGAAAGTAACACCGATAACTAAGAACATGATGGAATTCGTATGTCTTGGTACGATCATGTAATGAAAAGTCAATGTCATGTAACTAAAAAAGTGATGAGTGATGAGTATGAATATTAATTCATAAAAGGGAAGAGGCGAACCAAAAAAGCGATGGAGGGATTGTGTGAAATGGGTTATATGTGTGTGAAAGGTGTACTACGCCGACCCCTGATAAACAGGAATGGGGGATGATAATGATGATGATCACAAATTCAAAGTTCAGTGCAAAAGGATAGTTTGCTGACAACAAAATACTTGCAAACACCAATAAGATGCGTCAATTGTCAGCGGCAATTTTTCAACAGTGGTTTGTCGACGGCCAACGACGATACGTCACCGTTTGTTTTCGACGCGACAGTCAACAGATGCCGGTATTGCATGGTAAGAACTTGTGTTGCTCTACGATATGTTTTATTAAACGCTACCAGAAACTTTATGCCTCCACAAGAATCATAAATAACTCATTGTTTCACTTACCAACAAAGGCCAAAAACTCGTCACCCAGGACCCAGCTGCCCTCTCCATGCACCAAGTACTGCTGCAGCTCGTCCAGGCTCTGTCTCTCTTCGGCTGTAAGCTCTACGCCCTCCAGCGCCTTCGCTAAGCGCTCGTACTCCGCGCAGCCCTGGAATGAATGAAAACGATAAAAAATAATTACTATGCCTTATTGAGGTGATAAACGGTGATATCGTAGTATAGTAGTCAAACGCGTTTTTCCATGAACGGAAAAACCGATGCATAAGTAAATGAAAAAAAAACTCTCAGAAACAATAAACAGCAATAAAGGTTTTGGCAAGAACCTTTATGGGCACTTTATCCATTTTTAGCCTCATAAAGTACTGTTCCGAAGACATGTATACGTGCGCATGTTTGTTGAACCGATTATGCAAAGCGTTATAATTAGTGCAAATCCTTCCCGTCTGCGCGTGACGCTGTAACATTATGCATCGTTGTGAATGCGCGCTTATTCACGATACGTATTTATTTTGGTTTGTTATGCATGTGTTTACTGCGATTTAGTGTGAGCATTCTGGAAGAATTCACGGTGACCACCCACGGTCGCGGCCTGACGCATCGCGATGTAATGGCACCAGCACTCCCAGCCCATAAACACTTGCCCAGTTTTAACGGCAAAGCATATTCGGCATACAAACGTAAACTACCCACGATGATTTTTTACATTACAAGTATGTAGATATCTTTAAAGTACATTTTTTCAGTGCTTTAAGAGCTGCATTATTTTTAATGTTATATATTAATTCGGATTTCAGTACTAACCTCTTTAACAAACAAAGTTGAATGACAAATATTTTTTGATCAAAAAATAATTTTCTTACACATATGGACTACCATATATGGACTCCACGGGCGTGAGAGGATTTGGAGCATTTCCATAATATAATAATAATCACGCATGAGTCAGCCCTTGCACCGGGAGTCACGCGTTATTTCCGCGACCACTAACTTATTGCTCGGCAATTTGGCAGACTACGGCCACACGATCATACAATACCCTCGAAATTACACACTATTTCTAATATATACTATAATTACGTCTATTGACGCTTCGCTATCGCAATAGGTCACCACCTGTAAGGATAGTTTGTAAGTTGAAATAAAATAAAAATAAATAAAAAATACGATTTAAAACCAAATGGATGCACGTGACGCAACATCGCGTTAAGTTTTACGTTGCGGTTGCGATAACAGCACAAACAGCAAATCAGAAAACGATTTGCGATGAAAATTTGCAAAGTACTGAGTTGCAGTGGATAAGGATCACATTCGTAGCTGGTTTAAATTTCGTAATACTCGTACTACTTATTTTTCTTATGATATTTTGCGCAGTACTTTACTTTCTATGGAATATTTTAACTAGAGAACTAGGAGTGCGTGGACTAGTATCCGCAGCTATGCGTTGACCGGCGCCCACGCAGCGGCGTAAACAAACACAAATTGCTCGCACATTCACTCCGGAAAAGTACCAAGAAGTGACCAATCTAACATTAATGGATCATAAGATTCGTGGCTGTTTTCTTTTGTATTTTAAGAAAGTTGATTTCTGATTTCGAATTTAAAACATTGAGTGTATTTGTTATTAGTGACTCACATTCGACGCTGACGTATATTTTATATGAATCTGAAACGAGACAACCTAAAATTCAACTAAAAGGATTCTGATTCAGCTCCTTAGGAGTCGCAGTTAAGTACGTAAATATCATAGGTCATAGTCATTACAATGATGAAAATGAGTGTGAAATGAATGAAATTACCATTTCCTTATAAGGAAGCTCAAAATCACACATTTCTCTACGAGATCGAATCAGAAATGAGGAGGTACGTAGAAGAACTAAGGAAACATACATAGCCCGACGACCTTTTACAGATCGCAGGATCAAACTGGATGCAGACCGCTTGTGATCGGTCTGGAAAAACGTGAGGGTAGTCTATGATCAGCAGTGGACGTCCTTTGTGATTTAAGCGGTGAGTAACTCATTTTCTTGAAGCTGAACCTTTGTTTCTTTTTTTGTTAAGCTTGTTAAAGGTAAGGTAAGACGATCCTTGAAGACTCACATCAATATCCTTGTAGACAATGGGCGGGTCGCGCGGCTTGGCGCGCGGCTCGGCGAGCAGCTCGGCGGCGGCGGCGACGGCGGCCGAGGACGGGCCCGCGCGCGACACCTCCTCTTCGCGGGGGAGCGCTTCCACAGCTTCTGCCATGTCTGGAACACGACAATCCCTTTGAGAATCAACACAGATCTCATGATGAGATTTCGTTTTAAGTTGTAACTCGGTAAGAAGGAAGAGTTTTGCGCCCAGGATTTAGAGGTGCTACAAAAACTATAGCGATGTAGATAAGACCAAGACGAGATCGAATCATGAGATTATGCTTACGTATCAGATCGGATTGAGGATTTGGGCGATAGTGAAAGCTAAGTCTAACTGAAAAAAGACAAAGTATTGCTAAAATAAGTAAAAGACAATCTTGGAAAAAGAATACCGAACATGACGTGTAATATTTAAATATTAAGATGTATTATTTATTAAGAGCAACGCAAGTAGGATTTCATTGATCGTTGTGTTTTTGTTGATACAAGACAACCTAATTAACTTAAAGAGTTGTTTTCAACGTAATATTTAAACGTTGTAAGACCGCTGCCGAATTATTTGTTAAAAAAAAATACTCCTACATGATTGAAATACTCCGTTTAACGATGCGCGTAATGGAAAGTATCAGCTCATAAATGTTAAATGGACAATAGTTGTAAAGCGTTGAGACAGCTTTTTTTAGTTTTATGCCACGGCTATAAATTGAATGCGGGTTCAGTAATCTATTTGTCTAATGAGATCAGCGCGCGCGCAGCGATCGCGAGCATGATTTACAACGATTATCGTTTAGATTTCAGGCGCGACGCGTTAACAAGTCACATTTTAAAATAATTTTGTCAATAAGAGTTCTAGCGATTTCTATACAAAAAAATAGCTTAGGCTACCTCTTGCAACATGCAGAAAGAATAAATATTTATATCGTTAACTCGGTCAGCGGCCGCGCGGCGTCACTCCTCAGCGTTACGACAGACGATAATTCACAAGTATCGGGTTCCGCCACGGGAGCGTGGAACCGGCTAACGTGGTTCAGTTAAACCCGAGTTAGAACAGAAATAGAGCGGTTATTTATAGAGAGGTGAGGTCGTAAGTTTAGGGGATGTCACGGTGTCGCAGAGGGCCTACCTTGAGGGGTCTCGGTGGCGGGGTGTGTGCGGCGAGTCCGGGCGGCGCGGCGCGAATGCCGGCGCGCCCCGAGCCCCGCTGGCGCCGCGCCAACGCGCCAGCGCACGCCGGTCTCCACGCGCACATTATATTTATAATCGGGCCCGAGCGCGCGCCTGCTGACCCGCGTGGGCCTGGCTACCGTCACTCGGAAGTACGGAGGCCCTCCGTGAGGACGAGGAGTGAGCCTCTCCCGAGGAGCTTCGGCGGCGAGCATCGTGCCTTCCTGCCGCGGTCGCAGTCCCGCGCGCACGCGCACGAGTTCCTAGTGCTCTTATTTTAGTTCCCCCACGCGGGCCAACGAGGTCAAAAACCTAACTGCACTCGAGAGTTCCATCCGGGTGGTATTTAAATGTTTTTCTCATCGGTGAAACGAAAGAGCAGTCGATACATTTCTTTAGAAACTAAAAGTAGGTTAACGCACTTTTTTTAACATGGTGTCGAATAATTGGTATCTCGGATATTAGAATCAGAGGCACCAGTCTCATTAGGATGCATGGGACCAGTATTTTATTTTATTTCACTGACGAAAGTATTATATTGATCTCACAAAGAGGCGGTTTAGTTCCCATATTATTATTAGGGTTCCGTAGCCGAATGGCAAAAAATGGAACCCTTATAGTTTCGTCAAGTCTGTCTGTCTGTCTGTCTGTCTGTCCGTATGTCACAGCCATTTTATTATGTAACTATATGCATCACACTGTTGAAATTTGGTAGGAGTATGTATCTTGTTAACCGCTGTACGATTCTCATACAAAAAATAAAAAATATGACATTTAAGGGGGGGCTCCCATACATGAAACTAAAACCAAAAAAATATTTTTGACATACCTATACGTTTTCTTTTAAAGTCTAACGTTTCATAGCTAGACGCTTCCAAAGTGGTAAAATGGGCGTCCCCCCCCCCATCTAACTTCTAAACTAAGAGAGTGTAAATTTTGAAAAAAAATAGTAATGTAAATCTTATCAAATACTTTCAACGAAAATTGGTTCGGACGGAATCGAACGAGAAGTTTTGAGATATAGTACATTTTCAACAACCGCAAACATAAGTTTGTACTTCATACAAACACTATAAAAAACAAAGTTATATTTGCTATCAACAAAATATTGTGGATTTAACTATGTGGAAGTAAGTGGATTCCCAAATTCAGTTAAAGTTGGCACGGAACCCTCAGTGCGCGAGTCCGACTCGCACTTGGCCGGTTTTTTTTTTATTTGGTATGGGTTTGCTCTTGACACCAGACCAAGCCAAGTGCGACTAAGACGAAGTCGAAGATGGAACGAGCTCGCCCAGAAGAAGCCTGTTCACTCTAACTTGAAATAGATTCAGATTGTTACCACTAGGAAACACCGACGCGGGCAGTGAATTTCGCTCCTTTGCAGTGTGCATTAAAAATGTTGATGAGAAGCGCTTAGTTCTTAAAAGCGGGACATCGACAAGGTAAAGATGGTATCCCGCGGTATAACGCCTAGACGAACGATAGAAAAAGGGGACTGGTGGGATGAGCTCATGGAGATCCTTCGCACACTCGCCAAAGGAAAGCCCGTAGAAAACCGTTAAACTGGCAACACTGTGGCGATGGGCTAAGCTTTGGAGCTTATTATCCACCAGTTTGTCGCCACCTATTAATCTTGTATCTTATTATATTAAAATCAGTAATATATCGCTAGATAAAAGTTCTAGATTGCTTCGATCAAAGACGCAGCGTAAGACATCCACCAGCACGATGGACAGACGACCATAAGACCGCGTTCAACCAGTCGCAGTTTAAAACTGTGGTCCTATGTTCAGCAGAGGACGTCTTCTGGCTAATAATGACGATGAGGGCCAAGCAAAATGTTACATTTCGGTAACATTCTTTCCAATCGCAACGCAATTGCGTAAATGCTATGACTCCTGATCGACTGTTAACAAATATATCAGGGGCTGCGATTTTGCGGGTGATAGCCACGCAGGAGTAAACAAGTCGAATACCATCATACAGAATGGCTATTTTCAGCAGAAAACAGCTTACCTAAGAGCTAAACTTAATTTTAGCTCCTTTTCTGTCAGGACACTTTTTCTTACTTCATTTGTGCTGACAAAACTTTTTTAAATATCCTTTTTACGGCTTTTGGACTGAGTCTATTACGGCCAATAGGAATGTAGTTTTGCCATCATATTGCATGCTCCTTAATATGAGTATTTCTCCTGCGAATGCTGCTTATCAAAACTGAGCGTGTGTTGACGTTAAGTGGGCAATCAATCAAAACAGAACCTTGTAAAGTGCGACGTGGATCTTTTGGCTGTCGGCGAAAATGAAAATTAGCGCTATTATCTTCAAAAATGCGGTCGTCAGATCTAGTGTAGACAAATCGCACCAATATCATATTTTTTTAATGGTTTTTATTGTTTATACAATTGTTTTGCATGTTAATCTCTCCAGCATATGTATAGATATTCCATAGTCATGCGGTTGCCGGCAACCTTTCGGGTTTTGAAGCTTGAAATCAGTGGATCATACATAATAAACTGTACTATCTTGCTTAGTCAAAGTCAAAGTCAAATATTGTTTATTCAATTTAGGACACAATATGCCACTTATGAACGTCAAATGTACAGTGAAAAATAAAATAAAAATAAATGTGCCCTGAAGGGGCCGAATCATGTCTCCTTATCTTTTGGGCCCTACCAGCGCTTCGAGACAGAACACAGACAATTAGGCAAGTGCTGAGAAGAAACGCCGGAACAAATTCAGTCACCACTAGCTGCCGTAAAATCAAAATCATCAAAGGTAAGTACATCAGTCGGTGCAGGCTGGACGGACCACACATTCGTGTCGTTCAGGTAGTCTTGAACCTTATAATAGCCTTTAGACATAAGCGTGTTTTTAACGTGTTTCTTAAATTTATCAACCGGCAATTCGACAAGATTGTGTGGTATATTATTAAAGAATTTTATACAATTTCCCATGAACGAATTACTAGTTTTAACTAATCTGAAGTTAGGAACGACAAGCTTGTGTTTATTTCTTGTGTCATATGAGTGAATGTCGCTCTTCTTCATGAAATTATCTAATTTTTTACGGACGTACATTATATTGTCAAAAATGTATTGAGAAGCCACAGTTAATATGTTGATTTTCTTAAAGACCTCTCTCAGGGAGTCACGAGGACTAAGTTTATAAATAGCACGAATGGCTCTTTTCTGCAAAATAAATATGGTATCAATGTCTGCAGCAGAACCCCACAAGAGAAGACCGTAAGACATAATACTGTGGAAGTAACTAAAATACACAAGCCTCGCCATTTCAACATCAGTCAGATACCTTATTTTTCTAACTGCAAAGGCAGCCGAGCTTAGCCTCCTAGCTAGGGCTTCAATATGAGGTCCCCACTGTAATTTTGAGTCAAGTGTAATGCCCAGAAATATAGTGGAGTCTATTAAGACTAGATTATTACCATTTAGTACAATATTTGGTGTAAGTTGCTTTACATTAGGCAAAGTGAATTTTACACATTTTGTTTTACTAGCATTTAGCAACAAGTTATTGGTGGTGAACCAATTCAATACTTTGGAGAGAGTATTGTTTACTTCGTCAAAATTTTCTTCATGTCTTTTCATTTTTAAATCAAAGAAGTGTCATCAGCAAACAGAACTATCTCACAAAGATTTGTGGAATAAAATGGCAGGTCGTTTACATATATCAGGAAAAGTAAAGGCCCCAATATTGAGCCCTGGAGGACCCCCATTTGAAGAGGGGCTCCGGAAGAGTAGGTACCATTTATGTTAACTGATTGTATTCTACCCGATAAGTACGAACTTAACAACTTAGATGAGTTTTCCGAGACACCATAGTGTTCTAACTTAATGAGCAGTGTCTGATGGTCTACACAATCAAACGCCTTTGACAAATCACAGAATACACCGACGGCATCATGTTTGTCTTCATAAGCATCAAGAATGTGTCTGATGAGTGCTACTCCGGCATCAGTTGTATTTCTACCTTTAGAGAACCCAAACTGTTTTTCGTGTAGTAAATTATTAAGTTTAAAATGGGAAAGTAATTGATTATAAATGAGTTTTTCAAAAATTTTACTTATCGTAGGTAATATTGAAATAGGCCTAAAATTGCTGGGGTCACTTTTGTCTCCTGATTTAAATAAAGGGACAACCTTACTATGTTTCAATAAATTTGGAAACTGATTTTGGTCAATACATTCATTAAAGATATAAGATAAGTAAGGAGCTATTAGAGGTATAATGGGTTTTATTGTGTCTATTGATATACCCGATTTATCCTCTGTTTTCTTTTGTTTTAATTCTTTAAATGTTTTTATGATGTCTAAAGGACCAATATTTCTGAATTTAAATGAGGATTCGCACCTATGAACACTCGACACTAGTAATGATTTCGCGTGACTTGAGCAAGAACTCAACTGTTTAGTCGTCTCTATAGGAATATTACAGAAGTAATCCTCAAAAGCGTTTGCTACTTATTATTGGTTTAAATTAGTACCCTTCACCTCGACCTTGTCATGGTTGGGTAAAAGTAATGTCTTCTAAACAGCTGTCTGAGCTCCTTGAATTAAGGGAGATTTTTTTAAATTATCGATCTAATCGATGGAATGCTAGCGCCTCCCTGACAATGTCATCTAGCGGCCAGAAGACTCTTGTCGCACAATATTGAGTTCGATAGCTAAGTATAGTTAGTGAGGTCTGGCGAAAAGGTGCTGAGATTAATGTAAGCGTCATTCTGTTGCTCAGCACTTAGATAGCTGTTTCCTGCTGAATTTTTTTTTTTAACTATGACACCCACTAGACCGTTCCGTCACCGACCAATTCCGTCACGTGTCATGCACGGAGCGTGTCGGCACCGGCAAAATACGTTCCCACTCGCTCTCACTCCATATAAAGGTGAGACAGAACGCTGTCAATCCGTTCAGTGGACAGGCTAGAGCGTATCGTAATGCTTTTCGCGTTTGTCACGGTATGGCATAGTGGGGAAGTACCTTAAATTTGCTAATTCAGATCATTTTGCACGTTGCGTGTTGTAATGTTATATTTAATCGTTTGCTGTCTTACCATCATGCAAGTCGGCGTCGCCGGCCGCGTGCTGTTTCTTGCGTTTCTTCTCCTTCTTCCGCTCCTTGCGCGCGAGCTTCTCCGCCAGCGTGCTGCGCCTCTGCTCCAGCTCTGCCGACTGTACTCTGTTAACAACGTTCATACATTCATACATTAGTATTCCATGAATGACACGTATTTTTCTCATGTTTAGATTAGAAATTGGAGCTCGTACGACGTTCGACACAACTTAAGTTTGCAAATCTATGAAGTTTTTGCGACCTATACTTGTAGAGGCTCAGCAATAAATTAGCAAAAAAAATACAGGAAACAGGGTCATACCTTGGCAATTCGTATAAATCCTTGTTTTGATATGCGATATCTAAACATTAAGAACGTGGTAAGTGGTTAGGTGTGCAATAAAAATACTAGTTAATGGTTGAACTACATTTTTTTATTGAATTTTACAATGTGTCATTTCGTCAGCTGAAATGGTTGATCATAGATGTCTCTTATTATTGTGATACAAAATAAATATTGAAATATTAATATTTTATAGAAGAGTTCTGAACACAGGCTGTTGTTTTGGTTAGAGACGCCCGACTCAGGGATGGCCTAAACAATACTGATGCCAAAATAAAATATATAAAAAAATATTATGTTTAAATGGAAAAAAACACACAAAACCATTATTATTGCGATACTAGCGAGCGAGTCAAAACCAGATACTCCAGATCGACTCTTCGTAGCTTATAAGCTACGGCGTAGTATTTTGTGCGCAAGTTACTCGCGAGGGCGCGAGTTTCCCCGTTCGTATTTTTTTTGAAAAAGCATAACTCATACCATCTTATCCCTGAGTTGGGGTCACTCACCAAAACAACATTCTGTATAAGTATATAGTTACTAGAATGGAATGACGTGGTCGGGAATAATGTCACGTAATAAAATTATATTGATCGATTTACTAAGATAGCGTAAACAGTATACATATGCAGATCCGTTCGCCTCAAATAACGCTAAATATGATGAATGTGTGTGCATCGCTCGTTAAAGTATTTTAACTATTTAACCACATCTTCTCGAAATCTTACGTAAAACTTCGTCAGAGATTCATCAACAAGTGCGTTAACAAATGACCGTAAGGACTATCGAACTCGTGTCGAGAACTACTCGTATTGCGGGTGAAGCGATCGCCGCTTCGGTGAAAACAAACGAGTGTGGGTGCCCCGGAGCGCGCGCACGTCGGGAGAGGGTCAGAACGGATGGCGCGGCTGGCCGGGGGGAGCGCCGCGCTGCCGGCAGCGCTTGAAGTAGGCCTGCAGCGCGCCGGCCACGGCCCGCACGGCGCCCGCGCACGCCCGCACCGCGCCCGCCCGCGCCGCGCACCTGCGCACCACGCACACTGTACCGGCGCTGTCACTGTCATGTTTAAGGGTGGGTGCTCCGAGCAGACACGACAACTAGACTACCGCACGCACGTAGCTACACTTTTAAATAGAAAATATGTAAATTGAGCAAATTTTTCACTTATTACTTTTTCGTGCAGTATTTCGTTATAATCATAAATATTATACAAGTTCAAAGTTGCAATTATTTTAGAAGTAAAATAAAATTTTCAACCCTCTCACAGTCAAGAACACAAACAGAGTTAGCGTTGCGCGTTAGAAAGAGACGCGATTTCTCGGTTGACACTACCTTGAATGAAAGTACCGCAAACTAAAATTAATTTCGTCGTCGCGAAGGCTTGCTTTTTATTTAACTGTGTCAACGAAGTGATCCTTCTGTACGTCGTACTATTGTATCTTCTGTGATTGTACCCATACGCTCGCAACGCACATGTGCACGTTCAGCATTCACTCGCGGGCAGACACTTATAGAACTATGTAGTTCTCTTGGACGTTTCGATCGTAACAAATTGTTTAGGAACTTTAGTTAACCTCCATAATAACCGTGACATTAGTTTTGCTAATTTGCTGCAGCCGCAAACTAATAACGGCTTACTTCTATAATTTGCGTATTTTTGCCGATGATATTTATGATCTTTAATATTGGCACGAGAGAATAACCTGCATACAAATTTAGTATAGTATTTCTAAAAACCACAAACGCTGAACTCATCGGTTTAAAGTCCAAAATACCGAAACGACGTAATGTCAATGTAAAATATTATAAACCATAAAAGAAACACAAAGCTCTATGAGGTTTTATTTAACAAAGGCAAAAATTAAGAACTTAATTTTGGCACTTACGTCTAAATCGTCAAATTGTTTGAAGGTTATATACCTACCAGGATTACCAGACCACTTAGAAAGTATTGGGAAAAAAGTTTTTATATATAGGACTGGCTGGTTAAAATCTTTTTTTAAAATATGATTATTCAAAGGTAAAAATAGGTACATTCCATTTTCAAAATTTCCCTCCACATTTTTTGCGAGCCAACTCAAAGTATCGTGTCTTATCGAAAAATTAATGTGCGCCGGGAACATTTCAGAACTATGATTATTTACGATTTTAAGTGTCTCCTCAAACCGGAAAAATCGTTACATAGACTTCAAATGACATTTATCCATTAGGGTCCCTCCAAGGCCACCGTGTAGCGTTGGTTTAACGAATTCAAGCAAGCGCGATCGACCAACCTTGGAGAATGCCCTTTGACGGCTATTACGAAAGAGATAATAGGTCAACTACATATCAAGAGATTCAGCACATATTGAATATTGTGGATGCGGATGTGCGTGAGTAGATCTTCGCGTGATTCGGAGAAGAAGATACACCGACGCTCAGAAGCAGGCCCGGCTAAACAAGTTTGAAGCAGGCTCGTCTCGGCGTGTTTACGACATCGTTACAGGTGATGAGTCCTGGATTTATCAATACGATCCAGAAACCAAGCGCATGTCGACAGTTTAGAGTGAGTTTAGTTTAGGTGTTTCAAAATGAACCAACGCCTACCAAAGTGAAGCGATCTTGGAGCGGAGGGAAGATTTTGATCGGCAGATTTTTAATATGACTGGCAACCAGCAGGCCTACTACGAAAAACGAAATCCGTCAATACGATGATCGTTTAGCGGATCCGAAGCATTTTGTAGTAAGGACTTCATACAAAAAATGCGTCGAATCCGCAAAACGATCATCGTATTGACGGATTTCGTTTTTCGTAGTAGACCCTCTGGTGTCGATTCTCTTACGAGATTAAAGAAACATCAACGCCGAATGGTATACTACCAAATGTTTACCAGAAGTTTACTTTGTTGTGAGCAACAAGCGAACAAACACTGGGCTCCGCGGACTACTGCTCCACCACGACAATGCACCTGCACACTCCGCGCTTAAAACGAGAGACTTCCTAGACAGTGCGCCAGTCAAATTCCTGGGTCACCCTTAGGGATGGAATCAGATTTACATATATTTATTTACACATATAGGAGCAATTTGTAAAATGACAATCCTTTATTGGCTGTAGGTAATATATATAAATATTGTATACTTTCTTAGTCTTAAGAGCTGTGGATTGATGTAAAGTAATTAAATAAATAAAAATAAATAAAATATTTGCTTCAAAGTACGTATACCAGGTTCGGGCTCAAAATAATCCCAAGACCATAAAAGTATTTTACTTACAGGGAGCGGCCCCCGCTTCCCCGAAATACTTGTTGAAAGACCGTATTAAAAAGATTAAACCTTACGTTCAATAAAAATTGGTCTAAAATTGCGAGAAATTAAAGAAATACTCGCAACGTTTAAAAGTATTATTCTTGCTAGCGCGACTTTGCGCCTAATACGCATCGAAATAGGGATGCATTTTCTATGAAATACTTTCAACGGATTTTAGTAGGCACTAGGGAGCCGCGTCGCGCCTATAGAAACTCGAAGGCTCAAAAGAAAAGTTTTCTTAAAAGTATTTTGTTTTGTAATTTGTCGTTTTGTTTTGTAATAAGCTGGCTGCGTTCAAGCAGGCTGTAAACGAGGTGTCTTCGGTGGACTGGAAAAAGTGATTTGAAAACTGGTTCAGATGAATCTTTTAATCTTTGTATAGAGGCTGGTGGAGAGTACTTTGAAAAGATTGAATATAAATATTATGTATCTGTAAAACTATTTCTTTTTGTGTCGCAAAACTTTCTGAGGGTCCTGCGTTTAAAAGGCAAAACTAAAGGGCTGATAGTGAATGTGCTCACCTCGCCTCCTCGATCTGGTTGTTGAGCGTCAGGTACTCGGGGCTGTCCTGGCGGCTGTGGCGCACGCCGTTCGCGTACACAGACTGCGACAACGAACACAAAGGGTTAATGCAACAACATATATTTCAACAAAACTTACACTATCGATCGGCAATACTATAAATAATTGAAATAATGGTTTACTTTCTATATTATTACGACTCCCTTACAACAAGCTAGAAAAAAACGCTTAATTTGACTTCATATAAGAAATAGCAACACAAAAACAGAATAAAGCGGCGTAACAGATAATTTTTGGCTAGTTTCATAATGATTCTATTAACATATTTTTTTCATACATAACTTAAAAGATATCGTGATTTGAATCACACGCGCCGCACGATTACAATGGTATATGGCGCCACAGATGCGCAAATTTGCGCATATGGCCGCCACAGTTGAAGACATATTCTGATTTTTAAAAAGGGAGGGAGGAGGGGTTTAACTTCTAAACTAAGCGAGTGTAAATTTTGAAATAAACATATAATGTAGATCATAACAAATACTTTTAACAAAAATTGGTTTGGATGGGATCGAACTAGTAGTTTTTGAGATATAGAACATTTTCAGCAACCGCAAACATAACTCTGTTTTTCTTACAAGCACTATGAAAAACAAAGTTATATTTGCTGTCAACAAAATATTGTGGTATTTTAGCTTAGTGGAAGTAAGTGGATCCCTAATTCAGATAAAGTTGGCACGGAACTTAGTGGGCGAGTCCGACTCGCACTTAGTCGTTTTTTTTTAATGTTGCAAGCGTAGTGCAATAGTGTTGTATCAATTCAATTGTGGGCGATTGATTGAATTTGTGAATGATTGTTCAATAATTTGATTTTACTTAAAGTCTTCTCACTTGAAATTTGATTATTCTTGAATAAATTTAACCTATTAAGAGTAGATTTTACTAACGCCAGATAAGGTAAAGTATTCTTCGAATAGAATACAAAACGCATAATTTGAAAACGTCACCTACCTATCAGCAATCATTTATGTAATGTCCTCTTAAAATCTGTTGTTTTATACTGGTTCAGCCGGATAAGTCTTATCTGACGTTGGTATACTTCTGCACAACATAAATTCATATAACAACTATCAAATAATTTTAAAACGAAATATAAACAACGTTTGAATAATGATTGAATTTTCTGATTACTTAGGAACAACACTGTTTTAAATTACGAAAAAGTGGCATACCTTATAACGAAATTTTGGTATATCTAATAAAAAATCTGGGTAAAAACTAGGTTTGGACAACTGCTGCTTAAATATGACGGTTAATCTTCATGTAACACCCTATTTCATGTCACTTGTTTGTAATTGATTTATAGCTTAGCAGATAAAATAGCTTCCTCGTATTTGAACCAAACATAGTCTTATTATTTGTGGTAAAGCCGAAAGTATTAAATACAATGATCGCGTAGTCACTTTATCTCCACCATACACAACCACATTATCATAAATTAACCGATCGCTACAATTAGGTAGTTTCCTACAATCTATACTAATATTATAAAGCTGAAGAGTTTGTTTGTTTGTTTGTTTGTTTGAACGCGCTAATCTCAGAAACTACTGGCCCGATTTGAAAAATTATTTTTATGTTAGATAGTCCATTTATCGAGGAAGGCTTTAAGCTATATTACATAAAGATACGACTCACAAGACCACAGCAGCAATGAAAAATGTTGCGAAAACGGGAGAAAGATATTCCTTTTGAGAGCTTCCACTGCGTACGCTGCGGAAACCGCTAAAGTTACACAAAAATCATGTATGACGAGATTGTTTAGCATTAAAAGTTCTATAATAAAGTCCGCGACAGCATAAGTCTATCTTATATGGTTGACTTACTACAACCTTTTTTATGTTAATAAATTTGAAAAAAAATAATGCATCATTTTTAAAGGTGTATTATACACACAGGTATTTATTCTTATCAAAATAAATACATTCATCATCACGAGCATTTCATTTAAAACAAAGTTGCCCTTTATATCATTTGATTCCAATAAATATCTTAGGAGCTATCACAGTTTTAACATAACTCCGCACCAAAATAATGTTCGCAGCTTAAGTACAACGTGCGCTTGCGCTAATTATATTAAAAAGCTGAAAAGTTTGTTGGTTTGAACGCGCTTATCTCAGGAACTGCTGGACCGATTTGAAAAAATATTTCTGTGTTAGATAGCTTATTTATTGAGAAAGGCTTTAGGATATAAAACATCACGCTGCGACGGGAGGGGAGGGAGCAAACTTAAAACGCGCGGACGAAGTCGCGGGGGACCGCTAGTCACCAATAAATTCACGACAACATTTTTTAAAGAAATGGCAATATTAAGGCCCACTATACATTGATCTTTCTGATTAATTTGCAAAATGTATTTTTTATGACTCTGTAAAAAGTAAAGAGTGTCAGAGGAACACAGAAAACTATGACGTCGAAACAGGAAGAATAGCGTTTTGTCAATTGTCCCGATTAAGGATTCGTTTATCTAGACCTTGATTGATACCAGTATCTAATACAACACCAAGTAGACTAGACGACGACTTATTACATTGAGCGCAACTCACACGGCGAGAGTTAGCCCGATTCTATTGCTGAGGCGCGTTGGACCGACCGGCGCCCGGCTCGCTGCCGTCACGCCGGCGTTGGTCGTTCTGAAAAGCACACTCGCTTTACAATTTGCCTACACACATCTAATCAGTACGACATCAAGGTTTAAGGCGCCATAAAACAAGCAGCATTGGTTCGTACTGGTTTTACGACTTGGTTCAGCGTTTTTAGAGCGAAGTTTTGTCATAAATATACATTGTACAATGTCTGTATTGTGCCCTTACAGCAGAAAGGAGCACTACAAGTCGTCTATATGGTAGTAGGGTGTGTGTTTTGTATGGTATACTAACTCAGCGCACTTGTGCGGCACCAGCTTTTACGAAAGTTGATGTAGACTACGTAGGTTGTTCTGTGACTTTTTGTTGAGCTGTTGTGTGTACTTCGGCAGAGTCGTTGTGTGTACTTGTGCATATCTGTTATGTGTGCTTCTATAGAGCTGTTCTGTGTACCTGTGCAGGTCTGTTATTTCTGCTTCTGTATAGCTGTTGTGTGTACTTCGGTAGTTGTTGCGTGTACCTGTGCAGATCTATTATTTGTGCTTCTGTATAGCTGTTGTGTGTACCTGTGCAGATCTGTTATGTGTGCTTCTATAGAGCTGTTGTATGTACTTCGGTAGTTGTTGTGTGTTCCTGTGCAGATCTGTTATGAGTGCTTCTGTATAGCAGTTGTGTGTACTTCGGTAGAGTCGTTGTGTGTACCTGTGCAGATCTGTTATAAGTGCTTCTGTATAGCAGTTGTGTGTACTTCGGTAGTTGTCGTGTGTACCTGTGCAGATCTGTTATGAGTGCTTCTGTATAGCAGTTGTGTGTACTTCGGTAGTTGTTGTGTGTACCTGTGCAGATCTGTTATGAGTGCTTCTGTATAGCAGTTGTGTGTACTTCGGTAGTTGTTGTGTGTACCTGTGCAGATCTGTTATGAGCTGTTGTATGTACTTCGGTAGTTGTTGTGTGTTCCTGTGCAGATCTGTTATGAGTGCTTCTGTATAGCAGTTGTGTGTACTTCGGTAGAGTCGTTGTGTGTACCTGTGCAGATCTGTTATGAGTGCTTCTGTATAGCAGTTGTGTGTACTTCGGTAGAGTCGTTGTGTGTATCTGTGCAGATCTGTTATGAGTGCTTCTGTACAGCAGTTGTGTGTACTTCGGTAGTTGTTGTGTGTACCTGTGCAGATCGGTTATGAGTGCTTCTGTATAGCAGTTGTGTGTACTTCGGTAGAGTCGTTGTGTGTACCTGTGCAGATCTGTTATGAGTGCTTCTGTATAGCAGTTGTGTGTACTTCGGTAGTTGTTGTGTGTACCTGTGCAGATCTGTTATGAGTGCTTCTGTATAGCAGTTGTGTGTACTTCGGTAGTTGTTGTGTGTACCTGTGCAGATCTGTTATGAGTGCTTCTGTATAGAAGTTGTGTGTACTTCCGTAGAGTCGTTGTGTGTACCTGTGCAGATCTGTTATGAGTGCTTCTGTAGAGCTGTTGTGTGTACTTCGGTGGAGTCGTTGTGTGTACCTGTGCAGATCTATTATGTGTGCTACTATAGAGCTGCTGTGTTTACTTGTGCGGAGCCTTTGTGTGTACCTGTGCAGATATGTTATGAGTGCTTCTGTAGAGCTGTTGTGTGTACTTGTATGCGCGTTTTTGCGGGGCAGTTGTATGTAGGTACATGAGATCGTACCTGAATGGAGCGTGGCTTGTGTGTACCTGTGCAGATTTGTTTCAGTACTATGTGGATCTGTTCTTGTGTGTGCGTGTGTTTTTGTGTGTGTGTACCTGCGTGGAGTGCGGCACGAGGTTGTCGAGCAGCGCCTGCACGGCGAGCCGCTGCGGCGGCGTCAGCAGGTTGTCCTGCTGGTTCACGATGTGCTTGGGCACGTGCGCGCCGCACAGGAACTGCGCGATCTCCTCGCTGAAGTGGTTGCAGTTGTGCTCAAGTAGACGGTACGCGGACGGCCTGCAACGACACATTTCATTGAATAATTCAAAAAATATCCTTTTCATTCTACTTATATTATAAATGCGAAAGATTGATATTTGGGTACTGTAGTACAAAACAAATGAATGGATTTTGATGAATCTTTGCAATTACATAACTTATACATCGAAATATTACATAGGCTTTAATTCATGCTGATGTTTTTGTGCGATCAGATTTTTACGGGGACGAAGCCGCGGTTGATTATTAGTAAGGGTAGTATGAAGAAACAAGCATCAAATAGCGCGAGACACGACCGACAAATGCGATTTAGCATGCAATTGTAGCTTTGAACTGTCTGTGTATGATTGACCTTGAATTAAATTGTAACTCTAAACCCACTTTCTTAATAAAAGTATCCAGTAGTAAATACAACAGCAATTACAACAGTGTGTCTGGTCATCATGACGGCAACATTATGAAAATAAAAGAATCGACAAATCCACTGCAATAAATCATTTTATCCCTGCTCCTAAAAATCGCAACTATGTAATTTTATACTTATAGGCCCTGTACTACGGGTAATATTGCTAAATTTCTAAAAAATAAAATGTTTTATTACTTGAGCCCCAACAGGTCGGACACCGATGACCATAACTGGAGGTATGTACATAGATTTTCTCTGTTGTCTACCATGTAGTTTGTTTGCGCATTAAGTTTAAAACAAATACAGAACGTTACTGACGTGTAAGTGGTGGTGGCGAGCCCCTGGAGGTAGTCGACGAACACCTGGAACGGCACGAACGTCTCGCCCAGTCGCTCCGTCTGGTGCGGCGGGCCCAGCTGCGTGCTGCCCTGCGCATAACACATACACCCACGATTAGCAACCAGAACATCATCGTTATTATCAGTCAAAATACGTCCACTGCTGTTGAACTTGCCTCCTTCACGGGTTTCCGGCGATCTACTAATATATAACCTAGTTAGAGCAGTAAATATGCTCCTAGTTGTGCCTATTGTTCAGTTCTGGTAAGTTATAGAACTACTTGATATTATAAAAAAACGGCTTTTCCAAATGTTAGACTTTCAGAAAAGAAATATTTGAAGAGACCTATCAAACCAAAATTTTTATTTATTTATTTAGTTCCATGTATGGGAGCCTCCCTGCAATGACATGATTTTTTTATTTTTTGTACAGGAATCGGAAAGCGGTTAACGGAATACATCTACCTACCAAGTTCCATCATTGTAACGCTAATAGTTTCAGAATAAAGTGGCTGTGACATATAAACGGACAGACAGACAGACTTGACGAAACTTTATTGGGTTCCGTTTTTGCCATTCGGCTACGAAACCCTAAAAAGACCACCACGGGGGGATTTAATGATCTGGGCTTAGTTGGGATATCAGTCTCCCACAGTAAATTGTATTAAACTCTTTGTACTGTTAGATTAAGATGACAGCTTGTAAATTTAATGAATTGACGAGACAAAAACAAATATTATTTTATAAATATAATTTTATTTCGAATAAAACTTAATACTACTACCATTTATTTTTTTTGAATACATTTCCTTACAATCGTTAACCGGGATGTTTCATTATGATTTACAGCATGTTGAAGCTGCCAACTGAGTTGTAATACGATTTATATCTTCGCTAACATTTTCGACTTTCGTCTGACATTTAGAAAATGAAGTCACCTTAACAATTCTTGGATTCCATGAACCGCGTGTGCTAAATACGCGTCCGGTGTGCATTCAGGGGGAAATTAAGTATTCAAAAATTAACCTTGTGGCTTTCAGCATAAGACCATCGAAGAAGATAAATATCAGTGTCGGTAACTGTATTGTGGCACTGCACCTAGAAACGTGTGCGAAGGAGAAGTTCATACTTCTGGTTGCAAGTGGGAGCAGGATAGAGGATACCACAGCAACCACAGGAATGCTCGAGTATTTTGAGAGTTCCAAAATACATTTAAGTGCGTATGTCGCCGTGTGCCGTTGCATAGATCTGGCACGTCAAGATGCAGTAATAGCTATAGATAAATTTACGAATCCCGCTTTGTTTCCGTGTATTTGAAGTTATACAACATTTTGAAGCGTTTTATAAGATGGAAGAGAACATTTAATAGTATCTAGATGAATTTGGGGAACGTTGCTTGTTAACCGTTACGTATAAATCCAGAGTTCGCATTTACTCGAGACTTTCAAGTACTATTACCTCGTCATTCTATGAATGATTATAACAAGTCAAAAAACGACTTATAAAAGACAGAGAATAATGAATGTCGGTGAATAACTAGGCGTCAGATCAAACACAACAGTTCCTTGTTAATAGGCAGAGCACGGGGCGCCGCGGGAAGCGCGGGCTCCCACGCGGCTATATCGTCTGTTTACGCTTCGGTGAAATTCCGCGACTTCTCGCATATCACCTGCTAAATGCGGACAATCCTGACATCATAAATTGGAACTGAGTTCAGTTTGTTGTCTTTTTAAAACAGTTCAGTAACCTGAAAGTAAATGAAAATCGAGTTGATAAGCTCCATCGCATCGAGTCGTTATTTATGTCACGAGTTTGTCGTCCGTTGCACAAGTGAGGAACTCTCGTGCAGGTGAAGTTTTTATTGTAGCCCATAATTGTCATATTGGCGCCTCGCCGCCGACTAAAATAGACTATGTTTACAATCCGACGACGTATAGATGAGACCGCTACGGCTAGACCTCCCGCGTTCTGCGCCGATCGAACAAGTGCGGGACTCCGAAGAGGGCGGGGGACAATTTCAGGAAGACTCTCAGCGCTGGCCAGCGCACGTGTTACGTCAGCGTAATGCGATGAAAATAACGAAATCGCGCGAACTATGCGCGCAGGTTATGAAATGTATTAATACGAATCTAATATTACCCGCCACATTAACGACGCGGTCACACTCTTACTCTATCACCCACTCACTCACATGCGTTCTACCAACATTGTTTACTACGCGTAAATCATCATTGTGAGGTGACAATTGAGTTTCTACATAACTCAATTAAAAAATATAGAAACGAAGCAAAAACGATTAAGGCGGCATTGCTTTAATCGTTTCTACTTTACCCAATGGTTGAATGGTAGAGAATGCTTCAAGCATAGGTCCGCCACTTTTACTTTATTTCTGTGAAGAGAGTGTAATAAATAAATGTAGACATCTCGTAAATAAATAATATTTTTAGGGTTCCGTAGCCGAATGACTAGAAACGGAACCCTTATAGTTTCATCAAGTCTGTCTGTCTGTACGTACTACGGACAAACAGACAGACAGTCTACTACGTACTATGTACGTACTTTCCTTGCATCCCTGTATATTTTTTTCTGTTTAGGCCTATGGTTGACTGGTAGATAGTGCTTTTGACAACATATTATGGTATTTTGGCTGAGTGGAAGTAAGTGGATCACTAATTCAGTTAAAGTTGGCTCGGCACCCTTAGTGTGTTTTTTGTCAAGAAGAGACATTGTTACTTGAGTTGCTGCTAATATTTTTTCTGCTACAATCTCATACTGTTTGATGACTGGACAACTATATAATTATTAGGAACATTTTTATTTTAAATAAAAAATAGAGTATAAATAAACAACAAATTTTAGTGATCAGTGTGGATACCATCTTTCGTAAAACCATGTCACGAAGTTGTGGAGATGAGTAAAGTAAACATCTCAAAACAGAATTGTGGCTACTAACCAGATATGAGACGAGTACGTGTGATATGATTAAAGTCGTCGTTGGCGTAGAGCGAGCCGCGCGCTGCCAACCACTCGCTCATAGATGGAAATATTGCTGACGGCTCGCGGCATACGACGCATATAAGACCCGCGGTCGTTCCGTATAACTCAAACACCTTTTACGCGATTCATCATTTATGAATATCCCCGCGAACCAGTGCCAAGCTAGATAGCTTAATTTATAATAAGAGTTAACATATAAAAGCTTGTAATATAGCCTACTGTCAAATAATATTTAATGGAATTTATTGGAAGCTCTGGATAATAGCTTTCGTTATCAAGGTTTAATCTGGACTAAACCCTCGAGCAATTTTCCATCTATCGCACACTCTATGTGGACAGGGCACGACAGGAACTATTTATGCTCTCTCATAAACTGCGTGCGATTCCAACAATTACGAAGACAGGCCACACCGTGTTTCCGAACACGACGTCACTATCTCCTCTCTTCCACAATTAGGAACCTAATATTTCTAAACTTTGTTTTGTTTACGAGCAGTATTTATCCATTGATTTATATTTTACAAGGGTTTTCTTATTACAAAACGATCGTTCATCGCTCTATACTTTATTCAATTGATTTGATGCGCAATGATAAGCACGTCAAACATAGATAAAGCTGAATGAATGTGAAGCCGTTACCAAGGCCTTCTTCCCAGACGTACGCGAGGCGTACCGGCTGGTGAGAGCAGTAAAACTGACCCCGCTCCAGACCCAAATCTTCACAGGACATGGTGGTTTTGGGGAATACTTACATCGGTTTAAACTTCGCAGCTCCCCCGGATGCGAGTGTGACCCGGACACAAGCGAAACAGTCTGGCATATACTATTAGATTGCCCGCGGTTCCAACTGAGCAAGCACAACCTGGAATGCGACATTCAGATGGAGCTGACCAAAAATACTATGACAAAGGTCCTAAAAAGTGCGAAGTTAAGAACCACTTTCTTAAACTATGTGGAATCAGTCGCCAAAATAACAACAAGGCGAAATAGCGCAATACCAAATTGCACACCCACGACACAGGACACATAACAACAAATACAACAACTCACCACACAGAAACCCTCACAAAGTCAACCTAAACCCTACAATCTGCTGGCATCCGGTGAACCGGGAGAGCCTGGAATAAGGCTGCGGGGAGTCGCGCTGTTCATGGACAACAACTGGGAGCGGCTAGGAATCGCATTCTTTAACGCCATGGTACGAAACACGGTCTATATTTCACCCGGTCTCGGCGCACTTATCAACGGAAGTACCTTTAAAACATCAATGAGACGAAAGGTCTACAACGAATTACCAATTGTAACAATAGAGCAGCAAGAGTGTAGAATAGTGCGAAAGAAAAACAAGACTATCGCACTATTCTCCAACGAACTGCATGTTACGGAATTCGAACAGGCATGCAAGGTACTTACGAAGATAAGTGAGCGAGGGGAGAAAGGAACATCGAGACCGGTTAAGATCAGTCTGGATGCAATGGTCGTAAGCTACCAAAAAGGCAAAACCGAGGACTACCTTGGGGCCGTGGCAGCTTCTAAATATCACGAGGTCGTGGTCTATGAGGACAGAGGCCAAAACCTCAGCTTCCTTAAACCACGACCAGCAGACCAAAACGCACCACCACCACCCACTGATTGCTGGGACCACCCTATAGTCAGAACTGACATCAGTGGGTCCGAGCGATTGGAACTCAGGGTGAGAAGCGAAAAGTGCCAGACGAAACGGAGTGCGAAAGAGCTGAGCGTCGACGAGAAAGAGAAAACTCAAGACACACTCTCCACTATGACAGCAGCACTCAGCAGTGTATTCAAGGCGATCCCGGAGATGATCACCAGAAAAATAACGAGGATGAGGAGTATAACAGCGATCGAGAAAGCAGTCGAAAAGTTTACCTCACCACCACCAGAGGAGGAAACAAACCCAAGAGTGGAACGCACCAGGGCAGACATGGGACAAGTAGCTCCACCGACTCTCAGACCAGCCTGTCAACCACAGGAGCACATGCTAAATGCCTTTATCGAGTTCGTAGCGGTAACTAAAGCCACTAGAAAAGTCAACGAAGACACTTGCAAGGGCATCATGCAAGCGTACAATCTTGACAATCTGGGACTGCTGCGAGCTAAATTAAAGGACGCAGAGGCCGCAATATACGATAGCGAACAATCCAAGGTTATCCATGGACAAATGTCGGGGTCGTATATGGCGGCATACAGCAACGCGTGTGGCTTCGGGGGACAGGACGAACAACTGAGTAACTTAGAGGAGGGAAAACTTGTCTTCAAAACACCGTCCGAAGACCCCATAGTCGTAGTCGCAAAGTGTACGAAGGTCATGCTCGACGACAGAATAATCGAAATGGCTAACACCATATCGGGAGATCTGTCGAAAGGTAAGGTCCCGGAACACTGGACTATACCGACAATTACATGGGTCAATGGAGTCCCTGGTTGTGGCAAAACCACGTGGGTAATGTCCCAAATAAACCCCGAACAGGACATAATAATCACAACCACGACTGAAGCAGCAAAGGACCTCCGAGAGAAACTGGCAACGAGAATAGGGGAAGAGAGGGCGAAAAGGAGAGTCAGAACAATGGCATCTCTACTTGTAAATGGTATGAGTGAGGGAGAATCGTGCACACGCCTAATGGTGGATGAAGCCCTCATGAACCATTTTGGATCCATTGTACTGGCTATCCAAATAGCGAAAGCCAGAGAGGTGACTTTGTTAGGAGATAATAACCAACTCCCATACATAGATCGCTGTAATCTCTTCACTTTGGAATACAACAGACCTAATAAAATCACAGAGGTTACTAAGGAGTTACTGTGCGCCTATCGAAACCCCCAGGATGTAGCGTATGCCCTTAGTGAAATCTACAGCGGCATATACTCAGCCAATACTCAAATACAGTCCCTTTACCTCAAGCGCTTCTCAGGTGCAGTGATCCCAAAATCGGAAAGAACCCTATACCTCACTCACACCCAAGCTGAAAAGGCAAGCCTTATCAGCCAAGGTTACGGGAAAGACGAAGGATCACGCACACTTACCATACATGAAGCACAGGGGCAGACTTTTGAGTCAGTGGTGATAGTGCGCACAGTATCAAAAAAATCCCATCTCCTAAAGAGTGTTCCCCACGCTGTTGTGGCCATCTCTAGACACACAAAGTCTTGCGTTTATTACACAGACAATGCCACCGACGACGCCACAGCTCGTCTGATAATCCGGGCAGAGAAGGCCACACCAACAATAATCCGGGACTACAACCTGCGGATGGCCATGCGCAGGGGCGACGAGCAAGTTCGAAACAAGATATTGGCCAATCCACTAACATAACTAACTCTATCAACCAAGTCACTAAGAACATCTTAGTACCTAAAGGCGACGACGTAGAGGGATTACTTTACTCCCCAAACACAAACACAATCACTAACACAAACTAGAATAAGAGCAATATTGTTTAATATTGTATAGCAAAATCACAAGGATAATAGAATTCCAAAACCTTATAGAATAATACAAATATGTAATAATAATAATAATAATACAAAAAAAACAATACAACAAAAATATATGCACATGTACAAATAATTATAGAAAAAGAAAATAGCAACTATAACAACAACACAAGGAAAAAAAAAAAAAAGAAAAAAAAAAATTAAGTTATCTTAAGTAGAAATAAGAGACGATGTTTAACTTATAAGAGAGTTATAGCATAAACTAACAACCCTAGTAATAAGTATTGTAAAAAGCACTGTAAATTTTTGCGCGGAGCAAAAATAAAAAGTAACACACATAACAAAAACCGAAATCAAAAAAGGCACGGACCAAAGAGTCTGTGGACTGTAGTTTTATTAATAAAAAAAAAAAAAAAAAAATACATTTGCTGTTTTTTGAAGCAAAAAAAAAACGTCAAATGCGTCAATGTGACAGTCCGCTCACGGTGCTAACGCAGCAAAACGATTGCACTGTGAACGCAAGATGGCGGCGATAGTGACGTCAGCCGTGACGTGACTACAGCTATCGTTGACTCGCTAACACCAAATCGGAACGGTTTGTAAGCGCGATAACAGTGTCATTTTCGCTGTTAGCGCAATACGGAACGCAGCCTACATTTGTAGTTCTTTGAAGCAAAAAGACGTCAAATGCGTCAATGTGACAGTCCGCTCACAGCCGCTCACGGTGCTAACGCGGCAAAACGATTGCACTGTGAACGCAAGATGGCGGTGATAGTGACGTCACTATAGCTTTCGTTGACCCGCTAACGCCAAATCGGAACGGTTTGTAAGCGCGATATCAGTGTCATTTTCGCTGTTAGCGCAATACGGAACGCAGCCTTAGTCGACTTTAGCTGCGCGAATATCGCGGCACAGTCGCGCTGCTGTCGCTCTAATGTCAGTCAGGGCGCTCTTATGGTCCAAATCCAATGTTATTTTTTACAAGGTCTGCCCGATTAATGGTTAAAGATAAACTTTTGTTAAATTGAATAATGTATAGTCCTTGAGAGCGTCTGAGGGCTTCACCCTTCAGTCAAGTGTACGCGCAGTACTCACAGGGGCGCAGCTGGTGATGCCGCCCCCTCCGTAGAAGAACTCCCGCTCGTACACCACGATCGACGTGTGCCACACGCCCTCTATCTGGCGCCCTGCAACACAATTAAAAACAATTATTTTTTGGTATACAACGTGTGAAAATGCAAAACCTCACACTCTAAATGATTTTTAATTCAATGGAACCAATTCTGAAAAACTATAATTAAAAAATATTTAAGGTTTTATATTTATTTATTACTATCTACGCTTATAATAATAGTCCCCCTAGCCGATTTCGACTACGGTGGTCACAAACGACTTACCGACTGCGCGGGACATATTATATTGCACAAGTGTGTGCGCAAACACAGGTGCACTCTCTATTCCTTTCACTCTCATAGCCCGATCACCGATGTGACTGCAATCTAACACGAACGGAGAGAGAGAAGGCGCAGGACCAACGGCTTTACGTGCTTTCCGAGGCAGGGGGGTGAAACACCGCTAACTTCCAAACTCCGGACTACACTGACAATTTCTGAGAAGAAAAACCCAGGTACATATTTTTGGCCCGACCCGGGGATTGAACCCGGGACCTCTGGGGCAGCCGTCGCTTTAAAGCGCGACCCTCTAACCCCTGCGCCACAGAGGCAGTTAACGCTAACTTTATCTACGCTTATAAAGAACTAACCATGGCTTGTATACGTACTTGGTGAGTTTGCTTTGCACAAGTGATGATTTATCTAATTAATAAATAGTCAGGGCAACATTTAAATGAAGATTTTTTTGAAAAATGTGACCCATATCAAAAAGTAGTCCAATTGATTCTGCTCGTTATTCCAATCAACCTATTTTCAGGTTTTGCGGATTTAACTTAACACGTTGTATACACCTAATATTATGCAAATATTTACAAGGCATAGGGTATTGTGCTTTAATCTTAAATTGTTAGTAGCAAGAATAAGCAGAACACGAAAACATGTATTTTTTAAATTCATATATTTTGAATTTTGCTATGCTGTACCTACGGGTTTTGCCAACGTCAGGTTAATTGAGTGGTATACATTTGCCGGTATACGCAATTATATACAATACACAGTCTGGCCATAAATACTGTTACAATTAAAAATAAGAAAGATATTACATTTGAATTTGGAATCTGTCATTTTTATACGATTGCTCATTGTGTTTTCTAATTTTGGCGCCAATACATTTTATAATATTTTGCGATATTAAAATGGAGTGGGGTGATAAAGAGAACCGAATCGCTGTGATTGCATTACTCAAAGTTGGTATGGAGCCAAATGCAATTTTTTAAACTCTCCATACACTTGGTATTAGTCAAATGTTTGTGTACCGGGCTATCAATAGGTACAATGAGCCCTCCTCTGTTTGTGACAGAAGAAGATCCGTCCACTTAGGGTGCGTTCCGTATTGCGCCAATATCACTGTTGGCACTGTGAGCGTCAAAAGCCGTTCCGATTTGATTAGCGTGCTGACAGCGCTGTTGACGCGATTTCATTTCGGAACGGCTTTAGATCACATTTGCTGTTCTTTGAAGCAAAAAGACGTCAAATGCGTCAATGTGACAGTCTGCTCTTAGACGCTCACGGTGCTAACGCAGCAAAACGATTGCACTGTGAACGCAAGATGGCGGTGATAGTGACGTCAGCCGTGACGTCACTACAGCTATCGTTGACGCGCTAACGCCAAATCGGAACGGTTTGTAAGCGCGATATCAGTGATATTTTCGCTGCCAGCGCAATACGGAACGCAGCCTTAGTGTTCGTACGAAAAAGGTGGTCAAGGCAGTAAGGGAAAGAATTCGCAGAAATCCTGTCCGAAAGCAAAATATTTTATCTCGGGAGATGAAGATAACACCCAGAACCATGTCGCGTATTTCGAAAGATGACTTAGGACTTGCAGCCTATAAGAGACGCACTGGTAATTTATAAACTGATAATTTAAAAAAGAAAAGGGTGGTAAAATCGAAAAAACTACTGAAGCGGCACGCAAAGGGAGGTCACAGAAAAATTTTGTTTACGGATAAGAAAATCTTTACAATTGAGCAACATTTTAACAAACAAAATGACCGTATTTATGCTCAATCCTCTAAGGAAGCTTCCCAATTAGTCGGCAGAGTGCAACGTGGGCATTACCCGACTTCAGTGATGGTTTGGTGGGGTGTTAGCTATGAAGGAGTGACTGAGCCATATTTTTGTGAAAAAGGGTATCAAAACATCGGCACAAATGTATCAAGATACCATTCTTGAGAAGGTAGTTAAGCCCCTTAACAACATTATGTGTTGTTCAATAATCAAGCATGGTCTTTCCAATAAGACTCGGCGCCGGGTCATAAATCTCGGTCCACGCAGTCTTGGTTAGAAGGTAACATTTCGGACTTCATCAGAGCTGAAGACTGGCCGTCGTCTAGTCCCGATCTTAATCCGCTGGATTATGATTTATGGTCAGTTTTAGAGAGTACGGCTTACTCTTAACGCCATGAAATTTAGAGTCCCTAAAAAAATCCATACGCTTGGCAGTGAAGTATTTTCCCATTGAAAGAGTGTGTGCTTCTATTGATAACTGGCCCCAACGTTTAAAGGTCTATATTGCAGCCAATGGAGACCACCTCGAATAAGCTTTTTATATTTTAAATTGTTTTATATTTATTTATAAAACTAACACACTGTAAAAGTAATAAATATTATTAGCATTATTTTTTTTTTCTTTGTGACAACATTTATGGCAAGACTAGGTATAAATACAGCCTTGCGATTCAATTTCTTATCTCAAGTGGTTGATTTTTTAGTGAACAAAAAATCAATTAACAAAACAATTTTAATGATTGTCAGCGGATTGTATTTAAAGAGTCGTAAGTAGAACAACAAAACAGTCCTTGAAACAGATCCGGTGGTGAGTTTGGGCGTCTGTCAATCGCGCGAAAGTGGGTCGAGAAAAGTTCGCGCTATTTCCCTTCGCGGCTTACAGTAGACTGCAAGTGGAAAAAGTTGATTGCTATGTTCTGCTGTTTGTGGTTGATTCCTGATATAACATGTCAGATTGGCTTCCTAGGCTACCACACTAGTACCTAAGCTACGAGTACGATACGTAGGATATGATGGATAGCAAAAGCGATTTGGCATGAGACTAAATAACGACGAAAGAAAGACATTTAACAAAAAGGCAAAAGTAAAACATGCACCTGATGCGGTGATGTGGTTACTATTTTATCAATTTTTTTAACCATAAATCCATCCCATATCTGCAAAGAAGATAGCCTTGAACGCAAACAGTACTGCAACCCCCAAAAGTTCAAAGGTGGATTTAATGGGTGATTAAGAAACACTTAACTCCAACCATAAATACTTGTTTACATATTACAAATTGCATGGCTTTGGTGGGTCCAATCAATAAATTCCCGAGAAACAGCATAAAATCACAGTGAGGAAACAGTTGGTAAAAAGCAGTTTGAAAACCTACAGATTTACTACACCCCATGTGTTTTCTGTAACAACTGCAATAATAAAGCTGTAGCCTGGCCTGGGCAACTAATAATGGTCTTATGTCAAACATACAACAAACAATGATCTCTGGTCAGCACACCTGATTATGATTAGATAATTTAAGTGATTATTGAATTAGTTTCAGGTATAACATGTTTCAAATATATAAGTATAACATAGTTATATTTACTAGGTAATGACTCAGTATGTCATGATGATGATGCAATAAAATATTGAAACAGTTCAATCCCCACTAAAAGCATGGATAAAATGCTATCATTTTTTTTTAATAACATGACTTACCAATGATAGCAGGAGAGAGTAAAGAAGCCATGCCATTAGTGAGGTCATAGATGTACAGCTCTACTGGAACCCCTTGCTCCGAAGCCATGGCTCACTGTACAGAGACAAACAATATAACTTAGTCTAATGTAAACATCTTACAAAAAATCTTAAATTATTAATGAGTGAGTATAACATTCCATTACGTTGCAATAGATACACTAAACAGAACACTGCACAGTGCAGGTAATTTAGTTATTTAGGATTCAAATACCATTTCAAATTATTATGGTGTATAAATTGTTACTGTTCTGTTAAAACTATCTTAAATGTAAGAAATTCAATAAAATAATTATGGATGTTTTTAACTACCAACCTCTGTTTTTTTTTTTATATACAAGTTATGCAATTAATTCACTTCACTGCAGTTAACTCACTTAAAAATTAACATGTATGTTTATGAGCATGAGCATAATTATTTTATGGCTACAAAGTTTATAGAGCGTGAAACGAAATGATTTCACGTGGATTGCAACGAAGAGCGCGCGGGATCGGTGCAGCGACGCAGCGAGACACCTGGTGCGACCTGGAGCGCACCTACCGACTGCTCGCCGGATGCCGCGCGCCGCTACGACCCGACCAACACACTATTAATAATACAACACTCGTCGAGAACCATTCTTGCTCCCGTTGCGACCTCTTCCGCACCCATTTAATGCGATTAGTAGGCAAATCAAACTGGTAAATACTAATACCCCCGCTGTAAAATTACAAATATAGCTTATTCCTAAAGGTAATTAAAAACGTCAAAAAATATATTTACTTACAAGAGTTTCTGAATCAATTAGCTAATTTAAGCCAGTAGCTTTGTTTACTAGTCTTGGTCTGATATATATTTTTTTGGAATGGTCTAAAAATGGTTAAGATAAAAATAGATTTTTTGTTTATAAATTTCAGCTGACGAAATGACAGAAGGAAAAACGAAATCCATATATGACACACAGATTATTAAGGCTGCGTTCCGTATTGCGCTGACAGCGAAAATATCACTGATATCGCGCTTACAAACCGTTCCGATTTGGCGTTAGCGCGTCAACGATAGCTGTAGTGACGTCACGGCTGACGTCACTATCACCGCCATCTTGCGTTCACAGTGCAATCGTTTTGCTGCGTTAGCACCGTGAGCGTCTAAGAGCGGACTGTCACATTGACGCATTTGACGTCTTTTTGCTTCAAAGAACAGCAAATGTGATCTAAAGCCGTTCCGAAATGAAATCGCGTCAACAGCGCTGTCAGCACGCTAATCAAATCGGAACGGCTTTTGACGCTCACAGTGCCAACAGTGATATTGGCGCAATACGGAACGCACCCTAAGAGTATGATATGACATCAACTCGCAGTCACTCGCAAGTCTGCTGACTTGCCAAAATTTGACAGTTTTTTTTAATCTATCGGAACGGTCCACTAGCTATTCAATCAGCGACTTTGCAACGTCTTGGCTTTGCAGCGACCCGTATTGTGAATGTGTGTGATTGTGATATTTTGTGTTGGTCTTGTGTGAGTTATTATTGATGTAAGGCTTCCGAATCCTTTCAATACTCTCGGTATCCTACCGGTAGTACCTACGGAATGCTACAGTATACTACGTGGCTTTCGTAGATAACTTTATTTTGGAGTTTGAAATATATCACAAAAAATCATGGTTAAAACATGCTGTACCAGTGGGGAAGCATGCCTTGATGGGCCCCGTATAGAAATTCATTTAGGGGGTCATATGAAGGGTAAATATTCATTTATATTTATCCAAAATTTGTAGAAGCTAGATTTACGATCATGGCGTGGCTCGTTATACGTACATCAGAGGTCTCTAAATTTATGACACCCCTCAATTTGTTTTGACCTAAAATACCTCAAAATTATTAAGTTTTGGCCTAAATTCAATTTAACTTTTGTTTTAAACGCAATTATTTTATTTACCAAGAGCATGATAATGCGATAAATGCTTTACGATGCTTCCCCAAAGAATAAAATAATATACGTTGAGGCGCAATATTTACGACACTTTTCAAACCAAGAGCGTTATAAAAGTTGATGTACAAGCAAAGCAAGCGCGCCAATATTTTGTTTACGATGATTTTCAAACCAAGATCATGATAATAGTTAATATATGTGAGCGAATCGAACGCGCAAATATTTGGTTGACGGCGCTTAGGATCGTAGTTATGTCACTTACGCCCATAGAAGTACTATCCCTTATAGAACTCCTACCCTTATCGGAAGAGAAGAACAAATAAAAGCTGTCAAACGAAACCGATTTAGGATGACATTTATGTGTGAAAAATTGTTTATGTATGCGTGTCAGTTATGTTTGCCATACCGCTTTTCACATTAATATCGATATCGATAAAATTCATTAGTATCATCAGTTATAGTAGGTATCAATATAAAACACCGGCTAAGTACGAGTCGGACTCACGCACAAACGGTTCCGTATTCGTAGGGTCCGCTATTTTTTTAATAAAATAAAAACCAAATATAGTTTTTAAATTTTATTCAATAATTCCACTTATACCATACAACTTGTTATGAACTATCCGTCTAACTCAATCTATCTAAGCCCAGTAAGCCCAGCCGAAATTCGCACAATAATTAAACAGATGAAAAATAAATATAGTTGTGGCGTAGACGATATACCACCAAGTCTTATTAAAAATGTTGTGACGAGAACTGGAATATCCACTCACATTTCTTGTAAATCAGAGTTTTCAAGATGGCCATTTCTCAGATCAACTTAAAATAGTCTTGATAAAAACAGTACACAAAAGAGATGACCATAAAGTCCCTTCATATTATAGACCCATTGCGTTACTACCAGCGTTCTCAAAAATCTTTGAAAAAGCTATGGCCAACAGATTATATTCCTTCTTAGAAAGTAATAACATTTTAGATGACAGTCAAAACTGCTTCAGAAAGACCAGATCTACGACCTTAGCTGTTTATAAGTACGTTCAAACTGCCCTACATCATATCAACGACCAAAAACACGCTGTAGGTTTGCTGCTGCAAAAACTAAATGGAACAGGAATACGTGGGCAAGCTTATACCTGGTTCCAATCAAGCCTAAATAATAGGAAAGAAATAGTCCAAATAGAACATTACAACAGCAATACAAAACTAATAGAAAAAGTACGATTAGTAGAAAAACACTTGACTGGATCAATACTTCAAGGTAGCGTATTAGGCTGTGTTCTCCTGTACATTAATAATCTCCCTAAATGCTTTAATCTATCCTTATAAAAATTGAAAATAAATCTGATACAAATGAAATAATTAATAAAACTTTAAAAACCATAACATCATGGCCCGAAGACCATAATTTGCAAATTAACTTTTAAAAGACCAAAATTATGCAGTTTCTCCCTTATAATAAACCTCCTTTGAATATAAATATTAGTTAACATAATCAAGAAATAGAAATTTTAAGCACATTTAACCTATTAGGCTTAAAAATAGACTGTAATTTAAATTAGAAAACATATATTGAAAAAGTTAAATCAAAACTTTCCAGATTCACATACGCACTTTACGAAATTAAGCACAGTACCGACGACAATACTGCAATTTCCGCATAGTATGCAATTGCTTCGCGTGGCTAAAATACGGGATAATTCTATGGAGAAATAGCGTGGACACAGATGATCTGTTTGTACTACAAAAAAATGTATCAGGATTTAAACACAAATTGAAAACACTGGAAGCTGTAGACCATACTTAATTAAGCTCAACATCCTTACTTTAACATTCTGGATGTATGTATATTTGCTTTCAAAAATATGCACTAATTTCAAAAAATCAAAGATACTTACAATTTAACACCCGAAATAAAGAGAAACTATGGCTACCCAACTCTAGAATAAAAATGTTAAACTGCAGCCCTATGTAGGTACATGACAATAAAGATCTTTTTCAACCCACTTGCTCAAAACGACATTTTTATTCCACCGATTTTTGGCTCATAATCATAGATATTAAACACGCGTGCTTTTTCAGTATATTATTGCACTAGTGCCTTTAGTTTATTAACACGACCAATTTACATATTTTGTATCCTAGTACCAAGTCGTAAGTAAAAAGAAGCGATATTATTTGGTCGGGTTATAACTTTTATTTTAGCAACAAACATTATTTATGCGAAAAATAAAACAGTATAAACAGTATAAAAAAAAACAGTATATACATATTCATTTTAATAAATGGGAAATCCAGCTTTATTACTAAAACATAGCTCAAATTCCTTTAACATTTTCTGAGATTTGTGTTTTAAACACGAATTATTACATTTTTAATCTTGGCTTTTGGCCGATCTAGTTCGCGCCTTAGCCTTGTGCGCGCATCGGTATCGCGGCAAGAAAAAAGAACAACGCGCTATTTTGCGTAAATAATTGTCAGCTGTCACGAAGTTTGGATAATTATGAAGTGAGTTTAGCGCGGGAAACGAGAAGAGGAAGTTGGATTTTGTTTCTTCATTTTTAAATTGTTTTTTTCTAGTAATTTATTGTGATTTGTGTTGGGATCATCATAATAATGTGTTATTGAAGAAAACAATGAAGACAAACGAGGAAACAAAGTAAAGCGTGCTCTGATCGCAGATCGCGCCCTCTGATTTGGATCGATATTCTCGTGCTAAACTTCCTTCTTGAGCATTGAAATGCGAACGCCAGCCCCGCATTTCAATGAGTTAGGTTAGGCTAGGCTAGTTTAGTTTTAGTTTTGTAGTGTTAAGTGTAAATATTGAACATATTATTGAAGAAATTGTCCGTATGGCTCCGTCCGAGGACGTTAAACTAGTAAATTAAAAAAAAATATTATGAAGTTAAATAGTAACGAAAATGTCTACTTCAAGTGAAGAAAATGAAGAAAACCTATTAGTAACTCCGCCGGACATACGTAACGAGGCGAAAAACGCGTGCGATGGTCTGTTGCCATCAAAATAGAGTGAAATGTATTTTTACTGTTTTAATAAATAAAAACTTAGTTAATGAAAAGTCTAATTTTTTCCTTGCAAGTGTGTTGAAAAACGTCGTATGAAACACGTGTGCCTCTGACCATAATATTCGCGGCTTTCTTATGGCACACTCGCTTTCGCTCGTGCGCACACAATATCGCCTTGTACATAATGGTCAACTAAGCACACTTGTATCATAATGTACTATAGAAAAATACCCAACTATATAAAAAATGAAAAAAATCTTAAAATCTTTACAAAAAACAATATATATATTTAACTACAAACTGTTATTATACTCTTTAAGAATTCTTTTATCACAAAAATAACTTAAAATAAAAATGATGGTTACATTCGGATAATTAACAAACTTATTAGGCCGACGGATACTCAATGCTATCTATAAACTGCATTATATAGTGTAAAGTAATTAAACTTAATTATTAAAATTTATTTCTATTCTAATTAGCTTTTAAGATAAAGTTGCAATACCCAACAGGGTCATTAAATATTAAGCCCTTAACTAATTTTAAGACCTTAATGGCAATAAAAGAATTTGAATTTGAATTTGAACACTTATATGATTAATGCAAAAGTTTTTGATGATGGATGAATACATGGATGTTTGTTACTCCTTCTCGCCCATAGTACTCGATGGATTGTGATGAAACTTTACAATGCAATAGCTCATACATCAGAATAGTACATAGGCTAATTCATAACGATATTTTTAACGTCCGAAATTTTTCGAGGGGTCCGCCCAGGTGACTAATACCAAATCGTCATGGGTTAAACATATAAGTTTACCGCGTGATCAACAGTCGACACGAAATATCGATAATTTGATGCATCCCTAGTGTAAAACGAAAATTATTTCTTTACACAAAATATTCGTAAATATGTATTAAATGTTATTTGATCTTTGCTTTTTACGTAAATAAACGTTTATAGAAAAGAGTAATCATACTCACTACTTAAAATTAAAGCACATTGGCAAAAATAAATCGTAAATTAGGACGAGTCGATTTGGAATATTTTACCTGTAAAATGAAAATTTGATGGGATTATTTCGCTGTGTTGAATAACAATCAATTACCGAACAAGGCACCATGTTTCAGAAGCATTATTTTTCCAAAATATACACGATTTCACTAGAAATTATAAAAAATCAAATGCAAGTTATTTTCAGCGAGCCTCTTCAGGGCGGTCAACTGTTTGACATGTGCCAAAAATGGTTCTGCTAAATCGCTTCTCGCATCTCTTTTTATCACACAGCTTTCTGCTAGTGACATCTCGCTTTTGTCGTTCTATTCCAAAGGGATAATAATTTTATACTTACGCCGACTTTGGGAACCATTGACGTAAATTAAGGCAGCGTACAAAAAGCCGTACATTGAAAGCAGCCACGCCTCAATGTACCTACGTCTTTTTGTAGCTAAGTTCGATGCGAGCTCACTTTACCCTCGCGACTAGCGGCCTGGCACGAGGCGCGCGCGGAACTGTAAACCTGGGTAACAAAAAATTCAAATTCAATATACCCTCTCCTTGCCTTTTTTTCGGAAAACTTATGATGGCTGTAGTGTTCATAAAGTTTCTGCTGCTATGGACAATAGTGTCAGGCGCGGTCTGGAAGGCGTTTATGTCCTATGTAGCTAGAGCTTTAACTCCAATGTATCCTACAAAAATATGCAGTAGCAGTAGCATTCCGGTAGTCTACGGTAGATTTCGGAATCCATAAGGTGCGGTAAATTTCGTAGATTTTATTTAATTGAATCACAAATTATTCTTCTGAGAAATACATTTTCTTGAATCTGAATTTGAAATAAATCATGGTTATTTGTACTAAATTAGTGATGATTACCTATTTATGATTATTTATTTTTAGTTAAATAAGTTTCAAGTCACAGAAAAAAGTTATACAGGAAGTAAAAGAAGAATTTCTTTAACCTCTAAACGACGTACTTTATCTTGAAAATCGCTAATAAAAGTTATCTACGAAAGCTACGTAGAATGCCGTAGTATTTTGTATCCTACCGGAAAGATTCCGTGCGTTTTGGTAGGCTACAGTAGACTTGCGACACTAGCCCTATTGAAGTTAGTATTATGTCGCAGGCAAAACGTATAACTCCGCCGCTTACACATGGCGTTGACAGTTTATAAACGCTCGTAGTTTTGCAAAATACCCAAGGCAAAATGTTACATGTACAATTGGCATAATTTTAACAATGGTCGGTTAGTTGATGACGATTTAGAGTGGCCATAATTAAAAACAGTTTGGTGGGACTAATAGGACTCATGAAACTAATACGAATGGAATTAATGAAATTAATAAATATTTTAGCATCCAAAAAAACATAGTGGTTGACTGGTCGAGAATGCCATAAGGCATTAAGTCCGCCAATTGTACATTTTACAGTGCAATAAAGTTTAAATAAATAAATAAATATTTGTGAAAGTACAGTAACAGTACTGTTTTGTTACATATATTTTAGCTAGCATCATTTTCACACATGAATTCAGCACTTGACGCCATATTTTTAATGCTCAGTAGCGACACCCGTGTTACGAAAAAATTAAATTCTACAAATTCTTCGGCATTATGTATATTGCGTTTTAATTTAAGTTAAAATGTTATGGCATTGTGAATAACTCGGTACCATACATTTTGCCTTTGACATTTTGGAAAACTGCGAGCGATTATAAACTGTCGACGCCGTTTGCAAGCGGCGGAATTATACGTTTTGCCTGCGACATACTACCCTATGGCACAGACCATAAAGGGTAGAAAAAAAGACGACTTGGCATACGACAGCAAGCAAATGCTACGTACCTACATCTGTCAAACCACTCAAAACCAATGTCACCGATGGCCGATGTCAGTCAAATTGTCATGTCATGATTGCTATGTCAGTGTACTGTTGGTATTGTGCAGTTATTTTAGTTTAGTAATAAAATGTCTGGCTCAAAGAAAATGGTACGATATTAATTATTTACTCAGAAACATGACTGAACTGATTACATTATTTTGGGTTTTGAAATTGCATGATTATCAGGAGAAAACGGTAATGAAAAAGTCTTTAACATTGCGGTCTATCTCGACTTTAATGATGGTTTTGGAAGGTTTTAGATCATTGTTCATTCTATCGGACGATAAGAACCCCTGTTTTGCTTTCGTGGATGTGTACACGGCTAATTTTGTTATGATAAGAAAGTGTTGTGACTTGACAGTTTTGATGTTTTCGCAGACGCTGCGGGTGCAGTCCGCGGAGGGGACGGCTCGCGTGGAGGCGGTGGAGAGCGAAGCGACGGCGCAGCTGTTCGAGCGCGTGCACGAGGCGCTGCAGCTGAGCTCGTTCGCGTTCGCGCTGCACAAGGACCGCCAGCGCAAGGACGAGGTGCTCTCGAGCAAGTCGCGCACGCTGCGGGACTACGGCCTGCAGCACGGAGACATGCTTTACCTCAGTCCCGTCAACGGCGCTGTGCTTTTTGATCAACCCACTACCAGTGCTGAGGTATTTACCAAACTATGCAGTAGAGTAAGCCACATCATTATTCAATAGTCTGTTGTGAAATTCAAGTCTTATCAATAAAATTAAATAGACACAACATATTTTTTGCAACAATAATTGTTGATGTATATATATGATAGGTAGGTAGAAGTATAAACATTTGTGTATATGTCTTCTCATATTATTAATCTTGGCCAGACAATTGAGATTAATTGATGGTGTTGATATATTTATTTATTGATATTCTGAAATATTTTTCTAGGTAAAAGTTCTTCATAAGTATAACTCCATTCTGTTTGTCTAGCAGGCTATCAACAAACCTTTTGGGGAGCCAGCAGCAGAGGCAGGCCCGTCAACTTCCACTGCTGAGCCGGCTCCTCCTCGCCCAAGTGCTCCCCAGGAGGATGAGGTGGACATCCTACTATACAGCCAGTCAGGATCCATCCAGAGACAGAGAGATGAAAAATTGTAAACAATATTTGGATATCATTTTAGCATATAGAATAAACCAAATCAACAAATTCACATCAATTTTACTTAAAAATATTAGTTTGTCATTGGGCATATACAAGTTACTGGTAAAGAAATTAATTTCTATATTATAATTTAAAGAAACATATTACATCACAGAATGGTTAATCTCTTGCTCAAAAAATAAATGATTGTACATTTATGTTACAGATGCAGACACAACTCAAAGGGGTGTTGTGTGCACTGTTCACCGCTGGAGCCGTGGGACGAGGGCTACCTCAAGGAGCACAACATCAAGCACCTCTCCTTCCACTCCTACCTGCGCAAGATAACCTCAGGCAAATTTGTCTCACTGGATGAGATGACGTGCAAAATTAAACCAGGTCAGTGTAACAAAATGAAACAATATTGTCAGTATGTGCAAATTAATACACAAATTATGATACTTACAAGCATGTCTAACCACCTTAAAAGCTAAAATTGTTTGCATTTTGCATCATCAAGGCATCAGGCGATTTCTGTAAAAAACTGGTTAGTTAGGCATGAGAGACCTCAACCCTACTAACTTATCTGTAACTTCTCACAGAGACTTATTAAAGACTTGCCTATTGCAATATTATAATTTAGGTTTATGATATTTTTAAAACAAAATAATATAAAGATGAAATAGAAACCCAAAAATTGCCTACGGGCGGGACAAAAAAATATATATTTTAAATCACCGTCATATTTACCGTGTCGGTGTCCAGGCTGCAAGGAGCACCCGCCGTGGCCGCGCGGCATCTGCTCCAAGTGCCAGCCCGGCGCGGTGACGCTGAACCGGCAGCCCTACCGCCACCTCGACAACGTGGTGCTGGAGCACCCCGCGCTGGTGGAGCGCTTCCTGGGCTACTGGCGCGCCACGGGCCACCAGCGCGTCGGCTACCTCTACGGCCAGTACGAGCCGCACCCCACCGTGCCGCTGGGTGGGTGTAACATTTGATAACCTCAACAAAAACTTAGAAAAGGAAACTTACTTACCATGAATTCTAATAAGCCAATTTGATTTACTACTTATTTGATACTCGCTAGATAGCTAAATGTCAAAATATCAGGCTGCTAGATAATCTGCAGGCCAAGGTTAGGATCTGCTACCAAATTAACCTTACAGCAAATGTTAAAAAAGGCATTCCAAATGTATCTTCATACAGGTCATAATATTGGACACCAATCACATACATTGCTATGATTCCAAAGTAAGTAGCTATTTGCACTTGCAATGGTGGTACCACAACACCCAGACCTGAGACCCGAGCGGGAATCGAACCCGGAACCTCACGAGATGGCGACGCTTGAAACCGGCGCGCTAGCCACTCGACCACGGAGGTCGTCAATAATGAAATTAATCATTACTTTTATTTTTGAAATGAAGCTCTTCATCAATTTACTTTGATGTAAGAGCCTTATCACACTAGCGGCTTGAGAGCGCATGCGGGGCGGGACGGATGTGCAGAAAATCCGTCGCGGATTCGCTGCGGCTGACAGCGATGACGCCCGGCGGATGCGCAGCAATTTTGCCGCGTCTTTGAAGCGTGCTAACCATAACAGATTTTTTTTTTGTAGTTAAAATACACGCCAATATACAATATACACGGCTTTATCATCCTTAATAATATTTTTGCCGATCACTGCACCTTAAATTACGAAAAAAACAAATTGAGTTACGAAAATCATCATTTTCTAGAAAGCCTTTACAAATGCTTTCCTATTCTTCTGTTTGCTTGAGCGCACTTCAGAGCGTTGTGAGATAATAAAGCAGTTATTGAAGGCCGGTGTCTATTACGATCGTTTTAATGACGTTATGAATGAGTGTTCACTGTTTGGGCTCGCAACTGGTTACGGTTAATAACGCCTATTATTACACGGGCAGGCATCCGCGCGCGCGTGGCGGCCATCTACGAGCCGGCGCAGACGTCGTCGCGCGACCACGTGGCGCTGCTGCCGGACAGCAAGGAGCCGGCGCTGGAGGAGCTGGCGCGGCGGCTGGGGCTGCGCCGCGTGGGCTGGCTGTTCACCGACCTGCTGGCCGACGACCTCGCCGCCGGCACCGTCCAGCACGTCCGGTCAGTCGCACGGCCTCTTGGCTCCTTCAGACGTCGTCGCGCGACCACGTGGCGCTGCTGCCGGACAGCAAGGAGCCGGCGCTGGAGGAGCTGGCGCGGCGGCTGGGGCTGCGCCGCGTGGGCTGGCTGTTCACCGACCTGCTGGCCGACGACCTCGCCGCCGGCACCGTCCAGCACGTCCGGTCAGTCGCACGGCCTCTTGGCTCCTTCAGACGTCGTCGCGCGACCACGTGGCGCTGCTGCCGGACAGCAAGGAGCCGGCGCTGGAGGAGCTGGCGCGGCGGCTGGGGCTGCGCCGCGTGGGCTGGCTGTTCACCGACCTGCTGGCCGACGACCTCGCCGCCGGCACCGTCCAGCACGTCCGGTCAGTCGCACGGCCTCTTGGCTCCTTCAGACGTCGTCGCGCGACCACGTGGCGCTGCTGCCGGACAGCAAGGAGCCGGCGCTGGAGGAGCTGGCGCGGCGGCTGGGGCTGCGCCGCGTGGGCTGGCTGTTCACCGACCTGCTGGCCGACGACCTCGCCGCCGGCACCGTCCAGCACGTCCGGTCAGTCGCACGGCCTCTTGGCTCCTTCAGACGTCGTCGCGCGACCACGTGGCGCTGCTGCCGGACAGCAAGGAGCCGGCGCTGGAGGAGCTGGCGCGGCGGCTGGGGCTGCGCCGCGTGGGCTGGCTGTTCACCGACCTGCTGGCCGACGACCTCGCCGCCGGCACCGTCCAGCACGTCCGGTCAGTCGCACGGCCTCTTGGCTCCTTCAGACGTCGTCGCGCGACCACGTGGCGCTGCTGCCGGACAGCAAGGAGCCGGCGCTGGAGGAGCTGGCGCGGCGGCTGGGGCTGCGCCGCGTGGGCTGGCTGTTCACCGACCTGCTGGCCGACGACCTCGCCGCCGGCACCGTCCAGCACGTCCGGTCAGTCGCACGGCCTCTTGGCTCCTTCAGACGTCGTCGCGCGACCACGTGGCGCTGCTGCCGGACAGCAAGGAGCCGGCGCTGGAGGAGCTGGCGCGGCGGCTGGGGCTGCGCCGCGTGGGCTGGCTGTTCACCGACCTGCTGGCCGACGACCTCGCCGCCGGCACCGTCCAGCACGTCCGGTCAGTCGCACGGCCTCTTGGCTCCTTCAGACGTCGTCGCGCGACCACGTGGCGCTGCTGCCGGACAGCAAGGAGCCGGCGCTGGAGGAGCTGGCGCGGCGGCTGGGGCTGCGCCGCGTGGGCTGGCTGTTCACCGACCTGCTGGCCGACGACCTCGCCGCCGGCACCGTCCAGCACGTCCGGTCAGTCGCACGGCCTCTTGGCTCCTTCAGACGTCGTCGCGCGACCACGTGGCGCTGCTGCCGGACAGCAAGGAGCCGGCGCTGGAGGAGCTGGCGCGGCGGCTGGGGCTGCGCCGCGTGGGCTGGCTGTTCACCGACCTGCTGGCCGACGACCTCGCCGCCGGCACCGTCCAGCACGTCCGGTCAGTCGCACGGCCTCTTGGCTCCTTCAGACGTCGTCGCGCGACCACGTGGCGCTGCTGCCGGACAGCAAGGAGCCGGCGCTGGAGGAGCTGGCGCGGCGGCTGGGGCTGCGCCGCGTGGGCTGGCTGTTCACCGACCTGCTGGCCGACGACCTCGCCGCCGGCACCGTCCAGCACGTCCGGTCAGTCGCACGGCCTCTTGGCTCCTTCAGACGTCGTCGCGCGACCACGTGGCGCTGCTGCCGGACAGCAAGGAGCCGGCGCTGGAGGAGCTGGCGCGGCGGCTGGGGCTGCGCCGCGTGGGCTGGCTGTTCACCGACCTGCTGGCCGACGACCTCGCCGCCGGCACCGTCCAGCACGTCCGGTCAGTCGCACGGCCTCTTGGCTCCTTCAGACGTCGTCGCGCGACCACGTGGCGCTGCTGCCGGACAGCAAGGAGCCGGCGCTGGAGGAGCTGGCGCGGCGGCTGGGGCTGCGCCGCGTGGGCTGGCTGTTCACCGACCTGCTGGCCGACGACCTCGCCGCCGGCACCGTCCAGCACGTCCGGTCAGTCGCACGGCCTCTTGGCTCCTTCAGACGTCGTCGCGCGACCACGTGGCGCTGCTGCCGGACAGCAAGGAGCCGGCGCTGGAGGAGCTGGCGCGGCGGCTGGGGCTGCGCCGCGTGGGCTGGCTGTTCACCGACCTGCTGGCCGACGACCTCGCCGCCGGCACCGTCCAGCACGTCCGGTCAGTCGCACGGCCTCTTGGCTCCTTCAGACGTCGTCGCGCGACCACGTGGCGCTGCTGCCGGACAGCAAGGAGCCGGCGCTGGAGGAGCTGGCGCGGCGGCTGGGGCTGCGCCGCGTGGGCTGGCTGTTCACCGACCTGCTGGCCGACGACCTCGCCGCCGGCACCGTCCAGCACGTCCGGTCAGTCGCACGGCCTCTTGGCTCCTTCAGACGTCGTCGCGCGACCACGTGGCGCTGCTGCCGGACAGCAAGGAGCCGGCGCTGGAGGAGCTGGCGCGGCGGCTGGGGCTGCGCCGCGTGGGCTGGCTGTTCACCGACCTGCTGGCCGACGACCTCGCCGCCGGCACCGTCCAGCACGTCCGGTCAGTCGCACGGCCTCTTGGCTCCTTCAGACGTCGTCGCGCGACCACGTGGCGCTGCTGCCGGACAGCAAGGAGCCGGCGCTGGAGGAGCTGGCGCGGCGGCTGGGGCTGCGCCGCGTGGGCTGGCTGTTCACCGACCTGCTGGCCGACGACCTCGCCGCCGGCACCGTCCAGCACGTCCGGTCAGTCGCACGGCCTCTTGGCTCCTTCAGACGTCGTCGCGCGACCACGTGGCGCTGCTGCCGGACAGCAAGGAGCCGGCGCTGGAGGAGCTGGCGCGGCGGCTGGGGCTGCGCCGCGTGGGCTGGCTGTTCACCGACCTGCTGGCCGACGACCTCGCCGCCGGCACCGTCCAGCACGTCCGGTCAGTCGCACGGCCTCTTGGCTCCTTCAGACGTCGTCGCGCGACCACGTGGCGCTGCTGCCGGACAGCAAGGAGCCGGCGCTGGAGGAGCTGGCGCGGCGGCTGGGGCTGCGCCGCGTGGGCTGGCTGTTCACCGACCTGCTGGCCGACGACCTCGCCGCCGGCACCGTCCAGCACGTCCGGTCAGTCGCACGGCCTCTTGGCTCCTTCAGACGTCGTCGCGCGACCACGTGGCGCTGCTGCCGGACAGCAAGGAGCCGGCGCTGGAGGAGCTGGCGCGGCGGCTGGGGCTGCGCCGCGTGGGCTGGCTGTTCACCGACCTGCTGGCCGACGACCTCGCCGCCGGCACCGTCCAGCACGTCCGGTCAGTCGCACGGCCTCTAGCTCCTGCGCGCGCTGCCGCTGTCAGCGATGCAGCGCAGCACACACTGGGCACAGCCTCTTTACTGAGGGCGTGTGTAATATCTGAGGTGGAATTGTGTAAAGCAATCGCTTTCAACTGACAGTTCAAAACGTACGGTATGAAATGTCAAACGCTAAAGAACAAAGCGTTTGTCAGATCATACCGTATGCTTTAAACTGTCAAATGAATACGATTGCTAAACTTATTCACAATTCCACCTCTGATTTAAAAGATATCGAATCGAATCTACGAGTATATATCGGTATCTGTATTTCTGAAAGTATATATCAGTGTATCGATGTGTATTTCGTAACGGCGAATCGATAAACGATGTGATCTGAAATTGTATATAGTATCATAACATTATATTACTGTAACGTATTTCGCAAATCCTGATTATATTAGCGCATCGAAGTTGTTTTAAAAGTCTTTCATATTAATTCTATAAAAACAATAAGAAAAATTTTACATAAAATACGTAAAATCACAAATCAAAAATGCTTTGTAATCTTGACAAAATACGGTTCATTAAAATAAGCATACATTTAAAAGCAAATATTAAAATAAACATTATTGCAAATAGGGTTAAAGTTTTAAATGCTACGTTTAAGATTTGGAATGCTACGAATATCCAAAGAAGTGTTTTCATTTCACTCGCACACATAGTTCCTCATTCATATCTGTAGGGTCGTAGCGCACGTGTCTACGCTTGCTAACCTTGCTAACTTTGGGCGTGAATCGTGATCCAAGGAGTATCCTATCACATCGATGCAGCAATATAGTGTACCGAAAATATAGTTTTGATGCGGACCAATTTTTTTAGGCAATCCAATGCATGTGGGGTGTTTATGGATAGGTCTTTTAAATGACATAGAGGTTCCTAAAACCATTTTCAAACTAAGTCTAACGTTTGATAGAAAGACGCTTCCACAGTGGTAAAATGGTCCCCCCCCCCCCCCCTCACCTCTAACTTCTAAACTAAGCTAGTGTAAATTTTGAGTGAAAAATATATTATGTAGATCTCAACTAATTCTTTCAACAAAAATTGGTTTGGATTGGATCGAACTATTCGTTTTTGAGATATATCACATTTTCAACAACCGCAAACATAACTTTGATTTTCGTACAAACACTATGAAAAACATAGTTATATTTACTGTCAACAAAATGTTGTGGTATTTTAGCTAAGTGGATTCCCTAATTCACATTGGCACAGAACACTCAGTGCGCGAGTCCGACTCGCACTTGGCCGGTTTTGCTTTAGATGGTGCAGCCAGGCTTTATCGTGTTGCGACACTCCGAGAGCAATATCGTGGCTCCATTCTGGTCTCATGCTTGCGCGTGTGACTCAATTTTATTTAAGTATTAATACCGAAAGCCTTTGAATTCCTTTACAAAGAAGCTTCAGCATCATATTGAAGTGGGTACTGGCGGCCAATATATTTAGTTTTTTTTTTTTAAGTTTTATTTTATCTCATTTTAAGTGAAACTTGTATTTCTTATGAGAATAAAGATCTTTAAACCTAAACCTAATGAGTCTACAGCTCGCTTGCAAGCGTCTGTAAACCTTAGCAGGGGGCGGCCTACATGTATTTTGGCTAATGCCAATTTGTCCAATTTGAATACAGTCACAAATGGTTCACCTTTACACACTTGCGCTTCTTTTAGCATTGATATCAACATATTTTAAGTAGCGCATTAACCTTCTCATCTGTGCACTTCATTTAATCAGTAACTGCTAGTTGAGCAACATGGAGTGTTACTTGTTTATGAAGTTTACGCGAATATTACTCATCGTAATAAAACTCTTTTTACGGATTAACTTTACGCGAGTTTATTAATTTTATCCCGACGTTTCGAAAACTTTACAGCATTCGTGGTCACGGGTAGACTAAGATGTTATTTGTCATTTACAGAGTTTTGAAACATTACACTGCCGTCACTCAATAATATTAATTAACGTTCCTATCCACGCAGAAAGAGCTAACTGTGTCTTGTGATCTTGCAGTGAGTGGTCTAGCTTGGGTCCTAGTTAGAATTAGATCCCATGCTGGTGGAATTGAATCTTCTCTGTTGAAATTAAACCAATTATTAATTGAAATTAATTAAAATAAAACTGTTTATAACAGTCGAAAAGTTAATCCGTTAAAAAGTGTTTTATTCCAACCTGGGGTGTTGTTGCAGCGGCGTGGACACGCACTTCCTGTCTGCGCAGGAGTGCATCATGGCGGGGCACTTCCAGAACCTGCACCCCAACGCCTGCCGCCACGCCTCCTCCGGCTACTTCGGCTCCAAGTTCGTCACCGTCTGCGTCACAGGTCAGACAAAGCCCACTCACTATTACGTACTCATGTACATACCATTTTTTTTTCACCGGTAAATACCTATTATTAAAAAAAAAGGAGGAGTCTTACCAAGTTGGATAGGTTAATAATGTGTATTTTCTTTGAATACTAAACTTGTTCACATTTGTTGTTAATGGATATAACTAATATTATAAATCTGAGGAGTTTGTTTGTTTGTTTGAACGCGCTAGTCGCAGGAACATCTGTACCGATTTGAAAAAAAAAATGGTGGATAGCTTATTTATCGAGGAAGGCTTATGGCTACAAAACATCACCCTGCAACTGGAGGGCCATACTTTTGAGTATGGCCCTCCAGTCGCAGGGACGCGCGCGGACACAGTCGCAGGGGACTGCTAATTTTTAATATATATAACATAATTTCATTTTTGCTTTTATAGTGTTTTGTCACTATACAAACTTAATTATATGAATTGCACTTGTAAAAAGCAACTTTGGCTGCGTGACAGACGAAGAATCGAACCCCGCGTCTTACGCTATCCGGGCGTATGCCTATACCACTCGGCCACCGTCACATTAGCTAGCCTGTTGAATTTTGCAAGCGCTTACTTTAACGCGTAGGCTGCGTATTATCATCAATGTTGTGAGACTTCCCTAACAATATTCGATTCCTCGTCTGTCACACAGCCAAAGTTGCTTTTTACAAGTGCAATTTATATATACAAGGTGTTGTTTTGGTCAGTGACATCCAACTCAGGGATGATAATATGAGTTATGCTTATTCTAAAAAAATGTTTTCTTTAAATTCTGAGCAAGTTTTATACAAGAAAACCTCTTCACAACATTCAAAAAAATTTGCCGTAGGTAGTAAGCTACGAAGAGGCTACCTGGTGTTGGTAGTTTTGACTCGATCGCTGTACCGCATAAAAAAAAATGATTTTGTGGGTTTTTTCCATATCAAAAGATATATATATATATTTTGGCATCCGTATCGTTTGTACAGCCACCCCTGAGACGCTCGTCACTGACCAAAACAACATCCTGTATAACGTGTTTAACGAGACCATTCTTTAGATATCCGGGTAGTAAGCAACCAAATCAAATAACCTGACGAGATTTGTTTCCACCGCCAGGGGACAGCGACAAGCAAATCCACATGGAGGGGTACCAGGTGTCGGGGCAGTGCCAGGCGCTGGTGCGCGACGGCGTGCTGCTGCCGACGCGCGACGCGCCCGAGCTCGGCTACATCCGCGACTCCAGCGCGCGCCAGTACGTGCCCGACGTGTACTACAAGGTAGGTGCGCAGGCCGCCACGTGCTGCTGCCGACGCGCGACGCGCCCGAGCTCGGCTACATCCGCGACTCCAGCGCGCGCCAGTACGTGCCCGACGTGTACTACAAGGTAGGTGCGCAGGCCGCCACGTGCTGCTGCCGACGCGCGACGCGCCCGAGCTCGGCTACATCCGCGACTCCAGCGCGCGCCAGTACGTGCCCGACGTGTACTACAAGGTAGGTGCGCAGGCCGCCACGTGCTGCTGCCGACGCGCGACGCGCCCGAGCTCGGCTACATCCGCGACTCCAGCGCGCGCCAGTACGTGCCCGACGTGTACTACAAGGTAGGTGCGCAGGCCGCCACGTGCTGCTGCCGACGCGCGACGCGCCCGAGCTCGGCTACATCCGCGACTCCAGCGCGCGCCAGTACGTGCCCGACGTGTACTACAAGGTAGGTGCGCAGGCCGACACGTGTCGCAGCTACCAGATAACAATATAAGAGTAAGAATAAATTTATTAACTAAGGAATTCGGTAACACAACAATTTTGACAAGTTCGGAATTAAATATAACTTATCTAAAGGGTTTGCTGGTAGTCCCCAAACTAGGTGATCCTGTCTTTTGGGGGCTCGAGTTTGGCGAATACATAATAAGATTATTAAAAAGATTTAGATCGTTGTATATAGTATGATTTTAGGTAAATAAGAAAAGTTAAAACGTAGTTATAGGGGCAATTCAAAAAAAATAAGTTAAAATGATAGTAATGGTAGCTTTTACAATATACAGATTGTGAACGCTCAATAGTTAAGCCTCCGCGTAGAGAATTTCTGTCGAAAATCGGCGCAACTTACCAAGCATCGTTTTTTAATGACCACATAATTTTCATCATTCTCAGCCAAAGGACGTCCACTGCTGAACGTAGGCCTCCCCCACGGCTTTCCACAGCGACCGATCACTAGCGATCTGCATCCAGTTTGGTCCTGCAATCTTTTTAAGGTCGTCTGTCCATCTTGTTGGTGGACGTCCTACGCTGCGTCTTTGATCGAAGGGTCTCCAATCTAGAACTTTCCGACCCCAACGGCCATCAGTTCTTCGCGTTATGAACCCTGCCCATTGCCACTTGAGCTTACTGATTCTCAAGGCTATGTCCGTTACCTTAGTTCTTCTACGTATCTCCTCATTTCTAATTCGCTCTCGTAGAAAAACACCCAGCATAGCCCTCTCCATCGCTCATTGTGTGATTTTGAGCTTCTTTATGAGGCCCATAGTTAGAGACCATGTTTCGGATCCGTATGTCATCACTGGTAACACACACTGGTTAAAGACTTTCATCTTTAAACACTGAGGTAGATGAGATGAGAAGATAGATACCAAATACCAGATGACCACGGACAGTAGAATCAAATAAGTATGCCGACTCGAGCCCCGTGTACAAGCGGAAAGAAGCCCCGTTTGTCTAAGTGGAGAGAGTTCTGGCGCAAGACCAACGGCTTTACGTGCTTTTCCGAGGCACGGGGTGAAGTAGTAGGCTAAAGAGTCGGCGTAGCTTCGTCAAAGAGGTGTCTCCTCTTGATGGCGAAGCTAATCAAGCCCGGATAAGCCTTTGGAAGGAGAGACACCCCAACACATCACCTATACCGCTAACCGCATAGCTCCCCCTGGACATAGTCTACCTTGGCAAACTTGGAAGTCCTTAAATAGACTGTGGATGCAAGTCGGCCGAAGCAAGGAAAACATGTACAGATGGGGTTATGTTGCGGACGAAGCATGCTTTTGTGGTGTCTCTTCACAGACGATGGCACATCTTGCCCTACGTGTCCCTTCACCTGCACACAGAAAAGAAAAGGAGGAAGGTTTGAAGGATGTTTTTAGGATTTTCGCATATACATATGTATATCGGAATCATACGTGCTAGCGACATGATACCTTCTACAAAATCAAAGCCAATAAGATTTGCTGCAAGATTTATTCAGTCCAGTTTTGAACCGACTTATACTTTCGATTTGTCCTGTATTTTTTGACGTCGTTGGAATTGAATAATATTTGAGTTACCTTTGAGGTTTGACCTGCCGGAGTTACCTTAGTTTTTTTTCTTTTTCTTTTGTTAATTTAAATTTTGCATGTTTACAGTAATAACAAGATAAATTTCTCTGCGTGTCTGATAAATGTCTACTATCAAAATGTCAAAGGTTTACGAAGTAAAACTCATGATTTTTATTGTAATTCCTTAACTTGGGAATATGATGATATTATTATTACTGAAACTTGGCTTAACCAAAGTGTTTTAACCTCAAAGCAATAATTATGTTGTCTATAGACGAGACAGGGAAACGTCAGGCTTTCATGGTAATATGGATGGTGGGGGTGTCTTGATAGCGGTTACTCAGAGGCTTAATTCTCAAAGAATTGTAAATTGGGAGTCCGAGTGTGAAGACTTATGGGTATCGGTTGACGTGCCATCAGGTTCTTCAAACAATAAAATCCTGTTTTGTGCTGTTTATATTCCACCACCAGCAAAGTTATTGATAGTAAAACACTTTGTTGATAACTGTAACTCTATTGTTGATAGGTCTAGGTATGAGTACACCTGTATTGTTGGAGACTTTAATCGTAGGCTGATAGACTGGGGTGCTGTGAAATCATCTGATACATATTCACCTAATGATACATCTGCCCGACTTATCGTTGACTTCAGCACTATTTATAACTACAGACAGTGTAATATCATACCTAACAATATGAATAGAATCTTAGACCTTATTCTGACCGACTGCCCTGCTAGTTTTACAACCAATCCGCCAGACGTTTATCTAAAATAGACCCGCTCCATCCTCCTTTAGAGTTCCAGTTAACTATGGCGCAAGAAAACCGCCTTCCTGTTTTCAAAGGTGACAGACCAAATTTCTATCGAGCCGATTACGAAGCCATAAACAAACATTTTCAAACTATTAATTGGACTGTTCTTTTTCTGGGAGCCAAGGACGTCGATGAAATGACAAACAGACTCGATACAGTTATAACGGATGCAATACTTAACCTTGTCCCTGTCTGTAAACCTAAGAGCTCAAAATATCCACCTTGGTTTACCCATGATTTGACAATCGTCTACACGAAAAGAAAAAATACAGGCTCAAATATAAAAATCCTCTTGACTTAGATTTAATTTAATAATTGAATTAGATTAATTTAAAATACTTTCAAAGCGCTGCAAAAAATTGACAACCGAATTCTACAATCAGTACACTAAAACCATGGAAGAGAATATCAAATACAATCCAAAATCATTCTGGTCATAAAGTCTAAACGTAAAGGAGCGAGTACGTACCCGTCAGTGATGTGGGATGATTCAACAACGTGCTCAAACGCTAATGACATCTGCAATTTATTTGCTTCCTATTTTTCATCAGTTTACACTCGTAATCCTGTAAACGGTCCAAGACCAGAAAAGGATATTCAAAGAGACTGTTACTCAATATTACAAATAGAACGTGATGAACTTCTGAAAAAGTTGAAAAGTTTAGATATTTCGAAAGGCGCAGGATCAGATAACATTCCCCCAATTCTGTTCGCCAAGTGTGCGGATGCTCTCACTGATCCCCTGCTTCAGATTTATAACAAGTCTCTGGAAACTGGTAGGTTTCCAGTAAGGTGGAAGCTTGCGAAAGTGGTAACTGTATACAAGAATAACGACCACCATGATGTGCGAAATTACAGGCCAATTTCCATATTTCCAGTAGTGGCCAAGGTCTTGGAATCTTTGATTTGCCCACGAATACAGAACTTTTTTAAACGATTTCTATCAGAGCATCAGCATGGTTTTGTTCGAGCAAGGTCTACATGCACAAATCTTGTTGAGTTCAGTGAACAACTTATCGAAGCTATGGATGCCAACAAACAGATTGATACAACCTATACAGACTTTAGCAAGGCTTTTGATAAAGTTTCACACAGTAGGGTACTGTCGAAAATGACGCACTATGGTTTTCACGGGGTTTTACTGCAATGGTTCAAGTCCTACATAACGAACAGGTCTTTTACACCACATAACGTCCGGGGCACCTCAGGGCTCTCATTTGGGTCCAATTTTATTTAACATGTTCATAAATGACTTACCAGACAACTTCAGACATTCCTTTTCTTCCCTGTTTGCGGACGATTTAAAACTGTGTTGAGTTATCGAATCACGCCAAGACGTTGCTCTGTTGCAGGAGGATATTAATGTATTAAGTGTCTGGTGTAGTGAAAATGGATTGGACCTTAATGTCAAAAAATGCTCTCATATTAAATTTACGCGCAAACTGTCTGTTATTCCCTCTGTTCAGAATCAACAGTATACCTGTTAAGGAAGTTGATGTTGAGTCGTCGTCCGAGCGTCAACTAGCATAGACGTGTTGTCATTTTTCTTCAAAAACATTTAATTCAGTGCTATTCAAAATTAATGCATACTACTAAGAGAATAGAAGTGATCCGGTGAATATTTGCAAGATCTACGAGTGTACACAATAACAATACCTACAACGCACGAAGCGGACCTGAGCAGCGACCCTCTCCACTCGGGTAAAAAGCACAATCGCTATTTTTCACCTCGCTCACACTCACAGCGCCCACACGTATCAGGCACTACCAATTGTCGACCTTATTTACTTATCCTAAAGACTTAGTACAATGATAAACGTAATGCGCTCGCCCACCAGAACCGCGACCGCAACCGGCAGGGGGTCTCAGCCAGACTTGTCAAAGATAAGCGGTATGGAGACAGACTCGATGATTACGGTTAGAAAAAGAAAATACAAACCTGATCATGAAGAATGTGTTTGTACGGGTGAAATAAGAGAAATGCGTTCTGAAATTTCACGTATGGCTGCCATATTAGAAAAGTACACATCTAGCAACGAACTTATGATTAATAAAATGCAAGAAAACATCACTCAAATTACAACTCAACTTACAGAAGTTCAGTGCCAAGTAAATGGAATCAAATCATCGTCACAAAAAATAGCCATGGAACAAAGCAGCATCAAAGCTAAAGTCACCGAACTTGAAAATGGCCTGAATTCGCTCAAGTCAAACTGTGAAGAAGCAAAACACATACAAAAACCCTCAACATCTGGGATGCCTTGCACTGACTCTCAGGAGAATATAAGTGAAAAACTGTACCATGAAGTTCAAGAACGGAATGAGAGAGAAAAAAATATAATAGTAATGGGCCTGCCTGAACAAGAATCATCTAGTACTTAAGAAAGAATGTCCAAGGACATGTCGGATACACTTAATATAACATCGACTATAGATAAAAACATTGCAAAGCCAATAAAGGTCATAAGAATTGGAAGGTATAATCCAGAAAAATCTCGGAAAATTAAAGTATGTTATGAGAGCAATGTTCCTGCTAAACATCTTCTACGTAATAAAAACAAACTACCAGAGAATATCAAAATCTACTCGGATCAGACTCCAGCACAATACAAGTACTTGTAAAAGATTAAAGCTGAATTAGCTCGTCGTAAAGCCGATGGAGAAAATAATCTCACTATTAAATACATTCAAGGAATACCCTGCATCATTGAAGCTTCGACAAAAAACTAATAAACCCTAATAATAGTATCCAGACTGATGCGAATGAAAAGAAAATCACATATCAGTTGACTAACGGTTATCAGGAACTCCACTGCAGCAAATCACGGCTAACTTTTCTGTACCTGAATGCTCGCAGTATCTGCAAAAAGGGTAAACTAGATGAGTTAATGTGTATAATCAGAGCAATACCAAAAGTTGTGCATATTATAATACTCTCGGAAACGTGGATTCAAGATGAAGCTCAGGCCACAAAACTGCTCATACCAAACTACACACACTACTTCAATTTTCGCACAAATAGAACAGGAGGTGGAGTTTCGTCTTATATTTATAATAATTTAAAACATAACCTTTGCGAATCTACTTATATCGATGGAAATAACTATCTATGGATAAAGCTTCAAAACTACGCCCTAGAGATCGGAATAATATATAAACCTGGAGACACAAATTTACAAAATTTCATCGCCGTATTTAACGCACAGCTACATCAAAGACCAAATAAAAGGTTTAGGCGCATTAGGGCTAATTCTCATTTTGGCAACCGACTCGCTAATGGACTAGTTCTCATTATGGCCACTTCTTATTTTGGCTACTTCTGCTTTGGGCTACTTCTGATTAGGGCTACTTCTCACTTGGGCTACTTCTCATTAAGGCTACTTCTCATTAAGGCTACTTATCATTAGGGCTATTTCTCATTAGGGCTTCTTCTCTAAATTTGGGAATGTTTATTGAAATAAGTACTATCTATATGTATATAAAGATGTTTATTCATTCATTCATAAGAGACATTGACATAATTTCTAGAATAAATCAACATTAATTGAACCAATATAATAGGTAAGTATTCAATATTATAAGAATTATCTCTTGTAATTACTTCAGTCTGGTTTGAAACTAACATTTATTTATTTATAACATACACAAATCAACAGATAAAGGATAGGCAATCATTACAATGGTTTAGGCGCATTAGGGCTAATTCTCATTTTGGCAACCGACTCGCTAATGGACTAGTTCTCATTATGGCCACTTCTTATTTTGGGTACTTCTGCTTTGGGCTACTTCTGATTAGGGCTACTTCTCACTTGGGCTACTTCTCATTAAGGCTACTTCTTATTAAGGCTACTTATCATTAGGGCTATTTCTCATTAGGGCTTCTTCTCTAAATTTGGGAATGTTTATTGAAATAAGTACTATCTATATGTATATAAAGATGTTTATTCATTCATTCATAAGAGACATTGACATAATTTCTAGAATAAATCCACATCAATTGAACCAATTTAATAGGTAAGTATCCAATATACACAAACAATATACGTAAACATTACTAGTTGTCACTTCTTTGAATTACTTTAATTTCAATAAAATAAACATTAATCCACACAATAATCAACAAATAATAATAAATCGGTATATCTTTATATGAGCATAAATCAACACAATAATTAACAATCAGTATTAATTAGAGATCTTTATAAAAGAAGTAGGTAATATGTCATTTTGTTTAATGTTATAACTGTTATTTGACCATTTTTAGTTTCGTAAGTACTTTTTTGTACTTTTTGTTGATATACATGTACTTATTACCGTTTTTTTTGTTTGAAATTGACTGTTCTAGAGTTTAGAGTCATAATTTATGTTGATTTTATTGGAATTAAAGAAATTCAAAGAAGTTACAACTAGTAATGATTGCCTATCCTTTATCTGTTGATTTGTGTATGTTATAAATAAATAAATGTTAGTTTCAAACCAGACTGAAGTAATTACAAGAGATAATTCTTATAATATTGAATACTTACCTATTATATTGGTTCAATTAATGTTGATTTATTCTTAAAATTATGTCATTGTTCTCTTATGAATGAATGAATGAATAAACATCTTTGTATACATAAAGAAAGTGCTTATTTCAATAAACATTCCCAAATTTTGAGAAGGAGCCCTAATGAGAAATAGCCCTAATGATAAGTAGCCTTAATAAGAAGTATCCCTAATAAGAAGTAGCCCAAGTGAGAAGTAGCCCTAATCAGAAGTAGCCCAAAGAAGAAGTAGCCAAAATGAGAAGTGGCCATAATGAGAACTAGTCCATTAGCGAGTCGGTTGCCAAAATGAGAATTAGCCCTAATGCGCCTAAACCATTTTAATATCAATTTACGAACAAAAGATAAAGATTATAGGACAAAGAAACATTATCCGAAACTGGACATTTTGTACTCAACAAAATAAGTAAAAAGTATCACACGCGGGACTCGACAACGAAAAAATCTCCTCGATCATGTCCTTACTATTTTTCTTTTTTTTTCTTTTTATTAATTTAAAAAACATCAGTTTCAATGTTGCTCTTATTGAATCATCTATGTCTGATCATCGACAAATCTACGTAGAATTGAAAGAAATTAAGCCTGAATCAAAAATTATTCGAAAATATGAAGCTGTAGATTATAATAAGCTCTATAATGTTGTAAATGAGTGTGGATTTGATGATTTGAATGAGGAATACACGATACTAGAAAACAAAATACATAAATACATCCAAGAAAGTAAAGTAATGAAGAAGAAAATTTTGAATATGCCCCAAAAGAATTGGATAAACAGTACAATTATTCAAGGTTACAATAGAAGAAATCGTATTTGGTTAGAGTTTAAGAAGAATCCGTAAAGTGAAGATATGAAGAAATTACATCAAACAGTTAAAAACGAAGTATGCAAACAAATAAAAGAGACAAAAGAAAGTTACTATTTTAAAGAATTCAATAATTGTGCCAATAAACCAAAAAAAATTTGGAACTTAGTCAATAAGTTAGCCGGTAATAAAATAAAACAAATTTGTGCTCCTTCAAAACTGATAATAGATTTAACCGAAATTACCAATGCCAAATTGATTGCTGAAGAATTCAATAAATACTTCTCATCTGTAGGAAAGCAATTGGCTGATGATATTCCCAAAATATACCCCAACAATTACACTCACGCTTTACCTGCCAATCCTTGTGATTCTAAACTTGAGACTTTGACCCCATGTAGTCCTGACGAAATTACCAAAATAATACAAAACTTAGACTCAAACGCTAGTGCTGGAATAGATGGTATAAATGCGAAAGCTATTAAATGTATATCACATTTAGTTGCAACTAACTTATCTGCGTGTTTCAACAAATTATTAGATAAAGGAATATTCCCTCAAACCTTAAAAGTGGCAAAGGTTATGGCTATATATAAGTCAGGTTCAAAAACTGAACCTGGTAATTATAGACCAATATCTGTTTTACCGGTGATCTCTAAAATTTTTGAAAAAAAATTATACAATCGTTTGGAAAAATATTTAAGCTCAATTAATTTTATATATGATCAACAGTACGGTTTTCGGCCTGAAAGCAACACACTCTCATCTACTATTGACTTAGTTACAAAAATTAGGATGAATATAGACAGCAAAAACATTGCCCTTGGTATTTTCATAGATTTGAAAAAGGCTTTCGACACCGTAAGCCATAAGTTGTTACTCATAAAACTAGAGTGGATCAGCATCAAGAGCTTTGCACTAAAAATGATCGAGTCTTACCTTAAGGACAGGTCACAGGTGGTTAAATTTGAAAATAATATTCAAAGTCAAGGTTTGCCTATAACATGTGGAGTCCCCCAGGGATCCATTTTGGGACCATTGCTGTTTTTAATATATGTCAATAACATACAAGAAATAAGTCTACAAGGCGATATCAAATTATACGCCGATGACACATGCCTTTTCTACTTTGGGTCAAATATACTGGATTTAATTAAAAAAGCTCAAAAGGATTTGAACAAACTGCATTCTTGGTTTCAGTGTAATTTGTTGACAGTAAATACATCTAAAACTTGTTATGTTATTTTTAAGGCCAAAAATAAACCGTTGCCATTATACCCACCATTAAAAATTTATCAGGTTAAGCTCGGACGAAACAAATGTAATTTCATAAACAAGCGTTGTTCTCATGTAAGTGACTGTATATTATCTTTTATGAGAATAAAATATCTTTAAACCTAAACCTATCATGTAAGAGACCTTGGTGTAGTCCTAGACAAGAAACTTACCTTTGTGCCACACATAGCCAGTGTAACAAAGAGGGCCTACAAGATGATGGGTTTTGTTATCAAGCTCAGAGTCCCAAGTCGACCACCACGGAACCCAATTAAGTCTTTATTTACCCCCACTAGACGTACAGTTTATGGGAGAAACTCTCCGTTATCACGTGTTTGTCGACTTTACAATGAACACAGTAATAGCCTCGACGTCTTTGCTAGCTCTTTAGCCACCTTCCGAAGGGAGGTCAAAATTTTACTGGATTGTCATTAGTTATGTTTCCAGTTGTTTGATTTTAAGGAAAACAGTGACCTGGTCAAATAATCATCACTTGTTCTTTTTTATTGTTAATTAAAATAAAATAAATTTTATTTACAACTTTGCCTAGGTATATAAAACTAAATTTTTAACTTAACTAAATTTTTAACTTCTTTTTTCTAATATATTGTGCAGGTTATGTTTACCTATAATTGGCTGTGCATTTAGCAAATAATATATTTGTTATCTTTATTATCCAAGATTTAATGTAACAGTTGTTGGTAATCTTAATATATAATAAATAAATAAAACATCCATTAAGGCAAATTAACCAGAAGTCCGAGAAGTACGAGTATAATATGCCTCTATGTTTAGCGTCTGTGGACTGTTAACTTTTGATTCGATCAAAACTTGGGCGGTGCTTAGGTCTCTTCAGCGGTGTCACATAGACTTTAGGTGTTAAAGTGTCTGTATAACAACGCCACCATGGTCGGTCCGAGTACAGGAACAAAATACGAGGGCGATTCCATTGCGGAGAGGTGTAAGACAGGGAGACGTTATATCTCCGAAACTGTTTACAGCGGCATTGGAAGACGCCTTCAAGCTCCTGGAATGAGGATTCGGCATCTGCGTCAATAGCGAATACATAACACGCCTTCGGTATGCCGATAATATAGTCGTTGCGGCAAAGACGCTGAATGATCTTGGCACTACGCTCGACCAAGTATCCCACCAGGTGTGTCTTTAAAATAAACATGGAAAAGACGAAAATTACGTCAAGTTCCCGTATACCTACTCCAGTATCCGTTGGAAACTCAACTCTCGATGTTTTCGACGAGTACCTCTACCTTAGATGAAAGATCTAATTAGATAGGTCTAACTTTGAGAGAGAGGTCAATCGACGAATCCAACTCGGCTGGGCAGCGTTCGGGAAACTGCGTAAGAGCGTCCTCTCGTCTCAATTATCTCAGTGTCTGAAGACGAAAGTTTTCAACCAGTGTATGTCACCAGTGAAGACATACGGATCCGTTACTTGGTTTCTATGGGCCTCATAAAGAAGCTTAAAGTCACACAACGAGCGATGGAGTGGGCTATGCTAGGTGATCGAATCAGAAGCGAGGAGATACATAGAAGAACTAAGGTAACGGACATATCCCTACGAATCAGTAAGCTCTAGTGGCAGTGGGCACTTGGGCAGGGCACATAGCAGGGAACTGATGGCCGCTGGCGCAGAAAAATTCTAGATTGGAAACCCTTCGACCAAAAGCGCAGCGTGGGATGTGCACCATGGCGCAGGATCAAACTGGATGCAGACCGCTCACAACCGGTCGCTGTGGAAAGCCGTGGGGGTGGCCTATGTTCAGCAGTGAACGTCCTTTGGCTAATAATGATGATGATGATGTGTGAACATCAATGTGAACAGCAAGCTCGCGTCAGCTCTTGTGCACTAATATTTCCTCGAACGTTTTGTCAATAACCAGACGAGAAGCGAGCGCGAATGTTAAATGCTATATAATAGTTTACGCAACGCGCACGAATATTTGTTTTCTATTTTATATGGTGACCCAAGAAGTAACGTACAAAATAATCAATTTTTGAAGTGTGTTTTACCATCAACACCGCCAACAACCGTTTGGATTAAAGCTTTAATCATGCACAAATCTATACTAATATTATAAAGCTGAAGAGTTTGTTTGTTTGTTTGTTTGTTTGAACGCGCTAATCTCAGAAACTACTGGCCCGATTTGAAAAATTATTTTTTTGTCAGATAGTCCATTTATCGAGGAAGGCTTTAAGCTATATAACATAAAGATACGACTCACATGACCACAGCAGCAATGAAAAATGATGCGAAAACGGGAGAAAGATATTCCCTTTGAGAGCTTCCGCTGCGTACGCTGCGGAAACCGCTAAAGTTACACAAAAATCTTATATGACAAGATTGTTCAGCTTTAAAAGTTCTGTAATAAAGTCTGCGATAGCATAAGTCTATCTTTTATGGTTGACTTACTACAACCTTTTTTATGTTAATAAATTTGTAAAAAAAAAATGCATTATTTTTAGAGGTGTATTATACCCACAGGTATTTATTTTTATCAAAATAAATACATTCATCATCACGAACATTTCATTTAGAACAAAGTTGCCCTTTATATCATTTGATTCCAATAAATATCTTAGGAGCTATCACAGTTTTAACATAACTCCGCACCAAAATAATGTTCGCAGCTTAAGTACAACGTGCGCTTGCGCTAATTATATTATAAAGCTGATGAGTTTGTTCGTTTGAACGCGCTTATCTCAGGAACTGCTGAACCGATTTGAAAAAATATTTCTGTGTTAGATAGCTTATTTATTGAGAAAGGTCTTAGGATATAAAACATCACGCTGCGACGGGTGGGGAGGGAGCAAACTCAAAACGCGCGGACGAAGTCGCGGGGGACCGCTAGTTATAAAATAAATAAATATAGCAACTGAGTATTTTAGCGGTATTTGGTAAATTACGATTATTTTACCATTTTTAGGGTTCCGTAGCCGAATGGCAAAAAACGGAACCCTTATAGTTTCGTCAAGTCTGTCTGTCTGACTGTCTGTCTGTCTGTCCGTCCGTATGTCACAGCCAATTTATTCTGTAACTATAAGCATCACACTGTTGAAATTTGGTACGGAGATGTATCCTGTTAACCGCTTTACGATCCTTATACAAAAAATAAAAAAAATGATATTTAAGGGGGGGCTTCCATACATGAAACTAAAACCGAAAAAATTTTTTTTAGTCAAACCTATGCGTGTAAGGTGTCTATGGATAGGTCATTTAAAATGACATAGAGGTTCCTAAAATTGTTTCTTTTAAAGTCTAACGTTTCTTAGCTAGACGCTTCCAAAGTGGAAAAATGGGCGTCTAACTTCTAAACTAAGCTAGCGTAAATTTTGAAAAAAATATATAATGTAGATCATAACAAATACTTTCATTGCCTAGAAAATTGCGTTACAGTGGACGAAATTAACAACGGGTTTGTGGAAACTGTTCAAACGGTGGGGTCTAAGTATTTTAGGCCTGGCCGTAAAAATAGTCCTCAAAAACTGTCGGTCCACACTCTCGACCTTATGGCAAAATGTCGATCTATGGCACTGCAGACCTCTGTTAATGCTGAAAACTACAGGCAGCTCAATAGACAAATATGGAAGTCCCTGCGACACGACATGGGTTCTATGGGCAGTTGTACACCTCAGTAGCCAAACCCGTTGATAGCTCGGCCAGAGACCCACGAGCTATCCTGACCCGTCACTACACCGAAGACATCCCGGACATCAGCCTCTACGAGATTAGGATGGCCCTTAAACAGCTCAAAAACAACAAGGCACCTGGCGAGGACGGAATCACGGCAGAGCTTCTGAAGGCGGGTGGAACACCGGTACTTGAAGTCCTTCAGAGACTTTTTAATTCCGTGCTGCTAGAGGGCATCACGCCTGAGGCATGGAACAGGAGTGTGGTGGTGTTGTTCTTCAAAAAAGGAGACAAAACCTTATTGAAGAACTACAGACCCATCTCACTCCTGAGCCATGTCTACAAGCTGTTTTCAAGGGTCATCACGAACCGTCTCGCACGTAGGTTTGATGACTTCCAGCCTCCCGAACAAGCCGGTTTCCGAAAAGGCTATAGTACCATAGACCATATACATACGCTTAGGCAAATTATACAGAAGTCCGAGGAGTATAATATGCCTCTATGCTTAGCGTTTGTGGACTATGAGAAGGCCTTTGATTCGATCGAAACTTGGGCGGTGCTTCAGTCTCTGCAGCGGTGCCACATAGACTATAGGTATATAGAGGTGTTAAAGTGCCTTTACAATAACGCCACCATGTCGGTCCGAGTACAGGAGCAGAACACGAAGGCGATTCCATTGCGGAGAGGTGTGAGACAGGGAGATGTGATATCTCCGAAACTGTTCACAGCGGCATTGGAAGACGCCTTCAAACTTCTGGAATGGGAAGGAATCGGCATCAATGTTAATGGCGAATACATCACACACCTCCGATTTGCTGATGATATAGTCGTTGTGGCAAAGACGCTGGACGATTTTGGCTCTATGCTCGAAGACCTTGACCGAGTATCCCAACAAGTGGGTCTTAAAATGAACATGGAGAAGACGAAAATTATGTCGAACTCCCTTGTCGTACCCACTCCAGTATCCGTTGGAAACTCAACTCTCGAAGTTGTCGACGAGTACGTCTACCTGGGACAAGTGATCCAATTGGGTAGGTCCAACTTCGAGAAAGAGGTCAATCGACGAATCCAACTCGGCTGGGCAGCGTTCGGGAAATTGCGCAAGAGTGTCTTCTCATCTCATCTACCTCAGTGTCTGAAGACGAAAGTCTTCAACCAGTGTGTGTTACCAGTGATGACATACGGATCCGAAACATGGTGTCTTACTATGGGCCTTATAATGAAGCTCAAAATCACACAACGAGCGATGGAAAGGGCTATGCTGGGTGTTTCCCTACGGGATCGAATCAGAAATGAGGAGATACGTAGAAGAACTAAAGTAACGGACATAGCCTTGAGAATCAGTAAGCTCAAGTGGCAATGGGCAGGGCACATAGCGCGAAGAACTGATGGCCGTTGGGGCAGGAAAGTTCTAGATTGGAGACCCTTCGACCAGAGACGCAGCGTGGGACGTCCACCAGCAAGATGGACAGACGACCTTATAAAGATCGCAGGATCAAACTGGTTGCAGGCCGCTAGTGATCGGTCGCTGTGGAAAGCCGTGGGGGAGGCCTATGTTCAGCAGTGGACGTCCTTTGGCTGATAATGATGATAATGATGATAACAAATACTTTCAACGAAAATTGGTTCGGACGGAATCGAACGAGAAGTTTTTGAGATATAGCACGTTTTCAACAACCGCAAACATAACTTTGTTCTTCATACAAACACTATGAAAAACAAAGTTATGTTTGCTGTCAACAAAATATTGTGGTATTTTACTAAGTGAAAGTAAGTGGATTGCCTAATTTAATTAACGTTGGCACGGAACCCTCAGTGTGCGAGTCCGACTCGCACTTGGCCGGTTTTTTTTTGTCTATGATCTGGAAAGCAAGGCCATATTTGTTGCACCCGCGATGGCCGGTTGAATCTTCCTCCTAGCTATTGGAATATTATTATAAAATCTTTTTTAACTAGTATAAAGAGAACATATTGAAATATGAAGTCTTTAAAAGACAAATATCATTGAAAATGATTGTTATTTAATTACGATGATTGTTATTTGATTACTCGAAACTAAAACATGCGTCTAAATGTTGCACCCGCAATAATGATATCGCCCTTTACGAATAAATTGGGAGCAAGATATTGTGTCGAGATAATTATTTCTTTAATCAATTAAGACTTGTGTTAGTATCATGAAAATCGGTTCAGTGGTTTTTGAGAAATATAAAAAAATATATCCTTTGGACATTCCCACACATCGCCATCTAGTCCCAAAGTGAACTACTCAAAGCTTGTATTATGGGTGTCAGACAACGGATATAATACTTAAATACTTTTTGTTTGTAAGAACATACATGATATACATAGAAAACACCCAGACCAATACAAACAGATATGTTCATGTACACAAATGTTTGTATTGTGCGGGGATCGAACCCGCAACCCGCTGCGTAGTAGGCGATTTCTCGACTACTACACCAGACGGGTCGTCAAAATGTTTAAAAAGAAATCCTATGGAATAAAAAATATATGTTCGAACTTTAAAACTACGTTCAAAAGTCTCGATATAAAGGCTGTTATAACACCTTTCCCTTCTGTTTGGGAAAAACCTGAGGTGGAATTGTGTAAAGCAATCGTATTGATTTGACAGATCAAAACGTACGGTATTTGCCGTCTGACACATTTTCGAATTTCGAATCTTTTAAGCCATTTTATGGTGTTTTTTTAAAAAGCGGTTTAAAAGTTATTTGAACATTATTTTTTTCTCTTCATAGTATTTTTTTAGCACATATCTCAAAAACTTCTAAACAGATTTTGATAAAACTAACTCTGTTCCTTTAAATACACTATGCCTTAATGAATTTAAAAAGAAAAATCCTAATTCACCACGTCATCGTGCATCGTATAGACAATAAAAAAAATTAAAAAATAAACAATGAAAAACAATAAAATTATACAAATTTATATGAAAATCAAACATTAATTCCTACACTAAAGAATTTTAGCACACGTGTTTGGAAGCTTAAATAGATCATTATACTCAAATATTATCTAATTTAAAGACGTCACAGCAATACAAGCCGAATTGATAACCTAATTTTTTGATGTCGGTTTAACTTGAATAAGTTTAATAGCAAGTTTTGACAGCTTTCATTTCGTGGAAGGTTTAATGTGACTAAGAGCCGATTGTTCAATCTTCAGATAAAATGTCTAATAACTATCCAGCGAATAGATTTATACAGGGTGACTTTTTTGTCAGTACCGATATTTTGTGTAAAGACTCCACTGATGAATATGAACAACTTTTACTATGGGGGCAATAGGTGAAATCGAGAAAAAAAAGCTGTTCCATACAAAAGTTCAATTGGCGCGCGGTCAAAATGTATGGAACAGCTGATTTTTTTTCTCGATTTCACTATTGCCCCCATAGTAAAAGTTGTTCATATTCATCAGTGGAGTCTTTACACAAAATTTCGGTACTGTTAAAAAAGTCACCCTGTATGTGTGTTTATCCTACAGATAATTCGATTGCAATTTTTCAATATGTTTTTATTCCTGCAATAGTTATCTAAGTGAATATTTGAACTCTATCAGCACGAACTTCAAACTGGTGAAACAAAAATTTGCAAAGTTATAGGTAAGAGTGGGACAGAATTTTGTAATCATTGCCTGACAAACAAGGGTCAGTGTCACTTCACTTTTTAGGTTATGTCATGCTTGATGTTTGTTTTTTTGGTGCAAATCGTCTATATTTGTTTACTTTCTGAATTATTTGTCTTTAACTACAAATAATTCAGAAACCTAATAAAAAAGGAGAGCGTGCAGCAAATTTAAAAACTGCGAAAGTGAAATAACGCGTAAAATAATAGAAATTAAAAGGCTGATGCGGGTACCAACAAAGAAAAAGATGCCACTTGGAAGAGAACTGAACACGCTTTTACACTTTTTTACACGCTCGGTCCTTCTTGGTACTTGTATAAAGGCCTGCCTTAAAGACGCTATAGCAACTGTGACTTTTTTATGATACGGCATATAGTGAAGCTATGAATGCCACCAAAATCACCAACAGAGATGTAGAAACTCCCAGTGGCATAAAACCGTAAAGAGAAGAAACGTAATTAATAAATGTATCATGGATGAGATGCACTGGTTTCTGAATCAAATAAAAACGTGTATTTAAACCTGAAAATGTTTTTTTTCCTTTCACTGGCAGATGTAATAGGTGGTATCCTCAAAAGCGAAACCTTTGTGTTTTAAGCTTGATTTTGTATTCAATAAGGGATAGTTAACATTTTAAGGACTCCTTCATATCTAAATCTGCGATGAAATTTCTTTGGATCCCATTGAGTAAAGTGACCACCATTGAGGGTCTCGGTTTGACGATTCTTACTTTTCTTGCAAATGCATTACTTGGATTGACATATTTTCTTATTAAGGCCTCTTCTTCGATTACCAAGTCATCAACAGGATCGAAAATATCCAAGATTATTTCCTTAGTTGTAATATAACAATTTTAAAATAACCTCAAACCAAAACAATGCCAATGTCAAACTACCTATCAGTCGAATAACGCGGCTATCTGATGCTTGAAGCGACAGATAGATTTATGCCCTAGATAGTAGAGTTATTTATTAGATAGATAAGTGTTATCTTACTATTGAAAGATTCAAAATCTTGCTATCTATAGAATAAAAGCTATCTGTCTGTATATCTGGTGATTGAACAATCGGCCCTAAAACGTATAGTTTCCGATAATTAAGCGAAAAGCTTAAAATTGAATTTTAAACCCCCCGTTGGTATGTTAACTTCTTTACGAGTTCATTGAACAAAGTTACGAAGACAAAAATCGTGTTCCTGGAAATTCCCTCTACAAGATTTATCTATACTAATTTTACCAGCCTAAAAGTTGAATTTCACGCGAAACTGGAAACTTATAGGTTCATGCTAATGTGTCCTAATGCACTGTCTATATTAAAAAAAAAACCGCCTTCAAAAAACTGACTAAAAAGCTTAAAATAACGCATTCGTCATCTATTCAGGAGAATTTTGGAGTCGGTGCATGCATGATGTATGTAGATTGTTAGTGTACGTAAGCTTAAAACATTTCTAGGTCTGAATTTATTCGCGGCGTAGAATGAACAAAGCAAATTATAAAGTTGGATTGGCAAATCCACAGTGAAAAACTGTCTTAAAATAAAGTGGTAGTAAAATTTTAATGTTCATCAACACAGTTCGGAAGAGTTATGATGACCTTATTTATGATAACTGCACTGATCTAGTTTCCATCTGTTGTGTTTCAATGTACGTTAATCATATCATGTATCACTTTGTAACCTATTTTGTAATTAGCTATAGGGGTTTTTGGCATATAGAAATGAAACACTGATAGCTGCTCCACATATTTATTGATAATCACGAATTCGCTCGCACTCATGGTACGCGCACACATAACATCAACAAGCCGCGCCACACTTCATAGACTATATAGAAATAAAACGCCGCTACATACAATATGAATAAGTCAACACGGATACAACACGCCTAGAGGAGGCAGACTTAACCTAGCGCGGCGCAAGCCGAGACGCGCCATAAACATACATAGAAAAATAAACTCAACGAGTACTCGATCACTCCGCCCTCCGCTAGCCACCTATCATCACAGTCTTGTAAAACCCCCCTGAAAATTGGAATAGCTTAACTCGTTCTACAAATATACATATATATCTTTTTATCGCGCTTTTCGAAAGGTAACGTTTTTGTAAATATTTTTAATATACTTAATCATCTAACGTCGATATAAAGAACGACTTTGAGTACGCGCCGCGTTGCGCTCGATGCGGTTCGGAGCCGCCCGTAATAATATATTCTCTATAATATTTAATATTCATATTGACACATATAATATCGAAACGATATAACTTACAGTCTACCCGTCGTCGCGGCGCGACCGCCAAAACCCGAACGCTGACACAACAAAGCGACGCGCCACGCGCTCCATAACAAAAATATATATTTATGTATTGTAAACCGCCGAGGCCTTTACTACTAACGACAACAGACGCCCGTAACCTAAGGACGAAACGCGCTCCTGCGGCGCGAACGGAATAGCAAGCTCGAGTCGATGAACTTCGAAAAAGTCGCATAAATACATCGAAATTTTTCCTACACGTATAAAAAATATATCGACGCGCGAATCGCACGCGAAAGGAGAAAGAGGTTGGTCCGACGGATTAGAAATGGGTACGAGAGTCGCGAGAGCTGGGGAGGAACGTTATATGCGAGAGGAGACGGGGCCGGGCCGAGCGGGGGAGGGGGCGGCTAGTTGAGCTTGCCGCAGTCGGAGATGACGATGGAGCTGTGCGGCTTGCCGGCGCCGTCGCCCTCGCGCGACAGCCGGTCCACCAGCTCCAGCCCCTCCACCACGAACGCGAAGATGGCCGTGAAGCCGCGCATCTCGCGCAGCACGATGCGGAACTGCGAGCCCACCAGTCCCAGGTTGTCGTGGCGCTTCTGCGAGCGACGCATGCCCACGGCGCCGCGCACCGCCGCCAGCCTCGTGTCGTCCGGCATGAAGAAGCTCTCCTCGAACGCGGAACGCCCGCCGCGCCCGTTGTTCAGCTCGAAGTCGCCCGTGATCACGCTCTCGTTCTCCCAGCACTGGAACACGGCGCACCCGCGGTAGCCGACGCCGAGCTCGCCCGTCGCGAGCGCCGCGAAGTTGCGCGCCATCCGCGGCGCCACGTCGCTGCGCACCTCCACCACGACGCGCCCGAGCGGCGCTCCGTTCACCTCCAGCTCGAAGTAGAACAGCGGGAGCGCGCTCGGCGACAGCGCGCCGAGCGGCGACGCGGCCGCCTCCGCCTCGCCCTCGCCCTCCGGCTCGGCGTCCGCGCCCCGCACCCGCCACTGGCGCGCGAACTGCGCCGCCGTGCAGTAGTTGCCGAGCAGCACGAGCGGGTCGCGGCGCTCCGGCGCCGGCGCGTCGGTCGGCGGGCAAGCCAGCGCGAGTTGCACCGCCTCGAAGTCGAGCGGGCCCGTCGCGCCGCGCACTAGGTCGTCCAGCTGGCAGCGCAGCGCCGCCTCGCCCACGCGCGCGCGGAGCCGGTCGCGCTCGGCCGCCGCCGCCGGCAGCGACGTCGCCGGCGCGCTCACCGCGAGCGGCGGCGGCGCGGCCAGCTCGGCCTCGAGGTGCAGCTTGACGGCGGTGGCGGCGTCGAGCGCGCGCAGCAGGAAGTCCCGCTGGCGCGCGGCGAGGCGGCGCAGGTCGTCGAGCAGGTCGCGCGTGTCGCGGGCGAGAAGCGCGCGCGCCTCGTGCGGCGGCCGCAGCGCGTGCGCGTGCGCGGCGTGGTCCCCGCAGGCTCGGCAGGCGCGCGCGCCGCACGCGCAGCACCAGAGCGCGGGCAGCGCGTGCGCGGCGCAGGGCGGCAGCTCGGGCGCGGGTGCGGGCGCGGCGGGCGCGGGGGCAGAGGCGGAGGCGGCGTCGGAAGCGGCGGCGAGGCAGGCGCGCAGGCGGCGGGCGAGCGCCAGCACGGGGCGGTGCGTGGGCAGGCGGTCGGCGCGGCCGTCGGGCAGCTCGGTGCGCTTCCAGCAGTGCGCGCAGTAGAGCTCTCGGCCGCGGCCGAGCACGGAGCGCGCGCACGCGAGGCAGAAGTGGTGCTTGCAGGCGAGCAGCTTGGGCGCGCGCTCGGCCTCGTCGAAGGGGCGGCGGCAGCGCCCGCAGAGCGTGAGCTCCTCGATGTCCCCGAGCGGCTCGCCCATGGCGGCGGCTCACATCGCGCGCGGCCGCCGCGAGCCGCGCCCGGAGAGCGCCTCTGTCGCGATCGACGCTCACGAAACCGACTCGCGATGCCACATCATTTTATGTTTTGTGTATACACGCCATGTTGTGTTCGCTTCCACGACGCACTTCGCGTCGGTTCGATCAACAGATTATAGTCCGACGATGTGACCTCTTCCCGACGTTGCGTGTGGTACCTTTTTCGTTCCGGAAACCGAACGCCCTATCATTTTGTTTCATAATTATGTTATATTCGCCTCTTATGCTCGTCTATTTAGCCGACAGACATAATTTCACGTGAAAACATCGACGTATGTCCTGAACTCATAAAGCTTATGGGCTTATGTACTTTTCCGCCAACGCTCGATTCAATTTTTCCCACGTCGCGACAAAGCCACGTCGTTCCTCCCTTGCCGAGCTCGGCGACTTCAGCCTCGTGCGCGCGCAGCGGAGGCCTCGGCCCGCCGAGCAGTGATAATGATAACGCGGTCGCCGCCGCGTCGCTCCCCTCGCAATCGATCGCCGACGTCACAACGCGAAGACGCCTACTAGATGCTGCTTACAGTGTAAACTAGTACATGCGCCGTGATGCAAATGACAACCTCAGATTGGAGGTGATGCGGTTAAGTATTAAGGAACTTGTCTCGAGTATTATGGATGAAAACACATTCTATCTTATTTGGTATCTACTGTTTGTCCAGGCATATAGTAATCCTAGTTTTTTAATTGCTCTGCGCGGTTTGCACCAGGCCAGTGTCGAGTAAAAATTTGGGAAAGGGAAAAGGAAAATCGGAACAGTAGAATACGGATTTTACAAACAGAAAGGACCTACCTAGATGTCGACAAGGCAAGATAGAAGATATACAGTAGCGTATACCTCCCAGCGCCCGCTCCCTACCGGTTATACAGTTGAAAACTGTGCAATGCTTAGTTTTCAAGATATTGCGATTGGTCAACTTGCCTCGTTACTCAACTAGGCCCGGGTGGGTCCCTAACTCAAAAATTATCAAATTCATACACATTGAATTGATGACCTCCTTTAGACCACCTCCACATTGAGGTGACTGTGTCTGCATGTAATAGTTTGTTATTTGTATATTGTGGTGAGTTTGTTTATGTATGTTGTTACTTAATTCCCCCAACGTGGGTGTTCTGCGACGAAACAACGACCGACGTGCAAACATCCAAGGAAACCTTCGACGTTTATACCTTAGTAATTAATATGGGTATTGATTTTCAATATGTAATGTATCGGAATTTTGTGAAGACGAAACCAAAGTAGAATAATATGATACTAAAAAATGTTCCGTCATAAATTAATGATATCGGGTGAAAGATTTTAATTTGGTATGCTTAAATAACCTTTTTAAGTGTGAATTGAATAAAATTTCTGATAAGCTGAAGCCCTGCAAAGCTTAAGCCCATTGATTTTAGCTCGCTATCGTAATTACCTAACATGTATACGGTCAGTCTTTGCAGCTTATTTTGAGACACTTACGACTAAAGCTATTCGTAACCTAACGATCGGCCTTTCACATGCCTATCGTTTCTATCGGCCAGAACCGTCATTATCCAAAAGAGCAGTAGTTCTTCCACTATTGAAGTGTAAAATACCTACTTGTTTATTGTTATAATTTGGTGGTGACCTCCGTGATGAAGTGGTTATTCACGCTGTGTTTTAAGGTGTCGCGGCTACGAAGTCCCGAGTTCGATTTCCTGTGGGATCAATGTTCAAATTGTAAGTTTAGAAAGTTACAATATAGATATTGTCTCGGGTCTGGGTGGTGTGGTAGTTGTTTCTGATTTCCATACCACGCAACCTACTCTCGCCACCTCCCGCGCTCCTGTGCCCCGCAGGCGAAGTCTTATCGAAGCGGTTTCGGTACGGTGCGGTACTTTAGGATCTAAGCAATATCGGTGTCCAATATAGATAATTGACAACATTTCAAAATTTTCATATGCACATTTTTATTTTTTCCTGAAAGAACCTAAAAAATGGAGGCACCCATATTTTTTCATTGTCTTTTCTTTTCAGTATTTTCTCTTATAATAATTGTTTAAAAACTCTCCATTCTAAAAGAGCGTATGTACAGGAAGTTGGATGTTTTGCGGTCACGTCTTTGCAATATTCGATAAAAAAAGACGTTTATAGTGTCTGTATAGTCTGTATCAATTGTATAATTAAGATGTCGATATCAATGGCATATCCATTGAGTATTTAATTTTACTTTATTATGGAACATTACCTAATTTATGTTAAAAGTAACCAAATAAAACAACACTGCAACCCTTTTTATTTATTAATTATTATGATTTCTGAAAATTACTCCAATATTTTCTCATAACTACAAATATCAATCATATTTAGAATGAGGAATAATGATGATTATTTCGTATCTGAACTAAAAATTTGTTAGAATGAAAATGTTTTTTTGTAATAACGTTCAATTTACCACATCATAATTCATCGATAATGTCGAATACAATACCGGAAACAACAACAACACTAAACGTCAAAGTGACAACTGACAGCAAGCTCAAAGTTCAAAAGCATTTTTTTTTGCATGAAATGTCGTTGCAAAGGCGTAACCTGTGAAATGCCAACTTCCATGTTCTTTTCAGTCTTTTTTCATTTAACTTTATAATAAAACGAAAAAAAATGTGAAAAAATGTTCAACGTGTTTAGAAATGCAAAATCTTGAAATGGTTTTCGAATTTTTATAACTTAAAAAAATGAAATGTTGTCAATCGTTATACAGGAGAAGGACGTATACGGCAACGAGGTGGGCGTGAGCGCCAAGCGGGTGCCGGTGGCGTACCTGCTGGTGGACGTGCCGTGCGGCGTGGCCGCGGCGCAGGCGGACGCGCCGCCGCTGTTCGCGCCGCGCGCCGCCTTCCCGCCCGCGCACCGCGCGCTGCAGGGCCACATCCAGTCGCCCGCCGCGCTGCACCAACACATCCAGGCTTCCGACTCATTCCTAGGTGAGTGCGTGCGTTTACGGCATGGTTACAAGCCGCCCTTCTTAGCCCGGCATTGTCTTTAACGGACGGACGCACGCCCTGATACATTTATCATTTTTGCTATTTATGGGATGCGGAAAACAAGAATACGTACTGTTAGTATTCAAGTAACTGTATAAAAACATTTCAACACCTCGAAAGAGGTGTCACCGCCTCCAGGTTGGCTAAAAATAAAAAACTTCGAGTCAGACTCGCGCACGAGTTCTGTACCATTGACTAATTAAATTACAGCCGGTACACAAATTTCATAAATGGAATGGTTATATAGAAGCCTTCCGTAAATATATATTTTAATTTAAAAATAACAAAAAAATATACTTAATCCCTCAAGAGTATGTGAACGAGACACAATGCAAATACTATTGTTATGCGGTTGCCTGCAACCGCTCGGGTGTTGAAGCATTAATATATATACACTTACTCGTATTTTCTGCAAGACTAAAATCACTTTTAGGAACATATTACGTTTTTTTTTTTTGAATAGACATTACTAACCTATTTAATTGTTGGTATGATTTGTCCTAATTCTCTTTTTCGTTTATATTTGGTATCGTTCTTCAGACATATTTAAGTTAACGATAATATCTTCTATTTATTGTTATACATTGCTATATACGATAAGTTCTATAAGTGAAAACTTGATAGGAATATACTCGTAATATTTCAAGTGCCTACTACCTGTTGCCATTATTGATAGTGTGTTACATGATTAACTTAAAACTAACTTGTATACTATAAATGGTAACAGATCCAACAACGTAGGCATATCTTTTTAAATTAATTAAGTGCGAGGTAGAATGCAATTAATATTGTGAAAATTATTTGTAGCTTCACTATTAAGACTGCATTCTCTATTCTATATTTTTACTGTATATATTATTTTTTTCTTATTTATTTATAATTATACTTTTATTTATTTATTAATTTAGATTTTTAAATTTAGAGGGACTTGGAAACGTAGAGACCATTAAAGTACTGGTTGAAAATGGACAGCAGTCTGTTTAAAGGCGCTCGCTGGCCTGTTGGTTCTGCATAAATTCAAATAGAAGGTCTTTTCCTTCTTACGCGTGCTTCTGAGAACAGCACGTCTGGGGGCGCTGTAGTGGATCAAGTTACAGAGGCTTATGCAATCGATTCTATTATTTATTAAATTATACAGAAACATGACTGGCAGTAGTAACCGTCTGGATTCAATTGACTTTACGCAGAAATTTACGCTGATTTTTTTTGATGGACTCTGCGTACTTCTTATAAAATGGATTCCATACTGGCACAGCTGTTTTTTATACCATCTGTGACCTCACCAGCAAACGGTACAGATGTAGTAACGTACTGGATTTTTTAAAATTATCAGTAGCTCTGGATACAAAACCGTACATTTTAAACGCTTTGTTAATTATAGCATTGATATCGATATCAAAGTGGAGTTTTCGGAGATCGCGGACCACTGAAACTCTCATCAAGGTATTATTATTACTTATAATCGGAGATCAAAAGATTTTCCTTTTTTGTGAAACTTACATTTAGGGATACCCAAGAATAGTTTATTGGCATTACAGAAATCGCTTAATTTATCGAGGTCTGATTGAAGAAGAAAGCAATCATGAAGAGGATAGGTCTATCTTCGATTACCCGATGTCTATCAGTGACATACATTCATTCACTCAGCACCACGCTTAATAATGCAGGTTAGGGTAAAATCGCTGAACGTTCCAACTTGCAGAGGCGATGTCGGATCTGCACGTGCTGCTGTACCTGGCGACGAACGAGGCGCTGCCGCTGGAGGCGGCGACGCTGGCGCCGCTGGTGGCGGCGGTGCGCGCGCGCGACGCGGCGGCGTGCGACGCGTGGCGCTGCGGCGCGGCGCCGGCCACGCTGGAGCAGCTGGCGCGCGCCGACGCCGAGCACGGCGCCGAGCACAGCCACCCGCCCGCGCAGCTGTGGACGTGCCCGCTCTGCACCTTCCACAACGCCGCGCACCACGACCAGTGCGAGATGTGCGCCATGCCCAGGTGAGCCCGTTCCCGGCGCCCGCGTCATCACCACCAGCGACGGCCAAAGGACCTCCACTTATGAACGTAGGCCTCCCCGACAGTTTGACCACAAGAGACAGATATTACCTCGGCTTATACTCAAAAAAACAATCGTGGTCGTCGCACTCGCATCTAATTGTTTGATATTTTGTTAGAATGAAAATAATGTAATGAAATTATAAACCATGAAACTAAGTTTACACAAAAAAAAAATACAGATTCCTAATTTTTACTACTGCCGATCGATCATAAATTATAAACGGTTAACTTTATTGAAACCATATAATTTTGGCATTTGAAGTTACACAGTATCGACATAAATAAATAAATATGTTTTCATCTTACGAAATATTTATAACATAAATAAATTTACCTACCAAAAATGTAGTTACTTCAATTATACTGATTCTAAACAAGAAACTATTACATAAAACTAACTATTGTAGTCGCCTTGCAACATATTTTCAACTTGCAAAAGTCCACAGACGCGTGTCTGAAACATAAAATTATTATCCCTTTGGAATAGAACGACAAAAGCGAGATGTCACTAGCAGCAAACTGTGTGATAAAAAGAGATGGGTAGCAGAACCATTTTTGTCAGATGTCAAACAGTTGACCATCCCGCAGAAGCTCGCTGAAAATTACGTGCATTTGATTTTTTATATTTAAAAGTGAAATTGTGTATATTTTGGAGAAATAATGCGTCTGAAACATGGTGACTTGATCGGTGATTGATTATTATGCATTACAGCGGCATAACCCCAACAAATAATCATTTAACAGGTAGATTAGTCCAAATTGAAGCCTCTTAATATACGACTTATATTTACCAATGCGCTTTAAATTTAAAGTACGCAGTTTGATTATTCTATTCTACAAACGTTAATTTACGTAAAAAATAAAGACAGAATAACACAGGGAATGTATATCGACGAATATTTTGTATAATGAAATAACATTTAGTTTTACACTAGAGCTGCATGTTCAATATTTTGTGTCGACTGTTTATCATGCATTAAACTACTATATTTAACTTAGGAACATTGTTATAAATCACCTGATCAAAAGGTTATCTCATTTAAAGCTACAAATGTTACTTACTTATGTTAGTTACTGACATCTTAAATCGGTTTCGTTTGACAGCTTTTACTTGTCCTTCTATTCCGATAGGAATATTAATTTTATGGTCTGAAACGAGCGACACTCGCGCTCGCGCTGTCCCGAAATGTTCCGAGATCTCGTGTACATAAAAGATATCTATGTGTGCGTTGCTCGAGCGCGCGTCGTATGTAAGTTGACTTCTGTTACTATTTGTCGTGCGACGGTTCCATCCACAACGACTTCAAGCGGTCTGCATCCAGTCTGATCCGGCGATGTTTACAACGTCGTCTAAACATTTCTGCCCCAGCGGCCATCAGTTCTTTTCTGCCCACTGCCACTTGAGCTTACTGATTTTCAGAGCTATGTCCGTTACTTTAGTTCTACGTATTTGTATTTCCTCGTTTCTGATTCGGTTTCGTAAAAACATAATCGCGCAAGTACCGCATTATGCTTGAATGTAAAAAAATGGCCCTAGACTACCTATACTACAACTGTCTTTTTTTAATAATAATATAATAATAATAATATATTTATTTCTCTTCACAAATAGGTAATTACAAAGCAACTTTACATTAACTTAAGGGTACACATGAAGTTTTTTACCAGTAATTTGTGAAAGACTGGTGTCTGAAGTAGGTTTCTGAAAAACCTGTGATACAGATCACCAGGCCCCCCTCACAGATGGCTTAAGTAAAGTATTAGGATTACCTTATGCATTAGTATTAAACATAAGTTGTGTTTAACATAACTAAAATTATGAGATTCTGTTTGTACGTGCATAATTTGGATGTGTGTGTGTGTGTGTGTGTTTGTTGATTTACTGTGTGTCAGAGAGATAGCGAATTTGAGCTAATTTATGAATAAAAGGTATTGAGAAGGTAAAGCTTTTATGTGTCGATGAGTATCCTTATTAAACCAGTATAGTAAGAAGGTCTTCGGTAGTGTTGTAGTCTAGCATTTTAAGATGTTGGGTTATGGCTATTTTGCATGCTCGTCTTGGGACCGAGTAAAAATTTAGTAAGTTGTTTAGCTTATTGTAAAGGTAATCTCCCAAGAAGCAAAAAAAGTTGCGAGATGTTGCGGTTCTGAAGAGATGTCTAGGGCAGACGTTTCCCTTCTTGCGTTTCCCTTTGACTAAGTCAGGGTCGTAGTGCAGCATCGTGTGTTTTTTAAGAACAGTATGGAGAATGAAGGATTGCCTGACGGTTAATACACTCCACTCCTTGTATAGATCGAAAGTGGGGTGTCGGCTCGGGAGGCAAGCGGCCACTTTCAAGATAAGACGCTGGGCTCTTTCTGCCTCCAACAAGTGAGTTTTATCTGCCCCACCCCATACCGTTATGCAATAGTCCACAATAGATTGAGCTAATGCATAGTAGACCATTTTAAGCACCCGGCGGTCAGCTACGTGTCTGAGGGACTTAAACACATAGATAAGCTTACGAAGCCTAACGACAAGTGTCATAATGTGCTGTTTAAAGGAGAGGGTTTGATCGATGATGACCCCGAGGTATTTAATGTCTTTGGTTCTGGCGAGACTGGGGCAAGAACACGTGCTAGCAGAGACACATTTGTGGACGTAGAGGAGCATATCATGGGGCGGCAGTAGATCGGTACGTAAGGCAAAAGGGATAAAATTCGTCTTAGTGATGTTTAAGGTGAGGATGTTTTGTCTGAGCCAATCATTGACCAAACCTAGTCCCTGCTGTGCGGAAAGGAAGACATCTTGCCAGGATACGCCTCTGAAGAAAAGAGCAGTATCATCGGCGAAGGTGAACACTTGTCCATGGTGTAGGGTTAGTTGGCACAGGTCATTGATGTACACCAAAAATAATGTTGGTCCTAGTATGCTGCCTTGTGGGACGCCGTAAGTAGTGGTTACTTCGTCACTAGTCCAATTTCCAATCCTTACTCGTTGTGTTCTATTGCTAAGGTAATCACTAAAGAGTTTGAGTGGCGTGCCACGTACTCCAATCCTCTCTAATTTAGTCAATAGAAGGGGAATTGAGACTGTGTCGAACGCCTTGGCCAGGTCGATGAAAACAGCTATGCACTTTTCTTTGGCATCTAGAGATGTTATGATTGAGTTAACAAGCTCGTGGACAGCGTCATTAGTGGACTTAGCACGTCGGAAGCCAAATTGGTTCGGAGAAAGAAGGTTTCGACTCTCTAAGTATTTTATAAGTCTATCATTCATAATACGCTCAGCAATTTTGGATAACGAAGGTAACAAGGATATGGGTCTATAGTTGTCAACGCTATCTTTAGAACCAGATTTGTGGATTGGTTTAACTAAAGCTTTCTTAAAAACCGAGGGAAACACACCTTTGGTAATCGATAGGTTGACAACGTGACATAAAGGTGCAGTTATGAGAGCCGCATATCTTTTTATTACTTTTGTTGAAATTGAGTCTATTCCTACTGCGCATTTGTCCCTCAGCCCATTGATTATGTCGTCAATCTCCATTTCGTCAGTCAGTGTCATAACTAGAGAGAATGAGGGCGACCAAGTTGGTAGGGGATTCTGTTTTTGATTGCTCGGGTTGTAGGGCGCTATATTTTCAGCCAAGTTTTTTCCTACATTCGCAAAAAACTTGTTCACTTCATTAACACTACCCTGTGGATCTGACGGATCCACCAGTAAGGATGAATGGTCAGCCAGTTTTTTTGCACCAGTGATATTTTTGATGGCATCCCAGAGGTCTTTTTTATTGTCTCGTGCAGTTTCTAGTTCAAGTCTTTCATATGTTCTTTTAGCTTTCTTTAGGGCTGATGTGCAGAAATTCCGATATCGTTTGTACGTGGTTTTAATAGCAACATTGGTAGGGTCTTGTTTGAATTTTTTGAACAAGTTGTCTCTGTTTCTCATACAACGCAATAAGGCTTTAGTTATCCAGGGTTTATTAGTAAGTTGTCTGTTTGGGATCTTAATAGAGGTTGAACTTTCTTTGATAGCGGAATTCAAATACCCTACTAGCATGTTTGCTGCAATGTTGGGATCATTGCAGGAGAGAATTGAATCAAAATCGATCTGGTTGATCACGGTGTCTAGATTTTGTAGGTTAACATGGGTTCTAGTCTTGTTCTTGTATATAAGTTGAGTCCCTAGGTTAAAACTTAAGGCTACTGTTTGATGGTCCGTTATGGAGGTTTCTAGTATTACGCACGTAGCTTCCAGTTTACACTTCAACATTATATGGTCAAGGCACGTACGAAAATGAGTTATCTCTGTATGTCCAGCAAGGATACAGTGACAAGCTAACATGTTCAAATACTCATTGCAGTATTTGTCTACGCTAGTGGGTACAATGTCGATGTTGATATCTCCACAAAGAATTATATTTTTAAAATTACTGAGTTCCTTAAGCAAAGTGTCTAGGGAGGTTATGAATTTACTAGCATCCCTATAGCCCGGTGGACGATAGACTCCGATAATACAAGTTTCATTATTGATTTTTAGTAGAAGGCAGTTACTATCATCGACTTGTGGCTCTTCGAAAATACCTTTTAATTTTTCGTGAAGATATATGACTACGCCTTCGTTTTGTGTGATGTTAGTTGTAGTAGCTGCGTGGGTGTAGTTGGTGAGACTTGGTATATTTGTATTAGACGGTAACCAACACTCCGTCAAAACCAGTACGTCCCAGTCTACTTCTGATCTTTGTAGAAGGGTTTCGAAATTACTTAAATTACAGCCTATGCTGCAAATATTTTGTGTTAAAATATTTAAAGTGCGGTTATTACTATTAATCTTGTGCTTTACATCGCTTATCCCACAAGTGACAACATGAGTAAGAGATAAAGAGTCCAGCTCCCGGCCTATCATATTAATATTTTGCATTTTAAAAACAACTGTTCGTAGATATGTTTAATTATGACTGTCACGACCTTTGCGTGACTGATTGAGATAAGGTAAAGTATGAAATAAGCCGAAATCTGGACCCTGCCTCCCCTTTGATATGAAAGTGTGTGTGTGGTTTGGTGAATGTTTTGTAAGTGTGAGTGTGTGTGAATGAGATGTGTTTTAATAGGAATATGACTGCACAAACAGATACAGAAGGAATATAGAGAAAAACTATTATTATAGGCATATTGCAAGCATAGCAAAAAAGAACAATACAGGTAATTAAATCTAATACTATCATGAATGGAATCAGTTACATTCAGTAAAATACAGGAATGTAAATATAAACAGAAAAATACAATCAAAATTATAAAAAAAGATTTGAGATTTCTTTCTCGTCGGTCACACGCATAGGGGGTTGACCTTCTTCCGTCCTAATATAAACCTTCCCGTACGAAGTCCAGGTGGCCGCAATTTTTCGTTTTTTGACAAGCTCCCTTGTAAGGTAGAAGACGCGACGAGCTTTAGTTGTAAGTGCTTCCGAGAGAAAAATTGTTTTGGTGGGGCCCGGAATCTTAAGAGCCGTGGTGTTCAATGTAGATTTGTTGGATTGGCGCATTTCTTTATTGTAATCTCTAAATCTTTGGACAATATTTTCCTTCCTCGACGTAGTAGTGAAATTCACTATGATAGCTTGAGATTTCGTACGGAATAGATCACGTATCTCAGAATCTTGGATTTGGGGACCAGCGCCAATAGTACAAGCTAAATTTTTAACAGTGGTACACAAGGACTGTTTGTCTTCAACTTCAAGTTTGGGTATGTTACGTAATTCAATTGATGTGGACTTCGAATCCTTCTCCAACATATCAATTTTCAACTCAAGATATTTAATATGAGTTTTAAATAGCTGGTTATCTTTTTCAAGCGACTCGACCTTGTGTACGAGAGCATCGTGTTGGGAGCACATCAAGTCCATGGTTTTTTTAATTTCAGTATTCTGGTCAATAAGAGTACTAATTGATGAGTTAAGGGTTATGAATTTGGACTCTTGGTATGAGTGAAGCTTGTCGAACATTTGCCTAAACTCACTTAGAAACTCATCCGAGCAACCCGGAGTGTCCGCAAACCTGCGTTTTACTCTTTTTGATATATTTGTCGTAAAATCGTGTTTAGCCGTCCCAGTAGAAGACAAGTTTAAATCCGAGTCAGACCCATAGTAGATAGGTGATTGCACTGATGCATTTTCTTTCGACGGAACTTCACTGTGAGGTGGTGTACGTTGTACTTTTGGCATTGTTTACAAAATGAAGTAAAGTTGTAGGCCTAAATATCGAGCGGCGAGCCGACGGCAAAGTACTCAGTGTAGGAGGCGGGGCTTGCGCAGGCGCACACCCACTTTACTATATGGGAGGTGTTAGATCGTCGACGCGCCGCCAAAAGTATAGCTAACGCATTCACTCTTAGCGATACGTCTCACTCGCTCGTTCCGCTTATTCTCACCCGTCGCTGCACTCCTGGTATCTCGGTCGAATAAAATCTCCTTTAATTTCCGATGGCACTTTTAAAATAACAAAAATCGCTTGTTACTAAAAACACGTCTGATCACCTCAGAGGTCCGGAGGGGAGGTCTTTGTCAACGTTGCTACTGAAGCCGAGTTGTGGAGCTGAACAGGGACGAGTAATGTTGCTTATAATACTATAATACATGACATATTTTGTGGAAAACAATTCATTTTTAAATTTTACGTCCCTGTTCTTTTTCACATCTTATGCTTAGATTCTGTCGAAGCGCAGCCTGAATCTTGCAATTCTATTTTGATTCGTAAGACATTTTTTGTTACCATTAAAATAGGATCAGTGCATCGCATCGCAGAGTCCCCGAGTAGCTTGTGATCTCTTCTCGGAGGTACATGACTTGGGACAGGGACAGCTATTTAATTATCGCTGCAGGGTCGATACAATCTAAATCTATACTAATATTATAAAGAGTTTGTTTGTTTGTTTGAACCTGCTAATCTCAGAAACTACTGGCCCGATTTAAAAAAATATTTTTACGTTGGATAGTCCATTTATCGAGGAAGGCTTAAGGCTATATAACATAAAGATACGACTCATAAGACCACAGCAGCAATGAAAAATGTTGCGAAAACGGGAGAAAGATATTCCTTTTGAGAGCTTCCGCTGCGTACGCTGCGGAAACCGCTTTAGTTACACAAAAAATATGTATGAAAGGATTGTTCAGCATCAAGAGTTCTATAATAAAGTTCGCGACAGCATATGTCTATCTTTTATGGTTGACTTACTACAACCTTTTTTATGTTAGTAAATTTGTAAAAAAATATCGCATTATTTTAGAGGTGTATTATACACACAGGTATTTATGCTTATCAAAATAAATACATTCATCATCACGAGCATTTCATTTAGAACAAAGTAGCTCCATACATAATTTGATTTCAATTAATATCTCAGGAGCTATCACAGTTTTAACATAACTCCGCACCAAATAATGTTCGCAGCTTTAGTACATCGTGCGCTTGCGCTAATATATTAATTTTATGGTTAATACCATGATCGTGCTAGGAACGAGTCAGGCAAAAATATATTATTTGTATTGAAAACTAGGACACCTTGACCACTAGACCGTTCCGACACCGACCATCAGCGTCGCGTGCCATGCGCGGAGCGTGTCGGCACATTACGCGGTACAATACGCTCTCACTCCATATATTACCAACTTACCCCGAAGACCGTAAAGCCAATTTATTGATGGAGACTATGGAATTATGTAACCTAACACAATTCAATTCCATTCCGAATAAGAATGATCGTTTTCTGGACTTGGTACTTTCTAATATAGCCTATTCTCTAATTGTCGTCTCTGAGACTGCACCATTGTGTCGTGTCGTGTAGATTCTTATCACCTTGCATATTCTATTGATATAAATGACGTCAAATTAAATAAACAAATAAAGCCGTATCACAAAAAACACTATAACTTTAATAGATGCAATTATCAAAAGAATAAAAATGAACTCTGCGATGTTAATTGGGATGACTTGCTCTCCTCTTACAATATTGATGACAGTGTTGATGCTTTTTATGTTAAATTCAATGAAATTATTTCTCAATACACACAATATATGAAAAATACAACTAACAAATATCCTATTTGGTACAGTAAATTACTAATTCGACGCCTTAAAGAGAAAAATAAAATTCACAAGCGTTACAAAAGGTTTTCCAATCCAAGAGACTACGATACATTTTCTTTACTTCGTACTAGATCTAAACATCTCATTGCTGAAGATTATAAAAAGTTTTTACTTTCGGTCAAGGAATCATTAGTGGACGATCCTAAAATATTTTGGCGCTATGTCAACAATAGGAAGGGAAGAGTCACAGTTCCACATACAATGACATTTGGGCACACAACTTCCTCTGAGGGTCAAGGTATCTGTAAACTATTTTCAGACTACTTTGTGTACATCCGGCCGTCTGAGCCAGGCTTCTATAGAGATCTTGCATATCTAGGCTTATAAGGAATCGTTAGTGACGCTGATGTATCCAGGTTTCATCGTTTGTGACGCAATAGTTTTCTTGGAAAATCAAAAAAACTAGGCTCAGACAGCCAGAATTTCTCATTTTCTGACTTTCCAGATCTCAACTATCAGAGGGTTTCAGGTCGCTGTTTCTTATAAAATGTGATGTGACGCGTTAGTGACGGTCATCCGAAGTAGTTTCATCCATTTTAATCCAGTACTTTTTGAGAAATCGTGATAAACGTGTGGCTCAGACAGCCTCATATCCGGTCGTCTGAGCCAACTTGTTTTACTCTATATTTCACGAAATGTTACGTTTTGGACAAATGTTTTTAGGATTTACTGATGTGACGACGTTAGTGACAGCTCTCGACCAGATTTGAACCTTCGTGACGCACGCGTTTTGGAGAAATTGAGAAAAAACTGCTGGCTCAGACAGCCGGATGCTGGCTGTCTGAGCCACCCAGTTCTACCACTTCCAGGTGTTGTACGAAGCTGAAAACTCATCTAATCTGATGTGACGCGGCCTCTAAGTACAAAAAATCGTAAGTGACGGCTCTATATGCCGCCAATCAAAAGTTATAAGCATTTCAAATGTTTTCCATACATCGATGCATTTGGGTGGCCACACTTCGCACTCTTTATGGAAACGGAAAGACAATTTAGTAGAAAATGTAAGCTAAAGCCCCTTATATCAAAGCGGATGCTTTCTCCTGCTATTTAAATATTTAATTACGTAGTCAATAACTACGCCGATGAAGGAAAATATGTTAATTATTTATGGTCTCAGGTATTCCAAAGAAAAAAATCGTTAGATTACTATTTATTTGAAAACAACCGCTAGTTTATCGAAGGTACTACAATATTAGAGAATTTTGGTAAGATACATGCTACTTACATATAACTCGACTCTTCCCATGTGATTACGGCCCACTTGGGACAAGATGCATAAAATCAATATAAATTCATAAAGATGAAAATAAGAAACCAAAAATTTGCGCACGGGCGGGACTTGAACCAGCAACCTTTTGGCTAACCGGGCCAAACGCTCTTACCAATTGAGCTACCGTGCTGTCAGTCCGACCCTGCGAAATTTGTGGTCTCTTATGAAAACGTCAATTGCGTGACGCTTAGCGCCATCTAGCCGTCTGTTTATGAAACAGATGGCCCAAGCAGTTATTCTTTACAGAATAAATTCAACTTGGAAATTGATGACGCTTCGCTATCTAATGCTTTAGAATGTTTTTAACACTCACAGTGTCATATTTTATATTCATAAAGATGAAAATAAGAAACCAAAAATTTGCGCACGGGCGGGACTTGAACCAGCAACCTTTTGGCTAACCGGGCCAAACGCTCTTACCAATTGAGCTACCGTGCTGTCAGTCCGACCCTGCGAAATTTGTGGTCTCTTATGAAAACGTCAATTGCGTGACGCTTAGCGCCATCTAGCCGTCTGTTTATGAAACAGATGGCCCAAGCAGTTATTCTTTACAGAATAAATTCAACTTGGAAATTGATGACGCTTCGCTATCTAATGCTTTAGAATGTTTTTAACACTCACAGTGTCATATTTTATATTCATAAAGATGAAAATAAGAAACCATTTAGCAAAAATTTTTGGTTTCTTATTTTCATCTTTATGAATATAAAATATGACACTGTGAGTGTTAAAAACATTCTAAAGCAATCAATATAAATACTAACTTAATCCTGCAAGTCGTTTCCTTTTTTGTTTGGATGGAAAACTTAGTAATTCATTGACTCGTCCCACCATGCCTATATAATATTTGGGACGAAATGCGGAAAATCAAAGATATATTTACAAACTGCAGCTCGGCCTGAGTAATTCTTAAACTTTCTCAACGTTTAAAAGAAGGCTTTTATTTTTATTTCTAGTTTAAAAAGATGATCTTACCAAGATTATCAGACCATGTACACTTGTACAGGCTCATATTTTATTCACCATTTAAAAAATCAGGAATATGCTATCAAGTTAAAGAAAATATGTTAAATAAGAACATTAAAACACTTTTAATCACTGTTAATTCGACATGCAAGATAGCGTCAGACGAAAAAGTTGACATTTACAGTGATGACAGTTGCTGAAAAAAAAACCGCACTACTGATTAGTGACTGATGTACTGACAAGGAAACCTGCACTTACGAAGTTAATCATTAAAAAAGCATTTAAAGAAATTTATGGTGATAATATTGGGCTAGTTATACTAAAAGGGGGCACAAAGACTTATGACAACAATCAGGCATGTTTCGACGTGAGCTCCAGACTCAAACCTCAGTAAGCAGAGCAGTATTTAGTTGGACTACTTACTACTTTTACTAGGCGTAGTCAGCGTTCTCTTGAAAATAGCTAGGCTCCAGGCTGACTGGCATACTCTTACTTTTTTACTCGGCGTTTAGATAGCTGTTTACTGATAATTCTGATATCACCCAACGTCTAAGAATTACCATGTGGAAGTCTCCTGTTATTGATATTTTAGTAAATAATAAAGTTATTTTACGAATTGTTTCTGGTGTAGCATTTATACAAATAGTAGTTCATCAATTCATCCCATACATGTCTACAGCTTATTTTGGACGAGATGCAGATAATTTAATGAAATGATTTTTAACGTCATTTAATGTAGGTAATCAAAAAGTCAAAACTATCAATATGAGTATAATCAGAAAAAAACAATAATATTGTTACAAAAAAGTGAACACAATTTTTTTTGTATGATAGGAAACCCTTTTAATGATTACAAAGTAAAATATTATATACATCTGATAAAACAATTTTAGTCAAATGTGAATAATACCCCTCGTAAATAGGTGTATACCTATTTACGAGTATAGTATATACTCGTCATAAAATCAATAAAGTCTACGAACTAAGTAAAAATCCACGAGCACAAAACTTATATCATTGCTTTATTAAAACATAATAATTATTACTTGTCCTATGAACATAAACTTTAAAAGAAGATAAACGCTACAACCTGTGGTAATAAACATGACAGGTCCAAAACAAAATATATTTTTTTCATTTTATTTCATTATTTTCGTAAGTTGATTTCTACGCACCTCTTTTACCGTCATATCCATTGTTACTTACTTACATTTTTATTTATTATGTATACATTTTGTAACATACATATTTAAACTTTCTTGTAAAATTCAACAACAATCTTTTGGGCTATATAAATAAATGATATTAAGAGGATGATTTCTTTCCATCCTGCATAATTTTATAGTCTATCTATAGATTTTTATATATATATGATCAGCCATTTGACCACTATCACAAATGGTGGCAAGTGATGATGTCGTCGAGGATTGGTCATGTCTGATCAGTAATAGCGTAATCATTCTTCTTTTGAAAATGCCCAAATTAAGGGTTTCGGGAACACCTCAGCCGGTAGCGCATTCCATTCTTTATTCCCCCGCATCAGAAATATTGTTCGAACAAAGATGGACACAAAGATGGCGCGCGTCTCGTGTTCCGAAGGTGAAATAAATAAATAAATATAAATAAATATCCTTTGGACATTCCCACATATCGTCATCTAGTCCCAAAGTAAGCTACTCAAGCTTGTGTTATGGGTACCAGACAACGGATATAATACTTAAATACTTTTTTTTTTGTAAATACATACATGATATACATAGAAAACACCCAGACCAATACAAACAGACATGTTCATGCACACAAATGTTTGTATTGTGCGGGGATCGAACCCGCAACCCGCTGCGTAGTAGGCGATTTCTCGACCACTACACCAGACGGGTCGTCAAATAAGGCTGTCTTAGTAATTTTTGTTCGTAATTATAATAAGCGGTCCCAGAGAACTGCGTTTCACCTTCTGTGCTGTTTTATGGTTATTATTTTGCACCCAAAAAAGCAGGAGACGATTTGCATAATGATTGAAATTAATTATTGCATCTTGTCCCAAATGGACCGTAATAATATGGGACGGATTGAGGAATGAGTACTTAGTATGTATTTAATACCGAAAAAGTCTTATATTGTAGTAACCAGCTGGAGCTAGTGATTATTTTTAAATAAAGAGTAATTTTAAAACCTGGAATACCCCATAAATAATTAACATATTTTCCTTCATCGGCGTAGTTATTGACTACGTAATTAAATATTTAAATAGCAGGAGAAAGCATCCGCTTTGATATAAGGGGCTTTAGCTTAAATTTTCTACTAAATTGTCTTTCCGTTTCCATAAAGAGTGCGAAGTGTGGCCACCCAAATGCATCGATGTATGGAAAACATTTGAAATGCTTATAACTTTTGATTGGCGGCATATAGAGCCGTCACTTACGATTTTTTGTACTCAGAGGCCGCGTCACATCAGATTAGATGTGTTTTCAGCTTCGTACAACACCTGGAAGTGGTAGAACTGGGTGGCTCAGACAGCCAGCATCCGGCTGTCTGAGCCAGCAGTTTTTTCTCAATTTCTCCAAAACGCGTGCGTCACGCAGGTTCAAATCTGGTCGAGAGCTGTCACTAACGTCGTCACATCAGTAAATCCTAAAAACATTTGTCCGAAACGTAACATTTCGTGAAATATAGAGTAAAACAAGTTGGCTCAGACGACCGGATATCAGGCTGTCTGAGCCACACGTTTATCACGATTTCTCAAAAAGTACTGGATTAAAATGGATGAAACTACTTCGGATGACCGTCACTTACGCGTCACATCACATTTTATAAGAAACAGCGACCTGAAACCCTCTGATAGTTGAGATCTGGAAAGTCAGAAAATGAGAAATTCTGGCTGTCTGAGCCTAGTTTTTTTGATTTTCCAAAGAACTATTGCGTCACAAACGATAAAACCTGGATATATCAGCGTCACTAACGATTCGTCATCAGCGTAGATATGCAAGATCTCTATAGAAGCCTGGCTCAGACGGCCGGATGTACACACTACTTTGGTTCAGTTTTTGATAAACCAACATCCAGTCAAGTATAATTAAACGTGCTCAATACACCAGAGGTCTTCGTTGGTACCCTTAGCCGTGTAGTTATAGACTGATGTTTTAAATAAAATCAGGCAGTTAGATTCAAGAAAATGTGCAGGTCCTGATGAAATACCTCCTAAGTTTATTCGGGAATGTTCAGAAGAACTGTCAAATCCCTTGAATTTGTTATTTAATAAGTCTATCGTATCAGGTACGTTTCCTTCTCGCTGGAAGTTAGCACATATAATACTAGTGAATAAATCTGGTGACAGAACTTTATGTGTTAACTATCGACCAATAAGCATTTTATCGTGTATGGCAAAACTGTTTAAATCGTTGGTTTACGCCCACTTTTATAGCCACCTTAGCAAACACATTTCAACTAAGCAACACGGATTTGTTCAGAAAGGTCTACTCTCTGTACTCTCAACCTCTTGGGGTTTAAAAATTATTTATGTCAGGTATTTGCATCTGGTGGTCAAGCTGATGTAGTTTACCTTGATTTCAGCAAAGCCTTTGATAAAGTTGATCATGTTTTATTAATACACAAGCTGTCGTCCTTTGGCATTCACGGGAATTTGCTAAGGTGCATTACATCCTATCTTAGTAAGAGAAGTCAACTTGTGACCTTGAAGGTATACTCTTCATCCCATGTTTCAGTCTCCTCAGGGGTGTCACAGGGTTCTCACCTTGGGCCCCTTTTATTTGTTATTTTTATCAATAACCTGATAAACAGACTCTCATGCCCGGCTCTCCTTTGTGCTGATGATCTTAAAATATACACAGATATAATTAATGAAGCTCAGCGCCTCGCTTTACAAAACGATCTCCGTATTATCTCAGACTGGTGTTTGTCAAATAATATGAAACTTAATGTCGATAAATGCTGCGTAATATCTTTTACTCGTAAGAAAAATAAGCTAAATCGGAACAAATTTCGTGCAAGATAAACCTCTTTGCAGAAAACAAACAGTCAGGGATCTGGGGGTTTGGTTTGATGAGGAATTGTCTTTTCGGCCTCATTATGAACATATCATAAAGAAAAGCCAAAGGCTCTTAGGCTTCGTTATTAGATCCACTAGGGATTTAAAAAAGCCAAGCAGTATTTTAGAATACTATTGTCCTGTGTGGTCTCCATTCTACGTGACTCACGTGGAAAGTATAGAGGGTTCAGAAACACTGCCTAAGGTGTCTTGCCCGTAAATGTAACCTAGGTAGAGCATTTAAGAGTTACGATGAGAGACTAACTAAATTTGGTATGCTCCCATTAAGTGCTCGCCGAGAGCGATATGACTTACTTTGTCTGCACAAGATATTGCATTCTTCTATGGATGCCCCGGATCTGTTGTCTACAGTAAACATCAACACAGCTCATAGGACACGCTGCCCTTGCACCGTTGCGATGCAAGTGTTTAAAAATTATACCTCATATTATAATTCTGTGGTCAGAATGTGTAGGGCCTTTAACGGGTTAAAAAAACTTACAATGATGTGGACGTGTTTGGCAGGTTTTCTTTGTACAAAAAAACCATCTCAGATATCATAAAAGCCAAGTATTCTTAATCCCCTCGAATACTGAATAACTTTTGTTAAATTATTCTCTACTTATTGTTTTGTTTCTAATATTATTTCATTTTTACTTCTAATCTCTAAATTTCACACTATAAATAATAATAATACTTACAGTGAGACAGGACGCTGTCAACCCGTTCAGTGGGCTGCGATTATCTCGTATTCGTATTGCTTTATGTGCCTGACACGTTCCTAGCACGGTCATGGTATGTTACGGTGCAGTGGGAAAATACTTTAGAAATCAAAGTTTTAGCCCAAACTTCACTAGTTGAATTTTTGGTGATCAAACTGAAGACCTAAGGCAAGAAATATCATGTGAAATTATTTTAGTTACGTTTAACCCTTTGTTAACACAATGTTTTTCTTTTTCAGAAATAACGCGATGTAAATAGACAACGGATGAAGAAAAAGAAGATAGTTCACTTTTTATACTGAGGAAAACTTGCGCGTTTGATATGTGAATAGTGAAACTAGGTTTACGTTATTTTTATATTGGAAGCGGCCGCGGAGCGGCGTCGTCGGTGGGCTCTTTCTGCTGCACTCGGATCCGTTCAGCCGTTTTTTACACGTATATTTTCCTATGAAACATGAAAGGCTTCACCGACTGATACAAAACGGACATGTATTATGCCTTCTTGCTCACACGAAATAAATATAGTCTCGATACAGCTCGAGAGGAAATATCACGTGTATGGCGAAATGCGCGTGACCTATTATGTGCGAAAGAAATTATCTGGATAGACAATTCATTATTCGTTTATGTTTGTCCGTCCTCTTGCAAAGATTTATATATGTATATTTGATGCATTTCTAGTGATGTCAATTTATTATTATTGTATGTGTACTTTACTTTATGTCGAGTGCGGTGCCGAGGCGGCCTCGGGAGCGAAGCGTCTCCGTACGAGTGATATTCCTTGGCGTTCAGTCTCGAGACAGCCCAAGTGCTACTTAAACTATTTTAAACTAGCTAATTGATTCAATCCACTATCATGATACACTGCAATTGTGATATTCGCAGAGTATGTATACTATTGTAAATGTTATGTTATTTATTATAAGCCGCCGGGCTCGGCGCGGGGAGCTGACGAATACAGTGTACCTACTTTGTACGTTGGAGTTTCATTTTTAAATAAAACACCCGAATGGTTTTGTAAAAATATTTATTTATTATTATATACAATTTTGTATCTAACAGCACACATCGGCGCCGGCGCCCTAGCGGGTGCGGAGCGAACGCAACCTAAGGCCCGGTTTCCACCAAAGCGATGGGAGATGTATTTGAATAAACCAAACAGATTTCGTTATTTTCACATCTCATCTCCTAACTTCCAACAGCTTTGAAGCACATCTCCTCCCGTCTCCTCTCCTCTCTGCTTTGGTGGAAACCGGGCCTGAGCGGACTCGAGCGGAGCGCCGGCGCCGAGCGACGCCTCGCCTCGCGCCAAATTACTTCAGTACGCGAGAGACTATGATTGCCTTCCACCGGAAGCGTGCCGAGCTGCGTAACGAGGAATGCATGTAGCCACTGACAAATATGCTATTTCACGAAGTGCTCCTATAATGTCTCGTCGCGCAGCTTCGCTCAGCACTGGCGGACGCTGTCGAGGCGGAGGCGAGGCGGCGCGTGCGAGGCCGCGCGCGACGTACACTAGTTACATAAACTCGCACAGACGCACGACACCTCATCATAGCTATCACATTGCGTAAGCCGGCCCCGCTGCGGCCGGCGGCCACGCATATTCTGCATCTCCAATAAAAACTTATCGTAACCAGTTTTATTTGACAGCGCAAAATTTTTACAAGCTTCCTTCGGAGGTTTAAATTGCAATCGCATTAAAGATATCCAGTTACGTGAGGCCTGTTCTTTAGTTTCGATACGAATAAAGAAGACAATTATGTTACTCGATAAAGGATACAGAATATGAGTTCAGTGAGACAGGTACATTTTGGAAAGGGCAACGCGAGCGGGGGCGAAGCTAATTTGGCGACACCGCTCGCAATGTGTCAAGGAATCTAAGATGATCCATGATACGTACATCAAAGATATTTAAAATGTTACTCGCAATTTGTACTCTAGGCGAGTCGAAGATAATGTAATTTAAAACAGAGTGTCGATCCTATGACACAATACGGCCGCTTCGCCGCGAGCGCCGGGCTCGGACTATAATACAATAGAAGGCTCTATAGTTACACAGTATGTACAGGCGCTGTCTGCGCATACTACTGCTGTCTCTCAAGCTATCCAACATTAATGCACAAAAAATGATTCAAGATTTTGAAATTTTATGCTGTATATTCGTAACTTAACACAAGATTGATAAGTCATCACTTAAAATGAGTAAAATCACTGATGTATGTTTTTAATAAGCATCAAACCTGGAACATGCTGGAAACATTTTTTTTATTAATTTCTGATATGTTGAATTAGTTTAAGTTGAATAAATAGTGCATTAGAAACCTTGAAAGACATCAGTGTAATTGAAAGTAAAATTACTAATATCTTTACATTTTTTTTGTTTCATTCACAAAAAATCAGATTTTTGACGCCTATAGTCCGTTCGTTTTTGGCTCGAATCGTGAGCAACAGCACATTTGAAAAACAGAACGCTTCGATACATTCGCTATAAGTGTCACCTAGAGTAATTATTACGTAAAATTTCATTAGAAATATGTAATACTAATATGTTTTAAGCGGTGCTTATTACTACTAGTCCAATATCATATTTATAAACATGGAATCTATATAAAAATATGTAGGCTAGAGTGATATTTTCCTTCATTTCATACTATACAACGTTCAATACAATTTGTAAAAAAATATCAGAATACACTCAATAATTTTACGAGAGCTGCACTAAGTAATTAACGAATAAGCACGGATAGGTCTCGCGGCAGAGTACGGAGCCACCTAAAACAATACTTGAAAACAAAACGAACGGAATATAGCCAATAATCATTGTAAGTGCCACTGTCCACGGAGGCGTAACTTCATAGAGGCGTATTCGTCATTATACGCTTGGTGTACGCTTGCAGCTTACATACAAAGCAATGTAATTCTGTCGACGGAGCGGCAACGTCGCGCTCGCGTCGCGCACGCAGGCTTCATGACGCCTGCCGTACGCCGCTGTCATATGCCGGGCACCGGAGCGTAGATGGAGTGAGCGCACGAGTTTTTTTGTTGTAAAACATGTATTTTGTTCTTGTAATTATGGTCCTACGATCTGAAGGAAATTTGGATAAGTTGTTTTCTCATTCTATAGAATGAGTGAAATACACTGTCATCTACTAATAATTTTCTTGCCGCTATGAACAATCTACAGTTGATATTTCTTTCTTTATATGGATTGGTCCAATATAATCGTCGTTTTCGTCGACTTCGAATGTAGTGATAAGCCAAAATAACGTCGTCATCCGACTGCATTCTCACAAATGCTTGACATTGTACGCTTGCAATACGCCTCATGGATAGAGATCAGAACGCTGGGCTGCTTAAGCTGCACGGCGTATTTTGAAGCGTCTATGAAGCTAAGCCTCCGTGGGCAGTGTGCCCAAGAATGAGGCGCGACGCAGGCGACCGCTTTCTACAATCCGTCCGATCGGAACAATGTTAGCAAAAGGAGACTCTCGGTTATTTGATATTGACGTCGGTTAAAGAACTGGAAAGCGTTCGCGTGCGTCGTGCGCGCGTTCGCGGGGCGGCTAGTTGTCCGCGGCGGGGGCGGGGGCGGGGGCGGGGGCGGCGCGCATGGGCGGGAAGTGGTTGGGGTCGCGCAGGTCGTAGGGCCCGCGCGCCGGCTCGCCCTCCAGCGCCGCGCGCAGCTCGCCCGCGCGCTCCGACTCTGCACACGCACACACACCGCGCGCTGAGCGACCCGCGCACGCCGCGCCGAGCGCGAGCCCGCACTCCTCTACGAAGCCAAGGAGTTAGACGCGCCCGTTCCGAGACCCTATTCCGCCCCGCCGACGGTCGTCGGCGACAAGATATGTCGCACTTACTACCGCTTCACTTCTACTTTCGTGGAGTGCATTATGAAACCACGAAATTCAACTATTATCGCACGAATAGAGTAGTCCGATGACCGATTGTTCAAAAATGTTGACTAGTAAGCACATATCTGTGCACTCCACTTTATGTACAGATCTCGAATCAAATGTTTTCTTTCAATAGAATAAATTAAGTTTCACGTCATAATTTTACCGTTGCAAACGTAAACATGTACTTTTTCACTCCACATTATTATGTCGCTGACGACCGTCGGCGTGCGTAAATAGAAGCCGGGCCTCGGGCGCCGGGCGGGCGGACGGCACGAGCTCGTAATTTTTTTCACACTATACCTCATTTTTTTATTAGATAAACCAGAATGACAGATTCAATTGAACTTGTGATACTAATTTTCAATAATGTGATTTCGCTAATTAGGATAAACCATAAATGTAAACTAATTTAAAGCTATAAATAAATATAAGTAAACGTAATACATAAAAAAGTTATTGTGAAGAGTAATAAAATAGATACTTATCCTTTCTTACTTTCTATAAATAAATAGTTATTAATTATTAAAGATGCGCCGAGTAGCACTTTTGCAGAGTAACGAGTACCAAGTTTTACTCGGTTCATTTTTTTCCAACCGAGTACTCGACCGAGTAACTTGGTTTAAAATCAAATTCCAGTTTCGGGTGTATAAACAAGTACAAACATAGGTTCGCGCAGAATTAGCTTTCATCTAGCCACTAAAGCGCGATGATACTAAAAGCCCCATTACTTTAGGATAAGCTGTCAGAAGACAAAGGTCCTTTCGAGTGGTGGGCAGGGCACCAAACAAGGTATCCAGAACTGGCACGTTTAGCACGAGTGTCACTATGTGCACCTGCAAGCACCATGCATGGCGAATGATTACTTTCGGAGGCTAGTAACATTTACGAAGAAATAATAATAGATTGTTACCAGAAAGTGCAGAGAGCTTTGCGTTACTGCATCATAATTTTACTTTATAAAATTTCACACGTTGATTTTTTTTCGTTGACTAGTTCGCCTCATTTTGTCTCATTACTATTCGTTCAGTATCATAATTGAGATTGTGAAAGATCTCCCTTTTGTTTAGATTATATCTACCGCAATATAATGTTTTACTTAAATCGAATATACTCGGCAATAAAACCGAGTTACTCGGCCGAGTACGAGAATCAAAAACCCGCCGAGTACCGAGTATTAACCGAGTACTCGGCCCATCTCCATTAATTATAATGATATTTGTAGACATCTAAGAATAAGATTTTGTAATAACTGTTATAATGCATGCTATTATTCTTCAGCGCATCACAAATTCAAACGACAACAATTTTATAAACGATAAATAAAAATTGAATATTGCGATTATTTAGGAACAACACTATATTTAAATTACGAAAAAGTGGCCACCCACCAAATATCATTTTGGTCTATCTAATCAAAAATCAGAGTATAGCTACTTTAACCCCAGGCTTCCTTCTTTCATTAGTGTGACTTTAACACCGGCTGCCCGATTCAATGGAACCATTTATTACAAATTACCCAGTGTTAGGTGGTCGGAGTCCCGAAAGAAAATAGACATAGGACTTTAATCCGCAGGATTCGAACCTACTGATGATTCTTACCTTCGGCGGTCGTCGGGTAGAAAAAATAACATAAAGGACACAGCAAATTAAACGTTCAAACAAAACATATGCCTCGAATGCACCAAAAGCGTCGCCAGATACAACATATTATACACTTAAAGTAGGTAAATAATTAAAATATTCATTGTTCTATGAATATGTTAAGCGGGCTGGACAATTAACCATGATTACTATGCACTAATTTTAAAACAATCAGTTCCAGCATCTAGGCTTCAGTCTTCCAGTCGTTTGTGTCCTACGTGCTAATTATAAAGATTTTACGTTCTAGTGTTAGCATAACATAATAATGACAATGCAAATAAAATCACACTCCAATTTTACAATAAATCGTTAGTCATGAAAAATACTACAACTATATCATAACAACCAAAATGATTACAAAACAAAATTTAATTAAAGTCCTTTTTTTATGAAAACATACACTTTCTTTCTGTTTTCAGATCTCCCAGTTATTAATTTAATTGTGGAAATCTTTAATTTCGTCAAATCAGGTCTATTTTTTTTACAAACTGCAGCTCAAATCTAGGAGAACGCATCGCGACGAAACGTAGTCACGGGAACAAAAACATCACAGGAAGCGTACAAGTGTATATTCGGTGTATAAGTAAGCGGCGTCCGGGCGTCGGCGGCTACTCACGTGTCCCGCCTAACTACTACCGCTGCTCCGCGGCCGGCCCGGCTGCGCCTGCCACAACAACACGCGAGCGTTACGAGTGACCGAGTGCCGACCGGCTGGGGGCTGCTGCCGACGCCAACGACCGCGACCCGCGAGCGATGCCGCAGCGTGCCGCGACCGCAGCGTACAGCTCGCGGCCGCGGCCCGCGCCGGCCAAGACGACCAAACGACTGAGAAGCGGTGGGCCTGACTGCCGAAGGGGGACGGAAGCGGGGAGGGGCGGGTGGTGAGGCTCTTGTCACGTGTCAGCTTTTGTTTTTAAGTTTTTGTTATCGTCTCTAGTCTTCGGTAGACCACATTTTATTCGTTTATTAGTTGGTTATATTTCATCACACGAAGCGGTTAGCACGTTTGCCCATATATTAAAATTGATGCAGTATCGGATAACTATGATTAGGATACAATTTTGACAGAAAGTTGTTTTTATAGCTTTTAGAATAAGGTCGATCGATTCGGTGAATGGATCTATTTTAGTGCGAGGACCGTAATGATCACTCGGTCGTCATCGGCGCATACGCACCCGTGTGGAGTGTGGGTGTGGTGTGCGGGGTGCGGGCGGGGCGAGGGGCGAGGGAGGGTGGGGGCGGGGGCGGTGAGCGAGTACCTGTCATCCGCGTGGGGTCCCGGCCGCGCAGCGCGCCCGCGTAACTGTTGCCCGCCGCCGCGGCGGCTGCTGGCGCCAGAACAATGCGTTAGCGCCGCGTCCGCGTAGCACGCGCTACGCGCTAGCTCCAGGCCGCGCGCGACGAACGACAAATCGCTTTACGGACCCGAGTGCCGAACCCGTGTGCGGCTAAACCGATTTCGACGGTGAACTGAGTGCCGCGGAATGTTTTATGTGTTTTTTTTTTCAATTCTGTGTTCGAATGGGTGTAAATCTCTTGTGAAGTAAATAATAGGTATTTTAACGAAGCAACTTAAACGAAATATTCTACGCGTAAAATTATACTTTCTATTGAAATTAGATAATTACTTTCGTCATGCAACCGAAGTCCGATTTATTGAAACATATATTAAACGCAACGCAACGAATGCGTAATTTTATGAAGCCGAATCAGTTTGGTGGTATCGTAGCGCGGGGAGTGGAGCTAGCCGCGGTGCTGCGCAGACGCGGCCGCGCGCCCGCGCGCCTCGCCGCTCGACAATGCGCCCTCTAATCGAGACTTACAATTCCCTTTCGAGGGGGCACTGATAATGTGTTGTTCATTAAGACATTAATTGTTATGGCTTTTTCAATTATTTTTTTATATATAATTGGACCATTATTAAATTAATTTGTCACTACAAATTTATGTAAGTTTAACTTTTTTTGTATGTAATCAATTTGTCATTTATTTGCTTGGTCCAAAACGAGCTATATTTTGTCCAGTCGTGGTCAGAGGGGCGAGGCGAACGAGGCGAGGCGCCGGCGCTCCTCGTCTCATCACTTGATACATTTCACAAAACCATTACTCTGCAGAAACCAAAGTAAATGAGCACGGAAGGTGTCGAACGAAACATGATCGTGAGGTTAAAGCGGATCCATCGTCGAGGCGACGGCGACGAGTCGATTAGATCGGTCTATGTGGGTTCATCGTGGGTGATTTTTCGGCGGTTATATTTGATGATGAGCGGGACGTGTGACGCGGGATGGGCGAGGGAGCGGTGCGAGTGGAAGAGAGAGAGAGAAGAGAGCAATGTTCGGCGTGGGGCGCCGGCGCGGGCGATGGCGCCCGGCCGGCGCGCCCTGCCGGGTACTGTGCGGCGACGCGGCGCTGGCGCGGAGTCACGAGACATCGTTGGGAATGTTACGGCATGCGATAAATTAATCCATGATCGATATAATGGTTTTTAAATAAAATTAAAAAGCTATACTGAATACTCTCTCGTCCGGATATTCATTAAATACACATTAGAATCAACTAGGAATATAGCGTTGAGCAAAAATAAACTACGATAGTGAGTAAGATAATCAATAAGATCTAAAGTAAAATTACGGTTTTTCATTTTGGCAAGTAGCATAGTTCATCTAGCTTCAAATTGTAAATCTCGCATAATCAAGTAATTCATATAGTTATCGCTCATATGGCGACTTCAATAATACTTACCTATATGTTCTGTAAGGTATGGTATGGAACCTACCATACACGCAAATGATACAGCAATGGGTGGCCAATTAGTCGAGACGAAACAAAGCTGACAAAAGTTAGCCTGATTTCATGTGTCCTAAAATAAATCTCTTTGATTTCAATGACATTAATTTTGAATTTGGCTATGAATGAAATTGCTTATGAGTTGTTCGTTTCACACATTTCTATTTAAGGCGAGTAATAAAGACATATTTATGAGTCAGTGATCAAAACAGCATGAACTAGATAACCATCGAATAGATTTAGTTTGTAGCGCTAAGATATCGGAATGTGTCTCAGCGGGCTAGTGGACCGGACGAGAGAGCGCTGCGAGCGAGGCAGGAGCGCTGGGGTTACCTTCGTGCGCGTCGGCCGGCTGCTGCGCGTGCGCCGCGTGTGGCGCGTGCGCGTGCGGCGCGTCCAGGAACTGGTGCTGGCGCAGCAGCGCGCACTCGCCGCCGTCGGCCGCGTCCAGCGCGTACACGTACAGCACGCCGCCCGACGTGGCCACCAGCAGCCGCGGCGACCGCGACACGCTGCGAGACACCACCGCGCCGATTAGGGCCTTCTCCCGTTACGATACACGATATAAAAAGTACATTGAACTTTTTGACCGGATTTGTCTTAAATTTATAAAATATCTACAGTTTAGATGTTGACTGACTCTTGTAACTATATGAAGTCCGTACCCTCTTTGCATGGCCGACGCATTGAAAGAGATCAATTATTTCTATATAAATTGCTGCACAACCTTATCGACACTCCCTTTCTTTTGAGCGAAATTAGTTTACGATGTACCCGACTAAGTGCATGTCATAAAAGTATTTTTTATGTGCCTACATATAGGATTAAATATGTTTGTAACGACCTGTCAGGTGACTGTCAATAGTTTTCGTGGTTTATTTTATTATGACTTATTCACATCTTTTTTTTTAATATTTTCTTCCGATTTGTAATTTTGAAGGTTTTGGTTTGCTCAAAATGTAATGTAATATAAATCTGAGAAAACTTAATTGGTTTTGGTGTTATCTTTAAGTGTTATTTATATTATTTTCATAATAACTGTATGTCTCCCTAAAAATAATAAAATAAATAAAGATACGTCCGCGCGACTCTAGTCTCGGAGACTAGTCGCCGCGAAGTATCTCACATACATTTATATGGAGACTCTCACACTACGATACAAGCATTCTACGCGTTTGCGACTAATCTCGCGATACCCGCCGTGCTGGTTGTAGTTCTTGTGCGGCTACAAAAACTCTAAAATTTATGTTTCTTTCAATATATGGATGAATCCAGTATTTTCTACTCTTGTGTTGACGTCTTGTATTTCTATAAAACAGAAAAACTGCAAGAGCTTCTTCGTCACTGGAGTCGCTCGACATAACGTCCGTCTACCAAAAACGAGTTTGCACAATTTTTCAGTAGCATAAAGGTATGGGCACACAGCCGGCGTGGCGGGACGGCGACGTGACGGCGACGCGACACCGACGGTTTGGACGAGTTGTATACTATAGAAATATATGAGAAAGGACAGACAGCGCCGCCACGCTCGGCGGGGCGGTAACTGGCGCGTCACGTCGGCGTCGCGCCGAGCGCGAATACAAAACACAGGGCCACCGTCGCGCCGAGCGTGGCGTGAGCTGGACGGCAAGCGTTGCGTTATATGATGTTCGTATTTAGTAGCCACAAAGACGGCGGAGCGTGGACGCGTCGCGCTTGGCGGGACGGAGTTTTGTATTTTTATACAACTTTTAGTACCAAAGAAATGGATGTTGAAACAATTGAACGTCTGATAGAATGAGTCAGAGGTTACACATTGATAAACAACCTTAGCCAAAAAGAATATAAAAATGATTCTCTGAAATCTGCCATTTCTTGCTTGCAATCTTGCCATCACGTCACATCGCGGGCGGAACGGCCGGCGCGACGCCAGCGGGACGGTCACGCCGGCAGTGTGACTGCCTCATAGCGCTGGCGTTCCGCCAGCGTCGCGTCGCCGTCCCGGCACGCCGGCTGTGTGCCCAGACCTTTATATGCGAGTGTCGCGTAGCGAACATGTATCCAACTAGTATTATACTCGAGTATCGTACTCTACAAGTATCGTAATGGAAGATGAGCTTTAGGCCTCAGCCTCGAATTTAGCGGGCAGCGGCGGCGGCGCTCGATGCTTGCCGATGCGCCGCTGTTTCCGAGAACCGATCCATTTAATTTTACGCATAAGATCCTGCCCTCCCGCGCCGCCACCGCCGCGGCCCGGTTAATTCGAGGCAGAGACCTGAAACTCGCCGCGCAATATACGCTAAATTTATTTAAAGACTTCATCTGCGGAAGTGAGGGGGTGTTTCGCGCGTCCGATGTAGGTATCTATCGTCGGCAGATGCGTCCGCCTCGAATCCGATTGTTATCGATTTTGGTGACGCGCATCAAAGCCCCTTTACACACTGCGACTATTTGAACTGGCAGTCGCGATGCTAACGCGCATTAGCATTGATGCATTCACAAAATGTCAACCTTTACACACTGCGGTACTTTAAGCATCGATACAGTCGCGACCATAAAATTAATATTCCTACCGGAATAGAAGGACAAGTAAAAGCTGTCAAACGAAACCGATTTTAAGATGTCAGTAACTAACATAAGTAAGTAACATTTGTAGCTTTAAATGAGATAACCTTTCGATCAGGTGATTTATAACAATGTTCCTAAGTTAAATATAGTAGTTTACTGCATGATAAACAGTCGACACAAAATATTGAACATGCAGCTCTAGTGTAAAACTAAATATTATTTCATTATACAAAATATTCGTCCATACATTCCCTGTGTTATTCTGTCTTTATTTTTTACGTAAATTAACGTTTGTAGAATAGAATAAACAAATCGGTACTTTAAATTTGAAGCGCATTGGTAAATATAAGCCGTATATTAAGAGGCTTCGATTTGGACTAATCTACCTGTTAAATGATTAATTGTTGGGGTTATGCCGCTGTAATGCATAACAATCAATCACCGATCAAGTCACCACGTTTCAGACGCATTATTTCTCCAAAATATACACAATTTCACTTTAAAATATAAAAAATCAAATGCACGTAATTTTCAGCGAGCTTCTGCGGGGCGGTCAACTGTTTGACATCTGCCAAAAATGGTTCTGCTACCCATCTCTTTTTATCACACAGTTTGCTGCTAGTGACATATCGCTTTTGTCGTTCTATTCCAAAGGGATAATAATTTTATGGTCGCGACGAAGAAGCTGGAAATTGCTAAATTATGTAGTGTATTTTGGCGAGTGCATCGATGCAGTGTCGATGCTCGTTTTCGTCGTACAGAAGAGTAAGGGCGTGCACTGACTTGGTGATGGCTGCGACGGCGCGCAGGCCGGGCGCGGGCAGGCGCGCGGCGGCGAAGGCGCGGCCCTGCGCCAGCACGTCCGCCACCTGCGCCGGCAGGTACGTCGCGCCCGCGGTCACCGCCTGCGACCAACGCTTACTACTCTATGACCTATTTTTATACTGAGGACCGATTTCACCAACGACAGATAAGACTAATAGTCGATTTAACCAAACGAGAATAAATGTTAACCTTGGAATAAATCGCTAGTAACCCGAAAGTTAATCAATGTTCCATTCTACTATCTACTGTTATAGAATAACGCGTTTATACGGAAGTAACATTTATACGTTTTATAGTGTTGCGTGAAATATGTGCTAATCAAAGTTTATCGTAATGATGCCTGCTAGCCATATGATTTGTCATTATGTCAGAATGTATTGTCAAATTCAAAACTCCTATCAATTCGATCTCACGGTATGTTTAGTTGATAGGATTTTTACTCGTACTTTCACACCATACAGCTTTGGTGTAGCATAGATTTCCCAAATTATAAAACAGTTCAATCATTCATTCTGTTATGCAAGTTTCGTAATTCATATTACAATTTATGTCGAAAACCAAATTTGAGTTATTCGAATATAAAATCGAGATATTAAAACATCCTTCGTATAGTTACGCACATATAAGCCAATGTTTGGTTGAATCCAACCTAAATAAGAATAAAACGACCTACTTTAAACTTACATTTACATAAATGATTGCTGACAAACAACATTTTGAAAATAGGCGTTAAGCGTCAAAAACATTAATCCAATTATTACTAGTAAGTTTAGACGCCATAAACGAAGAAGAAGATCATACGAGGGCTTCACTAAAAGTATCGGGAATGGAATGTTGCCACTGTTCCTGTCATATTTTTTTTTAATTGCCAACTCCTTGATTTTAAGAATCGAGTATCATTTATTTATAAAAAAAGATTCTCTGTCTTGTCACAGCAAAAGGTCTTGTCAAACTTGCTTAGTTGTTGAGAAAATGGAATTGACTCCAGAAAATTCAAGAGCGATGATTTCTTAAGATTATCGAAGTGGTTTAACACAAAAACAGTGTGTTTACCGGATGATTTCTGCATTTGGTAATGAAGCCCCATCCAAAACCACAATTCGTCATGTCCTATTTCTATTCTCAATAAACTTTCTAAAATAGGCGAAAAATTGTAAACATACGGCTAGTGAGTTTTCTTGAAACACACAATCTTTTAGCAAACAACCAATTTGGGTTTAGACGTAGTAAATCGACTGAAGACGCTGTACTTAAGATCATTTCCCTTATAACCGACCATATTGATAATGGAGTATGGTGCGTAGGAGTTTTTCTCGACCGGCAGAAAGCTTTTGACACGGTTTCGATACCAATATTGCTCGCGCGTCTTGAAGGTATCTGTGTCAGGGGCATTGTACATAGCTGGTTTCGAAGCTATCTCCTTGGAAGGAGTCAGCAAACCCATATTAAGGGGATGCAGAGTGATAAAGTCATATTCAGCTACGGTGTGCCTCAGGGTAGTATCCTCGGACAAAACTCTTTTCTTGATCTACATCAATTAATTGTGCAAACTAGACATCTCAGGCGCTGACTTGCTGATGTTTGCAGATGACACAGCTATTATTTTTTATAGCAAAGATGGTTGGGATGGTGTCCACTAAATTATTGATACAGGCATATGTTGGGTTACAAATTGGCTAGAAAACAACCTCCACTCCCTTAATGCTTCTAAAATCTATGACCTATTCATTTTTTTTCTTTCAAAACAGCTGCCACAAGCCCCCGAGAAGAATTCACGATAAAAATTCATACCTTTCCTTGTAAAAGATTAATAGAGTACAAGGATAATACGTGTGACTGTACTTTTTTTGCTCAGGCTGACTCCACAAAGTATCTGGGAGTGATTATTGATAATAGGCTTAAATTAAATAAATATCCTTTGGACATTCCCACACATCGCCATCTAGCCCCAAAGTGAGCTACTCAAAGCTTGTGTTATGGGTGCCAGATAACGGATATAATACTTAAATATTTTTTGTTTGTAAATACATATATGATATACATAGAAAACACCCAGACCAATACAAACAGACATGTTCTTGCACACAAATGTTTGTATTGTGCGGGGATCGAACCCGCACCCGCTGCGTAGTAGGCGATTTCTCGACCACTACACCAGACGGGTCGTCACATGGTCGTCAAATTGGACTCACATGTTGGTCTAGTTTGTAGAAGAGTTCGAAAATTGCTATATGCTTTTAAAAATTTGCAGCGGTGATCAAGGTCATGCTGTTTCTTCCTATATTGCATCCTACTGTACTGGTTTAGGATATGACTAAGGGGCCGTTCAAGTATTACGTAAGCACTATAGGGGGGCGAGGGGGTCTTTGCTTTGCTTATTTTTGATGACATGGGGGTCGGGATGGTGATTACGTCAGCAGACCGGCAGTATTTTCTTTTTCATATTGGCAACCCACACATTGTCGTTGTTTGAAAAACAAACCCATTTTCGGTAAAAGTTTCGTTTAGATAAAAGATGCACAAACTGCGGCCTGGGAGCGTTGACGTTTCAGTCTTAAATTTATACTCGCCAACATAAATCAATCTAAGACAATTGTTATGCGATATTTGACATCGCTTGCTTAGCTCGTGTAGCAGGTAATGAAATTATGGAAAGTTTTTGCGGTAGCTTTGCTTAATTTTTGCTTATTTATTATTATTATTAGGTACAGCGTTTACGTAAGCAGAGGAGGGGGGAGTAAGAGCTTTGCTTACTTTTGCTGACAAGGGGGAGGAGGGGGTAAATAATTGTCATAAATCTGCTTACGTAATACTTGAACGGCCCCTAAGGTCCTATCGGTTCGTAAGCTTTTTGTCTATCAATGCCTTCGAAGGTATCACAGGCATACAATCCCAACTCGCCACAAAACAACAAGCAACGTTTTCGTTGTCCGCAACCACAAATCTCCAGTCCCTTCTCTGTTTTTTGTTGTTGGATTTTGTTTCTTATGTTGTAATAATCAAATTGTCAAGCCTTTTGAGAAGACACTGGCTTCCATACTACAGTTTTTACTAGTTTGGCAGCCAGGTTACATACATTTCATGTAAAAATCTGTATAAGTGCAAATAAAGATTTTTGAAGTGAAAACTTCTTTAGCGGCGTTGAGCACTTTTGTGGGATGGGGGAAAAATGTGAAACTCGCGTCAGGACACGTGACCTGATCGGAAAACCGTAAGACGGTTGGCGAAATTATGGATGTAAGTTGATTTTTCTGAGAGATAAACTTTTTAATGTAATTTAATATAATATAAATTGTAATGTTTGTGTACGATAGTGCAATAAATAAATATTTTATTCTATCACAAATATGATAGTACTTTTATATTGATAATAAGAGCAATTCATTTAAAATTATTCCCTAACTATTCCAAAAAATCAAAAATGCACAACGTTGATATTCAAGTTTTCACTTCTGCCGGCACTCCCGGAGTGCAATTTTTGATTTTTTTTATTTAATTTATCGCTGGTTTGCTAAATTTCAACGTGGACGTGTCTAGCTCAGTGATGATCCCCGTTTAGGTCGTCCAAAAACTGCAGTCACCCAAGGAAACGTTGATGCTGTGCGTAACCTGATTGAGGAAGATCGACATGTGATATACCGCGAAATTCAGGCCACTTTAGACATTGGCATGAGTCAAATACAAATAAACTTGCATGAAGAATTAGGTGTAAAAAAGTTGTTTTCTCAATGGATACCGCATTCGCTCCGTGAAGAGCAAAAAGCGGCTCGCATTACTTCGTGCGTCAGAACTCTCGAAAGATTCCACGCAGGATCCTAAAATGCTGTATACAACATCGTATCAGGTGACGAAACCTAGATATACGCGTACAAACCCGAAACAAAAAAAACAGTTACTAGTTTAGGTGTTCGAAAATGAGTTAAAGCCAACAAAAATTGTTCGTTCACGGAGTGTTGCAAACAAACTGGTGGCAACGTTTGTCTCCAAAACCGGCCAAGTTGCGACTATTGCGACTATGATATACTAGCATTTGTTTGCCACAAGTCGTTTCTGAACTCGTAAAGAGAACTGTAACCGCCCTATCATCCTCCAGCACGAAAATGCGAGTTCTCACACCGCGCACAGAACAAAAGAGTTTTTAGAGTAAGAAAACATAGAATTATTAGACAATCCGCCGTACAGCCCCGACCTATGCCCTAATGATTTCTATCTTCTTCTTCTTATTTAAGAGCTATGCTCTTGTCGGTGGAGTTTTTTCCAATTTAATCGATCCCATGCCATTTCCTTGACTACTTAGTACGACTTGACTCCTAACTTTTCCTTAATTTGCGTCATGTATGCCCTTCTAGGTCTTCCTCTTCTATACTTTCCCTAAAATAAAGAATAAATTGCGTGGTCAGAGATTTTCATCACCTGAAGAAGCTGTGGAACAAAACGGCCATTTTGGAGACCCAAACTTCTGGAATGGTTGCTTCAATCATTGGTTCCGTGTCGTATAGAAAATGTGTCAAATTTCGGAAAATACTTTGAAAAGCAATAAATACATTTTTAAATAGTCATGTTGTGTCACTTCCTTGATTCCCGAAATTTTCAGTGGTGCCCCCGTATTCGTCGAAAATTCCTAACCTGACGTTGTTAAAATTGGGACTATAAAACGACCGATTTTAAAATTACTTTTACATAAATAATGCTAACAAATAGATGAAGTTTACAAAAAACGCGTATTGTAATTTATTCGACGAATATACCTTATCTAACGTTGGAAAAATCAGGCCCTTATTAACTAGGTAGTCTTTCTTTTAATATGTAAGATGAGTTTGCTCTAGACTCTACAGGTAAACTATATCTAGGCATGCATTTTCATCTCAATATGTATTAATTGACTGACTGAAGCTATGACTAAAGTATATGTGACAAATTCATAAAAATCTCGAAAGTAGTTTTACATGAATATCTGTTCATCTGTTTAATAATTTAAATTAAACTCTTAAAATGTGTTTTTGCGAGGCAGTGCCTGGTGAAAAGTGAGAAATCGCTTCTAATTCAACACCAGTATGTATGACTGTGTACCATTTTTTATACGCAATCAAACAATTTGAATTAGATCGCGTTTGTAATCAAGTAGTTAACGATCTCTCTCCGATATACAAACATATAAAAAAGATCACTACCATTAGTTTTTTTTAAATGTAAAATTATGTTATGACGTATTTTTCTTAAATATAAACAATAATATTAACCATAACAAAATTAATAATAATTTTGATGTGTTTAAGTCTGTCCCAGACTCAAAATCACCATAATAAAGAATCCGAGAGTAGCAGACAGTGATAGTACCTGTGAGATCCAGCCCATCCAGGAGGCAGCCGCGTCGGGCGCCGGCGCCTCGCCCTCGCCCGCGCCGCCCTCCTCGCCGCTCGCGCCCTCCTGGAAGCACCACCGCACACTACTTAGTACCCAGAAACCTCCGAGCGAAAACAACTTTAAGATAATCCTCATCAACTCTCATAATGCGCACAACAAAAGAGTGGAACTCTCTGCCCGCATCTGTGTTCCCGATCGTTTACAACCCTGTTATATTCAAAAAAAAGAGTGAACAGGCTTCTTCTGGGGGAGCTCGCTTCATCGTCGTCCCTGTCTATGCCTCTTCTGGTATAGTCTAGAAACATGACCAAACCCATATCATATTATATATGCAGTAAGTTAAAGTTCGTATCTTTTTGCTTGTCGAATATTTACCGAAACAATTAATTTTAAAAGAATTTAAGCACACCAACTTCTACGGTCATTCATACCCTACACACATAGGTTTGATAAAAAAAAGTTTTTTTAGGTTTTAGTTTCATGTATCGGAGCCCCCCCTTAAATATAATTATTTTTTATATTTTGTATAAGAATCATCAAGCGGTAAACAGGATACATTTTCATACTACGTTTCAACTGTATTATACTAATAGTTTCAGAATAAAGAGGCTGTGACACACGGACAGACAAAAAGACAGAAAGACAGACAGACTTGACGAAACATTAAGGGTTCCGCTTTTTGCCTTTCTGTTACGGAACACTAAAATCAATTTTGTTATTATTATATTTAAACTATAAATTTTCTTTCCTGTGACGTCAACGAAGTGAATATGACTATCTCACTAGTATCTATATTGCTTGGCTGGGACTGAGGAGGCAAGTGTTCACGTATCACACGCAGAGAGCAGCGAGCGGCTGTCGGTGGGCGCTCACCTGCAGCCGGAACACGTGCACGGTCTCGGTGTTGGAGGTGGCGGCGAGGAAGCTGCCGCACGCGCTGAAGGCGAGGCAGGCGATGGTGACGCAGCGCTTGAGCCCGCGCCGGAACTCGTGCAGGCGCTATGACTATCTCACTAGTATCTATATTGCTTGGCTGGGACTGAGGAGGCAAGTGTTCACGTATCACACGCAGAGAGCAGCGAGCGGCTGTCGGGGGGCGCTCACCTGCAGCCGGAACACGTGCACGGTCTCGGTGTTGGAGGTGGCGGCGAGGAAGCTGCCGCACGCGCTGAAGGCGAGGCAGGCGATGGTGACGCAGCGCTTGAGCCCGCGCCGGAACTCGTGCAGGCGCTGCCGCTCGGGCACGCTGAACACGCGGATGACGGTGCCGCGCTCCGAGGCCGTGGCCAGCCGCCGGCCGCACATGGACCACGCCAGCGCCACCAGCGGCGCGTCGTGCGCGCTGATCACGCACTTCGCGTTCTGCGCCCAACCAGATAAATATGTATAAATATACTAGCGGATCGTACCCCTAAGTGATAAGGGTTGTTCACCCTTAAATATTTTGTTTTTAATTTTTGAACCAATTTTTTTGTTTTTATTTTTTATAATGTGGCATTAAAAATACGTACAAACCTAAATTTTTACTTTTTTATCACCAACCCCTATTTTTTATAGCCAATTTCTAATTTGATCATTTTTCATCCCGCTCGATAACTAATCAATTTAGTGTTTTTGTTAACTTTTAAAATTACGAGGCTGGGCGAGACGGGGCCGGGACGGGACGGTGCTAAGGGCGAAGCAAAGCTCACTGGGTCCGCTAGTATAAATATAAATATTGGGCACCAATCACATACATTGCTTTAATCCCAAAGTAAGTAGCCAATGCACTTGTGTTATAAAATCAGACACAACGGTGGACCACAACACACAGACCCGAGACAATATAGAAAAGATCGTTTCTACATTGACCCGACCGGGAATCGAACCCGGAACCTCGGGAGATGGCGACGCTTGAAACCAGCGTGCTAGCCACTCGACCACGGAGGTCGTCTAAATAGGAGATGGGTACTCATGTTACATTACATGCTCCTGTTCAAGTTTGACTCACGAGCATACGCAGAAATTGCACAGAAACTATGGTATTGTGTCTATTCAGCTTTTTAATATACTTTGTGACAAATGCCGTAATTAAAATAGGAAATTGCGCAAAATATTGTTATTGTATCAATTCAGCTTTCAGCTTTGTGTACTTAGCTGACTTATTGCTACTGATTGCGATGTTAATAATTATTAATATCGACCATTTTGACTAAAAAAAACAGCAACAACAGTGTTGTTTCTGTGTATGTAAGAAATATGAAAATAATTTACATATTTAGGTCCAACAGGCTGACGGCTATCAACGAAGAAAATAAGTGGTGTGTGACTTGACCAGGTGTACACGAGTTTGGGTGTTATAAGATGCTAACAGGGACCAATGGAAGGTGTTGGAGGAGACCTTTGCTCAGTAATGCAATATATAAATTATTTTTTAAAAAACATACGAGTTACGTTAAATGCGCAAAACTTTAAAATAGTTTGATTGGAATAACCAGCAGAATCAATTAAACCACTTTTTAATATTGCCCTGTCTATTTATTAATAAGACGAGGCATCACGTGCGCAAACCCTCCAAAATACGTAAACAATCAACGGTGAGTTCTTTATGAGTATAGGTAGTAATAATAATAATATCATCGCGGCGCAGCGGCCCTGTGAAACTATTTGTCTCAATGGATGAAATCCACCGCATCCTTTCTCGACAGAGCGTCGTCCGCAGAGCAAGAAACGATCAAAAGTGCCAGTTACTAAAACATCACATAACACCTTAATTTTTTTAACAATTATTATTATTCTTTCAGAATAAGGTCAATTGAATGAAAAAATCATTTGGGGTGTCTTGAGGTTTTGCGCATTTAAAATTACACGTTGTATACTGTACGTCTAGTATATTACATTGTTATCGTCCTCATGTAATCTAATGTAAGGATGAGTAGACTCACCAGGTGCACGGCGTCGAATATCTGCACCTCGCCGACGGCGCTGGAGCCGGGGTAGGCGACGTAGCAGTGGTCCACGCAGGGCGAGAGCGCGCACAGCCCGCGCGGGTTGGGCGGCGTGTCCCGGATCGTGTGCAGGATCTTCATGTCGCGGATGTTGTGGATGTGCAGCGACTCCTCCAGGCACACGATCAACCTCTGAGGAACCAGCGAATCGAACACTTTTAAGGTGTTTTTAATCCATGACCGTGCTAGGAGCGTATCAGACACGACGAGCATTTTGACGACTCGTCTGGTGTAGTGGTCGAGAAATCGCCTACTACGCAGCGGGTTGCGGGTTCGATCCCCGCACAATACAAACATTTGTGTGCATGAACATGTCTGTTTGTATTGTTCTGGGTGTTTTCTATGTATATCATGTATGTATTTACAAACAACAAAGTATTTAAGTATTATATCCGTTGTCTGGCACCCATAACACAAGCTTTGAGTAGCTTACTTTGGGACTAGATGGCGATGTGTGGGAATGTCCAAAGGATATTTAAAGGAAGGATAGTTATTTATTTAAAGGAAGCAGCACGATACGCTCTACTATGCCCACTGGACGAATCTTCAGCGTTGTGTCTCACCGTTATATGGAGCGAGAGCGTATTTTGCCGGAGCTGCATGGCACGCTCCGTGCATGTCACTTGACGGTGTTAGTCGGTGACGGAACGGCCACGGAAGGATGTCATTGTTTTCAATTAAAATAATATTTTTTGGGTAACACGTTTCTAGCACGGTCATGGTGTGATACGCGATGTAATGTAGTGTAACCTTTAAACGGCTTCCTACCTACCGCTGCTTCACGTCAACTATGGCTACCAGTGTTGAGAAGAAGTAGCAAGACAATAACAACATGCTTTACGTAACTGAACCTATTCAATACTTAAATAAATAAAAAATTGGACACCAATCACGTACATTGCTCTGATCCCAAAGTAAGAAGCAAATGCACTTGTGTTATGGAAATCAGACACAACGGTGGTACCACAACACGCAGACCCGAGACAATATAGAAAAAAATTGATTCCTACATTGACCCGACCGGGAATCGAACCCGGGACCTCTGAGCGGCGTCGCCTTGAAACCAGCGTGCTTAGCCACTACACCACGGAGGTCATCAAATGAAGGTTTTGGACCACTGGGTGCGGTATGCGGTCCGGCCCATACAATATTGCCCGCATGTGGTCAATATTATATGGACTGGACCGCAGACAGCACATTGTGACAAGGCTCTTACGCTAACATATTTAAAATGCAAATAAATAAGGATGATTCATTCGTTACAAGTTCAAGGCGACAAAATCTTGTTTAGACATAATGCTATCAGCATCGATGATAAAGCAAATATGTTAACGCTCTCTTGTTCATTATCATTAAATCAACAGGTCTTTATTTTTCCATTAAACGCATATTAATGAGATACCTAGATCTTATCAGCCATATCATTTGTGGTAAGTAAATAAACGTTCCGGGCTGCTTGTTTCCTGACAGCTTGAGCGCATCATATGGAGTTTTCCTTGACACGGCAAATACAGAGGGGACAGTTGTGGAAAACCCCAACGAATCTATTGATCGCAGTGGCGCAAGAAACTTAGTGAGACATTATAGATATTTTTGTAAGATCTTATAGATACTGTTGTACTCACAGATCGGTTGAGCTTGACAGCAAGGATAGTGTTGCTGTAGCTGTAGTTGCATATTTCCGTGCCCTTCTTGTAGTGGCACACGATCAGCTTCCTGCAACAAAGCAACGATGCACTTGTGCTTTGTCATCTTGAACAACGACATAAGGGAAAGAGAAATTTATTACACCGACGATGCTGACTAATTTTACGCTTTAATTATGTGTATTTAAATAAGATGATTTCGGGTATTTGTGTCAGGCGTACGTGATGAAGTATTAAACATAATAAAACGAAATGTGTTTTGTATCTCCTGACAAATACTAATAACATTTATTGAGAAGAGAGAAGAATGTTTAAAAAGGTAAAAGGGTTAGCTAGGTAGTACTTATCTGATATTATTTTCTAAATCTCTATGTTTAAAACGCGTAGGAACTTTTAGTATATTTTATTGTGTAAACTAGAATAACAGTACGAGAGCTGTGCTGTAGCAATGGGATTAGTGCCAGCAAGAATGATACATTTTGAAATGCGATGTGTATACGCAACGCAACAATATTCAGAAAATCCGTACGAGACCTTCCTACGAATTAGAACTGCATGACATGGTACTATTTACTTAGCTCGTTCTATAAATAATTTCTTAGTTTGTTGCGAGGACAACAACAGACATACATCTTGCTTACCTATTTATATTACAAATGCAATTCAGAATCCAATCTTCAACATTTACCGAATGAACTGAGCTTTAGTGATCTGTTTACAAACAGTAGGCAAACCAATCGGAAAAAGTAAAAAATGGCCTTCCCATCCAACACTAACGATGGACATGGAATTTGACTTCCTCAAGGAAAATATGAATGTATCGACAGGCTAGACAGCGCGTCGCAGTCGGTGGGACACAAATATCGTTTCGGCGAGGACGTAGGTGCGAGGCAGAACTGGCAACAGCTCATACGATTTGCTGCTGAGCGTGCGTGTCGGTTCGGTTCGGGTGTGTTGTTGTGGAGGTAACGAGGGCGGAGGCCCTGGCGCGAACACTCGGGGACGACCTCTGGCGGCAGAGGTCGAAGCAACAATTGCTATTTCAGCGCGGTTGTCGCGGTAGCCACGTATTTCGGGCGCGGACGTGAACTTGGCCGTGCACCTCTCCCCGCTTACACAACACCGACAAACACGTAACATGACGAAAAATACGCGTTACGCCATCTCGTTACAATATATCTGCGATCGTGCAGCGATACTCGATTTGTAGTTCAAAGCCAAATTAAATTTATTATCAAAATAAACTATGACTAACTTACTTATCTTTACGACGTTTTGCAGCGCAGTTATAGAGGGTCACGCGGCGATAAACGGAATTTGAGGCTAACTAGATGCTTTACAGTTTAGGCGCTTTAGTAAAATATACTACATTTGATTATAGCATTTATAACGATGGTTGATGAAACTATAGTTACAAAAATATTTAGAACATGGTGAGCACTTAAATGAATGAATGATATGACCTTTGTAGAATAAGCATAGTAGATAGGTACTTGGAATACAGATGTAAGTAATATAAACATTCCCGTCACCATTCAAGTGCTCACGGTTCTAGTTACAAAGTTGATACTTGGATGCATCAATATTTATTTTACAGTAGACCTAATGTGCGTTGGATTTAAATAAAATCAAGTTTGTTCAATATTAATTACAATCAAATGGATTGCATGCAACCGGACAACGCATGGAGTGCAGGTGCGTCCGCTGCGACGGCTGCGTCGGCGGCGGCGGTGACGCAGCGATGTGCTGCGTGCGCACGGCGGCCGTTGCGCAGTTAGTGATGCGCCGATAGTAAATAAATAATGCGTGCGTAAGCGGCCACCGCGTCACCGCACAGCGCCCTCGTGCTACGATAACAGTGCTCTCAATACCGTTCACAGCATTTCGATCAACAATTATAAGATCGTGCAAAGCTAGAAATCAAATTGAAAGGGAACCTATCTTATCAGGCATGCTGCTTGTGTCCTCAGCGGCGGTCATTATTTAATCTTCTTACAGAAAAATAGTTTATGATAAGATTAAACTTCGGTTGCGAAAGCAGCAGCTACCATTACAATGAGTTTCTAAACAGATTGTATGTTAGTTAAAAGATAATATGTACTGTGAGAATTTACCTGGGAGCTGAAACTGTGACAATCGCCACCAATGAGCTGCTAAATAATCGATCCACCAAGCATGTGTCCTGCCCGGAGCGGCTTGCATAAATCTCCTCAATGCCATCATCAGGGGTTAACGCAAAGAGATGGTAACCACTACTGCTGCCAGCCACCAGGGACCTAGATGATTGGAAATTTACATTATTAAGAGAATCTGTTCTTGACATTAGGTAATTTAAATGATAACACAAAAGTTAGAATTTACAAATTTATTTAGTGGGTTTCAATATTTATGCGCGTGAAGTCACAGGGAACCGCTTGTATACTATATCTGTATAACCATATCAAACCAACTAGGAGCTGACATGTAGATATTACTAATCATAAGAGTACATTAAAACATTTTTAACTCAGAAAACAACACAGACATAGGTTTGTTGACCTAAGTGACAATAATAATGGAAATAAATTATATTCATACTATTTAATTGGATGAGTTCACCACTCTGAAATATGATAAGATACACAAAATCAAATGTGGTTCAAAGTAACTGTATTTCAAATTGAATTGTTAACTGAACCTGTGACTTAACAATAATCACAATATAATGCATAAAATTTGACTTAATTAAAATACTGAAAGAGGTTATGCAAATTAAGTTGAAAGTGAGGTCATTAAATCTTTTTTCAGTACTGAAACTTAAGTTTTGATTTTGTTACAATATATTTACTATTTGGTTGTTTAAGAAGTATTGTTTGCAATATTAAGAAATAGGTTTATAAAACAATTACTCTGTCATTTACAATTGATTATGATTGAATCATGTATTTTTTTAAATATATACCTTGCTTACTTTATTCATACTTTTCAAAAAATATACTAGGACACAGTCAGATGTAATGCAGCATTAAATATTCCCAATTTAAAGAGTTGTCCCGGTCAGCCAAAAGGTTGCTGGTTCACGTCCCGCCCGTGCGCAAGTTTTTGGTTTCTTATTTCATCTTTATGAGTTTAAAGAGTTGTTTTATTAGCATACACATATATATATATATCTATACTAATATTATAAAGCTGAAGAGTTTGTTTGTTTGTTTGTTTGTTTGTTTGTTTGTTTGTTTGTTTGTTTGAACCTGCTAATCTCAGAAACTACTGGCCCGATTTGAAAAAATATTTTTACGTTGGATAGTCCATTTATCGAGGAAGGCTTTAGGCTATATAACATAAAGATACGACTCATAAGACCACAGCAGCAATGAAATATGTAGCGAAAACGGGAGAAAGATATTCCTTTTAAGAGCTTCCGCTGCGTACGCTGCGGAAACCGCTTAAGTTACACAAAAATCATGTATGACAGGATTGTTCAACATCAAGAGTTCTGTAATAAAGTCTGCGACAGCATATGCCTATCTTTTATGGTTGACTTACTACAACCTTCTTTATGTTAATAAATTTGTAAAAAAATAATGCATTATTTTTAGAGGTGTATTATACACACAGGTATTTATTCTTATCAAAATAAATAGATTCATTATCACGAGCATCTCATTTAGAACAAAGTTGCCCTTTATATCATTTGATTTCAATAAATATCTTAGGAGCTATCACATTTTTAACATAACTCCGCACCAAAATAATGTTCGCACCTTAAGTACGACGTGCGTTTGCGCTAATTGCTATAGTTGCTGGCTTCTTAGTTACAATAAAACTGAGTATGTTTTGCGTTAAAATATCTTACTATTTTTATTAGAACATTATTTTTGAAGGTGTTTTGTACACATGGGTATTGATTCTTATCAAAATAAATACATTCATCATCACGAGCATTTCATTTTGAACAAAGGTTTCACATCATTTGATTTCAATAAATATTTTAGAAGCTATCACAGTTTTGAACTCCTCATCAAAATAATACTCGCAGCTTAAGTACTTACAACGCGAGCTTGCGCTAAGTATTGTTGGTGGCTTCTCACTTACATTAAAATATATGTTTTGCGTTGAAATATTTTCCCTATACATACCTATTAGATTAATTTAGTCGGCTCCCTACGGAACGGTTGTCCCGCGCAACTGCTTTTTAGGGTTCCGTAGCCGAATGGCAAAAAACGGAACCCTTATAGTTTCGTCAAGTCTGTCTGTCTGTCTGTCTGTCTGTCCGTCCGTATGTCACACCCAATTTATTCTGAAACTATAAGCATCACACTATTGAAATTTAGTAGGGAGATGTATCATGTTAACCGCTTTACGATTCTCATACAAAAAATAAAAAGTTATGATATTTAAGGGCCCCCCCTTAAATACCATAACTTTTTATTTTTTCCCATACATGAAACTAAAACCGAAAAAAATTTTTTTAGTCAAACCTATGCGTGTGCTATCTATGGATAGGTCTTTAAAAATGACATAGAGGTTTCTAAAACCGCTTTCTTTTAAAGTCTAACGTTTCTTAGCTAGACGCTTCCAAAGTGGAAAAATGGGCGTCCCCCCCATCTAACTTCTAAACTAAGCGAGTGTAAATTTTGATAAAAATATGTAATGTAGATCATAACAAATACTTTCAACGAAAATTGGTTCGAACGGGATCGAACGAGAAGTTTTTGAGATATAGAACTTTTTCAACAACCGCAAACATAACTTTGTACTTCATACAAACACTATGAAAAACAAAGTTATATTTGCTGTCAACAAAATATTGTGGCATTTTACTAAGTGGAAGTAAGTGGATTGCCTAATTCAATTAACGTTGGCACGGAACCCTCAGTGCGCGAGTCCGACTCGCACTTGGCCGGTTTTTTTGCGATACTTCCAAGTGATTTCAGCGCGTAATACATAGTTTTCCTTTCGCTACTGAGTAGTAAAGGACTTGAGCTTATTATTTTGATTGCAGATATTTTCTATTAGGTAGATTCAGTAATACTTTTGGTTAAAATTCTTTCTTCAGATTTATGCAGGTTAAAGTTTTCTTTTCGCCACTGAGTAGGTTTTAATTTTGAATGCATCTGTTAATTATTAAGTTTAATAGATTTAGTAGGTAATTATTTTTGTTATTCTTTCTTCTGATATATGCAGGTATAAGTTACTGCGATAGCTCATTTCAGCATGTAATAAAAGTTTTTCTTGACTTAGTAATAAGTACCATTTAAAGTAGGTAGGAGGTAGGTATTAAATCTAAATGTGCATTTATAATTTGATTTTGTAGTAGGTAATTTGATTTGATATTGTTCTTATTCTCTGTTAAGTGATTGATTACATTAGGTTAATGCTTAATTAATAGGTTGGTCGACTTAATTTATATTTACCAATCTTAAATGCAAAATTTGATTTCATTGTAATTGGGTATTGTTTTGTTGTAGCTCTACAAAGCTTTGACGTTTTGGTCATTTTTTGTGACAAAATTGTAAAGTTTTGTTTATCTTCTCACCATTTTTAAATTACCTACCAAATTGTAATTTTTAATAAAAAAGTACCTACTGAATTAATTAGTAGAATGCCTAGAAAAAGGACTCAGCTTTCTCGGCAGTCTGCAACGTCTACAACGTCCATCCGTCTCAAATTGAATGCTATTATTTGAGAATATTGCTGCAACATATTTGCGGTATATTTTATTTGTAAAATAATTAGCCTAAATAATTAAAAAATCTACCCAAAGTCACAATTCCACGCGGACGAAGTCGCGGGCACAGCTAGTATATATATATATGTGTATGCTAATAAAACAACTCTATATAATATACATGTATATTATTACAGTGCATATATTTTAAACCTCTTCAGATTGTGCTTTTACTTGCCAAATTATTATGACAAATATTTTTTGCTCTACCATATCATAATAACAGTAGAATATAAAAAATAGCAAAGCATATTAAATTCATAGGTTTCCATTTAACCCCTCGAGTGTTTGTGAACGAGACACAATAGCTATTCTATTGTTATGTGGTTGCCTGCAACCGCTTGGATATTGAAAAGTTAATGCAATGCCTTGTAAGTGTTATCTGTGTATCTTGACAATGTAATGGTAATAATGAAAGACATTAGTATCATTTATGTAGTAACTAAAAAGCAAAATGTATCCGTCATTAGACAATGTGATGCAATTTACCGATAAGTTGACATCATAATCATATACCTTTACTAACCACTCGACTGTCCGCGCTGTCAGACTATGATGTGGGAATACTGTCCGGCGATATCGCGCGACGGTTGCATGATAAAAATCGCGCGACTTGTCGCGCGATAAAAACGATTATATAAAGAAAAGTATAGTTGTGATTACGAAAACAAAAATACTGGTAGATAGGTAATAGTTATAAATATATAAAAAATTGAAAATCTAATACACTTACTATACTATAATATATACTATACTTAATTTATATATATACTATACTTAATACATAATTTTCAAGTGGTGGGCACTGTAGTACCACGGACAGTTTACCGTAAAAAAGAAAATGGCACTGTAGTGCCATTGGACTGCCGAGCGGTTAACAATGAAATAAATTAAACAAAGCCATTGTCCATATACTATTTAGTAACTACCAGGTTTACCTGTTTTGCATTTATAAACACAAATTGTATTATAACCTTGACAGATTGAAAAAGAAAAAATAATAATGTGAACGTTTAAATTGAAATTGAAAAAAAGCACTTGTGGCAAATAAATAAATGGCTGAACAGATTTTCATGAAATATGGCTAATAACACTTAGAATAAAATTACCAATGATAATAAAAACTAAACACTTGGTTTATTATTTGGGAGCTATATAGTTAAAACACTCCTCTCTTTTTGTGTTAGGAGTTAAAAATAGCATGAGTAGTAAGTCTATTGTTGTCAAAACATATGATAGTGATCCTGAGACGCCATGTTTGTTTACGACAGCTGTTAGCGGAGTCCTTACGCTGAGGATCGTACTTCATTACGAAACTGTTGGCAATGACATATTGCATCACTACTCGACCCGTCGCGCGTCTAAATATTTTACATCGCTGCTAATTCGTGACACTGGTCGCTTTCGCAACTGCGATGAAGAACCTTGAGCTTCGGATGTCTAACACTTCACCTCTCGCAGCCGAACCTGCCCAACAGTCTAAGACAAGAATATTATCATGATACATTTCTACTTACGTGCAATCTTGATTGAATTGAACGAATATTCCTCCTGCATTTGAACCCTCAGTGGTCTGACCTCCTCCCAAACTCATTGGAGCGTTCCGAGTAAACAGATTGTTCTAAAAGCTAAAAGCTGCACACAACATACGCACACAATAACTTTATATCTGAACACTAAACTCAATAGTCAGTCACTTTAGCAACAAGTACTAAATAAATATTTTTTAACGATTTGATCGCTACAAGAAGTAGATTTTTTGACACAAAGAACGACCTTGCTTCTAAAAACAAGCCCCCCTCCCGCGTACACAAACTAATCGCGCAAATGTACAGTCGCCTCACTTGGCGGTTCGTTACTAAGCAGCAAAGTGGCCAAATCATAGGTTGGGTAAGAGCAAAGCGAATTTTCTGTCTGTAGGCTAAATTATTGACTGCATTCGTTTCATTCGTCTTCCACCAACAAAACGTTGCCATTTTTTTAACCATAGGTGTTGTTATTTTCTGAGATTTTTAAAATAAATTCAAATAAGAAGCGGAGTCAAAAGATTTTCTTTAACGAACCCTAGTATATTGTTGAAAATTAAATTAAAATTGGGAATCTGGTTAGACGACTCTTCAAAGAATTCTAAAATATCCGATTTCATAAAAAAAAGCTAACTCGGCAAATCACTAATATTTTCTCCGCATGATATATTGGGTTTCATTCCATTGTAGTACCTAGTTCAAGGATGTGGCAATATAATGACTAGGCATTATACATTTTGCCTTAGGCATTTTGCAAAACCGCAAGCGTTTATAATTTGACGACACCATATGTAAACAGCAGAATAATACGTTTTGCCTGCGAATAGGAGTGGGCGATGCAAAGACGAACCGTTTCAAAAGACCGTTTTATGTTTCGCGACGATCGAACTGTTTGTTCCAAACGTTTTGTTCCAAAGCAGTCCTCGTAGCACAACTAGTCCTCGGATGGTTGTACGCGAATTTGTACTTAAAGGCTACTAAGATACAGTCTGTAACGCAATGAGAGCATTGCGCCGTCAACGTTCGTTCCGTTCCTTATTGTGAAATTTCTTGAAAAGCCTTAACAAACGCCACGCTTTGAACGCCCTTTGCTACACTCCAACCCGTTATTTCGTATTATGTATTATAGACAAAGAGGTGGGATTGTGTAAAGCAATCGTATTCATTACGATTGCTTTACACAATTCCAGAACTTTTTAACCCTTTTATCGATGTCCGTTTTCTTCGCTAGTGAAATAGCATCACAGAACAATCGGAAGGTTTCGCTCTTCTCATTGGTCGCTGTGATTGGTCGTTTGCAAAAGTGACATTTTCTTGTTCGGATACACATACATTTAGAAACACTGCAAGTCAAACGTTGCTGCCACTGCCAACTCATTGTTCTATTTCAAAATATAAAAGACCTACAAAATTATCTGTTTTTACTTTTAAGGATATTCATACCATATTTGGTGACCATATGATGAAATTAAGCTTTGCAAGTAGTTTATTTAAACATATTGCATATATACAGCGTTTTTTAAACCAAATAGCATGCAATAATATGCTTTGAAAACTAGTGCGGTAGTACATTATGCTTTTATCAATATCGACATATTGATCTGATCAGTATGGGGGAGGCGTTCGAAGTACATACATATAGCCCGAAGTAAAGATATAAAATATTTCCACGCAAAACACATATTATCAGTAGCCATAGCAGTAAGTGCAAGCGCGTGCTGTACTTAAGATGCGGGCATTATTTAGGTGCGGAGTTATTTTAAAATTGTGATTACTTCTAAGATATTTATTGTAATCAAATAATGTAAAGGGATATTTAAGTCAAAATGAAATGCTCGTGATCATAAATATGATTATTTTAATAAGAATAAAAATCCGTGTGCATCAAAACACCTTAGATAATAATATACGTTATTTTTTATAAAAGGCAGGTAATGTGACCGTGTTTGCCCCAAAAATTTAATGCGTCAGACTAAAAGTCAAATAATATGAATCCGTTTTTGATATTTAAAACATGAAACGGCGGCTGTCTCGTTTATGAACTTAAAACGCTTCGTTGTGAGTAAACCATGGGTGCGATTGAGTTAAGCAATCGTATTCATTTGACAGTTCAAAACGTACGATATGATCTGTCAAACCCTTTGTTCTTTGCCATTTGACAGAGCTTCGCCAGCAGCCGCGGACGGCGCCTCCGCTCCGCGTACCTATCTGGTACATTAAAAAATATGTTCGCCTGTAATTGCGGGTTACTAACCCTGCCTCTTATCAAATGGAAAATATGAACCATTAGCACGAGGTGTCTCCGCACCGCCAGCTCGTTATACCCGACCATACCCAGAACGAATAAGTTGGGATACATCAACGGATAGAACGGATAAACCCAATACTGTTTCGAATACAAATACCTGACAAACTTATTTTGTATCCGTTCAAGCATCAAGGTATAATTAGCTTCGTGCGGTAATCCTATCACAGTGATCGTTCTCAAAAAACCGAAATATGTAGAATTAATACAAAAACAAATTATGAGGAATTTTTTACCTCTAAAGAACGAAGTGTAAAGTACGGGGCTCCACAAGGCAGTGTATTAGGGCCTCTTCTATTCATTATATATATTAATGACCTGCCAACCGCCACAAGACAACCCATGACATTATTCGCAGATGATAGCACGGTGACAATTAAGTGTAATGACATAAATACGTATAAATTTGACATTAATGATTCTTTAAACTCTATAATTTCGTGGCTGAATAATAATAATTTAAAAATAAACATTGATAAAACCCATATTATGCACTTTAACCAAAGATCTGAAACTCCTTCTGACATTATTATATCGTACCAGGGTAAAACAATTAGCGAAGTAGACACTGCTCGCTTTCTAGGTATCCAAATAGACAATAAATTGAATTGGAAATATCATACCAACGAGTTATGTAAAAAACTAAGCACCCAAGCGTATGCGTTATATAGGCTTTCAAGTACAGTTACTGTTGACGCATTACTAACTGCTTATTATGGCTTAGTCGAATCCCATTTGAGATTTGGTATAATTTTTTGGGGTAACTCTACCAACAAAGAAATAGTTTTTAAAGGCCAAAAACGTTGCATTCGCTCTATGTTTAGATTACAAACTACTGATACGTGTAAAGGTATGTTCAGAAAGCATAAGGTTTTGACGCTTCCGTCATTATACATTTTGGAAACCGCTCTATTTGTGAAATGCAACCCTCATTTATTTGAGCGCATGGCTGATATATACGTGCGCAATCGCCGTGGTGGAAACCGTTTATGCTTACATCCTTCGAAAACAGCATTGTTAAATAAAAGTTGTGTATGCATGGCCCCTAAAATATACAACAAACTACCCAATAACTTGAAGCTTTTGAATAAGGACCTTTTTAAAAATAAACTTAAAGTAATCTTGGTCGACAAATGTTATTATAATGTACAGGAATTTTTAGATGACAAATTTTGACATTTTTATATATAATTTAATGTGACATTGTTTCTTTTGTTATCAATTATTATTATTTAATTATGACTTGATGGGATTGTGTCTGCATTTTGAATATATGAATACAATTTGTTCGCTTTTAATGATATTTTTACACGCCGAATGTTGGCAGAACATGTTGATGCTAAAACTTTGTTGTCATCATTTATGTACACACATATTTAGTAAATAAATATCTTTATCTTTATCTTTATCAACATGGCTTCTAACTAATGCGTTGTACAATACTACAGTCGCTTTTATGTTTTTTAAATCCGTGAGACGTGCGTAAAATAAATCCTAAGTTGCGATATGCCTTTTTACATATTCCACTTGTACACAGTGGTCCACTTCTACACAGTAAGCCAGCATATCGGGGAGCTGGTCCCATTTCCCGACGCCTAATGTGTCCTCTTAACACTACGTCTTTCTGTTATGTGTTCGAATATTTGTTTTATACGATTGCTAAATGAAAGCCCTGCAGTAAGTTGCACACCTAGATCCCTGACTTCGTACACTCTGTTCAAAACGATCCATATGAAGTCGATATGTGTGTTGAACGGGACTGCGTGCGCGCGTTAAAGTAATGGTAACACATTTGGAATTATTAAATTGCAACCCGTTATCCTCACTCCTTATATCGTTTTGTAATTTTGTACCGTCCTCTGGGCTTCTGACTGTAATGTACAACTTTAGGTCATCAGCAAAGAGCAAACATTTAGAGTCCTGTACCACTTCTGGTAAGTCATTTACCATTAAAATAAACTCAAAAGGTCCGAGATTACTGCCTTGACTGACATCTGACCTAGTGTAGTACGGTTTAGATCTGTAACCAGCGTATTCCGCATATTACTGCCTATCTCTCATGTAGCTGGCAAATAAAAGCAAAAGATGTGGAGTGAAACCAAAACTTGCCATTTTTTTTAGTAGCACGTCGTTATCTACGAGGTCAAAGGCTTTTTTATAATCAAAATAGGCTGCATCAACCTGGACCCCTTCGTCTACGGCTGGCAACACATCCATCATGTAGTTTAAGAGGTTGCTGGTTGTACTACGCGCTGGCCGGAAGCCGTGCTGTGCGTCCGTAAGTTGAGCGCTTACTTGCGCGTACAAGTTTTTATGTATAGCAGACTCAAATACCTTAGCCGGTGTGCATAACACAGCCACCGGTCTATAACCCTCCAATTCTAACGATGAACCTCCCTTCGGCACCGGGACCACCCTCGTGATTTTCCACTTCTCGGGAAATACAGCCGATTTATAATATTTTGTATACGGTCTAGACGATTTCATTGATTATTATCTGAACTTTACCTTGGTTTTGTTTTAATGATAATAAAAATAAATAATAATAATAAATATTTGACAACATCACATACATTGCTCCGATCCCAAGCTAAGTAGCTAAAGCACTTGTGTTATGGAAATCGGAAACAACGGTGGTACCACGACACCCAGACCCAAGACAATAAAGAAAAGATCGTTTTCTACATTGACCCGACCGGGAATCGAACCCGGAACCTCATCAGATGGCGACGCTTGAAACCAGCGTGCTAGCCACTCGACCACGGAGGTCATCACGGAGGTCGTGAATGGTGAATACCTATATGGAAACTTATGTGTTCACCACTAAAACACAATCTAGGAAAATTGAATAATTAACAATTTCTCTGGAAACACAGTAGATATCGATACCGATAATTTATCAAGCAATAAGCGGGACATCACTTTTTCTTATGGTGTATCCACACCACCTGGCGGCGTATGTCAATTAACTGACAGTACTATGGAAAAAGGCACTGCGGCATCAGCGGCAGCAACTGCGAAATTGGTGACATGGGCGCTGGCTGGCACGGCCGCCGGCTCATGCAGCCGGGCGGTGTGGATACTCCATTATGTTGGCAAGTTGACAAAGACAAGACCTTACCAAGCCTGTTCCCGAAAGAACGAAAATACAAAAAAAAGGTATCTGTCAGCTGTCATAACATACATAATATCCACAGCCACAGATTGCAGTTTGGCGCGGGAAACGAAAAGGGAAGGACGGACCTTAATTCTTCATTTTAGAAATTGTTTTTTTCGGGTCAATTATTGTGTTTGTGTGGTGGAATTTTCATGATAATTAGTGCATTCAAAGAAAACGATGAAGTTAAAGTGAGAATTATGGTGGAGCGAGCTCTAATCACGCCGTCTTACCCGGATCGTTGTTCCTGCGCTTAGCTTGCTTGTTGAGCATTGGAATGCGGACCACCTCGCATTTCAATGAGTTAGATTTAGTTAGGTTAGTTTAGTGTATGTTTTAGTTTTAAGTGTTGAAAAATGAAAATAAAAATGAAGAATAGTCTGTATGGCATACAGCCAAAGACATTAAATTAGTATTAAAAAAAATATCCACAGATTAATAAGAGTATGATAATATCCATCAACCAACACGTGTTGAGGAAGTACCGCAGATTAGTAAGAGTAGTACTGTAGTTACCAGTTACCATATAAATATCACTATTAAGTCTGTGACATAAATACATTATTTATTTGAGTTTTAAAGGTCTATTATTTTTAAATTATTATTTTTAACAATAATATCCTAAGCAGACAGTGAAAAAGTAACACAAAATGGGTCGTAAAATTCCTTCTAAGAAACACCGTGGAGTCAAGGATCCATTGCAGCAACAAGCGAAACGTTTGCAGATGTAAGATCTTGCGTTGTGATAAAAGAAGACCTTTTTATTAATGCACTTACTTATTACCTCTATCTTAATTGTTTCTTTTTGCTTATTATAGCATAAAAGGCAAGATAAATGCGCCACCTAAAGACCCGGATGAACAGCCGGTTCCGCGCTCCCTGACGCGGTTGTTCGGCCTCCAGGGTGATCAGAAAAACAACAAGATAGGAACAAAAAAGAAGCTAAAGCGGCCTAACGTCAGTGACTCGCGACAAAGTATAATGTATTTCACTATTTATTAACCTTATACTTTTGCACCTTTGTGGTTTGAGCAATCTCTAAAATATAGACATATGTTGCTTTAGAATGTTTTTAACACTCACAGTGTCATATTTTTATATTCATAAAGAAGAAATAAGAAACCAAAAATTTGCGTAGGTACAGGCGGCTGACGCTTAGCGCCATCTAACCGTGTGTTTATAAAACAGAAGGCCCAAGCAGTTATTCTTTACAGAATAAATTCAACTTGGAAATCGATGACGCTTCGCTATCTAATGCTTTAGAATGTCATGCAAGCACGTAAGCGTCACGCAATTGACGTTTTCATAAGAGACCACAAATTTCGCAGGGTCGGACTGACAGCACGGTAGCTCAATTGGTAAGAGCGTTTGGCCCGGTCAGCCAAAAGGTTGCTTGTTCAAGTCCCGCCCGTGCGCAAATTTTTGGTTTCTTATTTCATCTTTATGAAAAGACATATGTGCTAGTAGGTATTACAAAAGTAATTTTAAAAAATGATATTAGTTTTCCATATCACAAGTTGTCAGAATTCATGTTTTAAAACTAAAGATTATAGTAGACAAAGATTATAACTCAAATAATTGTTTTTTGTAGGGAATACTCAACAAGGCAAAAACCCAATTTCTCAAATGAAGAAGCTGCCAGGTGAATCAGGGCGGTCTTTCTCGCTGCGCATCAACAGTGCCATTAAAGCTCTGCATGGCTCATTAGACCAGGAGGACTATCCAGTTAGTATTATGCAAATGCTCATTGCCATGAGTTCTGGTTGTTGCATTAATGCTTCAGGATGCCTGCGTGCCCAGTCTAAATTGTTTGACATTCAATATACCCTAAACTAGTGTGATGATTACTTGATCTTCATGCGATATACAAACATATTCATTACAATAAATGTTCTTCAAAGGTTATTCAGGTATTAATTAAATAAGGAAATTAGTATAGGTTTCTAAAAAACTAGCTATATAAACAGGTTGCTAAAAAGTGATCTTAATTTCTTTTCAAAAAGTTGGTTGGAGTGTAGGAAAGGGTGTGCAGGCCATGTATAAGCTTCCTTTTTTTCAGTATCACTGGGTGGGGAGTTCCAAGGGGTGCAACTTTTGTTAAGTTGACCTAGCCATAAAGTCAATACCTGCGGAGTTAGAGGGCATTTTTCAAAGTATATTTCTAAGGCAGTTAGGACTTTATTTCATTTAATTTAATTAAGATAAATATAATATTTAATCTGATTCTGCCAGCTGTTTATTTTGATGTTTGTTAGTCATTGTTATATTTTTATTTTATTTTATTTAGAAGTGAAAAGACAAACATGCATTTAATTTTTAGTCATTGCATCACTGTTATCAGGCCTATTGATCACCTTAAAGGAAAAGTCTGAACTTTTATATAAAATCTTTTCTGTCTCTTCCTCTTGACAATCATAAACTCTAAACAATCATAGACATACATACATGACCTAAAAAAGTATAAAAACATAAAACAAGTATAAAAAGGTTGATAGAGCTGTCAGTGCCCAACAAGGCCCATTGAAGAATTTGACTTGTTATGTTTTTTTTGTGATAACAGTGAACTAACCTTAATATTTTTGAAAATATTGATTGACAATAAAAGTCTGGAAATTTATTGTACCTTCATATTTAAAACTAATTTGACAATATCATTGCTTCGTTAGACCCTTTGCACACTGCGACTGACAGCAGCGTCGCACCATCGTTGCAGTCCCAAACTTCTAACCTCTACACACTTGCGCTACTTTTAGCATCGATATAGTCGCGATTCTGTCGCGCGCGAGTCAGAAGCTGGCCGTTTAATTGTAGAAATGTAGTACCAATGCCCCTCAAAGTTATCTGAAGAATAACGCAGTCGCACGTCTGCAATTCTGCATCAATATCGATGTTCGATCGATGCCAAAATCTGCTCATTACAACAACGACAGTGTAAGGGGTCATAAGTTCACAAAAAATGGCAAACATGAACGAAATATACGTGTATCGTTCACATTTTACGGCATTGATGCCATATTTCTTTAGTAGTCCTGCAGTGACAAATTACTGATAAATCGAAATGGTTAGTAATCTCCAAATGTTGAGCGTTTCTAATCAAATCAATCATCGGCCTTGCTATTTTATTGAATGCCGGCTTTCAATGAACAGTCTAGGCATCCAATTTATTGTCCTATTTAACCTGTGGCTTAAGAAGGTGTTACAGAATATTCACGAAAACTTGACATATAAGAAAAGCACTGTAAAAATGTTTTTTTGAATGTCGTTGATTGTAGTATAATGTTAATGTAATTGTTATACCTTGATATTTTTAGGTAGAGACAGAGATGGAAGCGGGCGATTATAAGGGCGATCGCATGGAGGCCCAGCGGCGGCGGCGGGAGCGGAAGCGGAAGCGCGGGGCCGCGGGCGCGGAGGACGACCCAGCGCCGACGCGCGCGCAGCGACTTGCGCTCAAAAAGCAGGCTAAGAAGCAGAGGGAGGCGGAGGTAATTGATTATAACATAGCAGTATAGTAGTTAGTACTTAAGTACCAAATACGTCCATTTGTCATAGTTCTTTGGCGCAACTGGTCATGAAGGATTTTAGTATGAGTGATATTGTAATGACTGATCTTTATTCTACACGTAGGTAATTTAGGAAGCATTGTTTATAATTTGAAATCGGTTATCCAGTTTATTAAGGATTGCGCCGTCAAACATCATTCAAAGTACCTATGTTAAATAAATACATTTAGTTTATTTGCATTTCATCCCTTTAGCCAGTGTCATATAGTTATATCTTCAATAATTATTTAAAAAAAAACAATATAACTATACTACACTGTATCTGTACCATTGTGAGCCAAGTTGCGGCTGAATTGTGAAGTTAACTATAGATGCCGTCACGGGTATTTTTATTTGTACCAACTTTTACGTGCGTTACGAGTTCTTGTGTCCAAATGGGGTGGTGCAGTGTTGGACTATTTGCCTGACGCTATAGTTAAATGTTTTTTTTAACGGCCAGGCGGTATAGCCGAGGACAGTGCTTGGCGTGATGAGCTAGGTAGACTCTTTCAATGAAGACTGGAGAATTGGAGAACAGGTGCCCAAACCGTGGCGAGTGGAAAAAGGATAGGAGACTTTTTCCCTACGTTGAGACACCGTAGGCTCTTAATGATATAAATAACTTGAATTGCCAAAATAGACATTACCGTACCACAGAAAGCAGTTTTTTTATATACTTGCAGACTTGTTCGCAAGTTTTTGCAGGTCGACGAATTCAGTCTATCCTCACACATGCCTACCGCCACTTGCCTACACAAATAAATCCTCTACCACAATTTACTAACTTTGCAATGTCTTAGAAAACCTACAATAGGGCTCACAAATTAGGTTAACATTTGAATTATGCTCGTGTAAGTCTAAGAACCCCAGTTTTCCTGAGATCCAATTATATATTACTAAAAATCATAATTTGTTCAATGGCTTTTGTATACAGCTATGAAAAAATACATGTCCTAATATAAAAAAAAAACTTCACAAATTGGTTTCTTTTCAAAATAATTTAATTATGTATAATTGTTGTCCCTTATTTTTTTTATCAGTTCATATTTTTAAAATTAAATACATTGTGTTTACTTGTTACTACGCTGAGTTTCATGGTGTCGCCGCTCTAAGGTCTCGGGTTCGATATCCGGTCGGGTATAATATAGAAATCAAAATTTTCTATACTGTCTCGGGTCTGGGTGTTGTGGTACCACCGTCGTATCTGATTTTCATAACGCAAGTGCATTAGCTACTTACTTTGGGATCAGAACAATGTATGTGATTGATGTCTAATATTTGTTTTTTACGAGTAAGTTAGAATGCACCTTATTAAACTAAAAGACTTACTTAAACCTTTAACTTAATGCGAAAAATCATTTTCTGAAAACCTTAGGCACATACAGGTCAGAATGAGAACCTCATTTTTATTTAAAGTTAAAAAATGTCTTTCGTATATTAAACGAGCGAGCTAGCTACGAGTAAAAATTTGTTATCATCACGGAGATTTATTATGTATGTTTCATGTTACATCATAAAAGTAACTTTTTTTAATTTGCTATGCACATACTTTTTTTAAAGCGTCCTAAATTGATTAGAAATATAGGGTAACCTGTTGTTGGCTTAACTTTCTATAAGAACTAACTACTTTTTACAACTTATTATTAAGCTGTTGGTTTTCTTAATAAATAAAAATAAAATAAAATCTTGCAGGCTCTACAAGAGAAACGCGAGGTGGTGTACGAGCGCGTCGGCTTCGGCGAGGTTGCGCACGCGCCGCCCGCGCTCGCCTTCAGCCACAGGAAGGCGAAGGACTCCGCCGCGGGCGCGCCCAGGGTGAGCGACGCGTTATTTATGTAACAACTGTGTCTGGTTAGTGTGTGTTCCCAGACCACTATAATTTGGACGTATTCAAGAAGCGGGTATTCACCCGCAGGCTGTTCTATATGTAAAAAAAAAACCGGCCAAGTGCTAGTCGGACTCGCGCACTGAGGGTTTCGTGCCAACTTTAACTTAATTAGGGAATCCACTTACTCCCACTTAGTAAAATACCACAATATTTTGTTGACAGCAAATATAACTTTGTTTTTCATTGTGTTTATATAAAAAAACAAATTTATGTTTGCGGTTGTTGCAAATGTGCTATATCTCTAAAACTTCTTTTTCGATTCCGTCCAAACCACTTTTTGTTGAAAGTATTTGTTAAAATCTACATTTTATATTTGTTTCAAAATTTACACTCGCTTAATTTAGAAGTTTGATGTGGGAGGGGGACGCCCATTTTACCACTGTGGTAAGTGGCTGTGACGTACGGACAGACAGACAGACTTGAGTAAACTATAAGGGTTCCGTTTTTTGCTATTCGGCTACGGAACCCTAAAAACCTACTTGTAAGTTTGTGAGGATGTGGATTTTTGTTAAGTCTTCCTGCGAATACTATATTATCGACTAGCGGTCCCCCGCGACTTCGTCCGCGCGTTTTGAGTTTGCTCCCTCCCCTCCCGTCGCAGCGTCATGTTTTATATCCTAAAGCCTTTCTCGATAAATAAGCTATCCAACACAGAAATATTTTTTCAAATCGGTCCAGCAGTTCCTGAGATAAGCGCGTTCAAACAAACAAACTCTTCAGCTTTATAATATACTAGCGGTCCCCCGCGACTTCGTCCGCGCGTTTTGAGTTTGCTCCCTCCCCTCCCGTCGCAGCGTCATGTTTTATATCTTAAAGCCTTTCTCGATAAATAAGCTATCCAACACAGAAATATTTTTTCAAATCGGTCCAGCAGTTCCTGAGATAAGCAAGTTCAAACAAACAAACTCTTCAGCTCTATAAAATATTAGCGCAAGCGCACGTTGTACTTAAACTGCGAACATTATTTTGGTGCGGAGTTATGTTAAAACTGTGATAGCTCCTAAGATATTTATTGAAATCAAATGATATACAGGGCAACTTGGTTCTAAATGAAATGCTCGTGATGATGAATGTATTTATTTTGATAAGAATAAATACCTGTGTGTATAATACACCTCTAAAAATAATGCATTATTTTTTTACAAATTTATTAACATAAAAAAGGTTGTAGTAAGTCAACTATAAAAGATAGACATATGATGTCGCGGACTTTATTATAGAACTCTTAATGCTGAACAATCCTGTCATACATGATTTTTGTGTAACTTAAGCGGTTTCCGCAGCGTATGCAGCGGAAGCTCTCAAAAGGAATATCTTTCTCCCGTTTTCGCAACATTTTTCATTTCTGCTGTGGTCTTATGAGTCGTATCTTTATGTTATATAGCCTAAAGCCTTCCTCGATAAATGGACTATCTAACGTAAAAATAATTTTTCAAATCGGGCCAGTAGTTTTTGAGATTAGCGCGTTCAAACAAACAAACAAACAAACAAACTCTTCAGCTTTATAATATTAGTATAGATTAGCGCAAGCGCACGTTGTACTTAAGCTGCGAACATTATTTTGGTGCGGAGTTATGTTAAAACTGTGATAGCTCCTAAGATATTTATTGAAATCAAATGATATAAAGGGCAACTTGGTTCTAAATGAAATGCTCGTGATAATGAATGCTCGTGATATTTATTTTGATAAGAATAAATACCTGTGTGTATAATACACCTATAAAAATAATGCATTATTTTTATACAAATTTATTAACATAAAAAAGGTTGTAGTAAGTCAACCATAAAAGATAGACATACGCTGTTGCGGACTTTATTATAGAACTCTTAATGTTGAACAATCCTGTCATACATGATTTTTGTGTAACTTAAGCGGTTTCCGCAGCGTATGCAGCGGAAGCTCTCAAAAGGAATATCTTTCTCCCGTTTTCGCAACATTTTTCATTTCTGCTGTGGTCTTAAGAGTCGTATCTTTATGTTATATAGCCTAAAGCCTTCCTCGATAAATAGACTATCCAACGTAAAAATAATTTTTCAAATCGGGCCAGTAGTTTCTGAGATTAGCGCGTTCAAACAAACAAACAAACAAACTCTTCAGCTTTATAATATTAGTATAGATTTAAATAAAACTTTTCAATTATAATATATGATAAAGCACATATGATATAATTGACAAAAAATGAGAGATTTTGCGGGACACTTATACAACATAAATTTCATAATAATAATCTTTGGGGCTACGGTATTGGTCGGCGAAAGCGGAGTCAAGCGAAACGTAAGGGTACTATCTACCTTTTCTCGAAGTACTTCGTCGGCTTTTTGAACACTTGTAACTTCGATCTGAATTATACCAGACAAAGGATCTTCATATAATGCTGCTGCAATTAAACATGCAAACTATTAAAATCCCCGTTTTATCTAAAATTCTCGATTTCGTCACTGACTGATGATCATATAAGCGACTTCCTAGAGGAGAAAGTCTCTAACTTATGAGTATTTAACCCCACAACCTACACCAGGGGATGTAATTTTGTATGAGACTTCTGCAAACAATATTATGACTCATCATCATAAGCTAACGGACGTCCACTGCTGAACATAGACCTCCCCACGGCTTTCCCCAGCGACCGATCACTAGCGTTCTGCATCCAGTTTGATCCTGCGATCTTTACAAGGCCGTCTGTCTATCTTGTCGGTGGACGTCCTACGCTGCGTCTTTGGTCGAAGGGTCTCCAATCTAGAACTTTCCTGCCCCAACGGCAGTCCGTTCTTGCATGGAGTATTGCTGCCATCACTGGGATGGATCAGCTAAGTACTAACTTGCTGCATTTGAATCGGTAAAAAGCAGAGCTAGGAGGCTCATCGGTGATGATAATATATGCGCCAAACTCCAAAGCCTGGCTCATCGACGCAAAGTTGCCTATCTATCGGTCTTTTACAGGCTCTATTTTGAGAAGTGGACACAGAAACTCCATGAGCTCATTCCTCCATCCCCTATTTACCACCGCACGTCTAGACGCACCCATACCGTGTAGGTATTCCACTGTTGCAAACTAAGCGCTTCTCGATATCCTTTATAATGCGCACAGCCAAAGAATGAAACTCTGTGTTTGCGGCGCCGTGGTGCTCTTCCGTTCCAGCATCGTCTCATCGTTTGTCCTGAGTCGATGACGCCTTCTTTTTGGGCGCCGCCTTCTTCTTTTTGTTCATTTTCTTCTTGCGGCAGAGCCAGGGTTCTGTAATAATAATAATAGTTTGGTTAGGTTAGTGTTTCCAAGGGAATAAAACTAGAAAACTTTCAAAGACAGAATGAACAGGCTACTTCTGGGTGAGCTCACTCTATCGTCGACTCTGTCTAAGCCTAATAAGGTCTAGGCTAGAGTCTAGAGCAAACCCATTTCGAATAATTAAAAACGGCCATCAGTTCTATCGCGCTATGTGCCCTGCCCATTGCCACTTGTGCTTACTGATTCTCAAGGCTGTGTCCTGAGAATCGGTAAGCGCAGTGTTACCTTAGTTCTTCAACGTTTCTCCTCATTTCTGATTCGATCCCGTAGAGAAACACCCAGCAAAGCCCTCTTCATCGCTCGTTGTGTGTTTTTGAGCTTCTTTATAAGGTCCATAGTTAGAGACCATGTTTCGGATCCGTATGTCATCACTGGTAACACATATTGGTTGAAGACTTGACTTCAGACAGACAGACTTAGGTAGTTCAGATGAGAAGACACCGCAATTTCCCGAACGCTGCCCAGCCGAGTTGGATTCGTCGATTGACCTCTTTTTCAAAGTTGGACCTACCTAATTGGATGGGTCTACCTTGTTTCGCATAATTTTTATTGTCATAATTTTATTTGGCATATCATCAAATAGCATAAACTTCCTTTCGCAGAACATCAATTAGCATTCACTCATTTATCAGACGTTCAAAACGCATAATCGTGTAAGCTAGAATCATCCTTAGGCAGAAATTTAATATCCATAATAGTCTTAAAGCAGAATCATCCTAACGCAGAAAGTTCACAGATAGAATCGTCTTGTAGCATACAATTCGTATATATAGTCATTAAAAGGCAGAATCATCCTATCGCAGAAAATTCACAGTCCGAATCGTCTTTTAGCATATTTTTCATATTTAATATTCTCCTATAAACCTTAATTTCTCTGTTTATCCCAAGTAGTTCTATCTCAGCAATACTAACATACAACATGCATGGCAAATCAAACATGCAGCATGCAAGCAAGCATTCAGTATGCAAGCAAGCAAGCAAAGCATGCAGCAAGCAAGCAAGCATGCAGCAAGCAAGCAAGCAAGCAAGCAAGCATGAAGCATGCAAGCAAGCATGCAGCATGCAAGCAAGCAACAGCTTGCATGCAGCATGCAAGCATGCAACATGCATGGTTTCTGTCACGGCTCCGGCGCTGCGGGGCTCCGGCAGTCCCACGCGAGCTTATCGTCGCAGATGGTTTTCGCTCACCACCGCAGCTTCGGCTTGCTGGCCGGCTTTGCCGGCCAGCCTCAGCCGCGGCGGCGAGCTTTTAAACCACCTGCTCCACAGCTCGCGGGCTGCCTCGCCCCTCCGCGCCTACGCGATTTTGAATTACACTCTAGGGTTGGGGCAAACAAGACTGCGTGGAGTCGGTTTTGCACCGATCGTTTCTGTCACTAGCTTTTGTACCACAACTTAATGACTTTTTAATTCAATTTTAGAGTAAAATACTATTTAAAAGAAATAACAATATGCGTAGTGAAATTATTCTAAACGAAATTCTGCTATCTTCATAGTATGCCTAGTCAAATTATGCCAAATAAACATTATGCTTAGCGAAAGTATGCAAAGTAAAATTTTGCCAAAGGTAATTATGCCTTATAAATTTCTGCTATCTTAAAAGTATGCCATTGTAAATTCGGGCATATAAATATTCGACCAAACAATAATTATGCTAACAGAAAATTCTGCCTGAATAATATTCGACTAAAGAAAATTATGCCAAGTGTGTTATGCCAAGTGACTTTCGGAGCAAAAAGATTCTGCCAGATAGAGGGAACCCCTAATTGGATCACTTGTCCCAGGTAGACGTACTCGTCGACAACTTCGAAAGTTGAGTTCCCAACGGATAGTGTAGGTACAACAACGGAGCTCGACATAATTTTCGTCTTTTCCATGTTCATTTTAAGACCCACTTGTTGGGAGACTCGTTCAAGGTCTTCGAGCATAGAGCATATTATGACTAGCTTTGACATTATATCTATTAAAATGAATTAAGCTAAAACATATTTTGATTGAAAGTATCAGCATAAAAGTAAAGTCTAGTACGTACTAAGAACTAACAAATATCTTCAAACCCGACTAAACGACCCGTACTGGGGTAAAATAATGCTGTCGCTCTATATTCTTAAGTATCTATATTTTATAACATGTAGTATAATTTACTTGACTTTACTTTTAAGCTGCCTCAAAGTGCTATACCTTATGGGTAACTAGGTTATAAGTGCACTTAATGAACACATATATACATATATCACCTATGTAAGTTTGTAACACCTAGTATGCATGCATGAATAAATGAAATGAAATAAATAACAGGACTTTTGAAGTATTGCTACACTTCAGAAGAAATGTAGATTGTTGTTAATTTCCTCTTGATTAAAAGTGAACATGACTTGAAAACTTAAAAAAATGAATGAGATTCCACCAAAAACATTTTCATGTAAAATGTTTCCAAAAGCTTATAATAATATGCCGGCTTGGCCGTTGTCATTATTTTTTTTGTAATCCAATCATTTTCTTAGTAACTAGTAGGCAGGATTGTAGCTTTCTCCTATGTGTTCTTCATTTCCGATATGGAAACACGTTAAGAAATAACTGTTTATGCCCTCCTCCCTTCCTTTTATATCCCCCGTTCTGGTTTTCTTCAATTTCTGTTAAAAATGTAAGTCCTAAGAGTTTACTGTTCAAGAAACAAATCATCGTCGATAAATTACCTACAAAACGGTACAAATTTATAGTCGTAAGATTAATGTTTCTTATACGTATTAGTACAAAACTTTATAAAATTATAAGAGGGTATAAATTATATAAGAAAAATACAAGAGTTATAATACATTGACCTAGGAAGATTACACATACCTTGTATGTTGAGCTACAATATGACACCTTACACTTTGTCTTAGAGCCAGTGGTACTCGAGTTACAGCTCACCGCATCTGACTCCATGTAACCTTTTATTACGTTTTTAACCGACTTAAAAAGTCAAGGTTATTAATTCGACCTGTATGTATGTGATATAGTTGAAAATTGATGTGACTTTATTTCCAATAAGGAATCACGCTGAGAAATAATTTCTTCTTCCCCCGTTATAGTTTCCCATTTTCTGCAAATACTGTAAGACCTAGGAGTTTACTGTTCACGAAGCAAATAATGGTCGTTAAATTACCTACTTTACATAGAAATGATTTTGGTTACTGAGCGGTGATTTTCCGCTAGAGACAGCATAGCGTAAGTTCTTCGTTTCATTGGTCTTTGTTACTATTTAATTCCAAAATGTTTGTGTAACTGCAAATATTTTGAAAGCACGTAATCGTCCCTGCGAATTGCAACTAATCACTGCTTACTAAGAATGTTTAGCTTCAGTTTACTGAATGTTTTTTTAGTCAGATTGATGTAGGTAGACTTTTCAAGATTTGGGTATGTGTCATCTGGAATAAATTGATTTGAACATAAATGTTTTGGTGATTACTTGGTGTGCCTTGATTAGTTTCTCAAGCGCTGTAGTTTTCAAGGGTAGGTATCAGTGAAAAGTAGAGTGGTTTAGTCAGCTTAGGCATACGGCAAGTGGTAACGGTCCATTCGTACTAATATTTACTATAATAAATGCTAAAGACTTTGTGTTTCTGGGTTGCAATACCTAACCAAGAATATTGAAAGGAAAAAATTGTACGAATAAGATGTTATTAAGACTATTTACAATGTTTTTATGGTTTGGTTTGGCGGTAACTGTCAGTAATGCTTTAAACTTTTTGGTAGTTGCACTCACTCTAATACCATGCTTGGGTATTTAAAACAGATATTCGGGAGTTACCCCCTTAGGCTACCTGGAATGTTTTCTAGGAGTTTCGAAAATGAGCTATGTTATAGATTTTGATGTGATCTTTTCGAATTTTAACTTTGTCACTCGTATAGCAGTTTGCGTCGTCATCTTGAAAAAATGGCGTCCAATAGTACTTATCGGACGATATCTCCTTTTCGGCTTATTTTAATATAAAAGCAACATCATCAGCAACATTTTCCATAAAATTAATAGTTTCGGTGCACAAGCTGCGCAGTGTCAAGAACCTCATGTTTATGCCAAATTCAATTTTAGCGCCGTATCCCTTTATTGCCTATAATAAGTGAAAATTGAGTTCTAAATATGAATTTCCCATCCTTGTATTAAAAACGATGCCAAAAATACGGGCAGGTACACGGAGCAGCCTTGTGTGGTAGTGGTAGATGCGAACATTTCCTCCTCCTCCTTACCATAGACTACGCAACTGTTGAGTACAGCAGGGTTTAATTAGTAATATGTAAAGCAACAACTTCCTTTGTTAATGCTCCAAATGGTAGGGGCCGACAGAATTCTGCAGTTGGTGTACAAAAGACTTATTCGGAAATATACTAAATATACAAAAAGTATTTAAGTGTTATATCCGTTGTCTGGCACCCATAACACAAGCTTTGAGTAGCTTACTTTGGGACTAGATGGCGATGTGTGGTATACGGTGCGGATCGGGAGATATAAGGAAACAACTGAATCCGAGTAAATATGGTTTATTACTGTCTCAAATATATTGATATACTGTCTTATATACTAAGAGCGCATAGGTACATCACACGCCCTACCAAAAGGAAAAAAAAACCACAATAAGTGTATTTTTTTTTAAATATAGGTAAAATTTTAATAGTTTATACTAATTCAATAACATTCATGATTATTGTTACATATTGTATAGTTTAGTACGGTTCTTATGTACAACTTCTTCTTTACTGTCTTTAATAATTTTAACATTGGGTGTTAAGTCCTCAACGACTTCATAAGGGCCTGAATACACTGGAGAAGTTAATTTATTGCCCGTTTCATTTTTTAACAATAAGAAATCACCTTTTTTATACATTACAGGGTTTAAATAGGTATCAAATACATGCTTTCTACACTCTTTACTTTTTATTAAATTATTTCTTGCATCAAGTTGCGATTTTTGCAACCTATACTTAAGTTCTAAAGGATAATTCTCGGTATTATATAACGGATCTACAACATTAGTCTTTAAATTACTAGGTAAGTTACACTTTTTTCCGAAAACTAGTTCAAACGGACTATATTTAGTTTCACTATGTACAGTTGTGTTATAGGAAAAACACCAGAATTGCAACCAATTACTCCAATACCTAGGGTTATTATTTGTTTGTATTCTCAAAAAGGAATTAAGTGATTTATGAGTATTCTCTATTGCACCTAATGACTCGTGATGGTAGGCTGTGGATGAAATTTGATTAATTTGAAGGATTTTACATACCTGTGACATTGTGTTTGAAATAAATTCTGTTCCTCGGTCGCTCCCAATTTCTCGTGGTATGCCGTACCTTAAAATAAAATTTTCTACAAAAGCTCTAGCTACACTACTACTATCTTTCGACTCTAGTGGGTATGCCTCTACATATTTACTTAACTCACACTGGATAGTCAGAATATATGTATAGTTATAATAATCTTTTTCTAATGGTCCTACAAGATCTAAATAAACTTTATCAAACGCGCATTTTGCCGTTGTTGTTATTTCCATCGGTTGTCTAGTTGGTAAAGAATGTTTTTGCTTTTGGCAACTAACACATTTCCTTACGAACTTTTTGACGTCCTCACTCATGTTTGGCCAAAAATAGTATCGTTTAATATTATTTATCATGCGATTAACACCTGCATGCCCGCTCGTTGGTAATAAATGAAAATCATTCAGTATGACCGTTCTGTCGTCAGCATTATTTACTCGAGTAACTCCTTTAATAACACAAAGTCGTGGTCCGGACCACTTTGAATTATTTTTTATCTCATCGGTTAACCATTCAATTACAAACATATTACTTTCATTTTTGACGACATATATCTCATCTATTTTTAGATCTTTACATAGCGATTCAAATCCTCTCACGAATGCGTCTCGCGCGAAACATGATCGAGTTTTAGCATCAGCATATATAACAGATCGCGACGGTACAAACGTAAACTTGTCATACTTTAAAAATAATTCGTCTTGTTCAGGTTTAGGTAACTTTCCTATAATAAGTTCGACTCCTGAGTTAGGTCTTTTAATCATTTCCACGATATTAGGTTGATCAGACCGGCAATCGGTGGAGATGCTATCGACTAATTCAGGGTCACTCTTCTCGTCATTTTTTAACCTCTTCATTCGTCTCGTAATAACATTCATCACATGCTTATTCATATCTTTCAACTCGTCCGATGTCAAAACTATGCGTGATAATGCGTCTGCAGCCACATTAGTCACGCCCTTCACATACTCTATCCTATAGTCGTACTCTTCTAAACAAAGTCTAAATTTTAATAAACGACTACTTGGGCTGTTAATGTTAAATAAATACACCAATGGCCTATGGTCTGTTTTGATAACAAATTTTTTGCCAAATAAATATGGTCTAAAATAGCGTACTGCCCAAACAATGGATAACAACTCTTTTTCTATTGTCGGATAGTTAAGCTCTGCTTTATTTAACGATCGACTAGCATAAGCTATTGGTAAGTTGTTTTTATTGCAAAGCATTGAACCAATTGCTACGCCCGATGCATCTGTCTGCAATATGAACTCGTTTTCGTTTGTAAAATCAGGGTATTGAAGGATTGGTGGTGTTATTAATGAATGTTTTAGTTGATTAAACGCTTTTTCACATTCATCTGACCATTCAAACTGTATTCCTTTGCGTTGCAATTTATTAAGTGGTATTGTTATTTCAGCAAAATGTGGAATAAATTTCCTGTAATAGTTGGCAAATGCTACGAATCTTTTTACCTCGTCAGCATTTGACGGTCTTGGATAATTTTGTATGACCTTCGTTTTTTCCGGATCAGGCTTGACACCTTCAGCAGATACCATGTGTCCTAAGTAAAGTAATTCTTTTTTTAAAAATTGGCATTTTGATGGGTTTAATTTTAAGTTAACTTTTCGCAGTCTTTCAAATATATCTAACAAGTTTCTATTGTGTTGTGACAAACTTCGTCCAAAACAGATTAAATCATCTAAGTATATCAGGCATTTTTCATAATTTAGACCCGACATAGCTACAGTCATAGCACGACTAAATGCACTAGGACTGATCTTAAGTTCCATAGGTAATCGTTTTAATTGATATTGTTTATTCGTGGTAAAAGCTGTATATTTTCTGCTTCCAGGGTCAAGTTCTAATTGGTAGTAGCTTTGACTCAAATCTAAATGACTGAAATAAATTGATCCAGATAATGCGTCTAAAATGTCAGTTATATTGGGCAAAGGAAACTTGTCATCTTTTATTCTCTCATTCAACTTACGATAGTCGATTACGACTCGCCACTTTTTTTCATCCGCATTCTCACTTTTTTTTGGTACAAGAAGTAGTGGGCTAGACCATTCACTCTGACATTCCTCAATTATATCGTCTTTCACCATGTTACCTATTTGCCTATCTATTTCTGACTTCTGTGATTTTGGTAATCTATAAGGTTTGACGTAAACTGGGCTACTGTTCTCTTTGAGCTGTATCGATTGTTGGTACACATTAGTTACTCCCAACTTATCGCCATCTAAATAAAATACGTCAGGGTACGTAGCACAAATACTTTCAATGGACTTTCTTTCCTCCGAATTTAAATGATTTAGGTGTAAGACTTTAAACAAACTTTTGACTCTATCCGCGTTAACTACACCCCGTTCAAAATTACAAATTGTATAATTATTTAAATAGTCAATTTCTGGTGTGAAAAAACATAAGTTTACTGTGTCATCCCTTGTGTTTAAAATTTTTATTGGTATTTTACCATTAGTAGGGGACACTAAGGAACCCGCTAAGTAAATTCCGTCACATAGTTCCCTTTGAAATATTACGCAATCCTGATTACAACTGCTATCAATGTAATGAATTGATTCGCATCGCGGTGGTAATGTAATGTAGTTGTTAAAACCTGTACTACCCATTTCAAGATGTAAAACCTTCTGGCCTAAGTTAGTATTTACCGATAAGGTATTTAGCTCTAAGTTAATAATGCAATTGAGTTTGCTTAAAAAATCTTGCCCTAATATGCCATCCGTTCGACAGGGTAAATTTTTAAATACGTAAAATTTATGTTCTATTTCTGTTTCACCAATCTGTAAATTTAAATAAACATATCCCTCAGAGTAGATGTTACCTCCGATGCCTTGAATGCAAACTCGCTGAATATGGAAAGGAATGTTATGCGAGATCAAATTCTCGTACTTCACGGCTGAGAGTGTGGCGCCGGTGTCAACTAACCAATTCTGGGGAATACCAAATATACCAATGGTTACTGAGTTAATGTTGTCGAAATATTCATTAGTGATATTATGCACGAAAAAAATCACTTAATGACTCGGTTTGACCCGAATTCTCATTTTGAGTTTCAGTGGTTGGTTGAGCCATGTTTATTTGGTTATTTTGAAATGAATTGTTTCCACGAAAATGATTTGAACCTCTACGGTTACCGCGAAAACCTCTCTGAGATGTTTGACTCGTCGAATTATTTTGTGAAAAATTACGTATGCCTCGGCCTTGTGTATAAGTGTTACTATAAGACCTCCTTGAATTATTATTATTGAAACGTCCTTGATAACGACCTCGAATATTATGGCCATACGACCTACCTCGGCCTCGTTGGTAGCTCATAAGCTCTCCTTCAGGACGTGAAGACAGGTCCTCGTCTAGCGCCCCTCGAATGGCGTCCTTCAGCGTTTTGTAGTCACGCGCCGCTATTATTGTACTTATACGACTATTTCGCAGGCCGTCGGAAAAACGTTTTATGGCATTTTTCTCGTTTACGCTTTTTAAGATTTCAAATTTGCTTGCGTCGCCGTCGGCTTGCGAGATAGTTAAGTCTACAAATAATGTTTCAATCTCCTTACCGAATTCCTCGACACTTCTTCCGCCTTGCCTTGCCCTCTGCAATTGCTGCTGAATGGCTGTATCGGATTTTTTCGATAACAACAAAGATCGCATGTATCTAAAAGACCTAAAACTGAAGTGTAAGTTTGACACATGCGCAACTTGGCACTTTCCGAGAGTCTAGATTTTAAAACAAATGTAACAAGCGTTTTTTGTCCTTCGCTGTTCTACATCGAATCATACATTTCAATATTGCTGATTAACTGCTTTGTTACTTCTTCGTCTCCCGTCATGACCGGCAATAAAGATACTGCGGTTTTTAAATCGAATTGAGCCATGGTTGCAATGTTGGTGCTTTCCTTATTATCGACAATATTATCCGGCTCCGAACAAAGTCCCTTAATCTTGGAATAAACAGAATTTATTTGGTTGCACAAAATTTGTAATGTCTCCACGTTTTCTAAAGAAATATATTTTGCATCAATTTGTTGACTCAAACTTTCGTAAGTGACAATATACTCGTTATATAAAGATATTGCTTCAGATAATTTACCTTGCAAGTTTTGTTTTAATCTCCTAGCAGGACCTAATTTAATTAAATATGTCTTGATATTTTTTAAGTCATTCAATATTTTCTCAAGATTTTCCATTACTCACTTTCATAATTAGGAAAAACATTGTTTTACACATTACAATAAAATAAAATAAAAATGTACCTTATATCCTGTTTCAGTAACTATGCTTAAAGTCCTCTAAATATGCGTATACATGATGATTAAATTTTATTTAACGGTTTCCGCGCACTTTTCATTTTTATTTACACCACTTCACTCACTCACTTCACATTTTATCGCCCAAACCGCTGCTGCTTGGCTGCTGGTCAGCCGGCTGTGGCACGTAGAAACCAATGGGTCGTCCTCGTCCCGACGCGAACCGAACACCCCGTAATGCTATCTGCATGACCTCTTCTCTCATCCAACGCCTATGGCATTTCTTGTACACTTTGTATACGAAGAATAGTAAAATAAGCGCCAACATCAGCGCGATGACACTGGTGATGATATTATTAGCACTTAGATGCCAACCGATGTCCTGGACATTAGCTCCATTCGAACCAGCTGCATTTTGGTTTAGAAATACGTCTTCTTTATTTTGGTTAGACTGGCACATTTTGAATATTTGTAGCGTTTTGCAAGTCCACAAAGCAAAGTCCACGAACGTAATGCGGTAATCCCAACATTGTAATTGATCACTAGTGTCCAAATATGTAAAACAACGCACGGATCGCGCCCGAGGCGGACTCCTGTTGCAGGGTCGCCATATACGGTGCGGATCGGGAGATATAAGGAAACAACTGAATCCGAGTAAATATGGTTTATTACTGTCTCAAATATATTGATATACTGTCTTATATACTAAGAGCGCATAGGTACATCACAGTGGGAATGTCCAAAGGATATTTATTTATTTATTTATTTATTTATACTGTGTTACGACGCTCGTAAAATCCAAAATTATTACTTTACAAGAAAAAGTTGCAGAATGTAAATTGTAGAAAATGATACAGAGTTTGATTTTGCCATAGATTGTTTTATTTTAAAGTGTGTCAGAATGGAGATATCGGCAAAAAAGTACTTTTAGCCAGAATGGCGGCGCGGGCGACACCTACTGCAGTATTTAGTTGACCACAATCTTTCAGATCATCAACAAAGGAAATAGCTTTGTATAAACGTACTTGATGTCCTCTGAGCTAATTAAGTCCATTACTCAAGAGGTGCATACTCTCTGGTAAGGAGGTGAAGTTCTCCTACTTAAAGGCATTAAAGGAATACGGCGTCAAAATGGAATATGGCAAAGACGCGAGTTACTTGACGCTTTCGGAATTGTACAATTTTCTTTGGTTTATGAAAAAAGTTGCTGAGCTGAGCTGTAGGAAATTGTCTCAACCTTAATTTTGCTTACATTTTCCATTAATAGTAGAGTGTCGCGTTGCTTTTCATGTCTGACTCTCCTAGCACGGTCATAGTATGGTACGGTGTAGCGGACCAAAACCTTTACTGTTGTTAGGGTTCCGTAGCCGAATGGCAAAAACGGAACCCTTATAGTTTCGTCAAGTCTGTCTGTCTGTCTGACCGTCTGTTTATTCTGTAACTATAAGCATCACACTGTTGAAATTTGGTAGGAAGATGTATCCTGTTAACCGCTTTACGATTCTCAAGTAAAAAATAAAAAAAAAATGACATTAAAGGGGGGCTCCCATACATGAAACTAAAACCAATAATTTGTCTATGGATAGGTCTTATAAAATGACATAGGGGTTCCTAAAACAATTTCCTGTTAAAGTCTAACGTTTTATAGTTAGACGCTTCTAAAGTGGTAAAATGGGCGTGGGCCATCTAACTTGTAAACTAATCGAGCGTAAATTTAAAAAAAAATGAATTTGTAGACCTTCACAAATACTTTCAACGAAAATTCGGGCAAGGTTCGGACTGGATCGAACTAGAAGTTTTTGAGATATAGCACTTTTTTAACAACCGCAAACATAACTTTGTACTTCATACAGACACTATGAAAAACAAAGTTATATTTGCTGTCAACAAAAAAATTGTGGTATTTTATTAAGTAGATTCCCTAATTCAGTTAAAGTTGGTACGGAACCCTCAGTGCGCGAGTCGACTCGCACTTGGCTGGTTTATATTTTTTTAATTTTATTTATCCAACTGCCAGACTAATGGAGCAAGCTGCTATCGCCGGTTAATTTTGTTTGCTATATGAAAAACGTTGCTGAGTATTAACTGTAGGAAATTGTCCCAACTTTATTTTTGCCGACAGCTTCCATTAATAGTAGAGTATCGCGTTGCTTTTAATGTCTCTCTTAGCACGGTCATAGTATGGTACGGTGTAGCAGACCAAAACCTTTACTATTGTTTATTGTAATTTTATCCAACTGGCAAACTAATGGAGCGATCCCCACAGCCGGGGCGGCGCGACCTACTGCTGAGCAAGCTGCTGGCGCCGGCCGCCGCGGGCGCCGCCCCGCGCCTGCGCGCGCGCGCGCTGCCCGCCGCGGAGCGCTTGCGGCGCGAGCGCGCGCGGCAGGACGCAGTAGACGCCTACCGCAAGATTAAAGCGCAGCAAATTCAAAGTAAAACGCAATAAATTGTTATTAAATTTGTTTGTAGAATATCGCTTTTTATTTAATTACCACCGACATGGGATTCTTGTGGTACAGATATACTTACCCAAAAATAATAGTAAAAAAAATATAACTGCCTTCAAAAACAGACTTAATACTTAAAATAACGCATTGTCTTCCATTTAGGAGAAACAATTTCTTTTGGAGTCTGCTGTTTATTTTTTTAAATTATTTTTTATTTCTTAAAGACAAAGTGATAGCTCTCATTATATGGCGCTAGGAATGCTTTAGCGACATTATTTTCACGTTATCGGCAAATAATAGACAAAGAATAAAAGTATATAAGTAAATATTGTAAAATGCGTTCATAACCTTTAGATAAGAGACTTGTTTTGTCATTATAAATTTCTTTATTTACAAAAGCTACATATTAATATTGTTTATTATTTACCTTAGCGAAAAGCAATAACCCGCGGCTATAATAGTTAAAGTTTAAAAACATATTGTAAATGGGCGGTTGTATCCACGCCGCCCGCTCCCGGTGTCCCCGTAGACGCAGACATCCGATTTGTTCTTGGGGGTTACTTGAAATAATCAATAAGGTCAAGCTGTAGACCTGGTTACAATAGATTCGCAGTAGGTCCCGGCCCCCCTATATAGCATGGCGTAAGTAAAGCCTATAAAATGCACTTTTAGGATACCATAGCCGAATGGCAAGAAACTGATATGTCTAAAACATGTCTATCTGTCCGTTTGTAAGTCATAGCTACTGAAAATATTCGGATAACACCGTTGAAACTTGGTAGGTAAATGTTTTTGAGAACCGCTTTATTTTTGAACTAAATCAATAAGTAGTTATATTTTTATTTAGTGTTTTGTCACTATAAAAACTTAATAATATAAAATGCACTTAAAAAAACCCACTGTGTCAGACGAGGAGTCGAACCCCGTCTGTTATGCTAACCGGGCGTTTGCCTATGCCACTCAGCGACCGACGCATTGGCAAGCCTGTTGATTTTTGCAAGTGCTTTCTTTTTAACGACACAGTCTGACACAGCTGCTTTTTTGAAGTGCATTTTATAACAATAAGCAAATTAAGAGAATTGAACTAGACTTAGGGCGTCGATTTTAGTCATACGTCTTATGACTTAAAAGCTGCACTTTCTGATTAAAGCAAGCCACTTTGCACAGTGATAGTAAGGACCGAAATAAGCGATTTCACACGGAGCAGCGACAGTTTCACCCCCTAGGAACAGAGATGGCGACACTATTTTAAAATAACAAATAGAAATTTCTACAAACTAAACTTTTTCACCGATTTTTATAACACAGGTGTCAAATGAAAGTTCATTATATCATCTATCATAGGAAAAATCATTAACAAGATATTACCTTCTTAACATGCACAATTAAACTATTTTAGTTTAGAAAAAATAGTTTTCGTCACTTTTTACTTTATTTTGTAAAAAAATTATATGACTTGGTATGTTTTTGGTTAGTTTGTATAATTGCCAAGTAAATACGGTATTTATTAAAGAAAACCTTTGACCGTTATTGTTAATGTTATCATTAGTGGTTATAAGAATGTTCAATAGATGGCGCTGCCCTCACTTGTCTCGCGGTAGTGAGTAGTGTCATCGAATTCTATAAGACTTCATACATTAAAATTAGTTCGTTAAATTATCAACAGATGTCGTTGTACTTATTTAGTTCGCAGAAGTAAAGTTTGTGTGCTAATTCATAAGACCGCAAACATTTATTCAATATACATGGCTTAGATCAAGTACTTACGGTGGTTTTATTTATTAACATAATTCCCCTATAGTATTCAGTAGTTCAGCACACAGTGCAAACAGGTCAACCAGTAGGTCAAACCTAAACAAGTTCCTTCAGAGCCGTATGGCTAGAGGGCATTTTCGCGCTTTAACCCGTGGTCAGTGTGGCCACAACCCCGCACTCGCAGTGGATCGCTGCGGATAAGGTGCGGTTCCAGACCACCAGGAAGCGGTTGCTGTGAGGCGGTCCGGAGGAGGCGGCGAAAAATCGGAGTCGGAGGCGGCTATAGTGAAGCCGTGACGGAGGCGGCAAAACTTGGAGTTGGAGGAGGGAGCTTTACTACAACTGGACAACACATACGTCATACGACATACGTCACACGACATACGTCACAACAGTTCAGTGAGTGAAGTGGTCAAGCGTGAGTAGTGCATTTATTTAAAAACTTTATCAAGCAATTTTAGACTTTATTTCATCACATTCAAAAACTTAGTGAAATCAACATTTGGAAGAGATAATTTGGGACTTATAATATTTTTATTTTTTCGTGTTTTCCATTAACTTAGAATAATTTGCATGTTAGTTAAGGACTTAGAATAGTTTAAGAAAAAACGAGGGAACGGGGAACCTATGCCCGATTTTCTTTGAACTGTCAAACACTTAGAATATTTCGAGAAATCTATATTACTTTAGTTCAAAATCATAAGTGGTTGTTCAGTTGATTTCATTGCCTTGTTAGTGTTTATACAATGAATAAATTAATAAATATTCAAACAGATTTACAAAATTCAATTAAAAAGGGTTTAACTAATTTCAAAAAAAGTCCGAAAGAGAGAATTACTTTCGAGTATGTAGAGGCCAGGCTTGAGAATTTAGAAAAAGACTGGTCGTCATTTAGGTCGAATAATCGCAAATTGTTTGAGGTCTCAAATCCCGATGACTTAGCGCAGTCTAGTTATGTGTCTGGTGAAGTGTACGAAAGTACCGAAGAAGACTTTTTAATTTATAAATCTTTATTAAAGGTTGCTCTTAATAAATGTACGACTGCACAAAATGAATCACAAAATAGGAAAAGTTGTGATACATCAAGCCAATTTGTAAAACTCCCGAACATTACTATTCCCACATTCTCGGGTGCTTATTCGGAGTGGACCACTTTTCGTGATTTGTTTTTATCATTAATTCATAAAAATGAGTCTTTGGATAACGTTCAGAAACTACATTACGTAAAAACACATTTGTCAGGCGAGGCAGAACAACTGATAAGGTATACACCTATATCAGACGCAAACTACAGTCAATGCTGGTCTCTTCTTGAAAAACGTTACAATAATAAGAAATTTTTAGCCAATTGTATCTTAAAGCGTTTATTTGGTCAAAAACGAGTGCATAACGAATCGGCATCAGGTTTGAAAGAATTATTGGATACCACCATGGACTGTGTGAATGCGTTAAAAAATATTGAGATCGATGTGAGCACATGGGATGTTATCATTATCCATATCGTTGCTTTTAAACTGGACCCAGAAACGCGCAAACAATGGGAGTTACAAAACTCTGAAGCAGAGCCGAATAATTTGCCAACGTTAGAACAATTTAAAGTTTTCATAGAAAATCGTTTTAGAGCTTTGGAGATTATTGATCCAAAAAAACCTACACAGAACCATAGTAGTGGTCCTCATACTAGACCAAAAGTTATGTTGTCCACGAATACCAATGGTAAGAGTTGCGAATATTGTTCAGACGGGCACAAGTTGTGTTTTTGCAAACAATTCGCAAAACTTAACTGTGCGCAGAGACGTGATTTTGTGTTAAAGAACCGCATTTGTTTTAATTGCTTAGGTAGCAACCACACTAGTCTTGAATGTCAAAAGATGACAACTTGCAGACTGTGCAAAAAACGTCACCATTCGCTTTTACACCCGGAATATGTCAAAACGGATGCAAAAGAGGCTATTGCGAGTACTAGCACTGCAACTAGTGACTCACCAATAGTTTCATGCACGTCAACTCGAAAGGTTTCTACCAATGGACAGGTTTTACTAGCTACTGCTTTAGTAAACGCCGAGTCTGCATTTCAAGGAGACCACGTATTAAGAGCCTTAATTGATCAAGGCTCACAGGCTTGTTTTATAACAGAAGCTGCAGTTCAATTGCTACGACTTAAAAAGGAGACTATACGAGGAACAGTGACAGGGTTAGGAGACAAGGGTTCGACGACTTTCAGGCACGCGGTCACAATAAATCTTCGGTCTAGGACTGAAAAACAATTTCAGATTAAACTTAAGGCTTATGTTCTTAGAAACCTTATTGTATCTAATTTACCAGAGCAACAGATCGAATCAATAAACTGGATAGGTTTAAATAATTTATGTTTAGCCGACCCACAGTTCAATACTCCCAGTAAGATTGATTTATTACTAGGAGCTAATGCTTTCAGTCAAATATTGAAAGAGGGAGTTCAAAAAAGTCCTGATAACTTACTCATTGCGCAGAACACCACGTTAGGATGGATCGTGTCTGGAACGGTCAACGATAGGCAGGAGAATTTACCAACCAGCCAAAATAATGCTAAAATATCAGTAATGCATGCACAGATTAACGAAGATGACTTACTGAAACGATTTTGGGAAATAGAAGAACAACCCCATAGTTCAAAACGTTTATGGACAGACGAAGAGCAAAAATGCGAAGAAATCTTCGCTAGTACAACAAATAGGACACCTGAAGGTCGCTATATTGTCAAGTTACCATTTCGAGAGCAACAGCCTAGTTGTAAAGGTGGTAATTCGCGACAAGTAGCTATAAGAAAGTTCAACTCACTAGAAAAAAGGCTATCGAAAGATTTAGAACTGAAGAAGAGCTATATCGAAGTTATAAATGAATATTTGCAGTTAGGACACATGAGACCTGTAAAGAAGAATGACACGAAGAGGGATGAAGCTGTTTACTTACCCCATCATGCTGTCGTCAGGAATGATAAAACTACTACAAAGGTTAGAGTAGTATTTAATGCTTCTAGCAAAAACAGTTTCGGAATATCGCTCAATGATACCCTGATGGTAGGACCTAAACTTCAGGCGGATTTGCGTCATCTGGTGTTGCGCTGGAGAGAGCATCCTATTGTTTTAGTGGCCGATATAGTGAAGATGTATCGCCAAGTTAGAATAGCCGAAGAAGATGCTATTTTCCAGCGTATAGTGTGGCGTGAAGACCCTGCAAATGAAATTCAAGATTTCGAATTAATCACGGTCACTTTTGGAACCGCATCTGCTCCGTATTTAGCAGTGCGGGCATTGAATCAAGTCAGCATCGATGAAGGTACAGACTTTCCGTTAGCTTCGTCGAGGGTGCCGACGTCGTTCTATATGGATGATTTAATGTCAGGATGTAGCGGTATAACAGAAGGAGTGAAACTCTATACAGAAATGAAAGAGTTATTGCTGAAGGGTGGTTTCCAATTGCAAAAGTGGAATAGCAATAACAAGCAATTACTATCAGAAATACAGAAAATTGAAACAGTAAATACAAATCAATATACAAACACAACAAAAATAAACGATCAAACACAGAACAATGAGACAAAACAAGAACAAGAGGACATTAATAAAATAAAAAATAAAACAATTGATATGAAAGAAGAAAGTATAACTAAAATTCTAGGTATTACCTGGGATAGAAGCGAAGATCATTTTCGGTACTTGGTAAATCTCCCCACGATGTCGCCTGGACCTGTAACAAAAAGATCAATACTATCAGTAATAGCACGATTATATGATCCACTAGGATGGTTGGCTCCTAGCATCATATTAGCAAAAATGTTCATCCAAAAATTATGGTTAGCTGGCATAACTTGGGATGAACCAATAGCGGAAGAATTGAAACGTGAATGGTTTACTTACCGTGATATATTATGCCAACTTACTTCTGTGCGGGTTCCTCGGTGGTTGGGTACTTTGGGCATGGATGACACCCGTGAGTTGCATGGGTTTTGTGACGCGTCTAAGTTAGCCTACGCTGCCGTAGTTTATTTACGAGTAGTAGATCCCAAAGGAAGTATCCATGTGTCTTTGTTGGCAGCCAAGACAAGAGTCTCACCAATAAAGCAGATCAGCATTCCTCGATTGGAATTGTGTGGTGCTTCTCTTTTAACACGGCTTTTGGCTGAAGTGGTTGAGGTGCTTAACGTCCCCAAGAGCAATATTAAGGCCTGGACAGACTCTACCGTAGTATTGGCATGGTTAAATAGCCACCCCAGTAGATGGAAAACGTTTGTGGCGAATAGAGTTTCAGATATTTTAACCACACTAGACTCGTCGCAGTGGTATCACGTACCAACTAAAGAAAATCCAGCAGATTGTGCCTCTCGAGGTGTTTAGCCTGATGCACTTGCTAGTAATGAGCTTTGGTTTTGCGGTCCAAAATTTCTACGTGAATTAAACGTACCATACAACAGACCAAAGGACTTAAAAGTCAACATAGAAGAAGCCGTAAAGTCACATTTTAATACAATGACGAACGAAGAAGATATTTTATTGCAACGCTTTTCTTCTTTACAGCGATTGCTAAGAGTGTTAGCTTATTGTAGACGATTTTATAAACGAGAACATAAATACAGTACAACTTATTTATCTAAAATAGAAATAGAAAATGCTTTAATTTGTTGTATAATAAAAGTGCAAAAGGAAGAATTTAAGGAAGAATATTTACAGTTACAGGCCAAAGGTTATTTACAATCTCAAAGTTCAAAATTAAAAGCTTTGTGTCCATATTTAGACGACAAAGGGATAATGCGGGTGAGTGGTAGACTACAAAAGTCTCAATTACCTGAAGAGACCAAACACCCCATTATACTACCCCACACTTCACATTTCACCAAGCTATTGATTGCAGATATACGACGAACACATTGCACGGAGGAGTTCAATTGATGATTAGTTGTTTGAGGGAGGTATACTGGATCATAGGTGTCAAAAGTCTCGTTAAGCAACACATTCGTAAATGCGTGTCATGCGTTAGACAAAATGCAAAAGTGCAAAACCAGTTCATGGGATCTCTCCCTTCAGTGAGATGCACACCCGCTAGAGCCTTTTTACATAGCGGAGTAGACTATGCTGGTCCCATAAAAATAAGGACAACCAAAGGACGAGGTAACAGGTCTTATAAAGGCTATATTTGTCTATTTATTTGCATGGCTACTCGAGCCATCCACTTGGAAGTTGTGAGTGACATGAGCACTCAAGCATTTATTGCAGCCTTTAGGAGATTTGTTTCTCGGCGTGGTCACTGTGCCCAATTATGGAGCGACAAAGGTACCACGTTCGTAGGTGCTTCGAAAGAGTTGAAGGAATTAAATACCATTCAAGGGGATATTGCATCACATCTAGAGAGTCGCGGTACGGAATGGAAGTTCATACCACCTCACGCCCCTAATTTCGGTGGATTATGGGAGGCCGGTATAAAATCGACAAAATTTCACCTGAAAAGAGTAATCGGAGAGTCAACTCTTACCTTTGAGGAAATGTCTACCTTTTTAGCACAAGTCGAAGCCTGTCTGAACTCGCGACCACTTACCATCGATAGTACAGATCCAAATGACCCAAGACCCTTAACCCCAGGGCATTTTCTTATTGGAGGACCTCTGCTAGCAGTGCCTGATATATCCAATTACAGTCAGTCAAATATCAGCACATTGACGCGTTGGCAAGTTATTCAACGAATGCTACAATCCTTTTGGAATCGTTGGTCTCAAGAGTATCTGACTAACATGGTCAATAGACACAAATGGAATTATCGGGTACCTGAGCCGGAGATAGGTGACATAGTCCTTATTAAAGAGGATGACATGCCACCTAGCCGTTGGTTGATGGGAAGAATACTAGAAAAGCATCCAGGTAATGATAACGTTACCCGTGTGGTCACTATCCGAACAAAGTCTTCCACAATCAAAAGACCAACATCTAAATTATGTGTGTTGCCTACACGTTGTGAATAATGGCAGACTCATTATGTATATTATGCAAAACTGTTTTATCATTATGTTACAAATGTTATTTATAGTTTAAATTTGTTAAAAATGTATTTGTTAAGTTTGTTAAAATGTATTTAAGTTTATTAGAATTTATTTGTTACGTTTGTCAAATTTAAGATTATCACCGCGATCCACTAGGACACGGTGGGCGGATTATTCAATTAAAGGAAGGACATTTTGTCACTAACTGTCCTTGGTGGGCGGAAATGTTAATGTTATCATTAGTGGTTATAAGAATGTTCAATAGATGGCGCTGCCCTCACTTGTCTCGCGGTAGTGAGTAGTGTCATCGAATTCTATAAGACTTCATACATTAAAATTAGTTCGTTAAATTATCAACAGATGTCGTTGTACTTATTTAGTTCGCAGAAGTAAAGTTTGTGTGCTAATTCATAAGACCGCAAACATTTATTCAATATACATGGCTTAGATCAAGTACTTACGGTGGTTTTATTTATTAACATAATTCCCCTATAGTATTCAATAGTTCAGCACACAGTGCAAACAGGTCAACCAGTAGGTCAAACCTAAACAGTTATTGAGATACATATTTTTTATGTGGGAATTAATTTATCGGGCGCACCAATATCAATGATTTGTATGTACCAAATGTTTTGTTTTGTAATTTTTTATTAATATGTTTATTAAAAAGAGCAAGAATTTAATTAAATTTCATTTTGAGTAGCGAAATTTTTATCCCATAGGAACATGGCGCCACTTTGTTTGAAAATAACAAAAAAATCTACAATCCAAAGCACCGCACCGATTTTGATGAAAAAGGTGTCAAATGAAAGATGAATGCATAAAGAAGTCATACAAAGAAATTATTTCAACCTCACGACTTTATAAATTGCCCTTTTTTTAAATCCGAAAATAGTATGTTCAGCTGCTTTTACTTCATTTTATTAAAAAATAAAGAACGTCGGGTATAGATAGATAGATAGATAGATAACTCTTTATTGCACATAACATAAATTGATTTACAAATTCGTTTTAGGGAAATGTACAATTTAGGCGGTCTTATCGCTATAAGCGATCTCTTCCAGACAACCTTTGGGTAAAGAAATTATGAGTTTTATAGGAAGGGGAAATTACGAGTTTTATAGTTTTATTTATAGGTATATTTAGGGTAATTTATATTATTGCCAATTAAGTGTAGTAATATACAAAGAAAACCGCATGTCAATACCCTTAACAATTATTGAGTTATAACATTTATCATTGTAAATCTATGCGCCTGAGAAAATAATGCCCTCATTAATAATTTTATACCTCAGTAATTATTGAAAATATTGACATGCGGGTTTCTTTGTATAATACTGTACTTAATGGGCTATAATATAAATTGCCCTTTTAATACACAACGATTATTATTTTTAATAAAATAAAGTAAAAAGTAGCTGGACCTATTTTTTTCTGTACTAAAAAAAAATTGGGCATTTTAAAATGTCGCGAGGTTAAAATCAGATCTTTCTGTGATATCTTTCTGTATTTATCTTTCATTTGACACCCTTTTCATCAAAATTGGTGCTGTGGTTTGGCTTGTAGAATTTTTTGATATTTTCCAAGAAAGTGGCACCATCTATGTTCCTTTGGAATGAAAATTTTGCAACTTAAGATGAAATTAAATTAAATCAAGCATGATTTTGTCGCTAATCGCTCTTTTCAATATACATATTCCTTACAAATAATAAAACAAAACATTTGGTACATAATAATCATCATTGATATTGTTGCGCCCGAAAAAATCCTACCAATATTAAAATATATGTATCTCAATAACTATTACAGATAATGAAGTGCGGTTTTCCTAACCAAATACCGTATTTTTAGTTTGTATAATTTCCAAGTAAATACTAGGAAATTATACAAACTAAGAAAAAACATACCCAGCCGTATCATTTTTTGATAAAATGTAGTAAAAAGTGACGAAAATTATTTTTTCTAAACTACAAAAATATATTAGTGCCTGTTTGGAAGGTACTATCTTAACTATGTTTTTTTTTTATATACAATAGATAACATTATGATCTTTTATTTGATACCATTTTCATTAAAATCGGTAACGTGGTTTGACTTGTAGAATTTTTCAATTGTTTTTTAGAAAAGTGGCGCCATTTCTGTTTCTAAGGGGTGAAACTGTCGCTGCTGCGGGTGAAATCACTTATTTTGTTCCTAACTATAAATGTGCAAAGTGGCGTGCTTTAATCACAAAGTGCAGCTTTTCGACGAAATTTCGCCATAAGACGTATGACTATTTGTAATTGTAATAGAAGGCTACTATGCTTCTGAGAGCTGAGTTTATTACCATGTAGCGTAACATAACTTTTATTTTAACTTTATCGGCACGAAATTAATGAAAAAATCTGTGTCGTGCGTGGCTCACTCGCTCGACACGGGAAACAGTATACATTTTTTGCTACAGCCAGTTTTATTAATGTTTTCAATGAGCATTGTTATATCCATCCGGTGAAACTTAAATTTAAGTTATGTACATTATTTCATTAAAAATAATTAGTATGCGCCACACGTAACATAAACACCTAACAAAAAACTTGTTTGCAGTCATAAAGATTTTTTCCGTCACAAAATATGTGTGATAATTTTATATATGAGTTGTTTTAATTTTATTGCACATTGTAGTCAAATAGTGTGTTACGAGGTGTTTGATGATTCGTCCGTGCCCACTGGCTGCATCATAAATGGCCGTTAAAATATTGTGGTCTATGTTGTAGGATAACTGGTATTATAGTGCCTTCCTAATACTAGCGGCCAGTTTTTCTATTCCTGAACAGATTAAACACTTGTTGGCGCACTACCGTTGATACTATCAGAAAGATTTCATGAGATGATTACGTAATTAAGAACGTAGGTATGAGTGATTGTTTGGGGGTAAGTAGATTTGTACTCGTTCGTATACCTCATCATCAGTTTTGAATGCACGTGAAAGTATGAACTTGAGATAAATGGAAATTAGACGACTTGATGTGCTTTTAGTATAAAAAGTGTTTGTTTGTTTACCCATGAATTATGCCAGATACACAACAATGTTTTCGCCATCTTAGGGCCAATTTTATCAACATCAGATAAAATTATTAGACTAAGGGGTGATTTTTCAATAGTCAGATAGGAAAAATTCGTCGAACAAAATACAATATGGCTAATTTAAATGAGGGCCGATTTTTCAATGGTCAGATAAAACTTATCAGACTGATAAATTATAATGCAACAGGTTTAAAAAAATGACAGTTACCTATGATTGCTGACAATTACGTGACGTATTCAAATTAGTCATATTGAATTTTGTTCGTCGAATATTTATTATCTGACTATTGAAAAATCACCCCCAAATCACCTAACTGTCAGCAATCATAGGTACCTGACATTTTTGAAAATCTGTCGCTTTATAATTTACCAGTCTGATAAGTTTTATCCAAACATTGAAAAATCGGTCCTAAGAGTCAATTTTACGTCAGATATGACTTATCCGTCTGAATAAGTATACAAAAATAACTCGACTCTAAAGGTTGATTTTACCAACGTCAGATAAGGAATATTCGTTGAATATAATACAAAACGCCTAAATCGACAACGTTACCTTTTTGACAGCAATCATGTAAGACATTTTAAAACCGGTTGTTTTATACTTAACGGTCGGATAAGTTTTACTTTTTTTTTTAAGGTGGAAAAAGTGCATTGAGTTGCATACGCTTTGCCAGACTTGCGCTTGGCCAGACGGAGGGTTATGTGAGGCTCTCCTCTCCGGAAGGGAGAGGCCTACCCACTAAAATAACCACCAGTTCCCTCTCGCTGTGTGTGGTGAACCTGGTGTAGCCAGGCCTTCCCCAAACGTTCACCGCACACAGTTTTTGCTCGCAACAGCGAGCCCATCCCGGGCCTTTCAACACCACAAAATAGGTCAAATTAGCGACCTTTCTCCGATTTAATTCCATAACTATACTATGCCTGCGCTCAAAGGATACGCAGGTGTATATAGGTAAATACTTTTCTGTGAAAATAATATATCTTTGTGTATATAAAATGCTACCTATTTACAAAACATGCCAGCTTACAGGTGTAAAGAGCCTGCTCGCTTTCTACGGTATCAAATTTCTACCCTATTACTAAAATTGACTAGTTTGGAGCTGGCGAGCAAAGGCTCGTCGCCTCCGACCAACTCGTTTCCGGCGTCTGGGGTCCGCGAGAGGATCGTTCTCTCTTTCCCGTTCCGCCTCCTCCTTCTTGATAAGGACGTCTTCACAGAACGTTCTGAACTGCCCCCATAAATCTTCATTACCGACAGTGGCTTTGATAACTGCCGGCAAGGATAAGTCACTCCTAATTTGCGTGACGAGAGTCGCCCTCTCCCCAGAGTGACCCCAGACCAAGCAGGACATTCATCTAATGTGTGCTGCGCCGTATCCTCTGCTTCACTACAGTGGTGGCACTCAGCAGTCCTCTCTCTGCCAATTCTACACAGATACTTACCGAAGCACCCGTGTCCTGTAAGTATCTGTGTCATTCGGTATGAGAGAGGACTCCCGCGCCTGTACACCCAGTCCATGAGAACTGGTTGCAAAGCATTTGCAGTCCTATGACCTGCACTCGGTTCTTTCAGCCGTTCAGCCCACTCCTCCATCATCAACTGCCAGGCGTCCTTACGCCAGCACTTAACTACATCTTTAGCTGGATTTGTACCACTAAGCCGACATTCAGTGATATGGTGGTACAATTCGGCCAGTACCCAGGATTCCAGTTCCCACGGAGCAGTGCCAGCTAGTGCGCACGCTGCTTCTCCAGATACAGTGCAATAGGCACGGGATACTTTTATTGCTAGAGCGCGTTGTGGCTTTCTCAATGCTGCTACGTTATTACGTTCAAGGGCTCCTATCCACACCGGAGCTCCGTAAAGGGCTATTAACCGAACCACCCCCGCAAAAAGTCGCCGGCACCCAGCATGAGGACCTCCAAGGTTGGGCATGAAACGGCAAAGCGCCCCGGTTACCCTTTTTAACTTGGGGGCCATGTAAGCGAAGTAGGCCTTCAAATTCCATCGGCTGTCAAGCACCAATCCCAGGTACTTCATGGTGGATTTGACAACGATGGACACGCCACCTACTTCAATTTGCGACCCCGTGGGGGGCGCTTTCCGAAGTCCATGGAAACGACGGTTGTAAAACCGACACAAGTATAAAACGACCGATTTTAAAATGACATTTACGTAAATGATTGTTGACAAATAGGTGACGTTTTTAAATAAGGCGAATGGTATTTTATTTCTTAGATTAAGGGCCGATTTTTCATTGGTCATTTAAAAAAATGACAGGTACCTACGATTACTGACAATTAGGTGACGTTTTCAAACTAGTCATATTATATTTTGTTCGACGAATATTTCTTAACTGACTGCAAAAATCAGGCCTTACTTTACTAGGCAATAATAAAGCAAAGTGCAAAGCCGGGGCGAGTCACAGTAACATGAAGTTGCCATCGGTCTGTCTTGTGTATTAACAATTATAATTTCTTCTGTGGTATTAATTAACACTACTTCGAGGCATGTAGCAGTATTGTAGCGTGATGGCACGAGGCGGGCACGAGGCGGGCGCTCCGGTAATTTATGCGATTTTCGTGTCACACACACACGCGCTGGGATGAGGGTCGCAGTTTGCTAATGTGAAAAACCTTTTAGCATAATTGCCGCTTAAATTTGTGTGTAAATCTGAAGGTCAATTTACAGATTTACAGTGTTGTATATAAATATCAATTTAGATGTCAAGAAATCAAAACAGTATTTTCCTTATTTTCTACACATGATTAAGAATTATGTCGTTAAACCTACATTTATACTAAGACTTGTATATAAAAGTAAATTGCTTCGTTAGTCTCGCTAAAACTTGAGATCTGCTGAACCGATTTGGCTGATTTTAGTCTTGAAATATTCGTCCAGGAGGTCCAGTGAGTCGTAAGTCCAGGGAAGGTTTAAACGGTGTTAAAATATAGGATAATAACTATGAAACGAAGTCGGGGCCGCCGAAGGCGACGAAACGAAGTTCGCAAGTAAATAAAAAAATGTTCGTTTATGTTTAAATATGTGCCTTCATTTTTAAGCCCCTTGTTTGAAAAATTTAGCCTTTTCATGCAGCATTTGAATCAAAATTTGTATTTTTTAACCCTGACCATTGATATATAATATTTCGACCAGCAGACAATGAAACTTGTGAGGCTTCCATATCTGTACGATAAATAGGTTTCTGCATGGACACCTATAGCTATCACGGGCAGAGACGTGTCTATGCAATACTTGTTTTGTTTTTGCAACTGACCAAGGACCACATTACTCATTGTCGGACCCGTAAGGAAGTTGACCTACGATTAATCGATGAGAAATGATAATAAAGCGCGGGTAGATGAAAGTCGCGCCGCGGCGGCGTCAGGTGCTGCCACTCAACACCCTATATTTGGCGCTCGTTATGAAAGTTTCTTCTATAAGTTTTTTTATTATTATATCCACACCGTGTATTCGTCAGTAAAATGAGGTAAACCAGGAGTTTAATTATGCAATTTTTCCTTATCTATAATATGTTGGTTTTTTGCTGATCACATTCATATGATATCGATTTTCCTTATTATACCTACATGAATTTCTCAAGTTAGCAGATTTGAAAGCCTCGTACCTGCGGTTGAGGAAAACCTCGCAAGAAACCTACTCGTTGGTCCAATTTTAGAGACATTTATAATAACAGCATGTTATGTGCTTTTGACAGAAACTACATTTACGCTACCGGCATTAATATTTCCTTAAGTTACGAAAACGATGCCTTTTGATATTAAACCGTGAATTAGTGCGCTTTAACATGCGTGACACATTGCGCGATTTGATCCCAATAGAAAATACTTAGTAGCATCTCTACAGGTAGGTAGTTATGTTGCAAGCTGTCCTATGTTGTTTTACCGCACATAGCCCATATTAAAAGAATGCCACTGTCCCATTTCAACCTAGTTATTTTATTTTGTATTTAATTTATTGAAAAGCTACACCAACAGTTTTCATATTGTACACACTTAACCAAAGAAAACACATTGACAGTGTTTGCCATCTTATATGTTGACCTATTAAAGGCGTACACAGCATTTTAGTTAACAAAACAACAGTAAATAATCATTTGGACTTAAGGACAATTTTGAAATTATGGTTATAAGAAAGGTTGCAAAAGAAGTAACTTGAGCAAGTTAATCAAATCAAATCATTTATTGCACATTACATTTTAAGCTGGTACATTACAACAAAGGTATATATACATGTTTTTCTAAAGACGCTAGTGTCTTAGGATTAACTGGTCTCCAAAGACAGATTTATTGCAATTCCGTAGCAAAATGGAAACTTATGCTTTAGAATGTTTTTAACACTCACAGTGTCATATTTTATATTCATAAAGATGAAATAAGAAACCAAAAATTTGCGCACGGGCGGGACTTGAACCAGCAACCTTTTGGCAGACCGGGCCAAACACTCTTACCAATTGAGCTACCGTGCTGTCAGTCCGACCCTGCGAAATTTGTGGTTTCTTATGAAAACGTCAATTGCGTGACGCTTAGCGCCATCTAGCCGTCTGTTTATGAAACAAGCCCAAGCAGTTATTCTTTACAGAATAAATTCAACTTGAAAATTGATGTCGCTTCGCTATCTAATTGCTTATATCTGGAAGAGCCAACCGCATATCAAAATGCTACTTATGTTTATTAGTGTGCCTTTCCTCTAAAGCTGGCATCTAGAGTTAGTAAGTGACTTAAGTTCGGAGGCATTCATTTTATCATAACGCAGATTTGTCTCTAGAAGGGGCAAACCTAATAAAATATTTTGTGACTATGGCACCAACTTTAAGGGCGCAAGCAATGAAATTCGCAAACTTATTAATTGTAGTCGCGAGTCGGTCAATAATTACGCATACAAACGAGGGCATTCAATTTGTATTTACTCCTGCATACTCGCCCCATTTTGGAGGGATATTCGAAGCAGGAATTAAGTCAGCGAAACATCATTTGCGACGAGTAGCAGGCAATGCCTCTTTAACTTTTGAGGAGCTGGCTACACTGTTTGCCCAAATAGAGGCTATTTTAAATTCCCGTCCATTGATACCCCTTTCCTCTGACCCAAATGACTCAACTCCTCTCACTCCCGGCCACTTTCTTATTGGACGACCTCTAACCTCCTTACCATCGCTTCCTTTATCCTCAAACAAGAACCGCTATCAGGTTATTGAAAAGCTGCGGGAACATTTTTGGAGAAGATGGCAGATGGAATTTCTTGCTGAGCTCCAACAGAGCACAAAATGGACCGAAAATAAGCGGTCTCTTAAGGTACACGATATGGTCCTGCCTGATTAAGGAAGACAATCTACCTCCTCTACAATGGCGTCTCGGAAGAATTAAGCAGCTTTATCCTGGGACTGATGGAATCAGCCGGGTAGCGGATATAATCACAGCAAAGGGCACTGCAAGAAGAACCATCAACCGCCTGTGCTTGTTGCCCACCAACGACGACAACAATTAGGCAATGCTTGGAAGCAGTTGCTTTGCCCGCGAGGATGTCCACGCCACCACCTTCATGTGGCAGGAAGTTTTATTTTTTATTTTACAAAAGAGTGACTTTGTCAATTGTCTTTTAATTTCTGTTTTGAACTGAACTATAAAATATTATATTTCAATCAATATATGTTTAAAACTTAAAAGTTAGGTTTTCAAGATATATTGAAATGTTCCTAAACATGAACTATCAAAAATTTATGACGATAACTTTGCGTAGTGGAAAAACACTGAAAACAAAAATATTATAACGCATTATTTGTGAAACACAGGTTAATATGGTGTTATTATTATTACAGATAAGGTGACAAAAGGTATATGCTGTGATGATCAGCCATATTCTCATACAAATAATTAAAATTAAACAAATAAACAAAATAGCTTTATTGCAGGCATCACACCTATATCAAAATACTAATTACAGTTACTAAAATTCTAAAAACACAAGCAAATAAATACATTAAAATACAATAAAATAAAATAGATTTTAATTAAAAGTGCCTATTTCCTATTCGCGCTCCGGTGGACCGAAAGAAATGATGTATGAATTTATTTTGGTTGTAGTCTTTAACCACCACTGCTAGCATTCCGTTAGGTGAGTCACGAACCCTCTGCCAGAAGGATGCAATACGGCTTCGCAATATGCAAATGAAGTCTGGAACGTCAGACTCTACGTACGTATTGTACGTACTGCACTCTGAGGCTGCCATATGCCTTTCTCGTGAAACGGGTCCCTAGTGCATATGTATAAAAACATGCCCAACAAAATGCCATCGACGACCCGTCTGGTGTAGTGGTCGAGAAATCGCCTACTACGCAGCGGGTGCGGGTTCGATCCCCGCACAATACAAACATTTGTGTGCATGAACATGTCTGTTTGTATTGGTCTGGGTGTTTTCTATGTATATCATGTATGTATTTACAAAAAAAAATAAAGTATTTAAGTATTATATCCGTTGTCTGACACCCATAACACAAGCTTTGAGTAGCTTACTTTGGGGCTAGATGGCGATGTGTGGGAATGTCCAAAGGATATTTATTTAACTGATATTTATTTATTTAAATGCCCTAAATAGTGTTACCTTGACATCCCTCGAGCACGCACGCAAACATGTTGCAACGCACGGCTGCCCGCACAGTGTCCTGCGCTCCCGTTCCATGTCCAATAGTACATGTAACGTAAAGTAACGGAACTGCTTTACAACCAAGACTAGACTAAGCACGCCATTAAGATATACTGGCGGAACCTTCTCCTGCCCTTATTCGGCATGAAATACCATCACCACGGTTGTTTTCGTATTATATTTCATGCCATGGCTGGTGGCAAATTTTTCACAGGTGGTGAGAAGCCAACGCAGACCACCGATCGAGAGGCTGAGTAGCACCATATCGTCCGCATAGCTAAGATTGTTAAAGCAGACTCCCTGTATATGACAATCTTGGTGCCACCCCAGATAATATAAACTCAGCTCCTGGATTGACGAGAAAGTTGAAAAAACTCGGCGAGGTAAGACCTCCTTGACGCACGCCGTACTGATTCTCTAGAGAGCGCGTCGCCCCGTCTCACTCACAGCGTTAGTTTGATGCCCATACGAGTACCTAAACAGATTCACCACTTGGTCAGGTATCCTAGCCACTCACTTGCTTTTGGATTTTAAAAATGGTGGCCTATATTGCTCTGTCATTTGGTGCAAATATCCGCGAGATGCCGAGTTTTATTTAAAAAATTATAACTTGGCTTCTACTGGACCAATTGTTATGGTTTTTTTTACACATAAAAGCCAATTAAACAAGTAATCTAATCTTGTTACTTATTTAATGGACTGCTATATTGAAAATAATTTATAAAAAATGCGTAAAACTGACACACTGATAAAATTGAAGACTTCAACCAGAAATGTATTTTTAGAAAAAAATCTAAAGCGATAACCCCATTTTTGTTTATATTTAAAAAAAAGTAGATTAGTTGTGCTTTCATTTGATGCCAAATACTGTATAAGTGTTCATATAAAATTGTATAGAAAACATCATTTCTATTTTAGGTATGTAACGCACGACAGGGCTAAATTGTTTCTTTGATTCGTGATTTATTTGTGGCTAATTTAGAAAGTCAAGAACCAAAATATAGTTCTAATTAAAACAAGCAACTAATAATCATAAATTAGAATGGATATATTTTGCAATAATCACGTAAATTATTAGGTTCTATGAGTCTAGATAACAAAAATTATGTACGTACCACCGAAGTTTTAGTTTTCACCCCGACTAAAAACACTTAAAACCACAATATCACACGACACAAACACATTATAAATCACAGTCTGTACCTAGGAAAACACAATTACACAAAGTAAACCATTATTACATACAATCATACTGATTTTATGGTAAATAAACAAAGCCGTTACGCAAAAAACTTAGCACGTGCTACGTCACCGGGTCAACTGCCGACAGCCGCTTCAAAACAAACATGGCGGCTCGTTAGGGTCGGAACACAACGGGCGCAGTCAGGTCGATGCAGAATTTTAGAATAAAGAATATCTCATTTCTTAAAATGAGTTAAAACTTGTATCTATATTTGTATGCAGGTTTAATACGCATGTACTGTATATAATATTAAGATCTTGTAACCGTATTATGCGAATAAATGAATTTGTATTTTGTATTTGTATGTTTGTAAATTTTTTGTAAAATACATAAAACATACATAGATTAAATAAGTTACTGTCAAAATTTAATTTTTTGACAAGCTTTTATCGCCGACTGTACTTTTCTTTGAACATCCATCAATTGCTCACCAAAACGATTCTAACGAGCCCAAACTCGGTACGATTACTTTATTTATTCCAGAGTTCCTAGAGCCACCTTCCGCTTTATCATCAGACCCGCCCCATGGTACCTACCATATCATTGTATTGTCGGTCAAGTCAAAAACCTACATACATATGCAAAATTTTAGCTCGATCAGTTGATGATAAATCTGCTTCAAAATTGAGTTACAAGATTTCACCCAGACAAACACATACATTAGTTATTACATATATTTGCAAGTTAATAGAAAGCTGGTAAAAAAACAAAAAACCGGGATTAGTCTGACACCATTGTTAGCACATTAGTAGGAACAAATCAAAAAATGTACCAAACGCGATCGCAGGGCGTCTGGTGTGCTCCATGCCTTACAACGTCAAAACGAGTAGTTGCCTAAATTGATTTTGGTACCTACGGCTACCATCATCCCGTACCCGTACTTACATGAACCGTCACTTGTTTAATTCGCTAATCCTGTGTAAATAAGTTATAGATGTTACTGATTTTATATATATTTATGAAACTTAATACTTAAACTAATTTAATCACTAGAAAATTACGAGAAATATTCTGTTTTTTCAAAATCTTGGCCATTTCAATCGGAAGTCACCGAAAAAATCTCTGTCTTAACTACTTTGAAGTGAGATTGTAATTCATAATTATGAATTGGGACTAAAATATAGCTATAATCTGATAGTTGGATAAACACAGAATCGTTTGATGTATACTTTTAGTAGTAAAATATAAATTTGAATACTTACGGCATTTTTAAAACACTGTGCACTTTTACGCAACTTCACTTTTTCATAACGTCAAGAACGACAGATATTTAAAAATATTTTTGTTCTATCATGTTGGCTGCCAATTTTTTTCTGTGTTGCCATCTTATTTGGGTATATTTAGGACATAGTTTAAACGGCTCAGAAAGTGCCCTTCACATATTAAAAATCAAAAATTGTATAATGGTCGTGTGGTAGCTCTGGCTACCGGAAGCAATTTGTAGGTTATCGAAGTTGGTAGCTCTAGTTACCGAAAGCAAGTGAGTGGCTAGACTTTCGCATTTTTGACCACAGTAAATCATAGTTTACTAGGTTAAACGCACGGTTTAAATTAAGAAAACACGCATAAACGGAAGTGTTTCTATCTTTATAATAGTTGACCGCATGTTTTTATTATGTCTATAATATCGCGGAATCGGTAGAGAGATCGGAACGAAAACCAAACTTCAAAACGTCTAGCCAGTTCAGGTTGCATTAGCCTCTCAAAGACCTCACCTATAATAGTACCTAAAGATATCCGTCTATAGTTGCTTAAATTAGACAAGTCTTCTGTTTTATTTTTTGCGATTGGAACCACCAGTCTTCATGAGATCATGAGGTAAGTAAGTAGCTATTTTCCACGCATAAGTTTTAAAACTTACTCAATAGCGGGCAAATCTCGTCGCTAGCATATATGAATACATTAAAGACACTGTCGAACTAAGTCAAGTCAAGTACACAATTCGTTTAGGTCATGTCAAATTAAATACATATTTCAAATATTATAAAAAGTAGGTACTTACAAAATTAATATTCCAATTGCAGAAACTCTTCAACTGAATAAAAGGAATGATAAATTATGAAAGTCGTATTCTTTAATCTTAAATGTAGTCAGGAAGATTATCATACCTAGATTTTTGGTGACAATGCGAAGAATTTTTTTATGCAGAGTGCAGTTTGCCAGAGTATGGTCCACAAAGTGTAGTTTAATGAGGTTATGGAGTCCACGAATCGTTTCAAATAGGTTTGGATTTTGTCGAATATAGTCTCGTTAATTTGGAAATTGACAGTGCATTTTGTTTTGGAAGTCGGTTTTACTTTTCGGACGGCGACGCTGCGCGGATCACTTTTGGTCTTCCGGCCTTCTTATGGAATATCAATTTTAATTAAAACTTCCGATAGCTAAGGAAGTGACCGTTTGAGTCATTATTGTCTATTCATTTTTGATTGATTGAGATTGACTCTTCACTAATTTGTATTTGTGTACGCAAATGAGCCCAAAACAGATAATGACATAATTTATTACCACTAAAGCCACGGGTTATGCCACGTTACGAAATTTGAGGTAAGCAGTGAATCGTGAAAGCATACTCAGTGCCTTGTTAGTAAGGGTTTATCATGTCCAATATTGAGTTATTAGCATTTAACATTGAGTTATGTATGGGTCAGGTGAAACCACCCCATGAAAAATTAACCACAAGTGTAGAAAAAAGTATCAACTCCATTCGAAAAGTCGACCCGAGTCAAGTAACAAAACCAGGATGAAGGATAAAATGATAAAGTTTAAATTTTGACACAAGTAAGACATACATACATTTTGAATTATAAGATTATTAATTTAAATTGCATACAAGTAAAAATATATCAAAATAAATGAGACGACCACCCAATTGCATTTGGGTATTCGTCCATCATTGAACCCTTTAACAGTTGTTGATATAGCGACAGTCAATTCTCTTATAGAGCATCTGTAGGTAGAATAATGTTGATGATTATATTGCAATGGTCTGTTTACCTACGTACGATAGAAACATAATGGTTTCCTCATGCGGTTGGCCAAATGGTAGTTTACCGGAGTTAAGCTGAACAATAAGAAAGATGAGATTACTGATGACGAGTCAGTCATGTGCCGGGCGACGAGGAAAACGGATTCTGAGACCACAACCGCTTTATCAGCCTAAAGCGTAAATAAAGCCGCATAAATTATGAACCTGATAATTTAATTGTTATTGTGGCTATCTTGGAAGTTTTCATAGTATGATTACATGTAATCGTTTGTCATCTTCTTTATCTAAATACCTGATCGAAATAATTACAGTTATGTTCTATATTGTTTGTAATGCATGCATGTCACCTTCATTTACTCATATTGTGCCCATGATGGGCTTCAATAACTGTAATAGCGGTTTTCACTTGTGCACACGTCTAATGTGGCATAGGCATCATTTAATGTGGTATTCAGAGTAGAGTATTACCTCACATACGATACGAAGGCATGATTCTAAAAAGGGCTCTGTTTAATACGTTACACTTCACATAAGGATAAGTGCGTTTACGGGGACTTTCTGAAACCCAATCTACGTCACAAATCTACCTGCGGTTATCCTGATCGGAAAAAGCGATGAGTGATAATTAATCAGTCATAAATATTAAGTATTATTCGTAACGAATGCCGCTATTTACTCATTTTGGGTTTTTGTATAGGTATTGATGAATTATTAAACAAAACAACACTTACTGAAGACTAATTCAATTACTAGTTTTTTTTAGGTTCTCAAGAAATATTATGGATGTTTACACACACGACTACTTAATTAAAAAATGATTTAGGTATCGGCATTTAGTTTACCCTACTTTCAAGGATAACGTTAAATCCAAGGTTACAAAAAAGGTGCTTGTGATTATGTAAATTGGTACCATTTATAAAAGTTTTTGTACTTATTTTGATGTAATTTTAATTGAGGGAATCAGAAATTATGCCTATTATTATTTTATTCATCCTACCTAAGTCATTAAACTCACGTTCCCCATTGTTTATTGGAATCAGTAGATAATATTTAAGTATTCTCCACGTCATATTTTTGTTGTTTATCTGTTGCTATCTGAAATGGTGTTCTATCTTTGGTGGATCAGCCGTCAGATTAACATCGTCAACAAAAATGACAGGCGGAGGTATCTCACATTTAAATAAAACTTAGGTACCTATGTCTCAAACCAGACTTTCAAATTTAAGAAAGAAAGAAAACACTTTTATTCGACCGAAAACAAAGGACATTGCGAAAAAAACATGCAAAAAACAAGACTATTCGAGTCGAAAATAGTAGTAATTTAAGAAAAACTTGTATTGTAAGTATACACGAGCTTGTAATGAACGTATATACTAGGTTTCTCTTGAATTCTTCTGCTTAGTGCTCTCAGTAAATAAAACCCGGCCAAGTGCGAGTCGGACTCGCGCACTGAGCGTTCCGTGCCAATTTTTACTGAATTAGGGACTGAACTGAACTACTGAACCACTTACTTTCACTTAGCTAAGTACTAAAATATTTAGTTGACAGCAAATATAACTTTGTTTTTTATAGTGTTTGCATGAAGAACAAAGTTATGTTTGCGGTTTTTGAAAACGTGCTATCTCAAAAACTACTAGTTCCAAACCAAACAAACCATTTTCGTTGAAAGTATTTATTAAAATCTACATGATATACATATTTCATTTTTTTCGGCCATTTTACCACATTGGAAGCGTCTATCTATCAGACGTTACACTTTAAATGAAATACTTTTAGAAACCTCTATGTCATTTTAAAAGACCTATCCAGAAACGTATAGGTTTGTCAATTTTATTTCAGTTTCGGTTTCATGTATGGGAGCCCCCCCTTAAATATTTTTATTTTTTATTTTTTGTATAATAACCGTAAAGCGGTTAACAGGATACATGCTCCTACCAAATTTTAACAATGTGATGCTTATAGTTACAGAATAAACTGGCTGCGACATACGGACGGACAGACAGACAGACTTGACGAAACTATAAGGGTTCCGTTTTTGCCATTTGTCAACGGAACCCTAAAAAGAGGTAAATGGGGTAAGAAATTCGACCTGTATGTATGTGGTATCGACATAATTGGATAAAATTGTAGTATGTTGTTCTATAAAGGCTTCCTTACACATGTGCAAAATTTCGTAAGCCTTTGTATGTTTGTATGAGAATGTATGTTTGTCTCAAGATTTATCGAAAAGGAGAAGTCATAACAAGATTTTTTAATCAAAAGTAAGTGGTTTGTCTAACTCAGTTAAAGTTGGCACGGAACCCTCAGAGCGCGAGTCCGACTCGCTTTTGGCCGGTTTTTTTTTATGTCAGTAAAAAGCACAAGAAACGTTAACGCGAGTGATTGAAAAAAGGGAACTGTAATTCTTATACATTCTGACTAACATGGAACTTATTTACTAAAGATAACAATAAATATTGCTGGTAATCCATACTTCCATACTATATATTATCCATACTTCCATAATAATATTATAAATGCGAAAGTAACTCTGTCTGTCTGTTACTCAATCACGCCTAAACTACTGAACCAATTTGCAAGAAATTTGGTATGGAGATATTTTGATACCCAAGAAAGGACATAGGCTACTTTTGACCGCGGGAAAAAGCATTCCCATGGGAAAATTCAGGTGGGCTGATCGCTTTCACGCTTAAACTATTGTACAGATTTAAATGAAATTTGTTAAGGAGATAGTTTGAGACTTAAGAAAGGACATGAGTTACTTTAGGCCGCACAGACAGGTATTTGGCCCTAAAAGTTGGCCAAAATCCATTTTTTAAAAATAAGATGTACTACATTTAAGCCATTGTTTCCAAAAACTAGATTAACTCGTTCATACAATAGCAAAAAATGCAAAGTGCTAGCGCCATCCAGTTTGCCGTGAGCTTAGTCGGAATTTACAGTTCGCCATCGGTGTTCGTGTGATTATTCGATGAGCTCAAACTTCATTGTTTTCAAATATTTGTTTGTTTGTGAAAGAACAATTTTGTGTTGATTTTTCCTATGATTTGTACACAATTAAGTATGTTATTTATTTGGTTATAAATTTTAACAACTTATCTATAGCCTTTTTTTAATTATACCCTTGAGAAGAAAGCTAAGATAAAAGGCAAAAAAAACACATTTTCGAAGATCAAAGGGAGTTTTAATACATTTCTAAACAATATTAAGCTAAAATAGCATTTTTTCGTGATAGATTAGAACTTCGAGGATGTAAAGAAGCAAAAAACAGCCACCCCAAAGCACCCCCCTATTTTTGGTGTTTTTTTTTTCCTTTGGAACATTTGATACAAGTAAATGAGAGATTTTACTTATATTTTGTTATAGGGTCCTCTGGGATGAGGTTTTTTTCTCGTAATGAGTTGCTTGATACAAAATAACGTCCAAATACTTGAACATTTATTGAAAAATTTCAATTTTTGGAACAGGAACTGCTCGGTCAATATGCCGAAAATGACCAAAATATTTCAAATATGAAGCAAAAAATTGATCGAGCACCAGTTTCAACAAAAATGGTCTGCTGCTAGCAACACAAAGGCCAAATTCTTAACAAACAATGCCGAGTGGCTTAATGGATGCATATCGTTACCGAAAGCATGTGTAGTTTTATCAAAATATACGTGGAGGAGTTTGAAAGATATTGCCATGTTATATAACTTTTTCCCATGTCCGACATTACATAAAGTATTGCATCACAGGCTGAAGTGGTAAAAGAAGCTATGCTTCCTATTGGACAACTGTCTGAAGAAGCAGCCGAAGCCCGGAATAAACATATTGGGTTATTCGGTTGAACTACGCGCAGAAGGTTTTAAGGGTAGCCTGCAACGCAGATGTTTTAAACAAGCTACTTTTGACCTCTGACCCGGTCCTGACGGGTATGAGGAAGGGAAAAAATCAAAAGACACATCCACTTTAGGCTGATGTTTTAAATTTATTATAATAAAGTGACATCTTAAACGTAATTTTGGAAGATGAAAACCAGAATGATGAATAAATGCTTGTATATAATACCAATGTCTTTAATTTTTGTTTTCCTGACCAAAACCTCAATTGAAACACTGTTAGGCAGCCATTAGGTTAATCAAATAATTTTGGCCAAATTTAAGGGTCAAATACCTGTCTGTGGGCCGCGGGAAAACAACGCATTCCCTTGGGAAAAAATACTTTTGTTTCTAAAAATTTATTTATCGCAGTAACCTATGACAATCACACTTAGTATGGCCTCATCCCATCTCGGCACAATTAAAACAAACCTATGTACAAAAAAGTACAGTTCAGGTTTTTTTAACCGACTTCAAAAAAGGAGGAGGTTATCAATTCGACTGTATGTTTTTTTTTATCATCATTTTTTTTTTGTATGTATGTTACCTCATATCTCAGTCGTTTGTCTACCGAATCGAAAAATTTTTTCACCTACTTAGAGGGTATACCTTCTAGTTGGTCTAATTTTTTCCATTTTGGGATCTGATGATGGGATCTTGGTGTATTTGAGGGAAACCCTCAAATTTTAAAGGCACGTATAGTGTTTCTTTACTAGAATCTTAATGTTGACGTGTTGTTACGTCTGATAGTCAACATTTTGTGGGGCTGAGCTGATGGTGGAACTCCTTAACGCCTAGGAGTTCAGTAATTATAATGACACAACTTATGATAGGTAATTTGTAGCTTCGTAAAAAATAGAATCATAAGGTGCAACTCCCCCCCCCCCCCTCTTATGTAATCACTAAAAATAAAAGAAATAAAATAAACTTTAAAAAAAAGTAAAAACCGACTTCAAAACCAAAATGCACTAAAAAGTCTTAAATAAACTCTTCACCATTGAAAGGAAAGGAATCCGTTTTAAGCAAACAATTTCTTTTTGGAGTCGGTGCCATCATTTTGACCATCAAGCATCAACTATCACAGCACCGACTCCAAAAAGAAATTGTTTGCTTAAAACGGATTCCTTTCCTATCAATGGTGAAGAGTTTATTTAAGACTTTTTAGTGCATTTTGGTTTTAAAGTCGTTTTTTTTTTTCATACTACTATCCAAAAAAACTACCTAATGCAGACGAAGTCGCGGGTAAAAGCTAGTTTGTCTATAAATAACAATATGGAGACGTAATTAACAAGGTATCATGACCATTTTTAGTAAATAACGCCATGCACCATGTAAACTACGGACTGTAAGTGTCTGTATTTACATGTCGTTATTATTATTTGCAGGCGCACATAAACCCATATCCGTAACCTTAGTTTATTACAATGGTTTCTCGATTTGCCACAGAGCGGTTAATTAATTAACACTCATTTAATAGTTAGGCACTCAGGTTTTTTCCAAGGCTCTGGCGCGAAACTCCGGCGGTAAATTATTCATCTTTGTGTTTCAGAGATGTCGCGATAGAGAACCAAATAGCTAGCAACTGCCTTAAATTAGATAAAGCGTCAATGGTAAAGGTTTTAATAGTGTCATTGTGGGATAATGATCCCAAGGAAACAACATAGGAAAAAAAATAGGCAAAATATATTTTGTAAGAGTATTTTATTGTTATTTGCATAAAGAAAATAAAATACTACATTATTTTAGCATTCAGCAAAATAGCCAAGTTTTGATAAAGCTTTGGCGATATCTAATGTGCCCTGGCATGCGGCGCGGGAGGGGAATAGGTGGCAAACGCCAAATCTTGAGGGCATTTGGACGCGAGCCTTGAGTTGGTTAGAATATTTATAATGAATGTCGCGAGATAATAAGTTTAAGTGATGTAAGCCGGTTGATTAGTGATACTTAAGTGATTATCTTAACGTGTTAGTATAAATAATTTAGAAATATAATCTGTCAAGAAAAAAACGGACTTTATTGAGAGCTATATTCACCAGCGTCAACAATAACTATTAGTGTTTCATGTGAAAAGAGTGCTGTAATCTAGAAGTAGTTCCTGACGTGAGGCCACTTGTAATATTACAAGGCAGATAAGCTGCTGGCGATAGTCTGTATCTTGATCCTCGCTGATCTCATACTTACATTGAAACCAGTACGTTGGATGCCACGTGAATAAGTGATGCACGTGAAACGTAACTTATTCAAGAGCTAATTAAATTTTATATTGCAATTCAAAAATACGTGTAATAGCAATGCTAAATGTCTCATTACGCTATGTGTAATTGATTCAACAATGAATTGTTATTAAGTATACCAAATACCTAGTTGATATTTTATGTTAATGTTAATAAAGGGATGTACATACAATGATCTCCTTGATTAAGACAAAAATGTGTATGATGTTGTGCTGCTGAATAGCTGAAAGGCCGTATCAGTGTAGGTATAGCTGACGCGGCGTCAACACCTGCAATCAGGCATATCGTCTGTGGCTGTGTAGGTAGTTTCCCTGTGGATAAGTTGTCTCTGAAACAATGTGCATTCAGTCCACTTGTCATAAATTAACCAATTTATATGCGTATTGCCTACATACAACAGGTAACAAGTTAGTTCGCTAAATTCTATAGTTGCAAATTTATATTTAAACTAGCGGTCCCCCGCGACTTCGTCCGCGCGTTTTGAGTTTGCTCCCTCCCCTCCCGTCGCAGCGTCATGTTTTATATCCTAAAGCTTTTCTCGATAAATAAGCTATCCAACACAGAAATATTTTATCAAATCGGTCCAGCAGTTCCTGAGATAAGCGCGTTCAAACAAACAAACTCTTAAGCTTTATAATATGTTAGCGCAAGCGCACGTCGTACTTAAGCTGCGAACATTATTTTGGTGCGGAGTTATGTTAAAACTGTGATAGCTCCTAAGATATTTATTGAAATCAAATGATATAAAGGGCAACTTGGTTCTCGTGAAATGCTCGTGATGATGAGTGTATTTATTTTGATAAGAATAAATACCTGTGTGTATTATATACCTCTAAAAATAATGCATTATTTTTTTCCAAATTTATTAACATAAAAAAGGTTGTAGTAAGTCAACCATAAAAGATAGACATATGCTGTCGCGGACTTTATTATAGAACTCTTAATGCTGAACAATCCTGTCATACATGATTTTTGTGTAACTTAAGCGGTTTCCGCAGCGTATGCAGCGGAAGCTCTCAAAAGGAATATCTTTCTCCCGTTTTCGCAACATTTTTCATTTCTGCTGTGGTCTTATGAGTCGTATCTTTATGTTATATAGCCTAAAGCCTTCCTCGATAAATGGACTATCCAACGTAAAAATAATTTTTCAAATCGGGCCAGTAGTTTTTGAGATTAGCGCGCTCAAACAAACAAACAAACTCTTGAGCTTTATAATATTAGTATAGATTATTTTCAAAATAGTTTCAACCACACAAAGATTGCTTCATATACCTAACTGCAGAACCCAATCCTTTTAGTGAAAATGTGAAAACGGTTATCTGACGGTATCTATCCACCAAACGCCGAAATGTTTGTCAGTTTTGAAATATTTTATCTCGAGTGTGTTTAGATAAAATTAAATGATGAGTGAATGGCTTCTGTTGACAGTAAATGCAAAAAACGTACGTTCTTAACATAACCATATATCAAATTTAGCGAATAATATCTGGCATGAATGAACACCATCTTAGCAATCGATGGGTAGTACCCCACACTAGGTTTACAAGGTGTTCCTTGAGAGGAACTATATTACTACCGTGAATGTTTCATTGATCATGGATTATAAACGTATGTTTGTCAGTCATATGTTTCATGAGAATTATCTTTCCTGAATTTTCCAAAAAGTTTAGTTTTTACGATTATTCGCTCTTCGTACGAACATACATTTTCCGTGGTTTTAGGTGTAATTGCTGGTGTATGGTGCTGATTTATTTATATTCTACATGTCCCCTGGGCTTGTCTGTTCGCTAGATTATTGCGTAAGCGAGGAAAATCCCGACTCCACAAGTTATGGTAAACAATTTAGTGATTTTTACATTTTCGTTTCAACTCTCTATCACTATCGAGATATCATTTCCAACGACAATTTATGTTTATTTCCTAATTACATACAACAATTAGGTTCTTAGGGTCACATCGTAATAAAGTAACTGCACATTAAATGCAAAAACGTGACCGTTACGAGACAGACAGACGCAAAATATTTATTAGACACATATTAAGATGATAAAAACAGACTGTATGACATTTATTTGTTTTGTAGTGGTTATATTGTAATCACCCGAGTACATTGCCGTAAGGTTACATTTCGCCACGGCCCAGACGCAGCTGTATCTAGGAACAGGTGCATAAACAAATATTTTATACAAGTTCGATAACATCTATGATAGTGAAATTAAGAAACCTACTGTATGCCTATTTCTCAGAAGATTGCTTGCATTGCATAATATTTTAATAATGATTTTGTAGCCGAAATAGAAAAAAAACTATCATTTATAGGGTTCCATAGCCGAATGGCAAAAATCGGAACCCTTTTAGTTTCGTCACGTCTGTCTGTCTGTCCGTCCGTATGTAACAGCCATTTTATTCTGTGACTATCACGCATCACACTATTAAAATTTGGAAGGAAGATGTATCCTGTTAACTGCTTTACGATTGTCATACAAAAAAATAATAAAATGTCAATTAAAAGGGGGCCATACATGAAACTAAAACCATTTTTTTTAAATCAAACCTATGCGTGTGGGATGTCTATGGATAGGTCTTTTAAAATGACATAGAGGTTCCTAAAATCATTTTCATTTAAAGTCCAAAGTGGTAAAATGGGCGTCCCCCCATAAAACTTCTAAACTAAGAGAGTGTAAATTTTGAAAAAAAAAATGTAATGTAGATCTTACCGAATACTTTTAACGAAAATTGGTTCGGACGGGATCGAACGAGAAGTTTTTGAGATATAGAACATTTTCAACAACCGCAAACATTACTTTGTTCTTCATAAAAACACTATGATAAACAAAGTTATATTTGGTGTCAACCAAATATTGTGGTATTTTACTAAGTGGACAAGTGGATTCCCTAATTCAGTTAAAGTTGGCACGGAACCCTCAGTGCGCGAGTCCGACTCGCACTTAGCCGGTTTTTTATTTTTCAGACATCAGCCTGCATAAATTATTTTGTACATGCTCTGCTTAGTGGCTTCGTTAATACAACCGTTTTACATTAAGCTTGTTTGATCTTTACGCAAATTAAAGTAATACTACCCAACGTTCTAATCATTAAAATTTGTTTCCATTTTGTAAAAAAATGTAACTGTAGTAATCTTAGGCTGTCCTGGCTCTACAGGCTGAACCCTGCGCACGCGCCGCCTGAATGTGCGTAAAACGCTTTAAAAACAACACCAAATGCGTAGTTATTACATTATCTCTTGCTGGTTCTGTGACTCATTGTTAAAATAAATTCCGTTGTTTTGCTTTCATTTGCATAGAATGATAACGATACTTTACACTTCACGTATTTATACAGCGTGTGGCCTGTAATATGTGTAAGGAATACCTAGTAAGGTATCCCTTAAGGTATTTATAATTATGCCGTGCTTTTCGTTGATGTAGTTTAGTACTGTTATTTAGGTTACTGAATAGATGGCGTTAGATGTCATTCATTTAGTTCAAAATAATATTTTTGCTTCTGCATAATCTGTGCGATGACTGTCAGAAAATGCAGAATTTGTCATTGTATAATTTCAAACAAGAAATAATTATTGTGTACAAAAAGATCGACAAATTAACTTTAAATGTCGTTTCTTTGTTATTACAGGTGATGTTTTAATGTTATTACAACGTAATTTGTGTTTTCTTTGTTTTATGATGAGTATGATAAAGTAAGATTTTCTAAATAAAAACTTTGTTATTACAGACAGAGCAACACATTGTATTTGTTGGAGAATAAAACAAAAAGCCTAATTGGAAGTGATAATATTATAAAACGACATTTCTAGTATAGAAAATGGACAAGTTGAAGTTCACGTTTGCAGTATTGGCAGCATCAGATGGCAAAACAAATGTCATCTGTATAACGTCAATTGAGACACCAGATGGCCGCATATATGATATACCTGATGAGATGAAACCCGCGATTAAACACACCACCATAACGTCAATGGATACTTATACCAAAGTCAAGAATTCATTGAAAAAAAGGCATCAGACACGTAAATTGTGGATACCACTTACGGAGGATTTAAGGAAAATTTACCTAGACGAAGGTGAGAATTTACAATTTGGCGATCAATATCTGGATGAAATCACAACTGAAGCTGAGCTCACTGCTAATAATACTAAAAGTGGTACAATGGATACAAAAAATTTAGGAAAAATTGCTGAAAGATTTTTACTCGAGAAATTTTCAGGCAAAACATCAAATGTTAACCAATGGATCGGTGAATTTGAGAGTGAATGTACACGTTACGAGATATATAAAGATGAGGAAAAAATTGAAATATTAAAGCACTTACTAGAAAGACAATGCCTAGATTGGTACACCAGTATGTTAATAAAATGTACTGTAAATTCAGAATGGACAATTTGGAAAACAAACTTTTGTGAAACATATGGAAACAAAGGTTGGTCACAAGTTAAATATGCATTTACATTTAAGTTTCAAGGAGGTTCATTACTGGAATATGCCACAAAAAAAGAAAGACTATTATTAGAAGTCAATAAAAAGATTGATATACAGACACTGATTAACATTATTGTTATGGGTCTACCAGATTATATAATTTACAAAATAGACAAAGAATCGATAGCATCAACTGCAGGGCTTTTTAATGAAATTGGTAAACATGAACAATCATTCAATAAAAATAACTTTAATAAATTTAAAAGAAACACAGTAGACAGTAAAGTAAAAATTGATAAAAACAAGCCTTGCAAAATATGTGAAAAATTAAATAAAGGTAGTCGTTTCCATCCAGAAGATAAATGCTGGTTTAAACAGACTGATGATAATGAAAACAAGAGAAACTTTAGTAAACATGTAAACAATACAGTATTAGATGTTGAATTGAGTGAAAATGAGCCAAAAAACGAGTAATTACACCATTAATTAAAGTTAAACTAACATTAGAAGAAAAATTTGACATATTTGGTATATATGATTCAGGATCTAATGTATCTCTGATAAATTCAAAATTGGTAAGACTGAAGAATGAAGAAAATAAAGGATATAAAAATACAAATTTGGTAACAATTAATGGTGTAAAGAAGACAAATGGTTTTACAACAATAAAAATAAAGATATTTAACATAGAAAAGTATATTGATGTTTACATAATAGATGGAGAAGAATTTAGGTATGATTTTCTAATTGGACTTGATATTATAAAAGAATTTAATTTGATCCAGAATGAAAATCTAGAAATTGAGCAGACATCAAAAAAACACTATACTAAAGAACAACAAGTTAAAACCAAATGTAATGAAAGAGAAGATGAAGAAATCTTGCATTTTATTAATTTTAACGAGCATATAAAAGAGGAAGAATTCATAATGGATTTAGAACATTTAAATGGTCAACAACAATATGAAATAAATGCACTTATTAATAAGTATAAGTCTAGTTTTGCAAGGGACAAGTATGATATTGGAACAGTAAAAGATTATGAAGCTCGAATTGATCTACTTGTGGACAAATACTGTAGTAAAAGACCTTATAGATGTTCAATAGAGGATAAATTAGAGATAGAAAAACAAGTTAGTAAATTACTGGAGAGAAATCTTATCGAAGAATCATACAGTCCATTTGCAGCACCGGTAACCTTGGCTTTCAAAAAAGAAGACAATAAAAGGACAAGATTGTGTATAGATTTCAGAGATCTAAATAAAATTGTGGTACCTCAGGCTCAACCTTTTCCAATAATTGAAGACTTAGTAACAAAAACTAGAAACTGTAAGTACTTTTCATCATTAGATATTAACTCTGCATTCTGGTCTATTCCGCTACGAGTAGAAGATAGAAAGAAGACTGCTTTTGTTACACAAGAAGGCCACTACCAATGGACATGCTTACCCTTTGGTTTGAAAACTTCTCCAGCTATATTTCAAAGAATACTAAGTAATATACTGAGAAAGCACAAACTGACAGATTTTGCTGTCAATTTCATTGATGACATATTAGTATTTTCAAGGTCATATGAAGCCCATATAAGCCATTTATCACAGCTTTTAGAGGCAATAGAAAAAGAAGGTTTTCGATTAAAATTCACAAAATGTCGATTTGCTACCAATTCAGTTAAATATCTCGGACACATAATACAAGATAATACAGTCAGACCAGTGAGAGATAACTTGACTTCTATACGGGATTTCCCAACACCAAAAAATCAAAAAAATATACGACAACTTTTAGGAAAAATCAATTTTTACCGGGAATACATACCTAATATTTCGATAATTTTAGAACCACTACATAACTTACTAAGGAAAAATCAAAGGTTTGTTTGGTCAACACAATGTCAAGAAGCTTTTGAAAAGATAAAACTACTGCTATGCTCACAACCAATCTTAGAAATATATGATCGAGATTTACCAATTACAATTTATACTGATGCATCAATGGAAGGTATTGGAGCTGTGCTAAAGCAAATGCAACCAAACGGGAAAGAAAAACCTGTAGCATATTTTTCAAAGAAGCTAAATGATTTACAAAAGAGAAAAAAAGCTATATATTTAGAATGCTTAGCAATTAAAGAAGCAATACGATATTGGCAATATTGGCTAATAGGAAAACATTTCACGGTATATTCTGACCATAAACCATTGGAGAATTTAAACATTAAATCGAGAACAGATGAAGAATTAGGAGAATTATCCTATTATTTATCACAATATGATTTTACAATAAAGTATGCACCCGGAAAGGACAACTTAGAAGCAGATTGTTTAAGTAGAAACCCTGTTCTAGAAGCGAATAATGATTTACATGAACAATTACAAGTAATCAATTTGATTACATTAGAAGACATAATAAAAGATCAAGAAAACAATAAAGATATTCAAAGATATAAAAATGTAACATACAGTAATAATATATATTATAAAACATTGAAAAAGAAGAATAAAATTATACTATCGGAGGAATTTAGTATAGATTTTATAAAACTAATACATGAAAATATGTGTCATATAGGTATAAAACAAATGCAAAATAAAATAAGAAAATTTTATATGGCGAAGAACTTATCAAAAAACATTAATGATCTATGCAAACGATGTGAGGTATGTATAAAAAATAAGACGAGAGGACAAGCTAAATATGGTTTAATGTCGCATTTAGGTCCCGCCACAAAACCATTTGAGATAGTCTCAATAGATACAATTGGAGGATTCGGTGGCTCTCGATCTACTAAAAGATATTTGCACCTTTTAGTCGATCATTTTACTAGATATGCGTATATAGTTACCTCAAAAACACAGAGTGCAAGGGACTTTATTAAACTCATAGAAAATGTACCAAATTGTAATGAAATTGGCATGGTTCTTACCGACCAATACCCGGGAATCAACTCAAAAGAATTCAAAGATTTTTTAAGAGAAAAATCAATCCCTCTAATTTTTACTGCAGTAAATTCGCCGTTTTCTAATGGACTCAATGAAAGAGTTAACCAAACACTTGTAAATAAAATAAGATGCAAGATAAATGAAAAACCAAATACTAAGGCATGGACGACTATTGCTCATAATTGTGTTGAAAGGTATAATAACACAGAACATTCAGTAACAGGCTTTGCGCCAAGATACTTATTGGATGGTACTGATGTTTCATTTATACCAGATGAACTTAAACTGGAACTAGAAGTAGATAACTGGAATAGAGACAGAGATATTGCTTTAAAAAGAACAATTAAATCACATGAATATAATAAAAGGATAGTTGATAAAAACAGAAAACAACACAATTTTAAAGCAGGAGATATGGTATATGTTGAAAATGGTCATAAATTAAATAGAAAGAAATTAGATGAGTTAAGGATTGGTCCGTTTAAAATTGAAGAAAAAATATCAGAATCAATATACAGAATAAATACAGGCCACAAGAAAATAGAATCAAATCTATTCCATATTACAAAACTTATTCCTGTTGTTATGCCCACATCAAGAGAAAACGAAGATACGGATGAAGAAGTGGAGATAGGAGATCAACTCCAGAGAACTTTTCTACCCTAGGGGGGGAGATGTAAGGAATACCTAGTAAGGTATCCCTTAAGGTATTTATAATTATGCCGTGCTTTTCGTTGATGTAGTTTAGTACTGTTATTTAGGTTACTGAATAGATGGCGTTAGATGTCATTCATTTAGTTCAAAATAATATTTTTGCTTCTGCATAATCTGTGCGATGACTGTCAGAAAATGCAGAATTTGTCATTGTATAATTTCAAACAAGAAATAATTATTGTGTACAAAAAGATCGACAAATTAACTTTAAATGTCGTTTCTTTGTTATTACAGGTGATGTTTTAATGTTATTACAACGTAATTTGTGTTTTCTTTGTTTTATGATGAGTATGATAAAGTAAGATTTTCTAAATAAAAACTTTGTTATTACAGACAGAGCAACACATTGTATTTGTTGGAGAATAAAACAAAAAGCCTAATTGGAAGTGATAATATTATATATGTAGTAGTAAAAAAAACAATGATTCTTTATAGCATACGGAGTTTCATAGGTCATAGTTGAAGCATTTTAGATCTGAGTAAGAGCACTTACTCAAGTCTAATATGCTTTAACTCAGATATGTAATGGTCCAAAGTTTTAATTCCTAATCAATGTAGGTACCTATACTGTAAAAACCGACTTCAAAACCAAAATGCATTAAAAATAAGTCTTAAATAAACTCATGATGTGCATTTTGGTTTTGAAGCTACAAATCACCTATCATTAGTTCTGACAATATAATCACTGAACTCCTAAGCGTTAAGTAGTTCCACAATCAGCTCAGCTCCACACAATGATGACAATCAGACGTAAAAACACGTTAACATTAAGATACTAGTACAAAAACACTATGCGTGCCCGTTAAATTTTAGGGGTTTCCCTAGATTGCACAAAGATACCATCATCAGATCCCGACATGGCAACAACAGGACCAACAAGAAGGTGATAACCTCTAGGTTAGCGAAAAATATTTTTTAATCGATCTACAAATGAATGTGATACGAGTTAACACAGCCACAAAAAAACATACAGTCGAATTGATAACCTCCTCCTTTTTTGAAATCAGTTAAAAATCGCTCTAAATATCCATTTACAACATTCTTTGGCAATAGATTGCTAGCTCGAATTATTTTGTTAGACTAAGGCGTTAGAACGGCTAAAGTTGTATGGCAATACGCCCCCGGTTGTTATAATTTTATTTTTTTGTTACTTTTACAAGCCACACCGTATACTTATTTCAATGTGATCCTATTTTCAATCATCGTTGATGTTGATGCACCTTAAACGTGTCAAGATCATTTTATTTTTGACGTGGTTTGCATTTTAAATCCTTTTTCTCGATTGATCTGAATAATCTATTGTCTGATTGAGTTCTTTGAAGTGCGCTTGCGTGGATGGCGGCCGGGTGCGCGCCGACCACAGCCTAATTCATTATTTACGAGAGTCGCTACACATAAATGAATATTAAATCAATCTTGTGCCGATACTAAGATAAAAGATCGTCGACAGTCAACTCCTTGGAACGACTAACATTTATTTATTTCAATTTTATTGCACTGAGTTGTACTATTAGCGCATTGAATGCCTTAGGGTTAAGGGCATAAACTACCCAAGTAACACAGATAGCATTATAAGAGACAAATGTTGACTCCATTTACAACTCAAGATCCGTATAAACTCGTATATATGTTCACCGTGCAACTTGACGCACGATATTGGCATTTCAAAACCAAAACTATGCTTAACGCTGTATAACGATTATTTAATAGCATATAAAAGTGCTATAATAAAGCTTTTAGCATTAATACAGCCAGCCACAATGTCGTTGTACAACTATCAGCAATTTTCAGTGCACTTAAACCTATAATAGCACTTTAAGACGTAGAAAAATGCTTAATGCACTTAAATAGCATCAACGTGAACCATGAGAATGCCTAATGCTGTATAAGTGCATTAATTTGTGCCAGTATAATGCACTTAAAAACCGTTATACAGCTTTGAGCAGTCTTGAATGCTCTTTGTTGTATAATAGCACTATAAGACGGTAAGTAAAAGCCTAACGCCGTTGAACAGCATGGACGTGAACCAGTGAAATGGTTGCATTTTTAAAGGTCACTTCAGTGCTGTTGTACTGCTAACAGCACTTTATTAAAATACAAGTGAGTTATACTAATGCATTTAGCAGTATATTACGTTAGTTTTGGTATATTCGTAAAACTAAGATGTTGTCAACTTGTCAGCCATTTTGGTAAAAATTCAAAAGTAAAGTAATGGCACTATATCAGTCTACATCGAGGCTACTGGTGTCCCGGTGAATCTATATAGGGCTTCTTTATTGCCAATGACACTACAATAGTTCACACAAAACTTCTAACTGGCCTCTGGCATGATAACTGTTCACATGTGAATATTTATTTTGCCGGTAGCATTAATATGGCTCACCGTGCTGCTATAGAAAGACACCATTTTGTTAACATTTTATAACCTAAAAATTGTGTGATTCTGATCTATTAATTAGATCAAGTGTCTTAAATATTCATGATTAACACAATTTTACAATGCCTATCTGTTACCATTGTGTTAATTATACAAAATACACTCTTTTCTAGTTATACACTTGTGATTTGATTATTGCACACATATCGTTTTCTTTTATTTTATAACAAAAACACAATATATCGAAAGCGCGTGAAAAATATCAATGAATACTATATAGACATTCACAGTAAACTTTATCGCGTAGTAATATTTGGAGTTATGAGTAAAATAAGAACCAAAACCTTTCCTGTAATTAAAATAATTTTGTTGTTGCTTCTCCGTTCCTTCGTTCATTTGTCAAAGCTATCATAGTAAAAAACGAACTTCATAAAAATAATGTCATTTTTATATTTCTATCATAGTACCATGGCATTAGAGTTGTTTTTGCAATGATGAAATGTTTATTGATATACCAACTGTGAACACTTAAATAGCTCGTATAATGTTTTCAGCATATTTTCATGCTACTGTAATGCTGTTGTAATGCTGTAAACATTTTTCTTATTAAAAGAATGCTAATATAATGCTTATGTAATGCAATTGACATCTTCATTGATCGTAATAATGCTTCTAGAATGCTATTGGCATTTTCGTTGACCATAATAATGTTTTTTTAGTGCAATTGACATTTTTTTTGGCTTTAATAATGCTTATTTACGATCTAAAGCCGTATAATTTGTGCCCAAATTAGCACGATATTAGCCCTATATACGTTTACAATGCTACTATAATGCTAACTCAAAATGCTTCAACGATACATTAATGCTGTAAGTCGGTCGATATACTGCTGTCATGTGTTACTTGGGCTACCAGTCAATCGCTTTACGCGCTGAATCAGCAGAAAGTATTGTGCAACAAGTTTAAGTTACCTAGGATTTTCCCATTTTTTTTAAATAATGGTTCAAATGACCTGTACATACTATAGCCTCTTGCAAGTTTATGCTCTGGTGCCAAGTCACCCTGTATTTCCATTTCTTTTATACATACAATATGTATACGAGAATGCATTAATGTTCAAATATCGAGTTGATAATATTATCTTTTTAATCGGTTAGTAATATTTATCATAATTTACGTAAAAACATAACCCAATATACAATTTTGAATTTTTGTATCAAAAAAATAACAAAACTTTGTCAATAATCATAATAGAAAATCAGGTTTTTATCAAAATTTTAATGTGCATGACACTACATTTTTTTATAGGTAACCATATTTTAATTGTCGCAAACTGCGGTAAGCTCATTATATTCATTAGTTTAACATAATATTTTTCAAATAATGAGAATATGTTTTTTGTCATTCAATAACAGTCAACCGTCTAAGTGCATAATGTATTAATGTCCGTTCGCTAAAATGTTATTTCTCAAAATGGCCTTTTCCAAAATGTCCTTTTGGCAAAGTGACCTTTACGCAAAATGTCCTTTTCGCGAATGTCGTTTTTTGAAAAAGGTCCTACCTTCAATCTTTGCAATCATCAACGGCCAATTTAGATTTTGATTAAAAAAACAGACTTCATAAAGCTGTAAAGTAACGCATTAGTCTTCATAAATGAGGAAATAAATATTTTGGATTCGATGCATGATTTAGATGTTAGGCTTGATGGTCAGGCATTGCAAACAGTGCAGACTTTTAAATACTTGGGAACCATATTGACCTCTACCCTCAAAGATGATGACGACATGGAAAGGGAACGGAGGGCGCTGGCAGTCAGGGCAAATATGATAGCTCGCAGATTCTCACGATGTACTGCACAGGTTAAAATCACTCTGTTTAGAGCTTATTGTACATCCTTTTACATGTGTAGTATGTGGGCTGAATACAGCAAAAAGTCCTACAGTGCCCTCCGTGTCCAATTCAACAATGCGTTTAGGGTGTTGTTGGGGCTGCCGCGATTCTGTAGTGCCTCGGGGATGTTCGCAGAGTACCGTGTGGACTGTTTCTACGCTACAATGCGGAAACGGTGCGCGTCCCTAGTCCGCAGAGTGCGCGCCAGTACCAACAGCATCCTAAACATGATCGCAAGTAGACTGGATTGTCCGTATGTCAATCACTGTTGCGCCATCTGAAGTGGCATGGCGCTGCAGTGAATGCCACATTTTATTTTTCTATTTCTTTTTAGCCAATAAATATTGTGTTACTAACCCTAGGCTAAGAACTTTGTTACTAACTACACTTATATGGGCTGTGTGGCCTGAAATAAACGATTTATTATTATTATTATTATTTTAAGCTTTCTTACCTACAATAGTCTACGCACATCATGCACCGACTCCAAAATATATTTTTTCTCCTAAATCGAAGACAAATGCGTAAGCTGATTTTTTAAAGTTTAGTTATTAATAAGTATTTTTAGTTATTAATAGCTTATAATAACTACTTGACCGATTTTCAAGAAACTCGTACTGTACCCTAAGTTGGAATATACCAAATTGAACTAAAAAGAATAATCTAGTTTTGACTTCTCGTTTATGAGAAAACTGTGCACAAACATACATACTCGTACACTTACGAAATTTTGCACACGTATTTGGAAACCTTACTATATCAACATATTTAAATGTTATCAAATTCGAACGATATTGAAGTGTTTACCTACCTTTTTTTGGAAGTTGCCAAATTGAACCGTTTATCTTGTTTTCCCGACTTTAAAAAAAAAACTAATCCATTCAATGTGTATATATGTGATGTCGTTAAAATATGTTTTGTTAAAGCTTCAAACCACGTGTGCTAAATTTTGTCAGTGTATGAATGTTTGTCCACGTATTTCTCGCAAACGTGAAGCTATATCGAGATGATTATTAATAACTAAAAATCATGTAATAAAATTAACTGTTACAAAAATAAAGAAAGAACAGACTTGAAAACCAAAATGCATTAAAAAGTCTTAAATAAACTCCTTTCCAGATCCTTTACAGGAAAGAAATCCATTTTAGGCTAACAATTTCTTTGATAGTTGATGTTTAAGATAGTCAAGTGTACACCGACTCCAAAAATGTATTGTTCTCCTGAAATGGATTTACTGAAGACTTTCTAGTGCATTCTGGTTATGAGTCGGTTTTTCATTTTGTTTGTTAACGGTAATTTCATTTCTTCAGTTTTAGAGATTCAGTTTGAGGGAGGGTTGCACCTTATGACTCTGTTCTTTAAGAAGCAAAAATTACCTATCATAAGTTCACCATCAGCTCAGCTTCACACAATGTTGACTATCAGACGTATCAACACGTCAGTATTAAAATTCTAGTACGAAAACACTATACGTGCGTTTCAAATTTGAGGGTTTCCCACGATTGCAACAAGATCTCATCATCAGATCCCGACTTGGCAACAACGGTACCAACTAGAAAGTATAATCTCTAAGTAGATTTCTTTTCAATCGGTTTGCAATTAACTGTGATAATAATATGAAGTAACATAGCTACAAAACAAAACACAGTCGAATTGATTACCTCCACCTTTTTTGAAGTCGGTTAAAAATAATTTAAAAAATGGAACCGCCTCTTCACAGCTGAGAAAAAAAGCTCGAAATACTCGTACTTATCCCTTTGTTTAGGAGAAACAAATTTATTTGGAATCGGTGCATGGTCTCAGGCTCATGCACCGACTCTAATTAAAATTAATTTTCCAAAAAGAGGGCAAATAATTTGTTTTGAGCTTTTTAATCAGATTTTTGCAAGAGGTTTTTAACGAGATTTCTTAATTTCATTCCACTTCATCGTGTTCCGTTCAAGGCGACCATAAAATTGTTATTTATTTTGAAATGACTTTACTGACCGTCAATTTCAAATTTCACACCTGCTGGGATATTGGCGTAATCTTATTACTCGAAAAATTAAGCAAACATTATAGCGTTATCCTCTGTACACAACGCACCTAATTTGTGCATATTATTTTTATTTCGATGTAGCTTTACGATGTTTTTCTTTGATTTTGTTTTAATACTTTATTTATTTATTTAGAACGGAGATTAAACGGTCACTAAGATCCTGTAAATAATATACAGTCCTATAATATATACCGAAGACACCGACCTAATAATATCCACATTAAAACTAAAGTGCACTGAATACTTATTTCCATCATTAACGAAAAGCATTAAGCTACCTTTATGAGTAAAAATTTATATTAGTAGTAGTTTTGCGTACCTAAATATCATCATCATTTTCAGCCAAGGAACGTCCACTGTGGAACACAGGCCTCCCCCACGGTAGTGGTGGTGACTTTGTCTTTTATTTTCAATGAATAGTATTCACTCAACCTTTAGAGCCAACTATGTTCGTTACCATAGTTCTTTTGCGTATCTCCTCATTTCTCATTCGATCTCGTAAAGAAACACCGAGAATAGCCCTCTCCATCGCTCGTTGTACCATTTTAACGTTATTATACGGCCCATTGTTAGAGATCATGTTTCGGATCCGTATGTCATCACTGGTAACACATAGTGCAAATGTCATCCAGCGTATTTGCCACATCGACTATATCATCGGCAAATCGGAGATGTCCATTAACATTGATACCGATTTCTTCCCATTCCAGAAATTTAAAGGCAACAGTTACGGAGATATAACGTCTTCCTGTCTCACACCTCTCCGCAATGAAATCGCCCTCGTGTTCTCCTCCTACTCGAAATGACATGGTGGTGGATTTGTTATTCAGACACTTTGACACCTCTATATACCATAGACTATAGGTTAGTCTATGTGGCACCGCTAAGAGATCAGAGCACCGCCTAAGTTTCGGTCGAATCAAAGGCTATCCCTTAGTCTACAAATGCTAAGCATAATGATTGAAGCATATTATCAACTATATACTGGTGATCATCATGTTTCTTTTTGAGAGAAAACTCAATAATTTCGCGTCATTTGCAAGTAATATAGGCATGATGTATTCGAAAAAATATTTTTATTGTAAACGAGGAGAACACATGGTGTTCGGCTTCGCCTTTTCTTGTATGCCGCACTGTTTGGAGGGAGTAAAGATATATTCTAGGTTTTAATAAAATCCGTAGTGAAAAGGCACCTTTACTAAAAAAAAACTACCCTCACTCACCCAACAGCGAGAAACTAAGTGGACCGATGTGGCAAGGTTAGTTGTGCGAGGTTGTTTAAGCGATCATAAGTGATTATGTGCTTTTTTCATGAAACTTTAGTTAGTGAAACAGGAAATCTACTTCGGATTTATCAACAATGGTGACATGCAAGGCGCATTGTTTATTGACAAGCAACATTCAATTGTAAGTAAGTGAAAATACAATTTAATAACTTTGCACGACGCGAAAATCGTATCCTCGCCTATATCTGCGTATTTTCGCAAAAAACTAGTACCTACCTTTCCACGTTAGTAATAAACCAATAAAAAGTGTTCGCTTCATCAAATAATAGAAAGAGATTATAAGAAGTTGTGCCTGAAATTTGTATTGCGTCAATTAAATCTTGATAAAGTTATTCTCGTTTGCCTAAATCAAACTAGTCGCGGAGTACAAATACGAGTAATAGCTGGAAAACAAAGGATTATCTTCGCTGTGTGTGTAGGCAAGGCACTCTTTATGTTGACGCTCGTAGGCCGGGGGATTAGGGGGATCCAGGGGTTTAACTAAACTGTCGTTATCGCGACACTTTGACGGTTGCGTGCCGCTGCGCCTGTAAATCAAGGCTGGCAGCGACCTATCCGGTGCGCACGCGCCGCTTTAATATTATTTTGAAAACATACATGAATGCTTTTCAGAATGTATACCTTCAATCTTTTAACACGTTCCGGCGCAGTGAACGGCTATAGCCGTAAAACAATAAAAAAAACTATTGTGTCTGAGTTACCCGGAAAGAGTTTATAAAGTAAATATGTTTATAATCATATCATTATCGACATCATCAAACAAATAACGTTTACTACTGAGCCTATCATAATGTTAAGTAATCAATCATATACCAATTTTATTAACTAATTAATTATTAAATATCCTTTCTCCAATATTCACGCATTAGGGATTGATTGACAACCCTATTTTCCCTACACTGCTAATTCTTAAATAAGATTTTTTGCCAGGGTTCTCGTGTTAATTTCATCAAACAATTAGCACATTATGTTAGCGTGATTCACGTTCCCACGTGACGTACCTGTACGTAATCATATCACGGAGTTTGGGGGTGAGTGCGCTCTTTGTTGTCAAATACGAGCATTAGGTATGCCTTGCGCAGTGAACTGTATTCACGACTTATCACTATCAGGCAAACAATAGTTTATTTCATTGAGGCTGCGATTGTCATGTGACTAGCGTCGAGGATTAGTGTTATGTCTTGATAACGCGAATCGCTGGCTAGAAGTTATTCTTATCTTTAACTGTAATATTTACCTGTGCCTTAGCGGCAGAGCGAAAATAGTTTTTTTTCTCTTCTATTTTTATGACCATTGATTGGCATAAGTTGAGCTATATTTATATATTTACATTTTTGTTTATATAGTGTTTTGTCACCTATAAAAACTTAATATATAATAATTTTTGCAAGTGCATTTATATTATTAAGTTTGTATAGTAAAAAAACCCAAATAAACAAAAGAGAAATAATAAATTGATTTTCTTCATCTTAATAGATTGTTAAATATTTGTATATATTTTCTTCGGATATTGTGAGAAAATTCTCGCAACATTGATGATGTCACGCAGCCTACGCGTTAAAGAAAGCACTTGCAAAATTCAACAAGCTTGCTAACGTGACGGTGGCCGAGTGGTATATGCATACGCCCGAATAGCGTAAGATACGGGGTTCGTTTCCTCGTCTGTCACAGCCAAAGTTGCTTTTTTACAAGTGCAATTTATATGAGCTATATTTTTCCTATTTCTGTGTTATTTAGTTTATTGCGTTTTACCAAGATAGGCACCGCGTGGTTGTGTATATCAAAAACTTGTTCAGTCCGCGTCGTAGCGTAGCAGAAAACTCGAAGCATTTCATAAATATTATACCAATAGCTCTTGCAAAACATATAATCTGTCTAGACCGTGTACGATAGTGCGAGGAAGTTGTTATGTTTAGGGATAATATGTTACTATTATTACAAAATTATCGATTCGGTTTATTAGTGTGTTGTTATTTAGTTTGGTGGTATTCCGACTAATTAATTCTATAGGACTCAGCGACCGCAGTAAGTTACTGCAACTGCTAACTATTCGGCTAATTATTCCCAAATAAAATAAACTTTATCCTGAACTTAAGTGACTTACTGTAGGCTGTTAGCTGGTAACAAAGTGAAACATGCACAAATATATATTAGTGCCATTAGAAATATCAAATTATTTTAATCAATACATCGTATTTTCTAATCGTTTTACTATTATTTTGATTTTTTATCTCAAGTTTTCTAATTATTTTATAGATAGTTTTTTATAATTTTATTATAAAGAAACCGCTTCATCGAGACTTCGCCTGCGGGGCGGCGGGCTGTCTATAACTTGTTATAAGATACCTTAAGAACTTGTTTCTTTGTATATTAGTTGCCGTTGATAAGAAGTAAAAGCTAATTAGGTGAGTATTTTTTTCTTTCTTGCATCTATCTTATGCGAGATACCGCGTGACACCTTCGTATAGATAACTCTAAAATTAATTGATTGTTACGTATGGTTCTGAAAAACACCTTCAAACGTAAATGGCGTTAACAGTTCATACTATTTATTAATTAATTTAATGTGTTTGTTTGTTGTGTGTCATTTTTAAACTCCCGACACGCTAAAAGAGAGGAGAGGTAAAAGAGGAGGTATTAAAATAAGTTTGAGTACCTATGTAGGTATGTGTGTGAGTCTCTTTGTGTGTACGTTAGCGCATAAACGGATGAACCGATTTGGACGCGGCTTTTGATTAATATTTAAATGCTATTTTTGGTGAAGAAATGAGTTTTTTATTTGCGGCTGAAGTATTTTAAGTTGGATATTTTATGATATCCAGAAACAAAAGATGTTGTAATACGAGGAGACAATGGCTACAATAAGTCCTGCCTACAAACACATATGGTAATACATTTATTTTTTGGTATAAGGAACTCATATTTGTGTTATTAGGAGAAGACTTAGCAATCAATTAAGGGGGAAAAGTGATAATGTATTTATAATTGTTGAATTTCTGTTTGTCATCGTCTCTGGCAGGATGTTGTGTTGTTTGAGTATGGTGTCATTAAATTTAATTATGCTGCTCGGGAATCGCGACAAGTGCACCGTCAACAATCATTATCTCCTTTCGCTGCGTGCGCGCAGATTACACCCCCACACCCGCTGACAGTGCCATTTCCATGGAACCATCACGATTGCTGACGTATGTGTGTGAGGATCAGTAGATACTTAGGTTATCGTATTCACACTTATTGTTAATCTGTGCTACCTATGCCTATTAGAAATATAGAAAGAAGAATGAAAATATATTTATTCGACCCAAATATAAATAACATTTTCATGATTAAAAACAAAATAGATAGTTCTTAAGTCGGAAAGGCTCAGCATAAGTCGTGACAGCAGATCGCATACCACGACGCAAATTTTTAGCAAGTACCTGGGTAGGCACAAGAAAAAAAAACAATTAAATAAGATAAATAATACTAACAATAATAAAATATAATATACACTGATTTACAGTGCAAAATTTAATTAACCATACCAACCATGAAACTGAGTTGCCATGAGTTACATGGCAACTCAGTTCCTGTCAAAGAACAGATATTAGTGTACACTCATAGATATACTAAAATTGTATACCAATGGAAAACATGTTGCGTATCTATTAATAATGAACCTCCATTATTTGCATCAACCTTAGCCACCCTTGTTGCTCAAATTTTCTTTTTTATCTTATTGCCTCTTTTGAATGCAGTTTTCAATGTAAAGGTTGCGATACAAATCCTGTAAACGAACCAGTAGCTTGGATGCAAGTTACTGGCATGTGCTAGTTTAGCAATTTGCGTCTTTGCATGCCTATATTCCCTCCTCTCCCTCACATTGCATACAAGTAAGCGTCTCCCTCTCCCAAGCCCTACACATTCAAGTAGATGGCACGTGCAAGTAGCTGACGTACGTGTATCGTAGCCTTAACCGATAATACCAGTGTATCAACAGATCGGTTGCCCGACCGACCGTCACAAACATGATGTTGATTGCTATCGGCAGAAAGCAAGGACGCGTGCAATTTGAATGTGATACTGCTAGCTGTGATTCTGTGTATCAATGCGTAGGTGTAACCTACAATGTACGTTTCAGTTAAAGACGTTATCTTAATGAAATCGCTGAAGAACACACTTTCATGGCAAAAAAAGAAACTTACGTTTACATATTTAAGTAAACTAACCAAAGTTCTTTTAATATGTTACAACCCCAAAATATTTTATAGTAACATATGTTGACAAAATTCTAAAATTACTGAATACATTGCGTAAGCAAACCAATATGTGAATTATGGCATGCCCAAACCATGCATTAGAGTCTGATGTCTTTAAGCCTGTATCAGCTTTCCTTCACTAGTCTGACTGACATTACGTGACTTAAGCTGGTTTAGCGGATCGTGTGGTAAGTGCTGCTTGTGTACCCATTCGCTATCACTGGTAACGAAATGATGTATAAAATGCTAACAACCTAAATGATCAAGTCGGCCATTGGTTGCACGCGAAGTCACGAGATGCCGAGCTACTTGCAGCGGGATGTCTCAGCTTTCTATTGCTAGGTCAAAATTGATTTATTTTGAAATGAATTAAAGATGAAACCATAAATGTTCAATAAATTAAGCATTCAATTAAAATTAATAAGGTTTCGGGAGAGCTATTAGGTTTTAATTAGCCAGGTTTTATTGATTTAAGTTTCAAAGTTAGTATGCTTTACAAGTTGTTCAGCAGTGGACGTACTTTGACTGATAATAATGATGATGCTTTATAATTATATCCATGCTTATAATCAATTTTTGGCCTGACCCGTGATTCGAACCCGAGACCTCTTGGGTAGCAACCAGCGAGCTAACCGCTACACCATCGAGGCACTTCTTATACAAATGTATTATTATTATCCTTTAAAGTGGTGGTCTATCGTCATAACGTCGCGTTCTGTGCAATTATCATTACTAGGTGTTGTAACATACAGAAGGGGTAAGAAAAAAAAATAAGTAAAATTGGTCTGCCTACAATTTATTGTAGACTAATATTAATATGAGGTGCGATAGCCGCATATATGTCTATATTTTCAAAGTAATCATTACAAATGTTTACCAGTCTGTGTAATGGCGATCTTTTGCCAGCATTTGTTCTGCAGGCCTTAATAAATAAAAACAGATTATTTATCTTGTTATTCATCAGCCGCCAGCAGCGCCGGCGCATCGTCTCAATGGCATGTTTGCTCAGCACTAATCCGCAAAGCGCTTGTTGATAATCGGCGTCGCGCAAATAACTATGCATAACTATTGCACGTGCTTAACAATATCTACATTATTCACTTTAATGACTTAAAACTGCGACACTTAGGTATGTTTAGCGTGAAATATAATTAACGTTAATGTCTACGCTCATTTATCCATTGTTTATGTTTGTGTACCTTGGCTAATGGAGACATTTAAAGTCGTAACGACTTTCATGGCTATCTGTGAATAAATACATCACAATATAATAAGTTTTCAGACGAAATAACACGTGCTCGTTTTGTGGAAAACCCTTTTTCATGGACAAACCACTTTACTTATCACTTCAAATTCATTGCGTCCCAGTCTTTCTTTTCATTGCCTATAAATTTAGCACAAATATTTTTAAATATGGTAATTAATACGAGTAGGCAGATTACCTACTTGATCCTTATATTTGTTGTAATATTGTGTTTATTAAATCAGGTATTTGGTTTTCCGTAAAGAATAACACAATTTTCATATACCTAAGACTCTTTATTGTAAGTAATGGAAAGCATCGTTATTTTATCGGTTAGCATTGCTCTTATTTCCTACTGTTTAAGTGTTTGGAGATCTGTATCATATCTAAACCATCGATTACGGTGTCATATTGCGCAGTAATCTTACGATATTTATCGTGTCGGTCGATAGCCACTTAAAAACAGGAGACATGCCGTATGTCGTGTTCATTGCTGACGCAATAAATGTTTGTCATGAAAGATATAAATTCAAAAACACTTTAGGTTTTTTGCATTACGAGTATAATGGTGATCTAAATAATAGATCATTATAGTGATGTGGTTAATTTTAAAAATATTATATTGATGGCACAGTTCGATAAAATGAAAAATTTGCAATCTCAAAACCTTACGTCGCAAACAAAATTTTGCCCTTAGAGGCATAGGTAGGTAATACTCAGATGCGTGCTCGTCTGTTTTCAGTTTCTCACGCCACGATAACTATGAGTTTGAAGTATTGTTGTTATGGTAACCAGCCAAGTCACGGGGCACCAAAAAAATTACAACATAACATTGTTTATATCAACGATAATGACAAACGTACACGTTTTTCAATGTATAGCTAAGCAAATATGTGTGGAAAGGTTTTAATAATATGATGTGACTCAATTATCATTGACCCCAAGCTGACGCTGATGACTCCATGCCAATTTAAAACTTAATTACTTTCCTCCCTACGAATAATAAAGCTATTTTCTTCCGGGCTAAGTCTACACATAAAAGTTCAATTTTCCGAACCGGAGATATTAAAAGATATTTTTGATCCATAATCGTAATGAATTAAAAATATAAATATTTATTTACTTAAAAAGAAGCAAAACGACCAACATGTTCAGTTTAGCTTCCCTTCAGCTTCTAGCAGATTATAAGTATGGGTGACTACCTACTGACAAACATTAATCCGTTGGCTTTTTGATCAAGGTTATGGTATAAAAACCGTCATTTTAAAACCTCTTTAATTAATGGAGCTTACTCGTATGTTCACTCACGTCACATCAATCAAACTCCCAGTAAGTGTACTCCAAGATCGTACCTTTTTACATGAAATTGGCATTTAAAAAATATTACCATGACTGTCATTCGTAATGAAACACATATTGTACATATGCGTAGTTACACATTTTGTGATCATGTGGTCGAACAAGAAAACTTGTATTCGATAAGAAATACACCTATAAGGTACGTGTTTCAAAATACCTTAATCAATACATTGATTAAATTTTCTGTAATAGGCAGATCGGGCGACAGGAAAACTGTACCTAATTAATGATAACGTTCATACGATTGTTTACGGCCATGAACGATCTCGAGTAACAAAGGTGTCAGAATTTATTCGTTTGCGTTGAGAACATTGAATATAAATTACTTTTGAATTAGCGACTTGATGGTTAGTGCTTAAATGGATGTATTGTTGTTCATTTTGTAATTAAAAGAAATATTTATTGTGAAAAGTGACGAATGACGACAATTTTATCACAATACTATTGATATTGATTGATACGAATCGATCGAGCCGAATCAATCAGCCTTCCAATAATCAAATGTCTGGACGTGAAACCGTGTCATAATTATACTAACTCCCGAATAACGGACAGCAAGCACCACGCAGGCCTCGAACGTAGGCACATTCGGGCACTAAATATTCAATTGCTACATTTAAGTAGACGTTTACTCAAAAAACTAACCTCCCGTTTATGGGAAACTATTAAAATGAGGCCATCAGAAGCCATTAATTGTCAATTTAAATTCAAAGATATTGACGGATTCAAAAAAAAATTTTCTTCAAAAACTCGTTATGATACGAAACAGAAACTGTAGGTACTTAAGTATTGGTATTGATTGTTTTCTTAAGCTGTAATAAAATCAAAGTTGTGAGTCATCGTTATCACAAGATTCAACCGGTTTTGTCTCAAAATAATTTGTTATTTAAACGGAATCAAATGCTTATCAAATGGGAGGCAATCGTAATCCCTAACGAATGTGTTTATCAACAGTCTTTTGTTATACTTTTGTTTACGTGACCGCCGGCGGCTTTTTGATCCGTAAGCGTTTAATCATGTTTTACAGGGATTTTTTCTGCAATAAAAGTGCTTACATACATACATTACGAACCCTTCGTGCGCGAGTCCGAATCGCACTTGGCTGGTTCTTTTACAATACGATTGTACTTATTAACGCGGTTCTTACAATATTACGGTGACATACAAAAACTTTATAAGCCCTCTGTTGATTTAGCCTTAACCTGAAGAAATGATTTTATTATATGCGTATCGTAATATTTATTTTCGCACTTGCTCAGAATCGTTCGATTATACGACGGGTATTGTTGACTTAGGGCCGATTTTTCAATGGTCAGACAAAACTTATCAGACTGATAAATTATAAAGCGACAGATAAAAAAAATGACAAGTACCTATGATTGCTGACAATCAGGTGACGTTTTCAAATAAGCCATATTGTATTTTTTTCGACGAATATTTCTTATCTGACTATTGAAAAATCAGCCCTTAAAGTGACACATCTCTGGTCACGGGCCGAAATATTGTATGAAAATCCATCGCGGCCCATTGAGATTGAATTTGGAAGACGAGCTCGTTTGAACGCCGCAGTTTGCGCGAGGTCGACCCAAAGAAAATTGAAAATCGAGATGGCCACTCCCCGCCTTTAAGAGAAAAAAAGTGTCTAAATACTGTATGATATGACACGGGACACTATATTTCATTGCCATCTTTTTCGTGGAAAATTTAAACAAGCACCTTTTTTGTAAGTCGGTAAAAACGCAAGTCTCGCTCGCACAGTGTCAGTTCTTCTGCCGTAACAAGTTGTGAGATCGATGTTGTGATACCAAGCCGATTAATGACTTGGCCATCGCATGAACATAATAGAATATCAGCCTAGTTTACTTTACCCGTGACCACAAAAGCTTTAAAGTTTTCTAAAAGTTGCAAAAATGGTAACATAATTGTAATATCATAAAAAGCGTTCATACTAAAAAAAAGGAAACAGTCAGGCAAATGAAGGCCATTTGGTTGGAAAAGGCGATGTAGGCGGATGCTGCAGCTATGCAGGTATTAGCGCTGTCGCTCGCGACTAACCGAGTTAGAGCGCCGATTGTCCATTAACTCAGCCCTGCGCGAGGCGTGTGGGCAGCACAGACATTTTGTAAACATTTTTCAGGCAACATTTTATTGTGTCTTCCATTTTAGATAAATGGCTGGTTTAAAATTGCCTTACAATCTGAAAGTGTTATGTTTTCATATCCTGAAACATGCTTTTAGATGATTGCATCGATAACTGCTACATGGCTATAAAAACTGCAAACAGAATCTCATTCGCGGCTGTTTCGCTGGCTTTGGCATTCACGGGACCCATCTTGCAGTAACCAACAAATGACAAACCCGCAGTGCGCGAGTCCGACTAATTCTTGGCTGGTTTTAAATATTGCTTGCTGCTAGAGACAGCGATAGTAAGTAATGGTCAAATTTCAAGATTTATTTATTGTAATTGCGAATTTATCAACTCTTTTGCCATTTCTTCTGGGGCAAATGGCAAAAAAAATTGTCCCAATCATAATGATGATTCAGAAAAGTCTCGTCAGTTGCTACAATTAATGATAGGCAAAACAGAGCGACAATGACAAGTATATTAGTCACATACCCACTGTGTCACAAAAACGCCAATCGTCACAACAAATTATATCTGATATCTGCGAACATAACCTAAATGGAGGATGACATCGATGCGATGATCAATGATCATATTGATCATTCATTCGACATAACATTGAATTGATAGCTGACCCACGTCCGAACCGTATGTACGAAATACCTACTTTGATATCGTTGTTACATTTTCTGACCAAAGTGACTGAAGCGTAACATGATAGTCAAATTCAAATATCTTTATGGCGCTTTAAAAGTGGTACACATAGAGATGCTGATTCAGAAGCGGCTTCTCACTTTTTACCTGACTCTGGCATGCAAAAATTTCATGTCAAAAGTTTTCAATTTCAATAATTTACTTATCTGAATATAGTACAAATGTCACTCAAATTATATGAAATGAAATGAATATTTATTTGCTCAAAACATGGTTTCAATAGATGGTAGGTAAATTACAAAAGTCCTCACATTTAACCAAAATTATGGCATGCAAATTTATAATAATTATAGAAAATTTAAAAATAGTATAATTAAAGTTACATTTAAAGTCACACGAATATAATAATCAATCCTGAATTCAAATAAAATGTCAAAGATCGGTTAAAAACATTCAATAAATTAAATTACCAATATACAAGACAACATCCAATTAATTACTATCCATAAAAATGTCATTGATTTTATAGAATTTTTTTTCTCGAAGCCATTTTATGAGTCCGCGCTTTTAAATAAATTCTTTGGAAGTAATTTGATTTGATCCGGAATTGCATTTTAAAAATCTTGACACACATTGCATTACACTGTTTCTTGTAAAAAACCAAACGTGGTGTATTTTTATAAATAAGTTTGTTTGCATGTTTTAGGTACCGATGCTGTATTTGGTGACGTTTCTTAAAAAGATCGGTATTGTTCTTGACAAAACAGGCAATTTGTAATATGTACATGCAAGGAAGTGGCAATATTCTTAGCTTTTTGAACAGTGGCTTGCAAGAGTGACGTGGTGTTTTGCCACATATGGCTCTCACACATTTTTTTTTGTGTTCTAAACAAAAGAGGAGAAAACAAAAGAAGTGTCAAAATATTCATCAATAGTCTTGATTCTTGATAATTGTCAATAATCTTGATTCAGAACTTAAGTTCTCAAGCTTCAGAGGTGTATAGATTTAAAGAAATGAGATATATCGGAAACCTAGATTAATACATACATTATGAACTTGTGTTGTTGTGCCTGAAATAGCAATCAGCGCTTACCACACGACGACAGACCCATCATTGTTAAAATAATTAGTCAAGATAACATGATGAAGTCATTTCGTGGTTTTAAATAGGCACTTACAACTGTTTTCAAAGTTTAAATAGCCACTTACAACTGTTTTGATATAAATAATACTAGTAAACTTTTTTGGTCATTTTACACCAATTTCAATCGGAACACAATTGAGCCATTACTGATAATTGATAGAATGACTGTTCAGAAACATTACAATGACTGTCAGTTTGCAGCCATGCTATTAGTTTTAACTGATGACTTTACTGCATAGTAGTTCATTTAGCTGTAAGAGGTTACATTAGTGTCGGTTTCTGAGTAACTCGCATTCCTGAGGTGCTAATAGAGTGCTATTACAGTCGCTTGTCACATTCTCGTCTCTAATTCATTTCGTTGCCTGTCCATCCTCCGTACAATGCACAATTTCAATGAACCGCCCATTAGTTGGACTCCGTCGGTCATGTGACACGTCTCGATATAAAACTATTTTATTGCGATTACGTTTCTCGGTGTAATTAAAAGCGTGAATAATGTTTACAAAACTAATGCATTATGTTACAATCATTAGTTGATTTTTGTATGTGTGTGTAGGTAAATATTTTCCCTGCACATGTTATTTTTATTCTAAGTAGTCGGATTCCGTTTGAGTCACACTTTTCTTGAGGCTTTTTCTGGAATAATTAAGAGTAAGCTAACCCATTTTCAATATAAAAATAAGTGGGATTATCAAAACTTCATTCATTTATGAATATAAAACATTCGGATAAGGTTTCTTATGAGTAAGGACACAAAATAATGCTTTTCAGCACAATGCGGCAGGGGTTCCGAGAAAACGAACAAAGGACATGGCTAGATTCAGTATAAGCAGACCATTGTCCATGAAACATCAAAGGTTTTCCCTGTGGTATTTCTAATATGTACTTTCACGGTAGTAGCTATCTTTTGACATTGTTCGTCTTAACACTCAAATGGAACAGCTTTCTTCGTATTTATATCATTTACCAAAGACAAAGGGCAATTTTAGTTGCTTATAAAATTGTTTATAAGCAGTTGGATTAAGTGGCAGCTCAAAAGCGGCTGCATCTTCATAACATCTATCTACAACGTTCGTCAGAATATATAGTATATAAAATATATATACATATATATATATATATAATATATATATATATATATATATATATATATATATATATATATATATATATATATATATTTATTTCTGCTTAGCCCAAAGGCATAACTGGTAGAGAACGCCATATGGCGTTAAGTCCACCTTTTGTACAAAATTTTATTATTGTGCAATAAAGTATAAATAAACAAAAAATAGAAAATCTTCGCATCGTGAATTGAAACCGACAGTGACTTAATAATAATGTACAGAAATCAGTACTAACACCACCATCTTGTAAAACATTCTCGTCTAATTCAGCGTAGTTAAGTCTTCTCAATCTTAGACAAAATTTTGAATAAAGTTATATTTTTTAATGGTTTTTACTGTTTATTTTTGAAATTGTTTAACGTTTAGAATGGCACAAACAAACATGCTTAAACTGCTTTGAATTAGATTTTGTATGAATGTTTTTTTATTTTATTTTTTGGAACGCTAGCGTCCTCTCCCCTCCCTCCCCTGCCACCTGTCCATGTCATCCATCGACAAAGTTACTGTGATTTTGTCTGTATTCCTTGAAATAATAAAAAATAAAAAAAAGACCCTACAGAAAATACTTTTTTAAGACCAATCCGCCAAACGTTAACTTTCATGGTGCAAGAGCCACGCCACAGGCTTTATCATCAGGTAAATTATTGAAATCCCGATGTGAACAGAAAGCTAGTGTCGAGATGCAAATGCAATCGACTTGGCTCTGATAACGAAATCAAAGTATACGGTCCTTTTTTACTTCTATTTAATCTTTTACTTGGACAGTAACTAGGTCCATGATAATTATAGTATCTTATTAGTGTCACAATCTTCGGAGACATTTTTATGACTTCCTACAGTAGTTAATAGCCGATCGAACGGCGCGATGGCACGAATCAAGTCATTAACTCATTAGCGCGGTGCATGCGCGAGCGACGGATTCATTATCTGCAGGGGAACCGAGACATTATCTGCAGGTAGACAACACTGTGACGATTATTGTGGGGATGTTGCCATAGCCCAAGTGCAGCCTAGTCTAGACAATATGGAAGTTCTTATTCAATCGAATTAAGTTTCGAACGTAGCTGTACTGTGCTGAGATTAAGTCTTTTGGAGACTTAATCGGGGTTTCTAAATACTGCACAATACTGATAACAAATTATATTATTGTACGCTGTTAAGTGTGATAGACCCGCAGTATGTACCTTAAACAAAATCCCGTGGTAGGGAGTGCTGGTCATCATATTATGTATGGGAAATTAAAAAAGGTATTTCTGATCAGCAATTTTGTTTTACACTTTACTACGCTTGTGCCAAACGCCTTAACTGTACATCGCTTTGCAGTTTTTCAGGGCACGTACGCCGTTCCTTATAATATGTAATTGACAATTAGGCCTTATCTGCAGCTCAAAGAAAATCAATTTATTTTAGTCTAGTTTTAATTATACAATACTTAAAAGTAGCATGTAAAAAAGTCACTGCGGGCCATCCGTAGATAAGAAAACGACAAAGGTGCTTAAACATAATATTACCCTATTCAGCTATATTCCGTTTTAGAAAATTCACTCGCTGTTAAAGTAAAGCAACATAAAAGTTTAGTTAGCACAAGGTTAGAAGAGATTTGTGCAATGCAACGTGTCGCGTGCCCAGCGCCCTTCGGCCCATAACACAAAGCGGTGTTGACAGTGTCGACATGCTTCCTCATCAATTAGAAACTGCATCGAACGGTTGGGCAACGCGCGCACCGGGCGCGCGGCCCCCGCGCTCCCAGGGCCACGCGAGCCGGCCCGGGGCCGAGGACGCATCGGCCGCCAGCGAGATATCTCGGGAAACTGTCGTCGTGATCTATCAATTATTCATACACAAAAAGAACATTATTTTGCAAGTTTTCTGTAATGTAAGGCTCTAGTAGTAACAGGCTGACAGTACGTAGTTGCGATTCTTATAAGACGAATATAAATTAGATAATTACCTAAATGGTTTCGACATTACTTTTTCATAAATCATAGTACCTACCACATCGCATTTACATAATCAAAATATATTTTTAAAGCATTTAATTGCAACTGATGTTTTCCCGAACTGAACAAATTAAACGGTCTTCCTCATTAAAATATATTTTAGATCAATCAAGTTTACTAGATTTATTATTGTATTACTTATTAAGTTTGTGATCGGAATGTGTGAAAATAATAACTGCTTCACAAAGTTTCCGTTCTAATAATAACGTCAATACGATGAAACTTACACACTCACCGGTTCGAGAACCTACGTCATTAATTATATACTCGTGGCTAACTTGGAATAGCTCCGGTGCCGCGGTGTTCGGGATTAACGGGGTTGGAGACAGATGTGTCTGGCGCCTTTCTACCCTTATGTTATTACAACGTATAAAGAAGCTATGCCAACCAAAAAATGTGTCGCTAATACGATGACAAAATTATGACGTATTCCTTGAATTTTGAATTTAGAATATGAAACCTTTGTATGAGTTAGTTACAAGTTGCGTCAAGAAATTTGTGCGTGGTGTCAGTTTCATACGCTATATGCGGGATCGAATTTTGCCGTTCTCGACGTAATCGCTATCACACCGCAAAATTATTTCCTTAACGTGAGGAGCTGATGAAACGTATTCGTTGATCGCGGTGTGCTATTCGTAATACGTGCAAGTTCGATAAAGTTATTTATAGTTGCGCATTTTAGCGCTTCTTCGCTAACAACTGTGCGTGCTAGGAATATAAGACGCTGTGTTTAACCTCTTTTGCACCATTTCAATACCAAAAAAACAAACCTTGGTACGTATTCTCAATCTCACCTTTCACAATCTGTGATGTTTTGCAAGGATTTCTACTGATAAAATGCAACCTTTTCTATCCGTCAAAAGAGAAACGCGAAGGCTTAATTAAGTCGTTATCACCGATTTTCCTCTAGCTCGCCCATTTACAATTTAATCTTTCTTACAAAATAATGTATAAATACAATGACACTGAAACTTCTAATATAACTGTATATTTGTAACAAAGATAGGACAAGCAATAAGTTAGAAGTGCGTTTTTATGGCGGGTCATGATCAGGGAAACATAACAAAAATGATGTGATGGTCGTCGGGAGCCTCCCGCGGCGCGCTGAACTAGCCTGATATCTATTATCGTCGGGTACTAGTATTTAATTTTATTCTGTAGGTAACAGATGACGGTGACGTCAATGGTCTGAAATAGACGCCTGAAAATAATATAATCCTGCCTTCAGACGTAGCCGTAACTTACGTAGCCGTACTTTAACGTAGGGTATTCCTTTTGAAAAAAATATATGAATAGTTGTGTGTGTGCTACTTCTGCTCATCTTTATCTTTATTTTGCTTAAATTCTTATAGTATAATTGGTTTAATTGTTATGTTTAAATTATATTGTTTAATCTAGGAGACACCACTATGTAATTGCCGTGGAAACATGTTTGGGATTGCTATCTAGTACAATACCATTATATAAGTATCTTAATGTAATGAAATTGATTGTAATCTGTTATGTTTTCCTGAAATAAATAATAATAATAATAATAATAGCCGTACAGTGATGTGGAGTGGGCTGGGTGCAGTGCCACGAGACGTTGATTGTTTGTTTGGATTCAGCTTACAATATGTTTTCTACTTATTTTAAATGTAGTGTTTTTGCGGATCTAAACCAACAAAGGTTGCTCTATTAGAGTATTAAATATTAATAAGATACTTAAACTGTAGTTAGAGAATACAATCCCGGGATCCCGAATCTCGGGATCCCGGGATCCCGACCGTTTTCTGGCCCCGAAAATCCCGGGACTGCACTTGGCTAATCTCGGGATTTTCGGGATTGCCACATACAAGTTTAGTTTATATGCCGTAGTCCGTTGCGCCTTGACGATAACCTTGCCTAGGTTATTTAATAGCATTTAATACATAACGACAAAAAACACTTTTAGATACGCCGTCATACGATACGTACTATTCACTACACACACAGGTACAGTCTTAATATGTTTGTTGTAAACTTAGAAGGGACTTCCCCACTCTGAGTACTTCAATACAATACTCTTAAGGTAATTCCCCAATGAATGAACTAACAGGGGAATCACCCGATCATCTCATAATATCATAATATTTTTGCGGGTATTTCCCGTCGGGGTTTCCCTGTACGAAAGTATTAAATATGCTACTTTTAAGGTGATTCCCCAAGTCCCCAACGAACCAACAGGGAAATCACCCGATCATCTCATATCATAGTATTGTTGCGGGTATTTTCCCGTCGGGGATTCCCTGTATGAAAGTATAAATATGCTAATCAGATTTTATTTTTTTCATTTATTATTCTGTCAGTGACGGGTTACGAAGGTTTCGTCATTTAAATTTAAAGTAAATTACCTGAAATTAAGTATTTCAAATGGCGGCAGACTTTGTTAAACATAAAAAAGACAGTGATGCGACGTCAGTGTGGAGTTATTTTTTAGTCGCGAAGGATGGGAATAGTGCTAAATGTAAGCGGTGCCCAGCCATTCTCAAGACTTTGGGTGGATCGACTAAGGGATTACATACACATTTGTTATCAAAACATAACATCAAGGTTATATCAGCTTCAACAAGTCAAGATTCTGAAAATATGAACACAGCTCCGCCGCCGCCAACCAAGCGAAAGTTAGATGATTATTTTACTAAAAGTGCCGACGATAGCCTGGATGATGTTTTGGCAAGAATGGTTGCATTAGATGGATTTCCATTCAGTGTATTCATAGCTTCAGATGATTTGAGAAAATTGCTCTTAGCAAAATACCCGGATTTACCAAAGTCAGCCGTCACTGTTCGAAAACGTGTTATGAATTACAGTGAAAAAATCAAAAAGCAAGTAATTGCAGAATTGAAACAATTGAAAAGTGCAGGTGAAAGATTTAGTCTTTCTTTCGACGAGTGGAATTCAACTTCCAATAAACGATACATGGCTGTCAACGTTCATTCATATAAAAAATTTTGGAACTTAGGACTTGTTCCTATTTACGGAAGTATGACAGCTGAAAATTGTCTTCGTATATTGAAAGAGCGTCTCAGTGAATTTGATATTTCCCTGGAAACTGACATCGTGGCTATTGTAACCGATGGACCGAATGTTATGATAAAGGTGGGGCGGCTTGTTTGCACCGAACATCAACTGTGTCTCGCACATGGTATCAATTTGGCGGTCTGTGATGTGCTTTATGGAAAACATAATTATTTGCAACATAGCCCTACCTCAGATGATACTCTGAATGAACCAGCTGTTACTGTTGATTATATGGACGACAGCGATGATGAACACGATTTAGAAGACTTAGACTGTCCAGAATCAGGTTTAATCGTAATGTCACAAAATGATCTTGCGCCAGAACACGTACCAGAGTTAACACAATATGAAAATATTAATGAGCTGATAAAGAAAATCCGCAAAGTTGTAGTGTATTTCAAAAGATCACCATTTAAAAATGAAACAGTACTTCAAAAATATGTGAAAATTGAACATGGAAAAGAGCTGTCACTTCTTTTGGACTGTAAAACCAGATGGAATAGTCTTTTAACAATGCTGGAGCGATTTTATCTTTTAAAAGCATGCATTCAAAAAGCTCTTATAGATCTCAATCATCCAATTCGTTTAGAAGATGTTGATTTTGAATTGGTAAATAAAATTGTTGATGTGCTGACCCCAATTAAATTGACAGTAGAAGCAATCTGTAGGCGAGATGCTAATTTATGCACAGCTGATGCCGCTTTGAAATTTCTTATAAAACAACTGTCTAGCAAAAACTCAGCACTTGCCAAAAAAATGAAAACATCCTTAGTGGAACGTATAAAGCAACGACGAAGTGATAATTTAACTGGTGTATTAAATTATTTACAAAATCCACGAATGAATGATGAAAATCAGTTGTTATCGGATTTGGAATGGCATGACTTATTTCCAGTTCCGACACAGGCTATAGTGAGGAAGCAAATAAAGAGTATTGTTAAAAGACTTAATAGTCGAGATGACACAGAAGAAGAAGAAAGGTCAGGATCACAAATAGATGATGAGCTAAGGCCAGAAACCTCCCAACCCCAATTGACATTAAAGGAAAAGTTACAGCTGGAAATTAACAAGAGTATGAAATCCCCAGATCCTGATGTACAAGTACAAAATGAATTGGGGTTGGCAAATAGTATTAGACGTGAAATGAGCCTGTTCGAAAATGGAGGAGTTCGTGGATATCACTTAGAAACAGCATACAAGTATCTATTGTCTATTCCTCCAACCAGCGTTGAACCTGAGCGAGCGTTTTCAGCTGCCGCTTATGTTGGCAATAAACTACGAAGCAGGCTTGGAAGTCAAACATTGGATGCTTTGATATTTCTGCGATTATATTTTCGAAATACTAAATAGTATATTTATGTTGTCTTTTTAATTTCTTGCAAAAGTATAATTTTTTTGTTTTGTCTTTTTTATTTTCTTATTATTATTGTGATTTGTGTTGACTGTTGTGCAAAGACATTATAAAGTTTTTTAATTACTCAAGTTTTTTTTTAATTTGAGCCCAATTAGAAACCACATAGTCTAATCCCGGGATAGGCCCGGGATCCCGGGATTACGGTTCAAAAATCCCGTAATCCCGGGATTGAAAAACATGCTCGGGATTGTATTCTCTAACTGTAGTACAACGAGCTATGTTAGTTGGGTTTCCTGCGCAGCAATAGGGATGTATAATAAATGACGTTGCTCACACTGTTACTAGAGTTACTATATCCTCACTTTAGTCTACCGACACTTTTTAAGTACACGTACCTATGTGAGAGTAAACTATTTCTGTCATCCAAATTTTGTTATATATTGATTGTGTTCAGTTTGAATAGATGCCGCATATAACTGCTCTTTGTCTGTGGGCTACGTCCGCGGTGCAGGCGCACGTGCCGATTAGACCGCAGCCAACAAGTGACCAGCAATCTAGCGATAGGCACGTGCATACTTCATTGTGGTTCCGGAACCATATACCTGTCGTTCAGAACCACACTGGGTTAAAGTATTCTTAACAATAATAACAAAGTAATTTTCTGTCTCAAACATTGCGGTATTTATACCGGTAAGTGGCACTGAACCCTCGGTGCGTCCGTTTGACTCGGTCTTAGCCGGTTTTTTAAATTTATTTTGCTATTCTGATTATTGTTGTATGTTCAATAAATTTCAATAAAGACGTTCATGAAACGACTTACCCTTGAGTTAATCTGTTAGATTTCGCTATTAACTAAATATTGACGTTCATAAGTGGCATTTTGTGTCCTAAATTGAACAAAGCATTTTTAACTTTGACTTTTGATTAATCAATGAGCCAATTTAAAACCTTGATCAGTAGAATCACAGGATTTAGGCAGTTTTGTGTTTAAATAGTCGCGTGCTTCGGAAAACAATTGAAACCATTGGATCTTGATGGGGTCCTATTCCATGGTCAGGAGGCTCTATGGCCATGTTCGTCCATATTATCGGACTGTCAAACCGAACTTATCATATCACACCAAACCATATTTTTCGTACTATGAATATACATATTAACATACTTATCTTATTCATGTCAAATTGCTGCACACGAATAGCTAATAAATATAGTTGAGGAAGACTATGAACAGTCTAGGGTTGCCACCTTAACTTTTGCAGTTTAAGTAACATGGTAGGAAAAAAGTACACAGTAAGTATCCAAATAAATTATAATTTATTTTTCTTTATTATTTAACTCGGCAATAATTGATACAAATCGTTTAACGCTAAATACCTACGATAAAATTTTTAATTTCAAAATCCCAATCCCAAAAAACCTTGTCGTTATAGGCTATAGAACATGCTAAGGACGATATATATTTAAGAGGTCGAGACGGTCGTATTTCAATATTGGCGTCGTCGACGCGATAAAAAAGTAAAACGACAACGATCAATATTGTTTTTGGTCCTATACCTACGCTGCGGCATTTTCGCGCGAAGTGGAAGGCCCTGGCCGGCTTGTGAGGCTGTTCCGGTCATGTGACGGCGCCTGCGCCTGCGCTGTGACATAAGCGAGCGATACAGTTTATGCAGCCCGACCGGATCGCTTTAAACAAGAACACGTTAACGTTATGTGACAGATAAAGTCATAAACTTTATACAGCATACGAAAAAGTGTATACTTTAGAAAAAAAAAGATTAAATTGTAGTAAGTTGGTTTTAATAAACAGTAATAATGTAACACTGTTACAATTTTATTTAAACCTGCTTTTCAAAGAATGTTAAGGATCTTGACCAAAACTCTATAGAAACTCGGCCCACTTTGCGTCTGTATGCGTCTTTACAAAATATTGAGATAAAATGTACGAATATTTGAAAGAATACAGACAAAAAATATTTTTGAAAAATAGTTAGGATTCCAATGGTAGATTAGACATTTTGAGGTTATGTTTTATGATTTCAGAGTCATTGCACCTCACCTACATTCATTTTGATACAGAAGGTAATTGTTATATTTTACTAAAATAATTCAATACTTACTTACTTAGTTACCCTTAAAATACCAGTGCCATTATAATTCAAACAAAATTTTTGAAATATAAACTACAAAGACGCAATCTGGGCCCGGCTTTGGTCAATATCCTCTTCATTATTGAAATTGATCAATAATGTATCATACTTTAGTGGGTGTACCGGTGCTACGAGCTACCGTAGCGCGGAAGCGTCACTATTCGTAGTTGTCGTAGCCTGTAAACGACTTTTTCTCTGTAGTAAACAAATGTTTCCGTTACCAAATGTAGTTGTCCGAGACATCATGACTCTCCTGATGGATCCCGGCCGTTGGCATGGCCCGTTATAAATCAGTTCGCATCAACTTTGCGACACCTCACTTAATTATTGTAGTTAATTTATTACTTGTCACTTCTGACGCTATAACAGTAATAAGTATTAGGTACTTATGACGCTTACTAAAAACCCGTGCATTTGATATTAAAGCATTTTTTTTAGAAAATAAATACATTATAACATTTTAACTTGATCCAAAGTTGCTAAAAAGAACATTTTTAAGGATAACGATTTTATGTTGTTAATTATGCATAAATATTCGCATACTTACCTATCTACATCACCCACACACGTTACGCAATCTGGGCATTTGTGATGATTGTGTTACAAAAAGTAATTTGCTACGCATTTAATGCTTATAGCGACTGGCAATTATCAAAGTAATATAGATGGAGTCAAGGAACATCATACTTTTTAATCCGTGGTTTAAGGGAAGACCTAAATACCTTAGTTTTAGTATGGTTGTATTATTTTAAATCAAAAACATTACACTTAGCAGCAGTTATTTGCAGTGGCGCTTCACCAACTTCACAAAAGCAATATCTGATTGCGTATCGACAAGCAAGTATTTTATATTATCTTCACTTATTTTAATTTATGCAACCCTTATAACCGTCCGTCGTGTTATGCTACCATCGTTACTGTCAGTGCTTTCTGAACAATATCTAATACCTTACCTACCTAATCTGTAAAAGTATTATTTTATACACAAGAAATAACCATAGGTTTTTTATTTTTGTAAATCAGTATATACATTTTGGATTGGTCATGGATTCGCCCCAGGTGCTTTATCATCATCACTTTTAATTACATTTATTTGCCGTTGGACGTCCACCGTTCTAAAACTAGTTCGTTTTTTTCTTTAACTGTAATGCTTGTCAGTATCAGTAAGGCCCACTGTATAAGCCAACATAGGTATTTTCATTTTTATTGCAAAAAACACCGTTGTATGCGTTTGAAAAACTACAGAAAATTGTAAGAACATTTATTTCAAAAAAATAAAAAGTTAAATTACTAATTTATCACTGGTAAAACATACAAGCAACAATAACGATATAAAGCTTATTAGGCCAGTAGTAATAACATTTTTAGGTTTTATGCAATAAAACTATTAAGAAAGTCTCTGGCGCGAAAGGCCGACCTCTAGACTAGTCTATGCGTCTCACAGACATGAATCCATTTCCAATGTCTTCTGCTTGCAATGTTCCAGAAAACTTCAAAATAATTGGTTAGAATACTCCCAATTTATTAAAAGAACATGCTAGTTGGAAATGATATTTGTGATTTATTATGATTAAAAATATATATGTACCATAAAGCCTATTAAATATAATTTGATATAATTATAGAACTATTACTTTAATATCACATTAGTTCAAAACTCTATTTCATTAACTGAATAAGGACTTAAGTTACGACGAAAATATAATATTGCTCTATGACAGGGATGCACAGACTTATTAAGACTAGGGGCCACTCGGGCAAATTATGAACTGATGGCGGGCCGCCAGAAGTATAGGTAATTAAAGACAATAAAGAATTGATAATTATGTATTAAAATTGAAAAAGAATTTATTAATTTGAAGCGTGGCACTGCATAGTGCTTACAATCTTTTTTATATTTGGCTCAAATTTACTTGTAGCAACACGTAAAACTGCTTCCAAACTTTCATTTGCAAGGCGGTTTCGATTTTTTGTTTTATTATTATTTAGTATTGAAAAGGTTTGTTCACATATATAGGTAGAACCAAATAAGCTGGCACATTTCAGAGCGTTTATGCGCAACTCTTTGTACGTATTTTTATCAATGCAGCGGTAAAAGTTCAGCAAGTCTCCTTCGTTGAATTTGTTGCGTAAATCTTGGTCGTTTTGAATGTCGATAATTTCTAACTGCATTGACTCTGGCGCATTTTCAACTGAAATCGTGAAAGGATTGCTGAATATGTCCAACAGAGGTTTCACTTTTTTAAACTCCGAAAATCTTTCTTGAAAAGATTGAATCAAAATATCTAGCTTTTCTACATAACTGAAATTAATCGCAGTTTTGTTGAATTTTTCAGCCATTTTCTTATAATTCGGAAAATGATTGTAATTTCCAGAATTCAATTGCGATCTGAAAAGTGTCAGCTTGCATTGAAAGGATGATACGTGAGCGTAGAGCTGGGATATCAGTTGATTTTTGCCTTGAAGCCGTGTGTTCAAGACATTCAAATGATTTGTAATGTCAACTAAAAAAGCCAAATCACACAACCAATCAGGATTTTTAAGTTCCGGGACATTCTTTTGCTTTTCCGCCAGAAATATTCCAATTTCTTCTATTAAATTTAGAAATCGTTCCAGGGTCAATCCACGACTTAGCCACCTTACTTCTGTATAATACAGTAAATCTCCATATTCGCTTTCGATGTCATCAAGGAATTGTTTGAATTGCCTGTGATTGAGTCCTCGTGATTTTATGAAATTTACAGTCGAAACTACCACTTTCATGACATTTTGAAATTCAATTTCTTTAGAACAGAGGGCTTCTTGGTGTATAATGCAGTGAAACTGCATGAGATCTTCAGCGTTTATGTTTTTTTCTTGCAGATGCTTTTTCAGCAAAGTAACTAGCCCAGAATTGACACCAATCATCGAAGGAGCACCGTCAGTGGCAACTCCCGATAATTTTGATAAGTCCAAATCAGTTTTTGAACACTCATCCATAAGTACATTGAGTATATCAACTCCTCTGGTTTGACCTTTCAATGAACACATTCCTAACAACTCTTCTAAGACTTCAAAATCTTGAGTAACACCTCGTATGAATATGAGAAGTTGACCTGTGGAAGTAATATCAGTGGATTCGTCGAGTGCTAATGAAAAAAATGACTCTGGAAGCTTCGTGTATCTACCTACGCGAGCAATCGGGAATTCGTGCACTTCAGAGCGCGCGCGCGAGATTCAAATTACTTTTCGAACATATTTTTTTTGGTTTTATTCTGGAATAGAATTCAATATTTTTCGAATGTACGAGAGTATTATTTTTGCTGTCGGCGGGCCACCAGTATTCGACCGGCGGGCCGCAAGCGGCCCGCGGGCCGCGGTCTGTGCATCCCTGCTCTATGACAACGCAAGAGCACGCGCTGTATTTACTCGAACTATCAATAAAAAAACTGGCCAAGTGCGAGTCGGACTCGCGCACCGAGGGTTCCGTGCCAACTTTAACTGAATTAGGGAATCCATTTACTTCTACTTAGTAAAATACCACAATATTTTGTTGACTACAAACATAACTTTGTTTTTCACAGTGTTTGTATGAAGTACAAAGTTATGTTTGCGGTTGTTGAAAATGTGCTATATCTCAAAAACTACTGGTTCGATCCCGTTCGAACCAATTTTCGTTGAAAGTATTTATTAAGATCTACATCACATATTTTTTTCAAAATTTACACTTGCTTAGTTTAGAAGTTAGATGGGGGGGGGGACGCCCATTTTACCACTTTGGAAGCGTCTAACTATGAAACGTTAGACTTTAAAAGAAAATGGTTTTAGAAACCTCGGTGTCATTTTAAAAGACCTATCCATAGACACCCCACACGTATAGGTTTGACAAAAAAAATTTTTTTTGGTTTTAGTTTCATGTATGAGAGCCCCCCCTTAACTGTCAATATTTATTATTTTTTGTATGAGAATCGGTAAGCGGTTAACAAGATACATCTTCCTACCAAATTTCAATTGTGTAATGCTTATAGTTACAGAATAAAATGGGTGTGACATACGGACGGACAGACAGACAGACAGACAGACAGACAGACAGACAGACAGACAGACAGACAGACAGACAGACAGACAGACAGACAGACAGACAGACAGACAGACAGACAGACAGACAGACAGACAGACAGACAGACAGACAGACAGACAGACAGACAGACAGACAGACTTGACGAAACTATAAGGGTTCCGTTTTTTGCCATTCGGCTACGGAACCCTAAAAAGTACTTACCCAAACTTGATTAAATGTACATACTGCATATTCGTACTTAATTGCCTATCCGTGTACGTTAGCGCATAGGTTGACCAAACTTATTGCTAAATATAACATTTCAATAGTTAGTGCTACCTTCTAAATAATACTACGAAGTTCTTTATCGTAAACATACTAAAGACAATATAGTATTTTGATTGTATTATAAAATATTATTTAAGAAAAAAGTATATGACTGCGTCGATGGCCAATCTAAGTTAAGAAGATTGACCGCAGTGTTCGGATGCAAGGAAGACATTTATCAACATATTATGACTGCACAAAGGCATGTTGGTTACTTAGTTACATAAAAAAATACGATGATAAAAATCTTGTAAAAATATTGCGTTATTGTGCTAATAAGAATAAGAAGCTTTACAAAAACATGCCATTTGTTTACCTGTTACACTAGGTCGTTGTCTTCATAAAACCTAAGGTATTTTTTCTAGCATTTATAACAAGTTTTTTTTCTCAAGTCAAAAGTTAGTACTCAGCTATTAAAGAAAGCTTTTATATAGAAGTAACATAGTGCAAGAGTTTTGTTTACAAAAGCTTTGAGAAGCTTTATAGTTCTATGAAAGTCGACGGGTGACATTCTACATCGAGCACAATATTCCCGTTGCAAATTGCAATGCTGTTAGTTAAGTAGTACTAATGTGCAATTTTACTCTGAGCATGAGTCACTTACATCCACCACACTGGCCTGCTGGGCTGCGCCGGCGCAGGGTAGCATCGCACGCGAAATTGTAACGATATGGGCATTGACCCATTACAACACTGCCGTGGAACAACAACCGACGTAGTCACGAAACAATTACAAGTATTATTTCATTATTCATGAATCGAGACGTATTGGCAGTTGGCACACGATTTTGCTACTTAGCGGCATCAACCATAGAGTAATAACCCTTATTATAATGATACAGACTCTCATTACCATTACCTACCAAACGAAATTCACGACGAACCAACTACAGCAAAGCGTCTTTGCCGGGCATGCAGTAATGTACATATTAGTTTTGTAATTATGTAATATTAATATTTTAAAAACCAATATGTGTACTGACTCATAATGTATTATATCTATTCTTTCTTTATGTAAAGAACTTGATAGAGTACATTAATGTCTCCGACACTGCGAGCAACATTGTAATCTAATTCTCGCGGAAAATTGTGTTCGTCACGAGTGGTCGGTCAATCTAAATTACATACATGGGTAGGTACCGAAGAAAACAACAAGAGAAAATCCTTACATTTTAATAAAAACACGGTGGCCAAATTGAACGCGATAGGGCAGCAACTTTTTCAAACTTCAACATTGAAATGGTTAACAAACCACAAAAGACAAGTTTGAGGGGATAAAATTACTCAATCAGTCTGATTTCGGAAAAAGGAATCGATAACGGCTTTTCACGTCTGAGTTGAGAGATGGCTGAAGTCGCGGGCTCAAGGCCGGCCCGCCGCGATCGTTTTCATAATCATGCGCATATTATCAGCTGGCCTGAGGTATTTATATTGACGTTTATAATGCGCAGGACCCGTCGCGCCACGTGATTCTCATTGAACTTTCAAAGTCTAGATAGAAAGATGGTGAGAGGCGGGTTAAAAATTAATGATGGTTTAAAATCGGCTGCTAGCTGCTAGTGTTTATTGTGATATCAAATCGTTCTCGTTTTAATTTTAAATGTTTTGTATATCTTCAAACGCTGAAGTCTAATGGTTGTTAGTCAAATCAAATCGTTTTATTGTTTTATCTTCAGCTCGGAAGAAGTGCTTGTGACATATAGACGACGCTATTTGTTTTCTCCTATCGCATCCAAACTAACGTATAAAAAAAAATCAAACATCTTATTATTCATTCGTATAATCACCCGAGTATCTCTCAGTTCTAGATAGATTTATTTTGCATTCAAGTCCAAAGTCGAACCATGCTAGTCATGAATGCACACTGCACAGTGATACAACTATGTGCAACTCCTTTGTGACATTCATTATGTTCAAGGGAATCTTTGCTGAATATACATATATGATATTTGTTCTGCCCGTGTAGAATAGATAGCAAAAAGTTTATTATTGATGGAAGACCCGATCTAAATGAAATGGTAAATTCATTTGTGTCGTTTTAAAAGTGACAGCGTTATGGTGTCACGTACTGATGGAATTCCTTATGAATAGGTCGCATACCTTATGCGGAACTCCAGGCAGGCTACAGCCTCACATTGTCAATACCATTGGTCAAAGGGCAAGCCAGTGTTGTTGGTCGTTATAATAATAGAGCACGCGGTACGCGGGAAGAGGGGGGCGGGCAGAGGCAATTAAAATTGATTCCTGAGTGACGGCCGATCAATTGGTGGTCGAACCACGCGCTCGCGTCGATCTGTAAACTGTATCTTCAATTCATTTACATGTACTATTCAATCGAGATTCGATCAGTTCGGTTTCTAGATTGCTTGATCGCAGAAATTTAAACACGGATGGACTCCATAAATACTCCCAAAACAATAATACTAACGTCTTTCTGATCGTCCGTATTGGATGGCTAATCTCAACTGAGATTGGCCATCGGCCCTAAATAATAATTGTATTAGTAGTACAGCAGAGCAATTTTACATAAAGTTGTTTCCAAGTCCTGATTTCAGATCGAGACAACATTCATTAAAATTTATAATCTGGTATTTGAAAGCAAACTAAATTACAAAATCAAGATTCAACCGGTTAATTACCCGTATTAAGCAATTATAATGATTCTGAATTGAATTCTTATTTATCCCAGCCCAGCTTCTGTCGCTGCATTTGCCGACGCACGCTCCGCTGCACGCGAATGGAGAGGTCTTCTTAGTGACCGTCACTAACATTCGTCCTGCGTGTCGAACCATCTAAATCGAGCCTCAACCTTCTCATTAAAGTGTATTTTAAGTAAACAAACACATCGATCGGCGCAGGAGCAAATGGTCCACAGAGACACGCGGTTACGCCATGTTAGTCCAGTTGGTCCCTATGGCGTTTATTTCCTACATGTCTAACTCTCACCTTTGGTTAATTCAGATATGAGGTTGAAAACTTCACAAATGATCAATTCATAGACACCAACAGGGAACGTTTGTCTCAATTTCAAATTGTTATCTTCTCAAAATCTTCCCAGTTCTGGATATAAGTTTTCCAACATTTCTGTGTTGCACATTTGAGATTTAGCACATTTTCAACAACCGTAAACACAACTTTGTTCTTCATACAAACACTATGAAAAACAAAGTTATATTTGTTGTCAACAAAATATTGTGGTATTTTAGCTAAATGGAAGCAAGTGGATTCCCTAATTCAGTTAAAGTTGGCACGGAATCCTCAGTGCGCGAGTCCGACTCGCACTTAGCCGGTTTTTAAAGTTTTAATGGCCGCCATCTTGCTAATGCATCGTAGGTAAACTAAATTGAGTAAAATATTAGCGTAAGGTAACTGTAAGTTGATTATAGTATTACTGCTGTTCTTAAGAACTGGTGCAAATAAATAAATAATTAAAAAATATAAACCGCCTTCAAAAACGGCCCAAAAAGCTTAAAATTATGCATTCGTCTTGGACTACTGGACTGATTATGATCCACTGTACCCTAAGTTGAAATATACTTAAATGAACTAAAAAACTAATCATCTCCCTATGACTTCTCGTTTTTATAAAATGCGTGGACAAACATACAAAATTATACATACACTTACGAAATTTAGTACACGTGTTTGGAAGCCCTAATAGATTAACATACTCAAACATTACCTATAATATATTTCTAACGATACACATTGAATTTGTTACCTCATTTTTAAGTCGGTAAATAAAGAATGTGAAGTTAGAACCAAATATTTTCCATTGAAATATAATCACGGCAGCACGTTGTTTATTTTTACCTGCTTTTGTGTAACATAATTATTGAATTTTTGACCTCTGTTTAATTGTAAGAGTTTGTAAACAAGTATACGTTTTGTGTTTTTTTATAAAACAAACAAAATTTTAACGTTTTATGGACCGTAATCGTTAATCTAATTTTATTATCAGTAATGAATTCAATCTGCATATTCCTTTTTTGTATTTATTTGCGTTGAATCGGCTTGAGCAGACACAACATTGACGCATCGTTCAGGTTGTTGCGTAATGGCCGCGCATGGGCTTGTGTACAATGCGATTACTCTCGCGAACCGCGTGTTGATTAAATACGAGTGTCAACAGCGCGCTAGAAGTATAGTAACGGTTCCGCCGAAAACGCGCAGTCCCTAAGGCTTGCGCGCGCGCACCTCAGCCGCACCACCGTACGAGTACTACTTAGCCGAACCGGTTACTTTAAATTCTCTTTATAAACAATTTTAAATTGCTGTCTGGAAGAATGGGGTTTCTACCTCCTATCAAAGGGTGAGTTACCTATTCAATTTTTAAGACTATTGCGTGTGTTTTATTCTGCTACTCTTGAAGTTTTAAATTTTATTTTTATTTAGACCAAAAACAAATTTACAATTATTTTAATTATTAATCTTAATAAAAATGATTGTTTTAAATAAATTGACATTTATCTAGCTTTGACTACTAAAATATAGAAAGGCCGATTAACGACAGTTATAGCACGGTAATATTATGTGTATTATAGCGTGGTAATGGACGTTACGTTTTTAAGGGTGAAGGCATAATGAGGGTTATCGGTACCGACTAGTGTTGCGCCAAGTCGTCTTTGTTTGATAATAACATTTTATAAATAAGTTAAAATAACCGGAGTCAGAAGAATTTCTTTAACGAACACTAGAATATTGTTCGAAACAAGATTTCAATTAGGGCTCTTTATAAAGAATTCCAGTTCGATGAAATAGGTAACTCAGCACATCACTATGTACCGGTTACCCGCCGCTTAAGGTCTTTACCTTAAGCATTTACTTAATTAGATATCTAAATGATGTTAACGTTAAGTGATTGACACCTTTTAATCGAGCCTGTAGTAAAAAGGTACTTAGGCATACAACTCTGTTGCAAAATTTTAACTAATTCAAAATAATAGGACGGTTTTCTAAGAAACAATTAATTAATAGCCAAATCAAGAAAGTAATAAACTTTCCACTTTTCTGCGTGAAAATTCGTTACCGATGCGCATGAGTCACCGCGTGTTGAGCCCAATATCGGAGCGATTCGTAGCCACAGCAGGTGCGCTAACGGTAGCGATTCTTGGCCCGAGCGATGCACTTGCGACTGGTAAGAAAGACGGCCACACTGGTTTAGAATGCTTAACTTATACTTACAAAAACTGCTTTGCTTGTCAATTTTAACTATAATAATGCCAAATGCAAATCATCAATTTAAGGTATTTAAATCCGCGAATATCCTCGTACTGGGATCATCAGTATTCGGCTCGCTCGTGCTTGCGCCGAGGAGAAACCGTAAGGCAAAGAAAGACTTTCTAAACCAGAACCTGCGCATGCGCAATGACGCAGGGTGACGTCAGCGCCTGCGCGCCCGCATCAATGGGCGGAGGGGCCCGCGTCCCGCGCCCCGCCCCGCGGTGTCCCCCGGAGTCACATGATCGCCCCCTGGCCCTTCGCCCCGCCGAGAAAACCGGCTGCGCTTTCCTGCGTCCCCTGCCGGCCGCAATCGCGCCGCGGCGCCGACACACCAGAGAGCGGGTCGACGACCCCTTGCCAAAACTGCAGCCTTCAGTGCAGCATTTCACGGTCGAGCCCAGCCTACGCAACGCGCGCCCCCAATACCCTACAACGTCACAGCTCAATACCGTCACGTGACCCACAAAATACTGACAGTTCTACTCCTCTCACATTTTTCAGCGCTTTGCCCAAAATTAATAATACTTCTATTTACTAAACCATTGTATAATAGGGACTAAGTTTAAATACAATCCGTTAGTAGCCTGTCTTGCAAAGTTTATTTATACCACCATTCGAAAGAGTTGAAGTTCATTAAACCTTTAAAAAAATGGTTATGATTCCATATTCCTTGATCATCAGATAGATATTACTCTTCTAGCCCACAGCACAGTCTGGTTTCTAGGCTTCTAGTTCAGTCCCGCACTTGGCATAGTGGAAACGTGTCGTATCTGCGCGGCTTTTGCCGGCGCCGGCGTCGACACCAGGCGCGCGTGTCACATGCGAGCGCAGGAAATTGATGGAATGTGCTATCGGTGCAGCGGGGTCCGCGGCAGTGGGAAGGGAGGGGGAGGGGACCACCGCCATCACGTGACGGACCTTATGCACAGATACATTCTGATTAAACGGCCACATAAACAAGTCATCCATCAGCCGGCCGCGTTACAAAGCGCTCTTTCAGAGCTCGTTCCTCTCCTTGTGCTTCGAGATAATAGTGCTTATTAATTGTGCAGTAGAACTGTTGCGTAATACGGATTCAATTAATGATAAATAATGCTGTTGTATGGTTTGCGATCAAATGCTTTTATCTACTGGACCGTAACGTAAGTGCGAACTGATTTTGGAGTAACGCACATCGCAAATAAGCGCTGTAAAAAACCGCTTCCTAGTACTGAAACAATTACGCTTTACGGTTGACATTATCAGAGGTCAGCGCGGGGTGAAGGGCGTGTTATCAAATCGTGCGTGTGCGTCGCGCAAGTGACCATGCTTTGTGCCCAGTTAACACTTTATTGGGTCAACATCGAAGTGTTCTTAAATCCCATTTGCTCAACACCGACAGTAGCATTGTCTCGTGTGCGCGTTGTTGTTTGCGCATCTCCTATCGCTGCAGTAAAGTAACCGATGGCAATATTTTCCCACTTGTCGGTTTTTATAGCAACGGTTGTAATAAGCACACGTCGTTTAATGTAAAGCACTAAAAATATTTTTAACTCCGTAACTGTTCAATCACTATATTTTAATAACTATGCAAAAAATATATAAACATAACAATCTGATAAAATATTTAAGGGGGGAAAATAAATCTAAAGAGGGAAAGGCTCCTTTCCACATGAATTTAACTTTTCAAGTAGGAGAGAAAGAATATTTATCTTCCGACCTACATCGGACATTAAATGTTACGGAAAACTAAAAATGCCGTGTAAAAAGTAACTTGAACTCATAATATGAGACTGTTCGCGTTGTTGTGATGCATGCTCCCGCGCCTTGAACGAAAGATTTCAACGCGTGCGCGGGCGCACCGCACGCTGCAGCCTACGCACTTCTCGTGTTGCTATAATATTTCAACTTTGTATTCATTCATTACCTACAGAGGAACAGTATGCATGGTATGTACAAAAGGGTAAGCTTTTTTCCCTCTATGGTATGCACTGTTTCATTACTACTAGTGTAGACTTTACATTTGTCTTAGATATGATCTTTAAATTTTTTAAAAGCTCTGTCATATTAATGATTCAACACCCGAGCGGTTGCAGGCAACCGGCAGCCTAGTTAAGGTATTGTTGTATAATAAACAGTTTTATCGGATGATGAGATGTGATGGTGAGATAAAGTGGGCTTTATTTCACTCACTTTACCGGTTCCCTTGGTCTGCATCCGTTGTCTCAAATGTTGTGTCAGGTTTTGTATCCACAGCGCCCGGCGGCATGTGCCGGCGGCCATGGCGCTCATGCTGCAGCAGCTCTACCGTTGGGAATGCCGCCGGACGGTGTGGATACACCATGAGGGTTTGGGAGTGTTGGTGTCTTCTTTATACATATAATACAATGGGTGTGTTGTCTGGTGCATATTTATTGATTTAAATAATATAAAAGGGATAACTGATCGATTGACTGACTGACATATTAACGCAAAGTCCAAACTACTGGGTCTCATCATCATCTTTATCATCATTAGACAGAAGTCCAGGACGGAAGGAGAAGGAGTCTAGGAGTGCACATGGAATGTTTTAAAATAATATTTTTTTATTTAAAGTTATCCCTCAAGTGTACAAGACACAATAGAAATTCTATTGTTATGCAATTGCATGCATACACTCGGGTGTTGAAGCGTTAAAGCTCTCAAAAATAAGATTAAAGCAAATCTTGACTAAAGGAATATATAGAACTTTTTGACTGCCATTTGGATTAATTTTTTTAAATGATTACCATGGCTTCATCTATTATAATAAGTCACATCAAAATGAAACCTTGTAAAACGTCAGGTTATCGACTCCTTGCCAAAAATTTGCATTGTGTCTCGACTCTCGTTCACATACGCTTTTAAGGGATTAATACGAATCTACCCAAATTTCAAAACAATGTGGATTTTTAGACCAATAAAACACCCTTGATGATGCCCTACAGTACTTACAGTGTATAACAGACCTAAACGGGCTGATCTGAATTATGCAAACAGCAACAAACAAAACATAATTTATAAAATTTAACTTCCTTCAAAAACAGCTCTTGGAGTCCGTGCATAATGTCAAACTACGAGTAACAGTCTTTCTACACGCATCATGCAACGACTCCAAAATAATTTGTTTCTCCTAAATAGAAGTCGCATAATTTTAAGCCAATTAAATCAGTTTAATGAAGGCGTTTTATGAAGGCGTTACTCATATCTGAAAAACTACTGGATCGATTTTGATTTCGAACATACACTGTACTCTAACTTGATCTAAGTTGATTGAACTAAAAAAGAATCATCGCTATGACTTCTTGTTTTCGAGCAATACTGAGACAAACATACAAAACCAACATACATACATTTACGAAATTTTGCACACGAGTTACGAAGCCTTAATAGATCAACATACTAAAATTTTACCGAATTCTGACAATATCACATACATAACATTACCTACAGGTCGAATTTATAACCTACTTTTTTGAAGTCGGTAAAAATAGATTTTTTGTCATTGAATAACATGAAACACTTCGTTCCTAACATACAGCATCTAATCTGTAGGTATTTTGAATGTGTTGACTGGGGACCGGAGCGCGGGGGTGGCTTTGGCAGCGCGCCAGCCGCCAGCGTCGCGACCCCCGACTCAAGGTCAAGGTCTGCACACTATTGTGCATGTATGTATGGAACGATCTGAAACACCTACCTATTTAGTAGCCTTTCTAAACTTCAAACTGAAATAACCGTTGCATCTTCATTTTTGATCGCATTGCGCGCATGACTCTTTGATGCGTGATGTGATGATTTTGAAAACGATCTGCCCATATAATTAATTTTAAAGCTGTTTTAAACATTTTTTTTATAAATTATATTGTAACACAACATATTTGTAAAAGGTTCGTGGTTTTGTAACGCAAAATAACAAGCTTTCAACTCCGTAAAAGTGGATTTCAAAAACAGTAGTAGGCGGGTGGAAGGCATTCATAATCTGGAGGTACATACCTACATACTTAATGGCACGTGTAAATAAATCATTGATCTGGGTCAGGCTGTTTGAAAACAAAAAAAAACAATATGTTGTTTTTTTAACAAATCTTTTAACAACGTCGTCAGCATTAAACAAATTTTGTTTTAAACAGTGCGCACGGATGCGTGTTAAGTCAAGTTCCATGCAAAAATCGGGATTTTCATTAAGCTTGAAAATGAAAGTCGACATTACTGAATCTTGGATTTAACGTGCGCGAAAATATCAACATAAATTTAGATGACCTCGAACTTGAAAGTAACGAAATGGCACACTCGGGTGCTCCATTCGAGCGAGTCAATCGAAGCACTCGTTGGTAGGCAATCGGGTTCGGTTCAGCGAGTCGTCGTAAGGGCGCGATAACGCGGTGCACCTGCGGCGGCGGGTGGGGTGCGGGGGGTGGCGCGTGACGCAGCCTCCGGCGCGCGCCGCACATCTCCTCCGACGCTGCCGGCCGGCCCAGCAGTGTTGCCAACTCAGTGGATTTTCCACTAGTTCTGGTGGTTTAGACTATCCTTTTAGCGAATAAATATTGGATTTAGTGGCTAGTGGATTTTCTAGAGTCTTTGATTGCTTCAATTAGTGGTAAGGCACCACAACAACCACTAAGCACTCACTAGTACAATTAACATAAATACTCAGTTATAAATAGATGATTAAAATAGGGTATATATTTTTGTTGTGAAGGCAACACAACAGAACTAAGGTGGTGGTGGGAATTCCCTAGATTAGTTGGTGGTTAGGGTGGTCAATTTCTTAAACGGTAATGATTGTGGACTTTATTTACATGGGTACTGGGTCAAGCTTGATTTGCTTCAAATGTTTACTGTTTTTTTCTGGTTTGTCTTTGATTTTATTACCATGACGTGCTGTTGTACGTAGAGTTACCTACATTTAGAGTAAAAGTATTATATTCAGCAAGGTTTAAAGTACCTATAGTTCAATGATCATGTTCAATTATTTATGCCTAAACCACAGTATACCCAAAAGTTACGTAACCCAGAATTAAAGGACTGGTTACACATTACAAGTGGTGGCATAGCAGAGGGTAGTTGGATTTTAACAACGTAAATAATAAAAAGTAAAACAATAATAATGTGTACCTTAAGTAAATAAAGGACCTTATAGTTAAGTTCAATAACGCATTTTAAAATATTTACTGACGCACGTTTTTTTCTTTGTTTATGGTTTTCTGCCAACGTGAAAAATATATATTCTAAAACTATTCCAACGCCATCTAATCTATACTAATATTATAAAGCTGAAGAGTTTGTTTGTTTGTTTGTTTGTTTGAACGCGCTAATCTCAAAAACTACTGGCCCGATTTGAAAAATTATTTTTACGTTAGATAGTCCATTTATCGAGGAAGGCTTTAGGCTATATAACATAAAGATATGACTCACAAGACCACAGCAGAAATGAAAAATGTTGCGAAAACGGGAGAAAGATATTCCTTTTAAGAGCTTCCGCTGCATACGCTGCGGAAACCGCTTAAGTTACACAAAAATCATGTATGACAGGATTGTTCAGCATTAAGAGTTCTATAATAAAGTCCGCGACAGCATATGACTATCTTTTATGGTTGACTTACTACAACCTTTTTTATGTTAATAAATTTGTAAAAAAATAATGTATTATTTTTAGAGGTGTATTATACACACAGGTATTTATTCTTATCAAAAAAAATACATTCACCATCACGAGCATTTCATTTAGAACAAAGTTGCCCTTTATATCATTTGATTTCAATAAATATCTTAGGAGCTATCACAGTTTTAACATAACTTCGCACCAAAATAATGTTCGCAGCTTAAGTACAACGTGCGCTTGCGCTAATATATTATAAAGCTGAAGAGTTTGTTTGTTTGAACGCGCTTATCTCAGGAACTGCTGGACCTATTTGAAAAAATATTTCTGTGTTGGATAGCTTATTTATCGAGAAAGGCTTTAGGATATAAAACATGACGCTGCGACGGGAGGGGAGGGAGCAAACTCAAAACGCGCGGACGAAGTCGCGGGGGACCGCTAGTGAGCTATAAAGTGATGGGAGAAAACGGCTCATTGGTTAGTGGTTTTCTGGTGGTTTGCGAGACCGCTGGGTTTAGTGGTTTTCTGGTGGAACATACGGCTAGATTTAGTGGGTTCGTAAAATTATAGTTGGCAACACTGCGGCCCAGCAGTCAGTCAGTCGCTCGCCTCGCGCCACCGGCACCTCACGCCACACGCCGCACGCTCTCGCACCCGCGCTCGAACTCGTCGTCACGGCCCGCGCCCGTCCGCCGCAACTACTGCTCCTGCGGCATGTCCAGCTGACACCGCCGACTCCCGCCAGCCCAGCATCCAAAGTGAGTGAGCCGCCTCGCGGGACATCCCGCCGCGTACGCCAGACGGCACGGGTTCGATCACAGACCCAGCGGGATCGCCGCAACACTTTTCTCAACTGTCTAATCGCGTCAGCTGGTCCACCACAGCACCCGCGATAGTCACCATGAGTGTTAATTTCGCGGCCGCGAATCGTTTGTCTCAAACTGTGTAAAGTGAGTCACGGCCGCATTCTTTTCATTATCACCCGTAACTAGCGTACGTAAGTAACGAATTCCTAATTACCGCATTACCGGCCCCGTGGCCGAGTGCCGGGGATTGTTGTGCCGCCGCGGGCACCGGCCTAACGCCAGCTGCCTCCTGTCCTACCAGTGCGTGCTGTAAATACTTTGAGTTACCGTACTCTTGTTAAAAATCCACGCATCAATATCACGGGCAAAGTCATCCGTGATGATAATGTCAACAGTGAAGTGAACAATACCGATAACAACAGTTGCCTTCATTTTTTTCACAAATAATATATAATTCGAGTACGCTATCAAAATCAATCATCTGATGTGCATTGTTACTATTTCTGTGTCTTCAAACCGATTGATTTTAGGTGAGTTTGACCATTTGAATATATTTTTATTTAACTTTGGATGCAGTCTCCTATGAAAAATAGAAGTATGTATATCTGATTTCAGCAAAATTATGATATTCTCAATATTTAAGATATTTTTGAATCAGTATCAATGTTTTTAATATTTTTTAAAAGAACACTCAAAAAAGGTAACAAAAATATGCTAAATGACGTGAGTAGTAAAAATAGTTATCTTTTTTAAAGCACTGTCGTGTGAATTTCAACAGTTTTTTTTCTAAAATGGAACATTACTCGCAGCAACAAAATTCAATCGGCACATGTAACGCTTTAAATATGTAAATACACTCGTAGTTACACAAACTTTCGATCTGAAATCAGTTTTACTTCAGTTTCTCTGCTAGTTTAATACCACGATAACGAAATGAGTTCCCATGTGCTGTGTACTAACTGAAAATGTTATTCGTGTAAAGAAGCTAATATTGAAGCTGTTATCATGTACTAAATAAAGTTTCCTTATTAATGGTATTTATTTATGCATCGGCTATAATAATATATATTGGGGCATTAACGTACCTACTTGAAGTAGTAAAGAAGCGGGTTATGTGAATTCATGTTTTGCAAAACAACTAAGGAAGTCAGCTATAAAAAAAAGGATAGAAGTTATTCAAGTGAAAGATACCGGCATTTGCATTGTCTTGTGTTTATTCGAAGATAAGAGAAAGCACAAAAGCGGCGTCAGCGCCAGCAACGTTTGTTCTAGACACGTTTTGACGTGTCCGGAGAGCGCGCCCAGCGGGCCACCCCGGACTGAGCTGGGGCCTGTTACGCAACTCGCCTGTACTTACGTTCCAAACCCGATGCACAGTGCAACGAATAATTAAAAAATACTTACCTATATTTAACCTTACTAACACTTTAAAGACTAGCTAGAAATTTAAAAAAATGTGATTTTAAATTCCCGTAAATCGCCAAACAAATAGCTGAAGGTGAAATTTACTCGTGTCAATTTTACACAAGATTTCAAAAAGTAACATTTAAATTGTCACAAAATTCAGTATCAAGCTATTCTTGGGGCTGTAAAAAATTGAACCGTCCAAAAAACATTATAGGTCGCATTCCATAACACGCACAAAGAGAATCAAAATCTAAGGATTATATCCCGTTATCCGGTTTACCTATAGCTAGAATAATGATAACTCGTATCTTACAGCACAGGTAAATTATAGAATCTAAAAACGTTAAAATATACCTATTAAACGGATCACACGGTGCACGAGTCCGTCACGCACTTGGCCGGTTTTTATATTAAATTTAAACGAAAATAAAGTTATTTCATAATACAAAACCCAGCAACCCTTTGCTGGTGGATAAAAGTAAGAACATAATAACAACGCGTACATTTAAAATCCGTGCGCTAAAAAAACTTTGGCACCTTGAACGGTAACCACGAAATGGTGACAATGTTATGGATTATAATAATCTTAATAAAACAAAGCGAGATTAAAGCCATGTAAGTACTCATAGCTGTACTAGAATATCTCAAAATAGATGTCAGTTACATTTATATTTTATCCACACCGAACATACGGAACAGCACGTCAAGGTAAACACTGCGGTGTCTTATGCCGCTGTAATAAGGGCTAGTATGCAATAAAAGTGATTAACCTGATGTGCTGGCGACTGTACAAATATATCTACATAAAACTAAAGCATCTTCGGTATACTCCTGAAGTTTCTGTTTTAGATGAGCGCAGTCAAAAACACTTGCAATCTAATTTATTAATAATATGTAACAGTATAAAATGTTGTACAGTTTGTCTTACTTTTCCCATTTTGTTCTGAAAATTTAAGTAATATAATTTGAAATAGGATGCTCCTGGGAATTTCCCATTACATTTTAAAAGCTAAATTTCAAAATGTAAGTACATGACATTTAAAGACGACAAGGTTCCTTAATTACACCATGAACAAAACCTTGATACAATAAAACGTAAACCGTTTTGTAAACAGTAAATATTAACATAGGTATTTGATACTCGTTGGGAGAGAAGGCGGATTTAAAAAAGAGAAAAGGTTTGTTAAAAATATCAGGATTGTGGTCCAAGTAAGGGGTTTCCCGAAGGAACAATGCACCCCGGGTGTTCGGCCTACCGCTCAGGTAGATGTTGATCCGAGTCGAAAACATTTTTGAAAACTCGTTTGTGATCCTCCATCACACATGCCCGTTGACCATTGTAATCTTACGTCAATTGGTTATGTAACGGTCGCGCTTGCCTGGATTGGTACTAGAGTGAGTGGAATTTTGTTTTTATTGAAATTGGAATTTCAAAGACCACAAATACTTGGTGTCGAACTTAAAATATTCATAAAAGGCTACAAGGAGGTCATCGGTACAATCTTTTCAATCAAATATTGTTTGTTACCTGTCCATCAGTCAACATGTGAAGTAACAACGGGAAGACGGATATAAAAATAATTTTGTTTTCTGGAATTTCATCCAAACGTCCAAAGATCAATCGTCCAAAAATCAAGTCCTTGGAGTAATTAAGTATGTAAGAAAATCTTGGAATCTTAATTTGAACAACTTCCCGGTCTTCGATTAAGGGCCGATTTTTCAATGGTCAGATAAAACTTATCAGACTGATAAATTAAAAAGCGACAGTTTCAAAAAATTACGGGTACCTATGAATGCTGACAATTAGGTGACGTTTTTAAATTAGCCATATTGTATTTTGTTTGACGAATATTTCTTATCTGACTATTGAAAAACCGGCCAAGTGCGAGTCGGACTCGCGCACTGAGGGTTCCGTGCCAACTTTTATTGAATTAGGGAATCCACTTACTTCTACTTAGTTAAATACCACAATATTTTGTTGACTGCAAATATAACTTTGTTTTTCATAGTGTTTGTATGAAGTACAAAGTTATGTTTGCGGTTGTTGAAAACATACTATATCTCAAAAACTACTAGTTCGATCTCGTTCAAACCAATTTTCCTTGAAAGTATTTGTTACGATCTATATTAAATATTTTTTTAAAAATTTACACTCTCATGGTTTAGAAGTTAAATAGGGGGACGCCCATTTTTCCACTTTGGAAGCGTATAGCTATGAAACGTTAGACTTTAAAAGAAAATGGTTTTAGAAACCTCAATACCATTTTAAAAGACCTATCCATAGACACCCCACACGTATAGGTTTGACTAAAAAATTTTTTTTTGGTTTTAGTTTCATGTATGGGAATTGGGAGCCCTCCCTTAAATGACATTATTTTTATCGGTAAGCGGGTAACAGGATACATCTTCCTACTAAATTTCAACAGTGTAATGCTTATAGTTACAGAATAAAATGGCTGTGACATACGGACGGACAGACAGACAGACAGACTTGACGAAACTATAAGGGTTCTGTTTTTTGCCATTCGGCTATGGAACCCTAAAAATCAGCCCTTATTAGTATGAAATTTTGCACACGCTCTGAGTTCTGATGACATGACTAGCTAAAAAACGCCATTAAAAATCCAATATAGCGGCCTCCCCAAGATGACGGTTTGGCTACTTGAAATGCACCCCATGATATGGGTATTCAACAAAAGGGCTTCCTGAAAAGGATACGAAAAATATATTTTTATAAACTATTATTATATATTTATTTCTTCATAAGTAGACTCAATAAATTTCGTTTTTCTTTGCTAGTCGAATATTTTAAGCAATCGTCATATTTCTTTTTAACAAATTATTAAGTTTTAAATAAAATAAACACAACGCTAGTAACCTACTTTTGTCATTCATCACTGGTTGAACACTGAGATCTTTTTAAATAAAATAGTGAAAAAAACGGCCTATAGCAGCATTTAACCCAACATACTAACAACATAGGTCAATAGGGTCTAAGCATGCAATTGCTACACTTAAGACTTTTTCCTTTCAATTTGTTATTGGTTGTAATTGCGTTTCCTTTCGCTGTAGAGTACCTACGTTACTAATTTTACTTATTTAAACTAATTACCTACAATCAATAATAAACTTTTAATTTAGTAAGTACAATATTACGAAGAACTTACTTAAACAGCATTCGTCTCAAATTAACTCAAAGTTAAATTACCTTGCAAAAATAGAAACAAACAATGACAAGGTATATTCTTAAAGCAGAACTAGATTGAACAGTAGATTTATTTATTTTTTGTTGTTCGACTGGTTTTTAAAAGTAGTCCGTGACGCGTATCAAAACATTAAATGAAGTGTGTCATTTGCAATCAAAGATAGTTCAGATCGTTTGTGGCGCGGCCACACGCGGGGTCGCACGCGCACACACCTTGCACCACATTTAACTGTACCTTTATATATAAAACAATGTATGTATTCAAAACCTGTAAATGACTGACATTCGAGCTTTGTTCGACACAGTTCAAAATATTAAGATAAAGCTTTATTGATTTATAAAGTCAATTATAAAACTTTCATATTTGTTGAGCCAATGTTTACATTGACGCAACGGTAATTTGGTGCTGTAGTACCAGTTTAGCGTAGTGAGCAGGTAGAATCACGCTAAAACTCACACATGAAAGTAGATGAAGAGCCCACCTGCACAAACAATTGCTAACAGAAGTATTTATCTGCAATACATACGATAAACGCTTATTATAAAGTGTATGTTTGTATATAGCCTAGCTGTATACGATGAATCATTTTAATAATACATATTGTTTCGTTAAAGTGTATTATAAATGTACTAACAAATTCCATCGTTACTAGTAACACTTCTTTTGGACTTCAAATAAATAAACAAAATTACCTAATTCGTTGACCCAAAAACCTGTTATAAAATTGGCGGGAAGGTAAATGTTTCTTTTCATTTACTAGACACGTATTGTTTACAGAATGATCCCTAGACGGAAACACAACGCCTCGTCGGGCTCCATCCCGCCGCCCGACGACAAGCACGCCAGCAATGACTACATACGTAAGTACTTGTTATATGCACCGTCTGCAATGATTGTTTGCCTGCGCTTGTCGATCCGCTGCGGTGCGGAGCGTAAGGCCCACGGCGCGAGGCGAGACGCGGGACGGATGCGCGCGCGCAGCCCGGCGCGGCGCTGCGCAGTGCGCGACTAGACGCCGCGGCGCCGCCCGCTCCGCCCCCGCCCGCGCCAGCACCCTGAACTTGCCCAGCCGCAACCTCTGCGCTGCGAACTTGATGGCCTCCCCCGTGTCACACGCGCTATCACATAATATCAACTCTTTATAGCTACTCTTCTGACAGGATCCTATAGAGCAATTACACCGATAATCTTCGTGTATAATTACAAAAAAACGTACTTTTCATCTTGCAGTATCTGATGGCGGAAATAAAGAAGGATGGCGGTCGAAGTTGCGGCGGCGATTCAACAGGAAGACACTCCACAAACGTTTGCCCATCACGGCGTGGTTGCCACAGTGAGTACTCGTAACACAAAAATAAATAAACCGGCTCTCTACAACTCTTAACGTTTACTGACAACACAAAATATAACGAGGAACACGTTCACCGCTCTTTAACTGTAGAAACTATAATTATGTCTCCATCGATCACATAAGGCATATCTGCGTTTCAATCCGATTGGCACTAGATCCCAAGTGTATCTGCTGACATCATGGCTGCTTTAACTGTTCGATCGCGCAGGAGCTCGAAGTTGCATTAAAGTAGTGACAATCCTACAGGACTGGCCACTACAACACTCTGTGTCTAGATTGGTGGTCAGTCCTGCAGGATTGTCACAACTCTAGGACATTATAATCTAAACGCCGTCGAATGTAAAATACAAAATGTATGTGCAAGTTTGTAGCAAGAATCAAGTTGATAATAAACACGGTTTTCCGTAGGTACAATACGGAAAAGGCGATAGGCGATCTGATCGCGGGCATCACGGTGGGACTGACGGTGATCCCGCAGTCGCTGGCGTACTCCAACATCGCGGGGCTGCCGCCGCAACAGGGGCTTTACGGCTCCTTCCTGGGCTGCTTCATTTACATCGTGCTGGGCGGCTGCCGCGCCGTGCCCGCGGGTCCCACCGCCATCGCCTCGCTGCTGACGTGGCAGGTCGCCGGTGGCAGCGTAGAAAAAGCCATCCTACTCACGTTCCTCACCGGGCTTGTCAAACTCCTCATGGGAGTGCTCGGGCTCGGCTTCCTCATCAACTTCGTGTCCGGGCCCGTCTCGTCGGGCTTTACGTCTGCCGTCGCGCTGATGATCGCCACCAGCCAGGTCAAGGACCTGTTTGCGATCACCGTCACCGGCAACACCTTCCTGCAGCAGTGGATATCCGTATTTAAGAACATCCACGACGCCTCCGTGTGGGACCCAGTGCTCGGCTTCACCTGCATCGCGTTACTGCTCATTATGCGAGTGAGTGACTTTTCATTTTTGAAGCTCTTTTTTTATTTCCGTCATTGTAACAGTTTCTTACTATTATTTTTATTACAGAAAATCGGGATGATCCAGCTGGGAGCGAAATCTGAGAACGGACCGAGCACGCGACAGAAAGTGTTCACGAAGTGCATGTGGCTGCTGGGCACGTGCCGCAACGCCATAGTGGTGGTCGCCGGAGGCGTGCTCGGCTTCTGGTTTGTGGCCTCCTACGGGGAGTCCCCGGTGCGGCTAATGGGTCAGTATCGATACGATGGATTAGTTTGTGTTTGTTTGATGACAATACTGATGAGATTTTCTCTTTTTATGCTCGCCAGCCGAATGTAATCGTGGCGGTTAGTAGCCAGTAGACAATTGTCACGTCATTCGCCTCGTCTACCTCTCATCGGGTACATGTAGGAGTAGAGCTTAGTAGTAGTGGCGCCGCACGATTCACCTCAGTAGCCCGACCATCTCATCCGTCGCCCGCCCCCGCAACGCTTCGCCATATGACGATATCTGTTGTGCAGGTCCCATCCCGTCGGGCGTGCCGAAGCCGCAGCTGCCGCCGTTCAGCTACGTGCGCGCCGACAACACCACGGCGGACTTCCTGGACATGGTGTCGGAGCTGGGCTCGGGCATCATAGTGATCCCGCTGATTGTGCTGCTGGAGGACATCTCGATCTGCAAGGCGTTTTCGGACGGGCGGACCATCGACGCGACGCAGGAGCTGATCGCGCTGGGCGTGGCGGGCATCGCCAACTCGTTCGTGCAGGCCTACCCCGGCGGCGGCTCGCTCGCGCGCTCCGTCGTCGCCAACGGCTCCGGCGTCAAGACCACCTTCAACGGCCTCTACACCGGTCGGTATCATCGTACTCTACTCTAGTATTATGCCGTTAATGACCTCTCTATCGAGATAACTGTCGTCTGTCACCAAACTTTAATATTCACTTTAACTTTAATAATAGCCTTCGCAAAAAAGTGACACATCTAAATATTATTTAAAAACTTTGGTTGAGTGGTTCGTTTGAAACCCGGGTCGGACTAATATTACTCGTAGTTCTGGGTTTTCTCGGAAACGGCTCGGAGTCAGGAGTTGGTGGCGATTACACCCCCGCCCGAGCCTCTCTTACCGATCATGTCGGATCTGCCGTCTCACCGAGTTATTGAGAGTTCAGAAACAAATAGTTGGTTTTGCTCACACTTTTGAGCACTATGAACGATGTCTCGCGCCGATGACCAATCTCAATTGAGATTGACTGCCATGATTGTATACGACCAGGAGGACGTTATTTAGGAGTAAGTCGTGTTAGTTGCACCTCTTACTCTAGACTGGGTGTACCGACTTTCATGATTTTATCTTCGTCGACGCCCTGAATAGGGCATAGGAGAGGAGGGAGGGGGCGAAGTTGGCTAAGATTGTAATCATATAACTACTTAAAACAGAAACATCATTTTACATCAAATTATAAGTAATCACTATTATTGACACGCTTATTCTAAACTGCGTATGAATTTTGATGCTCGAAATGACAGTGATCTTGATAGATAAGTTATTTATTTCTATCGTTAACTGATCCCACGCTAACCGCTAATTTAGGTACTAACTTTGAATGTATTGTAACGTTTCAGGCTTAATGGTGATCCTGGCCCTCCAGTTCTTCACGCAGTACTTCGAGTACATCCCGAAGGCGGCGCTCGCGGCGGTCATCATATCAGCAATCATATTTATGGTGGAATACAACGTTATAAGGCCGATGTGGCGGGCTAAAAGTGAGTGCCTTTGGATTCAGTTTACTAACGCAGATATTTGCCTCTCAGAATTTTTGTATTTTGAAACAAAACAATATACAGTCCCCGGTTGGGTCAATGTAGAAATTTCTATTCATGTTATGGAATTCCATTATGGAAGTCCATAACATGGAAGTTCCATTACAGCATCTCTATGACCAAACCGCTGTAAACTTCATGAAAGCAGAATTTTGGTTAAATGGTGTTGTGTACGTCGGTTACCTGACACTAAGTTGTCACAACGCCGTGAAAATAGTGTGAATAGCGTTTTTTTTAAAATATTTAGTCACATAATCTTGTATAGCCTTAAGTCTTCCTCGATAAATGAGTTATCCAACACATTTTTTTTAAATCGGTTCCGTAGTCCCTTAGATTATGTTTTCAATCTGTAGCCTGAATATAATAACCCGAGATATATAGTATCAGTTGTCGGTAATCTTAACTCTTTCGTGGATAGTGAATGTCTATAGACGTCATAACAATAAATTTTCTATTGTGCCTGGAGGACTCTACGCAAAAGTGTTAATGAATTAATAAAAGGAAAAATAATTAAAGAATGTAATAACACATGTTTTGACTTCTTTGCGGCTCCTGACTACGATGCGGGCCGTCGCGGGTTCGAATCCCGCAAAGAAACATTTGCCATGTTTGTGTGATGAGCACGAACACGAACATTTGTACCTAAGTAAGATAAGGCATGATTCTCCAATGATGAAACACTTCATTCAGCTGGTGATTAAGCCGGGAATATAATCTCTTGATGCTTGCTCAGTGGCTGAAATATGTGTTACACTTTTTTATAAAGATATTGACTGTGCTTAAATGAATTTAATCCAATTCATTTAAATCCTGTACTAATGTAGTTTTTGAGAAATATTAACAAAATGGATCAATGTTATCTTATATCTTGAAAAAAATATGCATAAGTCATGCATGTTTATATGTACATATTTAAGTATTTATGGGACACTCCTCCGTCATAATCGTTGTCAGGTATTCGTAATACAAGGTAGAAAATTCCTTAGTACGTCAATTGGTGTGTTGTCTAGCGCAAATGTATTAATTTATTTTGATATTTTGAACTATATACAGTGTGTCCGGGATAGGTATAGCGATATTAGGGGTACGTATTGAAAAGAGAATTTACAAAAACTTTTATTAATGAAACAATACCGAAAACTTGAAAATAAAAATCGCTTTTCCATAGTAAAATCTTACCTACCTCGATGGTTTTAGTATGGAAAAGCGATTTTTATTTTCAAGTTTTCGGTAGTGTTTCATTAATAAAAGTTTTTGTTAGTTCTTTTTTCAATACGTACCTCCAATATCGCTATACCTATCCCGGACACATTGTATAGAAAATTCATTAGTACGTCAATTGGAGTGTTGTCTGGCGCATATTTTTTTATTTATTTTGAACTATAAATATATAAATTCGGTAATTTGCTAATATTTTCAGAGTTGGACCTGATCCCGGGCATCGGCACGTTCGTGCTGTGCCTGACGCTGCGGCTGGAGCTGGGCATCCTCATCGGCGTTGTCGTGAACATCATCTTCATCCTGTACCACGCCGCGCGGCCCAAGTTCTCCGTCGAGATGCTCAAGGTGAGTCACACTTGTCCATCCTGTACATATCAAATGCTACTTTAATGCCCGTTTTTCGTTGTTTGGCGAATAATGTAAGCAAACATTTTATAACTTTTGAAATAATTTCGGTGAATAAAATTACTTACTATTTGATTTAGTATAAAATGCACTTGAAAAACGACGACGTCAGACGAGACATCGAACCCCGCGTCTTACGCTATCAGGGCGTAGGCCTATACCACTCCGCCACCGACACATTGGCAAGCGAAGTATTGATGACCTAGCAGTATTTTAATTAAGCTTCCAAATACGTGTATCGTAAATGGTATCCTGCCGTTTCGCAGAAAATTATTTGGACGATTTTTTTTCTGCACGTTGACAACTAACTGTTCCCATAAAAAACAATACAATAAAAAAGGTTCTTTACATTTACGAATATTAGGCTAAAACCAAAAATACTATCTCAGATTTTGCTTATAGTTGGTAATAAAAAAAAATGTTGAGTAAAATCGAAAGAACATGTTTGTTTAAATGCTGAGCTGCCTTGCTTTGCTGTATTTTGTTTTAGACTGAAAGGAATCAGATTTTTGATGAAGGGTACCAATATAGGTTTTCCTCGTCTTGCCGATAATACGTAGATAGGATCGGATAATGAGTTGCGACTCAATTTATAAGTAATATTTATGTAAGCTTTATAACAGAAACGAAGGAACGTGCAAATGGCGGACTTAATGCTTTCTCTCCAGTCAACCATTGGTTGAGGCAGAAACAGATAGGTTAAGTTAAAAGTGAAATTTTACCTAACAATCACAACGAGGAAATGTGAAACCCAATTATAAAATATTTGATGAGCCATAAATAACTAAACTAGTACTAAGCTAACAAAATTATTCTGCAACTTAAAAGTTGGCATTTTAAAAATTGACATTATTAAAATCATACCATACGTTCAGTTGGAAACTGTGAGGTTAGGATATAAAACAAACTTGGCAAATGATTAATCGTAAAATTCTGTGAAACGTTAGTTGTGAAATTATGATCGGCTTCACGCTTTTCTGCAAATGGCGGAGAACCATTTTCGAAGAATGTTTGTTTGTCCACGGATTTCTTGTAAACAAATCTGGTATATTTCGATTAGGTATATTATTATTATTATTTGAACTCAGAGAATAGTGAAAGTTTGATCAAAATCAGTTCACTAGCTAAGATGGGTAAAATTCAACAAAGAAATAAATAAAATGAACCGATCGTGTAAGTAACGTAATTGTCGTGTTGGCAGACCGAGGCGGGCGTGGAGTACCTGATGGTGACGCCGGACCGCTGCCTCATGTTCCCGTCCGTGGACTACGTGCGGCGGCTCGTCACCAAGTTCGCGGCCGGCGGCTCCGCGCCCGTCGTGCTCGAGTGCACGCACATCTACAGCGCCGACTACACCGCCGCGCAGAGCATCCAGCAGCTCACGGCCGACTTCCACGCGCGCCGCCAGCCGCTCTACTTCTACAACGTGAAGCCCTCCGTGTGCTCCATCTTCGAGGCCGTGGCCAAGCCCGAGCACTTCGTCGTCTTCTACGAGGACGAGGAGCTGGACCGGCTGCTGGCCGCCGACGAGCGCCTGGCGCCGCGCAAGCCGCCGCTCGCGCTGCCCTGAGCTGCGCCTGCGTGTCGAAACGATAGTTTTTGAGATTAGCTCGACAGACGAGTGTGATATTTTGAAAGAGAGGACCTATTGTTATTTGTAGTTTTAGAGAGTTATTCTTGTAAATATATACCTTCGAGTGAGCTATAAATTTATCGACGTCCGGAGACGTCGATGTAAAACTCCGCCGATTCTTGCCCCGGCGCACTATTGTTCTAGATGTACCTGTTTACGGCGAGCGGATCGGAGGGACCTCCGCTCGTCGCTGTGAGGAGACTATATTTTCCGGAAATTTAAAATAGGTTTTAACTCGGAACGCACTGTGGTAAAGACGAGTAGTGATAGAGGAACGCGGAGGACGCGTGCGAGGCGGCCTCGAAGGCGCCGCACGACCGAGCCGGGCTGTGATGCTTCAAATTATATTATAGTTCTATCGTAGAGTGAAGAGTTGAGAGTTACTTATCCTACCCTATATTTATATTGAATGGACTGTGAATATTTAACGAATCCGCGTAACGGCGAGCGCGACGTCGCCGTGGTCGCGCGCGGCGGCCGGTAAGTTTCCTGAAGCCTAACGTCGACCGGGCCGACCACTGTTACAAATAATCTTGCTATTTTCGTACTCAAAATATTTTCTATGACTAGTTTCCGACGTATCTGCGACGACGGCGACGACGCGTCGCGGGTGATTATAAAATAGTGCCGATGTATTTATTTAAAGTGAACGAAGTACAATTTAGTTAGAGATAATTTATTGTCGCAAGTAAGATTTGGAGCTTTAAGAGGGCGCGGCCCGCTCTGCCGCCGCCCGCTTCTGACTTATCCATTGTTTTGTGATCCTCGGCTAATACTTAAAATTATCATTAAGTAGAGAAATATATAAGTATATATTTTGAAAGTAATTATAAAATAAGAAGAGAATATGATAATAAGAATTACCTGTATGATGAAATGTATGTGCCGTATGTACGTCGAAGAATGTATTCAGTTCAAAGAACAAAATAATATTAAACTCTATAAGAGTGACTATTTGCTTGTTTCATTTATTACACTATTCGGTTCAGATTTTAGCTGATATATATTTTTTTAAATGTAATTGTATTATGTCATGGATACATCCAGTGGATAATAGTTTTGATTTGGATACGACAATTTTTCTAAAGATATAGCAGTTCACCAACATGTTTTATTAGCGACGGTTTTTATAATGGAGGAATCGAAAAATGGATCGTCTCAAGTTTTGAGAGCACTGCTGGATCAACCAGGTTTCATTTATTACTGAAGCTGCCGTACAACTGCTCCGGCTAAAAAGATAGCAACTAAAAGCACTATATCAGGAGTGAATATACGGTAATGCGTATCATTCAGTCGCTGTATGACCCCTCCTTTTTAGGGTTCCGAATGGCAAAAAATGGAACCCTTATGGTTTCGTCAAGTCTGTCCGTCCGTATGTCACAGCCATTTTATTCGGTAACTATAAGCATCACACTGTTGAAATTTAGAAGGAAGATGTATCCTGTTAACCGCTTTACGATTAGTGATGTGCCGAGTCGTCGTTTTGGTGGATCGAGTTGACTCGAGTCAGTTTATACGGTATTCGAATCATGACTCGATTCCCTCGACTCGAATTCTATGTTTGGTATTAGAATACTGATTCGAGTCCGGCTGGACTCGAATCAACCCTCATTACCGAGTCCTTTCTTCCTAAAGTTGCGGTTGGCATCGACCTCAAAAGAAACATTGCTCATATCCGATTATGAAGAAACCCACGCTTTATGATTTTAAATATTTATGTATCTAAGTTATTATTATTTATCCCTTTTCAGTTATTTCGTTTGTGTTCAAAACAAAACTCGTATACTAGACTCGAGTTAGTTGGACTCGCATAAATAGAATCGAGTTAGCAAGTACGAATCGATTCTTCCTGACTCCAGTACCGGAATCGAGTCCGGTGTACTCGAATCAAAATAAATTGGTATTCGAGTAAGCGAGTCCAAAGCAGGAATCGAGTCTGACTCGAGTCAAACCGTACTCGGCACATCGCTATTTACGATTATCATATAAAAAATAATGACATTTAAGGGGGGGGGGGAGGGGGGGTGGGGCCCCATCTAACTTCTAAACTAAGCGAGCGTAAATTTTGAAAAAAATATATAATGTAGACCTTCACAAATACTTACTATGAAAAATAAAGGTATATTTGCTATCAACAAAATATTGTCGTATTTTACTAAGTGGACTCCCTAATTCAGTTAAAGTTGGCACGGAACCCTCGATGCGCGAGTCCGACTCGCACTTGGCCGGTTTTTTATTCAAGTTAAAGCTCATGTCTTAGGTACTTTAACTTCTATTTTACCTGGTAGGATTTGAGCTAGAAGACTGGTCTGAGATCTCTCAGATCCCTCGGACACCATCAGTGATTTCGCGAGGATTTGTTGGTGCTTGCCGCGTAAACCGATGCACAAATATCCTGGTTGGTGTGTTTCGATAATAACACTTCAACGGACATTTTTCAAATTATTTTTTAAATAGACATCCTTTTTTTATATCTGCACAACGATGATGATAGAGATTCGTACACAGCTCAGATTAAAATTCTAATTATATCAATTTAGGTAAAAAAACAATATTTCACGTTAAATATTGTTAAGTTTTTTTACCGAAATTGATATACAGGCTGGCCAAAACAGTGACGTTTTGGATGCATTACATTCAGGGCTATCCAAATATACGATATTTAGATATTTATTCAATTTTTTTAAAGTTTTTGAGGTTTTTTTAAAAAAAACTTTTGTTAGTCTTAGTTTTAGCTACCTTATAATTTTATCTACATAAACTTAATTTATAAGGATCATATTGCAATAAAAATAAAACTCGTAAACTACTAAAATTCGGCTAACATACACATACATAGGGTATATTTGGATAGTCCTGTTCCTAGTCATCTGCAAACGCCGGGTGTCTATGAAATAGATTGCAGCTTTGGTAGTTCCTACATTGGACAAACGAAGCGATCAATCGCGGGAAGAGTCAAAGAACATATTGCAGCTGTTAAAAATCTACAGACGAATAAATCAGCGATAGCAGAACATCTGCTCAATGCAGGCGCAAATCACTGAATGGAACTACATGATTCAAAAATCCTCTCCACTGATCGATATTACCATACTCGGTTAATACGTGAAGCAATTGAAGTTAAAAAAAACATAACACTTTCAATGGATGGAAGAGTGAAGCTCAAATTTGGACCCACCAAGACCCAACTTATAGCGTTTTCACCCTTAGCACGCTGAGCCACGATTACGCATCGGGGTAACCCAATGACATTCCAAGTATAGATTAAACTTTTTGGAGTGATCATAGATCATCAACTTACATTCATTAAACACACCGTCTACGTCACTAATAAAGCTCTTGACATAATAGAGCCTATCATTACATATGCAGCGGGGATCTGGAGCGACGCTACACGACTCAAAAAGGTATGCATTAAATTGAACTCATTACGGCGAGGCTTTGCTATGAAATTGATCAAGGGTTTCCTCACCATATCCCTCATAATTCACCCTTCTAGACCTCAAAGTTCGAATAGTCTGCGTTACGGAACGCGCGAGACTCAATTCTGTGTCTATCCCCATGCCCCAGCCGTGTGATGCCAGTCCACAGCCACACACAGGGAGGTACCCTGGGGATATAACATGGCAAAGCCCTACACCTCCCAACTTGTTACCCCACCCACCTCAACTACAAGGCATTAAATTCGTCACGGCATACAACGAGGCTGACATTCACAGAGTGTGCTGACATTTACGGCGAAAAGGCTGTTCTCTGCTCAAAATCAAAGCGCAATTTTCCGTATGCCGGGCAGGAGGAGAGTATGTAGGGAACGGTTTGGTCGATGGCAGGATCGCTGGTGCATTATAGACTGTCCTTGCACTTGAAACGATGCAGGTAGTAGGAGAATCCACCATGCCCTGACAGGCCTTGTGTTATTACTCCTGCTGGTTGTATTTTTCGAACCAGTTTGTGCGCGATGCTGGTGGTTTCCTTCCCCTTTAGGATTACGCCCGTTGCTTTGCATATGCATAATTCCGCCTGATAGACAGTGCAGTACGCGGACAGACAAAACTTTTGGTTCCGGATCTCGGCTTCGCCTTTCCACAAGGAAAGTGCGGCTCTGACCTTCCCCTCAATTTTGCTGCCGTCGGTGAAAAAACGCACCGCCTGCACGTTGTGTCTATCGACTAAACTTTGGTCTTCCAGGCGTTCGAATCCTATAGCCATATGCGTAGCTGGGTGAGGAGTCTCTGCAAACCGAACCATACTCTCGGTCGCCCTGTCTCCCAACTCTGGAAGGGGCGACCCTCTTTTCGTCTCATACAGGGCGGCTGCCTCTTGTATTCTGAGGGCAAGAGGTAGTATCCCCGCCAGAGTTAGCGCCGAGTGTAGGGAGGCTGTACGATATGATTTACAGAGCTTCGGGGCGAAACAGATTGGGTTTGTTTGCGTGGATTTGAACGTGTGCGTATGGGTATAAGCGGGGCGAGGCGGGAGGCCAACGCGCCGCGGTTCGCTATACCTACGCGCGCGTCGTTACGAAAATTACATTCGGCAAAACAAACTATTAAACAAAAGTACTTACCTACTCTCCATCTGAATCGTCCAGGTCAGGCCGCTCAAAGCGAACCAGTTGCGGCTCGAACTTGCGACCTTCCTTCGCCAGAAAAACACTCGCTCGGTAGCGCGCTGCGTCCGCGCCCCGATCGCCGTTTAAGTTCGTTAAATACGTCAATTATTTTTTTTGACGCATTTCATCACTAGATGTGCATGGCCGGTCAAACACTCTTTCCTTAACGTAGCCCCACAAAAAAAGTCCAGCGGGGTTAAATCGGGCGATCTGGCTGGCCATGCGTGAGGCCCATACCTGCCGATCCAGTGGTCTCCGTACAACTCCGTCAGGCGCGTACGCACAGGTCTCACGATGTGAGGCGGTGCACTATCATGCTGGAACCAGGTGTCGCGGAGCTGGGCTAGTGGCATGTCGTCCAGAGCTTCTACCAGGACGTTATTTATCATGCCTAGGTAGGCTGCCCCATCCACACGCGCTGGTAAAAAAACTAGCCCCTGGATTTAGTTTTTTATTATGCCAGCCAAAACGTTATGCTTGCACACGTTCACCAACTCACGAGCACTGTACTGATTCCAAGGCATCTTTAATAGCTTTCACTATCACAAAGAACACTTAACAATAACCGTAAAATAAAAAGCAAACCGTACGCGAAAACAGAATACTTGCAATTTACAAACGCATTCGATGACGTCAGAAACCGAACTAAATGTTTAGTATGCCTTTGATTTCGCCGTCAAAAGCCGGCCGCGGCCGCGCTGAACGTGTCGTTTGCTATTGGTCGCGCGGGGGCGGGAAAAGCCGAATGCGATCCGCGCGAAGATTTCAAATTAAAATGAAGTAGTAGGCAATCAATAATGTCTGGTTAGCCGTCAAGTATGACTGGTAGAAAATTCCACATCGTAATAATAAGTCTACCTTTTGCACAAATACGAACGAGCGAATTGTGTAAAATCAGTGAAGGTTTTGTTATTGTAAGATAAAAAAGTGCCGAGTTGATCACTCTTTTTTGGTGATTGAAGGAAAAATTAAGACCCCGTATCGCTTGGTGGTGAAGCGAAATGTGAAGAGAAGGATACATCGAGTAAGAAAACAATGAGTAGAAGATGTGTCATGATGTCAACTTCTTTGCTGGCAAGCGGCCCATTATTTGGCCCTTCCAAGCTCGATCGGTTGTAAAAGTCAACGTTATGAATTTCCTTTGGGTTTTAATTAATGGAACATGGATTGTTAAAGCCTTTATGAATACCACCATTTTCAGTAGGTGTTATCATTTGTAAGTACTTATTAATAAGTACCTCATCATCATCATCATCATCATAATCAGCCAAAGGACGTCCACTGCTGAACATAGGCCTCCCCCACGGCTTTCCACAGCGACCGATCACTAGCGGTCTGCATCCAGTTTGATCCTGCGATCTTTTTAAGGTCGTCTGTCCATCTTGTTGGTGGACGTCCTACGCTGCGTCTTCGGTCGAAGGGTCTCCAATCTAGAACTTTCCTGCCCCAACGGCCATCAGTTCTTCGCGCTATGTGCCCTGCCCACTGCCACTTAAGCTTACTGATTCTCAAGGCTATGTCCGTTACCTTGGTTCTTCTACGTATCTCTTCGTTTCTGATTCGATCTCGTAGAGAAACACCGAGCATAGCCCGCTCCATCGCTCGTTGTGTAATTTTGAGCTTCATTATAAGGCCCATAGTAAGAGACCACGTTTCGGATCCGTATGTCATCACTGGTAACACACACTGATTGAAGACTTTCGTCTTCAGACACTGAGGTAATTGAGACGAGAAGACGCTCTTGCGCAGTTTCCCGAACGCTGCCCAGCCGAGTTGTATTCGTCGATTGACCTCTTTCTCGAAGTTGGACCTACCCAATTGGATCACTTGTCCCAGGTAGACGTACTCGTCGACAACTTCGAGAGTTGAGTTCCCAATGGATACTGGAGTGGGTACAACAAGGGAACTCGACATAATTTTCGTCTTCTCCATGTTCATTTTAAGACCCACTTGTTGGGATACTCGGTCGAGGTCTTCGAGCATAGTGCCTAGATCATCCAGCGTCTTTGCCACAACGACTATATCATCGGCAAACCGAAGGTGTGTTATGTATTCGCCATTGACGGAGATGCCGAATCCTTCCCATTCCAGGAGCTTGAAGGCGTCTTCCAATGCCGCTGTAAACAGTTTCGGAGATATAACATCGCCCTGTCTTACACCTCTTCGCAATGGAATCGCCCTCGTATTCTGTTCCTGTACTCGGACCGACATGGTGGCGTTGTTATATAGACACTTTAACACCTCTATATACCTATAGTCTATGTGACACCGCTGAAGAGACCGAAGCACCGCCCATGTTTCGATCGAATCAAAGGCCTTCTCATAGTCCACAAAAGCTAAACATAGAGGCATATTATACTCCTCGGACTTCTGTATAATTTGCCTTAGCGTATGAATGTGGTCTATGGTACTGTAGCCTTTTCGGAATCCGGCTTGTTCGGGAGGCTGGAAGTCATCAAACCTACGTGCGAGACGATTCGTGATGACCCTTGAGAACAGCTTGTAGACATGGCTCAGGAGTGAGATGGGTCTATAGTTCTTCAATAAGGTTTTATCTCCTTTTTTGAAAAACAACACCACCACACTCCTGTTCCATGCCTCAGGCGTGATGCCCTCTAGCAGAACGGAATTAAAGAGTCTCTGAAGGACTTTAAGTACCGGTGTTCCACCCGCTTTCAGGAGCTCTGCTGTGATTCCGTCCTCGCCAGGTGCCTTATTGTTTTTAAGCTGTTTCAGGGCCATCCTAATCTCGTAGAGGCTGATGTCCGGGATGTCTTCAGTGTAGTGTCGGGTCAGGATAGCTCGTGGGTCTCCGGTCGAGCTATCAACGGGTTTGGCTACTGAGGTGTACAACTGTCCATAAAACCTTTCGATCTCCCTCAAAACCTCTGCTTTCGTCGACGCTACACTGCCGTCCTCCGTCTTAAGCTTCGTCAACAGGCTTTGCCCAATAGACATGTCCCTTGCAAACACTTTGGAGCCTTGGTTTCGCTCTATTGTTTCTTTAACACTAGTCGTGTTAAAGGAACGAATGTCATGTCGCAGAGATTTCATTATTCGTCTATTAAGCTGCCTGTAGGTTTGAGCATTAACGGAGGTCTGCAGTGCCATAGATCGACGTTCTGCCATAAGGTCGAGAGTGTGGACCGAGAGTTTTTGAGGTCTATTTTTACGGCCAGGTCTAAAAAACTTAGATCCGACCGTTTGGACAGTTTCCACAAACCCGTTGTTTATTTCGTCCACTGATACGCAATTCTCTAGGCAATCAAAGCGGTTTGACAACTCGAGTTGAAAGCTCTCGGGATTTTGGATATGGGCACGAGTAGGTCGGAGCGTGGACTTCATCAAGCGGGACCTTTCCAATTTGACATTTATATTCAATATGCCTCGGACCATACGGTGATCACTACCGGTTTTTACCCTGTTGATCACGGAGACATCATTGAATAACCGTCTCTTGGTGGTCATGATGAAGTCTATCTCATTTCTCGTCTTGCCATCCGGACTCAGCCAGGTCCATTTCCTTTGAGGCGGCTTCTGGAAGAAAGAGTTCATCGCAAAGAGTCCCTCCTTCTCCAGAAAGTCGGCCAGCCTATTTCCCCTGGCGTTCCTTTGACCATATCCAAAAGGTCCCACTTTCAACTCATCCTCGCCTCGCTTGCCGAGTACCTAAGTACCTAATAAGTACCTAAACAGATGGAATTCAGTCAAACGGCGGTACCATTACTGCCTCAGTGCCTGTTTATTTTTTGTACCTACATTACGTCGAGCAAATTCGAAAACTACACTTACAACAAGCGATTTTGGTATCCTAAAGTATGCAGTATTTTGTTGCTAGCTGTAGTCATTAAAAAGGTAATAAAAATGCAATTAATCTTCATTCTATTTTTAGTTATTAGAACTTTATTTTACGAAAGTACAAGAAACGTGAACAAATGTTTTGGTCGGTTATAGCGTTTGAGGAATATTGCTATTATTTTTATCTAGGCGTACGCCGTAGGCATACTTATGTATCCCTTTTTCAATAACTTATAATACAACTTTTTCAAATACTTATGGTGAAGCAAAAAAGCCTTTTATTTTAATGGTCTGCTTATTGTGAAGATAAATAAATGTGACCGCGTGTGGGGTGCTTGAATAATAAACACGTAGTATAAATCTTCAGGTTCTTTTCCAATAGATTTATTCCAACAAAATAGCACAAAGATAATGCACAAAGTCAGAGAAAGTACAAATAGAGCACATTGGCATGCAGCACGTTTTTATACAAATCAAAAACCCTGAACAACTATAGAAAACAGTGGGGACGACATCCGTTTCCATATATGAATATTTACTATAATATTTATTTGTAGGGATTATTATTATTAGTTGTTGGGCTCTAATGTTGCCAGCTCGACTAGGTATGATCTATTGTGGCGCCCTTATATTTAAATTTCACTGCTTAGTCCCGTTGAGTCTATAAATTGCCAGATTCTTTGGAGCGTGATATCTGCTATCTCATCCGGGTACATGATGTGCCGCCCGAGATGGATAATTCTTTTGCTCATAAGCGGTCCGCATGAGCAGAGGATATGCATGGCCGTTTCTTCTTCTGTATTACAGAATCTACATAGAGTGTTTTCGGTCATGTTCATATTGGCTAAATGTTTGTTCAGTTTGCAATGGCCAGTTAGTATTCTGGTCACTGCACAAGCTTTATATCTTTCGAACTTTAACAGTTCTTAACTACTTTGTTGTTGTAACCTCGAATTAGTGCTTTTGAGTGTTCTTGTCCTTGTGTAGACTTCCACGACTCAATAGCCTCTTGCTTACAGAGGCTGGTTAGAAGAGTAGTGGCGCGTTGTTTGGTGATTCCACAGAATGGTTCTACGCCGATTTGAGGGTTATCGGCTCCTTCTCTAGCAAGTTCATCTGCTACTTCGTTTCCTTCAATCTTTGAATGCCCTGGTACCCATGTAAGTGTGACTTTGTTGGTGTTTCCCAGTTCATTCAATGTCTCAGTGCATGTTTGCACCAGTTTTGACATTTGTTCGAAGGATTTTAGAGCCAGCGATGCAGCTTGGCTATCTGAGTTGATGTAGATGTGTTGGTTCCGGAGTCTCTTCTCAAGGTTTATCTATGCACATTTGTTTATGGCAAAGACCTCGGCTTGGAAGATGGAGGTTTCAGTCCCCATGTTTACACTTACTTTGAGCTTAGGCCTCTCTCCGTAGACCCCACAACCTACATCATTCCCTTTTTTGGTCCGTCTGTGTACCAGACGTGACTACCTTTCTTAAATGACATTTGGTCCTCAAGCCATTTGTCTCTAGAAGGTATGTTTACGGAATATAACTTAGTAAAGTTCTCATTCTGTATGCATGTCGTCACTAGGCATGCTTAGTAGTCGGTTTTCAAGTACTGATTCCTTGAGTTTTATCAGATTTTGAGAAGCCCATTTGACTTTCGGTGCGGGAGCAGATTCTATACGTGCTCTGCTTGGCCACTTTTTGCACATGTAAATGCAGAGGTGTTAGATCCAGCAGAGCGTTCAAAGCTGCCCCTGGTGTCGTAGACAGTGCTCCAGTTGCTGTGATGCAGGCAAGCCTTTGCAGGCTGCTTAGTTTCTGTATTGTTGTCGCTTGGTTGACCTTGCTGTACCAGACGGCAGGTGCATATGTTATTACTGGTCTCACGACCGCTGTGTACAGCCATAGGGCAATTTTGGGTTTTAGTCCCCATCTTGACCCCGCCATTCGACAGCAGCTCCACAGAGCCATTTTGGCTTTTTGAATGATATTATCTAGGTGCGAGTTCCAGGTAAGTTTTTGGTCAAACGTTACCCCTAGATACTTTGTTTCACAAGAGTAAGGAAGAATTTTACCGTTTAACTTTGGATTCACCAGTTTTCCAGTTTTCTCTTTCTTGTGAATGGGATTATCACTGTTTTATCTGCATTGATAGATAATTCGTTTCCTCTACACCACTTACTTATGGTGTTGAGAGCGCCTTGCATTAGACTAGAAATTGTGCTGAGGCAGGGACCTCTGATGATCACTACTAGATCATCAGCATAGCCTTGGGTATCATAGTCTTTTTCTGCCATCTTAACAAGTAGTTGGTCTACTGTTAGGGTCCATAGAAGTGGAGACAGTACTCCTCCTTGTGGACATCCTCTCGTGGCAAGGAATTCAAGCTTTGAAGCATTGAGGGTAATGTTTGCTACTCGATTTGAGAGCATGTTATTTGTAGGGATAAACAATCTGCTAATTAAATATATAAATGCATTAATTATTCAATTATTAATCATACTGAATTTTGTAAGCCCTTTAGATTATTATTTTAATAGTAACAATATTTGAAATAAATCTAACCTCCACCAACCAATCAAGAGTCAACTTCCTTTTAAATATCCTTTGGACATTCTCACACATCGCTATCTAGCCCCAAAGTAAGCTACACAAAGCTTGTGTTATGGGTGCCAGACAACGGATATAATACTTAAATACTTTTTGTTTGTAAATACATACATGATATACATAGAAAACACCCAGACCAATACAAACAGACATGTTCATGCACACAAATGTTTGTATTGTGCGGGGATCGAACCCGCACCCGCTGCGTAGTAGGCGATTTCTCGACCACTACACCAGACGGGTCCTTTTGGCGGCAAAATGAACATTTGTTATACGGCAAACATAAAAATGTAATGTGTCCCAATAATCTTTTTATAATCAATTTACAATTAATGAAATATTACTATAATAATAAGATAATCTAAAGATTCATCCAAAATATTCTTATAGCATAGCCGAGTTCATTCAACATGGTGGACACTTTCGTCATTTCCATAACAAACGTTAAATCGGTTTGTCATCTAGATAGGTGTATAAATTATGATGTATTGAACATAATATGTCGAAGAGAATGTGTAATTTAGTGAATACAGTTGGGTTACATATGTCACACACAGTGAGTATGTGGTTTAGTGCATAATTTTACTACTAAAGAACTAAGTAAATATGTGGGGCAGACTAGGATCGGGAATCATCGTGTAACACTCGGCCATCCTGCAATCACCGTGTCCCACGATGCTCTGGTGGTGTTTTGGAAGTCTGTGTTGTTGGTGTGCTGAAAATGAGAAAGAGCAGAATCAACAAGTATACTGGAAACTTGCAAGTTTTTTTTTATGGACACGGTAATAATTTGTTTATGTACGTCACTAAGTTAGGAAATTTCAGCATGTGTAATAAATTCTAGAGGGGTATTAGCCGTTACAAGTTACACAGACATAACGTAAGTCACACAGACAATACTTCACGTATATCACAGACAATAATTTATGTTGCTCACACAGCATTGCTCTACGTAGTTCACACAGATATTACTTCACGTAGGCCACACAGACACTGCTTCTCACACAGACAATTAACGTAGCTCACACACTATTGCTCTACGTAGTTCACACAGTATTCACGTAGGCAACACAGATACTGCTTCTCACACTTACAATTTTCGTAGCTCACACAGCGATTGCTCTACATAGTTCACATAGTACTTCACATAGGCCACACAGATATTGCTACTCACACAGACAATTAACGTAGCAGCTCACACAGCATTGCTCTACGTAGTTCACACAGTACTTTACGTAGGCCACATAGATACTGCTACTCACACAGACATAATTTATGTAGGTCACACAGCATTGCTTTACGTCATTCACACATACGTTACTTCACGTAGCTGCATAGGTCACATAGACACTGCTGCTCACACAGACAATCATTATCCGTATGTGACACAGATATCATCAGTTTACTTAGATCACACAAAGTTTACGTAGATAACATAGCCAACGTTTTATTCCGGAATAATTGAAATACTGTAGCTAATACTAATATACTCCTATAAAAACTTCTATTTCTACTGCTCCAATATAAATGTTTATACCCTAATATCAATGTTCTTTTGTTTAAGGTTGAAGAAAGAAAAACTTCTCAACGGTCGAAAAAAGAAACCCGAAACGCCGATTCCTCATTAAACAACTATTTATTTATTGTATAATGTTTTATATTTTTATACTGCAATAAAAAAATATATTGTATGCGTGGTTTTACTTACAGTTAAATCAAATCTGTTGTAAACGGTACACATAATATACAGGGTCTAACAAAACTAGTGATCGATAGCCAACGAGGGGAATCTATAAATCACTATGATCACGCTCACTAAATTTGGTCCAAAAATACAGGCTAGTTTCTGAGATAATTAACAAAACATCAGCGTGTTTAAGAAGTGATAAAAGACACCATTTACAGCTGTTTTTGCACTACTACACTGACAAATACGCACACCAACAAAAATAACTGACTACGCAAGCACAGAGATCAACGTTCGGTCAGTGCCCATCGAGTATTACCAGCAGCATAAAGAAAATTGCACGAATTATACGAAAAACTAAGTAATTTGGCGATTACCTTTACTGACTTTGTCAATGTGCAGTATTATTCTGAATTAAAAACAAAACAGAAATTGAGTTTTAATTGTACAACTAACAGTGCAATAAAGTTTAAATAAATAGGAGCCTCCCTTTATGAGATAAAGCGAGGACACTCCCGGAGAGTGGTAGAGGACCGAAGTGTTGTGGTTCCGACGCATTTCACAGATACGCCGCACCCGGCGATGCAAGCAGGGCTCGGATTCGTTCCATAACTAGCGATGCAGAGCTCCAGACTGAGAATGGTGGCCTAAAAATTTACACAGATGGGAGCAAAATTGAAGGTAAGGTCGGCGCCGCAGTATCCGTGTGGGATAATGGGGCGGAGACCAAAACCAAGAAACTCAGGTTGGAGCAGTTCTGCACTGTCTATCAAGCTGAACTTTTGGCTCTTACAAAGGCTGTTGAGATCGCAGAAAATAGTAAGACCGGGCTCGTCTTCAGCATTTACAGTGACTCCCGAGCCGCGCTCGAAACGCTGACAAGCGGCCATTCCCTCCATCCCCTAGCTGTAAAGACCAGGCAACTCATCCACAATATGGCGCTTAATGGTAAGACCATAAAACTCTATTGGATAAAAGCCCATGCAGGTTTGGAGGGAAACGAACGAGCTGACGTTCTGGCTAAGGAGGCTGCCCTGAGGCTGAAGACGAGACCGGATTACGACCGGTGTCCGGTGTCATTTGTCAGGCGTATCATACGCCAGGATACGCTTGAGAAATGGGAACGGCGCTATACGAGCGAACAAACAGCGGGAGTCACCAAGATGTTCTTCCCGACCGCTGTTGGGGCATACAAACTGGTCCGAAAGATAGATCTTGATCCGCTATTGGTGCAGGTGTTGACGGGGCATGGTGGATTCTCCGGGTACTTGAACCGCTTCAAGTGCAAGGAGAGCCCATCTTGCAGCTGTGACCCTGAAAAAGAAGAAAGCGTTGAACATATTTTGACGGAATGCCCCATCTTCGGGAAAGACAGACACGAAATTGAAAATGAGATAAATGAAGTAATCAAAATTAAAAATATTGCGGCCATTATTAGTAATTGTAAAATCCGACAAAAATTCCTAGAATACTGCAGAAGAGTAGCAAAAACGATAGTCAATAAAAATAAAACATAGCAAATAAACAGTGAAACTTGTGTATATAATTGAGTATATACAACAAGTTCACAAAAAATAAAGATAGTTAATAAAAATACGTATAATCAAAGTAATATAAAAACAATATTATATCATATAGTAATAAGCAAAAATGTAAATAGTAAGAAATATGAAAAAGGCACATAGAAATAAGTAATATAATAATTAGAAGATAAGGTAAATATAAAACAACACACAACACTAAAACTATCAGTTAATAATAAAAACGAACAATATATGAAAACCATTAACAACAAAGGTCACTGGTCCCCCATGCCAGTGGGAACTAGAATTATAAAAAAAAAAACCTAACCTAACCTAACCTAACCACTTGTTTTGGCAATAAATCCGAAGTTTATGCACCGAATCGAACGTGCGACACGTCGTTAGATTGGTCTCATTGAGATCTACATTTGTCTAATGGAGCAGAAAGCTCTATATAGAGCCCTTTAGGTTTTATAATATAATTTGTGTTTTCTAGGGTTTTTAATTTTTTATGACTTTGTTTTTTGTGTTTTAATAGTGTGCACTCAGTATATTACTATAAACTGCATACTCTACATAGAGCAAATTTTTAAAATTGAATCGGAGCTCTACCTATTTTGACGGGAACCGGAACCTGTTAGATCTCTCCAAGACGATTCAAACGATACCCCGCTTGAGACTCTGCGACCAGCGGTTGTGAAGCTATAAGGGTTTGAAATTTCGTCGGCCATCTTGGTCCGCCATTTTGTTTTTGGTTAAAGTCCCGTAACTTTGCACCCGCTGGCCCTAGAGAGACGCGGTTTCGACTGGGGGGCTTGTTAGACATTCCCTCAGATTTCCGTCCCGACAAATACTCTACATTGTAGAGTCGGCAAATCGAAAAAATTAGGTAGAGTTAACGCGTAGAGGTGGTAAAGCACGTAAAACTGAACAGAGTAGTCTTTTCCCGGAGCTCGTACGATAAATAGCCACGTAGTTACGAATTTTCAAAGTTTCTGGCGGCCATCTTGTCCGCCATCTTGGAAAAATTAAAAGCGTCGTAACTTCTGATCCGTTTGACGTAGGAAGACCGGATTTCGAATAAGAGGCCTATCAGAGCAAGCCCTATAGGAAAAACGCATAGCACACACAGTAGCTCTACATAGAGATTTTTAGAATACAGCTTTTTAGAGATTTATTAGTTTTATCACGTAGATTTAGTTTGAAACTGGGCTATAGAGCCGGGACTTTAGGGTTAAGGACAATAACAGGACTCTACATTGTAGAGATACCGACGAAATCCGCACAAACTTTAGAAAGCGGTACTACGACTTACTACAAGTCTCCTTCTGAGCGTTGCGATATTTATTGGGAACACTGCCGAGTGATAGAGCCCCGCGTGACGCCTGAAAATAAAAAAGTTGGTGTTTTATTTACTGTTTCGTTTTATTTCTGTGTTGTGATTACCTTGTCTTTTGACAGGTAATCTTAGGCTAGCTTACTTAATTCTTTTGAATAAAAATATTTTTTTATTTTGACTTTAAACCAGTGACAAGGCTCTGTCCAGCATGATCACTGCCCGCACACCAGACAGCTTCGGCGACTTCGACCTTGGTCGCAGAGTCATCGAGTCCTGAAATCCGGACATCGACGCTCTTGGTCGGCCTGGTCACTTTCGCTATCGCGTCGGGGATGACCTCGTCCAGGTACGTCTTGCCGTTCAGCCGCTGCTGGATACACTCGCAACTGGGCACGACGACGTCCGAAGTCCTGCGGCTTCAGCCCCTGCACCCGGGGGAAGTGGTATGTGTGCCTCTCGGTACGCCTGAGGATGCCACACATACCCCCGTCGCAGTCAGATTTGAGGCGGACGCTGCGTGACACCGTAGATCTCGGCGTACTTCCGCGAGGCTTCAGCGCAATTGTAGTCTGCATCATGTCATGGTAATACTCGTACATTACCATACGCAAATAGTCGATGTTCATGTAACGATATGGCATCCCGATGACAGGACTTTAATGTTACAATTTCGAGATGAGACTGACGACTTTCGAAGCAACTGTGGCGATTGACTTATGCCTACGCGACGCGTGGCGCGTAGGCAGTAACAGTGTCCATGCTACTAAATGCTTGTCTAGTATTTAAATACAAAAATGAGGTTTTTCAAAGGCTGTTATTCAAACGCAACTTTGTTTTAAGGTTTGCGCTTTTAAACGTATTCTCGTAAGGAAGTCGAAATTAAACCCTTTACATTTTTGTATGTCAATAAATAATAATGAAGTGGATGGTGGGTCTTACATAATAAGCATGCCTCAGGACACTATCTACTTGTCAACTTCTTGAGAATCCAGAAAGTTGAGTAAGTAACCATTTTCTCAACTTTACCTAATCAATTATGTTCAATCGAACGTAAATAACTGACAAAACTTAAACACGTACTTAAATTAAAAACCTTAATAAAACGATGTAATCCAACATTTTTAAAAACAACGACGTTTTAATTCTTAGTTGTTTAAACACACCTCCACATTAATGTAAACATAAAATAATTCAATTTGTAAAATAGCTTTTTTATTTAGGTATTTATTTAGGTTAGGTTAGGTCGACCGTCCTCGAGGCACTCCGGTTTCACGGAGTGCCCCGATATATGAGGGACCTCCTGGCCAGTTACTTGGAGGACAGAGCGGTCCTCTTAGTAGACAAAGCTGGCCAGGTCCGGCGATATCCGGTTGAGTCCGGTGTTCCGCAGGGGTCAGTCCTAGGACCACTCCTGTGGGACATCGGGTTCGACTGGCTTTTGCGCGGGACCCTCCTCCGGGGCACGAGTGTCATTTGTTATGCAGATGACACTCTCCTCACTGCCCGAGGGGGGAATTTTGGTGAGGCGGCCAGTCTGGCCTCGGCAGGCGGATCGCTAGTCGCTGATAGGATCCGCCGCCTTGGATTGACGGTGGCGTTACATAAGACCGAGGCCGTTTTCTTCCACGGGCCTCGGCAGCGCCGTCCACCTGACGCCCACATATATGTGGAGGGCGTCAGAATCGAGGTAAAGACCCAGATGAAATATCTGGGTCTAACGCTCGACAGCAGGTGGCGCTTCAGCCCGCATTTCAGCGGACTGTCGTCGCGCCTGCTGAAGGCAGCGGGGGCCCTCTCATGGCTGATGCCTAACTTGAGAGGGCCAGGCGGGCGATGCCGGCGGCTGTACGCCGGCATCCTGAAAAGCATAGCCCTGTACGGGGCGCCTATCTGGGCAGACTCCCTTCAAAGAAGGGAGAATGCCACAGCCTTGCGGGTGCCCCAGAGGGCCATTGCGCAAAGGGTGGCGCGGGCTTACCGCTCGGTAAGCTTCGCAGCGGCGTGCGCTCTGGCTGGCACCCCTCCTTGGGAACTCGAGGCATGGGTGCTAGCCAGAGTCTATGAATGGACGGCGGGGCGAAGGGCACTCGGTGAGCGCCCTGCTCCTGAAGAACGCGAGGCTGTTCGACGGGAGGCGAGGGATGCCGTCGTCCATCATTGGATGGCGGATCTTGCCTCCGCAGTTTTCGGCCGTCGCACCCTCCACGCGCTTGGGCCAGTCCTGCAAGATTGGCTTGACAGGCCGCACGGTTTTCTCACCTTCCGGTTGGTGCAGGTACTGTCCGGGCACGGCTGCTTTGGGTCGTACCTTCACCGGATCGGGAGGGAGGAGAGCCCGTCGTGCCAGGACTGTGGCGCGGCGGAAGACACGGCACAGCACACCCTTGAGGTGTGCCCGTCGTGGACCGAGCAGCGCCAGTCTTGTTGCGGCGATCGGGCCGGACCTCTCGCTTCCCGCCGTGGTCATTGCCATGTTAAGAAGCGAGGAGGCGTGGGTGGCGGTAGCCTCCTTCTGTGAAGACGTCATGTCACAGAAGGAGGAGGCGGAGCGCGCGCGGGAAGACGATCCTCTCGCGCCACTTCTTCGCCGAAGAAGTGGCAGGAGAAAGAGGGTGGTCGACCACCCTCTTCTCCCCCGGTGATAAGCAGCGGGCGACAGGCGCGGGGACGCCCTCGTCCGCATTGCACTGCTTATCACCCAGCCGAACGAGGATGACCGAGCACCGCGACTCATCCTCGAGCCCCTTCCCATATGCGGGAGGGGCGTGAAGGGCCCGCCGCTGCAAGGCGGGCAAACGCCGGCGGGGAAATGGAAGCAAAGGCTATGCCGATTCCCAGAACCCCGCCACCAAAGGCGATGCGGGAGTGCCGCTGGGTCGTTTAGTGGGTATACCGGGAGTCCCCGGGAGTCCCACATACCCCATCCGTCCCCCGACGGGTGGGGATGCGTAATGCATTTTTCCCAGCGAAAAAAAAAAAAAAAAAGGTTAGGTTAGGTTAGGTTAGGTTCCGATCCCTCCCCCTCAAATGGAGCACGCCTTGTCGTGGCGAGGGGGCTCAGTAGCCTGTCGCAATCCAGCGGCAGGTGAAGCCAAGATGCTCCGTGGAGAGAGCCGCTGCGTCTGTTCCCGTATCGGGCGGCAGTGGCCATAGTGAGTCGCGTCTGTCTCGCATCGAGCGGCGGCTCACTAAAAGTCGTTGGACTCCCGGCACCCCTCTGGTTTATAAGAGGAGGCAGGGGATGTCCTGAGGACTTTGGTCCTTTGGGCGAGCTCGGCGTGCATTTGCCGTCGGGCGTGGCTCGCCTCGTCGGGAGGGTCTTGGACAGACGGTGTGGGGACACCTCTGTCCAATCACCAGGGACCCTTCTGAGGCGCCAGGGTGCCGTCGGGAGTGGGATCGCCCCACTCCGTGGAGATCCGCCCTCCTCATGGAGGGTGGAGGTTGCGCTGGCAAGGGTCGCGGGACTGTTGAGACACCGCGGCCCCTGCTGTCAAAGCCACCAAACGCGGCGGGCGTCGTCAGGTTTTAGTGGGTATACCCGGGGGCGTATCCGGGGGAGTCCCACACACGCCTCTCCGTTCCCCGACGGAGAGGTACGGTGCGTAATTGCATTTCCTGACGTTAAAAAAAAAAGAAAAAAAAAAAAAAAAAGAAAAAAAAAAAAAGGTTCCGATCCCTCTCGAATGGAGCACGCATTGTCGTGGCGAGGGGGCTCAGTAGCCTGTCGCAATCCAGCGGCAGGTGAAGCCAAGATGCTCCGTGGAGAGTGCCGCTGCGTCTGTTCCCGTATCGGGCGGCAGCGGCCATAGTGAGTCGCGTCTGTCTCGCATCGAGCGGCGGCTCACTAAAAGTCGTTGGACTCCCAGCACCCCTCTGATTTAGCAGAGGAGGCAGGGGATGTCCTGAGGACTTTGGTCCTCTGGGCGAGCTCGGCGTGCATTTGCCGTCGGGCGTGGCTCGCCTCGTCGGGAGGGTCTCGGACAGACGGTGTGGGGACACCTCTGTCCAATCACCAGGGACCCTCCTGAGGCGCCAGGGTGCCGTCGGGAGTGGGATCGCCCCACTCCGTGGAGATCCGCCCTCCTGATGGAGGGTGGAGGTTGCGCTGGCAAGGGTCGCGGGACTGTTGAGACACCGCGGCCCCTGCTGTCAAAGCCACCAAACGCGGCGGGCGTCGTCAGGTTTTAGTGGGTATACCCGGGGGCGTATCCGGGGGAGTCCCACACCCGCCCTTCCGTTCCCCAACGGAGAGGTACGGTGCGTAATTGCATTTCCTGACGTTAAAAAAAAAAAAAAAAAAAAAAGGTTAGGTTCCGATCGCAGTACCCTTTGTTACCGCTGTGGTGTTCCGGGACATGCAGCCAGGGGATGCACTGCCTCGCCGCACTGCCCTCTGTGCGCGGACGCAGGATTGCCAGCGAACCACCGGGTGGGCAGCAAGAGCTGCAAACCGCCCAAGCGTGGCAATCGAGCGGGAAGGACAGTGGCCAGGACTCCAGCCGCACCGTCCGCGGCCGAAAGGCCCACTTCCATGGAGGCAGAAATAACAGCGGGATAAGATGGCCTTCAGTGTTCTGCAGGCGAATGTGAACCACTCTGCCGCTGCGCAGGATATCCTCTTGCAGCACGCGGCGGAGTGGTCCATAGACGCCGTTCTCGTCTCCGAACCCTACTTCATACCGGCTGACCGGGAGAACTGGGTCGGGGATGTGAGCGGCCTGTCGGCCATTATGGTGTCCGGGGCGCATCCCATCGACGTTGTAGCCCGGCAGAGCGGTTTTGTCGCCGCCAAGTGCAGGGAGTTTCTGCTGGTAGGGGTCTATTGCCCCCCCAGCCGAACCAGGAGCGAGTTCGAGGCTGATCTGGACCGTTTCGGGTCGGTTCTCCGTCAGTCCACCTTGCCGGTGATCGTTGGCGGCGACTTCAACGCCAAGAATATAGCCTGGGGCTCACGTCAAACTGACCCCAAAGGGGAGAGTCTGCTGGACTGGGCGGTGTCCAACGGACTAGTTATTGTCAATGTGGGGACCGAACCCACTTGCGTGCGACCGCAGGGAGAGTCCGTCGTGGACATAACGTTCGCGACCCCCGCGGTTGCAGCTCGAATAAGTGGCTGGAGAGTGGTCACAGAGGCGGAAGAACTGTCGGATCACCGGTACATCCGGTTTGACATCTCCGCCTCCGGTCCCGTGATCCCTCCGAGCGGTACACCCCACCCGACATACCCCCGATGGAGGCTCAGTTGCCTGGACAGAGACACAGCGCGGGAAGCTGCGGTCGTCAAGGCCTGGCTGCCTGTAGGTCCCGAGCCCGTCCAAGTGGATGCGGAAGCGGAATGGTTCCGGGAGGCCGTTACGGACGTGTGTGACGCGTCCATGCCTCGGTCCGGACCGTCCCTTCCCCGGCGAAACGTCTATTGGTGGACGGATGAGGTTGCGGAGCTGCGCCGCGTGTGTATCGCGGAGCTGCGCCGCGTGTGTATCGCGGCGCGTCGCGCCTCCGCCAGACACCGAAGACGCAGACGCCGTGATCCGGCGCTGGACGAGCCGCTTTATCAGGCCTACAGAGAGGCGAAGCAGGCGCTCAAGATCGCTATCCTGGAGGCGAAACTCAAGGCGAGGGAGGAGCTCCTTGCATCGCTCGATGCCGATCCGTGGGGACGCCCGTACCGCACGGTGCGGGGGAAACTCCGCCCATGGGCACCCCCGGTCACGGAAAGGCTAGAGCCCGAGTTCCTCCGAAGAGTCGTGTCCACCTTGTTCCCAGCTCAGGTGGAACACACCCCGCCTTCGATGTTGCCACACCCCGTGGCCTCCAGAGAGCCCCCTGACCCCGTGTCCGAGGGCGAGTTCGGCGCGGCAATAGAGCGGTTAAAGGCCAAGAACGTGGCCCCGGGTCCTGACGGGATCCCAGGTAAAATCTGGGTTCTCGTATCGGATATACTGGGTGACCGCCTTCGTAGGCTCCTAACCGCTTGCCTAGAACAGGGGCGCTTCCCGGCGCTATGGAAGGAAGGGAGGCTCGTGCTTCTGAAGAAAGACGGACGTCCGACCGACTTCCCTTCGGCATACCGTCCGATCGTGTTGCTGGATGAGGTGGGCAAGCTCTTTGAAAGAGTCGTTGCAAACCGCCTCGTTCGGCACCTGGATACGGATGGGCCGAATTTGTCGGATGTTCAGTATGGCTTCAGGAGAGAGCGCTCTACGATCGATGCTATCCTGCGGGTAAAATCGCTCGCCAGCGAAGCGGTGGAGAGCGGCGGTGTGCTGTTGGCCGTGTCTATAGACATTGCCAACGCGTTCAACTCGCTGCCGTGGACCACGATAAAGCAGACGCTCCGATTCCACGGAGTGCCTGTTTACCTGCAGGACACCATCGCATCGTACCTAGAAGGACGAGAGGTTGCGTGTGATTCGGTGGACGGTCGTTTGCGGCACTTGGCCGGATGCGGCGTTCCACAGGGGTCGGTCTTAGGGCCACTCTTGTGGAACATCGGGTTCGATTGGGCTCTCCGCGGCCAGTTCGTCGCGGGGGTTGGCGTGACTTGTTACGCTGACGATACCCTGCTGACAGCTCGCGGTGACTCTTTTGCCGATGCTGCACGTCGTGCGACTGCTGGGGTTGCTGTAATGGTACACCGAATCCGCCTTTTGGGGCTGCGGGTGGCGCTGGAGAAGTCTGAGGCGCTGTGTTTTCACGGCCGACGACGTGCGCCGCCTGCGGGCACTGGGTTGATGGTGGATGGGGTTCTGATCCCGGTTTCATCCACCATCCGGTACCTTGGGCTTGTGCTTGACGGAAGGTGGCGGTTTAAGGCCCATTTCCGTCAGCTCGCTACCAAACTCAATGCGACCGCGGGTGCTTTGAGCCGGTTACTGCCAAACCTGGGTGGTCCGTCGACGGCTCCTCGACGACTGTACCTAGGGGTGGTCCGCTCGATGGCACTTTACGGTGCCCCGGTGTGGCATGACGCCCTCTCGTCCGAGAACGTGACAGTCTTGCGGAAGGCTCAAAGGGTGTTAGCCCTGCGTTTAGCGCGAGCCTACCGCACCACCTCCACCGATGCTGCGCTGGTCCTGGCCGGCAGCCTTCCCTGGGATCTCGACTCCCTGGTCCTCGCCGCGTTATACCAGTGGCGGGGAGACCAAAGATCTTAGGGCAATAGGCCCGCACCGACGGAGGTGGAATCGGAAAGGACACAGCTCACAGAGCTAGCCCACGAGCAGTGGCGCCGTAGATTGGCCAGTAGCCACTTTGGCGTCCGGGTCATTGAAGCCGTACTCCCCGTTCTTCGAGAATGGGTCGAGCGACCACACGGCCAATTGACATACCGGATGTCGCAGGTGTTTACAGGCCACGGGTGCTTTGGGTCATACCTCTGCCGCATTGGCAGGGAACCCACAACCCGATGCTGGCACTGCGATGCTCCGGAGGATACGGCACAGCACACCCTCGAGGTGTGCCCGGCGTGGGTCGCTGATCGCCGTGCCCTCCGAGCACACGTGGGGACCGACCTCAGCCTGGGCTCTATAGTCCGGCGTATGGTCGAAGACAGGGAGGCTTGGCGAGCCATGGTCGCATTTTGCGAGCGGGTGATCGCCGAAAAGGAGAGCGCGGAGCGAGAGCGAGAGGCTGCGGCTGACGCACTCCTTATGCGCCGAAAGCGTACTGGGCGCAGGAGGAACCTCCACCACCTGCATATGCCCCTCCCTGTGCCTCGGGTCGTGGACGCGGGGGCGTCCGCTTCCCACTAAGAGGCGCGATGGTGTGTAATGCGTTCTACGCATCGTCGGGACATCAAGCCGGAGGATAACCTCCTTCGGCGCTGAAGGCAGGGGCTTTTGCCCTCTTCAGATCGGGTGAGACCGTGTTTCGGTCTAGTCAGTGAGGGGCCGCGGATGTGTGCTTATGGCGCTGACTCGTGGCCCCGAACTCATGGCTCCCGAGAACGCCGCTGGTTTTTAGTGGGTATGCCCCATCGGGGAGAGTCCCACATTACCTGCTGCCTTCCCCCGAGGGCGGCAGGTATGCGAAACCAAAAAAAAAAAAAGGTTAGGTTCCCCCTCGAATGGAGCACGCCTTGTCGTGGCGAGGGGGCTCAGTAGCCTGTCGCAATCCAGCGGCGGGTGAAGCCAAGATGCTCCGTGGAGAGTGCCGCTGCGTCTGTACCCGTATCGGGCGGCAGTGGCCATAGTGAGTCGCGTCTGTCTCGCATCGAGCGGCGGCTCACTAACAGTCGTTGGACTCCCGGCACCCCTCTGGTTAAGCAGAGGAGGCAGGGGATGTCCCAGGACTTCGGTCCTCTGGGCGAGCTCGGCGTGCATTTGCCGCCGGGCGTGGATCGCCTCGTCGGGAGGGTCTCGGACAGACGGTGTGGGGACACCTCTGTCCAATCACCAGGGACCCTCCTGAGGCGCCAGGGTGCCGTTGGGAGTGGGATCGCCCCACTCCGTGGAGATCCGCCCTCCTCATGGAGGGTGGAGGTTGCGCTGGCAAGGGTCGCGGGACTGTTGAGACACCGCGGCCCCTGCTGTCAAAGCCACCAAACGCGGCGGGCGTCGTCAGGTTTTAGTGGGTATACCCGGGGGCGTATCCGGGGGAGTCCCACACACGCCCCTCCGTTCCCCGACGGAGAGGTACGGTGCGTAATAGCATTTCCTGACGTTAAAAAAAAAAAAAAAAAAAAGGTTAGGTTCCCCCTCGAATGGAGCACGCCTTGTCGTGGCGAGGGGGCTCAGTAGCCTGTCGCAATCCAGCGGCGGGTGAAGCCAAGATGCTCCGTGGAGAGTGCCGCTGCGTCTGTTCCCGTATTCCCGTATCGGGCGGCAGTGGCCATAGTGAGTCGCGTCTGTTCGACTGCATCGAGCGGCGGCTCACTATAAGTCGTTGGACTCCCGGCACCCCTCTGGTTTAGCAGAGGAGGCAGGGGATGTCCTGAGGACTTTGGTCCTCTGGGCGAGCTCGGCGTGCATCTGCCGTCGGGCGTGGCTCGCCTCGTCGGGAGGGTCTCGGACAGACGGTGTGGGGACACCTCTGTCCAATCACAAGGGACCCTCCTGAGGCGCCAGTGTGCCGTCGGGAGTGGGATCGCCCCACTCCGTGGAGATCCGCCCTCCTGATGGAGGGTGGAGGTTGCGCTGGCAAGGGTCGCGGGACTGTTGAGACACCGCGGCCCCTGTCAAAGCCACCAAATGCGGCAGGCGTCGTCAGGTTTTAGTGGGTATACCCGGGGGCGAATCCGGGGGAGTCCCACACACGCCCCTCCGTTCCCCGACGGAGAGGTACGGTGCGTAAACTGCATTTCCTGACGTAAAAAAAAAAAAAAAAAAAAAAAAAAAAAAAAAAAAAGGTTAGGTTAGGTTAGGTTAGGTTAGGTTAGGGTAGGTTAGGTTGGGGTCCCCCTCGAATGGAGCACGCCTTGTCGTGGCGAGGGGGCTCAGTAGCCTGTCGCAATCCAGCGGCGGGTGAAGCCAAGATGCTCCGTGGAGAGTGCCGCTGCGTCTGTTCCCGTATCGGGCGGCAGTGGCCATAGTGAGTCGCGTCTGTCTCGCATCGAGCGGCGGCTCACTATAAGTCGTTGGACTCCCGGCACCCCTCTGGTTTAGCAGAGGAGGCAGGGGATGTCCTGAGGACTTTGGTCCTCTGGGCGAGCTCGGCGTGCATTTGCCGTCGGGCGTGGCTCGCCTCGTCGGGAGGGTCTCGGACAGACGGTGTGGGGACACCTCTGTCCAATCACCAGGGACCCTCCTGAGGCGCCAGTGTGCCGTCGGGAGTGGGATCGCCCCACTCCGTGGAGATCCGCCCTCCTCATGGAGGGTGGAGGTTGCGCTGGCAAGGGTCGCGGGACTGTTGAGACACCGCGGCCCCTGCTGTCAAAGCCACCAAACGCGGCGGGCGTCGTCAGGTTTTAGTGGGTATACCCGGGGGCGTATCCGGGGGAGTCCCACACACGCCTCTCCGTTCCCCGACGGAGAGGTACGGTGCGTAATTGGCATTTCCTGACGTAAAAAAAAAAAAAAAAAAAAAAAAAAAAAAAAAAAAAAAAAAAAAGGTTAGGTTGGGGTTCCCAGCAGTGTTGGCTTCCTCGCAGCGATCCCCGGGCAACGTCTCGTCTGACCACCGTAACGGAGTGGCAGACAGGCGGCTAACGAACACTGTGCGATCGTATACTTTCAAGCCGTTTAAGTGCGATCATTGTCGTTCGACGAAATGTCGAAACCTTTGAGGGACGCCTCCGGGCGTTTCATTAAAAAAGGCCCTTCTCAGGGCCAACCCCAAACGGCCCTTTTCAGGGCCACCCCTGACGACGCTTCGACGACGAAGGCTAGCCGCACACCATCTGCGGCGAGCGTGGTCTGCAGAGAGGACGATCTGTCGGAGTCCGACAGTGACGCCTTTGTAGCGGAGCTGCCTGACCGTCAGGCGAAAAAGCGGGCCTACTTGAGGCAGAGTTCGGAGGGCTCTTCGGATTCAGCCAAAAGTGGCCCGAAAAAGAAGAGCAAGGCTGTAAAGCCTGCTAACTCTACGCTGGCTTGCACTAACCACGACGTAGGTCTGCTGGACGCCCAACGTCAGCTGAACGTGGCGAACAGGGCACGAGTCCAACAGGAGTTGGAAGAGGAGGTTGCCGCTAAGGAGGCACAGGCACGCGTACGCAGAGCCAAGGCGGACTATGGTGCGTCAAGCGTCATGTACGCGGATCACTCCTTAGCGGAACTAGAAAAGATGGCTGAAGAGGACCAAGAGGAGATCGTCAGGGTCGCCTCAAAGTCCTCAAATTTGAAGGGGACCTTCCAAAAGGCCCTCAAGTGCCGGGCTGCCAGTCTTCGTGGCATCATCGGTGAGTTGGTGCAGCGCACAACCACCGACGAGGTAAGGCAGCTCCAAAAGAGGGTGGACTGCCTTACAAAGGAGGTCAGCGAGCTTCACACGAAGCTCGCTGAAGCTATTGGGCAGCCCGTCCAGGCCCCGCCTGCTGCAGTGACAGTGGACCTCTCCTCCTCCAACCTTGAGGAAACCATCCGCAAGGTTGTGATGGAGGAGAGAGCCTTCACACGGGCCTGCATCGCGGGCATTGAGGACAGGCTCTTGCCCGAAAGGCGCGTCAGGCCACCGTTAGCAGCAGACAGGGCTGCTTCTGCCTCTGCCCCCGCCCCGGCCGCGATGGCTCCTCCCCCGACCCCTAAGCCTGCAAAGGGCAAAGGGAAGGGGAAAAAGACGGTGGCTCCGCCGGCTACGACTGAGGTGGCGGCAGCCTCATCCCAGAGGGAAGACGCCTTTCTTCCCTCCAGCACTCCGTCCAACGAGTGGACTGAGGTGGTTAGGAGGAAGAAGAGAGGCGCCAAAAAGGCAGTGCAATCTGCTGCTCCCGCCAATGTACCCTCCGGTTCGTCCAAAGGGACGAGCAAAGGAGGGGAAAATAGCAAGCGGAAAGCAGCCCCCAAGCCGAGTGGGAGGAAACTGGTTCCTCCCAAAACCGCCGCCATCGTAGTGACGCTCACTACGGAGGCCATGGAGAAGGGCGAGACGTATGAATCCGTCCTGAAACGGGCTCGTACCAACGCCAACCCAGCCACTTTGGGTATTGGCCTGGTGACATGCCGCCGGACCCAAACCGGAGCTCGACTCTTCGAGTTTCCGGGGGCCCAGGGTGGCGCCAATGCGGACCTCTTCGCAACTAAGCTGCAAGAGGTCATAGCGGATGCGGCCAAAGTTGCCAGGCCAACAAAGACCGCGACATTGGAAGTGACCGATCTTGAAGACTCGGTCACAAAAGATGAGGTGGTGGCGGCAGTTGCCGCTACAGGAGGCTGCGATGCGGCGGCTATACGGGGCGGGGCTATCAAGCCTGGTCGCGGTGGTCTGGGCGCTATTCGCCTGGAGTGCCCGGTCGTCGCGGCAAAGGCTGTACTGGCCAAAAGACGACTCCCCGTAGGGTTTTGTGTGGCTGTGGTCCGGGCACTTGAGGACCGGCCTTTCCGTTGTTTCAGGTGCTTCGGAGTAGGACACACCAGAGCTCTGTGCCCATCCCGAGTGGACAGGTCGGAGCTCTGCTACCGCTGCAGGGAAGCGGGGCACAAGGCGTCAGAGTGCGGTGTTGCCACACCGCACTGCGCGGTGTGCTCTGCCAGTGGCCGTCCAGCTGGCCACGTAATGGGAGGAAGGCAATGCAATCCTCCCCCAAAGAAGGGACAAGCGCAGGCGCCAACTCGACCTGCTGCAGCTGTTGAGGCTGTCGAGGCCTCACAACAGGCTGAAGAGGGCAATGCGATGGACCAATAATGACAGTGGTCCATCGCATTTTACAGGCTAACACCAACCACTGCAGAGTGGCCCAGGACCTGCTGGTGCAAACCATGGCTGAGTGGTTGGTGGACGTTGCGGTTGTCGCTGAGCCATACTCTGTCCCTGGCCGCTGGCTAGGGGATAGAGACGGCTTAGTGGCACTTGTGGCGCGGTCTTCCACGGACTCCCCCCCCCTCTCGCTCTTAGAGAAGGGACCGGGATACGTGGCCGCCGCGTGGGGAGACATAGTCTTTGTTGGGGTATATTTCTCCCCAAACCGACCACTGTCAGACTTTGAGGACTTCCTTGGAGTCCTCACCGCAGTGATCTCAAGGGTGGCGCTACGTCAGGTCTCCGTTCTGGGAGATCTGAACGCTAAGTCGGTGGTTTGGGGTAACCCAGCTACCGATGCACGCGGGCGGACCCTCGAGCTGTGGGCGGCCTCTTCCGGGCTCTCCCTTCTCAATAGAGGGGAGGTCCAAACGTGCGTGCGGCGGTGGGGTGGGTCAATTGTGGACGTCACTTTTGCCTCACCAACGCTAGCCGCGCGTGTGAAAAACTGGCGGGTGGACACGATGGAGACTTTCTCGGACCACCGCTACGTGCGGTTCGAGATCTCCACCCAAGGTCCCCAGAGAACGACTCCTCCGGGCCAATCTCCTTTCCCTCGGTGGGCCTTAGTTCACCTGGACAGGGAGGCAGCGAGGGAGGCGGCGTTCGTCCAGGACTGGCTTTCGCCTGACGTAAATGTCGTGGACGTAGACGCTGCCGCGGCAGAGCTGAGGGAGTCGTTGACCGAGGTATGCAACTCTAGTATGCCTCGGTCTCGTCGACCACCTCCCCGACGCGCCGTCTATTGGTGGTCGGAGGAGTTGGCAGCGCTTCGAACTGCCTGCGTGGCGGCTCGAAGAGAGTACGCTCGAAGCCGGCGGCGGCGAATACGCGACCGGGAGAACGAGGACCGCCTTCACGACCTGTACGTGGAGGCGAAGCGGGTCCTCAAAAAGGAAATGCTCGCCGCCCAAGACTCGGCGCAGGCTGAGCTACTGGAAGGCCTTGACGGAGACCCTTTTGGGAGGCCATATAAGGCGGCGCGGAACAAACTGCGTCCCTTCGGCCCCCCAGTATCGGAGACCCTTGAGCCGGCAGTGCTGGATGGGGTCGTACGGTCCCTGTTTCCAGGCAGGGCCGACGCTTTTACCCCACCAGCAATGGACCCTCCGCAGGGTGTGGTTCAGGAGGAAGAGGAGGACCAGGTGGCTCCTCTTACTGGGGTCGAAGTTCGTACGGCGGTTCTTCGCCTTCGTGCGAAAAAGACGGCCCCAGGGCCAGACGGCGTCCCAGCAAGGGTGGTGGCAATAGCCGCCACCGAAATGGAAGAAAGGTTTCGGGACCTCTTTGACGCGTGCTTCGCGTCGAGAAGGTTTCCGAAACCTTGGAAGGAGGGGCGTTTATGCCTTCTCCGAAAAGAAGGACGCCCGGCGGACTCTCCCTCGGCATACCGACCCATCGTTCTCCTCGATGAGGTCGGTAAGATGTTCGAGGGGATCATCGCCGCTCGCCTCAAAGACCACCTGAGGATGGTTGGGCCGGATCTGTCGGACGCTCAGTTTGGTTTTCGACCTGAGCGTTCGACAATAGATGCCCTCGCCCTATTAAAGGGTGTGGTAAAGGAGGCGACGGATGCTGGGGACGGAGTGTTGGTTGTGTCGTTCGACAAAGCCAACGCCTTCAACACCCTTCCCCATGCGACCGTCCTCGAGGCACTCCGGTTTCACGGAGTGCCTCAATATATGAGGGAGCTTCTGGCCAGTTACTTGGAGGACAGAGCGGTCCTCGTAGTCGACAAAGCTGGCCAGGTCCGGCGTTACCCGGTTGAGTCCGGTGTTCCGCAGGGGTCAGTCCTAGGACCACTCCTGTGGGACATCGGGTTCGACTGGCTTCTGCGCGGGTCGATGTCCGGATTTCAGGACTCGACGACTCTGCTACTAAGGTAGAAGTCGCGGAAGCTGTCGCCAAGGTGGGGGGCTGTGATCCCAAATCTGTCCAGGTGGGGTCTATTGGTCGCTCTTTCCAGGGCACAGGCGCCTGCATTGTTAAGGTGCCGATAGCTGCAGCCCAAAAGGTTGTCAAGGGGAGGGTTTTAGTGGGATGGGTCTCCGCCCAGACCAGGCTGATGGAACGGTTGCCACTTAAGTGCTTCCGGTGCCTGGAGGTGGGACACGCCCGCGAGAACTGTCCTTCGACAATCGACCGCAGTAGCCTGTGCTACCGCTGCGGTACTCCAGGGCATACAGCCAGGGGGTGCACTGCCTCACCACACTGCCCTCTGTGCGCGGACGCAGGATTGCCACCGAACCACCGGGTGGGCAGCAAGAGCTGCAAACCACCCAAGCGTGGCAAACAAGTGGGAAGGACAGCAGCCAGGACTCCAGCCGCACCGTCCGCGGCCGAAAGGCCCACAAACATGGAGGCAGAAAATACAACAGCTTAGGATGGCCTTCAGCGTTCTACAGGCGAATGTGAACCACTCTGCCGCTGCGCAGGATATCCTCTTGCAGCACGCGGCGGAGTGGTCCATAGACGCCGTCCTCGTCTCCGAACCCTACTTCATACCGACTGACCGGGAGAATTGGGTCGGGGACGTGAGCGGACTGTCGGCCATCATGGTATCAGGGGCGCATCCCATTGACGTTGTAGCCCGGCAGAGCGGTTTCGTCGCCGCCAAGTGCAGGGAGTTTCTGCTGGTGGGGGTCTATTGCCCCCCCAGCCGAACCAGGAGCGAGTTCGAGGCCGACCTGGACCGTTTTGGGTCGGTTCTCCGTCAGTCCACCTTGCCGGTGATCGTTGGCGGCGACTTCAACGCCAAGAATATAGCCTGGGGCTCACGTCAAACTGACCCCAAAGGGGAGAGTCTGCTGGACTGGGCGGTGTCCAACGGACTAGTTATTGTCAATGTGGGGACCGAACCCACTTGCGTGCGACCGCAGGGGGAGTCCGTCGTGGACATTACGTTCGCGACCCCCGCGGTTGCAGCTCGAATCAGTGGCTGGAGAGTGGTCACAGAGGCGGAAGAATTGTCGGATCACCGGTACATCCGGTTTGACATCTCCGCCTCCGGTCCCGTGATCCCTCCGAGCGGCACACCCCACGTGACGTACCCCCGATGGAGGCTCAGTTGCCTGGACAAGGAAACAGCGCGGGAAGCTGCGGTCGTCAAGGCCTGGCTACCTGTAGGTCCCGAGCCCGTCCAAGTGGATGCGGAAGCGGAATGGTTCCGGGAGGCCGTTACGGACGTGTGTGACGCGTCCATGCCTCGGTCCGGACCTTCCCTTCCCCGGCGGAACGTCTATTGGTGGACGGATGAGGTTGCGGAGCTGCGCCGCGTGTGTATCGCGGCGCGTCGCGCCTCAGCCAGACACCGAAGACGCAGACGCCGTGATCCGGCGCTGGACGAGCCGCTTTATCAGGCCTACAGAGAAGCGAAGCAGGCGCTCAAGATCGCCATCCTGGAGGCGAAACTCAAGGCGAGGGAGGAGCTCCTTGCATCGCTCGATGCCGATCCGTGGGGACGCCCGTACCGCACGGTGCGGGGGAAACTCCGCCCATGGGCACCCCCGGTCACGGAAAGGCTAGAGCCCGAGTTCCTCCGAAGAGTCGTGTCCACCTTGTTCCCAGCTCAGGTGGAACACACCCCGCCTTCGATGTTGCCACACCCCGTGGCCTCCAGAGAGCCCCCTGACCCCGTGTCCGAGGGCGAGTTCGGCGCGGCAATAGAGCGGTTGAAGGCCAAGAACGTGGCCCCGGGTCCTGACGGGATTCCAGGTAAAATCTGGGTTCTCGTATCGGATATACTGGGTGACCGCCTTCGTAGGCTCCTTACCGCTTGCCTAGAACAGGGGCGCTTCCCGGCGCTATGGAAGGAAGGGAGGCTCGTGCTTCTGAAGAAAGACGGACGTCCGACCGACTCCCCTTCGGCATACCGTCCGATCGTGTTGCTGGATGAGGTGGGCAAGCTCTTTGAAAGAGTCGTTGCAAACCGCCTCGTTCGGCACCTGGATACGGATGGGCCGAATTTGTCGGATGTGCAGTATGGCTTCAGGAGAGAGCGCTCTACGATCGATGCTATCCTGCGGGTAAAATCGCTCGCCAGCGAAGCGGTGGAGAGCGGCGGTGTGCTGTTGGCCGTGTCTATCGACATTGCCAACGCGTTCAACACGCTGCCGTGGACCACGATAAAGCAGGCGCTCCGATTCCACGGAGTGCCTGTTTACCTGCAGGACACCATCGCATCGTACCTGGAAGGACGAGAGGTTGCGTGTGATTCGGTGGACGGTCGTTTGCGGCACTTGGCCGGATGCGGCGTTCCACAGGGGTCGGTCTTAGGACCACTCTTGTGGAACATCGGATTCGATTGGGCTCTCCGCGGCCAGTTCGTCGCGGGGGTTGGCGTGACTTGTTACGCCGACGATACCCTGCTGACAGCTCGCGGTGACTCTTTTGCCGATGCTGCACGTCGTGCGACTGCTGGGGTCGCTGTTATGGTACACCGAATCCGCCTTTTGGGGCTGCGGGTGGCGCTGGAGAAGTCTGAGGCGCTGTGTTTTCACGGCCGACGACGTGCGCCGCCTGCGGGAACAGGGTTGATGGTGGATGGGGTTCTGATCCCGGTTTCATCCACCATCCGGTACCTTGGGCTTGTGCTTGACGGAAGGTGGCGGTTCAAGGCCCATTTCCGTCAGCTCGCTACCAAGCTCAATGCGACCGCGGGTGCTTTGAGCCGGTTACTGCCAAACCTGGGTGGTCCGTCGACGGCTCCTCGACGACTGTACCTAGGGGTGGTCCGCTCGATGGCACTTTACGGTGCCCCGGTGTGGCATGACGCCCTCTCGTCCGAGAATGTGACAGTCTTGCGGAAGGCTCAAAGGGTGTTAGCCCTGCGTTTAGCGCGAGCCTACCGCACCACCTCCACCGATGCTGCGCTGGTCCTGGCCGGCAGCCTCCCCTGGGATCTCGACTCCCTGGTCCTCGCCGCGTTATACCAGTGGCGGGGAGACCAAAGATCTCAGGGCAATAGGCCCGCACCGACGGAGGTGGAATCGGAAAGGACACAGCTCACAGAGCTAGCCCACGAGCAGTGGCGCCGTAGATTGGCCAGTAGCCACTTTGGCGTCCGGGTCACTGAAGCCGTACTCCCCGTTCTCAAAGAATGGGTCGAGCGACCACACGGCCAAGTGACATACCGGATGTCGCAGGTGTTTACAGGCCACGGGTGCTTTGGGTCATACCTCTGCCGCATTGGCAGGGAACCCACAACCCGATGCTGGCACTGCGATGCTCCGGAGGATACGGCACAGCACACCCTTGAGGTGTGCCCGGCGTGGGTCGCTGACCGCCGTGCCCTCCGAGCACACGTGGGGACCGACCTCAGCCTGGGCTCTATAGTCCGGCGTATGGTCGAAGACAGGGAGGCTTGGCGAGCCATGGCCGCATTTTGCGAGCGGGTGATCGCCGAAAAGGAGAGCGCGGAGCGAGAGCGAGAGGCTGCGGCTGACGCACTCCTTATGCGCCGAAGGCGTACTGGGCGCAGGAGGCACCTCCACCACCTGCACATGCCCCTCCCTGTGCCTCGGGTCGTGGACGCGGGGGCGTCCGCTTCCCACTAAGAGGCGCGATGGTGTGTAATGCGTTCTACGCATCGTCGGGACATCAAGCCGGAGGATAACCTCCTCTGGCGCTGAAGGCAGGGGCTCTTGCCCTCTTCAGATCGGGTGAGACCGTGTGTCGGTCTAGTCAGTGAGGGGCCGCGGATGTGTGCTTATGGCGCTGACTCGTGGCCCCGAACTCATGGCTCCCGAGAACGCCGCTGGTTTTTAGTGGGTATGCCCCAATTGGGGAGAGTCCCACATAACCTGCTGCCTTCCCCCGAGGGCGACAGGTATGCGTAAAGCATTTTCCAGCGAAACCAAAAAAAAAAAAAAAAAGGTTAGGTTCCCCCTCGAATCCCCCTCGAATGGAGCACGCCTTGTCGTGGCGAGGGGGCTCAGTAGCCTGTCGCAATCCAGCGGCAGGTGAAGCCAAGATGCTCCGTGGAGAGTGCCGCTGCGTCTGTTCCCGTATCGGGCGGCAGTGGCCATAGTGAGTCGCGTCTGTCTCGCATCGAGCGGCGGCTCACTAAAAGTCGTTGGACTCCCGGCATCCCTCTGGTTTAACAGAGGGGGCAGGGGATGTCCTGAGGACTTTGGTCCTCTGGGCGAGCTCGGCGTGCATTTGCCGTCGGGCGTGGCTCGCCTCGTCGGGAGGGTCTCGGACAGACGGTGTGGGGACACCTCTGTCCAATCACAAGGGACCCTCCTGAGGCGCCAGTGTGCCGTCGGGAGTGGGATCGCCCCACTCCGTGGAGATCCGCCCTCCTGATGGAGGGTGGAGGTTGCGCTGGCAAGGGTCGCGGGACTGTTGAGACACCGCGGCCCCTGCTGTCAAAGCCACCAAACGCGGCGGGCGTCGTCAGGTTTTAGTGGGTATACCCGGGGGCGAATCCGGGGGAGTCCCACACACGCCCCTCCGTTCCCCGACGGAGAGGTACGGTGCGTAAACTGCATTTCCTGACGTTAAAAAAAAAAAAAAAAAAAAAAAGGTTCCCCCTCGAATGGAGCACGCCTTGTCGTGGCGAGGGGGCTCAGTAGCCTGTCGCAATCCAGCGGCAGGTGAAGCCAAGATGCTCCGTGGAGAGTGCCGCTGCGTCTGTTCCCGTATCGGGCGGCAGTGGCCATAGTGAGTCGCGTCTGTCTCGCATCGAGCGGCGGCTCACTAAAAGTCGTTGGACTCCCGGCACCCCTCTGATTTAGCAGAGGAGGCAGGGGATGTCCTGAGGACTTTGGTCCTCTGGGCGAGCTCGGCGTGCATTTGCCGTCGGGCGTGGCTCGCCTCGTCGGGAGGGTCTCGGACAGACGGTGTGGGGACACCTCTGTCCAATCACCAGGGACCCTCCTGAGGCGCCAGGGTGCCGTCGGGGGTGGAATCGCCCCACTCCGTGGAGATCCGCCCTCCTGATGGAGGGTGGAGGTTGCGTTGGCAAGGGTCGCGGGACTGTTGAGACACCGCGGCCCCTGCTGTCAAAGCCACCAAACGCGGCGGGCGTCGTCAGGTTTTAGTGGGTATACCCGGGGGCGTATCCGGGGGAGTCCCACACACGCCTCTCCGTTCCCCAACGGAGAGGTACGGTGCGTAATTGCATTTCCTGACGTTAAAAAAAAAAAAAAAAAAAAAAGGTTAGGTTAGGTTAGGTTCCCGTCCCCCTCGAATGGAGCACGCCTTGTCGTGGCGAGGGGGCTCAGTAGCCTGTCGCAATCCAGCGGCGGGTGAAGCCAAGATGCTCCGTGGAGAGTGCCGCTGCGTCTGTTCCCGTATCGGGCGGCAGTGGCCATAGTGAGTCGCGTCTGTCTCGCATCGAGCGGCGGCTCACTAAAAGTCGTTGGACTCCCAGCACCCCTCTGGTGTATCAGAGGAGGCAGGGGATGTCCTGAGGACTTTGGTCCTCTGGGCGAGCTCGGCGTGCATTTGCCGTCGGGCGTGGCTCGCCTCGTCGGGAGGGTCTCGGACAGACGGTGTGGGGACACCTCTGTCCAATCACAAGAGACCCTGCTGAGGCGCCAGGGTGCCGTCGGGAGTGGGATCGCCCCACTCCGTGGAGATCCGCCCTCCTCATGGAGGGTGGAGGTTGCGCTGGCAAGGGTCGCGGGACTGTTGAGACACCGCGGCCCCTGCTGTCAAAGCCACCAAACGCGGCGGGCGTCGTCAGGTTTTAGTGGGTATACCCGGGGGCGTATCCGGGGGAGTCCCACACACGCCCCTCCTTTCCCCGGCGGAGAGGTACGGTGCGTAATTGCATTTCCTGACGTAAAAAAAAAAAAAAAAAAAAGGTTAGGTTCCCGTCCCCCTCGAATGGAGCACGCCTTGCCGTGGCGAGGGGGCTCAGTAGCCTGTCGCAATCCAGCGGCAGGTGAAGCCAAGATGCTCCGTGGAGAGTGCCGCTGCGTCTGTTCCCGTATCGGGCGGCAGTGGCCATAGTGAGTCGCGTCTGTCTCGCATCGAGCGGCGGCTCACTAAAAGTCGTTGGACTCCCAGCACCCCTCTGGTTTATCAGAGGAGGCAGGGGATGTCCTGAGGACTTTGGTCCTCTGGGCGAGCTCGGCGTGCATCTGCCGTCGGGCGTGGCTCGCCTCGTCGGGAGGGTCTCGGACAGACGGTGTGGGGACACCTCTGTCCAATCACAAGGGACCCTCCTGAGGCGCCAGTGTGCCGTCGGGAGTGGGATCGCCCCACTCCGTGGAGATCCGCCCTCCTGATGGAGGGTGGAGGTTGCGCTGGCAAGGGTCGCGGGACTGTTGAGACACCGCGGCCCCTGCTGTCAAAGCCACCAAACGCGGCGGGCGTCGTCAGGTTTTAGTGGGTATACCCGGGGGCGTATCCGGGGGAGTCCCACACACGCCCCTCCGTTCCCCGACGGAGGAGGTACGGTGCGTAATTGCATTTCCTGACGTTAAAAAAAAAAAAAAAAAAAAAAAGGTTAGGTTCCCGTCCCGTGTCGGGTTACTGGTCCCGCATCGGGCGCGTCCCCAGGTGGTGGATAGGGGAACGCCTCCCAGATATGGGGGGTACCGGCTTCGGCCGGCGCGAACCAAAACCAGAGCGCGGCAGGTTTTGTCAACTCGGCGAACCTGTCGGGCCAGAAGGGAAGGCCTTATGGCTCAAGTCCTCCCGTATTCGCCGCTCCGCCTGCTCCTCCTCGAAGGAATGGACCGGAGTGGCTTGAGTACGTGAGGCGAAGATAGGGTTGCTTAGACCGGCGGGGCATTTGCCCGGGTCGCAGAGCATTTGGGTCGTCGGGGCATATTGCCCGGATCCGTGGGTTTTTCCCGGGTTGTAGCCTGTCATCATGACAACCCGGGCAGCGCATTTGTGCCGTGCGCTGGGTCCCGTAATCCTGGGAGAAGAGGGTCCTGGACGTTGAGCCTGAGGCAGACCACCCAGGCAACACGCTGTCTTTGGCTTCGGATTCCGGGCACACGGGGGGCCCGTGGAGTAGCCGGTCCACGGGTTATTCGGCTGCGGGCGAGCGGCTTAACCCTCGTCCAACGGTGACGCGGGGGGTACGGGGGGCAGGGCAGGCGGCGGGCTCGGTGATGTTGCGCGTTCTGGTCGACGCGTGCTCACCTTGCCCCAACCGTCTCGTCAAAGATCCCGTACTAGTCTGCCCGAAAGGGAAGTGGCGTCCTCGCTATAGTCGGTGGGAAACCCTGGGGTGCCAGTGGCACCTCCCCAGATGGGGCTCCGTGGTGGGTGGGGTCACCACCGACTGAATTGATACAGACAACGGACATGGCTTGCTTAAATAAGGATATAAGTAAAATTGCGACCAATCCCCGAGCGCCAGGCGCTCAAACCGCGACAAAAGCAGTGGGTGACGGCGACGTCCTTTTCAGGACGCCCGTTGTCCGCTTGGAAAGGTGTGTTACACCACTGGCTGGACTGTCGGGTGGTCGTTTCTTCAGACCCGGGGATTTCTCCGAGTCAGAGGACGAGATCACCCTTACTGAACGTGACAAAGAGGGGACGTCACTAAGTGTTTCCCCCTCCCCCGGACTTGACAACAGCCTGGAGATCGTGGACTCCTACGAGTCCGCGTCTTCAGGAATCACATCCCGAGCGCCGTCTGGGACTCGCACCAGCGGCAGAACAACGAGAGCCGGCAAACGGCGGGCGGATGAGGCCTCTCCAGACCTCTCCCCTGCCAAAGTCCCGGCTGACAAGGTTACTGCTGCCCGCAGAGGTCGGGGCCGCCCACCTACGCATGGGGAGTACGTAGGTGTAGGCAGAGCCCGCGAACAGCTGCGGGACGAGAAACGCCGTGCCATGATGGTGGAAGCCGAGGAGGAGGCTTCTCGCCTAGCAGACCGTCTCGCACATAGGCGCAATAAAAGTGACTTCGCAGTGGGGGATCCCACCGCAGAGGAGTTGACTGGCCAGATCCGGGCTGCCACGGACACAATCTTGTTCTGCGTGGCCAAGTCCGGAAACCTGAAGGGCAGCTTCCAGCGTGCCCTGAAGGAGGCTGCCACCTCCATCACGCGTGTGGTCGACATCCTCAGTGCGAGGACTACTGACGAGGAGACGCGGCGGCTGCAAGCCGCGAACAAGCGCCTGGAGCAGGACGTCGCGGACCTGAAGCGCGTCGTCCAGGAGCTCCGGGCTGAGAGGCTCGCGGATATTCGTTCTGCTGTCCCAACTGGATCGCAGACTAACACCGCTCTAGAAGAACTTGAACAGCGCCTTATGCGCCAATTTGGAAGCATGATGGACGCCAAATTGGCATCCATCACAGATCGGCTGCTCCCTGAGCCTCGCCTGCGCCCGCCACTTGCTGCGGACGCTCGCAAGGCTCAGGTTGAGCGCCCGTCTGCCGGCGCAGACAAGGCAGCTAAGAAGCAGCCATCGACCGCAGGACCATCGTCTAAGAGTGTTGCCTCTCCCCGAGCGGGAAAAGCGCGATATGAGGTGTCCGCCCCTGTGGCCACGACCTCGATTGCCGGTGCAGTTCCAGCCGGGGAGAAAAAGAAGAGAAAGCGGAGTAGAAAGAAGAACGCCCGTGACCTAGGCCAGGAGTCAGCACCCGCTTCCATCTCCCAAGCCAAGTATCCTCGCCCGACAGCCCAGTCCGCAGCTGGCCCTGGAGCCGATTCGTGGACAGAGGTAGTTAGGCGTGGGAGAAAGGCTAATTTGCGTGCCGCCCCACAGCAGCCATCTACGGCCCAGTCGAAAAAGCCGACTGCCCCCGTGAAGAAGACTCCGAACCTCCGCCCGCCGAGGACCGCCGCCATCCTGGTGGCGATGCAACCGGGAGTGCTGGAGGCCAAGGAGCACTCTTACGAGTCAGTGATGGGCCGTGCCAAGCAGGCAATCGACATCGGTGCGTTGGGGATCTCCGGGATCCGCTTCAGGGTCGCCAAAACTTGCGGCAAGGTCCTGGAGATCACCGGTGCCGATAGTGAAGCGAAGGCTGACACCCTGGCAGCCAAGATGCGGGAGGTCATCCCCGAGACGATAGCGAAGGTGACCAGGCCGACTAAGAGCGTCGATGTCCGGATCTCGGGACTCGACGACTCTGTGACCAAGGTCGAAGTCGCCGAAGCTGTCGCCAAGGCAGGGGGCTGTGATCCCAAATCGATCCAGGTGGGGTCGATTGGTCGATCATTTCAGGGCACAGGGGCCTGTATTGTGAAAGTGCCGATTGCTGCAGCCCAGAAGGTGATAAAGGGGCGAGTTTTGGTGGGCTGGGTCTCCGCCCAGACCAGGCTTATGGACCCGAAGCCACTTAAGTGCTTCCGGTGCCTGGAGGTGGGACACGCCCGCGAGAGCTGCCCTTCGACCACAGATCGCAGTACCCTTTGTTACCGCTGTGGTGTTCCGGGACATGCAGCCAGGGGATGCACTGCCTCGCCACACTGCCCTCTGTGCGCAGACGCAGGATTGCCAGCGAACCACCGGGTGGGCAGCAAGAGCTGCAAACCGCCCAAGCGTGGCAATGGGGCGAGAAGGACAGTGGCCAGGACTCCAGCCGCACCGTCCGCGGCCGAAAGGCCCACTTCCATGGAGGCAGAAATAACAGCGGGATAAGATGGCCTTCAGTGTTCTGCAGGCGAATGTGAACCACTCTGCCGCTGCGCAGGATATCCTCTTGCAGCACGCGGTGGAGTGGTCCATTGACGCCGTCCTCGTCTCCGAACCCTACTTCATACCGGCTGACCGGGAGAACTGGGTCGGGGACGTGAGCGGCCTGTCGGCCATCATGGTATCAGGAGTGCATCCAATCGACGTGGTAGCCAGGCAGAGCGGATTCGCCGCCGCCAAGTGCAGGGAGTTTCTGCTGGTAGGGGTCTATTGCCCCCCCAGCCGAACCAGGAGCGAGTTCGAGGCCGACCTGGACCGTTTCGGGTCGGTTCTCCGTCAGTCCACCTTGCCGGTGATCGTTGGCGGCGACTTCAACGCCAAGAATATAGCCTGGGGCTCACGTCAAACTGACCCCAAAGGGGAGAGTCTGCTGGACTGGGCGGTGTCCAACGGACTTGTTATCGTCAACGTGGGGACCGAACCCACTTGCGTGCGACCGCAGGGGGAGTCCGTCGTGGACATAACGTTCGCGACCCCCGCGGTTGCAGCTCGAATAAGTGGCTGGAGAGTGGTCACAGAGGCGGAAGAATTGTCGGATCACCGGTACATCCGGTTTGACATCTCCGCCTCCGGTCCCGTGATCCCTCCGAGCGGTACACCCCACCCGACATACCCCCGATGGAGGCTCAGTTGCCTGGACAGAGACACAGCGCGGGAAGCTGCGGTCGTCAAGGCCTGGCTGCCTGTAGGTCCCGAGCCCGTCCAAGTGGATGCGGAAGCGGAATGGTTCCGGGAGGCCGTTACGGACGTGTGTGACGCGTCCATGCCTCGGTCCGGACCTTCCCTTCCCCGGCGGAACGTCTATTGGTGGACGGATGAGGTTGCGGAGCTGCGCCGCGTGTGTATCGCGGCGCGTCGCGCCTCAGCCAGACACCGAAGACGCAGACGCCGTGATCCGGCGCTGGACGAGCCGCTTTACCAGGCCTACAGAGAGGCGAAGCAGGCGCTCAAGATCGCCATCCTGGAGGCGAAACTCAAGGCGAGGGAGGAGCTCCTTGCATCGCTCGATGCTGATCCGTGGGGACGCCCGTACCGCACGGTGCGGGGGAAACTCCGCCCATGGGCACCCCCGGTCACGGAAAGGCTAGAGCCCGAGTTCCTCCGAAGAGTCGTGTCCACCTTGTTCCCAGCTCAGGTGGAACACACCCCGCCTTCGATGTTGCCACACCCCGTGGCCTCCAGAGAGTCCCCTGACCCCGTGTCCGAGGGCGAGTTCGGCGCGGCAATAGAGCGGTTGAAGGCCAAGAACGTGGCCCCGGGTCCTGACGGGATTCCAGGTAAAATCTGGGTTCTCGTATCGGATATACTGGGTGACCGCCTTCGTAGGCTCCTAACCGCTTGCCTAGAGCAGGGGCGCTTCCCGGCGCTATGGAAGGAAGGGAGGCTCGTGCTTCTGAAGAAAGACGGACGTCCGACCGACTCCCCTTCGGCATACCGTCCGATCGTGTTGCTGGATGAGGTGGGCAAGCTCTTTGAAAGAGTCGTTGCAAACCGCCTCGTTCGGCACCTGGATACGGATGGGCCGAATTTGTCGGATGTTCAGTATGGCTTCAGGAGAGAGCGCTCTACGATCGATGCTATCCTGCGGGTAAAATCGCTCGCCAGCGAAGCGGTGGAGAGCGGCGGTGTGCTGTTGGCCGTGTCTATCGACATTGCCAACGCGTTCAACACGCTGCCGTGGACCACGATAAAGCAGGCGCTCCGATTCCACGGAGTGCCTGTTTACCTGCAGGACACCATCGCATCGTACCTGGAAGGACGAGAGGTTGCGTGTGATTCGGTGGACGGTCGTTTGCGGCACTTGGCCGGATGCGGCGTTCCACAGGGGTCGGTCTTAGGGCCACTCTTGTGGAACATCGGGTTCGATTGGGCTCTCCGCGGCCAGTTCGTCGCGGGGGTTGGCGTGACTTGTTACGCCGACGATACCCTGCTGACAGCTCGCGGGGACTCTTTTGCCGATGCTGCACGTCGTGCGACTGCTGGGGTCGCTGTGATGGTACACCGAATCCGCCTTTTGGGGCTGCGGGTGGCGCTGGAGAAGTCTGAGGCGCTGTGTTTTCACGGCCGACGACGTGCGCCGCCTGCGGGCACTGGGTTGATGGTGGATGGGGTTCTGATCCCGGTTTCATCCACCATCCGGTACCTTGGGCTTGTGCTTGATGGAAGGTGGCGGTTCAAGGCCCATTTCCGTCAGCTCGCTACCAAGCTCAATGCGACCGCGGGTGCTTTGAGCCGGTTACTGCCAAACCTGGGTGGTCCGTCGACGGCTCCTCGACGACTGTACCTAGGGGTGGTCCGCTCGATGGCACTTTACGGTGCCCCGGTGTGGCATGACGCCCTCTCGTCCGAGAACGTGACAGTCTTGCGGAAGGCTCAAAGGGTGTTAGCCCTGCGTTTAGCGCGAGCCTACCGCACCACCTCCACCGATGCTGCGCTGGTCCTGGCCGGCAGCCTCCCCTGGGATCTCGACTCCCTGGTCCTCGCCGCGTTATACCAGTGGCGGGGAGACCAAAGATCTCAGGGCAATAGGCCCGCACCGACGGAGGTGGAATCGGAAAGGACACAGCTCACAGAGCTAGCCCACGAGCAGTGGCGCCGTAGATTGGCCAGTAGCCACTTTGGCGTCCGGGTCACTGAAGCCGTACTCCCCGTTCTCAAAGAATGGGTCGAGCGACCACACGGCCAAGTGACATACCGGATGTCGCAGGTGTTTACAGGCCACGGGTGCTTTGGGTCATACCTCTGCCGCATTGGCAGGGAACCCACAACCCGATGCTGGCACTGCGATGCTCCGGAGGATACGGCACAGCACACCCTTGAGGTGTGCCCGGCGTGGGTCGCTGACCGCCGTGCCCTCCGAGCACACGTGGGGACCGACCTCAGCCTGGGCTCTATAGTCCGGCGTATGGTCGAAGACAGGGAGGCTTGGCGAGCCATGGCCGCATTTTGCGAGCGGGTGATCGCCGAAAAGGAGAGCGCGGAGCGAGAGCGAGAGGCTGCGGCTGACGCACTCCTTATGCGCCGAAGGCGTACTGGGCGCAGGAGGCACCTCCACCACCTGCACATGCCCCTCCCTGTGCCTCGGGTCGTGGACGCGGGGGCGTCCGCTTCCCACTAAGAGGCGCGATGGTGTGTAATGCGTTCTACGCATCGTCGGGACATCAAGCCGGAGGATAACCTTCTCTGGCGCTGAAGGCAGGGGCACTTGCCCTCTTCAGATCGGGTGAGACCGTGTGTCGGTCTAGTCAGTGAGGGGCCGCGGATGTGTGCTTATGGCGCTGACTCGTGCCCCCGAACTCATGGCTCCCGAGAACGCCGCTGGTTTTTAGTGGGTATGCCCCGATCGGGGAGAGTCCCACATAACCTGCTGCCTTCCCCCGAGGGCGGCAGGTATGCGTAAAGCATTTTCCAGCGAAACCAAAAAAAAAAAAAAAGGTTAGGTTAGGTTAGGTTCCCGTGTCGGGTCCCTATTTCATACCGGCTGACCGGGAGAATTGGGTCGGGGACGTGAGCGGACTGTCGGCCATCATGGTGTCAGGGGCGCATTCCATAGATGTCGTTGCCAGGCAGAGCGGTTTTGTCGCCGCCAAGTGCAGGGAGTTTCTGCTGGTGGGGGTTTATTGCCCTCCCAGTCGAACCAGGAGCGAGTTCGAGGCCGACCTGGACCGTTTCGGGTCGGTTCTCCGTCAGTCCACCTTGCCGGTGATAGTTGGCGGCGACTTTAACGCCAAGAATATAGCCTGGGGCTCACGACATACTGACCCCAAAGGGGAGAGTCTGCTGGACTGGGCGGTGTCCAACGGACTGGTTATTGTCAATGTGGGGACCGAACCCACTTGCGTGCGACCGCAGGGGGAGTCCGTCGTGGACATAACGTTCGCGACCCCCGCGGTTGCAGCTCGAATAAGTGGCTGGAGAGTGGTCACAGAGGCGGAAGAATTGTCGGATCACCGGTACATCCGGTTTGACATCTCCGCCTCCGGTCCCGTGATCCCTCCGAGCGGCACACCCCACGTGACATACCCCCGATGGAGGCTCAGTTGCCTGGACAAGGAAACAGCGCGGGAAGCTGCGGTCGTTAAGGCCTGGCTGCCTGTAGGTCCCGAGCTCGTCCAAGTGGATGCGGAAGCGGAATGGTTCCGGGAGGCCGTTACGGACGTGTGTGACGCGTCCATGCCTCGGTCCGGACCTTCCCTTCCCCGACGGAACGTCTACTGGTGGACGGATGAGGTTGCGGAGCTGCGCCGCGTGTGTATCGCGGCTCGTCGCGCCTCAGCCAGACACCGAAGACGCAGACGTCGTGATCCGGCGCTGGACGAGCCGCTTTATCAGGCCTACAGAGAGGCGAAGCAGGCGCTCAAGATCGCCATCGTGGAGGCGAAACTCAAGGCGAGGGAGGAGCTCCTTGCATCGCTCGATGCCGATCCGTGGGGACGCCCGTACCGCACGGTGCGGGGGAAACTCCGCCCATGGGCACCCCCGGTCACGGAAAGGCTAGAGCCCGAGTTCCTCCGAAGAGTCGTGTCCACCTTGTTCCCAGCTCAGGTGGAACACACCCCGCCTTCGATGTTGCCACACCCCGTGGCCTCCAGAGAGCCCCCTGACCCCGTGTCCGAGGGCGAGTTCGGCGCGGCAATAGAGCGGTTAAAGGCCAAGAACGTGTCCCCGGGTCCTGACGGGATTCCAGGTAAAATCTGGGTTCTCGTATCGGATATACTGGGTGACCGCCTTCGTAGGCTCTTAACTGCTTGCCTAGAACAGGGGCGCTTCCCGGCGCTATGGAAGGAAGGGAGGCTCGTGCTTCTAAAGAAAGACGGACGTCCGACCGACTCCCCTTCGGCATACCGTCCGATCGTGTTGCTGGATGAGGTGGGCAAGCTCTTTGAAAGAGTCGTTGCAAACCGCCTCGTTCGGCACCTGGATACGGATGGGCCGAATTTGTCGGATGTTCAGTATGGCTTCAGGAGAGAGCGCTCTACGATCGATGCTATCCTGCGGGTAAAATCGCTCGCCAGCGAAGCGGTGGAGAGCGGCGGTGTGCTGTCGGCCGTGTCTATCGACATTGCCAACGCGTTCAACACGCTGCCGTGGACCACGATAAAGCAGGCGCTCCGATTCCACGGAGTGCCTGTTTACCTGCAGGATACCATCGCATCGTACCTAGAAGGACGAGAGGTTGCGTGTGATTCGGTGGATGGTCGTTTGCGGCACTTGGCCGGATGCGGCGTTCCGCAGGGGTCGGTCTTAGGGCCACTCTTGTGGAACATCGGATTCGATTGGGCTCTCCGCGGCCAGTTCGTCGCGGGGGTTGGCGTGACTTGTTACGCCGACGATACCCTGCTGACAGCTCGCGGTGACTCTTTTGCCGATGCTGCACGTCGTGCGACTGCTGGGGTCGCTGTAATGGTACACCGAATCCGCCTTTTGGGGCTGCGGGTGGCGCTGGAGAAGTCTGAGGCGCTGTGTTTTCACGGCCGACGACGTGCGCCGCCTGCGGGCACTGGGTTGATGGTGGATGGGGTTCTGATCCCGGTTTCATCCACCATCCGGTACCTTGGGCTTGTGCTTGACGGAAGGTGGCGGTTCAAGGCCCATTTCCGTCAGCTCGCTACCAAACTCAATGCGACCGCGGGTGCTTTGAGCCGGTTACTGCCAAACCTGGGTGGTCCGTCGACGGCTCCTCGACGACTGTACCTAGGGGTGGTCCGCTCGATGGCACTTTACGGTGCCCCAGTGTGGCATGACGCCCTCTCGTCTGAGAACGTGACAGTCTTGCGGAAGGCTCAAAGGGTGTTAGCCCTGCGTTTAGCGCGAGCCTACCGCACCACCTCCACCGATGCTGCGCTGGTCCTGGCCGGCAGCCTCCCCTGGGATCTCGACTCCCTGGTCCTCGCCGCGTTATACCAGTGGCGGGGAGACCAAAGATCTCAGGGCAATAGGCCCGCACCGACGGAGGTGGAATCGGAAAGGACACAGCTCACAGAGCTAGCCCACGAGCAGTGGCGCCGTAGATTGACCAGTAGCCACTTTGGCGTCCGGGTCATTGAAGCCGTACTCCCCGTTCTCAAAGAATGGGTCGAGCGACCACACGGCCAAGTGACATACCGGATGTCGCAGGTGTTTACAGGCCACGGGTGCTTTGGGTCATACCTCTGCCGCATAGGCAGGGAACCCACAACCCGATGCTGGCACTGCGATGCTCCGGAGGATACGGCACAGCACACCCTCGAGGTGTGCCCGGCGTGAGTCGCTGACCGCCGTGCCCTCCGAGCACACGTGGGGACCGACCTCAGCCTGGGCTCTATAGTCCGGCGTATGGTCGACGACAGGGAGGCATGGCGAGCCATGGCCGCATTTTACGAGCGGGTGATCGCCGAAAAGGAGAGCGCGGAGCGAGAGCGAGAGGCTGCGGCTGACGCACTCCTTATGCGCCGAAGGCGTACTGGGCGCAGGAGGAACCTCCACCACCTGCACATGCCCCTCCCTGTGCCTCGGGTCGTGGACGCGGGGGCGTCCGCTTCCCACTAAGAGGCGCGATGGTGTGTAATGCGTTCTACGCATCGTCGGGACATCAAGCCGGAGGATAACCTCCTTCGGCGCTGGAGGCAGGGGCACTTGCCCTCTTCAGATCGGGTGAGACCGTGTGTCGGTCTAGTCAGTGAGGGGCCGCGGATGTGTGCTTATGGCGCTGACTCGTGGCCCCGAACTCATGGCTCCCGAGAACGCCGCTGGTTTTTAGTGGGTATGCCCCGATCGGGGAGAGTCCCACATAACCTGTTGCCTTCCCCCGAGGGCGGCAGGTATGCGTAAAGCATTTTCCAGCGAAACCAAAAAAAAAAAAAAAGGTTAGGTTTTTTTTTTTTTTTTTTTTAACTTTATTTGTTATGTTTGTGTTTTTTATATGTTTTGGGAAGGGTTAGGTTTGAATGGGAGGGGATTTGATGCATTGGATTTGGATCAAAGGACAGACAGAGATGTGGTCTGTCCTTAAATCACTGTAGGCCCCCGAGGCGTCAATTTGAGGACTTCCATGGGGGGCCAGGGTGGATAGGATTTAAAAAGGGGCAAGGGAAAGAGAGGAAGAAAGGTATTATGACGAAAGGTAAGGAAAGGAAAGGAGAAGAAGATATAATATACAATAATTAATATATATATATGTATATATTTGAATGTTTTTTTTTTTTTTTTTTTTTTTTTTTTTGTGTTAATTACGTGAAACTAGAGTATGATAAGTAGGAACTATGACTAATTATTAAAAGTAGGAACTATGACTTATTATTAAAACTTATTATTTTAACAGTTGCTAATTACTAAGTATGTACAACTTAAGTATACAAAAATATTGTAAATAGTTATGATGTTTTTTTTTTTTTTTTTTTTTTTTTTTTTTGTATTAATTACGTGACACTAGAGTATAATAAGTAGGAACTATGACTAATTATTAAAAGTAGGAACTATGACTTATTTTTTAAACTTATTATTTTAACAGTTGCTAATTACTAAGTATGTACAACTTAAGTATACAAAAATATTGTAGTTATGATGTTTTTTTTTTTTTTTTTTTTTTTAAATTAAGTTACAATGTTAAATATAAATGTGTAAGTACAATTATCCTTAATTATAATTATTGTTAGAAAAGGTATCTTGGGGTTAGCAAGTCCAGTTGGGTGAGCTCCGACCAAGTGCAGCCAGTCTTCTTGCGATTTCGGGCATCCGGTCCTCCAGTCCCAGGCCTAAGGTCATCGGGTCCAGTCTTCGTATCAAGTTACTGTACTCTGGCCTCTGGCCCAATGGGTTCGGGTTTCGGCTTGGGGTGTCCGGGCTGCAGTCCAGGGTGTAAGGTTTTCGTGCTCTGGCCCGAGGTCCACGACATCTGGTCCAATATGTCAGGGCCGCGGTCCAGTTTCCAAGGCCTGGTCTTAGGGTTCCAGCCCAATTTTCCAGCCTCTGGCCCGAGTTTCCGGCCGTCGACCCGCAATGTCCGGACTCCGGCCCAAAGTTTCCGGTCTCCGGCCTAAGGTCAACAGCTTTTGTCCCGCTGCGACCCTGCCAATCTTCGGACCACCACCACCTCCAGCCCAAGTGCCCGGTCCCCAGCCCGATGTCCGCGGCCTCTGGCCCAATGGCCCAACGTGTCCGGGCCGCGGTCTTTGAGCCTCCTTCACTACCTCAAGTGCTCAGTCTCTGACCCGATGCCTTCAGCCCAGTTCCAGTCCAGGATGTCCGTACTCCGGCCTGCTCGAAGTCTTCGTGTTTTCCTTTTGCTGTTCTTGCCAATGGTATCTTATTTACAAAAGAAGTATATATGTTTTTTTTTTTTTTTTTTCATTAATCTTTTTTTTTTCCATTAGTCTTTTTTTTTTTTTTTTTTTTGTTTATTATATATTTTTTATATATATATTTTAATTTTTATTATTTTTAATTATGATTACAATTATTTATATCTTTTTTTTTTTTTTTTTTTTTTTTTTTCCATAATAGTTTTAAAATGTATACAATGAGATGTTAATTACGTAAACTAAAGTATAACTGTTATGCAAATCTATGGACTTATGAGAAATCATCATTATTAAACATTGTTTAATATTTACCTTATGCTAAATAGGAGCTATGACTTATGATTAAAACTTATTATTTGAACAGTTGCTAATAACTAAGTATGTACAGCTTAAGTATACAAAAATATTGTAAATACTTATGAAGTAATGTGGTTTTTTTTTTTTTTTTTTTTTTTCCCCTTTTTTTCCCCTGCTGTTGTGTAATGTATGTAAACGTCACTATTTTGACAGCTACTGTCAATGTCAAATATGTATTCTGGTTGCACTTCCGGCTAACAAAAAATCCGGTCTTCATGTTCTCGACTGCCGTTCTGCTATGTAAGACACATTTTTATATCCCAATAAATCTCAGTCCATCCTAGATAAATCTTTTATTTATGCCTATAACCCTTCAGGTTATGGGCCCAGGATATCGCAACAGTATTTATTTCATTAGAAGTAAAATCTGAGATCGGCACTTTGCGGAAACCTAACCTACAACAATACGGTGCGTGACCGCCTTACTGCCATGGCTGCGTCTGCTAACTACGGGGTCATCGATAAACTTAGGGGCATTGATAACTACAGCTCCTGGAAGTTCATGATGAGAATGATACTCGTACAGGAGGACCTATGGGAGTGTGTGGAGAAAAAGGAAGGTGAGACTCAGGATGATGCGAAGAAGCAGCAAAAGGCTTTGGCGCGGATAGCGCTAGCAGTACAACCATCCGCCATCCCACATATCAGGAATGCCAAGACGGCGCACGAGGCATGGAGCAGTTTGGAGAGGGCATATGAAGACCGCGGGCTGTGCCGCCGTCTGGGGCTCCTCAGGAATCTGTTTGCCACGAAATTGAATAACGACATGGAAGGCTATATTAACAGGATTACAGAGGTAGCACAACAGTTGAGTGAAATAGGATCACCACTGGATGATGATTTCATTGCCGTTATTATGTTGAGCGGGCTCCCGTCGGATTTCGACCCTCTTATAATGGCTATCGAAAACTCTACTGTGCACCTTTCCAGCGAGGTGGTTAAAGGTAAACTACTTCAAGAGAACATTAGAAGATGTGATAAAACCGAAGGAGAGTCTGCTCTATTTTTCAAGAAAGAAAGAAAATGCTATAGATGCAGAAAGGTGGGCCATTTCATCAAGGATTGTCCCAAGGCTGCACCGAAGAAGACTGCGAAGACAAATGCAGACACCTCAAAGGGCAACGGCAACACATCAAAAGCCCTGCTGACTGCACTTTCAGCGAACATCAAACACGGTCAGTGGTATGTGGACAGTGGTGCCACGGGGCACATGTGTGGTACAAAAAGCATTATGTGTAATATGAGTGATGATAAGCCTATCGCAGCTATAACTGTAGCAAATGGTGAAAAACTGTACACTGCAGGTAAAGGCACTGTAAAAGTTCAGATGAAAAATGGTTGTATAAGGACAATAAGTAATGTGTTCTACGTACCTAACTTAACTGTTAATTTGCTATCAGTTAGCGCAATGGTTAATAAAGGATTTAGGGTGGTGTTTAGTTCTGGTATGTGTCATATATATGATAATAAAACTCTAATTGCCTCAGCTACTCAACATGATGGGGTCTATCAACTTGACACAGCTGAACCATCATCTCTTGATTGTAACTTTACCATGAAATGCAATATCTCTCCCACTCTAAAGACAGGTTGTAATGAGAAGCCATTTGCGAAGAGCGAGCAAGCTGCAGCGTCTGCGATGACAGCCAACACAAAGGAAGAAAAGGTCTCGCAGCAGGTTTGGCATCGGCGGCTGGCACATCTCAATCTTCGCAGCATGGAGCTTATGAGAAAAGGTATGGTTACTGGTATTTCATATGATTGCACTGGTTTAGAAAAATGTATACCTTGTGTTGAGGGAAAACAAACTCGTACATCTTTTCCCAAAAGGTCAGTCAACAGAGCCACTGAGGTTCTTGAATTAGTTCACAGTGACCTATGTGGTCCTATGCCTAGCCAATCACTTAGTGGGGCAAAGTATTTTATAACTTTCATTGATGACTACACAAGAAAAACTTTTGTTTATTTTTTGAATGGGAAAGATGAGGTATTTGAAACATTCAAAGCCTGGAAAACTTTGGTAGAAAATCAGACAAATAGAAAACTAAAAGTGATTCGATCCGATAATGGTACTGAATATTGTAATTTAAAATTTCAGAATTATCTAAAGGAGAATGGTATTGTCCATCAAACGACTGTACCATACTCGCCTCAGCAAAATGGAGTTGCTGAACGCGCTAATAGAAGTATCATGGAGAAGTCACGCTGTATGCTTCAGGAGGCAGACCTTGGCCCGCAGTATTGGGCTGAAGCTGTGAATACTGCCGTGTATCTGAAAAATCGCTCTCCGACTTTAGCCGTCAGAGGATGCACTCCAGAGGAGAAGTGGACCAATCGCAAGGTATCAGTTGCACATATGATTACTTTTGGGTGCATTGCTTATGCACATGTCAATAGTCGAACCAAGTTAGAACCTAAAGCTAAGAGGTATATTTTCGTAGGGTATTGTGAAAATACAAAGGGCTATAGATTAATAGACCCAAATAATCCAAGAGTCTGTGTAAAAGCTAGAAGTGTGACCTTCTTTGAGGATAAGTTTCTTAGTAGTGAGGCTGATGTGTCACATGATGATAAGCACAAAGAGTCATTCACACAAATAGCTATAGATGTGAATAGTAGGGCTCCGTCTCCTACAGAATCACTTAGTGAGGAAAATATTTCCTGTGTGGTACATTCTGATGACACAGCCTCATTTCAGGATGGACCTGATGATAGTTTGATATCTGTAAATGATTCTGAAGAGAGCAATGAAATATTTTGCACAGATAATTCCTCGGATGAAACTTATGTTCCAGATCTTGAAGAAGAATCTTCAAGTACAGATCCAGATAACAGTCTAGATGCCTTGACAGCTCAGCTAGTGAAAGAAACCATGTGCACCATTAACACCGACGACCCAGTTACTGTGAGTGAGGCTCTATCAGCTCCAGATGCAGACTGCTGGAAGCAAGCAATGGCAGATGAGTATAAGTCTTTCAATTATAACAAATGCTGGACACTTACCGACAGAGTGGATGGTCATACCCCTGTAAAGTGTAAATGGGTGTTTAAAAGAAAACTAGGTGTTAATGGCGAACTTGTTAAGTACAAGGCCAGATTAGTAGCTAAAGGATTCACTCAACGTTATGGGATAGATTACAATGAGACTTTTTCCCCAGTTGTAAGATATTCAAGTATAAGAACATTGTTAGCTGTAGCTGCCGAGTATAAAATGAATATTCAACATTTAGATGTAAAGACAGCTTTTCTTAATGGGGACCTTCATGAATCTGTATTCATGGAGCAACCTGAGGGCTTTATAATAAAAGGCAGTGAAAATAAAATCTTAAAACTTAACAAGGCCATCTATGGGCTAAAACAAGCTGCGAAAGCATGGTATGAAAAGATTAATAAAATATTATGCGAGAAGTTGATGTTTACTAAGTCATCGTTAGAAGCTTGTGTGTATTTCAAATCTAGTCAAGACAGGCTCATTGCAATTGCTTTGTATGTAGACGATATAATGTTATTTTCAACCAAGAATGCCCATGAAGAGGTAATGAATATTAAAAGTAAACTTAAAAGTGAGTTTGAGATAACTGATCTAGGGCCAGCAAGGTATATCTTAGGAATGAGAATTACTGAATGTAAAGATAAAATAACATTAGATCAGACAAACTATATTGAGAAAGTATTACAAAGATTTAAAATGGAGGATTGTAAACCTTCGGCTACACCCATGGAGCTTGGTGTGAAGCTAGAAAAATCAGTTGATAAAGACATTTCTAAATATGATTTCAGGAGTCTCATAGGCTCGTTGATGTACATTGCAGTAGGTTCTCGACCTGACATTGCACATGCAGTTAGCTATCTAAGCCAATTTAATGACTGCTATGATGAAACCCATTGGAAGTCAGCAAAAAGAGTTCTTCGGTATCTAAAAGGTTCAAAGGACTTATGTTTAAACTTCTTCAAAGGAGGCATTAGTGTTACAGGCTTTGCAGATGCTGACTGGGGCAGATGTGAAACAGATAGGAGGTCCTACACCGGTTATGTGTTTCAGGTTGGCAGGTCTGTAGTTTCCTGGGAAAGTCGAAAGCAGCGAACTGTCGCCTTATCGAGCACAGAGGCGGAGTATATGTCTCTTTCGGATTGCTGCAAGGAGGCGTTGTTTCTTCGTAATTTTTTACAGGAAATTTTAGGTATTGTATGTAAAGTTACAATCTTTAATGACAATCAATCTGCACAGAAGCTGTGTAAGAATACAATATTTCATGCCAGAACTAAACACATTGATATTCGCCACCATTTTATTAGAGATCACATTTGTAATGGTTCTATTGATGTTAAATACTTATGTACTAAAGATATGTTAGCAGATTTGCTGACTAAACCATTGTCTAAAGAGATGCATGAGAAGTTTGTAAAGAAACTAATGCTGATTTAGTTGTATAACTTTATAATTGTTAATGATAGAATAAAACTGTTCTAATAGATAACCATTTCATTGTTTTCGTAATGTTTATATAGCATTGTTGTATACTGCTAAAGATTTTGAAAAATAAAATTAAAATACAAGATGTTTATAGACAAAATAAATGTTTATTGTTAAAAATAGTTTGGTTTAAGGGCCAGTGTTGTGTAATGTATGTAAACGTCACTATTTTGACAGCTACTGTCAATGTCAAATATGTATTCTGGTTGCACTTCCGGCTAACAAAAAATCCGGTCTTCATGTTCTCGACTGCCGTTCTGCTATGTAAGACACATTTTTATATCCCAATAAATCTCAGTCCATCCTGGATAAATCTTTTATTTATGCCTATAACCCTTCACCTGCTAACTAAATAATGTAGTAGTAAGTATAGCTAAGTAGTAATAAGTATAGCTTAAATATAAATATTTACTTATTATTGTACAGCTAAAGTATAACTATTTTCACAGGCATTGGGTCTTTATTATGCAGCTATTGCACGAATGGCCACTATTATACAAGCAAACCTAGTGAACCGTCGGTCCCCGGCACCCGGCCTCACAAGAGTACTACGGGCCGGGGACCTAGGACCGCCGGTCCACGTTCATAATTATATTAAGACTCGGTCAATATAAGGTAAGTATTAGCCGAAAGGTTGAAACAAAATTTTTTACAGTGAAGGAAAAAGTGTCAAAATTGGGTAAGTTTGTATGAAAAGTATATTAAAATTACACGAGACTATTAGGACAGCGGAGCGTGCACAGAACCACTCCTGTGAGCTAATACGACCGAAAAGTGCTATACAAGGTAAAAGATTTGAGCAGATTTTTTGCTATTTGTCCCTAATCATGATTGGAAGCTACATGGTTCCCTTAATTGTTTTTGTGTAAATTTAATATTTTGACAGCCAAAAGTATAAATATAAGAAAAACATAAAAATATAAATATAGTATTTTACCTATGTGACTAATCGGGTGGGTAGTTAAAGTTTTTTAGGTTTTTGTAGATATGTTCGATGAACCCGACGAAGGCCTTGGCGGTTTTAGGTTTTCTGGCCAGGTGACCCAGATCGTATGGGTCCAGCGGGAGCTCGTTGCTAGAAGTCGGAGTGACCTGGGCCAGAAAGTCCTCCCTACGTCGAGCGAACCTGTCGCAGTACCTGACGAGGTGATCGGGATCTTGTGCTCCACCGTCACAGGGGCAGCTATCACTGTCTTTGATCTTGAACCGTTTTAAGTACGTGAGGTGCGCGCCGTGCCCCGTCAGGTACTGCGTCAGGAAGAAGGATGGATTCGTGAGGCCGAAGAAGTTGTGAATGGCCTGCACTGTTGGAAACCGCCCTCTTGTCCACGATCCCTGGGTGGCCGACTGGTATCTCTCCTCCCATTCGTCCCGAAGTTGGTCCTTAGATTTCTTCTTGGGGAAGGATAGTGGGAAGAGCGAGTAATCCGGGACCTTATGCAAGGCGCAGGCCCTGCCCGCCTCCCCGTCCGCCAGTTCGTTACCAGCGATGCCGCAGTGGGCCTTAACCCACGCGAACCGGATCCGCCCCCCGCCGTGATGAATAGTCTTGTGGATCTCGACCACAAGCGGGTTTAGGCTGCTCCGGTCGCCCATTGCCTTAAGCGCTGAAAGGGAGTCGGACAGGACCAGCGCATCGGAGTATTGTCGCGCTTTTGCCAGGATACACGCTTCTTTAATGGCGTATAGCTCCGCCTGGAAGACAGAGCATGAGTCGTGTAGCTTGAATCTCTTTATTGTGACGGCGCCTGCACCGCGGTCCGGATCGACACAGACCATGGCCGCTCCGACAGTGTCATCTTCCTGTTTGCTGCCGTCCGTGTATATTTGGATCGTGGTTTCGGTGGACAGCTCATCTATGTTCTGTTGATTGAGTGCTAAGTCGAAGTCCACCGTTACACGGTCGGCAGGGTGCAAAAGGCTAGAGATGTTCGCCGGCTTTTCCAGAGCGATATCCTCCGGTAAGTAGTCAGTGGTGCCCCTGGCTCTCACCCTCTCCATCCTGGCTACGTGTTGTATTTGTAAGTCTAGTGGCGGAAAGCGGGCCAGAGCCAAGGCGGCGACCGTCGATGTGGTTTTATAGGCCCTAATGGCCTTGATTGCAAAGCCCCTCTGCAGCGAGGCAAGCTTATCCTTTGCATATTTGCGTTGGGTTATATTGCCCCACACCCCAGCTGCGTATGTTATGGTCGGGGCCACCACATATTTATAAATGGCCTCGACGTTGGCCGGCTGCAGACCCCACGAGGGTCTGGCGAAGAGACACAGTCTTGTGAATAGCTTTTTCGCCTTGCCGATCTGGTGATCCAGGTGCTGGCCGAATCTAAGCCTGTCGTCGATGACGACACCTAGTAGTTTTAGGTTCGGCGAAAAAGGTATGTGCATCCCCGACATGGTAATTTTAATCTTGGCCGCTTTAGGCGAGAAGGCTAGCGCCTTGGTCTTATTTGGCGCGAATATGAGTTTGTTTTTGTGCCCCCAAGCCGCGATGCCGTCCAGGGCCTCGCCAGCCAGCCTTTCCACGCTTCGACAGTCCCCGGCCGCTACAACCAGAAAGACGTCATCCGCGTATGCCTGCAGATGACATCCCTCAGGGAGAGGCCGGTCTAACAGGTCGTCAAGAAGCAGGTTCCAAAGTTAGGTTAGGTTAGGTTAGGTTAGGTTAGGTTCCCGTGTCGGCCCCGTGTCGGGTTACTGGTCCCGCATCGGGCGCGTCCCCAGGTGGTGGATAGGGGAACACCTCCCAGATATGGGGGGTACCGGCTTTGGCCGGCGCGAACCAAAACCAGAGTGCGGCAGGTTTTGTCAATTTGGCAGGCCTGTCGGGCAACCCGTAACCCCCCAACGGAGGGGGGCCGGGGGTCTTGACTACTGCAGTCGGGGCCAAGACAAGGAAAAGTCTATAACACCAAACCTGGACCGTCGGGGCATATTGCCCGGGTCTGGCGGCGTTGGTGCTCCGCAAGGAGCTAGTGGCGCCGGGAAACTGGCGCCTGGGGGGAAAGACCTGGCGGTGAGTGTCGTGGATCACGTCTCGCGGCTCGCTGCTGGGCCGGTCTTGCCTTAATTGGCCGGGCCGAGAGGGAGGAAACCTCTATAAAAAGTTACCCAATCCCAAGTTTGGTGCCGTGGCGAGGGGATGCGTGGCTGACGGGTGGTTAGTCGCGAACGGCACACCTCTAGGGAACCGGCGGACTCCCTAGAGTATGTACGCTTACCCGGGCACAGGGGGCACTGCCCGGGTGGACCTTTATTTCCCCCACACTCGTGGGAACAATTATGCATAAAAATTCAAATTTAAATAAATCTGGGAATATGGGGGGTGATTCTCTGCGCGAGCAGAAAGTCGAGGATGAGGAAGATGTGCGAAGTGGTGTACGGAGCGACGAACGTGAGTCGCCCCGCAAAGAAATTGTTGATGGCGCTAGAGCGCTCATCGGGTCTGGATCTGAGACGGTCCAGACTGGTCTGGAAATGACGTCAATAGAGCCCGAGAAGGGCGTAGTGATAGATTCTGGTGGCTCGCCATGCTCTTCGCAGAGCTGCGAGGCTGCCGAAAAGTTAGGAGACGGAAACGTCTGTTTTAAGACGCCCGTGATAGTGCTGGAGCGGTGTGACACGCCAGCGTCTGGTCGGTCGGGGAGCCTTTTCTTTAGGCCTGGGGACTTCTCCGGGTCTGAGGACGGGTCTACCCTGACAGACGCTTCGGTCATGTCAGTAGATCGTCCCGCACAGACCACGCGGGAGCGCAAACGGCTGCGCAAGTCAGCCAACAAAGCAGACGGCGGGTCAAGCTCTGACACCCCGTCTGTTAAACAATTTAAGAAGGGGATGTCGGGCAAGGGCGGGCGCAATCCGTCAACGAGCCATTATGCCGGTCTGGCAGAGGCTCAGCGCAAGCTCCAAGCCCTTAGAAGGGAAGAGCTCCAATCGGAGCTCGAAGAAAGGGTGGCCGCCAAGGAGCGGCAAACCCGCACTGCCCGGGCGAAGTTCGGGTACGGCTCTGCCCTCTTTGACTATGAGGACAAGACGTTACCCGAGCTTGAAAAGCTGATATTGGAGGACGTCGCTGAGATTACCGAAATCGCCGCGAAGTCCTCCAACCTGAAGGGCACTTTGCAGAAGGCCCTGAAATGTCGGGCGGCCAGCGTGCGCGGCATAATGGAGGAGGTCTTGAAGAGGACTGCATCAGAAGAGCTGCAGCGCATGCAGGCCACTATTGACCGCCTGTCGGCCGAGGTTGCCCGTCTCCGGGAACAGGCCGGGCGAGCCACGCCTGTGTTGCCTGCGGTGCCTGCCACGGAGCCAGCCCCTTCCTCAGTTATGGAGGTCGTTCCGCCCTCCCTTTCCAGTGACCTCGAGGATGCCATCCGAAGGGTCGTGAGGGAAGAGAGGGCCTTCGTAAGGTCCTGCCTGGCCGGTATTGAGGATCGCCTCTTGCCGGCCAAGACCGTACGTCCGCCCCTGGCGGTGGACCGCAAGAAGACGGCAACATCTGCGGCTGGTGCTGAGTCGCCCCCATCTGTGGCCTCAAAGCCCTCCAAAGGGAAGGGCAAGGGGAAAAGGACCAAGCAGGTGACTGAAGTGGCAGCTCTTACCGCCCCAGTGGCCAAGGAGGCTGCACCACCTGCACCCTCCGCCTCCCCGAAACCCGGCCCGTCCTCAGCCGCGGTAGTACCGACGACTGAGGACGGAAATCTTCTTCTTCCCTCCACTACTCCCGCCAACGAGTGGAAAAAGGTTGAGAAGAAGAAAAAGAAAAAGAAGACGAAGGCTAAAACGGCGACGCCTTCCACTTCTGCTTCCGCCCCAAAGCCGGAAATTGCAAAGTCCTCCGGCAAAGGCGGGAAGAAGAAGAAAAGTTCTAAGAGCTTGACTCTCCCCAAGACCGCGGCTGTGGTGATCACCATCACGCCGGAGGCAGCAAAACGGGGGGAGACATACGGCTCCATACTGGAAAAGGCGCGCGAAGCGGTGAACCCGCTCATTCAGGGGTTCGCCGACGCCGTCAAATGCCGGAAGACGCAGACCGGGGCTCGAATATTTGAGTTCCCGGGCGCAGGACGAGAAGGGAACGCAGACCTGTTCGCCGTCAAGCTGCGTGAGGCTGTGGCCAATGCAGCAAAGGTGGAGCGCCCTCAGAAGTTGGCACCTCTCATGGTCCTGGAGATGGACGACTCCGTTTCCAGGGCCGAAGTGATCGCCGTGGCCGCCAAGATCGGTGGTTGCGAGGAAGCCGCCATCAAAGGCGGGGAAATCCGTGATGGTCGCGGGGGATATAGGGCCATCTACTTGCAGGTCCCGGTGGCCGCCGCTAAAATCCTCCTGGACCGGAAACGAATCCCGTTGGGCCTAAGCTCAGCGTTGGTCCGGGCCCTGAAGCAGTTGCCAATGCGCTGTTTTAGGTGCTACGGGACGGGCCACGTTAAGGCCGCCTGTCCGTCTGCAGACCGCACACAACTATGCTTACGCTGCGGGTCAGCCGATCATAAGATCGGCTCCTGCAAGGCACAGCCAAAATGCGCGGTATGCACGGCCAGTAAAGTGTCCGCTGGTCACGTGATGGGGGGTCCTAAGTGCAACCCCCCACCAAAGAAGGGCAAGCTGCAGGCGTCGATCCCGCCTGCGGCCGCGGCGGCTGAGGTAAGTCCTGAGCCGGCAGAAGGGAATGGTGCGATGTCCGAGTGATGCAAGAAGCAAGACATCGCACCATCCTCCAGGGCAATCTAAATCATTGCCGGGCGGCTCAGGACCTGATGACTCAGGCCATGGCCGACTGGACGGCGGGATTGGCGGTGGTCGCCGAACCGTACTCCGTGCCTCCCAATTGGGTAGCGGATAGGGATGGTTTGGTGGCGATCGCATCGCGGCCCTCCACGGATTCCCCTCCCCTCTCACTCATAGAGAGGGGGTCCGGATACGTGGCCGCCGCGTGGGAGGATATCACCGTTATTGGTGTTTATTTCTCCCCCAACCGCCCCCTAGCTGAGTTGGACCAGCTGCTCACCAACCTGGCGGCAGTGGTCGCTCGAATGTCGCCGAGGCAGATTGCTGTGCTCGGCGACTTGAACGCCAAATCGGCGTCTTGGGGGAACCCAGCAACTAATCCTCGTGGGAGGTTGGTAGAGTTGTGGGCAACGTCGGTCGGCCTGTCCCTCTTGAATAGAGGGACAACCCATACATGCGTGCGGCAGCAGGGAGGGTCGGTGGTGGACATATCGTTCGCCACCCCTGCACTTGCCGCACGCGTGCAAAGGTGGGAAGTCGATTTGACGGAGACTCTATCCGATCATCGCCATATTCGGATAGAGTTCTCAGTCCACAACTCCCGAGCGGTGTCGAGTCGTGGTCCGGTGAAGTTCCCTAGATGGGCGCTCACCAAGCTGGACCGTGACATGGCGAAGGAGGCGGCCTTCGTCCAGGATTGGTTCGGAGCACCAACCGATCCGGACGTGGATGTAGCCGCTGGGCACCTGCGGAGCGCGCTGACCGAGGTGTGCAATGCAAGCATGCCTCGGTCTAGTCGGCCCCCTCCAAGGCGGGCGGTTTACTGGTGGTCGGCGGATCTTGCCGACCTGCGGGCCACCTGTGTCGCGGCCCGAAGGGCTTACACCCGGAGGCGCCGCCGCAGCCACCGGGATGAGGAAGAGGAGAGCCGTCTGTACGCTGTCTATAAGGAAGCGAGGCGCACATTCAAGGCGGCCATAGGTGCCGCTAAGGACTTGGCGCGGGAGGAGATGCTGGAGAGTCTGAATGACGATCCGTGGGGGAGACCGTATAAGGCGGTGCGCAACAAGCTGCGCCCCTTAGGTCCCCCACTGACTGAGACTCTCCAGCCAGATCTTTTGGAGGGAGTCGTCCGGGTTCTGTTCCCGGACAATACGTCGTTTACCCCTCCGAAGATGGATCCTCCCTTTGGGAGCGGCCCCCCGGCCGCGGGTTTTGACCCCATTGCCGCGGAGGAGTTCGACACAGCGTCTGACTATCTCCGCAGCAAGAAGACGGCGCCGGGTCCAGACGGGGTCCCGGCCAGGGTCGTGGCCATTGCCGTCAGCGAGATGGCTGGTCGCTTTCGGGACCTCTTCAACCGATGCTTTGAGGTAGGGAGGTTCCCGAAAGCGTGGAAAGAGGGACTTCTGGTCCTCCTTAGGAAGGAGGGCCGGCCGGCGGATTCCCCGTCTGGTTACCGCCCCATAGTCCTCCTCGATGAGGCGGGCAAGCTGTTTGAGAAGCTGATAGCTGCCCGCCTCAACGAGCACCTGGCAGGGACCGGCCCAAACCTATCTGACGCCCAGTATGGGTTTCGGGCGGGCCGTTCTACAATCGACGCCCTGACAGAGCTCAGGGCGACGACAAGTGAGGCCGCGGAGAGGGGGGACGGCGTGCTGGCTATATCATTTGATATAGCCAACGCATTTAACACCATCCCCCACTCAACAATTCTGGAGGCACTCCGCTATCATGGAGTGCCTCTTTATTTGCGGGCCCTGTTGGCGGACTACCTCTCGGACAGAGAGGTGCTTTACGTCAACAGGGACGGCCGTCTTCAGCGACGGAAAGTCGAAGCCGGGGTTCCTCAGGGGTCGGTGCTCGGCCCCTTACTGTGGAACCTCGGATACAATTGGCTGCTCCGAGGTACCCTGCTCCGTGGCATGAGTGTCATATGCTACGCGGATGACACTCTTGTCACGGCTCGGGGTCGGACTTACGGAGCGGCCGCGTGTCTGGCCTCGGCTGGCGGCACCCTTGTCGCTGAGAGGATCCGCCGGCTGGGACTCGAGGTGGCACTGCACAAGACCGAGGCTATCTTCTTTCCGGGGCCTCGGCAGCAAGCACCTCAGGACGCCCACATCATTGTGGGTGGCGTGAGGGTCAACGTGAAGGCTCAGATGAAATATCTGGGCCTGATCTTAGATGGTCGTTGGCACTTCGGCCCTCATTTCGCAGGCTTATCGGAACGCCTGTTGAGGGCCGCCAACGCCTTCAGCTGGCTCCTCCCTAATCTGCGGGGACCGAGAACGAGATGCCGGCGATTGTATGCCGGCGTCTTAAGGAGCATGGCGCTCTATGGCGCCCCCGTTTGGGTAGACTCCCTCAACAAGAGGGAGAACGCCGCCCTCCTCCGCAGGCCCCAACGGGCCATTGCACAGCGGGTGGGGAGGGCATACCGCACGGTTGGGGGTGCTGCGGCCTGTGCTCTTGCGGGCACGCCACCGTGGGAGCTGGAAGCCCGGGTCCTCGCTACCGTCTACAAATGGACGGCAGAGCAGAGGGCCCGCGAACTGCGACCGGCTCCCGAAGAGCGAGGAGCGGTGCGGCGCGAGGCGCACGAAGCCATGGTCCGTCTGTGGAAGGAGGACCTGGCGAGTGCGCCGTTCGGGCGTCGCACGTTGGATGCCATCGGTCCAAATCTGGACCGGTGGCTGGAGAGGCCCCACGGGTTCCTCACTTACCGTCTGGTGCAGGTGCTTACCGGGCATGGTTGCTTCGGTGACTACCTGCATCGGATCGGGAGAGAGGAATCCCCGTCGTGCCATGAGTGTGGTGCGACGGAGGACTCGGCGCAGCATACCCTCGCAGTCTGCCCAGGCTGGGAGGAGAAGCGCCGGGTTCTAGTGGCGGCAGTCGGCCAGGACCTGTCATTGCCTAGTATGGTGAACGCCATGCTAGACGATGAGAGGTCTTGGAAGGCGGTAGCCACCTTCTGCGAGACTGTCATTTCGCAGAAGGAGGCGGCGGAGCGGGAGAGGGAGGACGATCCCTCAGCGCCCCCGCTCCGCAGACGGAGGGTGGGCAGGAGACGGCGGTTGTACGATCGCTCTCTTGTCCCCCAAGGTGGCATGCAGGCTGGAGGCACGGGGGTGCCTCCTCCTGCATTGCACGCGCCACCACCGTCGAGAGGGAATAGTGCCGCGTCCCCGGCTATTCCCTCTGTCCCCCCGATAGGGGGGCGCGCTGGGCCCGCCGTGTAGGCGGGCAGCTGTCCAGGGTGTGCATGGATGTCAAGGCTTTTGCTAGACTCCCATGTCGCCCTGTAGACAGGGAAGGGAAGCCGCAGGTTTTTGGTGGGTAGTCTCCGCTCTTCGTTGAGCGGTGGGAGTCCCACACACGGCTGAGGCCCCCCGGTCTCGGTTACGGCTCATAAATGGGTTTTCCTGCGATAAAAAAAAAAAAAAAAAGGTTCCCGTGTCGGCCCCCTCGAATGGAGCACGCCTTGTCGTGGCGAGGGGGCTCAGTAGCCTGTCGCAATCCAGCGGCAGGTGAAGCCAAGATGCTCCGTGGAGAGTGCCGCTGCGTCTGTTCCCGTATCGGGCGGCAGTGGCCATAGTGAGTCGCGTCTGTCTCGCATCGAGCGGCGGCTCACTAACAGTCGTTGGACTCCCGGCACCCCTCTGGTTTATCAGAGGAGGCAAGGGATGTCCTGAGGACTTTGGTCCTATGGGCGAGCTCGGCGTGCATTTGCCGTCGGGCGTGGCTCGCCTTGTCGGGAGGGTCTCGGACAGACGGTGTGGGGACACCTCTGTCCAATCACAAGGGACACTCCTGAGGCGCCAGTGTGCCGTCGGGAGTGGGATCGCCCCACTCCGTGGAGATCCGCCCTCCTTATAGAGGGTGGAGGTTGCGCTGGCAAGGGCCGCGGGACTGTTGAGACACCGCGGCCCCTGCTGTCAAAGCCACCAAACGCGGCGGGCGTCGTCAGGTTTTAGTGGGTATACCCGGGGGCGAATCCGGGGGAGTCCCACACACGCCCCTCCGTTCCCCGACGGAGAGGTACGGTGCGTAAACGGCATTTCCTGACGTTAAAAAAAAAAAAAAAAAAAAAAAAAAAAAAAAAAAAAAAAAAAAAAAAAAAAAAAGGTTCCCGTGTCGGGTTACTGGTCCCGCATCGGGCGCGTCCCCAGGTGGTGGATAGGGGAACGCCTCCCAGATATGGGGGGTACCGGCTTTGGCCGGCGCGAACCAAAACCAGAGCGCGGCAGGTTTTGTCAACTCGGCGAACCTGTCGGGCCAGAAGGGAAGGCCTTATGGCTCAAGTCCTCTCGTATTCGCCGCTCCGCCTGCTCCTCCTCGAAGGAATGGACCGGAGTGGCTTGAGTACGTGAGGCGAAGATAGGGTTGCTTAGACCGGCGGGGCATTTGCCCGGGTCGCAGAGCATTGGGTCGTCGGGGCATACTGCCCGGATCCGTGGGTTTTTCCCGGGTTGTAGCCTGTCATCATGACAACCCGGGCAGCGCATTTGTGCCGTGCGCTGGGTCCCGTAATCCTGGGAGAAGAGGGTCCTGGACATTGAGCCTGAGGCAGACCACCCAGGCAACACATTGTCTTTGGCCTCGGATTCCGGGCACACGGGAGGCCCGTGGAGTAGCTGGTCCACGGGTTATTCGGCTGCGGGCGAGCGGCTTAACCCTCGTCCAACGGTGACGCGGGGGGTATGGGGGGCAGGGCAGGCGGCGGGCTCGGTGATGTTGCGCGTTCTGGTCAACGCGTGCTCACCTTGCCCCAACCGTCTCGTCAAAGATCCCGTACTAGTCTGCCCGAAAGGGAAGTGGCGTCCCTGCTATGGTCGGTGGGAAACCCTGGGGTGTCAGTGGCACCTCCCCAGATGGGGCTCCGTGGTGGGTGGGGTAACCACCGACTGAATATAAAAGGATAAAGAATATGGCTTGCAACAATACTCAAAAATCTAATATTGCGACCAACCCCCGAGCGCAAGGCGCTCCTACTGATGAAAAGCGAGAGGATGACGGTAACGTCCTTTTCAGGACGCCCATCGTCCGACTCGAAAGGTGTTTAATAGCACAGAAGGGACCGTCGGGTAGCCGGTTCTTCAGGCCTGGGGATTTCTCCGAGTCTGAGGACGAGGTAACCCTTACTGGAGTCGACAAACAGGGGATGTCACTTCGTGTTTCCCCCTCCACCGGAAATGACAAAAATTTGGACGACAGCCTGGAGATCGTGGACTCCTACGAGTCCGCGTCTTCGGGAATTACATCTCGTTCGCCGTCTGGGACTCGCACCAGCGGCAGAACGACAAGAGCCGGCAAACGACGGGCGGCTGAGGCCTCCACAGACCTCGCCCCTGCGAAAGTCCCGGCGGACAAAATTACTGCTGCCCGCAGAGGCCGGGGTCGCCCGCCTACCCATGGGGAGTACGTAGGTGTAGGCAGAGCCCGCGAGCAACTCTGTGATGAAAAGCGCCGTGCGGCGATCGTGGAGGCCGAGGAGGAGGCATCCCGTCTTGCTGAACGGCTAGTCCAAGGAAGGAGTAGGAGCGAGTTCTCTGTTAAGGATCCCACCGCGGAAGAGCTGCGCGGCCAGATTCGGGCTGCCACGGACACAGTTATGTTCTGCGTGGCAAAGTCCGGAAACCTAAAGGGTAGCTTCCAGCGTGCCCTGAAGGAAGCCGCCACCTCGATTACGCGGGCGGTTGATATCCTCAGCACGAGGACGATCGACGACGAGACGCGGCGGCTGCAAGCCGCGAACAAGCGCCTAGAGCAGGACGTCGCGGACCTGAAGCGCGTCGTCCAGGAGTTGAAGGCTGAGAGGCTTGCGGATATGCGCTCTGCTGTCCCAATCGGATCGCAGTCTAGCTCTGCCATGGAGGAGCTTGAACAGCGCCTTATGCGCCAATTCGGAGGCATGATGGACGCAAAATTGGCGCCTATCGCTGACCGGCTGCTCCCAGAGCCTCGCTTGCGCCCGCCACTTGCAGCGGACGCCCGCAAGGCTCAGGTTGAGCGCCCGTCTGCCACCGCAGGCAAGGCGAAGAAGCAGCCGCCGACCGCAGCACCGCCCAAGAGTGCCGCCTCTCCCCAGACGGGCATAGCGCCGTCCGAGGTGTCCGCCCCTGTGGCCACGACCTCGACTGCCGGCGCAGTCCCCGCTGGGGAGAAGAAAAGAAAGCGGAACAGGCGGAAGAAGGCCCGTAATCAGGGCCAGGAGTCCGCGTCCGCTTCTGCTTCCCAAGCAGGGAGTTCCCGCCCGACAGCCCAGTCCGCAGCTGGCCCTAAAGCCGAGTCGTGGACGGAGGTAGTACGGCGTGGGAAAAAGGCGGCCTCTAATTCCGCCCCTAAGCAGCAGCCTACGGTCCAGCCCAAGAGGCCAACTGCCCCAACGACGAATAAGACTCCGAACCTCCGCCCGCCGAGGACCGCCGCCATCTTGGTGGCGATGCAACCGGGAGTGCTGGAGGCTAAGGAGCATTCGTACGAATCCGTGTTGGGCAATGCCAAGCAGGCTATAGACATCGGGGCGTTGGGTATCCCTGGGATCCGCTTCAGGGTCGCCAAGACTGGCGGCAAGGTCCTTGAGATCACCGGCCCCGATAGCGAGAAAAAGGCTGACATCCTGGCAGCCAAGATGCGGGAGGTCATCCCCGAGGCGATTGCGAAAGTAACTCGGCCGACCAAGAGCGTCGATGTCCGGATATCAGGACTTGACGACTCGGTCACGAAGGTAGAAGTCGCCGAAGCTGTCGCCAAGGCGGGATGCTGTGACCCAAAATCTGTCCAAGTGGGGTCTATTGGTCGCTCTTTCCAGGGCACAGGCGCCTGCATTGTTAAGATGCCGATAGCTGCAGCCCAAAAGGTTGTGAAAGGGAGGGTTTTAGTGGGATGGGTCTCCGCCCAGACCAGGCTTATGGAACGGTTGCCACTTAAGTGCTTCCGGTGCCTGGAGGTGGGACACGCCCGCGAGAGCTGCCCCTCAACAACCGATCGCAGTACCCTCTGCTACCGCTGTGGTGTACCGGGACATGCAGCCAGGGGATGCACTGCCTCGCCGCATTGCCCTCTGTGCGCGGACGCAGGATTGCCGGCGAACCACCGGGTGGGCAGTAAGAGCTGCAAACCGCCCAAGCGTGGCAATCGAGTGGGAAGGACAGTGGCCAGGACTCCAGCCACACCGTCCGCGGCCGAAAGGCCCACATCCATGGAGGCAGAAATAACAGCGGGCTAAGATGGCCTTCAGTGTTCTGCAGGCGAATGTGAACCACTCTGCCGCTGCGCAGGATATCCTCTTGCAGCACGCGGCGGAGTGGTCCATAGACGCCGTCCTCGTCTCCGAACCCTACTTCATACCGGCTGACCGGGAGAACTGGGTCGGGGACGTGAGCGGCCTGTCAGCCATCATGGTATCAGGAGTGCATCCAATCGACGTGGTAGCCAGGCAGAGCGGATTCGTCGCCGCCAAGTGCAAGGAGTTTCTGCTGGTAGGGGTCTATTGCCCCCCCAGCCGAACCAGGAGCGAGTTCGAGGCCGACCTGGACCGTTTCGGGTCGGTTCTCCGTCAGTCCACCTTGCCGGTTATCGTTGGCGGCGACTTCAACGCCAAGAATATAGCCTGGGGCTCACGTCATACTGACCCCAAAGGGGAGAGTCTGCTGGACTGGGCGGTGTCCAACGGACTGGTTATTGTCAATGTGGGGACCGAACCCACTTGCGTGCGACCGCAGGGGGAGTCCGTCGTGGACATAACGTTCGCGACCCCCGCGGTTGCAGCTCGAATAAGTGGCTGGAGAGTGGTCACAGAGGCGGAAGAATTGTCGGATCACCGGTACATCCGGTTTGACATCTCTGCCTCCGGTCCCGTGATCCCTCCGAGCGGCACACCCCACGTGACATACCCCCGATGGAGGCTCAGTTGCCTGGACAAGGAAACAGCGCGGGAAGCTGCGGTCGTTAAGGCCTGGCTACCTGTAGGTCCCGAGCCCGTCCAAGTGGATGCGGAAGCGGAATGGTTCCGGGAGGCCGTTACGGACGTGTGTGACGCGTCCATGCCTCGGTCCGGACCTTCCCTTCCCCGGCGGAACGTCTATTGGTGGACGGATGAGGTTGCGGAGCTGCGCCGCGTGTGTATCGCGGCGCGTCGCGCCTCAGCCAGACACCGAAGACGCAGACGCCGTGATCCGGCGCTGGACGAGCCGCTTTATCAGGCCTACAGAGAGGCGAAGCAGGCGCTCAAGATCGCCATCCTGGAGGCGAAACTCAAGGCGAGGGAGGAGCTCCTTGCATCGCTCGATGCCGATCCGTGGGGACGCCCGTACCGCACGGTGCGGGGGAAACTCCGCCCATGGGCACCCCCGGTCACGGAAAGGCTAGAGCCCGAGTTCCTCCGAAGAGTCGTGTCCACCTTGTTCCCAGCTCAGGTGGAACACACCCCGCCTTCGATGTTGCCACACCCCGTGGCCTCCAGAGAGCCCCCTGACCCCGTGTCCGAGGGCGAGTTCGGCGCGGCATTAGAGCGGTTGAAGGCCAAGAACGTGGCCCCGGGTCCTGACGGGATCCCAGGTAAAATCTGGGTCCTCGTATCGGATATACTGGGTGACCGCCTTCGTAGGCTCCTTACCGCTTGCCTAGAGCAGGGGCGCTTCCCGGCGCTATGGAAGGAAGGGAGACTCGTGCTTCTGAAGAAAGACGGACGTCCGACCGACTCCCCTTCGGCATACCGTCCGATCGTGTTGCTGGATGAGGTGGGCAAGCTCTTTGAAAGAGTCGTTGCAAACCGCCTCGTTCGGCACCTGGATACGGATGGGCCGAATTTGTCGGATGTACAGTATGGCTTCAGGAGAGAGCGCTCTACGATCGATGCTATCCTGCGGGTAAAATCGCTCGCCAGCGAAGCGGTGGAGAGCGGCGGTGTGCTGTTGGCCGTGTCTATCGACATTGCCAACGCGTTCAACACGCTGCCGTGGACCACGATAAAGCAGGCGCTCCGATTCCACGGAGTGCCTGTTTACCTGCAGGACACCATCGCATCGTACCTAGAAGGACGAGAGGTTGCGTGTGATTCGGTGGACGGTCGTTTGCGGCACTTGGCCGGATGCGGCGTTCCGCAGGGGTCGGTTCTAGGGCCACTCTTGTGGAACATCGGATTCGATTGGGCTCTCCGCGGCCAGTTCGTCGCGGGGGTTGGCGTGACTTGTTACGCCGACGATACCCTGCTGACAGCTCGCGGTGACTCTTTTGCCGATGCTGCACGTCGTGCGACTGCTGGGGTCGCTGTAATGGTACACCGAATCCGCCTTTTGGGGCTGCGGGTGGCGCTGGAGAAGTCTGAGGCGCTGTGTTTTCACGGCCGACGACGTGCGCCGCCTGCGGGCACTGGGTTGATGGTGGATGGGGTTCTGATCCCGGTTTCATCCACCATCCGGTACCTTGGGCTTGTGCTTGACGGAAGGTGGCGGTTCAAGGCCCATTTCCGTCAGCTCGGTACCAAGCTCAATGCGACCGCGGGTGCTTTGAGCCGGTTACTGCCAAACCTGGGTGGTCCGTCGACGGCTCCTCGACGACTGTACCTAGGGGTGGTCCGCTCGATGGCACTTTACGGTGCCCCGGTGTGGCATGACGCCCTCTCGTCCGAGAATGTGACAGTCTTGCGGAAGGCTCAAAGGGTGTTAGCCCTGCGTTTAGCGCGAGCCTACCGCACCACCTCCACCGATGCTGCGCTGGTCCTAGCCGGCAGCCTCCCCTGGGATCTCGACTCCCTGGTCCTCGCCGCGTTATACCAGTGGCGGGGAGACCAAAGATCTCAGGGCAATAGGCCCGCTCCGACGGAGGTGGAATCGGAAAGGACACAGCTCACAGAGCTAGCCCACGAGCAGTGGCGCCGTAGATTGGCCAGTAGCCACTTTGGCGTCCGGGTCATTGAAGCCGTACTCCCCGTTCTCAAAGAATGGGTCGAGCGACCACACGGCCAAGTGACATACCGGATGTCGCAGGTGTTTACAGGCCACGGGTGCTTTGGGTCATACCTCTGCCGCATAGGCAGGGAACCCACAACCCGATGCTGGCACTGCGATGCTCCGGAGGATACGGCACAGCACACCCTCGAGGTGTGCCCGGCGTGGGTCGCTGACTGCCGTGCCCTCCGAGCACACGTGGGGACCGACCTCAGCCTGGGCTCTATAGTCCGGCGTATGGTCGAAGACAGGGAGGCTTGGCGAGCCATGGCCGCATTTTGCGAGCGGGTGATCGCCGAAAAGGAGAGCGCGGAGCGAGAGCGAGAGGCTGCGGCTGACGCACTCCTTATGCGCCGAAGGCGTACTGGGCGCAGGAGGCACCTCCACCACCTGCACATGCCCCTCCCTGTGCCTCGGGTCGTGGACGCGGGGGCGTCCGCTTCCCACTAAGAGGCGCGATGGTGTGTAATGCGTTCTACGCATCGTCGGGACATCAAGCCGGAGGGTAACCTCCTCTGGCGCTGAAGGCAGGGGCTCTTGCCCTCTTCAGATCGGGTGAGACCGTGTGTCGGTCTAGTCAGTGAGGGGCCGCGGATGTGTGCTTATGGCGCTGACTCGTGGCCCCGAACTCATGGCTCCCGAGAACGCCGCTGGTTTTTAGTGGGTATGCCCCGATCGGGGAGAGTCCCACATAACCTGCTGCCTTCCCCCGAGGGCGGCAGGTATGCGTAAAGCATTTTCCAGCGAAACCAAAAAAAAAAAAAAAAAAAAGGTTAGGTTAGGTTAGGTTAGGTTGGGGTTCCCAGCAGTGTTGGCTTCCTCGCAGCGATCCCCGGGCAACGTCTCGTCCGACCACCGTAACGGAGTGGCAGACAGGCGGCTAACGAACACTGTGCGATCGTATACTCTCAGAGCGGATAAGTGCGATCTTTGTGGTTCGACAACATGTCGAAACCTTTGCGGGACGCCTCCGGGCGTTTCATTAAAAAAGGCCCTTCTCAGGGCCAACCCCAAACGGCCCTTCTCAGGGCCACCCCCGACGACGCTTCGACGTCAAAGGCTAGCCGCACACCATCTGCGGCGAGTGTGATCTGCAGGGAGGATGATCTGTCGGAGTCCGACAGTGACGCCTTTGTGGCAGAGCTGCCTGACCGTCAGGCAAAAAAGCGGGCCTACTTGAGGCAGAGTTCGGAGGGCTCTTCGGATTCAGCCAAAAGTGGCCCGAAAAAGAAGAGCAAGGCTGTAAAGCCTGCTAACCCTACCCTGGCTTGCATTAGCCACGACGTAGGTCTGCTGGACGCCCAACGTCAGCTAAACGTGGCGAACAGGGCACGAGTCCAACAGGAGTTGGAAGAGGAGGTTGCCGCTAAGGAGGCACAGGCACGCGTACGCAGAGCCAAGGCGGACTATGGTGCGTCAAGCGTCATGTACGCGGATCACTCCTTAGCGGAACTAGAAAAGATGGCCGAGGAGGACCAAGAGGAGATTGTCAAAGTCGCCTCAAAGTCCTCGAATTTGAAAGGGACCTTCCAAAAGGCCCTCAAGTGCCGGGCTGCCAGTCTTCGTGGCATTATCGGTGAGTTGGTGCAGCGCACAACCACCGACGAGGTAAGGCAGCTCCAGAAGAGGGTGGACTGCCTTACAAAGGAGGTCAGCGAGCTACACACGAAGCTCGCTGAAGCTATTGGGCGGCCTGTCCAGGCCCCGCCTGCTGCAGTGACGGTGGATCTCTCCTCCTCCAACCTTGAGGAAACCATCCGCAAGGTTGTGATGGAGGAGAGAGCTTTCACGCGGGCCTGCATAGCGGGCATTGAGGATAGGCTCCTGCCTGAAAGGCGCGTCAGGCCGCCGTTGGCTGCAGACAGGGCTGCTCCTGCCTCTGCCCCTGCGCCGACTGTGATGGCTCCTCCCCCGACTCCGAAGCCCGCAAAGGGCAAAGGAAAAGGGAAAAAGGCGGCGGCCCCGCCGGCTACGACTGAGGTGGCGGCAGTCTCATCCCAGAGGGAAGACGCCTTTCTTCCCTCCAGCACTCCGTCCAACGAATGGACCGAGGTGGTTAGGAGGAAGAAGAAAGGCGCCAAAAAGGCAGTGCTGCCTGCTGCCCCTGCCAATGTCCCCTCCGGCTCGTCCAAAAGGACGAACAAAGGAGGAGAGAAGAGCAAGGGGAAAACAGCCCCCAAGCCGAGTGGGAGGAAACTGGTTCCTCCTAAAACCGCAGCCGTCGTAGTGACGCTCACTCCGGAGGCCATGGAGAAGGGCGAGACGTATGAATCCGTTCTGAAACGGGCTCGTACTAACGCCAACCCAGCCACATTGGGTATTGGCCTGGTCACGTGCCGCAAGACCCAAACTGGAGCTCGACTTTTCGAGTTTCCGGGGGCCCAGGGCGGCGCAAATGCGGACCTCTTCGCAAGCAAGTTGCAAGAGGTCATAGCGGACGCGGCCAAAGTTGCCAGGCCGACAAAGACCGCGACACTGGAAGTGACCGATCTTGAAGACTCGGTCACAAAAGATGAGGTGGTGGCGGCAGTTGCCGCTACAGGAGGCTGCGACGCGGCAGCTATACGGGGCGGGGCTATCAAGCCTGGTCGCGGTGGTCTGGGCGCTATTCGCCTGGAGTGCCCGGTCGTCGCGGCTAAGGCTGTACTAGCAAAGAGACGGCTCCCCGTGGGGTTCTGTGTGGCTATGGTCCGAGCACTTGAGGACCGGCCTTTCCGGTGTTTCAGGTGCTTCGGAGTAGGACACACCAGAGCCCTGTGCCCATCCCGAGTGGACAGGTCAGAGCTCTGCTACCGGTGCGGGGAAGCGGGGCACAAGGCGTCGGAGTGCGCTGTCGCCACACCGCGCTGCGCGGTGTGCTCTGCTAGTGGCCGTCTAGCTGGCCACGTGATGGGGGGGAGGCAATGTAATCCTCCCCCAAAGAAGGGACAAGCGCAGGCGTCAACCCGACCCGCTGCAGCTGCCGCCACTGTTGAGGCTGTCGAAGCCTCGCAACAGGCCGAAGAGGGCAATGCGATGGACCAATAATGACAGTGGTCCATCGCATTTTACAGGCTAACACCAACCACTGCAGAGCGGCCCAGGACCTGCTGGTGCAGACCATTGCTGAGTGGTTGGTAGATGTTGTGGTTGTCGCCGAGCCATACTCTGTTCCTGGCCATTGGCTAGGGGATAGAGACGGCTTGGTGGCGCTTGTGGCGCGGTCTTCCGTGGACTCCCCTCCCCTCTCGCTCTTAGAGAAGGGACCAGGATACGTGGCCGCCGCGTGGGGTGACATAGCTTTTGTCGGGGTATATTTCTCCCCGAACCGACCACTGTCAGATTTTGAGGACTTCCTTGGAGTCCTCACCGCTGTGGTTTCAAGGGTGGCGCAACGGCAGGTCTTCGTGATGGGAGATCTGAACGCCAAGTCGGTGGTTTGGGGAAACTCAGCCACCGATACACGCGGGCGGGCGCTCGAGCTGTGGGCGGCCTCCTCCGGGCTCTCTGTTCTCAATAGAGGAGAGGTCCATACGTGCGTGCGGCGGTGGGGTGGGTCAATTGTGGACGTCACTTTTGCCTCACCCACCCTAGCTGCGCGTGTGAATAACTGGCGGGTGGACATGATGGAGACCTTCTCGGACCACCGCTATGTGCGGTTCGAGATCTCCACCCAAGTTCCCCAGAGAACGGCTCCTCCGGGCCAATCTCCGTTCCCTAGGTGGGCCCTCGTTCACCTGGACAGGGAGGCAGCGAAGGAGGCGGCGTTCGTCCAGGACTGGCTCTCGCCTAACATAAATGTCGTGGACGTTGACGCCGCCGCGGCACAGTTGAGGGAATCGTTGACCGAGGTATGCAACTCTAGTATGCCTCGGTCTCGTCGACCACCTCCCCGACGCGCCGTCTATTGGTGGTCGGAGGAGTTGACGGCACTTCGAACTGCCTGCGTGGCGGCCCGAAGGGAGTACACTCGAAGCCGGCGGCGGCGAATACGCGACCGGGAGAATGAGGACCGCCTTCACAACCTGTACGTGGAGGCAAAGCGGGTACTCAGGACGGCAATGCTCGCCGCCCAGGACTCGGCGCAGGCTGAGCTACTGGAGGGCCTTGACGGAGACCCTTTTGGGAGGCCGTATAAGGCGGCGCGGAATAAACTGCGTCCCTTCGGCCTCCCTGTTTCGGAGACCCTTGAGCCAGCAGTGCTGGATGGGGTCGTACGGTCCCTGTTTCCAGGCAGGGCCGACGCTTACACTCCACCAGCAATGGACCCTCCGCGGGGTGCTGTTCAGGAGGAAGAGGAGGACCAGGTGGCTCCTTCTCTCACTGGGGCAGAGGTTCGCACGGCGGTTCTTCGCCTTCGTGCAAAAAAGACGGCTCCAGGGCCAGACGGCGTCCCAGCAAGGGTGGTGGCAATAGCCACCACCGAAATGGAAGAAAGGTTTCGGGACCTCTTCGACGCGTGCTTCGCGTCGAGAAGGTTTCCGAAACCTTGGAAGGAGGGGCGTTTATGCCTCCTCCGAAAAGAAGGACGCCCGGCGGACTCTCCCTCGGCATACCGACCCATCGTTCTGCTCGATGAGGTCGGTAAGATGTTCGAGGGGATCATCGCCGCCCGCCTGAAAGACCACCTGAGGGTGGTTGGGCCGGACCTGTCGGATGCTCAGTTCGGTTTTCGATCTGAGCGTTCGACAATAGACGCCCTCGCCCTTTTAAAGGGTGTGGTGAAGGAGGCGATGGATGCTGGGGACGGAGTGTTGGCTGTGTCGTTCGACATAGCAAACGCCTTCAACACCCTTTCCCATGCGACCGTCCTCGAGGCACTCCGGTTTCACGGAGTGCCTCAATATATGAGAGAGCTCCTGGCCAGTTACTTGGAGGACAGAGCGGTCCTTGTAGTCGACAAAGCTGGCCAGGTCCGGCGATACCCGGTGGAGTCCGGTGTTCCGCAGGGGTCAGTCCTAGGACCACTCCTGTGGGACATCGGGTTCGACTGGCTTCTGCGCGGGACCCTCCTCCGGGGCACGAGTGTCATCTGTTATGCGGATGACACTCTCCTCACTGCCCGAGGGGGGAGTTTTGGTGAGGCGGCCAGTCTGGCCTCGGCGGGCGGATCGCAAGTCGCTCATAGAATCCGCCGGCTTGGACTGAGGGTGGCGTTGCATAAGACCGAGGCCGTTTTCTTCCACGGGCCTCGGCAGCGCCGCCCACCTGGCGCCCACATCTTTGTGGAGGGCGTCAGAATCGAGGTAAAGACCCAGATGAAATATCTGGGTCTAACGCTCGACAGCAGGTGGCGCTTCAGCCCGCATTTCAGCGGACTGTCGTCGCGCCTGCTGAAGGCAGCGGGGACCCTCTCATGGCTGATGCCTAACTTGGGAGGGCCAGGCGGGCGATGCCGGCGGCTGTACGCCGGCATCCTGAAGAGCATAGCCCTGTACGGGGCACCTATCTGGGCAGACTCCCTTCAAAGAAGGGAGAATGCCACAGCCTTGCGGGTGCCCCAGAGGGCCATTGCGCAACGGGTGGCGCGGGCTTACCGCTCGGTAAGCTTCGCAGCAGCGTGTGCTCTGGCTGGCACTCCTCCTTGGGAGCTCGAGGCGTGGGTGCTAGCCAGAGTCTACGAATGGACGGCGGGGCGAAGGGCACTCGGTGAGCGCCCTGCCCCTGAAGAACGCGAGGCTGTTCGGCAGGAGGCGAGGGATGCCGTCGTCCATCACTGGATGGCGGACCTTGCCTCCGCAGTTTTCGGCCGTCGCACCCTCGACGCGCTTGGGCCGGTCCTAAAGGACTGGCTTGACAGACCGCACGGATTCCTCACCTTCCGATTGGTGCAGGTGCTGTCCGGGCACGGCTGTTTCGGATCGTACCTTCACCGAATCGGGAGGGAAGAGAGCCCGACGTGCCATGACTGTGGCGCGGCGGAGGACACGGCACAGCACACCCTTGAGGTGTGCCCGTCGTGGACCGAGCTGCGCCGCAGTCTTGTTGCGGTGGTCGGGCCGGATCTCTCGCTCCCTGTCGTGGTAATTGCCATGTTGGGGAGTGAGGAGGCGTGGGTGGCGGTAGCCTCCTTCTGTGAAGACGTCATGTCACAGAAGGAGGAGGCGGAGCGCGCGCGGGAGGACGATCCTCTCGCGCCAATACTCCGCCGAAGGAGAGGCAGGAGAAGGCGGGTGGTCAACCACCCTCTCCTCCCCCGGTGATAAGCAGCGGGCGACAGGCGCGGGGGCGCCCTCGTCCGCATTGCACCGCTTATCACCCAGCCGAACGAGGATGACCGAGCACTGACAGTCATCCTCGAGCCCCTTCCCATGTGCGGGAGGGGCGTGACGGGCCCGCCGCTGCAAGGCGGGCAAACGCCGGCGGGGAACTGGACGCAAAGGCTATGCCGATTCCCAGAACCCCGCCACCAAAGGCGATGCGGGAGTGCCGCTGGGTCGTTTAGTGGGTATACCGGGAGTCCCACATACCCCATCCGTCCCCCGACGGGTGGGGATGCGTAATGCATTTTTCCCAGCGAAAAAAAAAAAAAAAAAAAAAAAAAAAAAAAAAAAAAGGTTAGGTTAGGTTCCCGTGTCGGGTTACTGGTCCCGCATCGGGCGCGTCCCCAGGTGGTGGATAGGGGAACGCCTCCCAGATATGGGGGGTACCGGCTTCGGCCGGCGCGAACCAAAACCAGAGCGCGGCAGGTCTTGTCAACTCGACGGGCCTGTCGGGCCAGAGGGGAAGGCCTTATGGCTCAAGACCTCTCGTATTCGCTGTTCCGCCTGCTCCTCCTCGAAGGAATGGACCGGAGCGGCTTGAGTACCTGAGGCGTAGATAGGGGTGCCTAGACCGGCGGGGCGTTTGCCCGGGTCGTAGGGCTTTGGGGTCGTCGGGGCATTTGCCCGGATCCGTGGGTTTTTCCCGGGTTGTGGCCTGTCATCACGACAACCCGGGCAGCGCATTTGTGCCGTGCGCTGGGTCCCGTAATCCTGGGAGAAGAGGGTCCTGGACGTTGAGCCTGAGGCAGACCACCCAGGCAACACGCTGTCTTTGGCCTCGGATTCCGGGCACACGGGGGGCCCGTGGAGTAGCCGGTCCACGGGTTATTCGGCTGCGGGCGAGCGGCTTAACCCTCGTCCAACGGTGACGCGGGGGGTACGGGGGGCAGGGCAGGCGGCGGGCTCGGTGATGTTGCGCGTTCTGGTCGACGCGTGCTCACCTTGCCCCAACCGTCTCGTCAAAGATCCCGTACCAGTCTGCCCGAAAGGGAAGTGGCGTCCTCGCTATAGTCGGTGGGAAACCCTGGGGTGCCAGTGGCACCTCCCCAGATGGGGCTCCGTGGTGGGTGGGGTCACCACCGACTGAATTTGGAAGACAAACGGACATGGCTTGCAACAAGGAATCCTCTTACTTAGCGACCAACCCCCGAGCGCGAGGCGCTCAAACAGAGAAAAAGGCAGAGGGTGATGGTGACGTCCTTTTCAGGACGCCCGTTGTCCTCTTGCAAAGGTGTAAAACACCATTGGATGGACCGACGGGTAGCCGGTTCTTCAGGCGCGGGGATTTCTCCGAGTCTGAGGACGAGGTAACCCTTACAGGACGTGACAAAGAGGGGATGTCACCTTGTGTTTCCCCCTCTACCGGATTTGACAAAAAAAACCAGGACGACAGTCTGGAGATCGTGGACTCCTACGAGTCCGCGTCTTCAGGAATAACATCTCGTTCGCCGTCTGGGACTCGCACCAGCGGCAGAACGACAAGAGCCGGCAAACGACGGGCGGATGAGGCCTCCACAGACCTCTCCCCTGCGAAAGTCCCGGCGGACAAAGTTACTGCTGCCCGCAGAGGCCGGGGCCGCCCACCTACCCATGGGGAGTACGTAGGTGTAGGCAGAGCCCGCGAGCAACTTTGCGACGAGAAGCGCCGTGCGGCGATCGTGGAGGCCGAGGAGGAGGCATCCCGTCTTGCTGAACGGCTAGTTCAGGGAAGGAGTAGGAGCGAGTTCTCTGCAAAGGATCCCACCGCGGAAGAGCTGCGCGGCCAGATCCGGGCTGCCACGGACACAGTTATGTTCTGCGTGGCAAAGTCCGGAAACCTGAAGGGTAGCTTCCAGCGTGCCCTGAAGGAGGCCGCCACCTCGATTACGCGGGCGGTTGATATACTCAGCACGAGGACGATCGATGACGAGACGCGGCGGCTGCAAGCCGCGAACAAGCGCCTGGAGCAGGACGTCGCGGACCTGAAGCGCGTCGTCCAGGAGTTGAAGGCTGAGAGGCTTGCGGATATGCGCTCTGCTGTCCCAAGCGGATCGCAGTCTAACTCTGCCATGGAGGAGCTTGAACAGCGCCTTATGCGCCAATTCGGAGGCATGATGGACGCAAAATTGGCGTCTATCACTGACCGGCTGCTCCCAGAGCCTCGCTTGCGCCCACCACTTGCAGCGGACGCCCGCAAGGCTCAGGTTGAGCGCCCGTCTGCCGCCGCAGGCAAGGCGAAGAAGCAGCCGCCGACCGCAGCACCGCCCAAGAGTGCCGCCTCTCCCCAGACGGGCATAGCGCCGTCCGAGGTGTCCGCCCCTGTGGCCACGACCTCGACTGCCGGCGCAGTCCCCGCCGGGGAGAAGAAGAGAAAGCGGAACAGGCGGAAGAAGGCCCGTAACCAGGGCCAGGAGTCCGCGCCCGCTTCTGCCTCCCAAGCAGGGAGTTCCCGCCCGACAGCCCAGTCCGCAGCTGGCCCAGCAGCCGAGTCGTGGACGGAGGTAGTACGGCGTGGGAAAAAGGCGGCCTCTAATTCCGCCCCTAAGCAGCAGCCTACGGTCCAGCCCAAGAGGCCAACTGCCCCAACGACGAAGAAGACTCCGAACCTCCGCCCACCGAGGACCGCCGCCATCTTGGTGGCGATGCAACCGGGAGTGCTGGAGGCCAAGGAGCATTCGTACGAATCCGTGTTGGGCAATGCCAAGCAGGCCATAGACATCGGGGCGTTGGGTATCCCCGGAATCCGCTTCAGGGTCGCCAAGACTGGCGGCAAGGTCCTGGAGATCACCGGCCCTGATAGCGAGAAAAAGGCTGACATCCTGGCAGCCAAGATGCGGGAGGTCATCCCCGAGGCGATCGCGAAAGTGACTCGGACGACCAAGAGCGTCGATGTCCGGATATCGGGACTTGACGACTCGGTCACAAAGGTAGAAGTCGCCGAAGCTGTCGCCAAAGCGGGGGGCTGTGACCCAAAAGCTGTCCAAGTGGGGTCTATTGGTCGCTCTTTTCAGGGCACAGGCGCCTGTATTGTTAAGGTGCCAATAGCTGCAGCCCAGAAGGTTGTGAAAGGGAGGGTTTTAGTGGGATGGGTCTCCGCCCAGACCAGGCTCATGGAACGGTTGCCACTTAAGTGCTTCCGGTGCCTGGAGGTGGGACACGCCCGCGAGAGCTGCCCCTCAACAACCGATCGCAGTACCCTCTGCTACCGCTGTGGTAAACCGGGACATGCAGCCAGGGGATGCACTGCCCCTCCACACTGCCCTCTGTGCGCGGACGCAGGATTGCCAGCGAACCACCGGGTGGGCAGCAAGAGCTGCAAACCGCCCAAGCGTGGCAATCGAGCGGGAAGGACAGTGGCCAGGACTCCAGCCGCACCGTCCGGGGCCGTAAGGCCCACTTCCATGGAGGCAGAAAATACACCAGCGTAGGATGGCCTTTAGCGTTCTGCAGGCGAATGTGAACCAATCTGCCGCTGCGCAGGATATCCTCTTGCAGCACGCGGCGGAGTGGTCCATAGACGCGGTCCTCGTCTCCGAACCCTATTTCATACCGGCTGACCGGGAGAACTGGGTCGGGGACGTGAGCGGACTGTCGGCCATCATGGTGTCAGGGGCGCATTCCATAGATGTCGTTGCCAGGCAGAGCGGTTTTGTCGCCGCCAAGTGTAGGGAGTTTCTGCTGGTGGGGGCTTATTGCCCCCCCAGCCGAACCAGGAGCGAGTTCGAGGCCGACCTGGATCGTTTCGGGTCGGTTCTCCGTCAGTCCACCTTGCCGGTGATAGTTGGCGGCGACTTTAACGCCAAGAATATAGCCTGGGGCTCACGACATACTGACCCCAAAGGGGAGAGTCTGCTGGACTGGGCGGTGTCCAACGGGCTGGTTATTGTCAATGTGGGGACCGAACCCACTTGCGTGCGACCGCAGGGGGAGTCCGTCGTGGACATAACGTTCGCGACCCCCGCGGTTGCAGCTCGGATCAGTGGCTGGAGAGTGGTCACAGAGGCGGAAGAATTGTCGGATCACCGGTACATCCGGTTTGACATCTCCGCCTCCGGTCCCGTGATCCCTCCGAGCGGCACACCCCACGTGACATACCCCCGATGGAGGCTCAGTTGCCTGGACAAAGACACAGCGCGGGAAGCTGCGGTCGTTAAGGCCTGGCTGCCTGTAGGTCCCGAGCCCGTCCAAGTGGATGCGGAAGCGGAATGGTTCCGGGAGGCCGTTACGGACGTGTGTGACGCGTCCATGCCTCGGTCCGGACCTTCCCTTCCCCGGCGGAACGTCTATTGGTGGACGGATGAGGTTGCGGAGCTGCGCCGCGTGTGTATCGCGGCGCGTCGCGCCTCAGCCAGACACCGAAGACGCAGACGCCGTGATCCGATGCTGGACGAGCCGCTTTATCAGGCCTACAGAGAAGCGAAGCAGGCGCTCAAGATCGCCATCCTGGAGGCGAAACTCAAGGCGAGGGAGGAGCTCCTTGCATCGCTCGATGCCGATCCGTGGGGACGCCCGTACCGCACGGTGCGGGGGAAACTCCGCCCATGGGCACCCCCGGTCTCGGAAAGGCTAGAGCCCGAGTTCCTCCGAAGAGTCGTGTCCACCTTGTTCCCAGCTCAGGTGGAACACACCCCGCCTTCGATGTTGCCACATCCTGTGGCCTCCAGAGAGCCCCCTGACCCCGTGTCCGAGGGCGAGTTCGGCGCGGCAATAGAGCGGTTGAAGGCCAAGAACGTGGCCCCGGGTCCTGACGGGATTCCAGGTAAAATCTGGGCTCTCGTATCGGATATACTGGGTGACCGCCTTCGTAGGCTCCTTACCGCTTGCTTAGAACAGGGGCGCTTCCCGGCGCTATGGAAGGAAGGGAGGCTCGTGCTTCTGAAGAAAGACGGACGTCCGACCGTCTCCCCTTCGGCATACCGTCCGATCGTGTTGCTGGATGAGGTGGGCAAGCTCTTTGAAAGAGTCGTTGCAAACCGCCTCGTTCGGCACCTGGATACGGATGGGCCGAATTTGTCGGATGTTCAGTATGGCTTCAGGAGAGAGCGCTCTACGATCGATGCTATCCTGCGGGTAAAATCGCTCGCCAGCGAAGCGGTGGAGAGCGGCGGTGTGCTGTTGGCCGTGTCTATCGACATTGCCAACGCGTTCAACACGCTGCCGTGGACCACGATAAAGCAGGCGCTCCGATTCCACGGAGTGCCTGTTTACCTGCAGGACACCATCGCATCGTACCTGGAAGGACGAGAGGTTGCGTGTGATTCGGTGGACGGTCGTTTGCGGCACTTGGCCGGATGCGGCGTTCCACAGGGGTCGGTCTTAGGGCCACTCTTGTGGAACATCGGGTTCGATTGGGCTCTCCGCGGCCAGTTCGTCGCGGGGGTTGGCGTGACTTGTTACGCCGACGATACCCTGCTGACAGCTCGCGGTGACTCTTTTGCCGATGCTGCACGTCGTGCGACTGCTGGGGTCGCTGTGATGGTACACCGAATCCGCCTTTTGGGGCTGCGGGTGGCGCTGGATAAGTCTGAGGCGCTGTGTTTTCACGGCCGACGACGTGCGCCGCCTGCGGGCACTGGGTTGATGGTGGATGGGGTTCTGATCCCGGTTTCATCCACCATCCGGTACCTTGGGCTTGTGCTTGACGGAAGGTGGCGGTTTAAGGCCCATTTCCGTCAGCTCGCTACCAAGCTCAATGCGACCGCGGGTGCTTTGAGCCGGTTACTGCCAAACCTGGGTGGTCCGTCGACGGCTCCTCGACGACTGTACCTAGGGGTGGTCCGCTCGATGGCACTTTACGGTGCCCCGGTGTGGCATGACGCCCTCTCGTCCGAGAACGTGACAGTCTTGCGGAAGGCTCAAAGGGTGCTAGCCCTGCGTTTAGCGCGAGCCTACCGCACCACCTCCACCGATGCTGCGCTGGTCCTGGCCGGCAGCCTTCCCTGGGATCTCGACTCCCTGGTCCTCGCCGCATTGTACCAGTGGCGGGGAGACCAAAGATCTCAGGGCAATAGGCCCGCACCGACGGAGGTGGAATCGGAAAGGACACAGCTCACAGAGCTAGCCCACGAGCAGTGGCGCCGTAGATTGGCCAGTAGCCACTTTGGCGTCCGGGTCATTGAAGCCGTACTCCCCGTTTTCAAGGAATGGGTCGAGCGACCACACGGCCAAGTGACATACCGGATGTCGCAGGTGTTTACAGGCCACGGATGCTTTGGGTCATACCTCTGCCACAAAGGCAGGGAACCCACAACCCGATGCTGGCACTGCGATGCACCGGAGGATACGGCACAGCACACTCTCGAGGTGTGCCCGGCGTGGGTCGCTGACATCCCTGCCCTCCGAGCACACGTGGGGACCGACCTCAGCCTGGGCTCTATAGTCCGGCGTATGGTCGAAGACAGGGAGGCATGGCGAGCCATAGCCGCATTTTGCGAGCGTGTGATCGCCGAAAAGGAGAGCGCGGAGCGAGAGCGAGAGGCTGCGGCTGACGCACTCCTTATGCGTCGAAGGCGTACTGGGCGCAGGAGGAACCTCCACCACCTGCACATGCCCGCCCCTCCCTGTGCCTCGGGTCGTGGACGCGGGGGCGTCCGCTTCCCACTAAGAGGCGCGATGGTGTGTAATGCGTTCTACGCATCGTCGGGACATCAAGCCGGAGGATAACCCCCTCTGGCGCTGAAGGCAGGGGCACTTGCCCTCTTCAGATCGGGTGAGACCGTGTGTCGGTCTAGTCAGTGAGGGGCCGCGGATGTGTGCTTATGGCGCTGACTCGTGGCCCCGAACTCATGGCTCCCGAGAACGCCGCTGGTTTTTAGTGGGTATGCCCCGATCAAGGGGAGTCCCACATAACCTGTTGCCTTCCCCCGAGGGCGACAGGTATGCGTAAAGCATTTTCCAGCGAAACCAAAAAAAAAAAAAAAAGGTTAGGTTAGGTTAGGTTAGGTTAGGTTAGGTTAGGTTAGGTTAGGTTCCCCCTCGAATGGAGCACGCCTTGTCGTGGCGAGGGGGCTCAGTAGCCTGTCGCAATCCAGCGGCAGGTGAAGCCAAGATGCTCCGTGGAGAGTGCCGCTGCGTCTGTTCCCGTATCGGGCGGCAGTGGCCATAGTGAGTCGCGTCTGTCTCGCATCGAGCGGCGGCTCACTAAAAGTCGTTGGACTCCCGGCACCCCTCTGATTTAGCAGAGGAGGCAGGGGATGTCCTGAGGACTTTGGTCCTCTGGGCGAGCTCGGCGTGCATTTGCCGTCGGGCGTGGCTCGCCTCGTCGGGAGGGTCTCGGACAGACGGTGTGGGGACACCTCTGTCCAATCACCAGGGACCCTCCTGAGGCGCCAGGGTGCCGTCGGGAGTGGGATGGCCCCACTCCGTGGAGATCCGCCCTCCTGATGGAGGGTGGAGGTTGCGCTGGCAAGGGTCGCGGGACTGTTGAGACACCACGGCCCCTGCTGTCAAAGCCACCAAACGCGGCGGGCGTCGTCAGGTTTTAGTGGGTATACCCGGGGGCGTATCCGGGGGAGTCCCACACACGCCCCTCCGTTCCCCGACGGAGAGGTACGGTGCGTAAACTGCATTTCCTGACGTTAAAAAAAAAAAAAAAAAAAAAAAGGTTAGGTTAGGTTCCCCCTCGAATGGAGCACGCCTTGTCGTGGCGAGGGGGCTCAGTAGCCTGTCGCAATCCAGCGGCAGGTGAAGCCAAGATGCTCTGTGACGGGTGCCGCTGCGTCTGTTCCCGTATCGGGCGGCAGCGGCATAGGTGAGTCGCGTCTGTCTCGGATCGAGCGGCGGCTCACTGAATGTAGGTAGGACTCCCAGCACCCCTCTGATTTAGCAGAGGAGGCAGGGGACGTCGTTGGGACTTTTGTCCTCTTGGCGAGCCCGACGTGCACTTACCCTGCCATCGGGCGTGGATCGCCTTATATCGTAATCCACATCAACGGAGTGTCGTGGATCACGTCTCGCGGCTCTGTGTGGAACGAGGGTCTTGGCTTAACCGCCCGGACCGCGAGGAAGAAAACCTCTATAAAAAAAAAATTACCCCAATCCCAAGCGTGGTAGCTCCGCGAGGGGATGCGTGGCTGATGGGTGATCAGTCGCTAGAGCTTACTCCAGCGGGATACCTGCCGACCTCCCGTTGGGTTATCAACCCCAAGGCTTTGTCGGGTGCAGGGGGCACCGCCCGGCAAGGACCATTATTTCCCCCATACTCGTGGGATCAATTATGAATGAATTAGATACAAATCTCAAACCCGACGTCGAGCCTAGTCGTGAAATTGGCTCAAAAACGGAGCAGAAGGAAGAAACAGCCACCATGAGCTGTGACCGTACTTGGTCGCCTGTCGTGCGCTTGTCACGAAATTTGAAGGAGGTCCGAGTTGCAGTCACGAGGCTGCCCGAGGACGGAACACTGGAGTTAGCGCCTCCGAGGAAAAAACGCGCCGTTAGTGTGTCGGGGAGTTGCACCTCTCTGGAGGCCATTGGCCTTGACGAGGAGCGCTCCCGCAGTAGCCTGGAGGAGTACTCCGACGCCTCCACTTTGTCGGCGGGATCTCGCCGGTCGACGCGCCTGCAGTTTTTGCGGACGCCTCGCCCGGTGGTCGAGCCCGGAAAAAAGGAAAAAAAGAGGAAGAAAGGAAAGGGGAAGGCCTTACAATCTGCCTCGGCAGGGGCTGGTCTCGATGACCTGGCCCTATCCCTAGCCACAGAAGCGCTGCAACCCGAGGAGGAGGAGCGGATAGCGGCGCTTTCAAAAGAGGCGTGCGCTGCCAGTAGGGCTGTTGGAGCTGCTCCGGTGCCGGAAGGCCCGGAAATGACGGCGGAGGGCCTCCAAGAAGCGGCAAATAAGCACCTGGAGGTAATCCTGGAGGTGGCCAAGAGGTCAAAACACCTCAAAGGCACCTTCCAAAAGGCACTGAAAGACGCGGCCAGTGCCTTGCAAAATTTGACGGCTCTTGCCGTGAGCCACTCCGTCTCTAATGAGACGAGGTTGCTCCAGCAGGAGAACTCAGCCATCCGGCGTGAGCTGGCGCAAATGCGACAGCAGATGGCTGAACTACGTCGGGAGATGGAGGCGGAGAAACGTGGTCCGGTACCTATGGACGCGACTCCGTTTTCATCCACCAGGGTGGCCCCCTCACAACAGAGGGGCCAAAATGGGGAAGACCCAGCCCTGGCGGAGTTCCGACGTTCTATTGTGTTGGAGGTGGGCGCCATTTTGAACGCCCGCCTTGAGAGTCTCGAAGACCGCCTCCTGCCGGCCAAGTCTCTGCGGCCACCTCTGGCCGCCGACGAGAAGCTGACCACACCGGCGCCCGTCGCAGTTGCCAAACCCAGCAAGGGAAAAGGTAAGGGGAAGAAATCTGCCCCTCCTTCTGCCGCCGCCGCGGCAGCGCCCATAGCTGGGCCGTCTTCGGCACCAACGCCGCCACAACCAAGGCGGGACAGAGAGCCCCTGTCAACAGCGCCGGCCAAGGAAACGTGGGTAACGGTGACAAAACGAGGGAAAAAGCAAACGGCCGTTTCAACGGCTGCCCCTCCCTCGAAACCAAAAGCGCCACCGCGCAACGTCGTGGTGCAGAAGCCGCGTAAGCTGGTGGCCCCGAAAACATCGGCGGTGGTCCTTACACTCTCCACGGAGTCCGTGAAGAAGGGTGTCACCTACGGGTCAATCATAGAAAAGGCCCGTGGTGTCATCAACCCCGCCGAGCTCGGGATCCCGTCGGTGCGCTCACGGCAGACGGCAGCGGGGGCTCGCATGTTTGAATTTGAGGGCCCCCAAAACAGCGAAAAGGCCGACCTCTTTGCGGCCAAACTGAGGGAGGTGGTGGCGGAAGAGGCGACAGTCGTCCGCCCTGTCAAAAAATCCGAACTTCGGATAACAGGGCTGGATGACTCCATCACGCCGCAGGAAGTCGCCACCGCCGTTGCCGCGAAGGCGGGGTGCAGCGCCGAACAGGTTCGCGCTGGTGCCATTCGCCCCGGCCCTGGTGGTACGGGTTGCATCGTAGTGCACTGCCCCGTCGCCGCGGCGAAGGCTTTGGCGAATGCCGGGCGCATCACCGTCGGGTGGAGCTCTTGCCACGTTCGCGTGCTCGAGCCCCGCCCGATGAGGTGCTTCCGGTGTCTCGGAATCGGCCACACCAAGCCTCTTTGCCCCTCACAGGTGAGCCGCGAGGACCTGTGCTTCCGCTGCGGCAGGAAAGGCCATGACCGCAACTCCTGCTCAGCGGAACCGAGATGCGCTGTCTGCTCGTCGGCTGGTAGACCCGCCAGCCATGTGATGGGAGGGAAGAAATGTAACCCTCCCCCAACGAAGGGCAAGGCGGCAACGAAGCCAACACCTGGAGCGCCCAAAACCGGTCAGGGAACTGGTACGCCGGAACAGGTTATGTCGGAGTGATGGATTTGAGTCCCACGTCATTGCTCCAGGCGAACCTGATGAGGTCTGCCAGAGCCCAGGATCTTTTCTCCCAGGCTCTGGCGGAGTATCATATCGACGTGGCCGTCGTCTCAGAGCCGTACCTGATACCAGACCGACCAAACTGGTTGGGGAGTCGGGACGGCCTCGCGGCGATAACCTCCTCCGGTGGCCTACCTCTCTCACTTCTCGAGAGGGGTGCCGAGTTTGTAGGGGCCTCGTGGGGTGGATTAGCGATTTTTGGAGTTTATTTCTCCCCTAATCGCCCACTCCACGAGTTCGAGGCCTTTCTACAGGCGTTGTCGGCCGCGTTACGGCGTGTTGCTCCCCGTCAAATCATCCTGATGGGGGACTTCAACGCCAAGTCCGTCGCATGGGGTGGCCGTGTGACGGACTGCCGCGGCCGAGCCATGGAAGCCATGGCGATGGCGACAGGCCTGACCCTATTGAATAGGGGCAGGACGCACACGTGCGTGCGACGGCGGGGCGGGTCAGTGGTGGACCTCACGTTCGCCTCTCCTGTCGTCGCAGCTCGCGCGAACAACTGGCGCGTCCTGTTGGTGGAGACTGGATCCGACCACCGGTATATCCGGTTCGAGTTGGACTCAGTCTCCACCCAACGCCCCACGTCGGCCACCGTGTCTCGGTCGAGACCACGCTGGGCGCTGGCCCGGCTTGACCGAGACATGGCTCACGAATCCGCGCTGGTCCAGGACTGGTTTTGTCCCTCTTTGACCAGCGCGGACGTAGACGGCACCGCCTCCCAGCTCCGCCAAGTTCTGACGGAGGTGTGCGACGCGTCAATGCCGAGATCTCTTCCCCCTCCTCGTCGCAACTCCGTCTATTGGTGGTCGGCAGAAATTGCCGATCTGCGGTCCGCCTGCACTGCTGCGCGGCGGGCGTATACCAGGAGCCGGAGGCGCAGAATCCGCGATGAGGAGAGGGAAGACGTCCTGTACGCCGGGTACCTGGAGGCGAAGAAGCGCCTCCAGGTAGCGATCGCCGCCGCGAAGGATGAAGCCCGGGCGACGATGCTGGAGAGTCTGGACAGGGACCCGTGGGGGAGACCGTATCGGGCTGCGCGCAACAAGCTGCGCGCCCATGGTCCTCCACTCACCCAGACTCTCGAGCCGGCGATGGTGGAAGCGGTGGTCGGGGCGTTGTTCCCCGGTTCTGACCCGGACTTCGCGCCGCCGCCGATGACTCGGCCGAGTTCTGTTGAGGACCCGGCTGACTCCTTTCCGCCAGTCTCGGGGGCAGAAGTGCAAGCCGCCGCGCTCCGCCTCCGGGGTAAAAAGACGGCACCAGGACCGGACGGTGTGCCCGCTCGTGTCCTGTTCATCGCGGCGGGCTACCTGGAGGAGAAACTTCGGGAACTTTTCGACAGCTGTTTTGCTGTCGGAAGGTTCCCGAAGGTATGGAAGGAAGGCGCCCTCTGCCTCCTCGCCAAGCCGGGCCGGCCGATGGACTCTCCATCGGCCTATCGGCCGATTGTGTTGCTGGACGAGGCGGGAAAACTCTTCGAGAGGATTCTCGCAACCCGCATCGTCCGGCACTTAGCGACTACCGGCCCTGACCTGGCGGAGGCCCAGTTTGGCTTCCGAGCTGGCCGCTCGACCCTGGACGCGCTAAGCTTCTTGGGGGAAATGGTGAAGGGTGCTGCCGAGAGTGGGGAAAGGCTGTTGGCGATATCCCTTGATATCGCCAACGCATTCAACAGCATTCCCCACACCACCATTGTCGAGGCCCTGCGCGCCCACGGTGTGCCGCCCTACTTGGTCCGCCTCCTGTCTGATTACCTCCAGGACAGGACGGTCACGTACGTGGACCAGAGCGGCTCGCTGAGGAGTCACCGCGTGCAGTCCGGTGTTCCACAGGGATCAGTCCTCGGACCATGCCTGTGGAATATCGGATTTGACTGGCTGTTGAGGGGCGCACTCCCCCCGGGCGTGAGGGTCGTTTGCTACGCGGACGACACTCTCGTGATTGCCCGGGCCTGGGATGTCGCGCGGGTCCTCCAGCTGGCTTCCGCGGCGTGCGACCTTGTGGTCCAACGGATTCGCCTGTTGGGCCTCAGGGTCGCTCTGGAGAAGTCGGAGGCCGTCTTGTTTGACGGTCCGCGACAACGCCACCCACCGAACATCAGCCTGATGGTCGACGGCGTGGCCATCGACGTTAAGCCCCAGATGAAATATCTGGGACTTATCATCGACAGCCGGTGGCGGTTCGGCCGTCACTTCGCCGAACTGTCACCCCGGCTGCTAAAGACGGCGGACTCGCTGGGGTGGCTGCTCCCGAACTTGGGCGGGCCAAGTGCTCATTGCCGACGTCTGTACGCCGGCATTTTAAAGAGCATGGCGCTTTACGGTGCCCCCATCTGGGCGAACCGCCTGAGTAGGGACAACGTGTCTCAGCTCAGGCGGCCCCAGCGAGTCATCGCGCAGAGGGCGGCCCGCTGCTACTCCACAGTGGCGGGTGCAGTGGCGTGTGTCCTGGCTGGGACCCCGCCTTGGGAGCTCGAGGCCCGAGTCCTAGCCTGGACATACGCACGACGGTCGGAGCAGCGTTCTCGGGGAGAGCGCGGCTCCCTAGAGGAGGAGCGCGCCTTCGAACGCCAGACCCGACAGCTGCTGATTCGGGCCTGGACCGGGGTCCTAAACTCTTCGGAGTCGGGTCGAGCCACCCTCGACGCACTGACCCCGGTCCTGACCCGATGGCTAGAGAGACGGCATGGCTGCCTCACCTACCGTCTGGTGCAGGTCCTTACCGGACACGGATGCTTCGGCGCCTATCTGCACAGGATCGGACGGGAGGAGACCGCCGCGTGTCACGAGTGCGGTGCTGCGGAAGACACGGCTCAGCACACCCTTGTGTCGTGCCCAGCGTGGGAATCGCAGCGCCGCACTCTGGTCGCGGAGATCGGCCAGGACCTCTCCCTCCCCAGCGTGGTGGAGGCCATGCTCGGGAGCGACAGAGCCTGGAAGGCCGTCACCTCCTTCTGCGAGGACGTTATCTCACAGAAGGAGGCAGCGGAGAGGGTGCGGGAGGAGGATCCTCTTGCCGCCCCGATCCGAAGGCGACGAACGGGGCGGAGACGGCGGCGTTATAACCGCCTGATCCCCCCTAGTGGTGGCCAGCCGGCGTCGGGTACGGGGGTACCCGCGCCGGCATTGCACGCGCTTCCACCGCCGCCTGACGGGAATGACCGCACACTCCGGGCCATTCCCGTTGCCCCCCCTCATGGGGTGGGCTTGCCGGGCCTGCTGCGGCGGGCAATCACCGACGGGGCAGCGGTAGTATCCGACCGGCTTCCCGCAGCCCCGTCCGCCGCTCACGAGTTGTCGAGCGAGTCGTCGCCGTCCGATTTCTCGGACGACGACGACTGGCTTGAGACGACTTTTGAGCGGCCAGGTGACTGACGGAGTGTCGTTGGTTTTTAGTGGGTATGGGCGTTTGAGCTCGAGTCCCACATAACTCGCCGTCTCCCCCGGGCGGCGAGTATGCGTAATGCATTTTCCAACGTTAAAAAAAAAAAAAAAAAAAAAAAAAAAAAGGTTAGGTTAGGTTAGGTTAGGTTAGGTTAGGTTAGGTTGGGGTACCATCTGTCAGACCTCCTCGTGGTGTACCCTGGGCAACGGCTGGTGTTCCATCCACCAGCCGGCTAACGTGACAGGCGCGCGGGATGTGGTCGCCTATACTCGGCGATCGAGTGGCGGCCCTCCCGGGCGCACCCGTAATCCCCATTGAGGGGGACGGGGGTCCTGGCTACTGAAGTCAGGACCGCGACAGACAAGTCTCTAAAATCCCCAAAGTGCAAGGTTTGGCGGGGGCCGAGGTACTGTATGGCCGGCGGGGATACGTCGGTCCCTACCCCGTCACGAGGTGGAAGGGGGGGCAGCTGCGCCCGGAAGCAGCGGAGTAAAATATGGACAGACTGGAAAACGCAACGATTCCCCGAGAGGGTCCCAGCTCAGCTGGGGAATCCCTCCCTGCCCTTTTCAGGGCGGGCTGCCCCTTGTATGCGGGGGGGGCACCATCTGTCTCTCTGCCTGTGCAGAGTCATGAAGCAGTAGATTTAGGCGAAGACGAGAATGAAGGAAGTGATGGAGCGGAAAGGAGAATGCGGCGCGGCGGATTTTTGTCGCCCCGCCCCAACAGAAAAGGAGACAGCGCCAAAGCGCTATCCGGGCCGGGACCCCGTGAGCTGCGGGTGTCTCTTACCCGGATTGAATCGGAGAGAGATAATAGGTCTGACTCTTCAGCAAGCACTATAGTGACTGCTGGATCTAGGGATAAATTTTGGAGGGGACACAAGCGGCCACTTGTCCAACACGAAAGTGGTTCGGATACCGAAACGGACCGCTCCCGATCCCCAAAAATACCGGCTACGAGCAAGACGGCATCGCGGAGAGGACGCGGCCGGCCTCCCACTACAGGGGAGTACGTCGGCCTAGCCGAGAAGAAAAAAGAGTTCCTGAAGCTCCAACAACAAGAACTAGAGCTTCAGGCTGAAAAGGAAATTATGGATGTCACCGTAGAGGCCCGCAAAATGAGAGAACGGACCAGGAGATTGTTGTCCAATAGCGGGCCCTCCGACGACGAAACAACGACAATGTCGCTGAAAAACCAAATTGTGACGGGCCTGAACATGATCAAGGAGGTAAAGACCAAGTCAGGAAAGCTGAAGGGGACTATGCAGGCGGCCCTTAACACGGCGAGCGAGATGATTCGGGAGGCGACCGAAGCGCTCGCCGTCAGAACCGTCTCCGAGGAGGTACAAGCTCTGAGGGCCCAGAACGGCCGCTTGGTTGCGGAACTGGGGGAGATAAAAAGGGAACTGGCCGAGCTCAAGGCCAGTCTTCGAACCAAAGAGGCATCCGCCTCGTCAGATGGGAATCCGTCCTCCGTCACCATGGAGCAATGGGCGGCTAAAATCATGAGCTTGACAACGGCTCGCATCAATGCCACGGTGGAGGGCCTAGAGTCGCGACTGAATCCGGAGCCGCGGCTCCGTCCGCCGCTGGCATTTGAAAGACCGAGCAGTTTACCACCACCGGAGGTTACGGCATCTGCAACGGCGAAACCCTCACCGGTGAACGCCAAAAAGCAGGCGCCCAGAGTGATAAAGGCGACTAGCGCTCGAGGACCCCAAGTAGAGCCAACAAGCGCAGCTACCAGCAGAAAAAGGATGAGGCCGCAAAAAAGCAAAGGAGCGTATGCTTCTGCAATGGTGGCTTCACAGCCTCAGCGAGCACTTCCCCCTGCACCAGTCTCCACTGACGAAGGGTGGACGACAGTGGTCAAGAGGGGCAAAACCAACGGCACTATTGAGAAGAAGTTGACCGCCAAGCCGCAGGCAAAAGTAGCGCAGGCGATTAAGATCAAGGCGCGCCCCCCTAAGTCCACGGCGGTGGTCATCACCGTTCAAGAGGGCGCAGCAGAACGAGGCGTGTCGTATGCCACAGCGGTAGCAGAAGCCAAGCAGCGAATTAATATAGCCGAGCTTGGCATTGACGGAGTGCGCTTCCGCAGAGCTATGACAGGGGCAACTATTATAGAGGTGCCTGGCGCAACTAGTGGTGAAAAGGCGGACTCCCTGGCACAAAAGCTCAGGGAGATATATAACGAGCAGGATATACGGGTGTCCCGACCAACTAGAACCATGGAGATCAGGGTCTCAGGGCTGGACGACTCTGTTACCACCGAAGAAATACAGCAGGGAGTCTCCAAACTTGGAGGATGCCCTGTGGACCAAATAAAGGTGGGCTCTCCATCGCGCGACCACACGGGCTTATATGCAGCCTGGGTGCGGTGCCCCATTATGGCCGCGAAAAAGGTGGTAGAGGGCCGCTTGCTCATTGGCTGGGTTGTCGCCAAGGTCAAGGTTCTACCCCGCAGAAGCCTTCGTTGCTTCCGGTGCCTAGAGCCTGGCCACGTGCGTGCCCAGTGCAATGCGGAGGTTGATAGGAGCCGCCAATGCTACAGGTGCGGCCAGCTGGGGCACATATCCAGCTTGTGTAGCAATGACCCGCACTGCCCACTATGCTCGCAGGCGGGTAAGGAGGCAGGGCACCGTCTGGGAAGTGGTGCCTGCAAAGCTCCTACCAGCAAGAAGGCCAAGAAGGTAACGGCAAGTGCTAGTAGCCAGCCGGAACCTTCCCGTCCGATTCAAGGGCTAGAGGAGGAGGAAATGGCAGGGGACTAAAAGCATGGCCCTGAAATTCCTAATGGCGAATGTCAACCATTGTGCCAGGGCTCAGGACCTTTTACATCAGAGCCTGGCACAGTGGTCGACACACATTTGCGTCGTCACGGAGCCATATTATGTCACAGACCGTGACAACTGGGTGGCAGACAAAAATGAGACCGTGGCGATAATCACTAGTATAGGTGCTAATTCGCCTACCTTTTCACGTGCGCGCCAGGGGAATGGGTGTGTGGTGGCACAGGTGGAGGATTTGTTGGTGGTCGGGGCGTATTTCTCCCCCAATCGCTCGATCGCAGAGTTCGAGCGGTTTCTGGCGGAACTTGATGTGCTGTTGATGGGCTGGGGTCGACCGGATCAGGTTCTTGTGGCCGGTGACCTTAACGCTAAGTCAGTGACCTGGGGCTCACGTCACACAGATGCCCGGGGTGAGCTTGTAGAGGACTGGCTCACGAACCATGGTCTCGTAGTGGTCAACCGTGGGTCGGTCGACACGTGTGTGCGGATGCAGGGCGGATCGGTTGTGGACATCACATTCGCGAGCCCTGCCCTGGCGCTCCGTGTCCAGAACTGGGAGGTGCTGGTGGGGGTCGAGACGCTGTCAGACCACAGGTATGTGCGTTGGGACATCTCCCCTCTCCAGCTTTCCCCGAGCAGTTCAAACCGTCCCACGACGGACCTCGGCCCAAGATGGGCCTTAAAGAGATTAGACCGGGACACCTTTGAGGTGGCAGTCCTGGTCGAGAGTTGGTCGCCCTGGTCTGAGCACGTAGATCCGAGCAGGGAAGTCGAGTGGTTTCGTGAGGCCATGTCGCATGTGTGCGACGCGGCGATGCCCCGTGTGAGAGCGTTGCCGCCACGCACGGCCGTGTACTGGTGGTCTCCGGAACTCGCTCGGCTGAGGGAGGTTTGTGTTGAGGCCAGGAGGCGCTACTCCCGGCACCGACGTAGGCGAAACAGGGATGAGGCTCTAGACTCCTCGCTATATGGCGAGTACCAGCAGGCCAAAAAGGCTCTTCGGGGTGCGATTGGAGCGGCAAAAAACGCAGCTTGGGAGGAGCTCCTCTCCACCCTGAACCAAGATCCTTGGGGGAGACCCTATCGGCTCGTTATGAGCAAACTGCGTCCATGGGCCCCCCCACTCACCACCACCTTGGATACTAGCCTGCTGCGGAATGTTGTGGAGGCCCTTTTCCCTGAGAGCTCCGAATTCACGCCACCGATCAGATTCCAAACGGTGGACGATGACAACGACGAGGTCCCAGAAATTACTGAAGGGGAGCTTGGAGCCGCGGTCCAACGTCTCCAGACCAAGAATACCGCCCCTGGTCCGGATGGCATTCCTGGAAAGGCATGGGTCATGGCATTGAAAGATGGTCTCGAGCCTAGATTTCGAGCGCTACTCTCGACATGCTTGCGGGAAGGTCATTTTCCGCTTGCGTGGAAGAGAGGAAAACTAGTCCTCCTGAAAAAGGACGGACGGCCTGCTGACTCACCATCAGCTTACAGGCCCATTGTCCTATTGGATGAAGCGGCGAAGCTATTCGAGAGAGTGCTGGCCAACCGCCTGGTGCGTCACCTGGAGACGACAGGTCCTGACTTAGCTGACAACCAGTTTGGGTTTCGGCGGGGAAGGTCAACGATTGACGCTATCGCTCGGGTTAGGAAGATCGCCAAAGATGAGGTTGATAAAGGCGGAGTCGTGTTGGCGGTGTCCTTAGACATCGCCAATGCCTTCAACTCTCTCCCCCATAGCTGCATCACGGAGGCGTTAAAACACCACAGGGTGCCGAAGTACCTTCAGCGAATAGTAGCCAACTATCTTGCTGACAGGGAAATAACGTTCCCAACAGGTGACGGCTGGGCAAGCAGAAGGGTGTCGTGCGGTGTTCCACAGGGGTCTGTCTTAGGGCCGCTCTTGTGGAACATCGGTTACGACTGGGCAATACGGGGTGCCACATTGAGGGGAGCCAGCGTGATCTGTTACGCGGATGACACGCTGGTTATGGCGAAGGGTGGAACGTACCGACAAGCTGCTATTCTGGCGACGGCTAGCGTTGCTCAAGTGGTCGATAGAGTAAGAAGACTTGGGCTTACGGTAGCGCTGCACAAATCAGAGGCCCTGTGCTTTCACGGGCCTCGGAACGCAACACCGGCGGGAGCCGAAATCGTTGTGGGTGGCGTCTCCATCGGCGTCGGGAGTACCATGAAGTACCTAGGATTGGTCCTCGACAGTCGGTGGAACTTTAAGGCTCACTTCGGTTACTTGGCTCCAAAGCTCGTTAGGACGGCAGGCGCTCTCAGTCGCCTTATGCCGAACTTAGGTGGCCCCCATACGGGATGTCGGCGCTTATTCGCCACGGTGATAAAATCCATGGCACTCTACGGCGCCCCCATATGGGTTGATGCCCTCAAGAAGGAGAAACTCGCCGTGCTTCGGCGAGCACAGCGCGCAGTCACCAACCGCGTAGTGCGGGCTTTCTGCACAGTTTCTGGGGAAGCGGCTTGCGCGATCGCTGGGACCCTACCATGGGAAATAGAGGCACGGGTGCTGGCAGAGGTATACAATAAGTCCTCGGCAGCAAAACTTGAAGGCACACCGCCTTCGAAAGAAGAGGTTGAGCGCTGGCGGGAGGAGTTTCGCAATGCTGCTATCGATTTGTGGTCGAACCGCTTGGAGGAGCCGGAAGCGGGCCACCGTACGATAGCGGCTATCCAACCAGTGCTCAGAGACTGGATTGAGAGGCGCACAGGTTCTCTCTCTTACAGGATGGTACAGGTACTGACTGGGCATGGCTGCTTTGGGAAGTATCTGCACAGAATCGGTAGGGAGAGAACCTCTGTCTGCCATCAGTGCGGGCATGCCGTGGATACGGCCGAGCACACAGTGCAAGAGTGCCCGGAATGGGCTAGGGAACGAGCGGCGCTAGTCGCTGAAATTGGTCCGAATCTTTCGCTGCCTGCAGTCGTAAGAGCTATCATAGCGAAGGACACTCATTGGGAGGCATTCAGCACCTTCTGCGAAGAGGTGCTGAACCAAAAGGAAGAGGCTGAAAGGGAGCGCGAAGATGACCCTCTCGCTGATCCCCAACGCCGAAGGAGAGTCGGACGGAGGCGTCGGGTTTTTGCCCGTCAACTCCGTAGCTAGTCGAATCTAGTCATAGGTTAGGTTAAGGCGCCAGGAGGTGGGCTCTTTACACCCCCCCACCTGGCGTTCTGTGTATAGATAGTTTTAATTATTTAATATTTATACACTGAGATTATTTCATTTACACCTGTGCATCTTTTGTGCGCAGGCTTTGTATATTTATATTTCATTATTTTATGATTTATACTTATACAATTTGAAAATGAATTTCCCATGTAAGGAGACTTGCTCTTTTGGCGGTCCTCTTACTGAGCCGGAGTGGTCGCATGGTGGGTCTGCTCAAGCGGACAGCGCGCGAACTGGGAAAGACGGGTAAGGCCTGGCTACACCGTCAACTTTTCCAGAACGTGTCTGAGGTGGCTCATGGTGGATTTTTTAGTGGGTAGGCCTCGCCCTTCTGGTGAGGAGAGCCCCACATAACCCGTCGCTTGACCACGGCGGCGGGTATGCAGCTCAATGCATTTTTTACCACCGGGAAAAAAAAAAAGAAAAAAAAAAAAAAAAAAAAAAAAAAAAAAAAAAAAAAAAAAAAAAGGTTAGGTTAGGTTACACGGCCAAGTGACATACCGGATGTCGCAGGTGTTTACAGGCCACGGGTGCTTTGGGTCATACCTCTGCCGCATTGGCAGGGAACCCACAACCCGATGCTGGCACTGCGATGCTCCGGAGGATACGGCACAGCACACCCTCGAGGTGTGCCCGGCGTGGGTCGCTGACCGCCGTGCCCTCCGAGCACACGTGGGGACCGACCTCAGCCTGGGCTCTATAGTCCGGCGTATGGTCGACGACAGGGAGGCATGGCGAGCCATGGCCGCATTTTGCGAGCGGGTGATCGCCGAAAAGGAGAGCGCGGAGCGAGAGCGAGAGGCTGCGGCTGACGCACTCCTTATGCGCCGAAGGCGTACTGGGCGCAGGAGGAACCTCCACCACCTGCACATGCCCCTCCCTGTGCCTCGGGTCGTGGACGCGGGGGCGTCCGCTTCCCACTAAGAGGCGCGATGGTGTGTAATGCGTTCTACGCATCGTCGGGACATCAAGCCGGAGGATAACCTCCTTCGGCGCTGGAGGCAGGGGCACTTGCCCTCTTCAGATCGGGTGAGACCGTGTGTCGGTCTAGTCAGTGAGGGGCCGCGGATGTGTGCTTATGGCGCTGACTCGTGGCCCCGAACTCATGGCTCCCGAGAACGCCGCTGGTTTTTAGTGGGTATGCCCCGATCGGGGAGAGTCCCACATAACCTGCTGCCTTCCCCCGAGGGCGGCAGGTATGCGTAAAGCATTTTCCAGCGAAACCAAAAAAAAAAAAAAAAGGTTAGGTTAGGTTAGGTTAGGTTAGGTTAGGTTAGGTTAGGTTAGGTTAGGTTAGGTTAGGTTAGGTTAGGTTAGGTTAGGTTAGGTTAGGTTAGGTTAGGTTAGGTTAGGTTAGGTTAGGTTAGGTTAGGTTAGGTTAGGTTAGGTTAGGTTAGGTTAGGTTAGGTTAGGTTAGGTTAGGTTAGGTTAGGTTAGGTTAGGTTAGGTTAGGTTAGGTTAGGTTAGGTTAGGTTAGGTTAGGTTAGGTTAGGTTAGGTTAGGTTAGGTTAGGTTAGGTTAGGTTAGGTTAGGTTAGGTTAGGTTAGGTTAGGTTAGGTTAGGTTAGGTTAGGTTAGGTTAGGTTAGGTTAGGTTAGGTTAGGTTAGGTTAGGTTAGGTTAGGTTAGGTTAGGTTAGGTTAGGTTAGGTTAGGTTAGGTTAGGTTAGGTTAGGTTAGGTTAGGTTAGGTTAGGTTAGGTTAGGTTAGGTTAGGTTAGGTTAGGTTAGGTTAGGTTAGGTTAGGTTAGGTTAGGTTAGGTTAGGTTAGGTTAGGTTAGGTTAGGTTAGGTTAGGTTAGGTTAGGTTAGGTTAGGTTAGGTTAGGTTAGGTTAGGTTAGGTTAGGTTAGGTTAGGTTAGGTTAGGTTAGGTTAGGTTAGGTTAGGTTAGGTTAGGTTAGGTTAGGTTAGGTTAGGTTAGGTTAGGTTAGGTTAGGTTAGGTTAGGTTAGGTTAGGTTAGGTTAGGTTAGGTTAGGTTAGGTTAGGTTAGGTTAGGTTAGGTTAGGTTAGGTTAGGTTAGGTTAGGTTAGGTTAGGTTAGGTTAGGTTAGGTTAGGTTAGGTTAGGTTAGGTTAGGTTAGGTTAGGTTAGGTTAGGTTAGGTTAGGTTAGGTTTTTTTTTTTTTTTTTTTTTTTTTTTATCCTCCCTCCTCCCATCCTCCGCCGTGGTTAAAGCGGAGACTTTTTAACATGTTCTAATTTTGAAGCTTACGAATTTTAATACAATAATTTAAAAATTTTGTATCCTCACCAGACGAGTATGCTTAACCATACTCGCTGGTGTCCGGATCTTCGTCGGCCTAAATTTTGTTATGACTAACCACTACTTTCATAATTTTAGTTGCAAAGGTAGTCAGTAAATTTCTAGTTATTTTGTCTGTTATTAATTTTGGTAATAGTACTTTTGTAAATTTCTCGTCTAATTTAAACTCTAAACCTAACCTATCTAGTGAGAAACGTGGGCAGTCAAATAAGATGTGCTCCACGTTTTCTATATGCTGCGGGTCACAGACGCACGCCGGACTCTCTTTGCACTTGAAACGATTCAAGTACTCAGAGAGTCCGCCATGCCCCGTGAACACCTGCGTCAAAAGAGGGCATATCTCTAACTTTCTCACTATACCAAACGCCTCTTTGGCATCGGGAAAGAACATGCGGGTCACGGTGCCTGTGTTCGCACTTTGGTATCTCCTATTCCATTCGTCAATCGTATCCAGACGGATCTGGCGCTTGACGAATGAAATAGGACACACATCGTAGTCGGGCCGGCGCTTAATGCCCACTGCGGCCTCTTTGGCCAGGACGTCAGCCCTTTCGTTCCCCTCCAACCCCGCGTGAGCTTTAATCCAAAATAAATTCAATATTTTGCCAAAATTTTTGATATTATTTAAATTTTTACGAATTTTGAACGCAATGGGGTGAAGGGAAGTGCCACTGGCGACAGACTCAAGAGCCGACCTAGAGTCGCAGTACACATTAAACACCTTGGCTTTGTGCTTGAGGACCAGATCTGATGCCATTTTTAGGGCCAGTAACTCCGCCTGGAATACGGTGCAGAAGGACTCTAGCTTAAATTTTTTACAGGCGACTTCTACGTTGTTCCTCCACAGGGACAGCGCGGCCCCGACCTTACCGTCAATTTTACTTCCGTCTGTAAAAATATTACAGACGGAATCGTCCCCATGAGCCACTTCTGCACCGTCCACCACGCTGCCAAAAACATATTCACACTGTTCAGCGGGATGTGGCGTGCTGACAACTGGTACCGGAACCTCAACCTCCCGGTCCCCTACTACGCGCTGGGAATGGCCTCTCTTTACTTCGTAAAGAGCGGCAGCCTCTTGGATCCTCAGATCCAGGGGGAGCAATCCAGCGAGTAGTAGGGCCGAGTTTAGGGAAACTGTCCGGTACGCCTTGACCAGTTTCTGCACAAAACCCCGCTGAACAGTGTCGAACTGCTTCCGCACGCCGAGTTTTTTAGCCGCCGGTGCCCATGCACTCGCTGCGTACATTATAACTGGCTCGACCACCGCGACATAAATAGTCCTGATCACCTCAGGCGGCAACCCCCACTGCACCTTCGCTGCCCTTGACAATTGACGATAAAGGCCAAGAGCCTTTCTGCACACATTGGCAACATGCGTGTTGAAGGTCAGTCCATCGTCAATTGTCAAGCCCAACACCTTCATCTCCTTCGACAGATCAATGCGTACCCCGCCCATGGCCAACCTTGGTGCATCAAACTTCAGCTTTCTAGTTACCACCATCGCGCTTGTTTTGTGAGGTGCAAACTTTAGCTTATTTTTGATGCCCCAACGCTGGACATGATCGAGGATAGCATTGGCCCGCTCCTGCACCTTCTGTCCATTGTCGCCTGAGATAACCAGCACCACGTCATCCGCGAACGCCTGACACAACACGTCCTCTCCTTCGATTTCTTTGAGCAGTGGGTCCAGCAGGAGGTTCCAGAAAGTTGGACCTCCGATCGACCCCTGCACACACCCTTTTGTGGTGTCCCTACGACACTCCGTACCGGCATACCTCAGGCGAACACACCTGCCCTCGAGGTAGCTGTCTACCATTCGCCGCAGGTTTGATGGGCAACCTGATTCGGCGAGCCGGCATTTTATGGCGGGCCACCACGCGCTATCGAAGGCTCCCTCTATGTCTAATGATACCACCACCATCAATTTTTTGTCGTCCAGTTTGTTTCTAATATATTGTATCAAGGCATAGAGGGAGTCCTCGGTGCTGCGCTGGGGCGTAAAGCCATATTGCCTGGCAGACATGTTGGGCAGGATGTGCCATCTAATTCGCCTGATGAGCATTTTTTCGAGAATCTTCCCAAGTACAGGCAAAAGACCAATCGGCCTGTATGACTTGGGAAGAGTGTAGTCTGCCTTCCCCGGCTTTCGCAGGATCACCACCACGGCCTCCTTCCACTTGGTGGGGAAGTGGGAGAGCGCCAAGCACCTATTCATGATAGACAGGACGAGATCGGGGTTCAGGGTTATTGCCGCACAACAAATATCGGCTGTAAAGCCGTCTAGGCCTGGGGCCTTCTTCGGGTTGAAACTCGACGCGGACCATTTTAGCTCCTCCGCCGTGAAGGGAGGGTCACATGACTCATCATGTTCCCTCTTGTTCACTTTATTGGCTAACTCTCTCACCGCCTTATGGTCCGCGTTGTCGTCCTCCTTTGTATCTTCCGGGTAGAAGGTCCCCGCCAGAAGTTCGGCTGATTCTGCACCCACTAGCTCCTGTCCGTTTTGAACAAGGGGCAGGTCTTCTCTTCTATCTGTTGTGCGCCCAATAACCCTGTAAATGCTGTCCCACATTGACTCTCGATCCTGTCTACCACAAAAAGCCTTCCAGCTTGCGGTCTGAGCCATCACTACCTCTTTTAGGTACTCAGATTTAGCCGTGGTATATTGCTCCACGACCCATTCTCGACGGACCGATGATGCACACCTTATTCTCCTCTTCTTCCTTACTACTTCCTTCTTCATTTCAGCGAGCCTGTCGTTCCACCAGGGCAATCCTACTTGTTTTTTAGTTTTTAGTTCCGGAATATTATTTTTGCAACTGTTTTCTATAATTTTTGAATATTTATTAATTTCTTCATCTAATTTTTCTTTGGTATCTATCTTATCAATTTCGGTTTTGTTTAAGTTTTCTATTTCGCATAGCTGTGTCAATTTCTCACGAAATTGACTCCAGTTTGCC